>CM077161.1:102066962-103296595 GCA_039583875.1 Platanthera guangdongensis | reverse complement strand
CCAATGAGCTTTTGTTCAGGTGCTCAAAAACCAAACCTCAAGTCTTTTTGAGGGAGACTTGCAACCAGAATAATTTTGAATGGATTTAAAACCCTGTACAGGAATTGGAAAGAAGGTGATAGTGTCTTCTCTGTCAACAATCAGCGAGAAGACTTGTGGATTGATTGTAGCAGATCTTGCTCCCCCTGAGATCTTGAATTGGTCAGGAAAGCTGGAGCACTGCTTCAGCGTGATAAGTCTTCAATGACCTAGAATGCCTGGACCAGGATTTGTTTCAGGAACTCCTTTGACAGATTGAATAATTTGTTGTCCTTTGAAGTTATCCTATGAGTTGGAAGAAGAAGACTGTTGATAGAATTTGATTGTTCTTCTTCTCCTTGAAAATGTTCTCTGGTCAAGGCTGATTGCAATCAAGAACTTTTTATTTGAGAATGATTGTTCTTCTCTGCAACCTCAGAGTGTCTGTCTGATTGTGTGTATTGCTTGCTGTACTGCGATTCTGTTCCTCTATCACTGCTTGATCCTTTTCTCTCTTACTATGTATGTGCTTCTGACTGAGGAACATTCAAACTTTTGAATGTCGAGCAGTAATTGCAGTCAGCTTTGGAAAGAAACGACAATCAATAATTTCCCTAACTATCCCATGGAAAAACGGCATGTAATCGTCCATAGTCAATGCACGTTTTAACGGTAACATTCCGAGAAGATCTGGCATTAAATGTTTAGGAAACAGCGCCAAGAAATGGGACGGGAAACTTAGAGAAAACCTAGTCTGCATTCGTGGAACGAAGAACACAATTCGTCGAGCTACACTTGTGTTCGTCGAGCTGAGCTTGAGTTCGTCGAGCTGAGCTTAAGAGAGTTCGTCGACCAGACAGTCTTCATTCGTCAAACAGACAGTCTTCATTCGTCGAGCTGAGAATCAAATTTGTCGAGTTGAGAAAAGTTCTGGACTTAGGAAAAATATTCTGCATCTGCTGAAATGCTATGTCGACATAATTTGGTGTCGACAGATTGATCTTGGTGTCGACACAAATCCTCTGGTGTCGACATAAGCTGGTGTCGACTGATATCCTGGTGTCGACACAAATTGTCTGGTGTCGACATAAGCTGGTGTCGACAATAATTGTCTGGTGTCGACACAAACCCTAAGTGTCGACACAAATTATCTGAGTCCAGAAATCGTCGAGTAGAGTACAACGTTCGTCGACCTGAGAAGCTGACTTCGTCGACCTGAGAAATTGACAACTTGAGGTCCAAGTTCATCGAGCTCAGAATATCATTCGTCGACCGAAGCTTGAAGCTGGACTTAGAAAAATTTGAAGTTCTCCTGACTTTGGCTTGATGTAGAAACTGAGTCTTCGTCGAACAGAGAACACAGATCATCGAGCTCAGCACTAAGAATTGTCTCACGATCGTCGAGCGTAGAATTCCTTTCGTCGAGCTGAGTTCGACGAACGTCGAACTCACTTTACTTGGTATTGAAAACTTGTTAGACTGGAGTCTCTGATGGTCTTGTTGAAAGCTGGTCCATCTGGAGTTGAGCTTAAGGACTTGACCTAGACTCTAGGACACAACTTGACCTTGGCTATACATGATGGGTCACATCCTAAGTCAGTGAACCTAGCCCAAATCAACTAGGGATCCAACAATCTCCCCCTATTTGGGTGAGGTCACTAGCAGAGACTCAAATTAGAAAAACAAAGCAGGAAAAGAGATATATCTGGCAGAGAATTATAACACATGCAACAGATATACATATACACATCTTTGTTTAAACAGATAGCATGGCTTGAAAAACAAAAACAGATAGAAAATGAAATAACACAAAAAGATTACTTCTTTGGCTTCTTCTGCATAGATTTATCTTCTGTTTTCTTTTCTCCTGGCTTCTGGAAGTTGATTTCTCTCTTTGGATCTCGAGCTTGAGCTATTGTCATAGTCATATCAGTTGCCCTAATAATATTCAATGATGTTGCTCTGGGGACAACTGCTTCTGGGTGAAGTTTCATATACGAATCAACATTAAACAATTTATTTCCTTTGTCAAATCTTTTCAGCTCTTCTTTTCTATACTTTGACATTATTGTAAGTCCTGATGTATCTTTGCCTTCAGCCTTGGCTTTATTTATCAAAGATAGTCTAATCAATTCCTTGTATCTAGCCATTCTTGTTGTGTTTGCAGTTTTAGGATCTTCAAAAGGGATTGGAGGAGAGAGAGGTCTCTTTGGACTTTCAGCTTTTTGAACTTCAGAACTTTGTTGCAGCTGATGCTGCTTATGCTGTTGACTTTGACTTCCTGAGGAGGATGGCCTCTGCTGGCTGCTTCCAAAAGATCTCCCTGACTGTCTCTGATAAGTTTGCATTGGGGCAGATCTCTGGGAGCTAGAGCCACTGGCACCAGCTGCTGGAGGAGGAGGAGGAGGAGGATCCTTCCTGTATCTATGCACTGGAGGAGGGGAATATCTCCTGCTTCTCTTTCTATCTTGCTGTTGGTTTTTGGAGAGCCACATCCATGCAGGCATTCCCTTATATGGAGTTGCATTGTGCAGGATGTAGTAAGGGATGTCAGCATTGGGATTAGGCTTTGGAGCTGGAGGAGGAGGAGCCTTTCTCTTCTTTGACAACAATCTCTTTTTCTTAGTAGCAGCATCTTCATCAGAGTCATCATCATCATCTTCTTCAGAATCAGAACCTTGAGGGATGTCATAAAGAGCATCCAAAGCTTTCAAAGCTTTATCAGAAATAACTGCCTTTTCTGGAGGAGGGGCAGAAGGTTCAGGAACTGGAATATCAGCAATAAGAGAGTAGGGAGCTGCACAGGAAATAGAAATAATAGGGACAGATCTTTCAATTGCTGCCCTATTTTCTTCTTCAATGTCAGCCTGAATAAGCTCATCCAAATCTGGCAGGGGAGAGTCATCCATAACAAAGTTTGGTGCTGAAACTGGCACTGAAGTATCTTCTGGAATGACCTCTGGGCTAGAAGCTGAGATGGAAGCTGAAGCTGAGAGTGCAAAATTGTCACAGAGTTGCTTAGCAACTGCTGGACTAGCTGGAGAGGTATAAGGTACAATAGCCAAACTTGGCTTAGAAAAATCTGCTGGAAAGAATTGCATATGTGCAGTATCAAAATTACTCAACAAAACAGATAAATTCACTGTAGGATTTAAATAGAAATCACCAACAGATGTTATTTGTTCAACTGACTCATCCAAATCAATGTCAGTATCCATAAATTGAATTAACTCAATCATTTCAGAATCAAAATCTGCCAAAATTACTGTGGTGTCCTCATCTGAATCTGCATCTGCTGGAGAGAAAACTGCTGCTGTGACTGATGCTGCTGCTATAACTTCATCACTAAGCATCTCCCCCTGCCTGGGTTCAAGAATACCAGGAGCCAGGCCCCTGAATGAAGAGGGGGCAGCAGATTGGATAGAGATCTGGGCAGATAAGGAGTTGATGGATGTTACAAGAGGTGTAATTGCCTCTTGGATGAGAGATTTGATGAGAAGAGTGAGCAAGGAGATGATGGTAGATGGATCAAATGGGTTAGGGGAAGAGAATGGAATGGGAGGAGGAATAACAGATGGAGTGGGGGGATCTGGCATGATTGTGTCTGAGGGTATGATGTAAGATGGAATGGTGGATAAGTGTGGGGGAAGAGGAGACTGAGGAGGTGTAGGAATTTGTGAGTGAGGTGAAGCTGGAGGAGTGGGTTGATGATTAACTTGCAGAGGGGAAGATGGAGGTGGAGATGGAATGTTTGTAATATCAGGTGGTGGAGATGAAGGAGGGGTAGGCACATGAGGAGGCTTCTGTGGAGGAAGGGGTGCTGGAAGAGATGATTGAGATGGAGGGACCTTTTGAGCAGGGAGGGGAGTGGCCTTTACAGCCCTTGTGCTCTCAGAAGGTGGGATGGAAGAGGAAGAACCCTTGGAGTGTTTGGGGATAGTCCTCTCCCACCTGCGAAACAGAGCGCATGTGAGGCTCTTGCTGGCATTTATGAAGATGGTCGGGGAGACCATACATTCATCAGCCTTCTCTTGAAGAAACATTCCCAAAATTCTGCCAAAGCAGACTTCCTTCTTGCTGTTCTTTTTCCATATCAATTCAAAGAGGATTGTTCCCCAGTTGACACGTCTCTTATTCACCACGGCGCACATAACCAGAAATTGGTGTCGGGTTATGTAGTCATGCGCTGAGTGCTTTCCCATTAGCACTTTCCCTATAATGTCTGCCAGAAATTAGTACACGGCAGACAGTTGCTTCTTCAGCAGTTTGTTAGGGTTACTACCTGAAAAACCCATTAGCTTCAACATATCATTGTATTCCTCAGAATCCATTTCCATATTATCTTCTCTGTTTACTAATCCAAATATCTCAAAAAGAACCGTGGGAGACCGAAACAACAGTACTCCCTATATTGCCGGTCAAAACATCTTCTTCAGAAATTGTAAATGTATAAACCCATTCTCTTATTTCAGTAGCATGCAGTTTAATTCTTCGGGTCATGAAATCCTTTAGATTAAGTTCTTCCAGTAATTCCAAGATATACAGAAAGATGGGGTCGGAATGTTGAAAAGAATCGAAGTCCATATCGAACCCAGTATCAAACTTCATCGTAACCAAAGCTCCTGTGGGAATCGCCATTGATGACCTGCAAGAAAAACACAGAGAGAAACGGCGATCAAGAGCAAAATAACTGAAAGCGCGGGACAAAGGTCGAAGAAAACCTAGATATAAGATTTTCAGAATATGAATCGACAAACTCCATTCCACGAAAAAGAGAAATTCTTCGAACTGAGCTCGACGAAATAAATTATAGACAGATAATTCGTCGATGTCATCCAAAAGAATCGAACACAGTTCGTCGAACTCCGTTCGACGAAATGTCTTCTGAAGCAAAGTTCATCGATCTCCGGTCGACAAAGATTGTTTCCACACACAGAGAATTCGTCGATCTCTGTTCGACGAGAATCTCTCAAACTTTCCCTAATTCGTCGAACTCCGTTCGACGAACTCTGGAAAATTTGTTGAATATAGACAGAAACTAGGTTAACTCTTCTTCATTAATCATTCCCAGTTGATTTATAAAGAACAGATGAGTTTTGTCATCCAATGGCTTGGTGAAAATGTCTGCTCTCTGTAGATCAGTAGGAATATGGATCAAGTTAATCTTCTTTTTGTCCACATTATCTCTAATGAAATGATGTCTTATTTCAATATGTTTAGTCCTAGAATGGTGAACTGGATTATGTGCCATAGCAATAGCACTAGTATTATCACAAAATCGAGTTGAATTATTTAAGTTGACACCATAGTCTAAGAGTTGGTTTTGTATCCATAACATCTGTGAACAGAAGCTGCCAGCAGCCATGTATTCTGCTTCTGCAGTTGATGTAGACACAGATGTCTGCTTTTTACAGAACCAGGAGACAAGTCTCATACCAAGGAACTGGCAAGTTCCAGAGGTACTTTTCCTGTCCACTCTACATCCAGCATAGTCAGCATCTGAGTATCCAGTTAACTCAAACTCTGACTCTGCAGGATACCAGAGTCCTAGACTAGGGCAACTCTTTATATATCTCAAAATTCTTTTTAGGAAAATAAGGTGAGATTCTTTAGGTTTCACTTGGAACCTAACACAAAGGCATGTGGCAAACATTATATCAGGTCTTCTAGCTGTTAGGTATAATAGGGATCCAACAATTGCCCTATAATTTTTCTGATCCACAGGTTTCCCTGCTGCATCCGAATCCACAACAGCATTTGTAGCCATAGGGGTTTTCATCCCTGAAGCATCACTCATCCCAAACTTTTTGATAAGCTCTTTAGCATACTTAGCTTGGGAGAGGAAGATACCATCTGGGAGTTGCTTGACTTGGAGACCAAGGAAGTAGGAAAGCTCACCCATGCTACTCATCTCAAATTAGAAAGCATGAGGTCAGCAAACCTCTTGCACAATTTTGGATCAGTAGACCCAAAAATAATGTCATCCACATATATTTGTACTAACAATATTTGGTTCTTATGATGTCTAGTGAAAAGTGTTTTATCTATGGTTCCTCTTGTAAATTCATACTCTAAAAGAAAGCTTGCTAGGGTCTCATACCAAGCTCTTGGAGCTTGCTTTAAACCATAGAGAGCTTTATGCAATTTAAAAACAAAAGAGGTTTGAGTTGGAGAGATAAAATCTAGAGGTTGTTCTACATAAACCTCTTCTTGAAGTACTCCATTCAGAAATGCACTCTTGACATCCATTTGGTAGACCTTGAATCTCTTGTGAGCTGTATAGGCAAGGAATATCCTAATGACCTCTAACCTTGCAACAGGGGAAAAGATTTTATCATAGTCTATTCCTTCCTCTTGTCTGTAGCCTTGAGCAACAAGCCTAGCCTTGTTCCTCACTATGTTGCCTTGAGCATCCAACTTGTTCCTGTAGACCCATTTGGTTCCAATAACTGGTAGTTATGGGGTCTTGGAACAAAATCCCAAACTCTACATCTCTCAAACTGATTTAGTTCCTCTTGCATTGCAATGATCCAGTGGGGATCCTGCTCAGCTTCATGGATGGTGAGAGGTTCAATTTGAGATAGAAAGCAGGCATGCATCAAGTCTTGGTTGAGTTGATGCCTTGTCTGTACACCTGCTAAAATGTCTCCAATCACTTGAGATCTGGGGTGATCTCTAAGTGTGACAAGATCAGTTGGTGGAGTTGGTTGAACAACAGCTTCTGTAATTAATTCCTCTTGGGGAATGGTACTAGCTGTAGAGGGAAGTTCAGCCACTTCCTCTTGAATTTCTTATTCACTTTCTTCAGCAACCTGTGGAGTAGGATGGTTTGATACCTCTTGGGTAAGGTTCAGTCCATCCATAAACTCACACAGTGGCGGAACCTGCAAAGAGCTTATGGTAGAAATCTCTTTCTCCTTGTATGACATGTTAGCCTCATCAAAAGATACATGTATAGATTCTTCAATTTTAAGAGTTGATTTATTGAACACCCTATAGGCCTTGCTTACTTGGGAATATCCTAGAAAAATCCCTTCTTCAGCCTTGGCCTCAAACTTTCTAATGTATCTTTTGTTATTTGTGTGAATGTAACAAATGCAACCAAAAACTTTAAAATATGTGATTTTAGGTTTCTTCTCTTTAAGAAATTCATAGGGGGTCTTGTTCTTCAGTTTATGTATAAGACTTCTATTCAGGACATAATTAGCAGTGTTCACAGCTTCTGCCCAAAAGGATAGAGGCATGTAAGCATCTGCCAATAATGTGCCTGCAGATTCAATGAGTCTCCTATTTTTCCTTTCAGCAACCCCATTTTGTTGGGGAGTTCTAGGAGCTGAGAAGCACTGCCTGATACCTTCCTTCTCACAGAACTCATGCATAAGAAGAGACTCAAACTCTGTGGCATGATCACTTCTGATCAATGTAACATGAGTAAAGAACTCAATCTGTATGGTCCTGAGAAAATCTATAAGAACCTTGAATGTATCTGACTTAGCTCTCAGAAAGGCTACCCAACTGAATCTAGAGAAGTCATCAACAATCACTAATGTATAAGACTTCCCTCTTAGGCTTTGTACTACACTGGGTCCAAATAGATCCACATGAAGCAAGTACAATATCCTAGGTGAATCACTTTTATTAATGGATTTAGAGCTAGTTTTGGTTTGCTTGCCTAATTGACAAGTCCTGCATAGGCTTTCCTTCTTGTAGGGGCCAGAAGGTAAGCCTCTAACAAGGTTATCTTTAGATAACCTAGATATATTCTTAAGGTTTACATGTCCTAATCTTTTATGTCATAACTCATTTTGATAACTAGTAACATTCAGTAAGCAGATATCAGTTGTGGCAGAAATAAAATCTACTAGATATATGTTACCTTGTCTAAGTCCAATTAAAACAGTTTTGTTTTTATTATCAATAATAGAACAAGAAGTAGAGTTAAAATGTACCTGATAACATTCATCACATATTTGACTTATGGATATAAGGTTATGTTTAAGTCCTCTTACATAAGCCACTTTCCTGAAGGTCACTGCTCCAATCTTCACTGTCACATATCCTTCTGATTGACCACTGTTGGAATCTCCAAAAATCACCTTTGGTCCTAGCTTGGGCTTGTAGTTGGATAAATTGCCCTTTCTGCCTGTCATGTGTTTGGAGCAACCACTGTCTAGGTACCAGGTCTGACTCACCCTTGGACAGCTCTTCACCTATACCTGCAAAGAAAACAAAACTCAATTGTTCTTGACCCAGATTACCTTGGGTCCTTGATTTGGTTGGAATGAAAAACTAGATATAACTGATAAAGCAGGTTGTGATTTATACCCTAAGGGGTGATATCTCCAAGGTGGAATTACCCAATCAGCTACTGGATTAAAAGTCTTATTAGTTGGCTTAAGATTTCTGTAAGAGAAATGATTTGAGTTTGGTCTTTCTGGGTTTGATGAATTGATGTAAGTTCATCGACCAGAGTTCGACGAATAGGGCTGAGATCGTCGATCTCTGCTCAGAGAATGACAATAGTCATTGTCTGTGCCCCAAGTTCGTCGACCTCTGCTCGACGAACCATACACAGTTAGTCGATCACAGTTAGACGAATTATTATATCTGAAGTTTGCGTTCAGCGTTCGTCGATCTGGGTTCGACGAACTGGCCACATTTCGTCGATCTACGTTCGACGAATGCTGCTGAACTTTGTTTTTATTTGCTGTTTTCAGATTTTTGTTTCTCTTGTCTATAGGTTTTGGAGTGTTTTCAGACAATGATTTGTTCATAATCTTTTCCTTTCCCTTAGCAGAGATAAATTTGATTGGGGTTGAAAGAATATTTTTCTTTATTATGAGGGGTAAACTTGATGAAGCACCCAAGCCCAGCTTGCCATTTAATCGGGCATTCACTGTGCTTGTGATGTTCATCAGCTTGAGACTTCTCCCATTGAGAGATTGCTCAAGTTGTTTGGCCTCACATAATTCAGATTGTAATTTAATTATTTGCTCATTAGCTAGGGTTAATTGGTATGTTAGCTTAATGTTTTTTGAATTAACTGATTCTAGACTTCCTAATCTCTCTCTAAGAGTTTTTATTTCTTATTCTGAGTTGATTAAGTCTAAGCAAATTGTTTTGAATTCAGTTTTAAATAAATCAGAACTAAATTCAAAGCTAGAAATAACCTGATCTGCATCTAAGTCTGAGGCAGCTTCATCTTCTGATTCTTCTTCTGATCTAGAATTGCTCCTAGAGGCATCAATTGACATAAGACACACCTCCTTGGATCTGGCTTCTTCCTCTTATTCACCTTAACTGGAAGAGGATGTTTCTTCTTCAGTGTCACTCCAAGTCTCAGCAACAAATCCCTTGTCTTTCTTTATATATTTGCTGGAAGTGAGTCTGCTGCTGTGTCTTCTCCTGGAGTCCTTTTCTCTGCTCTTGTCCTTCTTCTGGTTTTCTGGACATTCTGAAATGTACTGTCCAGGTCTTCTGCACCCAAATCACACCACCTCCTTGGTTGGTGTCTTGTCAAACTTGGGCTTATCATCCTGTTTGGATGATTTCCTTCTGAAATCCTTCCTTGCCATCTTGTAGAACCTTTTGGCAAAGAGGCTCATGAGCTCTTCATTGGAAGTTGATATCTCACTTTCTTCAGATGCTTTGAAGGCTATGTTGTGCTCCTTTCTAACTGGAGTTGTTGCCTTCTGTTCTGCTTCTTCTCTTGATTTGATCAGCTGCTCATAGGATTTCAATTTGCCTAACAGAGACTCAGTTGATATCTCATTGAGGCTTCTGGTTTCTTTGATTGGACAGATTCTGGAATCCCAAGAGCTAGGGAAGCACATCAGAATCTTATCATTAACCTTTGTCAAGGTGATGTCCTTATCCAGAGTTTTGAGCTCATTGATGATTGTGCTCAGCCTGTTGTACATGTCTTCCACTGATTCATTCTCATCCTTTTTAAAGTTCTCATACATGGATATGAGATTGGATCTTCTATCCTTTCTTTCATCTGTAGAGCTAGCTACTATTTGGTTGAGGGAGTACCAAATGGCCTTGGCTGAGGTATACTCAGCCACCTTCTGGAATATGTCATCTGACATAGTCTGGGCTAAGATATTCATTGCCTTAGCATCTGCCATCTTGGCTTTCTTGTATGCATCATTGTTTTCTGGAGGAGGCACTGCAGTCATGTTGGTAGAAGTGGTGGTAGGAGCTGCAGGTGCTAGAGGTACACCTATCAGAATAATAGAAAAGATATCCTCATCAATAGAGTTTATGTATAATCTGATTCTTGCCTTCCAGATGGCAAACTTGTTAAGATTGCACACTAGAGGTCTGATGCTTGCATAGTCTTTGTTTTGGGCCATGTCTGTGAAGAGATAAGTCTAATAACAAAAGCAAACAAGCAGATCTAATAAGAGGGATCTTTGTGGTTCAGGTGTTAGTCTGTGCAACCACTAAGGTGTGGTATTTTAACCAACCTCCCTCTGATACCAATTGAAAGTGCAGGTTAGATCTGATATACTCTAGAGGGGGGTGAATAGAGTATGGTGCTCACTAAAAACTTTTTACAACTTTTGTTGTATTCCTAAGTGAACAGGGAAGCAAATAAACTAGAGTAAGCACAACAACTATCTTAACACAGAACAATCACAGAGAATCACAGAGCAATCACAGAGCACAGCCAGAAAACAGAAGAAAAGAGCAACCAGACGACATAAGAATTTTATAGTGGTTCCCCAACCTGGGTACATCCACTCTTCTACCACCCTGGTAGGAATCCACTCAGGTTTTTGATCAGGTGCCTGACACCAATGAGCTTTTGTTCAGGTGCTCAAAAACCAAACCTCAAGTATTTTGGAGGGAGACTTGCAACCAGAATAATTTTGAAGGGATTTAAAACCCTGTACAGGAATTGAAAAGAAGGTGATAGTGTCTTCTCTGTCAACAATCAGAGAGAAGACTTGTGGATTGATTGTAGCAGATCTTGCTCCCCCTGAGATCTTGAATTGTTGAGGAAAGCTGGTGCACTGCTTCAGGGTGATAGGTCTTCAATGACCTAGAATGCCTGGACCAGGATTTGTTTCAGGAACTCCTTTGACAGATTGAATAATTTGTTGTCCTTTGAAGTTATCCTCTGAGTTGGAAGAAGAAGACTCTTGATAGAATTTGATTGTTCTTCTTCTCCTTGAAAATATTCTCTGGTCAAGGCTGATTGCAATAAAGAACTTTTGATTTGAGAATGATTGTTCTTCTCTGCAACCTCAGAGTGTATGTCTGATTGTGTGTATTGCTTGTTGTACTGTGATTCCGTTTCTCTATCACTGCTTGATCCTTTTCTCTCTTACTGTGTATGTGCTTCTGACTGAGTAACATTCAAACTTTTGAATGTCGATCAGTAATTGCAGTCGGCTTTGGAAAGAAATGACAATCAATAATTTCCCTAACTGTCCCATGAAAAAATAACATGTAATCGTCCATAGTCAATGCGCGTTTTAACGGTAACATTCCGAGAAGATCTGGCATTAAATGTTCAGGAAACAGCGCCAAGAAATGGGACGGGAAAAATTCGTCGAGTTGCACTTGTGTTCGTCGAGCAGAGCTTGAGTTCGTCGAGCTGAGCTTGAGAGAGTTCGTCGACCAGACAGTCTTCATTCGTCAAACAGACAGTCTTCATTCGTCGAGCTGAGAATCAAATTCGTCGAGTTGAGAAAAGTTCTGGACTTAGGCAAAATATTCTGCATCTGCTGAAATGCTGTGTCGACATAAGTTGGTGTCGACAGATTGATCTTGGTGTCGACACAAATCATCTGGTGTCGACATAAGCTGGTGTCGACTAATATCCTGGTGTCGACACAAATTGTCTGGTATCGACATAAGCTGGTGTCGACACAAATTGTCTGGTGTCGACACAAATCCTAAGTGTCGACATAAATTGTCTGAGTCCAGAAATCGTCGAGTAGAGTACAGCATTCGTCGACCTAAGAAGCTGACTTCGTCGACCTAAGAAATTGACAACTTGAGGTCCAAGTTCGTCGAGCTCAGAATATCATCCGTCGACCGAAGCTTGAAGCTGTACTTAGAAAAATTTGAAGTTCTCCTGAATTTGGCTTGATGTAGAAACTGAGTCTTCGTCGAACAGAGAACACAGATCGTCGAGCTCAGCACTAAGAATTGTCTCACGATCGTCAAGCGCAGAATTCCTTTCATCGAGCTGAGTTCATCGAACGTCGAACTCACTTTACTTGGTCTTGAAAACTTGTTAGACTGGAGTCTCTGATGGTCTTGTTGAAAGCTGGTCCATCTGGAGTTGAGCCTAAGGACTTGACCTAGACTCTAGGACACAGCTTGACCCTGGCTATACATGATGGGTCACATCCTAAGTCAGTGAACCTAGCCCAAATCAACTAGGGATCCAACAGGAATGGTATGAATTCTCAGGGCAAATTCCTGTTTGAGATAGTAGCAATGGTGCTGCTATGCAAGACAGGAGCACATGTTAGGATCTCAGCATTTATGTTTGAGCTGATGACCAGAATAACTTTCAAAATCAAGACTAACTGGAGCAAAGTTGTCTTTGACAAAATTGTTGAGAGCATAAAAAAACCTAATATGGGCAGAATTCTAAGTCTGTACTTGGTTCATGCCATTCCTGATAGCCTCAATCTAAAGCTTGGATCTAAAATAAATCATATGAGAAGAATGGATATGAGATTATTGGCAAGGTGGGATATAGTCCTGTCCAAGGAAACACCTGTAGTGGAGAAGGAAATGGAGAAAAAGAAGAAAGCTGTGGTTGTGGAAGAAAAATCTTCCAGTTATTCTGAAGTACAAGAGAGTTCTAGCTCAGACAAACAAGATGATGTAGCACCTGAAGAATCTCTAAGGCCCTCACCTGGAACTGGTGATCAGGTGTGGGGGGAGATAATCCCAGATATGGATCAAATTGATGGGGAGAACCTCAATGCTCTTGCTGATATTGACATGGATACTGTACATACTATAGTCATGGAAGTAGTACAAGAACATGAACAGGAAGACTGATAGAGAAAATGAGAAAATAGTCTCCAAGGAGACAGAAGTCAAAATCTTTCTGAATACAGTTACAAATATCCAGGAGGAGACAACAGCTCTTCCAGAGGACCTTGTTCCTGATGTTTTAGAACAACAAAATGAGGCTAGCTTGGAAAACATAAATATTGATGAGGAAAATGCAATGGTTGAGGAGGAGTTAGCAGATCAGGCCCCAACTACTGAAACAGGCAAAGAGCCTACTTCTATTGAAATGGTCAGTTCATCTGAATCTGAGGAGGAAGAAGCCTCCCAGATAAAGAAGAGGAAATTAACTGAAATCAAAGAGAGGAGTAGAACCAATAAGAAAACTATTCAGTCTGGCACAACTCTAGCTCCTGTAGTGGATTTAAACTCAATTATAGTTCAACTACAAATAATGTTTGACCAACAAAGAACACAACTTGAAAAGTATGTAGATGAAAGCAATAAAGGGTTGCAGTTTTAGCTGGCTCAAGACATCAAATCTATAAGATTTGAAGTAAATTTACTAAAGAAAGATATGACAGATTTCTTTGAGAGAGGAGCAAATGTTGTGGTATACATTACAAAACAACAACAAGAATCAAAGAAAAATGAAGATGGCATAGCTGTAAAATAAGGCTATGTCCTTGAAAATCAAAATAGGATGAATGAAGACATGATTGAACTAAATAATACTTCACTAGTCAAGCTGACCGAGCAGACTATTTCTTTAGAAACCAAGATCACTTCTACTTCCAAGGAGATTGAAACACAGCTATCTACTCACAAAACCTCTTTGGTTGAGGAAGTGAGAGCATCTCACAAAGAATTGGATGAACATCTGCTCAAAGCAAAGAAATCATTATCCTCAGGAATCAATTATCTGGATGGTCAAGTAAGATTTCACTAGAATAACCTGAGAGATCATGTTGAAAGAGAAGTTATAAAGGGGGAGAGTTTAAAGATGAAGGCAAGCTCTAAGCATGCTACTTGGATATTAAATAGCATCAGAGACACTCTAGGTTATCCTTCCCTATGGTATAATGGAGACCAAACTGTTGAGTCTGGTTGTCAGCCAGCTCCTTTTGACATTATTAAAACTGTACAGTCCTCCACCTCAAATTCAGAATGTAGTATGCGAGGAGGTAGAGATGAGTGATTTTGCATTATTAAAGAAAAAGAAGCTTAACTATCAAAGAAAAAATTTAGAGAACAAGCTGAAGTTAAACCTAATTTTGAGCAATGGAGCCCAAAGTCTAGATCAATTATACTTACTGCATAGAAAGTAGTCAATAATAATGCATCTGACATGGGAAATGGTACTCAGAGCAAGAGTGGACAAAGCACACCAAGCAGCAGGAGATCATCCTAAAATTCAAAAAAGATCTTAAGGCAGTGAAGATTGCAGCTGACTCAATTGAGCCCAGCAAGTATTTCCCCAAGCCTTATTATTATCATGAAAGACAAAGAATCAAGTAAGAAGAAATTACTAATGCCAAGAATGCCAAGGGAAAGGAGAAAGTCACTGATGACAAAGTGACAGAAGTCAAAGCTAAAATTCAACCTGGAAAAGGCAATGTCATCAGAGAGCCAGAGGATTCTTAAAATATTTTTGTTTCTAGGAATTATGTAATTTTGTTTTTTAAAGAACAGTGTAATACATCTGAAAAATGTAATCTTTTGACAAATTATAATGAAAAAATTGGGTTGCACTATATTCTATCTATGTTATCATTTGTGAAACTTTAAATTTTGTTTAGCACTTCTGAATATACATCATAATTATTATATTTTGGTATTGCAGTGTATGTCATTGAATTAGGGTTAAGACTTCTCCAAATAGGGGGAGATTATTGTGTACATTGGACATAATGTACTTGATTTGAATAAGCCCATTCAACTCAATGATATACACAAGTATGTATTTGATGTATGTTTCAGTTTATGTATGCAGTGTTGAATTTTGTGAAGTGGAAGAGGTTGACGGGACAGGCCGGGCGGCCTGGGGCGGATAGCTTTGGCGGACTAGGCGGGCTGGGCGGACTGTGATGTGCAGCCTGGTGGAAAGTCTAGTGGAAGCCGGCTGTCTTCTGAGCAGGTTGTTTGCATGTAGTCCGCGGACTATGCAGCCTGGTTTCTACGGATAGGGTGTTTGCTGATTAGCTTTGCCAAGGAGCGGCCTGAGCGGATGGAGGCTTGCGGACTGGTGCATTGCTCAGTGGCCGCGGGTGCAGCTTGTACTGATAGGCGGTTTGGCTCATGTCTGTGAGAAGCTTGCGGACTGGTGTGTCTGCGGTGTGGGCTGTTGCGGACTGGGCTTAGAGCTTGGCTGAGGCCTTGTCGAGCTCTGGTGGCACAGCAGGTGTTTTGCTGTGGAGGTCTTTGGCGGACTGGATTTTGAAGTCTGGGAGATGGCCGCTGCGTTGGACAGAAGTGCGAGGAGCTCACGGACTGATGGCGGTCTGTGCTAGGGTGATTGGCAGACGGGAGTTTGCGTCCGCCGTGCTCGCATTAGCCCTTGATGGTTTTGGACTTGGTCACACTCTGTGCCAAGACCATGGTATCCGCCGTATCCGCCAAGTCTACTGTGACCGGGCGGACTGTTACTGTCTGCCTTTGGTCGTGGATTTGTGGCGGATTGAGGTGTGAGTCTTGCAGACTGCCTCGGGTTGGTGCGGACTGTCATTGAAGGGGGTTGCTGTCCTGCAGTGGTTGGAGCTTTGCGGGCTGATGCCTTATCCGCATCGCTTGGGCGGACTGGAGAGGGTTCGTCAATGGTTGCCTTGCTCCTGGCGGTTTTCCTTGGTTTCCGGCTAAGTCCTTGCGGACTCGGCGGACGGAGTTTTGCTATCGCGCGGGCTGGGGCGGTGTCGCTATCTCTTGGGAGGTGACCACACTCCTCACCTTGCATATAAATAGGACCCCCCTGGCACATCTACAGGAACCTAAGTAACTTGAGTGAACAGTAAGTTGGGTTGAGCAAGGAGCTGCTGTCTGTGTTTGTCAGTCCGCGCGGATTGTTTCAGGCTGACGGTTTGTTGTGTGCAGGTCACGCGTATAACTTCAAGGAGCCAGGAGTTTGGCTATGACTTCGGTCAAGTACTTGGAAGTGTGCGGTCTCTGCGGACTCAGCAGGAGGTCGCTCTGCGGCTTGTCAGTTCTGTTTCATCTTTGCCAGCTTCAATAACCTGTCCGCCGGCTTCAGGCGGGTAGGGGTGTTCCTCAGTTCAAGTTCAGCAGGAGACGAATAACGGTGTGTCCGCGCGGCCTCGCTGCTTCGGCGGACTCTGTGGCTATTCGGCGGATTGCAGCTTAGCTTGGGCGTGCTCAGCGGACTCGGCGACCTCGGCGACCTCGCGGTCTCGGCGGACTCTGGTGCTGTCCGCCCGGCTTGTTTTCTTTGGTGCTTTCTGTTTACAGCTCTTATACTAGCGAAATCATGTCTCGCTATGTATGCCTCGTGTTGTAAAGAATTGAATGTATAAAAGACCTGCTTGTGCTTCCATTGTTTGTTGGGTTTAACCTTTGGTCCTTGGTTTTCCGCTAGTTCAACGTGAGAACTGGGTAGTTCCGAAGATATTAATTTGGCGTTTGGGCTATCTTGCTGAACACGTTGAGAAAATTTTAACATGGTATCAAAGCGAGGTTGCTGAGGTTCAGTTGCGTGAGCGGAAGTCAGCCAGTGTTGTGACTCAGTGATTGAGTGGTGATCAACCTGTGTTGTTGCTCGGAGCTTCTGAAAGGTTGCCAACAGGTGTTGCAATGGAAGGGAGCTTTGCAAGAGGTCTTGGCATTGAACTCTTAACGCCGACTAACTTCAAGAAGTGGAAGTCGTGCATGAAGAGTTATCTTCTTGGCGAGGAGCTGTGGGAAGTCGTCGTTGGTGACGAAAGGCAGGAAGTCACTGCTGCGTTCGGTACTGTTGAGCAGGTTAGGCTCTAGAGAAGAACAAATGCTAAGGCGGAGTTCATTCTGAAGAGAGTTGTGTCTCCGGAACTGTTTGATCACATCGTTGGATGTGAGTCGGCTGCTGATATTTAGACAACCATTGATGAGTTGTTCAATAGTAAGAATGTGGCGCAGCTTCAGTTTCTGGAGAATGAGTTGGCCAGGGCAACTCAGGGAGACTTTTCCATCTCCAAGTACTTCTTAAAGATGAAGAGCTTGTGTGCTGAGCTGTCAGCACTGGATCCTGATGAGCCTATCTCTGAGGCCAAGATGAAAAGGCACATTATCCGCGGCTTGCGGAAGGAGTATGTGGCCTTTGTAACATCTGTTCAAGGGTGGGCTACTCAGCCGTCGTTGCTGGAGCTGGAGAATCTGCTTGCCTCGCAGGAGAGCTTAGCAAGGCAGATGGCTGGAGTGAACCTGAATCAGGAAGGCAGCGAATCTCTCTTCTCAGGCAAGAAGAAAGGATGGGAAGGGAAGAAGAAGAAGAAGGTGCAGGCCGCTGTTGAGAAGGAGACTTCAACTTCATATCCACCGGAGAGGAGCAATGCTCCTAAGGACTGGAAGAAGAATCTGAATTGCTACCGGTGTCATCAGCGAGGGCACTTCAAGCGGGACTGCAAGGTCAAACTGCAGCCTGGGCATGCTGCGGGAAAGGAGGAGGCTTGCTCGAGAAGTGAAGAAGCAGAATGGGGCGGAGCTTTCATGACGGGCACTTGTGTCCGGGCCTTGTCTGCTGAGGACTTCAACGGCGAGTGGATCGTGGACTCCGGGTGTGGTCATCACCTCACCGGAGACAAATCGAAGTTCACCTCCATGCAGGCTTACTCAGGAAATGAAACTATTATCACTGCTGATAATACTGTTTATGCAGTAGATAAAGAGGGGGTCGTGTATTTGGGTAGTGATCATGGGCCACTCACGTTAAGGAGTGTGTATCACGGGTCGGGCATGAAGAAGAACATCTTCTCGGTGACCAATGCGGTGGATGTTGGTTATCACGTTCTGTTTGGGCCAACAGACATGAGATTCCTTCGCAACGTATCAGCGGTGAAGGCTGATGTTGCTCATGTTGGGAGGAGGGTGAAGAACTTGTTTGTTCTTTCCACCAATGCCTATGTTGATAGGATGAGGGCCAATGATAGCGCTGCTATCTGGCATGAGAGGCTGGGGCATGTTGGCATGGACAAGCTGAAGGCGATGGCTAGTAGAAGTCTGGTGAGGGGGTTGCCGATGTTATCCTCCTTTGGTGACGGGCATGTTTGCGCGGGCTATCAATACGGTAAGGCACATCGCCTTCTATTTGATAAATCACAAACAAGGAGCAAGAAACCACTGGAGTGCATTCATGGTGACCTGATGGGACCGACGGTTACTGCCAGCCTTGGTGGAAGCAGATACATGCTTGTCTTGGTTGATGACTACTCAAGGTATACTTGGGTGTACTTCTTAAAGGAGAAGTCGGAAGCCTTCCGTTTGTTTGTGGAGTTTAAGGAGTTGGTAGAAGGCCGGCTTGGCTTGCGGATTAAGAAGCTTAGAACTGATAACGGGGGTGAATTTGTCTCCTCCGAGTTTTCTAACTTCTGCAGGAAGCACGGGATCCAACGGGAGCTTACTTGTGCTCACACTCTATAACAAAATGGGGTAGCGGAGCGGAAGATCCGTCATTTAACGGAAACCTGCAAATGTTGGCTTCATGCGAAAGATATCCCAAGGTCCTTTTGGGTGGAGGGGATGTCTTGTGCTGCTTATGTTATCAACCGGATACCACTCAGCCCTATCAACATGAAGACTCCTACTGAGCTGTTGCTGAAGGAGAAGCCGAGTGTTGGACACCTTAGGGTGTTCGGTTCAACTTGCTACGTGCATGTCCCGGATGCTTCACGAACAAAGCTGGATGCGAAGGAAAGGAAGCTTGTCTTTGTTGGCTACGATGAGCGGAAGAAGGGATGGAAATGCATGGACCCTGTGACGAACAAGTTCGTGGTATCAAGAGACGTTGTCTTTGACGAGCTGACGTCATATGGAGGTGGCTCGGTTGAGCTAACCGGAAGTAGCAAGGTTGATGAAGCACCGGTGGTGGCTGCTGAAGGCTTGGAAGAGGAGCTTATTGTTTCACCAGCAGCTCCTGTTGCTTCGAACTCCGAGGCTAAGCCTTCTGGCTCAGGAAGTAGGGGGAGCACTGCTCAATGCTTGCCCCAGGTAGGAGTGGAGCCCGAAGAAGCAACGGAAGCCGTGAGCAAGGAGCCATGTCTTCGGAGATCGAAGAGGGTGGTTAAGCCACCGGCTCGATATTGTGATGGGAATGCAGTGAGCTTTGTATCCTGCTTATTTGCAGGTCCTCTGGATGAGCGAGAGCCTGCAAACTTCAACGAGGCCACTGGAGTGAAGGAGTGGGAAGATGCCATGAAAGAAGAGATTAATGCTCTGAAGAAGAATGAAACCTGGGATCTTGTGCCCAAGGTTGATGGCATTACTCCGGTTACTTGCAAGTGGGTGTACAAGTTGAAGAAGAAGGCTGATGGGAGCATTGATCGTTTCAAGGCTCGCTTGGTTGCTAGAGGATTCTCACAGCAGTATGGAGAAGACTATGAGGAGACATTCAGTCCAGTTGCGAAGATGACTTCAGTAAGAGTGGTGATCGCCTTGGCTGCTAGCAAGGGATGGAGGTTGTGGCAACTCGATGTGAAGAATGCTTTTCTTTACGGAGAGATTGACAAGGACATCTTCATGGATCAGCCGCTTGGTTTTGTCTCTGAAAAGCATCCGGACTATGTCTGTAAACTCAGGAAGGCTCTCTATGGGTTGAAGCAAGCTCCTAGAGCTTGCTATGGGAAGATTGCAGAGTACTTGCAATTTTGTGGATACCTTGCTTCTAACTCGGATTCAAGCTTGTTCGTCAAGAAGAAGGGGGAGCTACTTGTCTTGGTCCTGCTGTATGTGGATGACATGATCATCACAGGGAACTCGGAGGGGGAAGTAGCAAGGCTCAGGGCTGAGCTTGCTATACACTTCGAGATGAAGGACTTGGGAGAGTTGCATCACTTTCTCGGTCTTGAAGTGGAGAGGAAGGAGTGCGGGGTTCTCATTTGCCAGAAAGGGTATGCTGATCGCATTGTGAAGCGGTTCGGCATGGGCGAAGGGAAGAAGTGCTCTACTCCACTGGAATCTGGGCTGAAGCTTCGACGGGATGAGGGAAGGGTTCTTCATGATCCTTTGGTGTTCAGGGCTCTTGTGGGGAGCTTGATTTACCTGACGATTACAAGGTCGGATATTGCTTATGCTGTTGGTCGAGTAAGTCGGTATATGGCTGAACCAAGGCAATCTCATCTAGTGGCGGCAAAGGGAATTCTGAAGTATGTCAAGTCTTCTTCTGACATGGGACTCCTCTATAGAAGGGATGCGGAGTTTGCGTTGCTCGGGTACACGGATGCTGACTATGGCAGTGATTCGGATGATCGAATGTCTACTTCAGGTTATGTGTTCACTTGCGGTTCAGCTAGCATCTCGTGGTGCAGCAATAAGCAGGACTTGGTGTCGGTTTTAACCACGGAGGCGGAGTATAAGGCTTCGGCCTTGGCTGCTCGGGAAGCCGTTTGGTTGAGGAGGCTTATAGAGGATGTTCATGAAGAAGTGCAAGGGCCTACTTTACTCCGGGGTGACAATGAGAGTGCTCTCAAACTGGTAAACAATCCAGTGTGTCACGCCAGGACCAAGTATATAGAGATTGATCATCATTTCATCAGGGAGAAGGTGTTGGAAGGATCTCTGCTGGTCGGGCATGTTTGGAGTGAAGATAATCTTGCTGACATCTTCATGAAGCCACTGTCGAAGGGGCCCTTTGAATGCTTGCGCAGCTTGCTGGGCTTGGTCACCACTTCCCACTCCAAGGGGGAGTGTTGAATTTTGTGAAGTGGAAGTGGTTGACGGGACAGGCCGGGCGGCCTGGGGCGGACAGCTTTGGCGGACTAGGCGGACTGGGTGGACTGTGATGTGCGGCCTGGTGGAAAGTCTAGTGGAAGCCGGCTGTCTTCTGAGCAGGTTGTTTGCATGGAGTCCGCGGACAATGCGGCCTGGTTTCTGTGGATAGGGTGTTTGCTGATTGGCTTTGCCAAGGAGCGGCCTGAGCGGATGGAGGCTTGCGGACTGGTGCATTGCTCAGTGGCTACGGGTGCAGCTTGTGCTGATAGGCGGTTTGGCTCATGTCCACGAGAAGCTTGCGGACTGGTGTGTCTGCGGTGTGGGCTGTTGCGGACTGGGCTTAGAGCTTGGCTGAGGCCTTGTCGAGCTCTGGTGGCACAGCAGGTGCTTTGCTGTGGAGGTCTTTGGCGGACTGGATTTTGAAGTCTGGGAGATGGCCGCTGTGTTGGACAGAAGTGCGAGGAGCTCGCGGACTGATGGAGGTCTGTGCTAGGGTGATTTGCGGACGGGAGTTTGCGTCCGCCGTGCTCGCATTGGCCCTTGATGGTTTTGGACTTAGTCACACTCTGTGCCAAGACCATGGTGTCCGCCGTATCCGTCAAGTCCGCTGTGACCGGGCGGACTATTGTTGTCTGCCTTTGGTCGTGGATTTGTGGCGGATTGAGGTGTGAGTCTTGCAGACTGCCTCGGGTTGGTGCGGACTGCCATTGAAGGGGGTTGCTGTCCTGCAGTGGTTGGAGCTTTGCGGGCTGATGCCTTGTCCGCATCGCTTGGGCGGACTGGAGAGGGTTCGTCAATGGTTGTCTTGCTCCTGGCGGTTTTCCTTGGTATCCGGCTAAGTCCTTGCGGACTCGGCGGACGGAGTTTTGCTATCGCGCGGGCTGGGTCGGTGTCACTATCTCTTGGACGGTGACCACACTCCTCACCTTGCCTATAATTAGGACCCCCCTGGCACATCTACAGGAACCTAAGTAACTTGAGTGAACAGTAAGTTGGGTTGAGCAAGGAGCTGCGGTCTGTGTTTGTCAGTCCGCGCGGATTATTTCAGGCTGACGGTTTGCTGTGTGCAGGTCGCGCGGATAGCTTCAAGGAGCTAGGAGTTTGGCTGTGACTTCGGTCAAGTACTTGGAAGTGTGCGGTCTCTGCGGACTCAGCAGGAGGTCGCTCTGCGGCTTGTCAGTTCTGTTTCATCTTTGCCAGCTTCAATAACCTATCCGCCGGCTTCAGGCGGGTAGGGGTGTTCCTCAGTTCAGGTTCAGCAGGAGACGAATAATGGTGTGTCCGCGCGGCCTCGCGGCTTCGGCGGACTCCGTGGTTATTCGGCGGATTGCATCTTAGCTTGGGCGTGCTCAGCGGACTCGGCAACCTCGGCGACCTCGCGGTCTCGGCGGACTCCGGTGTTGTCCGCCCGGCTTGTTTTCTTTGGTGCTTTCTGTTTACAGCTGTTATACTAGCAAAATCATGTCTCGCTATGTATGCCTCGTGTTGTAAAGAAGTGAATGTATAAAAGACCTGCTTATGCTTCCATTGTTTGTTGGGTTTAACCTTTGGTCCTTGGTTTTCTGCTGGTTCAACGTGAGAACTGGGTAGTTCCGAAGATATTAATTTGGCGTTTGGGCTATCTTGCTGACCACATTGAGAAAATTTTAACATGCAGGCTGCCTATATCATATTGATTGGACATGTGGTTCAAGTCTTATTAATATGTGGACTCAAAGATGTTGACTAAAAAGTGAAGAAAATTGTCTAAGTACAAAAGCGTGGAGTGAAGTCAGCACAGTGTTGAGTGAAGTGAACACAGTCTACATCTAGCAACTTGCAGCCCAGAAAAATGTCTAAGTACAGAAGTATCGACACACTTCAGCTGTGTCGACACTTTTGGAGCAGCTGTGTCGAGACAAGTCAGTTTACTCGACCCTTTGAAGTCCAAGTCAGTAGTATCGAGCCAGGTCAGCTAACTCAACACATTCAAGACACCTGTGTCGAGATAAGTCAGCTAACTCGACACTTTGAAAGCTAAGTTGGTTGTGTCAAGACAAGTCAGCTAACTCGACACATAGAAGATTCAAAGAACAAGTGTCGAGACAATACAATTGTCTCGACACAAAGAAGACTGAAAATTATACTAAGTAAAATAGTGTCGAGACAAATCAACTATCTTGACACAATGAAGGATTAAAGTGTTGACACCGGGAGACAGGAGTGTTGAGACAATTCAACTGTCTCGACACAGTGAAGAAATAAATCAAGTATAAAAGGGTCGACACCGACAGACAGTTGTGTCGAGATAATTCAACTGTATTAGCACAGTGAAGAAATAAAGCAAGTATAAAAGTGTCAACACTGGGTAAACAGTTGTGTCGAGATAATTTAACTATCTCGACACAGTGTAGAATTGAAGATGTCAACACAAACGATAGTTATGTCGAGACAAGTCAACTGTCTCGACACTTTCAAGATCAGATGAAAATTCTTCTAAGTAAAATTATTTTGAGACTGCTAAGATGTCTCGACACAAGTGTCGAGACACTTTGGACATCTCAACACTTATGTTTATGAAGATATGCAGAGTCAACACAGAAGTGTCAAGACAAGTCAAAACTGTCACATCAGCTACAGTAATGTGATATCTTAACAGAAATGGATTAAGGGAGAATTTGAAGTATGATGTCACATGTTGATGCCATAAATCAGAAATCAGCGGTCCACAAAGGCTATAAATAGAGGGGTTGTCTACATTGAAAATCGAACAATCAGAAAATCACTTTATTCTCTCATTCTGATTTTTCTAAGTCAAAGGAGGCTGTCAATTCCGAGAAGAAGGAAGAAGATGAAAGTCTTCAAGAAGATCTTCAGATCCTTTCATCAAGTGATCGGAATATTCAACTGGGTCTGTTCTATAATTTCTTCAAAAAATATAAGTCAATCAACATCAAGAAGATTGCAGATCCAGAGAAGTATCTTTTCAGCCAGCCTGTTTTTCAAGAATCTAACAAGTGCAGCTGAATTGAAGAATCTGAATTCATTCAGATAAGTTAGAATTCAAATTTGTTTTCTAAATATATTTACCTCTTTATTTTATAAGATCTCCTTGAGATCTGAGTGGGTAGGAAAATTTATCTCTGAGTTGTAAGCCTGATTTATAAAGGCTGAGGTTGGTGATTTGAGTGGAATCTCTGAGTTGTAAGACTAATTTATAAAGGCTAAGGTAGGTTTCTTGAGGAACCTGAGGTGGGTGATTTGAGTTAGATCACTGAGGTGTAAGTCTATATTATAAAGGTTGAGGTAGGGTTCTTGAGGGACTTGAGGTAGGAGATTGGGTGAATCTCTGAGGTCGGACCTGTTGGTTTGAGTGTAGGTTTCTTAACTGAAACTGAACCTGTAAGATCATTGGATCTGAGTTGATGAGGATGAGCTATAACCTTATCTAGCACATTGCTAGTGAGGAAGAAGGGTGAAAGTGGATGTACCCTAAATTGGGGAACCAATATAAATTCTTTGTGTGATGTGTGCGGAGATTTATTTGTGCTTGAACTGTGTTTTGAGATTTGCATATTCTGTGGTTCAATTGTGTTGAGTTGTTGTGAAGCTATTTTCTCAAGTATATCATCTGTTACACATAATATCTACTGAACAGTTAAGTGACAAAGAATTGAAAAAGTATTTTAAAAGACACCTATTCACCCCCTAGGTGATTTTCTACCCATAGGATTATCTTTCAGATTGGGTGTGCCTTTAGGGTATCTTAAAATTCGCTTTGCAGCAATATAATGAGAATCTTTAGAGTTCACCTGGAATCTAGCAGACACACATGTTGAGAACATTATATTTGGTCTACTGGCAGTCAGGTAGAGCAAGGATCCAATTATGCTTCTATACTTGGTTTCATCAAAAGGCTTCTCTTTCTCATCCTTGTCCAGAGACACAGTTGAACCCATTGGAGTCCGCATAAAGGTTGCGTTCTCCATTCCAAATTTCTTAAGAATCTCCTTGGTGAATTTCATCTGAGAGATGAAAATTCCATCTTCAGATTGCTTCACCTGAAGTCCTGATAAAAACTTCAGCTCTCCCGTACAGCTCATTTCAAACTCCTCTTGCATAAGTTTGGAAAACTTTTTGTAAAGGTTGTCTTCCATAGAGCCAAATATGATGTCGTCTATATTTTCCCTTGTGAACTTGCTCTCAAGAAGAAAGCAAGGCAACGTCTCATACCAAGCTCGAGGAGCTTTCTTTAAGTCCTATAATGCTTTATTTAAAAAATAAACATGTTCATGGAATTGAGAATTTACATAACCTGGGGGTGCTCTACGTATACTTCCTCTTTCAGATTCCCGTTGAGGAATGCTGACTCCACGTCCATTTGGTAGACAGGGAAGCCTTTGAGGGCAGCAAACACAAGAAACAAACTGATCGCCTTGATCCAAGCCATTGGAGCAAAGTTCTGGTCGAAGTCAATCCCCTCTTCTTGCCTGTATCCTTATGCTATAAGTCTGGCCTTGTTCTTGATGATTATTCCGTGTTCGTCTAGCTTGTATCTGAATATCCACTTGGTGCCGATCACATTCTGTCCCTTTGACTTGGGTACCAACTCCCAGACTTTGTAACGTTCAAATTGATTGAACTCCTCTTGCATTGCCAATATCCAAGAAGCATCCTTGTTTGCCTCTTCGAATTTCTTTGGCTCAACCTGTGATAGAAATCTTAGATGCATAATCTCATTAGTTGCACCTCTTCTCATTCTGACGCCGTCGCCTGGCTATCTGATTATTTGATCAGCTAGATGATCTCTTAGGTGTCTGAACCCTAGATTCCATGCTCTCCCTCCAACAGGATCCTCAACATCTGGTGCATCCTTTGTAGGTTATGGCATTTCTTCCTCTAGTGGTTCTTCATCCACTGAGCCTGGATCGACGAGCTTGAATGATCCAAGAGCTTCTTCCTTGATAGCTTTATCCAATCTTAGCTCCTTGAACCTGGTACCTACATCTGCACCAATAACACTAGACGACTTGCTTTGGAGCAGGCTTGTCTCATCAAATACAACATTTATTGACTCTTCTGCCACCAGAGATTTCTTATTGAAAATCATATATGTCTTACTATGGCTACTATAACCTACAAAAATACCTTCAAAACACTTTTCACTAAACTTTGTGCGGTAATACTTTCCATTATTAAGTATGAACCATTTACTTCCAAAGATTTTAAAATAGGACACAATCGGTTTTTTGCCCTTCAATAGCTCAAAGGGGGTTTTATGATAGCTTTTGTTGATAAGTGCACTATTTTTCACGTTATAAGCCATATTGACTGCTTCAGTCCAGAAGTACTCCGAAAGTGAAGCGTCGTTCAATATAGTTGTGCATGCTTCAATTAGGGTTCTATTCCTTCTCTCAGCAACTCCATTTTGCTGTGGAGTGCGTAGGGAGGAAAACTCATGAAAGATACCTTGACTTCCACAAACCTTTATCATGGTACCAGACTCAAACTTTGTTCTATGGTCACTTCTGATTTTGACCACTGAGTAGTCCAATTCGTTCTGAATTTGCTGGACAAAATTGGTGAAAGACTTGAAGGTGTCTGACTTGTGTTTCAAAAAGAACACCCAAGTAAAATGTGAGTAGTCATCAAAAATTACTAACGTGTAGACCTTACCTCCTAAGCTGTGAATTAGCATCGGACCATAAGTCCATATGAAGTAAGTATAAACTTCTTGAAGAATCATTTTCAGCAATACCCTTGAAGGTAGCCCGTGTCTGCTTACCCATTTGATAGGAGTGGCATGGAATCACTTTAAGGCACTTAATGCCAGGGGTATCATGCACTCAGTTGTGGGAAAATAACATATTTATTATTTTGAAATTAATATGTGCTAATCTCTTGTGTCATTGGTCACAGAGAGACGCATTATTTTTAGCCATAAAGCACACTAGGAAAGAATTATCTAAGCAAAGAAAATTTAAACAGAAAATATTTCTGCTACGAGTGCATGTTAAGATCGTCTCCAAATTTGCAGACGATTTTATCGAACACTTTTCCTTACATAACTCAACGTTGTAGCCTTTATCACATAGTTGACTTATTCTTATAAGATTATGGTGTAATCCTTCAACATAAGTTACGTCTGTGAAATAGACTACGCCATTGGAAATCATGTCATAACTTTTTGTTGTTCCCCTATCTGACCCTCCAAAGATCACTTTTGGTCCGTCTTCGATTGGGGTATACTCAAGTAAAAGGCTTTTTGTCCTGATCATGTGCTGAGAGCATCCATTGTCCAAATACCAGATCAGATTTTTGGTGGCCTATGGACACTCCTGCAAAAGCAATTCACTTTACCTTAAGAACCCAAGCGTATTTGGGTCTTTGGTTCCTGGTCAGCTTAACACCACTAGGAACATTAACCTTGCAAGTGGTTGGTCTCGCATTGCTAACTCGTGGAGTTACATAATTAGCAGGGTTATACCAACAGTTTGTGCCAAAATGACCAATCTTACCGCAACACCAATAGTCAAACCTATTGTACCTACTTTTGTACTCCTGCTTTACCTTTTGGAACTGATGTCTAGAAGGGGCAGCATTCTTTGAGGTGGAGGCCTCCTGGTTGTAGCATACACATGAGCTCTCCATCTTGTTAGCCTTAGGCACAATCAGACGAGGAAGTGGGCGACTTAGAGTACCACAAGAAGGTAAATACGCACACAATACTCTCTGAGTCTGAAACGTCCGCTAATGGTCAGGAACGTTATTCCTCTGATGAGGACGAATCAGAATTGATGGCTCAGCATAAGCACATATTAAAGGCTTTTGATAACTTCGTAAGGTAGTTCGAAAGCAGTTAAAAGTGATTGCCTCCCTCAAGACAATCAACTTTAAAAAAATCACTTAAAAACAAGCACAACTCCTACAACTTAAAAAATCTCTTAAAAATCAGTTAAAAACAAGCACTCGATCTGGAGAAGTGTAGATCTGAAGGAGATAATCGATCCATACACGTATATAGTGGTTCCTCGAGATTTGAAGTGGAAGTGTAGATCTGAAGTGTCTTTTCGTGGAATAAAAAATCAGTTAAAAATAAGCACACCATGTCTTTATAGTGGTTCCCCGTGTTGGGTACGTCCACTTTTCCGCCTCGCCTATCTACCACGAAGAGATAGATTCGGCTACTTCACCATGCTCAGATTTCGTCAAATCTTACACCTCGGAGCCGCAACTCTTATAAATCGGATATGATGCTCCTACCACTCTATCCATAATAAGATCTACAAACTCGATCCACAAACAGATCTACTACTTGATCCACAAACGGATCTACTCACTCGATCCACAGACGGATCTACTACTCGATCCACAAACGGATCTACTCACTCGATCCACAGACGGATCTACAAACTTGGAGAAACGTCTCCTACAAGAGTAAATAAATGTTACAACAATTATTACAATTAATCCTTTGCAAGATCTGAAAACTTTAGTCCTCCGTTCTTCGAAAAAGTTTGATGTAGGCCTCTAACGCAGACACAATATAGGTTACGGGAATAAAACAGACGCCACTCTCATTCCACAAACACACTCGCACTAGCTTTAACCACCGCGCACTCGCCAATGTTTTATCACAGTTCACCAACGTACGGTAGCTACTCCGCGGGAAGGTCAAACGAACGGCGATAGGCCGACATTCTCCCAAGCTAAAAGGACCAATATTGGGTCTGACCGAGCGAAAGTTGTACCAAAGGAGGTCTACCCAAAATGCGATCGAAAAATGGTAGATCTCCCCCAACAAAAATACGGGGCTCGCCAAACCCTTCGAAAATAGCGCGATTAAGATAGATGCAAATCAAACGAAAACCACGAAGAATCTAACGATTCAAATCCAACGCAAAAATCTTTCTGGCCACTAGAATATCAAGATGGAATCACACGTGAGTGGAGAGGATCATTACCCCAGTCGGAATAGATGATTCCGACTACCTTTGAAGGATCGCACTTCCACGGTTCCACCGGAGTCGCACCGGATGGGGAGATATATCGTCTGCCTTGGCAGCTTCACACCAAAGTCCAGATTCCTCGCCGTAGAAGGAGACCCTTCCGGATAAAGCTTCACGTGAAGAGGGGCGGCAGGGTGCTCTTTAAAGGGGCTGCTCGGGTGGAGGAGGTAGGTGGCCGGCCGGCTATGGAGGGTGGTGGTCCAGTGGAAGATGGTGAGAGGAGGTGGCAGCTTGGAAGAGGGAGATGAAGGAGAGGGCTGGCCGAAATTTTAGAGAGAGAGAGGGGGAGAGGAGGGTGGCGGCTAGGAGAGGTAGAGAGAGAGAGGAGGCTTAGCAAGAAAGGAAATTTTAGGGTTTCTTCTCATTCAACTTAAGTTAAACAAACCATACATGCCTATATATAGGCTTAATCACCAAGTTTTGGTTATATGTAGCCCAAATAAAAATAAAACACTCAATGGCTACATGCAGCCCAAAATAACATAATCCAAATAAAATAGCATACTAAAATACGAATACTCTTAAGCTAAAAATAAGATAAGTTCTACTAGTTATTTGTCTTGCGCCGAGGGCGGAAATTGTAGCGCCGCTCCATACGAACACCATGGCGACGCGAGTCCTTAGTTGGGGACGAAGGAGGGTCTTCCATTAGCGTGCCGTCATCAACAACTTGGGGGCCGTCATCAACTTGGGGGCCGTCGTCGCCACCAATCCTCCGCCGCTCAAAAGGACTCATCACCGATGAGTTATCTTAAAGATACCGTCGGAGAAGAACATCATCCAAGAGAGCCACCTCTGCTTCCGGGAGCCAAGAGTCATCAGAGGTGGGGCGATCACGCCATCGAATCAAGTAGCGGCGCACATCGCCATCTGCAGTGGGAAACACGTCATCCTGGAGAATCCTGTCGGGCAAAAATGCGGTCCTGGCAAACCTGGGAAAAGCATTAGGCAGCAAAGGGGGAAAATCTATATCATCAACATGTAGCGTACCTCCGTTGGAGACCGACAGAGAGAGCGAGCCCTTACCCCCCTCAACCCCATACCCATGAGAATCTGTAGTGGAACTAAACAGACAGGAAGATAATTCTAGTGGCGGAGCAATATATGGCGTTAAATCCGAAACATTAAAAACAGGGAAAATACCCCAATCAGTTGGCAATTCCAAAAGAAATGCATTGTCTCCTAACCGTTTTAAAATCCGAAAAGGTCCCGCTCGCCGATCCGCTAACTTTTTTAGGGTGCCCGTAGGCAACCGTTCAGGGATGAGACGTACCATGACGAAATCGCCCACCTTCAAGGGAGACACTCTCTTATGTACGTTGGCATGAACTTGATAAGACGCGTATTGAGTGGTAAGCATTTCATTTATGTGTTTGTGAAGATCATGGATGTGAGTGGCAAAGTCCTGTGCAAATTGACTTGACTTAAAAGATGGTGGTAACGGAATCAAGTCAAGTGGCACGAGAGCTTTATAACCGTGCACGATCTCATTCGGGGACAAACCCGTGGACCTATTTTTGGAATTATTATACGCTAACTGAGCATGAGGGAGGATAAGGTCCCATGTACCCTTGTGGTCTCCCACAAGGCATCGAAGCAAACTACCTAAACTCCTGTTCACAACTTCTGTTTGCCCATCCGTCTGCGGATGGTACGCGGAAGAGAAGAGAAGTTTGGTGCCCATAATCCTCCACAAGGTCTTCCAAAAATAACTAGTAAACTTCACATCCCTATCGGTAACTATAGACTTGGGAACCCCTCGATGGCCAACCACCTCTTTAAAATATAATTATGCAACGTGTGACGCATCGTTGGTTTTATTGCATGCGATAAAATAAGCCATTTTAGAGAAACGATCTACAACAACTAAGATAGAGTCGTGACGTCGAAATGTGATTGGGAGGCCGAGAATGAAGTCCATGCTAACGTCTTCCCAAGGAATAGATGGAATCAGAAGAGGGGTATAAAGCCACACATTAGTTTTGTTCCCCTTAGCCAGTTGGCACACTCGGCAACTACCCACGATCTTACTAACCATGGCCTTAAGACCGGGCCAATAAAACTTGTCTTCGACTAACGTGATCGTCTTGTTACGGCCAAAGTGTCCACCTAACCCTCCGCCATGCAATTCCCACACTATGAAGTGTCGTAGGGAGGAACGAGGGATGCAAAGCTTTGAATGGTTACATAAGTAGTCGTCCCGAATGTAAAAAGAAGTAATGGTTGTCGGCGAGTCGTCTTGAGTGGCGAAATAGATATCCTTAAAATCTGGGCAGTGGACGTACTCGTCCTTAATCCTATCGAAGCCAATCACCTTAACTTCTAGCGTGGAGAGCAATAACGAAACACGACTAAGGGCGTCAGCTACACGGTTGAGAGTCCCCTTAAGGTGTTTGATAATGAAAGTGTACTCCTGAAGATAGGAGACCCATTTGGCATGTCTAGGACTAACCTTAGTTTGAGAGTTAAGAAACCTTAGCGCTTCATGATCGGATAGGATGACAAACTCCTTAGGAAGTAAATAATGCCGCCAATGTTGGAGGCATCGAATGACCGCGTAAAACTCCCGATCATAATTGGAATAATTTAATTTCGGACCTGCTAGTTTCTCACTGAAATATCCCACAGGGTGGCCTTCCTGACTCAACACTCCACCAATTCCCACTCCAGACGCATCACATAACAGCTCGAAAACCTTGGTAAAATCCGGTAGTCGCAAAAGGGGGCCTTCCGACATGTGCGATTTAATTAATTGGAACGTCGTAGCGGCCGAGTTCGTCCATGTAAAGTCACCTTTTTTCATGTACTCGGTAATGGGGGCCACAATACTACTAAAATCCTTAATAAATGGCCGATAAAATGTAGCGAGCCCGTGAAAACTCGTAACATCCCGAATGTTGGCGATCTCGGGCCAATCTCTAATGTCTTGTACCTTCTTGGGGTCTACGTGGATCCCCTTTGAACTCACAATATAACCGAGGAACTCAACCGATGTCACATGGAAGGTACACTTCTTAATGTTCACGAATAATTTTTCCGATCTCAGCGTGGTAAGGATGGTTCTTAAATGTGACTCGTGATCAATCGTGGAGGTGCTAAATACCAAAATGTCGTCAAAATATACCACGATGAATTTTCCCATATAGGGTTGGAAGACGTGGGTCATCATCCTCGAAAACGTGCTTGGCGCATTGGAAAGCCCAAACGGCATAACTAACCACTCGTACAGCACTTCCTTAGACTTAAAGTCGGTCTTCCACTCGTCACCTTCCCTAATTCGGATCTGATGGTAGCCAGTCCTAAGATCCAATTTCGAGAAAATCGTGGCACCGGCTAACATGTCCAATAAATCATCCAAGCGAGGGATGGGAAAGCGATACTTAATAGAGATTTTATTAATGGCTGTACTATCCACACACATCCTCCAAGAGCCGTCCTTCTTGGGGGCAAGTAAGGCGGGTACGGCACACGAGCTCTTGCTGTGGCGAATAAAACCCTTTTGCAATAAATCCGAGATCTGTGTTTGCAACTCTAAGTGTGCGGAGGGGTTTAGCCGATAATGTGGGAGGTTGGGCAATGAGGAGCCCGGAATGAAATCAATGGCATGTTGGATTTCCCGCAATGGGGGTAACTCAGCCGGTAGCTCGTCCGGGTACACATCCACAAACTCTTCAAAGAGTTTTCTCAACGCCGACGGCAAGTTCTCAAAAGGTGCCGCATCTTCCTTAACTTGTAGACACACTAAGGCATAGAGGACACCATCTAAAAAGGTAGTACGCTTCAATTATTTTCTTCCTATCAGGCTCAACGTATTCTTCTCGACCAGGACGACCGTATCCTGGGAGGGGGCCGAGGGATCCTTTAGCGGGGCGGGTTTTAAGAGTATGGTCGTGCCATTAAATTTAAACTCGTAGGTATTGGCCCGACCAAAGTGGGTGACGTCATGATCATACAACCAAGGGCGACCCAACAAGACGTGACAAGCATCTATAGGGATGACATCACACCAAATCTGCTTAGAATAAGCTTTGATGGTAAGGGGTACCAAGCATCGCTTCGTCACAGGGAGGGACGACTTGTCTACCCATGCCAGCTTATAAGGGTGAGGGTGCGGCTCGGTATCAAGAGACATTCGTCTCACCGCTGTTTCAGAAATTACGTGCATGCAACTACCGCTATCAATGATCAACCTACACCAGTTTTCACCACTCTTAAAATTCAACGTGAAAATGTTCGTCCTATTCCAATCGTCTAACGCTCGAGGGGTCGCCAGAATACACCTCATAACCATCATATGGGAGTCATCCTCCATATCACTAGGCACTCCATCCGACTCGCTCTCTTCGCCCGCCTCGTAAGTAATGTCGTCTGTCCCACCGGTGGAATCTAACAGGGCTAATGGTCTGGGTGTAGTAGGACAATCACAAGCATAGTGCCCTTGGACCCCGCAAGCGTAACAGGTGACATTCATTCTGTTGACCCGACCCACCAGGACTCTCTCACCAGAGGGGTTTCTATCATTCCTAGCCGTTACGACTATGGAGATCGAATCAGGGGACTGATACTTTCCTTTAGCCTTATAGGTGGCGGTGGGAGGCGGTCCTAAAATGGACTTGCCCTTTTGGAACGAGCGAGACTTGCCCTTAAGCGCGTTGTGCTGCTCAATATCTAAGGCAGCGTTGAAAGTGGTGTGCAAGTCAGTGTGACCATAACGCAGAAGCTTAACTTGGATGTCGGGGTTTAGTCCCTTGCGGAACCTGGAGAGGGTGACCTCGGGCATCTCTTTCACGTCACACCTAACCATCATGTCCTTCAACAAACTTATATACTCAAACACCGACCTAGTCCCTTGCTTAAGGGTAGCTAAATCATCGAACATCTGCGTTCGATGGTAAGTAGGGACGTACTGTTCTGTCAGCCTAGCCTTCATTGCATCCCAGCCTATGGGCAACTCTCCGTTTTCGACTATCAAACGCCGCTCCTCATTCAGCCAAAATATTTTAGCGCACCCTAGCAACTTCATCCTCGCTACTCGCACTTTATCCACGTCGTTCAGGGTATACCACTCGAAATAACATTCGATCTCCATTATCCAGTCCTGGAAGACTTGGGGATCTCCTAATCCATCGTAGGATGGTGGCTTGACTCGGACGGCCCGAGTAAGGTCGAATTCGTACGGTGCTCGAGGGGCGTTCTCATTAGGAGGGTGGGGGTAAGGATTATGATGTTCTCCCACCCGTGGGTGAGCAGGTTGATTACGGGGTGCCCCTTGTGGTAACCCCAGTCAGTGAAGTGCCTCCCTAATAGTCGTCAACTGCTCCGTGAAATCCTGACGGAGCTCCTCAATCTTAGTGAGGGGATGACCCTCACCCCTGTCATCATCCATATTAGACGACGATGGAGGATATTCCGTACCGAGCCTAGTGCGCATGCAAAAAGGAAGACAATAGATTCAGACAGACCAAAGAAGGAATTAATCCCGCTTAAAGACTATAGGAAAATAACTTTTTTTGTTTGATTTTCTTACAGGAAATAAAAAGAGGATTATTAAAAAATTTATTTTGATTTTTTTGGCTGAAAAATAAGAAAACTAAGCAGCTATTGGCAGACCAAAAATAAATTTTTTTTGAGATTTTTTTGTGACAACTAACGCACAAACACGAGTGCAGGTTAATGTGCTAAAAAGAGGGGATGGTGCCAATTAAAAATTGACAAGAACCTCGCTTTGATACCAAAATTTGATGTAGGCCTCTACCGCGGACACAATATGGGTTACGGTAATAAAACGGACGCCACTCTCATTCCACAAACACACTCGCACTAGCTTTAACCGCCGCGCACTCGCCAACGTTTTATCACAGTTCACCAACGTACGGTAGCTACTCCGCGGGAAGGTCAAACGAACGGCGATAGGCCGACGTTCTCCCAAGCTAAAAGGACCAATATTGGGTCCGACCGAGCGAAAGTTGTACCAAAAGAGATCTACCCAAAATGCGATCGAAAAATGGTAGATCTCCCCCAACAAAAATACGGGGCTCGCCAAACCCTTCGAAAATAACGCGATTAAGATATATGCAAATCATAGGAAAACCACGAAGAATCTAACGATTCAAATCCAACTCAAAAATCTTTCCGACCACTAGAATATCAAGAGGGAATCACATGTGAGTGGAGAGGATCGTTACCCCAGTCGGAATAGATGATTCCGACTACCTTTGAAGGATCGCTCTTCCACGGTTCCACCGGAGTCACGCCGGATGGAGAGATAGATCGTCCGCCCTGGCCGCTTCACACCAAAGTCCAGATTCCTCGCCGTAGAAGGAGACCCTTCCGGATAAAGCTTCACGTGAAGAGGGGCGGCAGGGTTCTCTTCAAAGGGGCTGCTCGGGTGGAGGAGGTAGGTGGCCGGCCGGCTATGGAGGGTGGTGGTCGGGTGGAAGATGGTGAGAGGAGGTGGCGGCTTGGAAGAGGGAGATGAAGGAGAGGGCTGGCCGAAATTTTAGAGAGAGAGGGGGAGAGGAGGGTGGCGGCTAGGAGAGGTAGAGAGAGAGAGGAGGCTTAGCAAGAAAGGAAATTTTAGGGTTTCTTCTCATTCAACTTAAGTTAAACAAACCATACATGCCTATATATAGGATTAATCACCAAGTTTTGGCTATATGTAACCCAAATAAAAATAAAACACTCAATGGCTACATGCAGCCCAAAATAACATAATCCAAATAAAATAGCATACTAAAATACGAATGCTCTTAAGCTAAAAATAAGATAAGTTCTACTAGTTATTTGACTTGTGCCGAGGGCGGAAATTGTAGCGCTGCTCCATATGAACACCATGGCGACGCGAGTCCTTAGTTGGGGATGAAGGAGGGTCCTCCGTTAGAGTGCCATCATCAACAACTTGGGGGTCGTCATCAACTTGGGGCCGTCGTCGCCACCAAAGGTTGATCTTGATTTCACTTGGAGAATAAGGGGAAATCTGAAATCTTCCAGAGGTCTTGAAACTTGCGCCTTCAATCGACATGAACTGGAGAAGTGTAGATCTGAAGGAGATAATTGATCCAGGCACGTATATCGATAAAGATCTATCATGCACAGCAAGTCGACGAGTGGCCGATCAGAAATCGCGAAAACCTAGAGAGAGCGGCCGACGATTTGACTATTTTGGAAAGTTCCTGTTGATTCAAAAGGTTAGAAAAAGAGCGATTAGAATGGAAGAAAATATCCTTAGGTATTTATAGACATCCTCCTTCCAACGGTATAAAGAAAACTTCCAAAAATAACTTGCAAAAAACACTGTGCATGGCAGCCGCAACCTGAGAATAATTTTGAAAATTTTTTCGGAAAAATGACCTAAGTCAAAGTCGTCGAGTATCGTCGAGTATCATAATGATACTCGTCGAATACATCTTGATATACGATGAAATAGACTCAGCCAAATCATCCCAGGCCGGCTGGCACTCAACGCCATGGCGAAGAGTCATACTTGACGAATTCGTCGAGTATCACCAGGCATACTCGACGAATTCGTCCAGTATAGGTGAACTGACTCAACGCAGTTGCACTCAATGCTTTTTGCTCACTCAATGCTATGGTTGCATTCGTCGAATATCGGCGAGTTATCTCAACGCACTCAACACTTTGATGTTCGACGAATTCTACTTGGAAAAATCTAGAGAAGTAATGCCGACTGGACTCGACAAATTCGGCATGTATCACTTAGCATATTCGACGAATTCGGCGATTATCGTTAGATACATTCGACGAATTCGATGAGTATGCACGATGATACTCGGCAAATTTTACTTAACAGATTCTTCACTTCTCCAATGAATTTTCCCTAAGTATATACGACGAATTCGACATGTATTTGTAAGTATACTCGACGAATTCGGTGTGTATCAACGACGATACTCGACAAATTCGACGTGTATGCTTAACCATACTCGTTGAATTTTACTTAGTTAAAATTCCTATTTTTCTTGGGTCTAACCCTTAACCATCCTTGAGCCTTCTCTTGTACTTAGGATAAAAGTACACTCCAATAAAGAGATTACACGTGAGTCAACACATTGGCCTACACAATGAGTAATTACATTGTATATTCCCATGTTCGCTGACCCACTATAACCTGACATTAGTATGTACTTGGCATTGTAAACCTGCGAGTATAGAACAAAACAGTGGCATCAACTATAATATCAATTTATCTTAGCTTGACTGAACCCTTCTTAAAATCAGGGTTATTGTGGATACAATACCCAACATTGGGATAGAAGCAACAACAAGGGATCAGATAAGTAGCGAACAAATAAGAAAGAGGGAAAAGAGTTGACTCACCAGTAGTCGCTAGAGGAGCGGTCAGGCCCGTAGGAAATGCATGCCCCATAACCGAGGGGTTGACGACCTGCTCGGACACATGCGGGGAAGAGTGCCTCGGCTCCATTCCCCAGCCTCCATCCTCGCTAGGTGCCTCCTATGAAGGAGGAGAAATCAAAATCGGAATGATAATAATCAGGCAATCGGCCCGTGTACCTTATGGATGGCCTCAGCACCGACCGCCACACTAGATGCGGGGGTGCCATTCGGGGTTGACCACCTGATCATTTTTGCCTTCTTCGGCCTGAAGACGGGACTTAGTGACCCTCGCACCACTAGGGGGCGTAGATGACCTGTGCCCGCATACCCTCCCTCACGGCCGCTAGGCGAGCTTGCATCTCTTATGATATGAGCATTACTCAGCTATATTAGTTCGCAAAAAAAGAAGTGAAGCAAAAGAGCGGGGAATTTCCTTGAACCCGGTGGTGTATATATAGTAAGAAAATGGGACCCACCAAAAGATTCCGTCCAACTCAGCAGGCACTCACCGAACACGTGGGGTTGCATGATTCTTTCAGAGCTTTGCAAAAGCTCAAAAAGAGCGGGGATTGTGTACAACCCGGTGTTCGCCTAGTGGATCCAACAAGGCAGAAGAGGGGCCCTCAATGCAAGCTGGCCCGCATCTGCCAAGCGGGCGAGTGAGCTAGTACAGCCATCCCGCATCAGTTCAATTGGTGAGCGAGCCCAAGGGGCAACCAGCCCTCCTCTGCCACGCAGGTGGGTGGACTGCGCGAGCTGGCTCGCCAGCCCGCGTTCGCCTAAGAAGCCTCAAGGATAGGACCGTCAGCCCGCCTCCATGTAAGGGGCAGGCGAGCCATAGTAGCCCGTCCAGAGCTCGCCTAAAGAAGAGGAGAGCTGTGAGAGTCAGACCGTGTCCGCCTAGTTGAGTGGCGAGCTGATCTTGATTTCCCCCTATGAGTTGGGTGTAGATATCACATAGTTAATATAATTCGGTCTGCCAAATATGATTAGGTCTGTATTTAGCTTCTCAGAACAACAGATTTTTGTTGTTAGTAGACCTCCTTTTGGCTGCATATAACCGTTTAGAACATCGGATTTGAGCTAATTGCAGGCCAGACTTGGAAATCTATAAAGGCTCTTTAAAGGCTTAGTTGGTAATGAGGAGTGGTATTAAAAGCTCCATATCAAGGTCTCAGGTTCGAAACCCCGTGGCAACAATGCGCGCGGTCGATAAATAGGTGCGAGATGCTTTGGGGTGTATGACCTGCAGGCCTTGTAGATTTTGACTGTACCACCCGGTCGGCCTTGCCTTGGTCGGTGTGGAGGGCCGGGCTTTGCCGTGGGGCAGCCCTTTGGGCATAAACCTGGGTCGTTACAGGGGTACCTCAAAATTCAAGCATTCTAGTTCTATAATTTCCAGATCTTCTTGCGCTTTTTGAGGTGCCCTTAGCTCAGCATAGGCTAAGGAGGGGAAGCGCTCTAAGATCTTTTGGGTGTGTGGTAGACCTCCATGTTGGAGCCTTGGGTCAATTTTGAGTTCTAAGTCTTCAGTCAGTCAAGCTCACTAAGAGAAGTAAGTGTGCGGTCACCCTCTCCCCAAGGGTTCGAACTCCACAGAAGCCGGTTCTCAGTTTCAACACAATGATTGCCCCCTGAACGTGGAGTGACTGTCCTCCCTCCACCATTCTCTAGCATATCCTTTTAACAAAGTCCCAACTAGGGATACTGCAGCTACAACATGACATATCATGCCCACTAACTGCTCCTCCACTCGCTCCACACAATCATTTGCATGCATGGTAGTCTCTGTATCTCTAAAGGTGGGGCATTCGGCCCACAGAAAGTTGTCAGGAGGTCTATAGGTACCACATTCTACTATGGCGGTTATGCCATAACAGTCTGGAATGTTGTCAGTATGGATTTCAGCTTCCACCCCAAATCAATCTCGGAAAATGACACATCAGAAGGGGCAACTACGTCTGGAGATGGAGTGGCAGGAACGTAACCTCTAGAGGATGATCTCTTGTTACTGGACTTTGGTATCTAGAGAAGTAACAGGAAAAAAGTCAGTACTTTGCAAAATTTGGGGAAATTTGCAAAAGAATCACAAAATAGGAAACAAAAGCATGCGGGTGTGCTACTGTATAGTCTAAAATCCTTAAGCCTCTAAATTTAGGGTCCACCAGGCTTCCATTGTATGGTTCATCCCAAACCAAGGAACGGAGTGAGGGATGGAAGGATCCTGATACTACCCCACAAGGACAGATAACGATTATTCTGATCCATTTGTAAGACCCGCTCCCCTAACCTTAGCACGGGTCGGAGGCAGAGGCGGGACTTACCGCCCAAGAACTCAACCCAGTGCTTCTCAAATTACAACGAATCACTCTATCAAGCACTAGTTGGCTTCATTAACATACATGAATCATAACATAACACATCACATCACAACTACAGAAGCAGTACACAGAGGCAATGAATATATATAAGCATATATAGAGAGAGAGAGAGATATCAGAGTAAAAGCATAGGCTGTAACCACTATCTATACATGCGTGCCCTGTGGGCTCCAAACACATCTACCACTAAACTCTCTTCCTCACGCCTCGCACACTAAAAACTCATATATCAGAAGTCTAGATAAGAAGGGGGTACCTCTGCTCTGGTAGACATATTTGTTGGTGCTATGTTATGCGTCAGCAGGACTTTGCGGTTCTCCGTCTCCTGTGAATGTTTATTAAATAATCATTAGTCACAAAGCTAAGTGGAAACACATCTCCTCCCTGAATCCATATCATGGGGACAAAACTATGCACCTAACAGTAATTAAATAGCTTAAGTAAGAGAGAGTTAGCAGCAATATTTTAATATTATGCATTTTCATTTTATATGCTAGGAACAAATATCTGGAAGAGTGCATCATAAAATAACTAGAAAGTAGCAGCATAATCATCGGTTATTTAAAAGAGCTCAACTAGCTATCACAATCAACATGTACTCACAACCTGTAAACACACCGTGGGTGTTCAAAACTCGCCAACACACTGCAGGTGTTCAAAACATGCCAACACACCACATGTATTTAAAACCTGCCAACACACTGCATTTGTTCAAACTCACGTGCGCACACTATGTCTACATAGATTGGACGCCTTCTCTTCAAGAAGGATAGTGAACCCCGCGGGCCTTACCGATGTGGTCATCGATGATAGTGGGCAGTCCTGTGACTTCTGGGTGTGATCGTACTGCACTACCCAATCCCCAACATACAACCAGGTGTTCTTGGATGTGAGCGTCATCCGGTGAATTCTGATATTTAGGCTGGCTAGTGGAGGAAACCCAACTTTGAAAATTCAATGGTCGTTCACCCATGGTACACATCTCCTTGCTGTCATGAGTCATCAACCTTCTATTGGGTATTGTATCCATAATGTACCTGATTTGAAGAAGCTCCTGGACAAGCTAAGGTCAATAGACAATGTATTTGATAAACTCTTTCAAGATTGTCCTTGCAGTTCTTCCACGCTAAGTGCACACCAATGTCAGGGTGCAGCAGGTCAATATACACGGGTCTGCACGACGTAATCCCTCGTTGAGCAGATCAGTGTGTTGGCCTACGTGTACTCTCTCTATTGGAGTGCACTTACTTTCAAGCACAGGGCTGTAACTATGCAGGAGCAGACAAGGAGCAAGGATGGGTCAAGGAGCACCTCATGGGTGGAAAGACGAAAATTCGTCTAAGTGTAAATCGACGAGAATCACCAAGTGATTCTCGCCGATTCATCAAGAATCAGTGGCTGATTCTCGCCGAACTCGATCCAGCTACTTCTTAGCGAGCACCTCTGCTTCTAAGTAAGAATCGATGAGAATCACCAAGTGATTCTCGCCGATTCGGCGAGAATCACTTCTCGTCGAATCGTCGAGAATCACTAGTTGATTCTCGCCGTTTCGACCTGGCCTAAAGCAGTGCGTGCAACCAAGGCAAATTCGACGAGAATCATCTTTGATTCTCGCCGAATCGTCGAGAATCACCTTTGATTCTCGACGATTCGGGGAGATTCACTTTTGATTCTCACTGATTTTGACTTGGGCGATTTTCTGGAACTTCCTGAACCGGATTCTGCCGCTGTCAATGTCCTGGACCGGGAGTTAGGGATTCTTCTTGTGGGTCCCACAATGGTCTTATTCAAGTTGTCTACAGTATATATATACGGGTATTTTGAATGGAATACAGTGATACACAGAGAAAGAAGCCGAGCAAAAAACCTAGACCTAAAATCGCGATCTTCACTTTGCCGCTGCCGTCGTGCTCGAGCTAGTTGGTCGCCGTCATCGATCGGGATTCCTTCGTGATCTTCCTGCGACAGAAGCCTAGCCAAGCCTTGGGTCTCACGTGTCTATCCAGAGATCCCTTGTCTCTCGATTTGTTGATCGGGAAAAACTTCTCGTCCGAATCGATCGAGACGACCGATCCTCGTGTGACCGTTGGTAGACCTAGGTTGCTTCGCTACGAAGTTTGGATCTCCAAAGTACAGCAGCCGCATATCGTCGTTGCCGCCGATCCCGTACCAAGCCGCCGCTCATCTTGCCGCCGCCGGTTACGGGGAGATCCTCTCCAAGAGAGATCAAAGGTTGTGGACTCTTTGTGGACTTCAAGAACACGTCGTCAACAAAGAGGGACACCTTAGTCTCCAAATGAAGTTTGTATCTTGTGTACATTCTATTTTAATTTTGTTGTAAAGGAACGTTTGTTCCGTGTTGTAAGGGTTGGGTGCAACCCGGTTTGTGGGAGTGTTGATTCCCACGTGTGGAAGGGTTCCTTCCGATAGTCCAGGGATTGGATTTTAATCCCGTTGGAGAAGTGACTGAGTCGTCCCTTGTTGGGAGATAGGTCGAAGGTGGAAAGTGGATGTACCCAAGTCGGGGAACCACTATAAATATCTTGTGTACTCTGTTGTGCTGTGTTGTTTTACTTTTGTGTGCAGTACAATTTAAATTCCGCAAAAGAGCTGCACGTCACCTATTCCCCCCCCCCCTATAGGTGAACATAGTTGACACTAGGTGGACTTTCAAGTGGTATCAGAGGGAGGTTTCTCATCAAAAAGGTTAACACCTTGAGTTGAATCCTGCCACTAGTGTCAACAAGGAGGCAAACATCTACTATGGACGGGCTCAAGTTCTCCGGCAAGATCCCAGTGTGCACCAGGCTCAACTTTCCTATCTGGAAGGAAAGGATCAGGTTCTACATGGAAGCAGTGGATCCTCGACTCTTCATGATCGTGCAGGAGGGACCTTATGTCCCCACTAAGGCCTCCACCATTGATCCCACCAAGAAAGTGCCGAAGACACTTTCTGAAATGGACAAGGACGAGATGGTGCTAGTGGGACTTGACATGAAGGCACGGAACATTCTGGTCAGCGCAGTTGATGACTCTATGATGCAAAACTTCAGCAACTGCAGGACAGCACAGGAGATCTGGCAGTGCCTGATCATCCTAATGGAGGGCACGGATGAAGTGAGGGATGATCGGAGATCCCTCCTGAACCAGAAATATGAGGCCTTCAGACAAGGGCCTAAGGAAGAGATCGGAGTCACATAAGAGAACTTCCTCAAGATTGTCAATGCCCTCAAAGGCTACGGAAGAGTGTTCACTAATGGTGAACTCAATGATAAATTCCTTAGGTCCCTTACTAAGGAATGGGACACAAAGATCTGCGCCATCAGAGAGTTTGGCAGACTAGCTGAAACTGATCCACAAATTCTGTTTGGGAAGCTGATGTCCTATGAGCTTCAGCTGAACACCAGAAAAGCAGAAGAAGAAGCAGAGAAGACGGCAGCCAAAGAAAAGATTGTGGCTCTAAAAGCCAGTCACTCCAGAAAGGGCAAGGGTGCGGTTTCGTACCGTGCCAGGAAAAAGGATGAGGAGGAGGACTCCGAGCCATGCTCCTTCAGCTCAGAGCTGTCGGAGGAGGATTTCTCCCTCATCACTCGAGAGTTCAAGAAGTTCCTCAAGATGAGGAATCAAAGAAAGAGAGACGACTCCTCCTCCAGGCATCAGAAGAAAAATTATTCTTCTGACAGGTATGCATCTAGACCGAACAAACATCGTTCCTCTGACATTATTTGCTTTGGATGCAATAAGCCAGGACACGTCGTGGCCGACTGCTATCAAGGCAAGAGAGAAAAGGGGAAAGAAGAGGAGCACAAATCCTCTAGAGATAAGAAGAAGGAGCGGAGCTACATCGCCAAAAGGCCAAAGACACTGAGTGAGTCTGATTCCTCAGACTCCAGTGATGATAAGGAAGCCTACTTCGGGCTGGTGGGTCGCTCGGACTCAGAAGGAGAATGCCCCCCATTTACTGGGAAGGTAAAATCTCACACCCCTCTCTCCGACTCCGACTCTGACCCTGAGTCTCAGGATGATGAACCTGAGGATAGCCCTTCGGCCCGTGAAGCGGAGCTCCTCGAGAAATATGAGCTTCTGCTCAACACTTTCGAGGAGTGCCGTAAGAGACTGAAGGCTGAGAAGAAGGAAGTGAAATTCCTTAAGGGTGAGTGTGTATCCCTAAGGGAAGAGGTCACTAGCTTGATTTCTCTCCGATAGGAGCACCTTGACCTGACTTCAAAGCATTCAGAATCTTTGAAGCTCCTTGATCTTAAGCAGGAGGAAGTCGACAAGCTGGAAGAACTACTTGCGGCAGAAAGGAAGATCGTCAAGAGCTTCTCTATGCCAAAAACAGTTCTTCCAGTCATTGATACCTTCTCTGCTCAGGCCAAAGGAGCTGGCTTGGGGCACGTAGGGGTATTTGGTTCCTCATCCAGGAGAAACAGGAACCAGAGGAAGAATAAGGCCGCCAAGAAGGCCTCTGCTGATGAAAAGGGAAAGGCTCCGCTTAGTCCTGTTGCATTCAGAAAGCCTGGCTTTCCTTGCAACCAACATGACTTTGAGTCAACACTTGGCCATCATTTCCGGCCCTCGGTTGCAAAGCCAAAGAGCCGATATGACGGTTGGACCTTTCCCCGGAACTTCGGTGAGAGTGCCTTCAAGGCACCTTATGAGGAAATCCACATGGGAAATTATGGTCCATTCTCTAGCGGCCATAATGGAAAGCAGGCACCAAAAGCCAAGCATGTTATACAGAAGGTGACGAAGTCATGTGACTGTTGTCACCATGAGGCCCCCACCTCCAGATCCAAGGCCCCAGCTGTACCCACCGTTCCTAGGGTAAGGCAGGAGCCTAGGAAGAGGTACAACAGATTCGACTGTTGGTGCTGTGGCAAAGTTGGTCACTTTGTCGTGGATTGTTGGTTTAATCCAAGGTATTACGAGACTCCCTATGTTAGCACTGCGAGGCCGACCACTCGTAGGGTTAACCAACCGAGGGGGAGTATGCTAACCAGGAATCTAGGACCCAAGTTCGATTGGGTTCCTAAGGCGAGTTAATTTTGTTTTGCAGGAATGTCCAAAGGCCACCAAAACGCCGATCTGGTATTTGGACAGTGGATGCTCCCGGCATATGACTGGGATAAGAAGCCTGCTGCGTGATTACACTCCAGTCGAGAATGGACCCAAAGTCATCTTTGGAGGGTCAGATCGAGGAGTCACCAGAGGTTATGGTATGATTTCCAACGGTATAATCTCTATCACCGACGTGGCTTATGTTGAAGGGTTAAACCATAACCTGATCAGTGTAAGTCAGTTATGTGATAAAGGTTATGACGTTAAGTTCTGCAAGGATAAATGTCTGATAATTTCACGTACCTCTTCTGAGACGGTATTATCAGACATTAGGAGCAGAAATATCTTCTGCTTAGATTTTCTCAGTTTAGATTCATCTACCCCCGTATGTCTTGTGGCAACAGGCAGTGCATCTCTTTGTGAACAATGACACAAGAGATTGACACATATTAATTTCAAAACAATTAGTATGCTGTTTTCTAAGAATTTAGTAAGGGATGCTCCCAGTATCAAGTGCATCAAAGATAGCCCTTGTCCTGCATGCCAGATGGGCAAACAGACTCGGGCTACCTTTAAGAGCATTGCAGATAAAGACTCTTCCCGATGTCTTTACCTTTTACATATGGACTTGTTTGGTCCAGTGCAAGTTCATAGCTTGGGAGGCAAGTCCTATACGCTAGTGATAGTTGATGATCACTCACGGTTTACATGGGTGTTCTTTTTGAAACGAAAGTCAGATACGTTTGACATCTTCACTAGTTTTGTCAAGCAGGTCCAGAACGAATTTAACTGCTCAGTGGTCAAAATCAGAAGTGACTATGGAACAGAATTCGAATCTGGTGCTATGACAGAGTTTTGTGAAGAACAAGGTATCTTTCATGAGTTTTCCTCCCCGCCCACTCCTCAGCAAAACGGAGTTGCGGAGAGGAGAAATAGAACTCTCATTGAAGCATGCACGACAATGTTGAAAGACGCTTCTCTCCCAGAATACTTCTGGGCAGAGGCTGTCAATACAGCTTGTCATGTACAAAACCGAGCATTGATCAACAAGCATCATCGTCAGACGCCTTACGAGCTACTGAAAGGCAGGAAACCAACCATGTCCTACTTGAGTATCTTTGGTTGCAGATGCTATGTACTGAATAATGGGAAGTACCCGCGTACTAAATTTGGTGAAAAATGCTTCGAAGGTATATTCATGGGCTATAGTTCCCACAGTCGGGCATATAGGGTCTTCAATAAGAAAACCCTAGTGGTAGAAGAATCAATAAATGTTGTATTTGATGAAGGAAGTTTGCTTAACAGCAGTTCTTCCAGTGGTATTCTTGAAGATGCAGGTGCACGACTGGAACAGCTGAGTCTGGATGAGACCGCTAAAGATGACACTCCTAAGTACGTCAAAGTTTCCACCTCCACGTCATCTGAAAATGTTGAAGATCAAAATGGAACAAATCTCTTAGAAGAAGGAGAAGCCCAAAAAGTAGTCGAAGCTCCAGACGCCAGACTTCTAGAACTCCAGCACGTGAGGGATCATCCTAGAGATCAGATCATCGGAGATCCTCGTGTCGGTGTCAGAACTCGAAGAGGTACTATTAATGAAGTATTGCATCTTAGCTTCCTGTCACAGGTTGAGCCAAAGAAGTTCGACGAGGCGAACAAAGATGCGGCATGGATTTTGGCCATGCAAGATGAACTACATCAATTCAAACGATGTAACGTCTGGACGCTGGTTCCCAGACCACACAAGCAGAATGTGATTGGCACCAAGTGGATCTTCAGAAACAAACTGGATGAACATGGTGTCATCGTAAAGAACAAGGCCAGGCTGGTGGCTCAAGGTTACAGACAGGAGGAGGGGATTGACTTCGACCAGACCTTCGCACCAGTAGCAAGGCTCGAGGCAATCAGATTGTTCCTGGCGTATGCTTCACACTAAGGATTCACAGTCTATCAAATGGATGTGAAATCAGCATTCTTGAACGGAGACCTGAAAGAGGAAGTATACGTTGCTCAACCCCCAGGTTTTATCGATCCTACTTATCCCAATCATGTTTATTTTCTTAATAAAGCCTTATATGGGTTGAAACAAGCTCCACGAGCTTGGTATGAGACTTTATCTAGTTTTTTTCTTGAGAACAAGTTCTCTAGAGGTAAAATAGATAAAACATTGTTTCTCAGGGAAGTCAAAGGCAAGATTTTGCTGGTGCAAATCTATGTCGATGACATAATATTCGGCTCAACGGACAACAATCTTTGCAAAAAGTTTTCTAAACTTATGCAAGGAAAGTTTGAAATGAGCAGTATGGGAGAGCTCAAGTATTTCTTAGGACTTCAAGTGAAACAGTCTGAGGATGGAATCTTCATCTCTCAGACGAAGTTCACAAATGAACTCCTTAAGAAATTCGGTATGGAGAGTGCAACCTCTATGAGGACTCCAATGGGATCCACTATGTCTCTGGATAAGGATGAGAAAGGTAAACCTTTCGATGAAACCAAATACAGAAGCATCATTGGATCCCTGCTCTACCTTACTGTCAGTAGACCGGATATTATGTTCTCCACATGTGTCTGTGCCCGATATCAGGTGAACACTAAGGAATCTCACTATGTCGCTGCAAAGCGAATTCTAAGATACCTTAAAGGTACTCCTAATCTTGGCTTGTGGTACCCGAGAAACAATGATGTCGAGCTAATAGGCTTTTCAGATGCTGATTTTGCAGGGAGTAGGGATGACAGGAAAAGCACTTCCGGGACGTGTCAATTCCTCGGAAGAAGGCTTATCTCATGGAACAGCAAGAAGCAGAATTGTGTAGCTACATCCACAGCAGAGTCTGAGTACATCTCGGCAGGCAGCTGTTGCGCACAACTCCTATGGATCAGAAACCAGTTAGCCGACTACGACCTTCAGTTCAAGGAAATTCCAATGTACTGCGACTCCTCCAGTGCAATTGCCATTGCCAACAATCCGGTATCGCACAACAGAACATAGCATATTGAAGTGCGCTACCACTTCATTCGGGAGCACGTGGAGAACAAGGACATCTCTCTCTGCTATGTCCCCACGGACAAGCAGATTGCTGATATATTCACAAAGCCCTTAGACGAGGCCAAGTTCAATCTTTTCAAGACTGAATTGGGGATGCTCAATTATGAGGAATGAAGACTACAGAAGCTCCAGGCTCGTACACGATCTGAGGGGGAGCAAGGCACTCAAGTGTGAGCACAGACGCAAGAACTGAGGGGGAGCAAGGGGTCAAATGCTACCAACCCCGATTTGCAGAAGCCGAAAAGGGGGAGATTACCCTCGCGGCTAAGGCTAAGGTGGCTCCAAGCTTCGGCTAAGGCTAAGGTGGCTCCAAGCTTCCAAGCTTGCTCCCAAGAAATTGGTATTGGTAATGGATAACTCACTCAACTCAATTTCAAGTTTATGGTTTTTATTCCCAAATGCTCTATTCACCTTAGCTTGTAGGGTTTAGGCTTCTTCAAATAGGGGGAGATTGTTGGGTATTGTATCCACAATGTACCTGATTTGAAGAAGCTCCTGGACAAGCTAAGGTCAATAGACAATGTATTTGATAAACTCTTTCAAGATTGTGCTTGCAGTTCTTCCACGCTAAGTGCACACTAATGTTAGGGTGCAGCAGGTCAATATACACGGGTCTGCACGACGTAATCCCTCGTTGAGCAGATCAGTGTGTTGGCCTACGTGTACTCTCTCTATTGGAGTGCACTTACTTTCAAGCACAGGGCTGTAACTATGCAGGAGCAGACAAGGAGAAAGGATGGGTCAAGGAGCACCTCATGGGTGGAAAGACGAAAATTCGTCCAAGTGTAAATCGACGTGAATCACCAAGTGATTCTCGCCGATTCGTCGAGAATCACTAGTGATTCTCGCCGATTCGTCGAGAATCAATAGCTGATTCTCGGCGAACTCGATCCAGCTACTTCTTAGCGAGCACCTCTGCTTCTAAGTAAGAATCGACGAGAATCACCAAGTGATTCTCGTCGATTCGTCGAGAATCACTGGTTGATTCTCGCCGTTTCGACCTGGCCTAAAGCAGTGCGTGCAACCAAGGCAAATTCGACGAGAATCATCTTTGATTCTCGCCGAATCGTCGAGAATCACCTTTGATTCTCGACGATTCGGCGAGATTCACTTTCGATTCTCACCGATTTTGACTTGGGCGATTTTCTGGAACTTCCTGAACCGGATTCTGCCGCTGTCAATGTCCTGGACCGGGAGTTAGGGATTCTTCTTGTGGGTCCCACAACGGTCTTATTCAAGTTGTCTACAGTATATATATACGGGTATTTTGAACGGAATACAGTGATACACAGAGAAAGAAGCCGAGCAAAAAACCTATACCTAAAATCTCGATCTTCACTCCGCCGCCGCTGTCGCGCTCGAGCTAGTTGGTCGCCGTCATCGATCGGGATTCCTTCGTGATCTTCCTGCGACAGAAGCCTAGCCAAGCCTTGGGTCTCACGTGTCTATCCAGAGATCCCTTGTCTCTCGATTTGTTGATCGGGAAAAACTTCCCGTCCGAATCAATCGAGACGACCGATCCTCGTGTGACCGTTGGTAGACCTAGCTTGCTTCACTACGAAGTTTGGATCTCCAAAGTACAGCAGCCGCATATCGTCGTTGCCGCCGATCCCGTAGCAAGCCGCCGCTCATCTTGCCGCCGCCGGTTACGGGGAGATCCTCTCCAAGAGAGATCAAAGGTTGTGGACTCTTTGTGGACTTCAAGAACACGTCGTCAACAAAGAGGGACACCTTAGTCTCCAAACGAAGTTTGTATCTTGTGTACATTCTATTTTAATTTTGTTGTAAAGGAACGTTTGTTCCGTGTTGTAAGGGTTGGGTGCAACCCGGTTTGTTGGAGTGTTGATTCCCACGTGTGGAAGGGTTCCTTCCGATAGTGCAGGGATTGGATTTCAATCCCGTTGGAGAAGTGACCGAGTCGTCCCTTGTTTGGAGATAGGTCGAAGGGGGAAAGTGGATGTACCCAAGTCGGGGAACCACTATAAATAGCTTGTGTACTCTGTTGTGCTGTGTTGTTTTACTTTTGTGTGCTGGTACAATTTAAATTCCGCAAAAGTGCTGCACGTCACCTATTCCCCCCCCCATAGGTGAACATAGTTGACACTAGGTGGACTTTCACCTTCCCGCACTTGTACGAATGGTCTGCGGAAGTGACTGCGCCGTCACTATTTACCACAAGCAATTTACAAGCATTTTAATTTAAATAGTTTTTTTGGCATGCATCAGGTCTGTGGTGGCCTGCTCTACTATGCTTCAATAATTTGGGCTATCGACCTTCTTAAAATATGTTGCTCAACTTTCAAAAAGGAGCGCAATGAACATGAGAGCACATTATTTGGGGCTAACTCTGGAGGAATATCTCGACTCCTATTATCCCCAACTAATGCTCTACCAAAACTAACTGTTTGTCAGAGCAGGACTCGTGCTAAAAATGTTAAAATTGTAAATTGCAGAAATTTAAAAGGGGTAATAAAATGATTCTAAAATAAGTTATAGAAATGAAATGTTGAATTATACGCACTGAAATAAAGTGTTGAAGTAAACCGGATCAATACGAAACTGGAATAGTATTTGACAAAAAGAACTATAAATTAAGTACTGAAAGGAACAAGATCAGTACAAAATTGGAGTAGTACTGAAAGGAAACAACTGAACTGAAAGTAATAAAAGGAACTAGATCAATATAAGACTGAAGTAGTACTGAAAAAAAACTGAACTGAAACTAATAAAAGGAACTGAACTATTATAAGACTGGAATAATGAAAGTGCAATAAAAGTAAAGGGTTAGTAGTTCAACCACTCTATTCTCAGGAGGCTTCAGTTCCATCTCTATTCATAGGAGGAATAGTCAGTTCCATCTCCATTCATAGGAGGAAAGTTTAGTTTTATCTCTGTTCATAGGAGGAATGTTCAGTTCCATCTCCATTCATAGAAGGAATGTTCAAATCCTTTTCTTTTTGTAGGGAACTTCTTTTAAGATTCACTCATTATTAAAGTCTGATATTAGTTCAGCTGTGCCTCTTAAACATAGCTTAATCGAACCAGAGAAGCTTACTACGGGTTTCACATTTTATTATTCATTTAAGAATAGTAACCAATTTAGTTGCTCGTGTCGGGCCAAATCCGAGTATTTCCGTATAAAGCATGATTTTCCTCGAACATCAACCTCGAGAATCATTACAAAATAACGGGGAAAATTCTAACACCTGATTCGAGGTTGGGCATTGCTCTACTTATACCTCGTAATCCTTGTCTCCCAATTTGCTCAAAATGTCAGAGAATTACTTTAATAAGGCGCTCGATAATTTGCAAAACGCCTCAAAACACTCTGAGCTTGAAATCTCGCCTCGATAATTCTGGTCATTTATTTATTTGAAACGTAATTCTCAAATTAAAACATGATCGCGCGCCACATTTTTTTTTTCTAAAATATTTGAATGCATAAAATTGAAAACGAGACCTTAGCCTCTAAAAAATTAGAAAATCTTCAATTTTCATCCAAAAGTTCCCAATTTTTATACAACATCAAAGATGGCCTAATTTGAGCCTAGAAATTTTTTTTCAAAAAATTTCATTCAATTTTGGGCTTTTAATTTGGCCAAATAAATCTTATTTATGATTTTTAAGGTACCAAGTTAATTTATTAAAAAAATTCCAAGTTCAAATAACCCTCATCAAGGGGAACAACTTTCATGTTCAAAGATTTTTCCCAATGAGCCTAGATTTTCCCCAAAAAATTCTACAAATTTATGATTTTAAAATGGTCTGCAGATAGCCACATTCAAATGAATCAGGAGGCTAAGATTGAGTCATCCGAGTGATTTTATCCCTCTGTCCCCACAATGAATTGGGCACGAATCCACTCTAGGAGGGGGGCAGGATTTTTATGCAGGGGAGGGAATCTAAAATATCTGGGTCGTCTGATCTTCTTCATGAAGATTGGATGACGGTTGTTGCTCCCGGTGATGCCAAGGATGATGACCTCTGCCACCGCTAGCTAGCGGCCACCATAAGCAGCGCCACCCTCGATCAACTCTCGGGGGCTGGCAAATCATTTCGCGGTGGTTCGGCGGCCAATTGTCGTTGGTCACTACCAGAAACTCTCAACTCGAGAGCAGGATGACACAGCCTACTCTACTCCCAACAATGTCGCCCCGCATGCCTCTTTGGTGTCTTTCATGCCACAACTCTACCCCCGTCCGGCATGCCGAGGGTCGGCCTTCCCTTCGACGGTGGCCCGACGGCCTAGCGCTGTCAGCCACCACCGCCAGAATTAAACAAAGAGTATTCTCTTTTTAGGTGCCGCCAGAGCGGTGATTTCTGGCCTCACCACGACCCTCCCCCAACAGGGAGAGACATCAATGGTGGTATAACACCGTCCCAGTGCCACCACCAGTACTAGGCATGGCTTACCACACTCGGCCACCACCAGACTAGGAGCTTGGCTAGGGTTGTGTTAACGACGCTCCGGCCACTGGGAGGTGCATGTTGCATGTCAGGAAGATAAGGAAGGGGAAGGGTAAGAGGTTCCACCTGAGATAGGGGGCTCGGGAGGTGCTGGGCCGACCTGCCATTAAAGATGGTGGAAAGATAAGGAGGGTGGCAGAGGTTTTCCCACGACCTAAGGTTTTGGCGAGGGAGTCGAGATGGCTCACTTGAGGGGTGTGAGCAAGGATATGGGGCTATAAATAGACGGGGAGGGGGCCTCCTCTCCTCTCTCAGTGGTGTAGGATTAATCCCTCCTTAGGGAGGGATTTAAAATGCCCCAAGTTTCTTGTATCCAGGAGATTGGTTCTGTGAGCTACCGCCTGACGGTAGGGTTATCATCGGCGGTAGTGTTACAGAATTGCTGTAAGAGTGCTCTGCGAGATACAGCCTGATTGTAGGCTGATACCGCATGGCGGTAGTACTCAATACAGTCGATTCAAGGATGCAGTAAATAGTATCGTGAAGTGATAGTGAGTTACCGCATCGCGGTACCTTGGTTGATTTAATCTGCAGAGTTTTCGGTGAGCTACCGCCCAGCCGCCCAGTGGTAACGATAGCGCTGGGGATAGCGTGACCGATTATTTTGTTAAATCTCTCGGTGAGTTATCACTCGACAGTAGCAAAGCATTTACCGTGAGGAGGTAGCAGGGCAGTTACGATGCGGGCACGTGTCAACCTAAGATTGGAGATTTCGAACAGTGGCTTGTCGGAGAAGCTATCGGGTGAGGCTACTGCGCGACGATATCTTCCTACTACGCGGCGGTAGTACTCTGTGCAGAGAGGCATTTTAAATCATAGCCAGTCGCTGATATCCAATGGTGGGCTGTGAGTTTCGCTGGCTTAAGTCCGTGGGTTGAAAGATTTCTCTCATTCTAAACCTATGCTTTCTCTCTCTAAGAGTTAGAGAGAAGTGAGAGCAAGGAAGAGGAAGAAGAAGGGGAATATTGCTAGAGCTTTGGAGACACAAATAGCGAACTGATTCCAGATCTACGAAGAGCGTCTCGACGCAGTTCTTTCCACCTGCTTGGATTTTGTTCTATGGCTCCAAAGAGGACTTCAAGGGTAGCGATCTTCCTCCATGGACATGTGAAGTCCTTTGTTTTGGCATATGAGGGTAGATGCCCCACGAGCACATGAAAGCGGTTCTCCCGACGGGTTGATCGGTTGTATCCTCGTTACCTTTGCATTTATAATCCTGAATCGAAGTACAGAATAGGCATGTTGTGTGAAACCCATTCGGACAGGTTGGTCTGAATTGGTGATGACTATTTTGTATGCTACAGAAGACTTTATGGTAAATGTGTAATTTTCGGAGTCGCGGGGTGTGCATGTTACTGCAGTGTGAGTATTGTAGTAGGTCTCTAGGAAAACACCCATTTTGTGGAAGAAATGATAGTTTATTCGCTACCGCACAGTGGCAGCGCTACCACCAGTGGTAGCTCCCAGTGAGCGATGTTTTTGAGGCATGTCTAGTGGAGACTTGAAGCCCGTAGGTTGAGCTGTGAGCTTAGATTGCTCTGCTATGGTGTCCATGAGAGCCAGCCTCAGAACATAATGCTATCATAAATTGTGTGAACGGGCAATGGGAAGCCGTCCCATGTCATTGTTGTTAACACGGCGATTTAAGAAACGGGTTGTGGCTGAACTGTACCTGTCTTATGGCGATCTGCTTGGAGTGAGTCAGTGGCTTGAATATCAACAAGACTTTGCCATAACATATGGAGAGTCTTAGGCTTCGGGCCGAAAAGACTTGTAATGCCCAAAGGTACCGTCTTAAGAGCGGAGGTGGGGCTTGAATCTTAGCATACTGATAATGTGGCATGAGTGCACGAGACGTGTGGCCGGCTGTGCCAACGTTTGTGGTGAATGGTGCTTAAATTGCACTTTTTATTACCATTATTTTACATGTTGTTCTGCCTATAGGGAAGGAGCACTATTGCCCGGGTGAGGGGCGTGGTCATTATAATTTGGTCAGCTAATGCTGACCGTTGCTTTGTTTGTCACCGTTGGGGTGGAATGCTTTTATGAAGATGCAGTTTGGCCAATTGTGAAGTAACAGGCTGAAGCGCTATTTGTTTTGCCAGCCCTGGAAGGCCAAGCGAAGTGTATTTTGTTGTTTCATATGTGGCCGACCTGCGAACCAATGTCTGTAAAACACTTATTGTTGAGAAAACAGTGTAAGGCCTTAAGGCCAAAGACTTTTTGTGTTTTTTTGTTAACATTCCTACTGTTTGGGTTAATGTATGTTCATGTAGTTGGGTTCTTTTTACCTTTAATAATTCCGCTAGAATGCACTCTGAGTTAGGTTGTGTAATTGATATGGTCTCAATACGTAACTCTGCTAATTGTCCGTAGAAAATGACATTTGGGCCCCGACCGGACCTTCTGTTATATCCTACGTGATAGATGGGGGTGTTATAAATTAGTATCAGACTCTGGTGTCAGTCTTTCTTATTCGAATTCATGGTCGAATTCTTTTAAGGGGTGGTGAGCACGTGTATGTGTGTTGCTGTTATAACATGAAAGAATTTATGAATGTCCAATTAGGAATGAAAATACACATGTTTGTAGAACCTGTGTTCCTATAATTGCTTTTTGACAATGTGTTTAGTCGCTTAATTATGTGTTTCAAGATTATAGGTTACTAGAAGTAATGTAGAGAAATCCCAACATCAGCACTTTGCGGAGAGTAGTGTGCTGAACGACGCATCTGCAACCCCTCCATCTATTGAAACTATAAGGCTAGTGGTGGAAGCTGTGTTCGCCTTGATGAATACCTAGCCAGGGAGGCAAGTGCAGCCTCCTGCCCCTGAAATGGGCCAAGTACCTCTTGTGATGGTTGAGCCTATAGTGGAGGATCAAGTAGTTGCAGAGCCTGTAGTGCTAAGAAGAGCGGCTAAGAAGCAGCTCAAGCATATGATGAGCTTCAATCCTGTAGTGTTTACGGGGACTGGAACCACAATACAAGCCGAAAACTGGCTCTATCGGATTAAGAGAGTCATGACGACAATAGAAACAAAGGAGTGGCAGAAAGTTACCATAGTCACTTTCTTTTTGGATGGAGAGGCAAGCTTATGGTATGATGAATTGGAGTTGCATCACTTTGCTGGAAGATAGCTCACAAATATCTCGATGAATGAGTTCTCGAGTTTATTTCTGGCTCGATATATCCATTCAGCGCAGAAAATTGCTATGAAGAATCAATTCTAGAGGTTAAATCGGGGCAAGAGTTGTGTTGATGACTACTTGCACGAGTTTACGAGATTGGGGAGATATATAGGCTCCAGCTTTACTGATGAGGAGCGCAAGACCAATCTATTTCATGAAGGTCTGTGTGACGATCTGAGGTTACTACTCTCAGGTCCCATGATGCAGGGTTTTCTAACATTGGTCAATACTGCTAGATCCCTGGACCATGATCTGAGTAGGGTTCAAACTAAGAAGGACTTGACTGTGAAGAAGCCATAATTCAAAGAATCGAACTATTCGAAGACTAGGTACCAAAGATGGAACAAGAAGTCCAAATCTGCTGCACCAACTCCTTCTTCTGTGGTGTCTGGAACAAATTCTGGGCGAGCCCCAATTCATTGCTATACTTGTGGCAATCTGAGACACGTAGCCCAAGTATGTCAAAGCAGTCCTTCAAGGAATAAGAAGAAGACAGGTGCATCTTACGAGGAGAAAGGGAAAGCATTGGAGTCAATTGCATCCCATTATGCTCTAACCCAACCTAGATTTTAAAACCTTGGCCAGCATGAGTCCATTAAGCAATGCGATGTGGTTATAGGTATGATTTATACTTTAGCTTTATTATTTTTCATACCTTACACCATATTAATTGGTCGTATGATTGTCTTGTATTAGGCTTTCTCTTAATCGTGGATTGTCCTATGAGAGCACTGTTTGATACAGGAGCTTCGCACTCTTTTTTGTCCTAGGACTTCATGTCACGTATCGGAGTACCTTCTTCTGTAGCGAAGTATATATTGGATGTGTTGCTGCCTAACGGATGTTTGATGCGCACAAATAGAGTTTGTTGCATAAATGTGCGGATATGGAGTGAAGAGTTTGACTTCAAAGGGTCATTACTGTCAATAGTAGAGTTCGATGTGGTCTTTAGCATAGACTGGCTCTCGGAGCAACATGCGTACATTGATTGCAGTCGCAAGATGGTCAAACTAGGGCTAAATATGGGTTGTGAAACTACCTTCTGTAAGACCCCCCAACCTTTGCCCGGGTCGGGCCGGAGGGGATCTTACTTGCCCAAGATGTCCACCCAATGCTCCTTAAGGGGTGTCAACCCACACTATTAAGCACTAGTTGGCCGCCTTGCTAGGCTTGAATCACAACATTCACATCACATCACAGAGTTTAGCGGAAGCATTAACAAGAAGTCACAGCAAATATATATAACAATATACATTTAAAAGGAAGTGAAAAAGGTTGTATCCACTGTTTATACATGAAGCTCGTAGGCTATAAAAATACTATAACTAACAACTCTTTTCTCTCTCAATTCCATTCGCTAGTGCTCACGTCTCCAAAACTCTGGAGATGACAAGGGTAGCTCTGCTCAGGTAGTCCTATTAGCTGGTGTGTCGTCCTGTGGCAGCTGGTCACCACGATGCTCCCTCTTCTGTGATTGGTTATTAAAATAACTCTTAGTTACAGAGTTAAGTGGATTCAAATATCCTCCCCGGATACATATCCTAGGGACGAGCTCACGCGCACAACAAAAGTAGATAGCTGAAGCAAGAGAGATTTAGCACAACATTTCATATATATGCTAGGAACAATCTTAAAAAGAGGTGCATCATGGTATAACTAGGATAACACCAGCAATATACATTAGTTATAATTTAAGCTCTGCTAGCACAGAAGTATAGCAGGTATTCACAACCAATGCAAACATCGCAGGCATTCAGAGCCGCACATGCACTGCAGACATTCACAGCCGCGCACACACCGCATGCATTCACCGCCACGCACACACCACATGCATTCACTATAAGGTTCCGTTTTGCGCTAGGACCCTCGTATGCATTTTGAGTTAAGAAAGTTGACTCAGGCTCGGGAAGGGTCGAGTGAGTCGACTGGACTTGACGAATAGAGCAAATTTTACTTAGAATATTTTCTGGACTCGAGGCGTCGAATGTGTTGAGTGCACTCGATGCCATTCGATTAATTATGTTGAGGCGTTGAGTGGACTCAATACCACTTAACGTATTTTACTTAGAATAGTTTCTGGAAGTTGAGGCATTGAGTGAAGTCAACGCGGCGTTGAGTCATCTCAATGCCACTCACTGCTTTTAACTTAGAATCATTCTGAGGGTTATTGGCATAGAGTGGAGTCAATACGGCATTGAGTGGTCTCAACGCCACTCAACGCTTTTAACATAGATCCATTCTGGCTGTTGTTGGCGTTGAGTGAAGTCAACGCGGCGTTGAGTGGTCTCAATGCACTCAACGCTTTTGACTTAGAAACTATGGAATGTTGTTGGAGTTGAGTGAAGTCAATGCGACATTGAATGGTCTCAACGCTTTTGACTTACAAAATTATGGAATGTTGGTGGTGTTAAGTGAAGTCAACGCGGCGTTGAGTGGTCTCAACGCACTCAATGTTTTTGACTTAGAAACTGTGGAATGTTGTATGTGTTGAGTGGAGTCAACACGGCATTGAGTTGCCTTAACACACTTAATGCTTTTGACTTAGAAACTGTGGAATGCTGTTGGCGTTGAGTGGAGTCAACACGACGTTGACTGGTCTCAACGCACTCAATTCTTTTGACTTAGAAACTATGCAATGTTGTTGGCATTGAGTGGAGTCAACACGGCATTGAGTGGTCTCAAAGCACTCAACGCTTTTGACTTAGTGGAATTTTGGCGCAGTCTGCTTGCTGCCATATGCACGGTCTGAACCGAAACTTCGGGATTAGCGTCAAATGACTTAAATTGGATGCGTCTTTTCAAAAGGACATATTTAATATAATAATAGGCGGTACAACAGTTGGGTGATACATGGCAAAGCGGTTCAACCCTAATTCCTCTTATAAAAGGAGATTTATGGAAAACCCTAGCCATCACTTCATTCTTATCGAGCCCTAGTTAATATTTGCCGAAACCGGCAGAAGAGAAGGAGTGGCCGGAGTCAGATTTCCTGGGAAAGTCTTTCCTTTCTCTTTCCCTGTAAAGAACAACACCAACAAGGAGGAAGATGCTATCATGGAGAGTGATGAGATCCATGGTCAGAATCGTCCGAAACAAGGTGTGCTTCCTACCCCCTCCCTTGGTGCTAGATCTATAGTTATTTTCTAGGAGGTATGTGGACTCAAAAGAGTTTGACTTGTGAGATGAAGATCTCCTTGGTAGAGACCATGCTAGGGCTTATGCCCTAGATATTTGATGTCTTCAACCTCTCATCCATTCTTTGTGAAGATGGTGGACTTGGTTTCGTGAAGAGAAATGGTCTATTGAGGGTGAATAAAGGAGGAGGAAGTCCTGCATATAGTTTTGATTAAAAGCCTAAAGGAAGAAGATGAATCAATGTCGTTCATCTTGCTTTAAGAAGCGTGCATAAATCTATTTTCTGTGTGCAGTGAACTTCAATGTCATTTTCCGGTATGTTACGGCCAGATTTGGGCTTTCGACTAAACACAAAAGTCGTATCCCTTGGAAAGACCTTTCCAACGGATGGTTACACATTTTCATACGAGTCCTTTAGACTCGGGAATCTCCAGTCGAAGTTGCTATACAGTCAAGTCTTAGGTACATGTTATTCTCGGGTTAGTGTGGATCCGGGTTTGAATTTGGTAGAGAGGTCATGGTAAATTAACATTGAGATTTGTTGAACTTAACTTATGGATATTTTTGATAAACAAAGGACTGATGAGATAGATCCTTAAGAAAGTAAATAAGGTTGAGGTATTGGTAGACTTAGACTATATGTAATCATGATAAACAAATGGTTTGGTGGAACACGAGTGTACCAATGGTTTGAAAGAGGTTGACAAACAAATGGTTTGGGTAAGCTAGTGAACAACTAAATCGATACGTTTGATTGTACAAATGATATTCCTATGGAAGCATAATTGATTGTGAATTTTTGACATTAAGAAGGAATTGGATGAGATTAATGCATGTTCATGTGTTAGGGTGATTAATGAAGTGTGTATAATAGACCATTACTTAGAGTTGTGTCCCCCAACGGGTAGTAGTGTGGGATTGTTATGTTATATAAGGTGTCTTGCCACCTGTGTAAATGATGAACCCTTGTGTGGTAGGGAAATGTGGAAGGGTTGGAAGTGCGTGTGTGTTTGTCGAACTAGAATGATGTGTTGATACGGGACTCAGTGTGGAGCCCTTGGGTGTTATTGAGCACTGGATTGTTGATGGCAAGGGCATGTGAAATTACATGTGGTGTGAGTTGACACGTAGTGTCATAATCTTGGGTTAAGGATAGTGTGGCAGGTCTATGGGCTCGCTAGTCATCACACTGACGAGAGTTGATAGATAGACATATATGATTGGGCCTTGGTCCTCAGTGTTTACTTCCCGAGGTACCCTTCGTGCTAATGGATGGTTGGCCTTGGTCCTTTGGTGGTGTTCACAGAGGCACCTCCTATGCCACGATGATAGGCCAGTTTGGGCTGTGCTTTTGGTGCACATCTACCCAAGACCCCTCTAAGTCGTAGTACGCATGTGAGCTCCGGGGTTGTTTTCTTAACGTTGAGGCATATGGAGGCCTAGGCTTGGTAGTGTGGAGTCCCGCCTAGTAGTGGAAAGCCCATTCCACTGTCACCGTCTAGACATGATGGATGACGCCTGAGAGGTCAGCTACCTACTCAAAACGTGGGAACTATAAGTCTGTGTCGACATAATAATTGCATGTGTATGAGCATGAGTGAGTCATCACATTGCATTCATAACATTGCATTGCATTACATACACAAGATCCTCATTAAATAAGTTTGTATGGGCACTCTTACATGATGAGTTACTTTACTGTTAAGCCGATCCTTAACTTATATGTCTATATGAGAATTCATATAAGTTAAGTTACTTTCTGTTATATATTCATACATGTACACTGCTGTTGTTTGTAGAACTGCTAGTATATACAATTGTAGTTACCTTGATATACTCTGATGTAGTTTACAACCTTGCCACTTGTTTTGTACTATAGCTATTATATATATTGTACCCTCTTCTTTTCTCCGCCCGGTGCCTAAGAGATGCCGGGGGAGCGGATGTGATAGCCACTTATTCTTTATAACTAATAGTTTCTACGTCTTCCTTTTTAGGAGGAAATCCCGCAGATAGAGTAGCAATAGGTTATGTAGGAGGGCAGCTAGGCCAGGACGACAGGGGCTGAAGTGACGATACCATTGCTGTCGTTAGTGACTGATATGAGTTTTTGAGAGACTCATTTTGTGGCCTTTTTGGCATGATGTACTCTGATATTACAGAAATCTTGGTTGCATCTTTTTATTTGATGTATTCGTTTTGGACTATGTACTTATATGGATTTTGACTTCTACTTTAATTCTTATGTTGGGTTGGCAATAATGATATTGGTTTTAGCTGGCAGGATAGGCATCTTGTGGTATAGGTCAACCCGTGTGTTGGCGCTACCACAAAGCAACTGTTCTGGGCATAAGCCTTCCTCTGGCCATGTCTTGCGTTCCGGGAGGGGGTCTTACAAATGGTATCAGCTTGCAACGATCCTAAACTCAAGAAGTCATTGAATAATGGTGCCACCCCCATTTAATTAGTCAGTTTGGGGACAAACTGACTTAGCGGGAGCAGTTGTGTGCCCATATATAATTCACAATAAATATGTTCAATCATGACCCTATTATTAGCCAACCTGACCTTAGGTGTGTACCTTCAATGTAGATCCCGGCGAAAGTAGAGCCTATAGGGGCACTCCTGTCCATTCCCTACCCACTCAATTTCAACAGTCGGAGCTATGACATGCTCACAGCTATTTTGGACACATTTAGGACTCAACAGGCTCCGGTACAACAGTAAGACCCGAGCTCTAATTGGTTAAGCATGCTCCGGGCTCTCTCCACATGCCTATCAAGGCACAGAGTCGGTCATGCATACGGGGGAATGGCTCGACTCAATGCAATAATTAATGGTTGGAATCCGATGTCCAGCCAACATGGTTGTGATATTGGCCATGTTAGTATTGGAATTCCACGCCAAGAGGTGGTGGAAACCTTATGGGCTCCACCTTTCAAGGCCAGGTGTACACGAAGATTAGTTGGAGTGAGTTTATTGAAGCCTTCTTAGAACACTTCATCTCTTCTACCGCTCAGGATGAACTTGAAGAAAGATTCCTACAACTGAAATAGGGATCCAAGACAGTTACAGAATATCAGTGAGAGTTTCAACATCTCGCCAGGTTTGCTGACGCATATGAGTTGAATGACAGGGGTAAGCTAAGTGATTCTAAAAAGGCTTGTGGGATCCCCTGAGGCAAACCCTTTGTTTATAGTGAACTCGAGTTTGGCTGAGATCATTGACATGACGAAAAGGCTGGAGGCAGATCATTTGGGGAGTAATAAGAGACCCACTGAGGGTATAATGGAGGCCGGTCCCAGTTATAGAAGGAGGAAGGATAACAGAGGGAGAGGAAACAATAGATGCTGGGGTCGCTTTCGCCAGAATTTTAGAATGGAGCATCCGGCCACACACCCAGATCTACCTCTAACGTAACAATTATACATGTAGCCTAGGGAGTAGTATGAACAAGTCTGTTTCTAGTGCAATAAACTGGGCCACATCCTACGTCACTACCCGCAGTTAGGTGTAAATGCTTCCCCTGCTCTTCCACCGGCAACTCCACGAGGACGAGGATATATGTGTGGTCGAGGATGAGGACTACGAGGGAGGAACCCCAGAACTGCTCGAGATCAGGTGTTCGCATTGGACATGGCGCAAGAGCGGAATTCTCAGGATGAGTTTGTTGGTATGTTGTGATTTAATTACTATGTTATAAGCTTTTTTCCTTTAACTAGTCTAAGATATACTAAGAATCTAGCTTGAGTTTGTATAATTGATACCTAGGCACCGTGATGGTTGGTGGGAAACCAGCTTATACTCTATTCAATACCGGTGCCACACACTCATTTGTGTCGATAGGTTTCATTAAAGACTAGAAGGAGTGCAATGCTTCACTGTTATTTCTCAGAGAGTACGCCACTCAAATGGCTCTAAGATGACTGCATCCGCCAAGTGTAAATTGGAGGTACTTCTTGGAGAAAAGTTCTTTGAAACCCCTGCCACAGTGTTGAGAATGCCAGAATTCGAGCTCATTCTGGGCATGGCATGGTTAGATTGTCACCACACCAGGATTGATTGTTTGGAGAAACAAATTTTTTTGAGGCATAGGGACTCTGAGGTCATCTTTCAAGATATTATACTTGCATCCCGTATGTTATTGTCCTCAATTCAGACCTTAAAAGCCCATATGAAAGGGGATGAAGTATATATGATATGCTTCGAACTAAAAGAAATGACAAATGATATGAAAGATGAGCGAGTGGTGCGGGATTTCCCTGAGATAATTCCTGAGAAGTTGTTAGGGTTACCCCTATATAGAGAGGTGGACTTTAAGATTAAGTTAGTACCGGGTGTTAAGCCCATCTCTCAGACCCCTTCAGAATGACCCCAAAGGAACTCGCCGAGTTTAGATTTCAGTTGCAAGAATTAGTAGAATCAGGGTCCATTCACCACAGTTCATCTCCTTGGGGAGCCCCTATTCTATTTGTTAAGAAGAAGGACGAAACCTTAAGATTGTGCATAGACTATCAGGAACTTAACCGACTGACGGTGTGGAACGCCTATCCCTTACCCCCTTACCCCGGATCGATGAGTTATTCGATCAGCTTGTAGGAGCGTATTGGTTTTCCAAGTTGGATCTGCGCTCAGGGTATTATCAACTGAGGATACAAGAGGAGGATATCCATAAAATTGCATTTAGCTCAATGTATGGTTTATATGAGTTCACCATGATGTCGTTTGGGCTCATGAATGCCCTTTCAGCATTCATGAGCCTGATAAACAGAGTTTTTGAGCCCGATGGCCAGATATAAATTTTCAGAAGGTGAAAAGTCGAACTTCGTCCAAAGAGAAACACAAACTCCGAGCTCAGGTCGACGAAATTCTCAAAATAGAAAATAAGATCATCAATCTAAGCCAAAAGAAGAGAAAACATATCGTCGATCTCCGTTCGACAAAATATTTTCGGAAACAAAATCGTCGATCTCCGTTCGATGAACAGTTTCACAGGGAAAAATTTATCGATCTCAGTTCGACAAACTCTTCACAAAGAGTTCATAGATTGTCGATCTCCATTCGACGAACTGTGTCCTGATCGTTGAACACAGAACAAGCCTTCCCAATTTATCATGCCTAGCTGATTTAGGAAAAACAGATGTTTCTTCTCATCTAAAGGCTTAGTGAAGATGTCTGCTCTTTGTAAATCAGTAGCGATAAAGATAAGGTTAATTTTATTTTTGTCCACACAATCTATAATGAAATGATGTCTAATTTCTATATGCTTGGTCCTACTATGATGCACATGATTTTGTGTAATGGAAATTGCACTGGTACTATCACAAAATATAGTTGAATTATTTAGATTGAGACCAAAATCCAGGAGTTGGTTTTGAATCCACAAAATTTGTGAACAACAACTGCCAGTTCGTATATATTCAACTTCAGTAGTTGAAGTTGACACAGATGTCTGTTTCTTACAAAACCAAGACACAAGCCTATCACCAAGGAACTGGCAAGTTCCAGATGTGCTCTTCCTGTCAACTCTATATCTAACAAAGTCAGTATCTGAGAATCCAGTTAATTCAAATTCTGACTCAGTTGGATACCAGAGTCCTAGATTTGAACAACCCTTTATATATCTCAAAATTCTTTTAAGTAAAATAAGATGAGATTCTTTAGGGTTCACTTGGAACCTAGCACAAAGACATATAGCAAACATTATATCTGGCCTACTAGCTGTGAGATACAACAAGGACCCAACAATAGCACTATATGTTTTCTGATCAACTGGGTTTCCCTATTCATCAGAATCAATCACAGTATTAGAATCCATGGGTGTTTTCATAGTTGAGGCATCAGACATCCCAAATCTCTTAATTAGCTCTTTAACATATTTAGATTAGGAGATGAAAATTCCATCAGGGGATTGCTTCACTTGAAGACCAAGGAAGTAGAAAAGCTCACTCATGCTACTCATTTCAAACTTGGAATGCATCAGGTTAGAAAACCTTATGCATAGTTTGGAATCAATAGAGCCAAAAATGATATCATCTACACATATTTGTATGAACAAAATTTTATTTTTATGACGTCTAATAAACAAAGTTTTATCTACAATGCCTCTAGTGAACTAATGTTCTAAAAGAAAGCTAGCTAGGGTCTCATACCAAGCTCTTGGAGCTTGCTTCAAACCATAGACTTTTTTTTGAGTTCACCATTAAGAAAAACACTTTTGACATCCATTTGGTAGACTTTGAATTTCTTGTATGTTGTATATGCAAGGAATATTCTGATATCCTCCATCCTTGCAACAGGGGAAAAGGTCCGGTTGTAACACCCCCATCTGTCACATGGGATATTATAGAAGGTCCGGCCGGGGCCCCATGCCATATTCCACAGACAGTTAGTGGAATTACATAAGAATACCAAATTAACAACATAGGAATACACATCCTAACTCAGAGCATTCTAGCGGAAGCTTTTAAAACAGTTATAAGAACCTATACATAACACATGAATGTCCACTACAGCCACATTAGGAATGACATAACATACACCAATCCTTTGGCCTTATGGCCTTACAATAGTTTACTTAAACAATACATGTTTCCCATACTTCAGCATGTAGGCCGGCCACACATGAACATAATAAAGTAAACATTTCGCTTTGGCCTTCAATGGCCAGCACAGCATCAAGGGCTTCAGCCCGCTACTTGCCACTAGGCTCACTTATTCCTGCATACAAACAATCCACCCAATGGTGGCAAAACAAGGCAACAGTCAGATAAAGCTGACCAAATTATAACTACTTTGCCCCTTAATCGGGGCGGCGGTGCTCCTTCCTTACATTTCATTAGTATAATCAAACATGATAGTAAAAGTACAATTTAAGCACATTTCACCACAGGCGTAGGCACGCATGGCCACACACCTCGTGCTATCAGGGCACATTCTCAGTGAATCTGGTCCATTCTGAGGCTTCACCACCGCCCCCAGGACGGCAAACATCGTGAGAATTTTAGTCTTTTCGGCCGAAGTCTAAGACCCTCCATCTATGACATCAGTAAGTGTCATGTACCTTAGGTCTTTTTAACTGATCCACATAGAGCAGGTACGGTTCTGCCTAACCCATTTCTTACACCACCACGTCAATTTAAGCCATAGGTGCGGGCCAAGCTTCCCTGAGTCCCAAATCGATCACACAGTTTACATAACCCAGTTATGTGGAAGTTGGATCCTAGGCCACCAAGATGGCAGAACCATGCTTCTGCCCAGTTTTCCAGGTGCACCTTGGAGTTAGTCCCCAAGGCTCCCTGTTGCAATCTACCACGTAGAAAACCCGAAAAACAAACGACGTGGTGTCTTCTCCGGCAATACATGCATAATTAAAACATCGCCGATCCAGACCAACATGTCTGGTAGGTTTCACACACCATGTCTACGTCTTTACTTTGATTCCAGACTCTATATGCAAAACTACGAGGATAAACCATATCTACCCAAAGGAATACCTCACACTCACCGCCCACTCGCAAGAGGGAGTTTCCTATACAAAATGGAAAAGGAATTCACATATCCAAGTAGAGAATCGTTACCCTAGAGGTTCTCTTTGGCGCCATGGAAAACTAGCTGGATGAAAACCATCGCAACAGACTCGTCTCCGTGGATCTGTGCTCGGCTCGCGATTCAGAGCTTCGAAGCTCCAACAATGGCGGGATTCCTCCTTCTTCTTCTCCCTTTGCTCTCCCCTCTATCTACCTCTTAAAAAGATAAAGGGGCAAAGGAAATGAGGTTTAAACCCTCATTTCCCGACCTTATACCACCAGGGAGGATTCCAGGCTGTCGGATCCCACTTACATGAAATGAAAGGCCCTAATTAGCCTTTAAAATCGTCTTCTTGTGTCCGCACACGGCTTGTGACATGCCCATGTCACAGGCCGTGTCTCACATTCTTAAAAGAATTCATCAATCTCAGAACAGGACACGGCCCCTGACACGCCCGTGTTAACCCTGGACATGCCCGTGTCAACCCTGGACACGCCCGTATCATAGGCTGTGTGCCTTAATCGAGGCTGAAACCGTCACGCCCAAAAAGGACATGACTTTGAACACGCCCGTGACCAAGGGTGTGTTTCTCACTCGACATAGCCCGACAAACACAGAGTAGGACACGGCTTTGGACACACCCGTGTACCATGCTATGTTGCTCACTCGACACAGCCCGGAAAACACAGAGCAGGACACGGCTTTGGACACTCCAGTGTCCGCCCTGGATACGCCCGTATCTGCCTGGACACGCCCGTGTCACAGGCCGTGAAACTTCAAGGGCTCTAAAACTCCTTAAAAACACTACCCATACATATTCGAGTTTTGGGGCATTACAATTCTCCCCCTTTAAAAGAATTTCATCATGAAATTATAGAATGGAGAAGTACACAAAATTAAATGCTACCTGAGTAGAAAAGCTCGGTATATTCCTCAAGCGTGGTCTGCTCTCGCTCTCACGAAAGCTCCTCACGACCACAATTGTCCCATCAGACCTTGACCATCCTGATAGCTTTGTTCCACAATTGTTTGACCTCCGTATCCTCGATCCGAATGGGTCTAACTTTCGTTGTTAGCCCACTGTCGATCGATACTTGGTCCGCAACAACCACCTGCGCTGGTTCTTTCACGGCTTTGCATAGGACTGAAATGTGAAATACATCATACAATCCACTCAGTTCTACCGAAAGAGCCAATCGATAAGCGGCTTCACCAACTCTCTCCAAGATCTCAAAAGACCCAACATACCTCGGACTAAGCTTCTTTAAGCGTCGAATACTTGATACGCTTTTAAACGGCTTTATCTTGAGGTATACTCAGTCGCCCACCGCAAACTCTACGTTCTGATGCTTGGCATTGTAGTACTTGGTATGTCTATCTTGAGCAATCTGTAACCGTTCCTGAATCAACTGAATTGTAGATATAGCATCTTCAACCACTCTTCGCTTATAAAGCTTCGATTCTCCTATTTCTACCCAAGCCAAAGGTGTATGGTACCTCCTTCTGTATATATCCTCAAAAGGCGATATCTGAATACTGGCTTGGTTGCTGTTATTGTATGCAAACTCAATCATGTAAAGATGGTCCTCCCACCTTTTACCAAAATCCAATGCACACATACGAAGCATGTCTTCCATCATGATGTTCACCCTTTTAGTTTGCCCATCTGTCTGCAGGTGAAAAGCCGTGCTAAAGTTCAGCTTGGTACCCAACAACTGATGAATGAGCCTCCAATCGTTGGATGTGAACCGACCATCATGGTCACTAACGATGCTCCGGGGTATACCATGCAAACAGACTATATTATCCGCATAAAGCTTCGCCATCTTCTTAATGGAATCATCCTTCCTATTGGGTATAAAATGTGACACCTTCATTAAACGATCAACAATCACCCAAATGGCGTTGTTCCCCTTGTGCGATCTTGGGTAACCATGCACGAAATCCATAGAGACGTCATCAAACTTCCACTCCAGTATAGACAAAGACTTTAGAAGTCCACCTGGCTTCTAGCATTCGGCCGTCACCAAGGCACAAGTCTGACACTTCGCCGCGTATAGCGCTATGTCTTTCTTCATACCTGGACACTAGAACAACCTCTTCATGTCTTTTAACAACTTTGTGCTCCCAGGGTGAATTGAGTACTTGGTAAAATGCGCCTCGTTCATCAATTCTTCTCGTAATTTCCCAACATTAGGGATGCACAACCGACCATATTTCCATACAAGTCCGTCGTCAACATAAAACTGGTCATTTGACCCATCCACGGACTCTGCCAAGCGACGTTTCAAGCTTACATCCAACTCCAAGGCCTGTCGAATCATGTCCGCGAGGTTATATTGAACCTCTGTCCAACTCAAACATGCATTAGCACTAGATCCCTTGTCAACACACGAGATCTCCAAAGCCTCCAAATCACGAATGAGTCGTGCATCATGCATCTGCGACCAGTTGGCCTACACAGGAATTCTACGACTCAGAGCATTTGCCACAACATTCCCCTTCCCGGGAATATAATGAATCTTGTAGGTGTAGTCCCCAAGGAACTCCATCCACCTACGCTGGCGCATGTTAAGGTCCTTCTGATCAATCAGATACTTCGGGCTCTTGTGATCTGAATAAATGTCGACCTTTACGCCATACAGGTTATGTCTCCAAAGCTTGAGATCGAATACCACGGCCGCCAACTCCAAGTCATGGACCGGGTAGTTCCTCTCATACACTTTTAACTGACGTGATTCATAGGCTATCACTGACCCGCGCTGAAGTAGAACACAGCCTAACCTACTCCCAAAGGCGTCAGTGTAAACCTCAAAGCCTTCAGAACCACAAGGCGAACATAACACAAGTGCCATGGTCAAACGACACTTTAGTTCTTCGAGAGCTTGTGTGCATTCCGGCGACCAAATGAATTTATGATCCTTCCTTATCATAGTAGTGAGGGGCAATGCAATCTGTGAGAAGTTATCCACGAAGCGCCTGTAATACCTAGCAAGCCCTAGAAAACTTCGGACTTCCGCCACCATAACTAACACAGGCCACTCCCGTATAGCAACTATCTTTGCCGGATCTACCGCAATACCTTCACCACTAACCACGTGACCAAGGAATGCTACCGAGGACAACAAAAATTAGCATTTGGAGAACTTGGCATACAATTGGTTCCTCCTCAATGTCTCCAACACCATATGCAGGTGCTTGAAAGATCCTCCTCGCACTGCGCGTACACCAGTATATCGTCGATAAAGAATATCACGAATTGGTTCAAGTATTCTCTGAACGTTCAATTCATCAAAACCATAAACACGGATGGCGTATTGGTTAGCCCAGACGGCATGACAGTGAACTCATAATGCCCATAACGTGTGTTGAAAGCCGTCTTGGGAATGTCACTTTCCCTTATCTGCAGATGACAGTATCCGGATTTCAGATCCAACTTTGAGTACACAGTCGACCCCACCAGCTGGTCGAACAGATCATCAATCCTTGGGATCGGATACTTATTCTTTTCCGTTAGCTTATTCAACTCACGGTAATCAATACAGAGTTGTAAGTTGATGTCCTTCTTCTTAACAAAGAGGACCGTCACGCTCCAAGGCGACGAACTTGGATGCAGATAACCTTGTTCCAACAGTTCTTCAAGCTGTACTTGCAGTTCCGTCATCTCCTTAGACGCTAACCGATATGGAGAGCGTGACACAAGTTTGCTACCTGGCACTAGCTCAATGATGAAGTCATTCTCTCGCTGAGGTGGTGCTCCAAGGAGATTTTCAGGGAATATGTCAGGAAACTCAGATACAACTGGGATGCTGTCCAAACCAGGCTTGGGCTTTGAAGCCTCCACTAAAGTGAAAAACAGTTCTACACACTACGAACTATCTTAACCACCTGGAGAGCAGACATCAAAGTCTTGCTTGACCCCTTAAATCCTGAGAACGTCGTCTCACGATCTGTCTCCAGCCCCAATCTGACCACCTTACGGTTGCAATCAATGTACGCATGCTGATCCGAAAGCCAGTCCATGACAAAGATCACATCGAACTCCACTTTTGGCAATAATGATGCTTGCAAGTCATATACGTGACTCCCAATCCCTACCTTCACGCAAAAAACTCTATCCACGTGCATAGAGCACCCGTTAGGCAACAACACATCCAATTTGTCCCTTGCCATCGAAGAGGGTACTCCGATGCACAATACAAACTCTTCGGATAAAAAGGAATGCGAAGCTCCCGTATAAAATAGTGCTCTCGCCGAAAAATCAAGGATCAATACAAAGCCTAACATAACCAGTCATAAGCTAACACGCATAAGGCAACAAGTATTTAAAGCGAAACTGTTATAAATTAAAGCATACCAGTCACCACGTCAGCCTGCTTCATGGCCTCCTGCTGGCCAAGGTTGTACATTCTAGGCTGGGCTGGGGCATAATATGATGTGGTTGACTCCAATGCCTTGCCCTTCTCCTTATAAGTTGCTCTAGGTTTCTTCTCGGACTTCGGACGTCCGCTCCAACAATCTCGGGAAAAGTGTCCCAGCTTCCTACAGTTATAACATGTTCCCGGGGTTTGGCCTGTAGTTGCCCCAGATGCACCAGAAGAAGGGGTTGGACCTGAAGTCCTAGCCTTCTATTCCACTTACGGAACCAAGACTTTGAGGAGGTCGGCACCTTGAACTCCATCTTCTTTGCTCTAGAGTCCTTCTTCTCTTGGACTCTCTTCAGATCGTTCTCCAATGATCGGGCCATATTGACCAGGGTTAGGAAGCCATGCATCATGGGTCCAGGGAGTAGTAGTCTTAGGTCTTCACGCAGACCCTCGTAGAACCGGTTGGTCTTACGCTCCTCATCCACAAACGTAGAGCTAGAATAACAACCCAACCACGTAAACTCGTGGAGGTACTCATCCACGCTACTATCTCCCTACGTCAGTCTTTGGAACTGATTCTCCATAGCAATCCTCTGTGCCGAGGGGAGGTATATTGCCAAGAATAACCTCAAGAATTCCTCCATCGAGACATCAGTGAGTTGTCTTCCAACCAAGTGATGCAGCTCCAACTCTTCCCACCACAACCTCGCCTCTTCATCCAACAGGAAGGTGGCTATGGTGGTCTTCTGTCATTCCTCTGTTTCCATAGCCGTCAAGACTCTCTTCACCCGAGAGAGCCAATCTTCAGCCTGGGATGGGGTTCTAGTCCCCAAAAACACCGGAGGGTTAAAGCTCATTACATGCTTGAGCTGCTTCTTTGTTGTTCTTCTTGTAACTAAAGGCAGAACCACCACTTGCTCCACCATTCTATGTTCTGCTGCTCGAAGCGGTACCTGCTCCCCTGTAGGGGCAGGATGCTTCACTTGCCTTCCTGGCTGGGCGTTTAGCATCGCGAACACCGCCTCAGCCACAAGTCTTATTATTTCTACTGAAGGAGGGGTTGCATGCACGTAATAGGGTGCACTACTTGCCTCAAAAAGCGGGAGTTCTGACTACCCTGCGCCACTGCTGGTCACCTATAGTCGTACAACACACCATTAAGTGACCAACCAAAATTGCAAAAAACAATTATAGGAACACGCGGGTTCCTCAAACATGTGTATTTTCATTCCTAAGTGGACATTCATGGGTTCTTTTCATGTTATAACGATGACGCACATACATGTGCTCACCACCCCTTAAAAGAATTTGTCCATGAATTCGAATAAGTTAGACTGACACCGTAGTCCGATACAAAATTGTAACACACCCATCCGTCACATGGGATATAACAGAAGGTCTGGCCGGGGCCCCACGCCATATTCCACAGATAGCTAGTGGAATTACATAAGAATACCAAATTAACAGCATAGGAATATGCATCCTAACTCAGAGCATTCTAGCGGAAGCTTTTAAAACAGTTATAAGAACCCATACATAACACATGAATGTCCACTATAGCCACATTAGGAATGACATAACATACAACAATCCTTTGGCCTTATGGCCTTACAATAGTTTACTGGAACAATACATGTTTTCCATACTTCGGTACGCATGCCAGCCACACATGAACGTAATAAAGTAAACATTTCTCATTGGCTTTCAAGGGCCAGCACAGCATCAAGGGCTTCAGCCCACTACTTGCCACTAGGCTCACATGTTCCTACATACAAACAATCCACCGAATGGTGGCAAAACAAGGCAACGGTCAGCTAAAGCTGAACAAAATATAACGACCCCGCCCCTTAATCGGGGCGGCGGTGCTCCTTCCCTGCATTTCATTAGTTTAATCAAACATGATAGTGAAAGTAAAATTTAAGCACACTTCACCATAGACGTAGGCACGCACGACCACACACCCCGTGCTCTTAGGGCACATTCTCGGTGAATCCGGTCCATTCCGAGGCTTCACCACTGCCCCCAGGATGGCAATCATCGTGAGCATTTTAGTCTTTCCGGCCAAAGCCTAAGACCCTCCATCTATGCCAACAGTAAGTGTCATGTACCTTAGGTCTATTTAACCGATCCACATAGAGCGGGTACGGTTCTGCCTAACTCATTGCTCACACCGCCACGTCAATTTAAGTCATAGGCGCGGGTCAATCTTCCCTGAGTCCCAAATCGATCACACATTTTACCATGTAGAAATCCCGAAAAACAAACAGCAGGGAGTCTACTCTGGCAATACATGCATAATGAAAACAGCACCAATCCAGACCAACATGTCCGGATAGGCTTCATACACCATGCCTACGTCCGTACTTCGCTCCGGACTCTATATGCAAAACTACGGGGATAAACCATACCTACCCGAAGGAATACCTCACACTCACCGCCCACTTGATGGAGGATGTTTCCTATGCAAAAAGGAAGAGGACTTCACATGTCCAAGTAGAGAATCGTTACCCTAGAGGTTTGCTACGGTGCCATAGAAAACTAGCCGGATGAAAACCATCGCAACGGACTCGCCTCTGCGGATCTGGGCTCGGCTCGCGATCCGGAGCTCCGAAGCTCCAACAATGGCAGGATTCCTCCTTCTTCTTCTCCCTTTGTTCTCTTCTCTCTCTACCTCTTAGAAAAAGAAAGGGCAAAGGAAATGAGGTTTAAACCTTCATTTCCCGACCTTATATCACCAGGGAGGATTCCAGGCCATCGGATCCTACTTACATGAAACGAAAGGCCCTGATTCGCCTTTAAAGTCAAATTTTTGGGTCCATACATGGCTTGTGACATGCCCGTGTCACAGGTCATGTCTCACATTCATAAAAGAATTCGTCGATCTCAGAACAAGACACGGCCCCTAACACGCCAGTGTCAACCTTGGACACGCCCGTATCAACCTTGGACACGCCCGTGTCAACCCTGGACACGTCCGTGTCACAGGCCGTGTGCCTCAATCGATGTTGAAACCGTCATGTCCGAATAGGACACGGCTTTTGACATGCCCGTGTCCCAGGGCGTGTTGCTCACTCCACACAGCCCGGCAAACACAGAGTAGGACACGGCTTTGGACATGACCGTATCCCAGGCCGTGTTGCTCACTCGACACAGCACGACAAACATAGAGCAGGACACGGCTTTGGACATGCCCGTGTCTGCCCTGGACACGCCTGTGTCCGCCTTGGACATGCCCGTGTCAAAGGCCGTGAAACTTCAAGGGCTCTAAAAGTCCTTAAAAACACTACCCATACATATTCGAGTTTTTGGGTGTTACACTGGTCATAATCAATTCCTTCCTCTTATGAATAGCCTTGAGCTACCAATATTGCTTTGTTCCTTATAATTTATCCTTGAGCTTCCAACTTGTTCCTGTAAACTCATTTAGCTCCAATGTCTGGGTAGTCTTTAGGTCTTGGAACTAAATCAAAATCTCTGCATCTCTCAAATTGATTGAGCTCCTCTTGCATTACAATAATCTAGTGGGGATCTTGCTCTGCATCTTTTATGGATTGAGGATCGATCTGAGATATGAAGCAAACATGCATCAAATATTGGTTGATTTAATGCCTTGTTTGCACACCAACTGATATATCTCCAATCACTTGAGATATGAGATAATCTCTAAGTGTGGCAAGATCAGTAGGAGGAGTTGGTTCATCAACAGCTTGGGGAATTAATTCCTCTTGTGGAATTATGTTAGCTATTGTTGGTTCAACTGTTCCAACAATTTCTTCTTCACTTTCTTCATCAGTTTGTGGAGAAGGATGCTATGTAACCTTTTGGGTGAAGCTTAAGTCATCCAATTTCTCATACATAAAGGGTACCTGGATTGTATCTTTGGTAGAAGAATCCTTCTCCTTGTAACACATGTTAGCTTCATCAAAAGTTATATATACAGACTTTTCCATTTTTAAAGTTGATTTATTAAATACCCTATAAGCCTTGCTGACTTGGGAATATCCAAGAAAAATTCTCTCTGCAGCTTTGGCTTCAAACTTTCTAAGATGTTTCTTGTTATTACTGTGAATATAACATCTACAACCAAATACTCTAAAATAATTTCTTTTAAGTTGCTTCCCTTTAAACATTTCATAGGGAGTCTTACCCTGAAGTTTATGTATTAGACTTCTATTCAGAACATAATTCGTTGTGCTTACAGCCTCTGCCCAAAAGGATAGGGGAAAGTAAGCATCTGCAAGCAATGTCCCTGTAGCTTCAATAAGGGTTCTATTTTTCCTTTCTGCTACCCCATTTTGTTGGGGAGTTCTAAGAGCAGAGAAGTAATTCCTGGCACTTTCCATCTCATAGAATTCTTGCATAAGAAGATATTCAAACTCAGTACCATGATCACTTCTGATCAATGCAACTAGAGTAGAGTACTCAATCTTTATGCACCTAAGAAAGTCTGTAAGAACTTTAAAGTTATCTGACTTGATTCTCAGAAAGAACACCCAAGTGAATCTAGAGAAGTCATTTACAATAACTAAAGTGCAAGATTTCTCTCCCAAACTTTGTACAGCAATGGGTCCAAAACGATCTATGTGTAGCGAATACAATATTTTGGGTGAATCACTCTTGTTAATTGATTTAAAACTATTTTTAGTTTACTTGCATAATTGACAAGCCCTGTAGAGACTTTTCTTATTGTAGGGGCTAGAAGACAATCCTCTAACAAGGTTGTCCCTCGATAGTTTAGCAATATTTCTTAAATTTACATGTCCTAATCTTTTATGTCATAAGTCATTAGTATTACTAATCTGATTAAATAAACAAATTTCTGAAATGACAGACTTAAAATTTTCTACATAAATGTTACTTTGTCTAATTCCTTTTAAAACAATTTTGTTTTTATTAGAAGTAATAGTACAACAAGATTGATTAAATGATACCTGATAACCTTCATCACATAATTGGCTTATGGATATAAGGTTATGATTGAGACCACTCACATAGGCTACCTTCCTGAAGGTGACATCTCCAACTTTAACATTCTCATATCCATTTGTTTGGCCACAATTAGAGTCTCCAAAGATCACCTTTGGTCAAAGCTTTGACTTATAATCAGTTAGATTTCTCTTGCTGCCTATCATATATTTTGAACACCCACTATCCAAGTACCATTATTGCTCTGTGGTAGGATAGTCCATCACCTGCATGAAAATAGATTAGATGTTCTTGACCCGGGTAACCTTGGGCCCTTGATTCTTCTCAAATTTATAACTGGAAATGTAAGAAAATTCTGATTGATCTTTATATCATAAGGGGTGGAATCTTCGAGGTGGAATTATTCACTGGATAAAAGGATTATTAAAGGTTTTGGGTTTCTTGAAATTCTGAAAAGAATTTAAGTTTCTATTATAGTAAACTGGGTTCGACAAATTGCAGTAAGTTTGTTGACCTGCGATCGTCAAATAGGGATGAGATCGTCATACTCCGCTCAGATAATGAAATTAGTCATTTTCTGCGCCCCAATTTTGTCAATCGCGGTTCGATGAACCATATTGAATTCCTCGATCGCAGTTAGAAGAATAGGTATATCTAAATTCTGCGTACATAGTTCGTCGATCTGAGTTCGACGAACTGCATACATTTCGTCGATCTTGGTTCGACGAAAAATGCCGAACATTGTTTTTATTAAGATTTTTCTTTTTTCTTGGGTTGATTTTTCTGTGAAATTTCTGTTTCTTTATTATTAACTTCTACCTTTTCTTTACCTTTGGCAGAAACAAATTTAAAGGGGGTAGAAAGAATATTTTTCTTGAGAAGGGGAGGGTGACTTGATGAAGCTCCCAAGCTCAGTTTGTCGTTAAGCTTGACATTTACTGTGCTAATGATATTCATAAATTTGATGCTTCTCCCATTAAGGGATTCTTCAAATTCTTTAGCCTCATTTAATTTAGTTTTTAAAGAATTGATTTGTTCAGAAGCTAAGTCTAATTCATCCTTCAGTTTGATGTTTTCAGAAAACAGATTATCATACTCAATTTGTCTTTCTCTGAGAAGTTTAATTTCCTTTTAAGATTTAATTAAAGTCATTATATAGAAGTTTGAATTCAGTTTTAAAATGGTCAGAAGTAAAATCAAAAGATGATATTACCTGGTCCTCTTTTGATTCAGATTCTGAGTTTTTTGCTTCTGAATCAATAACTTCTGAGTTGCTACAAGAGGCATTGATTGACATCAAGCAGATCTCTATGGATTTTGCCTCTTCTTCATCCTCACTAGAACTGGATGAAGTTTCTTCTTTTGAATCACTCCAAGACTCAGCCACAAATCCTTTCTCCTTCTTCTTCTTGTATTTGTTGGAGGAGGGCCTGTTGGAGTGCTTCTTGGACTCTTTCAATTTTCTCGTGTCCTTCTTTTTAGCCTCTGGACATTCTGGAAGAACGTGTCCTATCTTCCTGCATCCATAACAGACAATTTCCTTAGTAGGAGTCTTGTCATACCTTGGCTTGTCCTCATTTATGGTTGACCTTCTCCTGAAGTTCTTCTTAGCCATTTTGTAGAATCTTTTTGCCAGAAGACTCAGTAGGTCTTCATTGTCTAGTAGTTCTTCTGATTCCTCAGATGCCTTGAAGGTAATACTTTGCTCCTTCCTTCCTGAGATAGAAGACTTTTGTTTAGCTGCCTCCTTGGTTTTGATAAGTTGCTCATAAGACTTGAGTTTGCCTAACAATGACTCAGTAGAAATCTCATTTATGATTATGGCCTCCTTGATTGGCCAGATCCTAGAGTCTCATGTGCTAGGGAAGTACATAAGTATCTTGTCATTGATCTTTGTTAAAGAGATGTCCTTGTCAAGAGTCTTCAACTCATTGATGATGAGGCTGAGTCTGTTATACATTTCAGTAACTGATTCGGATTCATCCCTCTTGAAATTCTCATATTGAGAAATCAAGTGGGACATTCTGTCCTTTCTTTCATCTACTGAACCAACAACCATAGAATTTAAGGAATCCCAGATATCCTTGGCTGAAGAATATTCAACAACTTTCTGGAATATATCATCAGGTATTGTTTGAGCCAAAATGGTCATGGCTTTGGCATCTGTAATTTTCAGCTTCTTCTGAGCATCAGTCCACTCTAGTGGTGGAACTGCACTTGTGCTTGTTGTTGCAGTTGGTGTAGGGCGACCTGTCAAGATAGAATTATAAATATCTTCATCAATTGAATTCATATACAACCTAATCTTTTCCTTCTAAAGTGAAAATTTGTTAAGATTGCACATTGGAGGTCTGGTGCTTGAGTATTCCTTATTTTGTGCCATGATATAAAAAAGACACTAGAGTTATTAAGATCTATCAAAGATCTTTTGGTTCAGGTGTTATCTTGTACAACCAATCAACCTTGCCCTTTAATAGCAATTGAAAGTGATATCAGATATGTTCTGATATCAACTAGATAGATCTTATCTTTACTCTAGAGGGGGGGTGAATAGAGTATTAAAAAATGTTAAATTATTTTATTGCATATTAAAGTAGGTGATATAATATAAGTATAAAGAGAAAATATATATATATCACAGCACAGCAAAATAAAGAAATAAAGGCAAACCAGACGACACAAGGAAATTTATAATGGTTCTCCAAAATCTGGGTACATCCACTCTTCTACTACCCTGGTAGGAATCCACTACAGTTTTTTGATCAGGTGCCCTGCCACCACAGGTTTTTGTTCAGGTATCCTGTCACCACAACATCTATTTTCAAGAGAGATCTAGCAACCCTTTGAGCTTTTGATCAGGTGCTGAAATACCAAACTAAGTCTTTTGATCAGGAGACTTAACAACCAGGGGATTAACTTTTGAAGGGAGTTAGAAACCCTTTTATAGTGAGGTAAAAAGAGATTTGATATTGTCTTCTCTTTCTCAATGTTTTGAGAAGACTGCTGGATTGTTGTTGTTGTCAAAGCTCCCATTTAGATGTAGAATAGTTCAGGAGAATGGAAGCTTTTCTTTGGGTGTAGGCCTTCAGATTGCATGTAGATCTTCAGGAGGCTTTTAGACAGATGTTGATTGATTGTCTCTTGAAAGCCCTGAAGAAAAAACTGATGAAGTACTTGAGTTGTCTGAGAGCTATTCTTCTTTCAGTTTTCTGTAGATTGTTCTTTTTGTCACAGCTAATCTTTCTTTTCTTATGTTATTACTCTTATCTGTCTTGAAAAATAATCCTTATATATTCCGTATATATTTCAGCTTTTGAATTTTGAATTCCTTTCCTTAACTGACTGCCGAAATTCTGGCAGTTGAACGGCTGGAATTTGTCTTTAATGAATTTCCCTAACTGTCCCACTAAAAAAGCCAAGTAATAACTCTGTGAAAATCATAATTAATGCTGCCATGGAACAGCTATATTCTCAAGAATATTGTGGATTAATTGTCAGAGCATTACAGGCATATAATAATATAATTGAAATTCTTTTGCCTTAGTCGAACTGAAATCAATCAAAGAAATAGTCGAACTGAGACCTGGGAGAAATTCGTTGGACACAACAAATTTTCTGTCGACCTGAGATTCAAGTTTGACAAACTGAAACCTCTCCTTCGTCGAGCTGAACTCCAAGATCGTCGAACAGAGAATATAACTTGCCAATCTGAGCTCCAAGTTTGTCGAACAGAGATAGTCTTTCGTCGAGCTGAAACTACTGAGGTGAAATCGGAGTTCGTCGATCTAAGCTAGACTTTCGTCGAACTCAACTCAAAGAAGAAATTTGAGTTCGTCAATCTGAGATCGACGAAAGTCGAGCTCTGTTCAGCTAATCTTCGAACGACTTTCTGTCTCTTAGAAAACTACTTTTCTCTAGAGGTCTTCTATCGCTAAGTCTTCTGAAGGTGAGAACCAAACAATCTAGGTTGTTGACTGACCTTGACCCTGATAAAAACCTATGACCCTAGAATATACATGTTGGGTCATCTAATAATCCTAATTGTGAAACTAGTCCAAATCAACACTAAACATAGGTGGGGTTCCAACACCAAGTACATCTTTGTACTTCCCGAGTGAATGGAGTACTTCGTGAAATGAGCCTTAAACATCAACTCCTCGTGAAGCTTGCCGAACTCTGGTACACATACGCTTCCGACCTTCCTTAAGATCCCATCAATCATCTCCCAGGCACTACCCTTGCCTTTTTGAGCTTCCACCACAAATGCCTGGAACTCCACATCCATATTAGTCGCTTCCCGGATACGATCAGACAAGTCATTTTGCAACTCTATCCAGTTCAACCGAGCCATGCTAGACTCTCCTCTTGCTATACAATCGATGCTGAGGGACTTAAAGTCTCGCACAAACTGCTCATCATGAGCTTCAATACAAATCCCTTGTCCAGTATATTTTCTACTCAAGACATCCGCCACCATGTTGGCTTTGCCTAGCATATACTGAATCGCCACGTCGTAGTCCCCGAGGAACTCAACCCACCTGCGCTTTCGCATGTTCAAATCTATTTGGTCTAAAAGATAGTTCCGGCTTTTGTGGTCCATGGGATCTCCACCTTTGTACTGTACACATAGTGTCGCCACAACTTCCATGCAAAAATTACCGCTGCCAACTCCAAGTCATGGACGGGGTAATTCCTCTCATGAGGTTCCAACTGTCTAGTCCCAAAGGCAATCACCTTGCCACGTTGCACTAACACGCAACCCAAACTGCAACCTGATGCGTCACTGAAAATCTGAAATTCTTTAGTCTATTTAGGAAGACTTAGGATTGAAGCTGTCATCATCCTTTCCTTCAAGGTGTCAAATGCCTGATGGCATTCCTGAGTCCACACAAACTTTTGGTCCTTGAGAGCCAGAGTAGTGAGGGGCAGAGCTACCCGCGAAAAGTTTTCCACAAACCTTCTATAATACCCGACAAGTCCAAGGAAACTTCTGACTTCTGTCACGGTGCTCATAACTGGCCAATTTCTGATGGCCTCAACTTTCGCTGGATCTACCGCCACCCCATCACCACTAATCACTTGGCCCAAAAATGCTACCTTCTCCAACCAAAACTCGCACTTTGAGAACTTCACATACAGTTGGTTATCTCTTAGAGTCTGCAAGACTACTCTCAGATGAGTCTCATGCTCCGCCTTCGATTTTGAATATACCAACATATTATCGATGAAGACTACTACAAATTAGTCTAAATACTCCCAAAAATCTCGGTTCATCAAGTCCATGAATACTGAAGTATCGTTCATCAAACCGAACGACATCACCGAGTACTCTAAGTGACCATACCTCATACTAAACGCTGTCTTGGGCATGTACCCATCTCGAATACGTAACCGGTAGTATCCGTACTTCAAGTCCAACTTAGAGTACACCACTAACCATACCAACTGGTCGAATAGGTCATCTATCCATAGAATTGGATACTTATTCTTGACGGTCAATTTATTCAACTCCCAGTAGTCTATGTACAGCCGCATACTACCATCTTTCTTCTTAACTAATAGCAATGGCGTGCTCCAAGGAGATGAGCTGGGTCTGATATACCCCTGCTCCAGCAGTTCCTGTAACTATACCTTGAGCTCGGCTAACTCCTTAAATGTCATCCTAAAAGGAGGACGTGACACCGACCTAGCTTCTGGTATTAACTCAATCGAGAAATCGATCTCCCGACGAGGAGGTGCCCCAGGAAGCTCCAGATGAAACACATCCTCGAATTCTGCCACTACCGACACTTCTCTGATTGATAGCTGAGAAGATTGAACTTCCAACAATGGTACAAAAGCTACTCCTCCCTGGTTAACTGCTCGTACCAACTCCATGACTGAAATCAGGGAATATGCCACTCCACTAAGGCCCTCAAATTTTACTTCTTCCATTCCTCCACTTCTCAAGAACACCACCTTAGATAGGCAGTCAATGATGACACGCCGCTCAGCAATCCAATCCATCCCCAAGATCACATCAAAATCAACTAATGGTAGAACCATTGCTACCAACACGAAGTCAACTACACCCAGATTCCAACTAATGCGCCCTCTCGTCCTGCTGGTCATGACAGACTCATTGGGCATGTGCACCCTAAGCTCTGCATTCGTTGAAAAGAACTCGACTCCAATTCTTCAGATAAAGCTTTATGCAAGAAAGGAGTGAGACGCTCCTGTGTCGAACAATACCCTGACGGGGTATCTAGAAACTAGTAGGAACCCTAAAACACAGATGACACACATAAAAGTCTCGAAAGTCTAAAGCAATTAAATAAACTTAAACTTTTTCATACCTATCACCACATCGGGCTATCGAATCGCTTCCTGCTGCCCAAGGTTTTATACTCTTGGCTACACAGGTTGGAAACGTAAAGCGCTCGACACCTCCATTTTTCCTTTCTCCGCAGCGCTGGGACCAAAACACACAGATTGCTCCTGCCTTGGCTCCTGCTCAGCGCCACCATCAATACAAAAACGAGCTATGTGCCCCGACTTGACACACTTGTAGCACGATGGTGGTCCCTTGAAGTGAGATCCCCCGACGTCATACTACTCTTCTCCCAAGACTTTTATGGATGGAGCTTTTTTACCACTTACTCACATCCGACTTCCCTTGCGATTGAGAAGGCTTTCCTTCTCCCTATTGTGCTGTAAATCCCTTATGACGTTGTGTTCATTCTATGTCACTTGCCAATGTCATGGCCGCCTCAATCAACTCATTGAAGCCTACATTCTTCATAGCTATGAGGGGTTGTCTCAGATTCTCACTCAACCCATGGTAGAAGAGATTGTCCCTCTCTTTATCGTCGGTCATGGTCGTTCCAGCATAATGACCCAATCTTGTAAACTCCTGAACATACTTATCCACCGTCTTGTCGCATTGCACCAAGTGCAAAAACTATCTCTGAAGGGCTAACCTTATCGATGAAGGGATATACATTTTCAAGAAGGCATTACTAAACTCTTCTATGTACGTGGTGCATCCAGGAAACTGGCGGCCGCTATGCCTCACCCACCACAACTTGGCGTCACCTTATAGCTTGAAGGTTGCAAACTCAAAATGCTTCTCTTCTGGCATCTCTGTCGCCCTCAGCAGTTCAATCCTCGCCCACCAGTCCTCCACATCGGTCGGCATGCCGGCTCCCTTGAATGTTGGAGGGTGGAAACTCAAAAAATACTCCATCTGTCGGTCTCCTTTACCAACGACCACTCTCTCAACCAACGGCTCTGGTGGCCTGGCTCCTCTGCCCGGTACGACTGGTGCCACATCCGGGGTAACAAGAGTCGCTACCTGTGCAATAGGGGTCACAACTTGCGCTGCCGCAGTGGCTTGGGCGGCTACCATTGCCTCTACGAGCATACGACAAAAGTCGGCTGGGGTTACATCCATGCCCATCGGACATGGAGTAGTAGAGCTGCTCGCCGAAGGCTCCTCTTACGGCCTCGACATCCCCACCTTGTCGCTTGCACCATTAGCAAAAGAAAGGTAAAATAAGAGCCAACTTCTCTCACAAAAACTTTGACACAAGGACACCCACGGTTCTGCCATTCTCCTATGTATATAACTTCTTAACGTGATCCAATTATGACATTCGACCACGAATCCTTACCTTGGACACTAACCACCATCTGATACCAAATTGTAACACCTCTCTTGTAATAACCGTATAATATGGGTCTGGCTGGGGCCCGACAACATATTGACGCCACAACTTAAGCATTATAAGATGATATAAACTACCCAGCTCAAAACTCATACTAAATACGGAGGAAACAAAAAATAATCAGATTAAAAGTTATCCACCATCACAAGAGTATCAAATTGTCCTTAAGGCCTTACAACATTTTTGAGTCCAAAATTGAAACAACAACATAACAACGTGCAAAAACACTCCTAGGCTACCTCGACATGCAAGCCGGGTCACCGTGCACTAAGCATAACATTCACCCAAACAAAGCTACCAAATAAAGAGATCACTTCATGAGGCTTCGTCCTCTTTGGTTGGCGAGCTTGCTCCCGCTTGCAATCCTTGCCCTGTAAAAATTGATGGTAACGTAGGTTAGCAAAGGCTGACCTAAACTGTGTAACCAACAAATCTCCTCTTGGTCGTCCCTAGCGGACTCCGGGGCACTCCATCACCCTGCAGGTCAGCACTTCGTATGAAAATACACATGAACATAGAAAGTAGCAAAACAGGTTTAGATGTCTCATACAACAAACATGTTTCTATGTTGAGCATATAATAAAAAGGGACCTACTATGCAGCATGTATGAAAATCTGTGTTTCACCTAAGGCACCATATAGCGCATGAATCTGACACATCATCACGCATCAACAATCGGGTACTTCCAATTTCCCCTAACAATATACAAGCCTCCATATGGAACTCTTGCCTAGGCCTTACCCGCTCATGTGTCTCAAAAACCGGGCTTGCCTGCAAGCTCTGACTTCTCACGTCAGGATTCCATCACACAAACAAACCGATGCTAAGAACCCTTGCTAAACCCCACCCACTCGTGGGCTTCATCGCCCGGGCTTGTCCAAAGCTTGACGTTCTCGTCAGTTTCACAGAAAGGGACTTGTCATGCTGGGACACTCTCCACTTCATAACTTGCACGTCACGAGCTAGTCAGCCGACCACAGAGACAAAGTCATGCCATGGCACATCACAATCAAAAGTCTTTCCCGCCCTAATCCACCATTCATACTCACGGGAAAATAAGGGGCAAACCACATCACAAATGACATCTTGTCGCAAACGGATTTCTAGCACAATCCTTAAGTCTCGTTATGTAACATCACCGAGTCGGACTAACGATCGCTACTACGGCTTCACCCACAATGCCTAATCCACTAACAAAGCAGATTTCTATTGCAAATCATGTCGGAGACGGACAAAATCGACCAAAAAATAAGGCCGCGCTAACGCTGACGGTAGTACTAACATTGGGCGGTAGCTCACTCAACGCCTACCACTCAACGCCTCCACTCAACGCCAGCCACTCAATGCAGTCAACGTCAAGCTACCGCCGAGCAGTAGTTAGCTAACGCCGCGTGCTAGAACTGAACGCTCTCAACGCTTTCCACTCAATGCCTGGATTCGACGGAACAAGGCTATCGCCGGGCAATAGCTACCCATTGCCGCGTGATAGCTTCCTGAGGCTAACGCTCTAGAAAAAATTTGGGGTGTTATACAAAGATTCCAAATGTTTTGTTTCGACGAGGGTGTCAGTGTCCAGCGAACCTGCCCGTGGGGGCCCGGCAGGCCACCGATGGAGGCAAAGGTACCAAATGTTTTGTTTTTTCACAACAGGTGTCAGGAGGAAGGGGGTGATGAGTGGTGTACTTTGATCAGACGGACGGATGTGATCTATTCGGAGGGTCTTAGATGTTACACCGTGCAATCGCAACGATTATTCAAGATTATTGGGGTAAAATAGTAAATTCATTTTGTAGGGTATGAGCCATACAAACACCCTATCAGGGTAAGTTTAGGAGACCTATGAAAAATATATGGACAGTTCTGATTCGTTTTTGTGATCGAACGACTGAGATCTTGTGATCTGATCAGATCTGGCGATTTAGATTAATCTGGGGGAAAGCCGCTGTTACGCCACGAGCTGTAATTGGTCGACGATATATCCATATTATATACATAAATATCGCGATTTGTGTATATATATGTGTGACTGGCGTAACAACGGTCCTCCCCTAAATTAATATGAAACGTCCGATCTGATCAAATCATAAGATCTCAGTCGTTCGATTACATAAACAAATCAGAACCATCCATATTTTTTTCCTAGTTTTTCTAAAACTACCATGATATGATATCCTAAACCTATAAATTTTGTAGGGTCTCTACCCTGCAAAATAAATTTACTATTTTACACGGATCATTTTTTAAAAACCAATTATGTGTCTGAATCAAGCATGATTGCATAGCATGCCAGCCCCCGCAATTAAATAGTAATAAAGCTCATTTCACAACTCAATAAGCCCACAAATTCAACTAATACAATTATCTGGCGGCACCTTATATATAATAAACGATAAGTTTTAACAAGCGATGTGTGGTTAAAATTAATGTCCATCTCCTTAAATGAAAGGAAATCTATCCACATTGCCATAACTCCTTAGGATATAATATCTCCACATTTTATATATTTATGACGTGTAAAACTTCAATTTATTTTTCCTTGAATTTTTTCTTCTTTATTTTATATTTCTTAATTTTTCTTAATTAAAAAACTATACGATTAATTTACAAATTAAATTAAATTATATCAGATATTAGATTTTATTAGATAGTTTCATTAGTTCAAAAATAAAAACATAATATTTTTAAAATTTTAAAAACCTCCAGGGGCAGGCGAAGCCCGCCGGGATCGGGTGAAGCCCGTCGGGGCCGGGTGAAGCACACCGGGGCCGGGTGTTGAAACCGAAAATTTGGTGTTTGTGAAGTTCACACTTGGGAAAGGGTAATCACACACTTACTTCTCTCCTGCAAGCCAAATAACTAAGGAAAAGACAAGGGAACTGACCCAGGGCTCGGTGTGGAGGTCCTACCACACACCCGAAAGATCTTATAGCGCTTCTTCTCCTTAGCCAAATGCCGAGCTAAGGCAACCTCAAAAAGCGCTAGAAGATCCGGGAACAAGTGAGCATGTCTTCTGAGGTACCCCTTGGGTCCTATTTATAGATTTCTGAAAACAGCCTGCAAATATCCAACTTCCTCTATTCCAAACAGCTATGTGTATTCCAGCTTGATCTGCCAACAACGTGACTCCGCTGTTCTGGTAAGCTATTTGCACCCCAGTTAGGGCATCCAGGTAATTTTGCCTCTGGACCCCACGGGGCGTGTTTTCTAGACATGGGGTCGACTCGCCTCAACTCACCACCCTGCTGGGGCGGACGCGACCTGGCTCCCACAGCTCGCCTTCCGTCCTTAGGCGAGCCGTGCCGCGGTGGCCCACCAACCCTTATTCTGAGGTGGGTTGGAGACGAGGTCGCCTATGCCAGATCGGGCTGGATGGGCTAGCTCGCGTAGCTCGCCCACCTAGCTTTGGCGAGAGCGAACCGACCGGCCGGATTCGCCCGCCGGCTGTTCTGATGCGGGTCGGTTGCTCTGGCTCGCTCGCCCGTTCTGGGGGACCAACTCGACGAACACGGGGTTGTACACAATCCTCGCTCTTTTTGAGCTTGACAAAGCACAGAAAGAATTATCCAACTCACGTGTTCAGTGAGTGCTTTGCTGAGCTGGAGAGAATCTTTTGGTGGGTCCCACTATCATGCAATAAATACCCCCATCGGGCCATTGGGAAAAATCATGCCTTCCTTTAACCTCCCTTTTTAGCTATAGCTGAACGATGCATGTGTCCGAGGAGATATGAGCGCACCTAGCGCCTGCGAGGGAGGGGACTAGGGAGCAAGTTCTTGATGTCTTCTCGTGGTTGGTGCACGAATCGCCCGGTACCCTCTTTAGGACGATGAAAGGGAAAATCGTCATGCGTTCTCCTGCAAACAAACTCCCGGGGTCCAGCTCGGCGGTCAGTGCCAAGGTCGCCCATGAGGTATGCGAACCTCCTGTCTAATTAGTCGTTCTGCCTTTGATTCCTTTTTGTGCAGGTGATGCCTCGCGAAGATGGAGGAGACAGAGTGTAGCGGAGTCATTCCCTCCCACTGATAACTGAGCGGGTCGCTAGCCCTTCGGGCCAGGGGCACCCCCCTCCAACGATTTCCTAGTCGCCAATTCCCCCTAAGATGGGGAAATCCTTCGCAGTTCTTGAAGGAGGGCTCTTTCAGGGTCGGCCGGGCACCTCCCGGCCACCTGTCTGTGCGTGCGACATGCTGACTCCTGGTGAGTTTGTACTTTCGCCTTTTTATTACTGCACATCTTTTCTGATCCTCTCCTCTATAGGCTTTAACACGATCTCCTCCTCCTACATCGACATGAGAGAGGGGTATTTGCCTCCCCCAGATACGGATCATATCTCGGAGTATCTGGGCGACACGCTGGATGCAAACGGGATGAAGAAGCGGGTGACACGACTGTTTCAAAAACAATCCCTGCTGACACAGGAGGTCTGCAACAGGGTAGATGAGGACAAGGCCGAGGCGGAGGAGCGGTTCGTAGTTCTGGAGGGAATGAGGAATCCAGCTGACGGGGATGGAGTTACTTCTCTGGGGATGCATATCACACGGGCGGAGGAGCGTTTTATACACGCCACGGAACAGTTTGACCTGACCCAGCGGGAATTAACGGCGTTTCGCGAGTACTTCTATCCTCGTGTGGTGCCTCAATCCGGGGCGCAACGGCTAGGCAGGTGGAAATGGATCCAGTACTGAGCCACTCGCCCCTTCCTCGCTACCAATCGCCAGGCCCGAGTTGTACCTACACCCTCGACCAAATCGCGTAGTAGGGTCATGAAGTTTCCTTCCTCGGGACATTTAATCCGTTTGTAATAATTTGAGATTTTTCGCCCGTCAATGGACTCATGTTTACTGCATGTTTATTTTATAACGTTGATGCTTAGTTTTATCTGGATGAAGGCGGATGAAGTGCTCTTGCTCACCTACCCCTTCTTTAAGCGGGTGCGAGATTATTGAATCAGCTCGCCCAGCCCGCCTATCTACTCTCGGCGGGAGCGAGCTGGATTCCTGCAGATCAAGAGCGTAAGCAGTTCGCCTACTATTTCTGGCGGGTGCGAATCGCGACTCGCCCGTCTCTTGGGCGGATGCGGGTGAGTGCGGCTCGCTGGCGAGTAGTCTTGTAGTACAGAGGCAGGTTGGGAGGAGCCCACGACATGCCCGGGATTCTAAGAGTCACGGCGCATTTTGCTATCCGCACTTTTCCTGCCATCATGACATTTTCCCGTCCTTTTTTCTATAAATAGGCCCTACCGACTCTTTCTTACCTACCACATTTAAGATTTCCCCTCAACTTCCTGTGATTCCCGACTCGCCCGCTTTCTACGAGAACTACAACACCCTGCTTGGCAATCTTTCTGCGAGATGGGCGGTGGAGGCGGCGATGCGGATGAGCGGAGCATGTGCGCCTGGACTTTCTCCGAGCATGACTTCTCTCATGCCGTCATTTCTGAAGGCGAGTTCTTTGAAGCTATAGGCGACTACATCCCGTCGGGCTTCGTGGTCAGGCAACATGGAGAGGGGGAGAAGATCAACAACCTCTCATGAGAGGAGCTCACCATCCCCACAGCGCATTTCGAGGCAGGTCTCCAGCTTCTCCTATGGCCGAAGGTCTGCCAAATACTGAAATACTTCGGGGTTGTCCCCGGCCAGATGACCCCTAACTCCATTACGGTGGTGGTCGGGTTCGCTTGCTTCCTACCGGTAGACCGGATCGAGTTCAGCCTTGCGGTCTTCCGCAAGCTGTTCTCCTTCCGGGCGAACAAAGACGGGACTGCCTACTTTTCAAGCAACCACTTCAAGGTGCGGGAGACCATAAACAAGAGCCACAACTGGGTAAATAAGTTTGTTTTTGTCAAGGGGGACTTTGGCAACGTCCCCTTCTCGCCAGTCCAACTCAGCGAGGCAAGCTACCGCCCCGTAGCCTGGGGGCCATGAAGCAGAGCTGTGTGGGTTCTTCGCGGGGAAGAACATTGAAGTCGTATTCCTGCACAGGAATTTGGGCAACCTCGCCCCCGTCCCGCCCGGGGGAGGTAAGCTACTCACGCTTCTTTCTCTTTTTTCTTTTTTATTTCGTCATTTTCCTCATAATTCCTTTTCTGCAGGAGAGCGGGATATTCCCTTGCACCCTCAATGTGAGAGTGCACGACTCGCTTCCAGCGATCTTGCTCGCGTTGAGTTAGCTGCTGCCGTGCATCGCAAGACCCCGGACTCTCCTCCCCCGAAGCGGCCTAGCCGCGAATTGCTTTCACTGTCGCCGCCGCCCAATGAAGTCAAAGACCTTGGGTAGCGCACCTCCCGCAGCTCGAGAGAAAGGTAAGGCCCCGGCGGGCCAACCAGTTGGGTATCTCGCCCTTGCGGCCGCCTCAATAGTGGCTCCCCCGGCTGGGCGGCCGACACCTCCTGGCCGCAAGAAGAGACGCAGCACGCCGTGAAGCTGTAAGACCCCCCCTCCCCGGATCCCAAAACACGGCACGAAGAGGGAGTCTTATGCCCGGAACAGCCGCCTTGCGGTAGCATTAGCACACGGGCTAACCTGTACCACAAGACGCCTATTCCGCCGGCTACAACCATATCAATATAACATGCCAACCCAACCAAATAGATAAACATCCAGAAGTCAAAATCCACACTAAGTTATAATGTCCAAATACATCAATAAATAGAAGCTAAACATGCTTCTACAAAATATCAGAGTACAGCTAATCATTGCCCAAACGGGCTACATCAGAGTAAGCAAAACACTAACATCAGTAACAGACGGTATCGACGGCACCGTCACATCAGGCCCTGTCGTCCTGGCCTGGCTGTCCTGCTGCGTAGTCTGCGGCTGCTCTACCTGCGGCGTGACCTCCTAAAAAGGAAGACGTAGCAACCGTTAGTCGAAACGACTAAGTGGTTTCACATCCGCTCCCCCGGCGACTCCTCGGCACCGGGCGGAGAAAGAGAAACAAGGGCACAATATATATCAGTAAGTATAAAAGTACAATCAGGTGACAAGGTACATGAGTATCAATGTATAACTAGCAGTTCTACAAAAGCTATCAATATGTAAACTAACGATTCTACAAGAGCCATCAAGGTATAATAACAAGTGTAAGAAAGCTTCAGCAGGAAAGTAACTTAACTTATAAGAATGCCCATACAAACTTATAAGTTAAGGATCGGGTTACATAAAGTAACTCATCGTATAAGAGTGCCCATACAAACTTATACGATGAGGATCTTGTTGTGCAATGATATGAAATGCTATGAATGCTATGCAATGACTCACCCATGCACACCCATGCAATTGCTATGTCGACACAGACTGTAGTTCCCACTTTTCGAGCAGGTAGCTAACCTCTCAGGCATCAGCCGCCGTGGCCAGGCGGTGACAGTAGAACGGGCACTTCTACTACTAGGCGGGTATCACACTACTTCACCTAGGCCTCCGTACGCCTCAACGCTAAGAACACAACAGCGGAGCCCATGCGTACTATGGCCCAGCGGGGTCTTGGGTAGATGTGCACCAAGAACACAGCCCGAACTGGCCTTGCGTGACCCGGAAGGGGCCTCGGAAGAAAGCACGAGGACACAGCCCAACCGTTCACATGGCCGGAGGGGCCTCGGGACGTGAACACCGAGGACACAGCCCAAACCGACCAAGTCTAACTGTCAACTCCCGTCGGTGTGACGACTGGCGAGCCCGTAGACCTGCCACACTATCCTTAACCCGGGATTACGACACCGCGTGTCGACTCACACCACATGCAAACACCATATCAACACAACATGGAAGGAGCCTCGGAAGTAAACACGAGGGCACAGCCCAACCATCCATCCGCACCCTATCTCAACACAACCAAAACAAGTGGCGGTCAACACCGCACTTACGAACTTACACAATACTACCCGTAGGGAGACAACGCTCTAAGTATTGGTCCACTAGACTCATTTCATTAGTCAAACATATCCATGGCCATGGTCTATTCATCTATATGACTTCCCAAATGATGACAATGTAAAGTAACGTAATGCGCATATAAGATCTATCACATCATCCTTTTTAGTAATATCATAACTTAAACATGAAGTGTACCATATTCAATCTTTCAATTCCTACCAGTTCAATTCTTTTAAACAAGTTTGTTTCACAATTTGGTAATATGAAATATGATTAATAAGATACTTCAATCACACAACAAATGATTAATCATAAGGGTTCATCCAAGGCAAGTATCTTGCATTAATAATTTCACCGAAACAAAATCCATTTTTCCATTAAGCCCAGAATTTAGGCGCAGGTTGAATCTGGTCAGCAACTTCGACCGGAGATTCCCGAGGCTACAGGAATCCGGTGAAGTCGTGTAACCCCTCGATGGAAAGGTATTTCCATGGACTACATCTTTCATATTCAGAGCTCAACCCAGATTTGACATTATCCTACTTGAAATCGGACTTGAAGTCCGCTGCGTACAGAACACAGTTTCTGCATGCAGGATTTGTAAAACCCCATTTTCGTTTAGACTTTCCCGTGGCTACAGACATCACCTGAAGTCGTGCAACCACTCGTTGGAAAGGTATTTCCAAGGGCTTCAACTTTCGTGTTTAGCCGAAAGCCCAGATCTGGCCTTATCCATAGGGAAAATGGCCTAGAAGATCGCTGCGCGCAGAATACAGATTCTGCGCGCATCTTAAAGGAAAATGAACGGCATAGGTTCGTCTTCCTCCTCAAGCGATCGTTTCTAAATTTTCCAGAAATATTCTCCTCCCTTATTCAACCTCAAAGGCCATAAACTCCTCACGAGACCATCCACCCATCGTCATATTGAAGATAAGGGGAAGGGTTGAAGAGATCTAAAGTCTAGAACACAAGTTCTAACATGGCCTAACCTAGAGATCTTCTCCTCTCCATCAAGACTCTCTTGAGTCGATGTCTCTCCTAAGGCATAACTATAGATCTAGCACCAAGGGAGAGGGTAGGAAACTCACGTTGGCTCCAGCGGTACCACCATTTCTCGCCATGGATCGCGTAGTTCTCCTCGGCGGCATCTTCTCTTTCACGGCGATGGCGGATCTCCTTCGGTAGGACTTGCTCCTGCAGTTTTCCCTCTCACAGGGGTTCTCACTGGAAATAGGGGATGAAAAGAGCATGAAAACGGCTAGGGTTTTCTGTCCCTTATATAAATAAAATATGACACGGGTAGGGACACGGCCGTGTCCGTACCCGTGTCCCGCTTCCGCGAAACGGCCGTGGCGGTTTCCATGTCGATTCAATGCTTGACACGGGTAGGGACACGCCCGTGTCCCAACCCGTGTTCACATGACACGGCCGTGTGCCTGGCCGTGTCATTGGCCGTGTACTTCTCGGGTTGCATCTCGACACTTCTCGTCGAGCTCAACTCGACGCACACGGGTAGGGACACGGCCGTGTCACTACCCGTGTCCCTTGGTGTCGACACAGCTCGACGATCTCGACACGGGTCGTCGAGCTCAACTCGACGCACACGGGTAGGCACACGGCCGTGTCCCTACCCGTGTCCCTAGGTGTCGACACAGCTCGACGATCTCGACACGGGTCGTCGAGCTCAACTCGACGCACACGGGTAGGCACACGGCCGTGTCCCTACCCGTGTCACTTCCTTTTTACACTGATTCTCCACTTCTCCACAAGTGCAGTCCAATTCCCTGCACTCTCAGGACTCAAGTCAACCCTCCTGACTCAAAACACACACACTAGGGGGCTAGAGCGATTCGGGACGTTACAAATCCTATAAACAAAATAAAAGATTTCGTCCCCGAAATCAGGCTTAGGTTGTGGGGAGAAGTGTATAACAGGAAATTTAACATATGCTTTTAAATAAAATTACCTTGAGCAAACAACTCCGGGTAGCGTTGCTGCATTAAATCCATTGGCTCCCACGTGTACTCTTCTTTCCCATGATTCGACCATAGTACCTTCACCAAGGGTACACTTTTGCGGCGCAAAGTTCTTGTCTCGCTGTCAACAATTCGTACCGGCTCTAGTCGCACAGTCCTATCTGATGCCACCGCACCATCAGTAGTGGGAATATACTGGTCGGGCCGCAACAGTGCTTTTCGAAGCGACGATACATGGAACACGTCGTGAAGATTTTCCAATTCCGGTGGTAACTCCAACCGATAGGCCAACGGGCCAATCCTTTCCAATATAGTATAAGGCCCAACATACCTCGGGCTGAGCTTTTTCACTCCACGCACCCGCGAAACTCCATGCATCGGCCGAATCTTAAGGAACACTTTTTCGCCCACCTGGAACTCCACCATCCGGTGCTTTTTATTGTAATACTTCGCCTGTCGACTTTGAGCCTCCAACATGCGATCCCGTATCAATCTGACCGCCGCATCAGTATCATCTATGTATTCGTTTCCCAATGCCTTCGGATCTTCATCTTGTACCCAAGACAAGGGAGTCCTGCACCTTCTTCCATAAAGGGCTTCATGGGGCGCCATGCCGATGCTCGCCTGATGGCTATTATTATAGGAGAATTCCACCAGGGGCAAGAGCCTTTCCCATGGCTCTCCTCTGTCCAGCACGCATAACCTCAATAAATCTTCCAGTGTCCTGATGGTCCTTTCAGACTGCCCGTCAGTCTGTGGATGAAATGCGGTACTAAAGGTTAGGCGTGAGCCCAAATACGCCTGTACTGCCTTCCACTCATTGGATGTAAACCGACCATCCCTATCCGAAACAATTGTCTTGGGCACGCCATGATACCGTACAAATTGCTCCACAAAAAGGCGTACCAAAGCATCCACGTGTGCTTCCTTCTTCATTGGAATGAACCGGGCCACCTTTGTCAGTCGATCCACAATAACCCATACTGAATCATTCCCGGAGCGGGAACGAGGTAACCCATGAACAAAGTCCATGGAGATATCCTCGAACTTCCATTCGGGGATGGGCAATGACTGCAACAAACCACCGGGACTCCTGCATTCAGCCTTCACTCTTTGGCAAGCTTCGCAATGTGTAACATAGTAGCGGACATCCTTCTTCATTCCCGGCCAACACATGGTCTTCCGCAGTCCGGCGTACATCTTAGCAATACCCGGATGCACTGAATATTGAGAGGAATGCGCCTCTCTCAATATATCTTCCCGAATTTTGCCGCCCTTGGGAATATAGAGTCGGCCACGAAAATAAATGAGGCCGTCTTTGAGTATGTACTCATCGGTGGTCCCATCTTCAATTGCCTTGATTGCCGGGGCCAAGGCCGCATCCATTCCTTGCTCCACCCGAATCTGGTCTCGGATATCACAAACTATGCTCATGTTGGCCAAATACTCCGCATACTCTGCCGAAGGATCCTTGAATACTAGAGTAATTTCCATCTCCTCGATCATCCGAGCCAACTCCATGCTCATCAGCCGAGACTCTGGGCTAGAGCCTGGCACTTTTCTACTTAAGGCATCGGCTACCGAGTTCGCTTTCCCGGGGTGGTAGTTCATGGTGAACTCATAGTCGCATAGAAATTCCAACCACCGCCGTTGCCTCAGGTTCAACTCCTTCTGAGTGTGAACATACTTCAAGTTTTTGTGATCGGAAAAGATCTCGCAGTGCACGCCATATAAATAATGCCTCCAGACTTTCAAAGCGAACACCACTGCTCCCAACTCCAAATCATGAACCGGGTAATTAATTTCATGTTTCTTTAACTGTCTTGAAGCATATGCGATCACGTGCCCATGCTGCATCAATACCGCTCCCATCCCTTGATATGAAGCGTCCGTGTAAACTTGAAATCCTTCCTTCCCCGACGGAAGTGCAAGGATGGGGGCGGAGGTAAGCCTATCCTTCAGCTCTTGAAATGCCGCTTCACATTGAGGTGTCCACTCAAATGGCACTCCCTTCTTCGTCAAGGAGGTAAGAGGAAGGGCAATCTTGGAGAATCCTTTCACGAACTTGCGGTAGTACCCAGCAAGTCCAAGAAAGCTTCGTACATCAGCCGCCGACTTCAAGGGCGACCACTCCTTCACGGCTCGCACCTTCGCTGGATCCACCGCTAATCCTGCTCCACTGATCACATGCCCCAAGAAGGCTACCTCCTTAAGCCAGAATTCACACTTGTTAAACTTGGCATACAAGGCATGTTCCTTCAATTTCTTCAAAACCAAGGTCAGGTGCTCGACATGCTCCTCCTCCGTCTTTGAGTAGACCAAGATGTCGTCGATGAAAACAATGACGAAGATGTCCAAATATGGTTCAAACACCTTGTTCATCAAACTCATGAAGGCCGAAGGGGCATTTGTGAGCCCAAACGGCATCACTGTGAACTCATACAAACCATATCTCGAACTGAAGGCTGTTTTCTGGATGTCCCCTTCTTGTATCCTCAACTGATAGTATCCGGAGCGCAAATCCAATTTAGAAAACCAATGGGCTCCCACCAGTTGATCGAACAACTCATCGATCCGAGGTAGTGGGTAAGTGTTCCGTACCGTCAACCGATTGAGTTCCCGATAATCTATGCACAATCGCAGGGTTCCATCCTTCTTCTTTACGAACAGCACAGGGGCTCCCCATGGTGATGAACTGGGGCGAACGAACCCTGAATCCACCAGTTCTTGCAATTGAACTCTAAACTCCGCGAGTTCTTTCGGAGCCATTCTGTACGGAGCCTTGGACACGGGCTTGGCACCTGGTACTAGATTGATCTGGAAGTCAACCTCTCTATGCGGGGGTAATCCTGGTAGCTTCTCGGGAAATACCTCAGGAAAATCCCGCACTACCCGTACATCCTTTAATTCCAACGCTGCTTCCTTCAACTCGAACCAGATCATGAAGACCTCATCCCCCTTCATGTGAGCCTTTACAGCCTGAATAGAAGATAATATCATACGTGGCGCGAAGCCAATACCTTGGAAGATGACGTCAGAGTCTCCATGCCTCAAATAGATCCGCTTCTCCGCGCAGTCGATCCTCGCGAAGTGCCAGTCCAGCCATGCCATGCCCAAAATGATGTCAAACTCCGGCATCCTCAGAACCGTGGCCGGCGTATCAAAGGCCTTCCCATCAATAAATAACTCCAACTCGCACTTGGCGGTTGCGATCATCTCCGAGCCGTCCGGAAGGCGTACACGTCGGGCTATGCCAGTGAAGTACTGTACATCCCCCATGTCTTTTATGAAATCCTCGGACACAAAGGAGTGTGAGGCACCGGTATCGAACAGCGCATAGGCTGTCTTCCCGCCAATAATCACGGTGCCTAAGTACCAACAACCAAAACTTATTGCTAGTGGCTAGTAAGTTCTAATCAATTCAAGTTGGACCATGCAAATATGTAAATAAATTAAATCATACCTGCAATCACATCTTGTGGGTTCCGTTCCTGCGCCATGTCAAGCGCGTACACCTGATCCCGGGCTGGTCCGGGGTTTCCTCTTGGCGGTCCTCGTCCTCGACCGCGCATATATCCTCGCCCTCGTGGAGCTGCTGGAGGGAGAGCAGGAGGGAGAGCAGGAGGGAGAGCAGGAGGGGCGTTCCCATATAGTTGCGGGCAAAAACGCCGGATGTGGCCCGGCTGGTTGCATTCGAAGCACACCAGACCACGCCGCCCTTCCGGTTGTTGGAATCGCTGAGGCTGTGGGGGTGGAGGCAACGCAGGCGGCTGCGGAACTGGATGCTCCACCCTATAGTTTCGGTGGACACGCCCTCCACCTCTTTGATAACCTCTTCCTCCTCTGAAGTCCCGTCTCCTTCTATTACTTGGGCCGGCTTCCATCACGTCCTCCGCAGGCCTCTTGCTACATCCCATGTGGTCTGCCTCCAATCTTTTCGCCATATCAATGATCTCCGCCAAGCTACCATCCGCTATAAACAAAAGGGACTGCCTTAGGGGATCTCGCAGCCCTTTATAGAAGCGCTTGGCATAACCTCTGTCATCCAACTCATAAGAATCTGCAAACCTTGCGAGATGCTGGAATTCCCGCTGGTATTCTGTAACCGACTTTGATCCCTGCTTTAGTAGAAGGAACCTCTGCTCAAGCTCATCTCGGGCCGAAGTAGGGATAAAGTGCTCCAAGAAAACACCCGAGAATTCATTCCAACTTATCTCCGTGTAGATCCGGCCTTGGAAGGTAGAGCCCATGAGGGACTTCCACCACCTCTTCGCATGTAAGTCCAAGACGGACACTGCCAATGTCACTGCCATGTTGGCTGGGCAACGGATACCGGCCAACAACTCCTGTATCGTGTCTAGCCATTCCTCTGTACGTACGGCTGACTCCGTCCCAAGATAGACGGGAGGGGAGAGAGCCCGGAAGGTGCTCAGCCAGTTGGAGCTCGGGGCCTGTTGTTGCATCGGAGCCTGCTGAGCCTTAAAAGCATCCAGAATGGCGGTGAGCGTCTGCCCCAACTCAGACTGTTGGAACTGAGTGGGTATGGGAGGGGTAAGAGTACCCCCCATCGGCTCAACATGCAGTGGAACCTACACATACACGACAAATTTGTGGTCAGGTTGGCTAAGCTTAAGGTCAAAGTTGGACAACTTAATGTGAATTACATATGGGCACACCACTGCTTCCGCTAAGTCAGTTTGTCCCCAAACTGACTAACCAAACGGGGGTGGCACCATTGTTGAATGACTTCTTAGTTGAGGATCGTGGCCGCCTCTGATACCATTTGTAAGACCCCCCCTCCCCGGATCCCAAAACACGGCACGAAGAGGGAGTCTTATGCCCGGAACAGCCGCCTTGCGGTAGCATTAGCATACGGGCTAACCTGTACCACAAGACGCCTATTCCGCCGGCTACAACCATATCAATATAACATGCCAACCCAACCAAATAGATAAACATCCAGAAGTCAAAATCCACACTAAGTTATAATGTCCAAATACATCAATAAATAGAAGCTAAACATGCTTCTACAAAATATCAGAGTACAGCTAATCATTGCCCAAACGGGCTACATCAGAGTAAGCAAAACACTAACATCAGTAACAGACGGTATCGACGGCACCGTCACATCAGGCCCTGTCGTCCTGGCCTGGCTGTCCTGCTGCGTAGTCTGCGGCTGCTCTACCTGCGGCGTGACCTCCTAAAAAGGAAGACGTAGCAACCGTTAGTCGAAACGACTAAGTGGTTTCACATCCGCTCCCCGGCGACTCCTCGGCACCGGGCGGAGAAAGAGAAACAAGGGCACAATATATATCAGTAAGTATAAAAGTACAATCAGGTGACAAGGTACATGAGTATCAATGTATAACTAGCAGTTCTACAAAAGCTATCAATATGTAAACTAACGATTCTACAAGAGCCATCAAGGTATAATAACAAGTGTAAGAAAGCTTCAGCAGGAAAGTAACTTAACTTATAAGAATGCCCATACAAACTTATAAGTTAAGGATCGGGTTACATAAAGTAACTCATCGTATAAGAGTGCCCATACAAACTTATACGATGAGGATCTTGTTGTGCAATGATATGAAATGCTATGAATGCTATGCAATGACTCACCCATGCACACCCATGCAATTGCTATGTCGACACAGACTGTAGTTCCCACTTTTCGAGCAGGTAGCTAACCTCTCAGGCATCAGCCGCCGTGGCCAGGCGGTGACAGTAGAACGGGCACTTCTACTACTAGGCGGGTATCACACTACTTCACCTAGGCCTCCGTACGCCTCAACGCTAAGAACACAACAGCGGAGCCCATGCGTACTATGGCCCAGCGGGGTCTTGGGTAGATGTGCACCAAGAACACAGCCCGAACTGGCCTTGCGTGACCCGAAGGGGCCTCGGAAGAAAGCACGAGGACACAGCCCAACCGTTCACATGGCCGGAGGGGCCTCGGGACGTGAACACCGAGGACACAGCCCAAACCGACCAAGTCTAACTGTCAACTCCCGTCGGTGTGACGACTGGCGAGCCCGTAGACCTGCCACACTATCCTTAACCCGGGATTACGACACCGCGTGTCGACTCACACCACATGCAAACACCATATCAACACAACATGGAAGGAGCCTCGGAAGTAAACACGAGGGCACAGCCCAACCATCCATCCGCACCCTATCTCAACACAACCAAAACAAGTGGCGGTCAACACCGCACTTACGAACTTACACAATACTACCCGTAGGGAGACAACGCTCTAAGTATTGGTCCACTAGACTCATTTCATTAGTCAAACATATCCATGGCCATGGTCTATTCATCTATATGACTTCCCAAATGATGACAATGTAAAGTAACGTAATGCGCATATAAGATCTATCACATCATCCTTTTTAGTAATATCATAACTTAAACATGAAGTGTACCATATTCAATCTTTCAATTCCTACCAGTTCAATTCTTTTAAACAAGTTTGTTTCACAATTTGGTAATATGAAATATGATTAATAAGATACTTCAATCACACAACAAATGATTAATCATAAGGGTTCATCCAAGGCAAGTATCTTGCATTAATAATTTCACCGAAACAAAATCCATTTTTCCATTAAGCCCAGAATTTAGGCGCAGGTTGAATCTGGTCAGCAACTTCGACCGGAGATTCCCGAGGCTACAGGAATCCGGTGAAGTCGTGTAACCCCTCGATGGAAAGGTATTTCCATGGACTACATCTTTCATATTCAGAGCTCAACCCAGATTTGACATTATCCTACTTGAAATCGGACTTGAAGTCCGCTGCGTACAGAACACAGTTTCTGCATGCAGGATTTGTAAAACCCCATTTTCGTTTAGACTTTCCCGTGGCTACAGACATCACCTGAAGTCGTGCAACCACTCGTTGGAAAGGTATTTCCAAGGGCTTCAACTTTCGTGTTTAGCCGAAAGCCCAGATCTGGCCTTATCCATAGGGAAAATGGCCTAGAAGATCGCTGCGCGCAGAATACAGATTCTGCGCGCATCTTAAAGGAAAATGAACGGCATAGGTTCGTCTTCCTCCTCAAGCGATCGTTTCTAAATTTTCCAGAAATATTCTCCTCCCTTATTCAACCTCAAAGGCCATAAACTCCTCACGAGACCATCCACCCATCGTCATATTGAAGATAAGGGGAAGGGTTGAAGAGATCTAAAGTCTAGAACACAAGTTCTAACATGGCCTAACCTAGAGATCTTCTCCTCTCCATCAAGACTCTCTTGAGTCGATGTCTCTCCTAAGGCATAACTATAGATCTAGCACCAAGGGAGAGGGTAGGAAACTCACGTTGGCTCCAGCGGTACCACCATTTCTCGCCATGGATCGCGTAGTTCTCCTCGGCGGCATCTTCTCTTTCACGGCGATGGCGGATCTCCTTCGGTAGGACTTGCTCCTGCAGTTTTCCCTCTCACAGGGGTTCTCACTGGAAATAGGGGATGAAAAGAGCATGAAAACGGCTAGGGTTTTCTGTCCCTTATATAAATAAAATATGACACGGGTAGGGACACGGCCGTGTCCGTACCCGTGTCCCGCTTCCGCGAAACGGCCGTGGCGGTTTCCATGTCGATTCAATGCTTGACACGGGTAGGGACACGCCCGTGTCCCAACCCGTGTTCACATGACACGGCCGTGTGCCTGGCCGTGTCATTGGCCGTGTACTTCTCGGGTTGCATCTCGACACTTCTCGTCGAGCTCAACTCGACGCACACGGGTAGGGACACGGCCGTGTCACTACCCGTGTCCCTTGGTGTCGACACAGCTCGACGATCTCGACACGGGTCGTCGAGCTCAACTCGACGCACACGGGTAGGCACACGGCCGTGTCCCTACCCGTGTCCCTAGGTGTCGACACAGCTCGACGATCTCGACACGGGTCGTCGAGCTCAACTCGACGCACACGGGTAGGCACACGGCCGTGTCCCTACCCGTGTCACTTCCTTTTTACACTGATTCTCCACTTCTCCACAAGTGCAGTCCAATTCCCTGCACTCTCAGGACTCAAGTCAACCCTCCTGACTCAAAACACACACACTAGGGGGCTAGAGCGATTCGGGACGTTACAGAAGCTGGTGCCGAGAGGGCACCGCAACTTTGGCTTCGGCAAGCGGCCCTTGGATGAGCTCGGCGTTCCGCTCATCCAGTTGGACAAGGAGACGAACCGGGCTTTCCTCTCTACCCTACTGCCGAGCTGGCTAGAGCAGGAAACCATCAGCGGGGAGGCCTATAACTTCTCGTTCGGCCTCTACGTGCGGGAAGACGTCACGATCTATGACGAGGAGGCCACACGGTTGTGGATTCATGAAAGCGCGCGGGCCCAGCTCCGCAACCTGGAGCTGGCCCACATGGTTGGCCGACAATACACCCAAATATAGAAGAACGCCCCCTCGCTCAAGAAGCTGGCCGATGAAAAGGAAGAAGCCTGCTGTTGAAACCGAAATTTCGGTCTCCTGTGGAGTTCACCCTCGGGGAAGGGGTGGTCGCGCGCCTACTTCACTCCTGCAAGCAAAACAACAAAAGGAACCAGGGGAACTGACCCAAGGGCTCGGCGGGGAGGACCCACCACACACCCGAAAGATCTAAGAGCGCTTCGCCTCCTTAGCCAGAGGCCGAGCTAAGGTACCCTCAGAAAGCACTTGAAATCTAGAACAGGGGAGCATAGGAAGCATGCCTTCTGGGGTACCCCTTGGATCCTATTTATAGTTTTTGGAATTTGAACTGCCAATAACCAAATGAACTGACTTGAAGTTACCAAAAAACCCTTGGCTGGGTCTGCCAACAGCCAGACTCCGTTGTTTTGAAGGGCTATAGGCAGACCATCAGGGGCAAAACAGTAAAAAGTACCTCATACATCCAGGCGAGCTGGGGGGCTTGATCACCTCGGCAGGTTCTGTTCGCCTGCTTTTGCCGAGCTCCGTTGCGAGGATGCGAGCTGGGACGGTGAGCTAGCCCACCCTCTGGTCGCCATCAGTTGACCTAAGCTTGGACTAGCCCAGCAAATGCCGAGCTCGGGGTCGACGAATACTGATCTTCATTCGACGAATGCCGATTCGACGAATGCCGATCTCCGTTCGACAAATGCCGAGCTCGGGCTCGGCTTCTCTACTGCCGAGCTCGCCCACAGTCTTTAGCCCGGTCTGTCTAGTTCCTGGCGACCTTGCTCGCTGGACACAGGGTTGTACATAATCCCCGCTCTTTTTGATCTTGGCAAAGCTCGGAAATAAACATCCAACCCCAAGTGTGCGGCGAGCGCTGGGTGGCTAGTTGGAGGGAATCTTTGGGTGGGGTCCACCTGCGGCTATATATATGCACCTGCTCACCTGCCTGACTCTTGTCATTCCCTTTGCTCCAATCCTGCCAAGATGCCGCTCCCCAAGGAGATTCAGGAGCATCTGGACCGAGCTCGCCAGGCTTCTGTAGCTCGCGTGACCGCCCTGACGGCGGTTCCTGCCGCTGTGCCGCGGGGTGGCTCCGCCGAGCCCAGCTCCAAAAAGATGAAATCATTCCCTCAGGCGGCCGAGCCCATCTATAACGACCTGAGGGGCACCTTGGAGCAGGTGACCGGCTCCTCCACTCTGCCTGCCTCTGAAAGAGGGAGGAACGTTGTCGAGGTCTGCGACGGTGCAGACTGCCTTGATGGTGCAGAAGACACCACACCGCGAGATGCCACCCCGCGAGCCAAGACCACTCTTGGGGACTCGCGATTCGTGACTCCGGAAAATCGCCACCGGGAGCCGTCCCCTCCCTTTGGGACCTTGGGGTTGAGCTCGCAGAGGCCGAGCTCGCCGGTACCCGCCCCCTCCCCTCGGCGAACTGACGTGGTCGCGGGGGCGGGTCTGGGGACCATCGCCACCCCGTGATTTGAGCTTCTCTCACCGGGGACCCACGACCCAGGTCGCGGGAAGGATCTGAGGTTTCTCCCTCCCCGCATCTCCTTCGAGTTGCCGAGCTCGTCAGGACAATTTTGCTTGGATTCTTGCTCCATGAACTTTTCCTGCATTCCCCTTTTTGCTGACGTTTGACACCACAGTTCCACCCAGCCAATCCGTTGCCAAGGAGTCTTCACGGGCAGCCCACTACTCTCCCCTCCCTTCCCCAAGCTCGCTGGACTCTTACCTGGGCCCTGAAGTGGATCAAGGCGAGCAGACGAGGAGGGAGGTCAAGCTTCTCAAGAAGCTGGTGTGCGGGCTGCGCGAGGTACAGGGGGTCAACGAGACGCTACAACGCGACTACGCGCATCTCGCCGACGAGGTGCAAAGCGGCCGGGCTGGCGAGCTGATGTCCCCCTCCCGGCTTCTAGACGAGATAGATGATGACCTCTCAGTGGCGCAGAGGAATTCTGGGAGGATCCGCGAGCTGCTCCACGCGTGGCGGTCAGGGGGGGCAGGAGCCGCGAGGCCGGGGTAGGTAAGAGGGCGGCTCCTTAGCCGAGCCGACCGGTACTCGCATCTCGATGCTCCCCCTGCTCGCGCACCCCACTTTTTAATCCTGAACTTGGTCTCTATAATAAGTAGTTTTTTAGAATATTCTTGGACATGTGTTATTCAAATATTACACTGTGATGTTTGACTTAGCCTTGGTTGGGACGCACCGGAAGTCGGCGAGTTGGGGTGGCGAGTTGGGGTGGCGAGCTGGGGCGGTTTGACGGCCTGACCCCAGATTTTTCTTTCTATAAATAGCCCCCCCACCCCACCAACCACTGTACTGTGCTTTTATTGCTCTTTCCCTCTCTTCTCGCGCTTTTCTCCTTTTTTGCTCGCGCTCTGCTTCTTTCCTCTGCGGACATGGGCAAGGCCAACCCTGATGCCGACGGCCGCTCCAAGTGCGTGCAGCACTTCACTAACTATTGCATCTTTGAGGAGCATACTAGCGAGGAGGAGCTAGCGGAGTTCAAGGCTGAGTATGTGCCTCCGGGCTTCGAGGCGCGCAGGCCGAGACAGGGGGAGGCCATAAACACCTTCTACGAGAATGAGCTCGCCTTCCCCATCTCACATTTCTAGGTGGGGTTGCGTCTTCCCCTCTGGCTGGAGATCTGGCACATCCTGAAGTACTACGGCGCAGTACCCGCGCAGCTAAACTCCAACGCCATCTCAATGATGGTGGCGTTCGCGAGCTACCTCCGATGGGAGAGGATTGAGTTCAACCTGACAGTGTTCAGGAAGCTCTTTTCTTACAAGGCGACGCCAGATGGGGTTGCCTACTTCGGCGGCTTGCTGATCAAGGTTTGCGAGATCGCGAACAAGCATCATAACTGGATGACCAGGATCGCCTTCATCAAGGGCGACCTCGGCAACATCCCGTACTCACCACAACAAAAAGGCGAGGAGGTGTACCACCCGCCGGCCGTATCCGGCAATGATATCGAGCTCAACAAATACTTCCTCCACAAGGATTTCGAGGTCTCCTTCCTGCGAAGGGGCCTAGACGCGCTCCTCCCCGTTCCACCCGGCGAAGGTATTGTTCTCTCCTCATCTTGCCGAGCTCACCCAATCGTCGTGCTCGCCATGTTGCTGCCGAATTGCTTCTAACTTTTTCCAAGTATTTTCTTGCAGGGGAGCGGATAATTCCCGCGAACCCTCCATTCGCAGACTCGGGGTCGCACCCGGACCCCCTTGCTCGCAAGAAGGCGGCAGCGGCGACCTACCGAGATTAGGCGGCCCTCTCCCAACCCTCTTCCTGCAAGAGGCGACCTAAGGATGCGGGGTTGAATCCGCCACACCGCCAGCGACTGCGAAAAAAGATGAGGAGAGCCCTGTTGGCTCCGCAGGGGCAACAACATCAATCCAGCCCCAAATACATAAGCTCGTTTGAGACCCCCCCCCCTGACGCGTCGCCGGAGAGCCCGCTGAAAGAGATTACCAGCAAAGGCCGGAAGGGTGGCAAGGATCCTTCTTCTGCGGCAGCGATCTCCCCGCCTCCTTCGGCGAAGAGGGCGGCTCGCGAGCGTGGGGCGCCGAAACAGCATCCCCTCTTTAACTTCGGGGGGCGGTGAAGGGACTCGGCGGGCGAGCCCATGGTGCAGTGGGATGAGCTGGCCCATCAGGTCTCCATCTCCACTCTGCATCCGTCCTGGCATGACCGCGAGCCCGCCACCGGCCATGCTTATGCCCTCGGCGTCGGCCTCTATGGCCGCGAGGATGCCGAGGCCTACAAGAACATGACCCCCTGGCATCACGGCCATGAGGGTCTGCAGGCCCACCTGCGAACCATGGAGCTCCACCATATGCTGAACCGCCGCAGCTTTGCCCTCAGCAATCAACTCCTAAAAGCCGAGCAAGCCCGCGATGTCGCTAAGGACAAGGTTACTGACCAGGCGAAGCAGCTCGGTATCGCCGAGGGCCTCCTCGCTCAGGCCGCCGGCGGACTGGTAAGTGCCAAGTTCTCCTCTGCTCTTTTACTTAGAAAATTTTGCGCTGCTGCTAACCGGTTTTCTCTGTACCAGGATGCCAAGGCCGCAGGGGAGCTTCGAGCTCGCAATGCAGAGCAAGGGGAGGAGATTAGCTAGCTGCGCGCCCGCCTTGTCGAGCTGGAGGGGGCGAACGCGAAGCTGAAAGAGGAGAACTAGCACCTCAACCGCGAGGTCCGCCGCTAGGCGGAGATCTTCTTCCCGGCCAGCTGCTCTGATCCTTCCCTCCCCTACAAGAGGCCGCGGATCTTTGGTGAGGCTGATCTTGCCGAGAGGCTGTGAATTAACTCCATCCAGGCCACCGAATGCACCCTCCAAATGATGAAGGACATGGGGGTGCTGGTGCAGCGGTGCGAGGAGATCTCTGTCAAGGACCTGATACCGAGCTTGTTCCCAGCGACGCCGCCCAGTGAGAAAGAGGACAGCCTGGATGCGATGTTCGGGAAGAGCATCCAGGATCATTCAGGCGAAGGAGAGGACCGGTCCTGCGAGGGGGGGGGGGGGGGGGGGGGGCGAGGCCTGAACTTATACTTCTTCTTTTTTCTTTACTCACCGAGGCGAGCCTCTATAAACATCTTTTGTAAACACCTTTACTTAATGAAAAAAAAGTTTTTGATCATATCCGTGCCATTTTTTTTTGTTTTCTATTTGCTGAGCTCTATATGTCCGCGAGTACTTCCCCAGGCGACCTCGCGTAGGCAGATACTATGAGTAGGACAGTCATTAGTGCGCGCCCGCAAGTGGGTATGTTTTGAGTGCTTGCCGAGCCTCAGGCGATTCGGGAGCGGGCTGCTCTCCTCCCTTGTCACGCCACCTCAGCTCGCCCGTGAGCCATCCGGGTTGAACTCAGAAGAAATTCTTCTAAGTAAAATAGATGAACGGGTGAAGTGCCCTGGCCTGGCTCGCCTTCCTTTAGCGAGGTCCTGAGACCTTGATCGCCATACATTTGTTGATGTCTAGCTGGGTTTGGCGAGTCCAAACTCGCCTGTGCAGAACTTCTCCCCCCCCCTTATTCCTTGGCCTTCGAAACTTCTTGGTCTTTACCTGGAGAATTCAAGGCCGATACCATCGAGTGACTTCCAGCCCTGCCAGCTTGGTGGGAGACTGACAACGGGATCTGCTCGAGGCCCAAGGATGACACCGAGTGACTTCCAGCCCTGCCAGCTAGGTGAGAGCCTGACAACGGGATCTGCTCGGGGTCCACTATCAATACCATCGAGTGACTTCCAGCCCTGCCAACTAGGTGAGAGCCTAATAGCGAGATCTGCTCGAGGCCCAAGGATGACACCGAGTGACTTCCAGCCCTACCAGCTAGGTGAGAGCCTGACAGCGGGATCTGCTCGGGGTCCACTATCAATACCATCGAGTGACTTCCAGCCATGCCAGCTAGGTGAGAGCCTGACAGCTGGATCTGCTCGAGGCCCAAGGATGACACTGAGTGACTTCTAGCACTTCCAGCTAGGTGAGAGCCTGACAGCGGGATCTGCTCGGGGTCCATTATCAATACCATCGAGTGACTTCCAGCCCTACCAGCTAGGTGAGAGCCTGACAGCGGGATCTGCTTGAGGCCCAAGGATGACACCGAGTGACTTTCAGCCCTGCCAGCTAGGTGAGAGCCTGACAGCGGGATCTTCTCGGGGTCCACTATCAATACCATCGAGTGACTTACAGCCCTGCCAGCTAGGTGAGAGCCTGACAGCGGGATCTGCTCGAGGCCCAAGGATGACACCGAGTGACTTCCAGCCTTGCCAGCTAGGTGAGAGCCTGACAGCAGGATCTTCTTGGGGTCCACTATCAATACCATCGAGTGACTTCCAGCCCTGCCAGCTAGGTAAGAGCCTGACAGCGGGATCTCCTCGAGTCCCAAGGATGACACTGAGTGACTTCCAGCCCTGCCAGCTAGGTGAGAGCCTGACAGCGGGATCTGCTCGGGGTCCACTATCAATACCATCGAGTGATTTCCAGCCCTGCCAACTAGGTGAGAGCCTGACAGTGGGATCTGCTCGAGGACCAAGGATGACACCGAGTGACTTCCAGCCCTGCTAGCTAGGTGAGAGCCTGACAGCGGGATCTGCTCTGGGTCCACTATCAATACCATCGAGTGACTTCCAGCCCTGCCAGCTAGGTGAGAGCCTGACAGCGGGATCTGCTTGAGGTCCACACATATTCCATTTCTTCATGAAAGCTAGCCAAGAATTTTATTAGAATCAAGGTATCACTTACATCTTTCAGGGGAAAAAATGTTTTAAATCGTCACCATTCCAGGTGAGACTCAGGGTCTCGCCCTCCACATTTTGGAGTCGATAACCTCCCGATTTTAAAGCCTCCTTTACAATAAACAGTCCCTCCCAGCTGGGGTTGAGCTTCTATACGGATGCCGACCTCCCTGCTGCATCCACCTTCCTTAGTACCAAGTCCCCTTCCACAAACTGTTTGACGCTGACATGCTTGTCAAAGTACTTAGCCATTCTCCTTTTCACCTCTTCCTGTCGGATGGCGGAAAGGTCCCTCAGCTCTTCCACCATATCAAGGGAGAGCCTCAACTCTTCCTCGTTCTCGGCTTGCCACTCTTCCTTGCCTTCCCTTGCTGCAACAACCCAAGGCTTCTGAATTTCAAATTCCATGGGGAGCACTGTCTCGCATCCATGGGAGAGCTAAAAGGGGGTCTCTCATGTAGTTGTGTTAGGGGTGGTTCTTAGAGCCTAGAGAACCGCGGGGAGCTGCTCCACCCAGCTCCCCTTCAAATTCTCCACTTTCTTCTTGAGGAGGTTGACGATGATTTTGTTCGCGGCCTCCACCTGCTCGTTTCTCCTGGGGTGATGGACCAAGGCGAACCTGAGGTCGATCCCGAGCTGCTCGCAGAAACTGGTAAACTCTGCGCTGGCGAACTGAGGACCGTTGTCCGTGACGATGGCCTGGTGCAGCCCGTGGCGGCAGATAATCTCCCCCCAGACGAAGTTTCTGATAACCTGGGAGGTCACCTTGGCAAGCGCCTTCACTTCCAACCACTTGGAGAAGTAATCGATCATTACTAGGAGGAACCTCCTCTGCCCACTAGCCTAGGGGAATGGCCCAACCAAATCCATTCCCCAAATGGCGAAGGGCTAGGGGGCCGTGATACTTTTGAGTCACTAGGCCGGCTGTAGATGGAGGGGGGAAAATAGCTCACATTTATGGCACCTTCTTGTGAACTCCGTTGCATCATGGCCCAGGGTGGGCCAGAAGTACCCCTGCTTGACAATTCTTCCCTCCAGGGTTCGACTTTCGGAGTGGCTCCACACTCTCCGGAGTGGATTTCCTCCAAGATTCTTTGTACCTCCCCCTCGGCTACGCAGCGAGCCAACATACCCGAGAGTGTCTTCCTGTACAGCTGCCCGTCCTGGAGGAGGTAGTATGCTGACTTATGCCTAAGCTTCTTCTTATTTGCCCCATCCGGATACTCTCCCGTGGAAAGGAAAGTTACAACTGGATCCATCCATGAAGCCCGTTGATCTATCTCCATGAGCTCCCCCTCTTCGATGGAGGGGCGGAATAGGTCGGTGATGGTACATCCCACCCGAGGACCGTGCTTTGCTAGCTGATCGACCTGCTCATTTTCCTCCCGCGGCACGTGCTGGATGGAGAAAGTTTGGAACGTGCCGATGACCCCTTTTACTTTGGCTAAGTATGATCGCAGGGTAGGCTCCCTCGCCTCAAACTCCCCGTTGATCTGGGAATCTACCACCATAGAGTCGGTAAGGACCTCCACGTCCAACATCCCCAGCTCCCTGGCCAGGCGCAGCCCTGCTATCACGGCTTCATACTCGGCTTGATTGTTGGTGATGGGAAAGTGTAACACCACCATTTGCTCAATTCTAGTCCCCTGAGGGCTCTCCAAGATGACCCCCACTCCTAGGGAATGCCTCCCCGAGGCGCCGTCCACCTTTACCTTCCAAGGAATCAGACGAGTGAGCTCTTCCTCTGCCACCTCAATCACATAATCAGCCAAGAAGTCGGCCATCGCTTGAGCTTTGATCGAAAGGTGCGGAACGAAGGAGACGTAGAACTCACTCAACTCCACCGACCACTTGGCCAGCCTGCCTGAATGCTCCACCCCCTCAAAGATGTTGCGGAGAGGATGTTCAGTCACAACTCGGATTGAGTGTACCTGGAAATAGGTCCGCAGCCTTCGGGCCGAGATAGCCAGGGCGAAGGCCAACCTCTCTAAAATCGGGTAACAGAGCTCGGCCTTCCTTGGGACCCGACTCACATAATATATGGGGAGATGCTTCTTCCCTTCTTCTCGAACTAGGATGGAAATCAGGGCCTCTGCCCCGACCCCGAGATACAAAAATAGGTCTTCCCCCTCCTTGGACCCTTGGAGCAGCGGAGCCTGGGTTAGCTGCATCTTGAGGGCTTGGAATGCCTCCTCGCACTCCTTGATCCATTCGAACCTTTGGCCGCCCCTTAGCGTTTTGAAGAAGGATGAGCACTTTTCCCCAGCCCGGGAAAGGAACCTACTAAGCCCCGCCAGTTTCCCTGTCAGTCGCTGTACTTCCTTGGTATTTTGTGGTGATCCTAGATCCATGATGTCCCTGACCTTGTCAGGATTTGGCTTGACCCCCGCGGGGGTGAGGAGATGCCCCAAGAACTTCCCCCGGCTAGCCCCGAAAATGCACTTCAGAGGGTTCAGCCGCATCTTGTACTTGCGCAGGGTAGCAATGGTCTCCTCCAGGTCTTGGAGGTGGGAGTCCACACCCTGACTTTTGCCCATGAGGTCATCCACGTACACCTCCAGATTTCTCCCCTTTTGCTCTTTGAAGACCCTATCCATCATCTTCTGGTAGGTCGCCCCTACGTTCTTCAGCCCGAAGGGCATCATCTTATAATAGTAGCATCCATCCCCCGTGATGAACGAGACATCCTTGATGTCCGGGGGGTGCATCCTGATTTGGTGGTATCCTGAAAAAGCATCTAGAAAACTCATTACAGAAAAACCAACGGCTGTGTCAACCAGCGCGTCGATCCGAGGCAAAGGATAATAGTCCTTAGGACAAGCTTTATTAAGTAAAGAAAAATTGATACACATCCTGCACCGGTCGTCTCCCTCTTTGACCATGACCACATTGGAAACCCAGCCGGGTATTGGATATCAGACACGAAGCCGACCTTGAGGAGCTTTGCCACCTCCTCTTTGATGGGCTCTGCCAGCTTTTCCGCAGTGGACCTCTTCTTTTGTTGGACGGGGCGTGTTCCCGGGTCCAAGTTGAGGCAGGGGCAGGCCACATCCGCGTCAACCCCCGACATCTCCGCAGCGTTCCATGCGAAGATGTCCACATTCTTCTGGATGCACTCCAGCATCCTGCCTGGGTCTACCGGGGTCAGCCCTCCGCTGACGCAGACCTTCTCCACCCTGCCTCCACGGGTGAGCACCTCCAACTCTGCCACTTCCTCTACAACCTCTTACTTGGACTGATCTCCCCATCCTTCAGCATCCATCTCTTCTGGGACTGGGATCTCCACCTCCACCTCTTCTTCCACGACCATCATTTCGGCCATCTCCTCCTGGTATCTTCCTGTCGTCTCCTCATCAGTGTAGCTCTCCACCTCCAGCTCCTCCCTGCCGGCTTCCTGCTCAGCCTCCTCCATTCTTCGCCCCATCTCCTCGGCTCCCTCCTGCCAAGAGATGGAGTTCACGGTGGTGACATAGCATTCCCGCGCCACCTTGGGGTCCCCCCTGACCCTGACCTGAATCCCATCAGCACTGAACTTCAAGCACTGATGGAATGATGAGGGGACGCAGCGGAAGGCGCTGATAAGGGGCCTCCCGAAGATGACGTTGTAGCTGCTGGGGGCATCCACAATGACAAACCTACAATTTCTGGACTGCCCCCCCTAGGGTGACATGGAGGCCGACTCCTCCCTCCACTTCCTTCCTCTCCCCCGAAAATCCGAACAAGGGTCCGTCTGAGGCCAGCACCCTCTTTGCCTCCACCTTCATCGCATCAAACGCCTTCTTGAAGAAGACGTTGACGGAGCTCTCGTTGTCAACGAGGATCCGAGAGACGGTAAAATTCTCGATGGCTGCCTTGATGACCAGCGCATCGCAGAATGGATCCTCGTGATCTGGCTTGTCGCTTTTGGAGAAGGTGATCCGTTCTTCTAGGGGTGGGGTCTGGGATGTGGAGGCAACGCTCCGACGGTACATGGTGTGGAGGCTCACCTTTCGAGAAGCCTAGACCCCCACCCCCCTGTGGATCACTCTGATCCCACCTCGGGTACCAACATCCACCCGGTCTTCGCAACGATCCTCCTCGGCCCGAGGCAGGACCTCCTTGATCCTCACTTCCTGGCGCCCCTGCTACAGCTATTCCCTATTACCTCTCATTTCAAGGAACTCCGGGCACGTGGCTGTGGCGTGCCCCTCCTCCTGATGGAAGTCGCAATAGGGCAACTCCTGTAACACCCATTTCCAACTAGACCCCTAAGTGTGGTTATTGGCCATGACTAGGTCATGACCAAACCCTAGGATGCCCAAGAAGACCAAGGAAACCTAAGAATGTGGGTGAGACCACTATGGTCTGCAAATAGTAAATTCCTGAACCTTTGTTTAAGATAACCATGGGGCTTCACCAAGACTTCAAGACCCCACCATGTTCTCATCAAACCATGGTAAGATTCATTAGATCAATAAGGACCCATGGATGGCAGTCAAAAGGGTTAAGTTGACCCAAGTCAAATCTAACCCTAAATGGGTCAACCTAGCCTACATTGGGTCAAACTGGCCTACACAAGGGCCAATTGAAGTTCCCTTAGCCAAGTGGACCCCACACATACCTTCATAACCATAGTGAGAGGCCAACGGGTCACCAAGGACCCATTGGGGCCAACCAAAAAGGCTAAGTTGACCAAAGTCAACTCTAGCCCTAAAGTAGTCGAGGTACCCTACTTAAGGGTCAAGTGACCTCTAAAGGGCCAATACAACCCTACCTAGGCCTCAGGGGAGGCCAATGGGTCACCAAGGACCCATTTGGGCCAACCTCAAAGACCAAATTGACCTAAGTCAACCCTAGCCTAGGTTTGGGTCAAGCTAGCCCAAATGGGCTAACTCAAGCTCAAGCCCAACTCACTTGGGCTAACCATATTTTGGTGGATGAAATAAACATGTGGGCTGCCAATATGAGATTTACCAGCCAACTTAGTGACTAGCAGAGAGAGAGAGAATCTCAAAATTAAAGAATAATTTAGGAGAGAGAAAGAGGTATATTTAAGGGTATTTAGTGGAATAAGCCACTTGGACCCATGCCATCAGCCCCCACATGGGCTGGCCGACCCTTGGAAGTCATGAGAAGGAGCTGGAATGGAGTGGGACCCACCCATGCATGCATGGTGACAATAACAAAGAAATCCCTCCACCTTGCACTTAGGAATTATCACCCTCCCCTCCATACTTCATCTTCTCACTCTCTCCCTCTCTCATTTCAGTCTCACCACTCTCAGAACAAGGAGAGCAGCAGCAGAGAGAGAGAGAAACCGAGCTTTGGCCGTGAAAACTAAGAGAGAAGCGCGGCCGCCGCCGCCATGGTTCCCCGCCGCTCCTCACGTCGCAAGGCCGCCGGGAAGGTCCTCCCTCACCTCTCTCTTCATGTATAGATCTTAGGGATGTTTAGGTTAGGGTTCGGGCTCGAATGAGCACGAACCTTGATCTTCATTTTCAGCCATTAATGGCGTTTTGCAAGCTTCGGGTGAGGTGGCGCCGCCACCTCCGGCCGCCCTAGCCGCCGGAAAAGCTCGCCCCCACCACCGTGAGGGGGGAGGAGATGATTGCCGGTGGAGGCGCCGCCGGTAGCCACCGGGAGAAGCCCCGTGAAACTCGGGTAGGAATCCAGGCGAATCGGAGAAGATGAGCAGCAGCCGTCCATCTGCTTTAAGATTAGTGCCATGCATAATATTAAATCCTGGTTTTATTTTAATTCATGAATAGTGTCAGTTTTATATCTTTTATATCAGACATTTGCATGCAACCTTTAGGGCCCTTACAGCCATTTTCATAAACTATTCTCAACATAACAATTGTAGGTCTTGGAGTCACCTTTAATTTTCCATGTTACACAGAATTTTTGGTTAAGTGTACTGCCCTATAGAGCCATTTTCCTAGGGCTGGTCCTAGAGTAGGGCAGAAACTAAACTGGGTGCCCTGCCCAAACCCTAAGTCCAAATGGGCTGCAATTTTGGGCATATGGCTTAATTAGGAATATCTAGGACCTCCCCAAAAATGGGAATTTTTGGGGAATATAATGCTATAGTTTTAGTCCAAATATGATAAATTAAAGTTTGTTGATATTTGGAGCTTATCAACTCCATAATGCCCCAACTTTTGGTGGCCTACCCTTAGGCGTATCTTAGACCTATGGTGAAAACATTAGACAATTTAACCCTCTGCAGGTTGAGATATCTCACATGCAAGATCTAAAAATTAAATGGCCTTGGGCTGCAAATAGCAAAATGCAGAAATTTGAAAGTGATGCCCAAGCCCATCCAGAGGCCCAAATGACCTGCGATTTTGGGGAGTAACTGGTTTATGGCATATTTAGGTCCTGCCCAAAAATGGGATTAATTGGAATTAAAATTAGGGTGGAATTACCAAATTACCCCTAGGCTTGTTTAGGTGATTCTTGGAGTAGTTCAACTCCAAAAGGCCCCAATATTTGGTGGCATGTCCATGAGGACATTATTAGGGCATGGTTAAATGTTTAGCCCACATGGATCAGAGCAAGTTAGGGAAACCCCTTGCATGTGTTGGCTTGTAAAGGACTTGGTGTGCTTATAGCCAAAAGAAGAAAAAAAATAAAATATTGAAGGCACAGCCCTTTTTAGACCACTGACTTAGTATTACTTTAAGTACCCTCCCCTCTTTGGGAAAAATAGATGAATTAGGGTTGACTTACCCTTGAACCCAAGTTCACACCCTAAGGATGGACCTTTAGGGGGTTGTGAAGGACATAGGGGCAAATGCCCTTGTATGGCCTTGTAAATCAGTAGAGAGTTAGTTTAGATATATTTAAGACTTTGGTTGAAATATTAGGGAATTTTGAAGTAGTTAAGTAACTCCAAAGTCAAACCCTAGTTTTAGGGTAGAAGCACTAATAGGCCAAAATGGTAACTTAACCTCATCTAAAAACTGTGAAAATGGGGTAGAATGAATATTAGGGTGAAGTGAACCCCTAGATATTTTTATTGGAATTTTATGGATTATATTCATGGTAGTTCCTTTGTTAATTATCAAAGTGTCCAATCCAGTATTTGATTTAATTTGATCATTTAGTTTAATTAGAATCTAGTAGAACTTGGCCAGTAGAGGTTTTTGACCTAAATAGAGGTCTCTGAATTTTATTATAATTTTTAAAGGATTTTATATATTGCTTCCTTCATAAATTTTGTAAAGGCCATACTTGGTAAATAAATCATTTAAAAAGTAATTTAACTTGTAAAAATGTGAATTTTGGCCATTGATGATTTTTGGATGATACCTACTGTTAGGAATTTAATTAGGAATTTTTGAAGTATATTCATAGTACTTGATTCACAACTATGCCCTTGTAGATTTGTGTATTGAATTTATTTAGAATTAAATATTCTGTGAAAAATCATGAAAGTTTGGCCAATGCTAATTTTATGATTTTATTAGTTTAATATGTTTATCTCAAATTATTTGGATGACAATTTCAAGTAGTTGATTTACAAATCTTGGAATATGGGAATTTATTGCAAAAATAATTTTAGGCCCCATAAATGTTTGTATAAAATGTCAAATTTGGAAATTGTCACTTTTGGATATATGGAATTTGATCATGAATTTATGGAACATTAATGATGTCTAAAATGTATACTTCATGATCAACTCGACTATAATTGGCCCTTGTAATAAATTATTTAAATATAAGATTAATTGAGGAAAATACAATATTTGGGAATTAAATCATTTATGTCATGATAGGACTCCAGTAATAATCCTAGGTCATTCGGATGATAACTCGAAGGACATCCTATCATGAACATCACTTAGTATAGGTCGGTCTGCAAATAGTAATTTGGGGAAAAGTTGTATTAGGATAAGAGTTGGAATAGGGTGGAGTTAGTCGTGTTGAATTGTTTGAATAAAAGTGGATGAGTCACATAGAAAGTTCTAAGGAGTGGTGGGAATCGTGTGGATGTGTGTTAGAAGGTAAGCGAGTTCGACGAAAGATCGTCGTGCCCGCGAGAGTGAAAGGTCTAAACTACCTTAGGATTAGCCTATCGCAATATGAGAAGGTAATGGGTAAAGGAAATCAACCAATAATATTAATAAGTACCTTGCGAAAGGGAACGCTGTGCGTAATCCCAACACAGTTTCTAGTGCCCCTTGAGAGCCCTTCACAGGGAATACCGGGGGCAGTCCTGGGTTAACGTAAACCTTAAAGAACAAATCAAAAGAGTAATTTAGTAAATAGGGTTTCACACTGCACTCACTAGTTGGACAAGTATTGGAAATGGTTAAGTCGTCCCGAGGTGTTCAAAGGGGCGCCATCCCGCGGTGTTCAAAGGGATGAGGTTTGGAATAAGAGACGGACGTTTCGGTCCGGCGAGCTTTGGCTCGGTTGATACTTGTGACGAACGGGATGGTCCGGGGAGCTTTGGCTCGGTTCTGATACGATAAACTTGCATGTGCATAAATCTAGTGGCGGGGCATGCGGTACTGGCCGTTCGTCACACCGATGGCAGTACGGTGCACCAGGCAGTTGTGAGAGTTAGAGGGGCCAGTGGGTTGTTTTACACTGCGGTCTGGAGGACGACCCCCGATAACGCACATCCGACCCAACAAGACTGACGGGTTGTCAGCAAAGTACGTACGCGAGACTCTAGAGTGCACCTTGGACGTGTACAGAGGCGTATGAGAGGGGTCTAAGGCTTGGTAGTGTGCATACCAGCCTAGAAGCGGAGACGCCCGCTCCGCTGCTGCCGTAGCCACAGCGGTGGTACCCGAGAGTGATGCTAGCTCTCAAAAAGTGGGAACTAAAGGTCTGTGTGCGCAGAGTCGAGTGTGTGTGTTGCACTTGCATGTCAATCATACCCACTTGCATGTCATAGCATAATCGATTCATTTAACCCTGACACCTAAAGTACAAGTGGTATCAGAGCGCAAACCTCGATCCAAAAGTAACAGTCCACAACCCCTGGGTCACCCCCGCGCGAGTTTAGTTTGGGGACAAACTAAGCAGCGGAAGCAGTGGTATGACCATGTGGGGATCACATATATAATTGTCCATTTTAGTTAAGGTTGAAAAAGTTCTGACGATAAATTTTGTGACGCAACCTCCAGTACTGCCTACACGGATTCCAGAAGTTGCACCACCGCCGCCGGTTCCCACTCAATTCCTACAGTCTGACATGGGACAGAATCTGACGGCTATCCTGGAAGCCTTCAGGAACCAACAGGCCCCGGCTCCGCAGCCTATTCCGGGAGCCAACTGGCTCAGCATCTTTCGAGGACTCTCTCCCCCGTCCTACTTGGGGACAGAGGGGGTAGTTCGGACAGAAGAGTGGCTAGACATCATGGAGGAGATGCTGACAGGGATACGGAGCCTTGGGAGGAGAGGGTGCCACTGGTTGTTTCCTGCTTGGAGTCCCATGCCAAGCGGTGGTGGAACACAGTTCTGGAGACTACCTTTGCTGATAGGGAGGCTGCCGAGGTGACGTGGGAGGAGTTCAGGCTCATACTGTTGGAGCACTTTGTTCCGCAGTCGGCCCGAGATGAGCTGGAGGACCGCTTCTTGCAGTTGAAGCAAGGTTCCAGGACGGTGGTGGAATACCATCGAGAATTCAACCATATGGCCCGTTTTGCAGACTCCTACCGGCTAGATGAGGCAGCGTACACCAAGAGGTTCTACAAAGGTTTACGGGAAGACATGAGGGATGCACTTCTTTTCGTTTCGGACGGGCCTATCACTCGTATTCTGGAGATGGCAAAAAGGTTAGAGGCAGATTGGCTCACCACCAGAGGCCAGAAACGGCCAACGGAGGATCAGAGCCGGGGAGCCCGAAACGATCAGCGGCGAGGTCGTGCGCCTGAGGTATAAAAGGTGGAGGATCATCCTCGACAGGAGGTGAGGCAGGAGCCGAGGGGGCAGGTGACGATGGCCCCTCAGCCTATTCAGATGAGAGATGTGCAGAGACCGGGAGGTGGGGCTTACACTCCGCCGGAATGTTACCACTGCCATCAGGTGGGGCACATCAAGAGAAACTATCCCGTGAGAGGGATGCCTCCACCAGCACCACAGATTGCCCCACCGACTCAGCATTTTGGAGGCCGAGGACGTGGCCAAGGACGCGGATATCAGGGTAGAGATCGCAGGCCGGGAGGACAGCAGATTTATGCACTGGACCTGGCTCAACCCAGGAACCCGGAGCAAGTTATTACAGGTACGACCAAAAGTTTTTCCTTTTTTTTTACTTAACTTCTTTTCTTCCTAGAAAAGTAGTTTGATGAACTTGAATTATTAAAGACTGGGCAGTAAAACCAGAAAATAGAACTCTAAGCAAATATTCAATCTCAGGCATCGTCTTCATTTGCGGCAAGCCCGCACACACTCTCTTCGACACGGGTGCTTCGCACTCGTTTGTGTCGGAGACCTTTATCCAAGGGTTAGGAGGCGTGGAGAGGATCACCGCCCAGATGTTACGGATACGGCTACCTGACGGGTCGGAGCTGTTCGCATCATCCCATTGCAACCTGGAGGCATGGATAGGCGGAAAACCCTTCGAAGCTCCAGCGACAATTCTGTTGCTGCCTCCAAGCCCAGACAGATGGGCAAACAGAGCGCACAAACCGGACACTGGAGGACCTGCTGAGACTGTGTATTGTGGACCGTGGAGAGCCCTGGGAGAGGATGTTGCCCCTAGTGGAGTTTTCGTACAATAACAGTCATCAGTCTAGTATACAGATGGCTCCATATGAGGCGTTGTATGGGCAGAAATGTAGGACTCCGTTGTCTTGGATACAAGACGAGGGTCCAAAGATTGTGGGCACGGACTTTATCGAGGATACTGAGGTGCAGGTACGACTGATACGGGATAGAATGTTGGAGGCGCAAAGCAGGCAGGCGAAGTATTATGACGCTCGACATCGTCTAGTGGAATTTCAGGCAAGGGATCGGGTGTTCTTGAAGATCCAGCCGATGCATGGGGTTTCACGAGAACGTGGTCGGCGGAAGAAGCTTAGCCCGAGGTACATGGGGCCGTTCAAGATCCTGGAGCGGATCGGTCCATTAGCTTACCGGCTAGAGCTGTCACCGGAGCTGGCCGGCTTGCATGACGTCTTTCACGTGTCTTCACTCAGGAGGGCTCTACTACGCCCGAAGTTGCAGATTACGGCCATTGATGGGCCGGTAGCTTCGGATCAATCTGTACATTTAGAGCCGATACGGATCGACGACCAGGGGATACGAGTCTTGCGCCGCAAGAAGATCCCGCTAGTCAAGGTCCTGTGGAGGAACCACGGACGAGAGGAGCATACTTGGGAGCCACAGGACCTGATGCAGGAAAGGTATCCAGAGCTATTTAGTCAGGTATACCTCACAACCTCTCAACATGTTCATTTTACTTTCTCTTTTTTTAAACTAGTAAGGCTGCCCTAGGAAGAGTAGGGGCTAATCTTTTGTTTATTGGGATCTTGACTTTGCCAATTGGGCGAATTGGTCGTATATTTAGGTTTTTCCCTTTGAACCCCGCTTAGCAACCATGGCGTCGAAATGTAATCTTCCACTTCTTATGGGATGTTACAAGTTTCTTTTCTTCGGTAGAAATCCCTGTAGCCCTAACCTGGATTTCGGGGACGAAATCTTTGTTTTGTTTATTGGGATTTGTAACATCCCATTTCCAACTAGACCCCTAAGTGTGGTTATTGGCCATGACTAGGTCATGACCAAACCCTAGGATGCCCAAGAAGACCAAGGAAACCTAAGAATGTGGGTGAGAACACTATGGTCTGCAAATAGTAAATTCCTGAACCTTTGTTTAAGATAACCATGGGGCTTCACCAAGACTTCAAGACCCCACCATGTTCTCATCAAACCATGGTAAGATCCATTAGATCAATAAGGACCCATGGATGGCAGTCAAAAGGGTTAAGTTGACCCAAGTCAACTCTAACCCTAAATGGGTCAACCTAGCCTACATTGGGTCAAACTGGCCTACACAAGGGCCAATTGAAGTTCCCTTAGCCAAGTGGACCCCACACATACCTTCATAACCATAGTGAGAGGCCAACGGGTCACCAAGGACCCATTGGGGCCAACCAAAAAGGCTAAGTTGACCAAAGTCAACTCTAGCCCTAAAGTAGTCAAGGTACCCTACTTAAGGGTCAAGTGACCTCTAAAGGGCCAATACAACCCTACCTAGGCCTCAGGGGAGGCCAATGGGTCACCAAGGACCCATTTGGGCCAACCTCAAAGACCAAATTGACCTAAGTCAACCCTAGCCTAGGTTTGGGTCAAGCTAGCCCAAATGGGCTAACTCAAGCTCAAGCCCAACTCACTTGGGCTAACCATATTTTGGTGGATGAAATAAACATGTGGGCTGCCAATATGAGATTTACCAGCCAACTTAGTGACTAGGAGAGAAAGAGAGAGAATCTCAAAATTAAAGAATAATTTAGGAGAGAGAAAGAGGTATATTTAAGGGTATTTAGTGGAATAAGCCACTTGGACCCATGCCATCAGCCCCCACATGGGCTGGCCGACCCTTGGAAGTCATGAGAAGGAGCTGGAATGGAGTGGGACCCACCCATGCATGCATGGTGACAATAACAAAGAAATCCCTCCACCTTGCACTTAGGAATTATCACCCTCCCCTCCATACTTCATCTTCTCACTCTCTCCCTCTCCCATTTCAGTCTCACCACTCTCAGAACAAGGAGAGCAGCAGCAGAGAGAGAGAGAGAGAGAGAAACCGAGCTTTGGCCGTGAAAACTAAGAGAGAAGCGCCGCCGCCGCCGCCATGGTTCCCCGCCGCTCCTTACGTCGCAAGGCCGCCGGGAAGGTCCTCCCTCACCTCTCTCTTCATGTATAGATCTTAGGGATGTTTAGGTTAGGGTTCGGGCTCGAATGAGCACGAACCCAGATCTTCATTTTCAGCCATTAATGGCATTTTGCAAGCTTCGGGTGAGGTGGCGCCGCCACCTCCGGCCGCCCTAGCCGCCGGAAAAGCTCGCCCCCACCACCGTGAGGGGGGAGGAGATGATTGCCGGTGGAGGCGCCGCCGGTAGCCGCCGGGAGAAGCCCCGTAAAACTCGGGTAGGAATCCAGGCGAATCGGAGAAGATGAGCAGCAGCCGTCCATCTGCTTTAAGACTAGTGCCATGCATAATATTAAATCCTGGTTTTATTTTAATTCATGAATAGTGTCAGTTTTATATCTTTTATATCAGACATTTGCATGCAACCTTTAGGGCCCTTACATCCATTTTCATAAAATGTTCTCAACATAAAAATTGTAGGTCTTGGAGTCACCTTTAATTTTCCATGTTACACATAATTTGTGGTTAAGTGTATTACCCTATAGAGCCATTTTCCTAGGGCTGGTCCTAGAGTAGGGCAGAAACTAAAATGGGTGCCCTGCCCAAACCCTAAGTCCAAATGGGCTGCAATTTTGGTCATATGGCTTAATTAGGAATATCTAGGCCCTCCCCAAAAATGGGAATTTGTGGGGAAAATAATGCTATAGTTTTAGTCCAAATATGATAAATTAAATTTTGTTGATATTTGGAGCTTATCAACTCCAAAATGCCCCATCTTTTGGTGGCCTGCCCTTAGGAGTATATTAGACCTATGGTGGAAAAATTAGACAATTTAACCCTCTGCAGGTTGAGATATCTCACATGCAAGATCTAAAAATTAAATGGCCTTGGACTGCAAATAGCAAAATGCAGAAATTTGAAAGTGATGCCCAAGCCCATCCAGAGGCCCAAATGACCTGAGATTTTGGGGAGTAACTGGTTTATGGCATATTTAGGTCCTGCCCAAAAATGGGATTAATTGGAATTAAAATTAGGGTGGAATTACCAAATTACCCCTAGGCTTGTTTAGGTGATTCTTGGAGTAGTTCAACTCCAAAAGGCCCCAATATTTGGTGTCATGTCCATGAGGACATTATTAGGGCATGGTTAAATGTTTAGCCCACATGGATCACAGCAAGTTAGGGAAACCCCTTGCATGTGTTGGCTTGTAAAGGACTTGGTGTGCTTATAGCCAAAAGAAGAAAAAAATAAAATATTGAAGGCATTAGTATTACTTTAAGTACCCTCCCCTCTTTGGGGAAAATAGATGAATTAGGGTTGACTTACCATTGGACCCAAGTTCACACCCTAAGGATGGACCTTTAGGGGGTTGTGAAGGACATAGGGGCAAATGCCCTTGTATGGCCTTGTAAATCAGTAGAGAGTTAGTTTAGATATATTTAAGACTCTGGTTGAAATATTAGGGAATTTTGAAGTAGTTAAGTAACTCCAAAGTCAAACCCTAGTTTTAGGGTAGAAGCACTAATAGGCCAAAATGGTAACTTAACCTCATCTAAAAACTGTGAAAATAGGGTAGAATGAATATTAGGGTGAATTGAACCCCTGGATATTTTTATTGGAATTTTATGGATTATATTCATGGTAGTTCCAATTCAGTATTTGATTTAATTCGATCATTTACTTTAATTAGAATCTAGTAGAACTTGGCCAGTAGAGGTTTTTGACCTAAATAGAGGTCTTTGAGTTTTATTATAATTTTTAAATGATTTTATATATTGCTTCCTTCATAAATTTTGTAAAGGCCATACTTGGTAAATAAATCATTTAAAAAGTAATTTAACTTGTAAAAATGTGAATTTTGGCCATTGATGATTTTAGGATGTTACCTACTGTTAGGAATTTAATTAGGAATTTTTGAAGTATATTCATAGTACTTGATTCACAACTATGCCCTTGTAGATTTGTGTATTGAATTTATTTAGAATTAAATATTCTGTGAAAAATCATGAAAGTTTGGCCAATGCTAATTTTATGATTTTAGTAGTGTAATATATTTATCTCAAATTATTTGGATGACAATTTCAAGTAGTTGATTTACAAATCTTGGAATATGAGAATTTATTGCAAAAATAATTTTAGGCCCCATAAATGTTGTATAAAATGTCAAATTTGGAAATTGTCACTTTTGGATATATGGAATTTTATCATGAATTTATGGAACATTAATGATGTCTAAAATGTATACTTCATGATCAACTCGACTATAATTGGCCCTTGTAATAAATTATTTAAATAGAAGATTAATTGAGGAAAATACAATATTTGGGAATTAAATCATTTATGTCATGATAGGACTCCAGTAATAATCCTAGGTCATTCGGATGATAACTCGAAGGACATCCTATCATGAACATCACTTAGTATAGGTCGGTCTGCAAATAGTAATTTGGGGAAAAGTTGTATTAGGATAAGAGTTGGAATAGGGTGGAGTTAGTCGTGTTGAATTGTTTGAATAAAAGTGGATGAGTCACATAGAAAGTTCTAAGGAGTGGTGGGAATCGTGTGGATGTGTGTTAGAAGGTAAGCGAGTTCGACGAAAGATCGTCGTGCCCGCGAGAGTGAAAGGTCTAAACTACCTTAGGATTAACCTATCGCAATATGAGAAGGTAATGGGTAAAGGAAATCAACCAATAATATTAATAAGTACCTTGCGAAAGGGAACGCTGGGCGTAATCCCAACACAGTTTCTAGTGCCCCTTGAGAGCCCTTCACAGGGAATACCGGGGGCAGTCCTGAGTTAACGTAAACCTTAAAGAACAAATCAAAAGAGTAATTTAGTAAATAGGCTTTCACACTGCACTCACTAGTTGGACAAGTATTGGAAATGGTTAAGTCGTCCCGAGGTGTTCAAAGGGGTGCCATCCCGCGGTGTTCAAAGGGATGAGGTTTGGAATAAGAGACGGACGTTTCGGCCCGACGAGCTTTGGCTCGGTTGATACTTGTGACGGACGGGATGGTCCGGGGAGCTTTGGCTCGGTTCTGATACAATAAACTTGCATGTGCATAAATCTAGTGGCGGGGTATGCGGTACTGGCCGTTCGTCACACCGATGGCAGTACGGTGCACCAGGCGGTTGTGAGAGTTAGAGGGGCCAGTGGGTTGTTTTACACTGCGGTCTGGAGGACGACCCCCGATAACGCACATCCGACCCAACAAGACTGACGGGTTGTCAGCAAAGTATGTACGCGAGACTCTTGAGTGCACCTTGGACGTGTACAGAGGCGTATGAGAGGGGTCTAAGGCTTGGTAGTGTGCATACCGGCCAAGAAGCGGAGACGCCCGCTCCGCTGCTGCCGTAGCCACAGCGGTGGTACCCGAGAGTGATGCTAGCTCTCAAAAAGTGGGAACTAAAGATCTGTGTGCGCAGAGTCGGGTGTGTGTGTTGCACTTGCATGTCCATCATACCCACTTGCATGTCATAGCATAATCGATTCATTTAACCCTGACACCTAAAGTATAAGTGGTATGGGACACTTATACATTAGGCCCTGCAAAACGACCCCTTGGTCTATAAGCTTGTGTGGGCAAGTTTATAAATTAAGGTCATTTCAATATTTATATGCTGCTTGTGATAACCGACACCCCAACGTATAAAGTGGTATGGGACATTTTATACGATGGGAGCCTTGTAGAAGATCTCTTGGCTTATGTGTATTCACATAAGTGAAGGTTATATTCCTTTCTTACTTTACTCATTATAACCTGATTATAAATTGCTAGCTAGGTCCCCCTGTCACCTGTTTTTGATTTCTCTCCTCTTTCATGTCCTTTCCTTTCTTCCTCCCCGCTCGGTGCCTAGGAGCATGGGGGAAGGGGTGGGGGACGATAGGGCTTAGTCTTTTTGACTAATGGTTTTCGAACCACATCATATTTGGGGATCGTGGAGCCGAGTATGGAGGAGCAGCCCAGGAGACCGGTGCAGTTGAAGATAGGGCAGTCTAGCTCAGTTGTACAGCCAGCTGGGACCATGAGTTTTGACTTATAGTAGTTGTTTTGTTTTGCTTCCGCATGAGAGATCTGTAGTGAGGATATTGATGTACCGGGCTTCAGCCCTTTTATTTCTGTACACTTTATTATTCTGTGGACACTCCCTTCGTGGAGATTTTTATATATATGTGATATGCTGTGGATTTGTCTTCTCTTGTACTGCTACTTTTGCGTCAGCTGCGATCGATTTGGCCGGCAGGATCGACGTCTTGTAGTGACGACCTTCCCGGGTACGAAGGTGTCACCGCAAGGCGGTGGTTCTGGGCCTAAGACCCCGGGGTTTTAAAAAAAAAAAGAGGGGGTCTTACAACTCTACCCTAAGTTCTCTCCTCCTTCTCCTTGCTGCTCTCCTCCTCTCCCCCAAGGCTATTGTCATAGCCTCTTCTTGATCGGGGAGACGGGTCCTCTAGGCCTGCCCACAGCCCGGGGGGTGGAATTGATCTTGCCCCCCTTAATAGCGATCCCTTCCTTGGTATCCTCTTTGTGGCCCCTGCCCTTGCCACTCAGGTCTCCAGCCCAGCCGACGGTCGGGCTCCTGACGCCCCCACCTCGGTTGCTGCTGCCCCTGGAGCTGCCTCTGCTTCCTCTATCGGGGCTCTCCTCTCCACTCCTCCTGTCCTCTTCCTCCTCTCGACTCCTTCTCCTCCTCCGTGGCCCACCTGGCCAGCTTCCGTGCGAACTTCGGGTTTGATGCCTCCCCATCAACTTCTCTCGCCGCCCTCTCCATCAGCTCCTCGTAGGAGAGGGGGGGGACTCTCTTCAGCTCCATCCTGAAGAACCCTTGCTGCAGGCCCAGGGTAAAGGACATCATCAAAATATGGCCCGACATCTCCTGGACCTGAGTAACCTCCTCCTAGAACCGATCCACGTAGCTCCACAGGGTCTCATTCACCCCCTGTTTGATGTGGAACAGGGATTCTGACTCCTTCCTCCTCTTCGAGGTAGTGAATCTCAGCATGAACCCCAGTCACAGGTCCTCAAAGCAGTAGATAGAGCGGGCCGGTAGCTGATGGAACCACTCCCTTGCCTTCTCCTTGAGGGTGATGGCGAAGAGTCGGCATTTGAACCCATCCGACATCTACCGGATGGAGACTACATCCTCGAACCATTGAACATGCTGGACCGGGTCTCCCTTCCCGGTGTAGTAGGACATCTCGGGTTCCCTGAACCCATCTAGAACTGGAGCTGAAGAGACCAACTCGCTGAAAGGGCTTCCTCCCCCTGCTGGGCGAGCTGGAGAATCTCGCGAGCCTAGCTCGCTGAACTGGCCTCGAACTGCCGAGCCGGGGAAGAGCTCGTGCCCGGGGAGCTCGCACCCCCAGCCTTCCTCAGCCACTTCCTTCCCAGCTCCCTTGCCGGGGCATCCTCGCCCAAAGAGGGGGAGGCCGCGATCTGTACTACTGGAGTCGAGCACTTAGCGCACATGCCGAGTGCGAACTTGACGAGGTTCAGCACCTCATTCCTGAAATCTTCGAACATCCCCACCGTGGCGAGAGCTGGGGGGGGGGGGGGGGGGGGCGAGTCCGACCTGTCAGATCCCTGTCCTCCCGTCATCGAACTCGCTGAAGCTTTTCTGCACCGACCACGCTCCACGCTCACCACACCAAAATGTTGAAACCGAAATCTCGGTCTCCTGTGGAGTTCACCCTCGGGGAAGGGGTGGTCGCGCGCCTACTTCACTCCTGCAAGCAAAACAACAAAAGGAACAAGGGGAACTGACCCAAGGGCTCGGCAGGGAGGACCCACCACACACCCGAAAGATCTAAGAGGGCTTCCCCTCCTTAGCCAGAGGCCGAGCTAAGGTACCCTCAGAAAGCACTTGAAAACTGAAACATGGGAGCACAGGAAGCATCCCTTCTGGGGTACCCCTTGAGTCCTATTTATAGTTTTTGGAATTTGAACTGCCAATAACCAAATGAACTGACCTGAAGTAATCAAAAACCCTTGGATGGGTCTGCCAACAGCCAGACTCCACTGTTTTGAAGGGCTATAGGCTGACCAACGGGGGCAAAATAGTAAAAAGTACCTCATACATCCAGGCGAGCTGGGAGGCTTGATCACCTCGGCAGGTTCTGCTCGCCTGCTGTTGCCGAGCTCCGTTACGAGGACGCGAGCTGGGATGGTGAGCTCGCCCACCATCTGGTCTCCATTAGTTGACCTAAGCTTGGACTAGCCCGACGAATGCCGAGCTCGAGGTCGATGAATGCTGATCTTTGTTCGACGAATGCCGATCTCCGTTCGACGAATGCCGATCTCCGTTCGACGAATGCCGAGCTCGGGATCGGCTTCTCTGCTGCCAAGCTCGCCCACTATCTTTAGCCCGGTATGTCTAGTTCCTGGCGACCTTGCTCGCCGGTCACGGGGTGTACACCTGCCGTTTCGCTCATGAGGCGGCGGAGCATTAGAGAAAGAGGGCGGACGCGGCTGATGTCGTCCTCGCCACCTACCTGGGAGGGGTGGTAAGTCCCACGACTTGCGCTCATTGTCATCAAGACTTCTTTTTTATCAAGTTTATTTCGTCCTTCCACGCAGGATGCGGCGATGGACAAGCGCATGGGCTTCCAGATCGCCTCCCTTGAGAAGGAAATAGAGGGATTACAAGCACGGGTGCAGGAGCTGGAGGCCGCAGCAGCTGCTCCGCTGCCCTCCAGTAGCAGTTGTCAGCTCGCGCACTACACCGAGTACGAGCTGGAGGAAATGATGTAGAAGAATGTCGCTAAGGTTGCCAAGTACACCCTCTAGATGCTGCAGCGTGCCGACCTCATCACAAGAGAGGGTGCGGGACTTTCTACGAGCGAGGTGGTACTGGAACTATTTCTTCCGGTACCAAAGCCTGGCAACAGGATCTGCTCGATGTCTGGGTAGACACCGTTGAGTGACATCCAGCCCTGCCAGCTAGGTGAGAGCCTGACAATGGGATCTGCTTGGGGTTTGGGTAGACACCATCGAGTGACATCGAGACCTGACAGCTAGGTGAGAGCCTGGCAGCAGGATCTGCTCGGGGTCTAGGTAGACTATGTCGAGTGACATCCAGCCCTGCTAGCTAGGTGAGAGCCGGGCAGCAGGATCTGCTCGGGGTCTGGATAGACACCGTCGAGTGACATCCAACCCTGCCATCTAGGTGAGAGCCTTGCAGCGGGATCTGCTCGGGGTTTGAGTAGACACCGTCGAGTGACATTTAGCCCTGCCAGCTAGGTGAGAGCATGGCAACGGGATATGCTTGGCGTTTAGGCAGACACCATCGAGTGAAATCCAGCCCTGCTAGCTAGGTGAGAGCCTGGAAGCGGGATCTGCTCGGGGTCTAGGCAGACACTGTCGAGTGACATCCAGCCCAGCCAACTAGGTGAGAGCCTGACAGCGGGATCTGCTTGGGGTCTGGGTAGACACCATTGAGTGACATCCAGCCCTGCCCGCTAGGTGAGAGCCTGGTAGTGGGATCTGTTTGTAGTCTGGGTAGATGAACTCTTCACCTGCTCATATGAATCATTATAGGAGAATTGGAATATCAAGAAGTTTTATTAGGACGTTGCTTACATGGCTCAAGGGTAAAAGTGCTTCAGATTATCACCGCTCCAAGTGAGACTTAGGGTCTTGCCCTCCACATACTGGAGGCGATACCCTCCTGACTTCAATGTTTCTTTTACAATGTACGGACCCTCCCAGTTGGGGTTGAGCTTCCCCACAGCAGCTGATCTTCCTGCCGCATCCACTTTTTCCAAGACCAAGACCCATACCGTGAACTGTTTCACCCTGACGTGCTTGCCAAAGTACTTAGCCATTTTTCTCTTCACTTCTTCCTGCCGGATGACGGAGAGATCGCGCAGCTCCTCCACCATGTCAAGGGAGGTCATAGTTCCTCCTCGTTTTCAGCCTGCCACTCTTCTCTTCCTTACTCCTCTGCGACCACCCAAAGCATCCGGACCTTGAACGCTACTGAGAGTACTGTCTCATATCCATAGGAAAGCTCGGAGGGGGTCTCCCCTGTGGCCGTGTTGGGTGTGGTCCTCAGAGCTCAAAGGACTGAAGGAAGCTGTTCCACCCAGCTCCCCTTCAAATTTTCAACTTTTTTTTCAGGAAGTTCACTATGATCTTGTTTGCCGCCTCCACCTACCCATTGCTCCTGGGGTGGTGGATTGAGGCAAATCTTTGGTCGATCCCAAGCTGTTTGCAGAAACTGATGCATTCAACGCTGGCAAACTGAGGTCCATTGTTCGTTACGATGGCATGTGGCAACCCATGCCGGTAGACGATCTCCCCCCCGAAACAAAGTTCCTGATGACCTGGGAGGTTACCTTGGCTAGTGCCTTCACCTCCAATAACTTAGAGAAATAGTAGATAATTACTAATAGGAACTTCCTCTGCTTGCTGGCCTGGGGGAAGGGTCCAACCAAATCCATCCCCTAGATGAAAAAGGGTCAGGGGGCCGTGATGCTCCTGAGGTGCTGGGGTGGTTGTATATGGAGGGGGGCAAATAACTGGCACCATTTTGTAAACTCTGCAGCATCATGGCCCAGGGTAGGCCAGAAGTACCCTTGCCTGACTATCCTTCCTTCCATGGTCCGGCTCCCGTAGTGAATCCCACACTCCCCGGAGTAGACTTCTTCTAAGATTCTCTGAACCTCCCTCTCGGCCATACAACGTGCCAACATTCCCGATAGGGTTTTCTGTACAACTACCCATCGCGTATGAGATAGTAGGCTGACTTGTACTTGAAATTCTTTTTGTACATCCCCTCTGGATACTCCCCTGTGGAAAGTAAGGTCGTGAATGGGTCCATCCACAAGGGTTGTTGATCCACCTCCATCAACTCTCCCTCTTCAATGGAAGGACAGAATAGGTCGGTGATGGTACCCCCACCTGGTAACCATGCTTTGCCAGTTGATCTACTTGTTTGTTCTCCTCCCTGGGCATGTGTCAGATGGTGAAGGTCTGGAATATTCCGATGAACCCCTTCACCTTCGCTAAATAATGCTGGAGGATTGGCTCCCTTGCTTCAAACTCCCCATTGATCTGGAAAGCCACCACCATGGAGTCAGTGAGAACCTCCACATCTTGCACCCCCAGCTCCTTGGCTAGGCGCAACCCTGCTATTACGACCTCATATTCAGCCTGGTTGTTAGTAATTGGAAAGTGGACAACTATCGTTTGCTTTATCCTTGTCGCTTGGGGGCTTTCTAAGATTACCCCACCCCTAGGGAATGTCTCCCTAAGGTGCCATCTACCTTCACCTTGGAACTGGGCGAGTGAGTTCTTCCTCTGCCACCTCGATCACATAGTGAGCCAGGAAGTCGACCATCGCTTGAGCCTTGATCGAGAAGCAGGGGACAAAAGGGATATCGAACTCACTCAATTCTACTGACCACTTAACCAACCTGCCCGAATGCTTTACTCCCTAGAAGATGTTATAGAGGGGGTGGTCAGTCACCACTCGAACTGAGTGTGCCTGGAAGTAAGACCGGAGCCTTCGAGCCGAGATGACTAGAGCGAAGGCCAGCTTCTTTAAGATGGGATAACAAAGCTCTACCTTCCTCAGGACCCGACTCATATAGTATGTGGGGAGCTGCTTCTTCCCCTCTTCCCAGACTAGGATGGAGCTCAAGGCTTCTACTCCGACCCCAAGATACAAAGACAAGTCCTCCCCTTCCTTCGGCCCTTGGAGCAGGGGATCCCGAGTCAACTGCCTCTTTAAGGCCTGGAATGCTTCCTCGCACGCCCTAATCCACTCGAAATTATTGCCTCCCCTCAAAGCTTTGAAGAAGGGAGAGCACTTTTCCCCAACCAGGGAAAGGAACCTGCTTAGCCCTGCCAATTTTCCTATCAACCGCTGTACCTCCTTAGCATTCTAATGCGATCCTAACTCCATGATCGCTCTAACCTTGTCTGGATTCGGCTCCACCCCAGCAGGGGTGAGAAGGTCGCCCTAGAAATTCCCCCTGCTGGCCCCGAAAATGCACTTCAGGGGGTTCAGTCTCTGTATTTGCACAAGGTGGTGAAGGTCTCCTCCAGGTCCTGGAGGTGAGAGTCCACGTCTCAAATCTTGATCATAAGGCCATCTACATACGCCTCCAGGTTCCCCCCCTTCTATTTTCGGAAGACCCTGTCCATCATTTTTTGGTACGTCGCCTCTGCATTCTTCAGCCCAAAGGGCATCATTTTGTAGCAGTATCACCCATCCCTGTGATGAAGGAGACATCTTTGATGTTGGGTGGGGGGGGTGTATCCTGATCTGGTGGTTGTAAGACCCCCTTTTTTTTGCTTATCGACACCGGGGTCTTAGGCCCAGAACCGCCGTTTTGCGGTGACTCCTTCACGCCCTGAAGGTTCATCACCACAAAGCGCCGATTCTGCCGGTCGATTTCGATCACAGAAAAGTAGCACAATAATGTAAATGCAAATTGCAGTCCACAGAGAATCACATGTCATAATCAATATAACTCCACGAAGGGAGTGTCCACAGAATAAAACATCAGAGTAGCAAATACGGGCTTATGCCCGGTACATCATATCCTCACTACAAAATCACTCATGCGGAAGCAAAAGCAGAAAAACTACTCAAGGTCGAGACTCACGGTCCCGGCTGTATGAACTCCGGAGCTAGACTGCCCCACCTCCAAGCACACCGGTCTCTGGGGCTGCTCCTCCATGATGGTCTCCATGATCCCCTAAATGATGCGGTTCGAAAACCGTTAGTCTAAAATACTAAGTCCTATCATCCCCCGCCCCTTCCCCCACGACTCCTAGGCACCGAGCGGAGAGGAAGAAAGGGGAGGTCTTGAAGGTGGAGAAAATCAAAAGCAGATGGCAGCGGCCCTATACTAGCAAATTCTATAGCATGTAAAGACAATAAGCTGAAATATGAAAAGTAACCCTGACTTATATGAGAACACATAAGCCAAGGGGTCTTCTGCAAAGCTCCCATCGTATAAAAAGTCTCATACCAATTTATACGTTGGGGTGTCGGTTATCAAACAGCAGTAAATATATATATCCCAAAATTAACCTTAATTTATAAACTTGCCCACACAAGCTTATAGACAAAGGGGTCGTTTTGTAGGTCCTAAAGTATAAGCGTCCCATTCCACTTATACTTTAGGTGTCAAGGTTAAAGGAAACGATTATGCTATGACATGCAAGTGGGTATGATGGATTATGCAAGTGCAACACACACACCCGACTCTGTGCACACAGACCTTTAGTTCCCCCTTTCTGGAGCCGTAACCTCCCAGGATACCTCCGTAGTGGCAGACGGAAGCGGTGGGTTGGGCCTCGCCCACCTCTAAACCAGTAAAGCACTACCGGTCAGACCTATCGTACGCCTCAACGCTTGGTGCACGAAGCGGACTCCTGCGTACTCTTGCCGGCTGGCGCACCGGACTTCTGTTGGCGAAGTGCTAACCACACTTGCCGAGTCAACGTATTGGCGTCGGTGCATCGACCCTCCAATACCGAAGAACCACCACCTTAGTTTTTTACTTCCTTTTATGCACATGCAAATTTAGCGTAATCAAACCCGAGCCGAATCTCCCCGGACAAACACGTCCGTCTCAAACAATCGAGTCGAAGCTCCCCGGACCCAAAGTCTGCCTTTTAACCATCCGAGCCGAAGCTCCCGGCTAACTTCCGGTGCCATCAGTGTTTGTTAAATATGCAACCCTATTTACTAAGTTACTCTTTTCAGCTTGTTAGACAGTTTACGTTAACCCAGGACTGCCCCCGGTATTCCCTGTGAAGGGCTCTCAAGGGGCACTAGGAACTGTGTTGGGATTACGCACAGCGTTCCCTTTCGCAAGGTACGTATTTTGTTATTGGTTGATTCCCTTACCCATTACTTTCTCATATTCCGATATGCTAATCCTAGGGTGATTTGACTCCAACTCTCCTTAGGTAGGACGATCTTTCGTCGGACCCGAACGCCTCTAAACCCTAGACAAAACCACACTCTACTCACTCATCTTCCATAGATGCAACCCATTCTACTTATCCTTCCAGCAAACCATCAAGGCCCATCACACGTGCTCTAATTCATATCCACAATGATTTCCTGCAGTTTTGCTATATGCAGACCACTTAAGCTACATGACCCGTAAAAAGGGAAGTACATGAAATACTCATCCAGTACCCCTATGATAATTATTAGAGGGATAAAATGACATTTGAAGCATAAATCCAGAAATCCATAATTTTCCTAATTTGTTTGATAATTAATTTATTTATTCTAGTATCCAAAAAGCCCAAGTTTGAACATGAAGTAGCAATTTCAGACAAGATAATATTCCAATAAATTTATGTTAATTACAAAATGCATAATAAACTCTAAAGCATAAGTCTTCAAATTTTTCAGCAAGGTTTAGGCCCTTAAATGTAATTTCAAAGATATCTCATAAAATGTCATTTTAAAAGATTTTACAGTAATATTACCTCCAAAAATTCAGAGAAAATTTAGAGATGATTGTGATGGCCTACAAATACCCTAGAAAGAGTTTCATAATTTATCATTTAATAATAAGGCTATACTTGATTTTCTCATGAAATTTCAAGTTTATGGGTTAATGAACAAAGTATACTAATTAACCATCAACAATTTCCACAAAAATTCCCACATGATAATATTGAGCTAGGAACACTATGTAACAAGTTTCATAATTTTTCAACAAGTATTGGCTCTTGTAAGAATTATTTAGTAAGTAACTGAAGTAATGCACTTGTGAAGTAGCTGCCCTAACTAGGTGTCCAAAAATTCTATCAAAACTTATACATGATCATTAAGGTCTAAAACTACCTCTGCCAATGTTTCATGCCCTTTCAATGGGCAGTGAGATCACAATAGCTTAATTATTAATTAGGTCAATCTTATTTGTTACAAATGAAGTGCTACAAATATTGATCAAAACTTCCCAAATAAACTACCAGAGACTCAAAATATCCTTATTCCCTCACTACCCAAATTTGGTTAAATTTCAAGATGTTTAGCTAACCTAAACTAACACTACAAGTTTTAGGTCCTAAGCTAGGGTTAGGGTTTTGGAGACCCTACCTTTTTCAAAATTAGTTAATATTTTTAACAGAGGGTTTTATATATCCTAGGAATCTCCTTGCAAAATTTGATGTTCATCCAAGGTGTTTAGGACTCATGCCCTTCACAAGGCAAAAAGGTCCCTCCTTAGGGTTTGGCCTAGGAACTTAGGGCAAATCAATTCCACACTACCCCACATTCTATGGGAAGGTGCTAAGTGCCATAACAAGTCAGTGGTCCAAAAAACATCCTCTGTTGAGGTGATTTGGTCACTCAAAATCAAATGTGCACTTTTTGACCAAAATACCCTTATTAAGGTAAAGTTAGGGTTGGGTCAATACCTATTCGAAACACATCCAAATTAAATGAAACGTTGTACAGATACATAACATGAGCCCAGGGACCACTCACCAAAATTTGGGAGGGTTTCGAGGTCATTTGACTGCTTAATTAAATTACCCTAGCTTTATTAAATAAAGTCAAAAACTTTAGGAAAATTGTGTCCAAAAATTCTGAGCTTTGGGCAGGCCCTAGGTATAGCTAGGATAGGCTCCCTGCCAAAATTTCAACTGATTTGGGCTAGGGATGAAGTGTGGGCACTCAGTTTAATGACTGCCTAGCCCTAAGGGTATGTCCCACCAAAATGGGTGCCCTGGTCAGACCATGCACCCAAATGGGTTCAAACAAATTTTAAAATAAAATAGACTCAGAGGGATACAATGTTTGTGTTGAAAGTTTTTCCACCAGATGAACCTAGGTATTTTTAAAAATTAAAACCATTTAGAGTATAATGTGTGACAGAAATGAAATAATCAAGAAATGATTTCCTATAGTTTATTCTCTGATGGAGCACGAATCTTGGCGCAGAATGAACGGAATCCGCTCATCTTCTTCGTTGAGCCGACGGCCAGGATGCATTCTTCCTGGTCCGACTTCAAGCGGCTGCCGCCGACCATCCAGCCACTTACCCGGCCGGCCACCGCCACCACCACCTCCGTTGAGGTGGGGGCTATCGCCAAGCGGCGGCTCTGCCGTCGGAGAGGCGTTTTCCGGCGGCTATAGCAAGAAAATTTCTTGCCGAAAACATGGAAAATGCTGGATTTGATCGGGCTCAATTGAGCCCGAATCTTAAGCCTAAGAAGTCCTATGATCTACCCGAGAGTTAAGGAGAGGGGGAGGACCTTCCTGGCGGCGTGGATGCGGGAAGAGCGGCGGGATGCCATTGAAGACGGCGGCGGCGCTCGGCTTCTGCAACAGTACAGTGGGATGGCTTGTCTCCTCCAGGTAAACGCTCAAAAATGTTCCCCTTTGCCCACTGATGGTGTTTAAATGGCAATTGGGGAAGGGGGGTGGCCGGTTCTTCAATTGTCATCAACACCATTTATGGTGTGGCTCGGGTAGAGTGGAGGGGGGCTGAATCCACCCCTTGGTGGCCGGGAAATGGCTGGAATCAACTCCTCTTCCCTAGAGGAGTTGATTGAAACCATTAAAGGTGGCTGTTAGCCTCCCTTGGACGATTTTCCACTCTCCCCTTCCTCTTCCCCATCTTCTCTTTCCTCCATTAACATGGAGGGAGCTCCTTTCTCTCTCCTAGTCACCTCTGGTTGACTGGTCAACCCCACAAGCTAAATGCAGCCCACTTGGTTATGATGGTCATGGAAATGGGGTTAGCCTAAGGATGAAGAGGCTTGGGCTTGGGTTAGCCCTTTTGGGCTAGGTTTGACTTGACCTAAATGAGGGTTGACCTGGGCCAATTTGACAATATGGGTTGACCCCATTGGGGTTTTAGTGGCCCATTGGACTCCCTTAAGGTCTAGGATTACTTGAATAGGGTTGGTTGGGCATCTTGGTGGTCACATATCCCTTGGTAAGGGCACTTTGACCATTCTAGGGCTAGAGTTGACTTGGGTCAACATGACCAATTGGGTTGACCCCAATGGGTCCTTGGTGGCCCATTGGCTTCCCCTAAGGTCTAGGTAGGGTTATGTAGGGTTACCCTGCACTTTGGAGGTCACATACCCTTAGTAAGGGTACTTTGACCAGATTAGGAGCTTGAGTTGACTTGGGTCAACCTGGCCTCTAGGATTGGCCCCAATGTGTCCTTAGTGACCCTTTGACCTCACTTTAGGGTTAGGAGGGCATAGGGTGGGTCCTCTAGGCTAGGAGTAGGTCAATTGACACTAAGTAGGCTAGTTTGACCCATTTAGGGCTAGGGTTGACCTTGGTCAACTGAGCCTCTTTGGTTGACCCTAATGGGTCTTTATGGCTCTAATGGACCTTCCAAGGTACTAGGGGTGTTGTGGTAGAGTCTTGGGGTTAAGGTGTAGCCCATGGTCATCCTAAACCATTGTTCAGAGTTCTACTATTTGCAGACCATGATGGTTTATCCACATTTTGTCCCCTATCTCTTGGCCCATTTTTGGCTTCCTAGGACTTTGTCATGACCTAGTCATGGCCAAAACCACTCTTAGGGGTCTAGTTGGAAATGGGATGTTACAGTGGTAACCTGAAATTGCATCTATAAAACTCATTACAAGAAAACCGACGGCTAAGTCAGCCAGCGCATCGATCTGAGGCAAATGATAACAGTTCTTAGGGCATGATTTATTAAGTAAAGAAAAATTTACACACATATGCCACCTGTCGTCTCGGTTTTTTAACCATTACTACATTGGAGACCTAACCGGGGTATTGTATTTTAGATACAAAGACGTCCTTAAGGAGTTTCTCCACCTCCTCCCTGATGAGCTCAGCCAGCATGTCCGCAACAGTCCTCTTCTTCTGCTGGTTGGGGCGGGACTCCGGGTCCAGGTTGAGACACTGATAGGCAATGTCCGCAACAATCCCTAGCATCTCTGCCGCGCTCCATGCAAAGGTGTCCACGTTTTTCAGGATGCACTCCAGCATCCTGCCCCGAGCCTCCGGGGTTAGCCCCCTGCTGATGCAAACTTTCTCCACCCTGCCTCCTTGGGTGAGAACTTTAATCTCCACGAACTCTTCTACAGCCTCTAGCCTTGACTGCTCCCCTATTCCCCAACGTCCCCCTCTCCCAGGAGAAGGATCTCCTCGACCTCCACCACTTCTTCTACGACCATCACCTCGGTCGGCTCCTCCTGGATCTCCTCTGCCATATCCACCTGGGTTCAGCTCTCCTCCACCTCCATCTCCTCTCCACTTGCCTCCTGCTCTGCCTCCTCCATCCTCCACTCTATGTCCTCGCCTCCCTCCTGCCAAGAGATGGAGTTCGCAGCATTGACGTAGTATTACCTGGCCACCTTGGGATCCCCCTAAACCCAGACCTAGATCCCCTCAGCGCTGAGCTTCAGGCACTGGTGGAAGGATGAGGGGACACAACGGAAGGTGTTGATGAGGGGCCGTCCGAAGATGACATTGTTACTACTGGGGGCATCCACGATGACAAACCTATAGGTGCGGGACTTCCCCCCCCCAGAGTGACATGGAGTCCCACTCCTCCTTCTACATCCTTCCTCTCCCCCAAAAATCCAAACAGGGGCCCATCCGAGGCCAGCACCCTCTTTGACTCCACCTTCATCGCGTCAAACACATTCTTAAAGATGATGTTGACTCAACTCCCATTGTCAATGAGGATCCTGGAGATAGTGAAATTTTCGATGGTCGTCTGGATGACCAGCGCTCAAAGGGATCCTCATGATCTGGCATGTCACTTCTGGAGAAGGTGATTTTCTCTTCTGGGGGAGGGGTTTGAGATGTGGAGCCAACTCTCCTTCTATACATTATGTGGAGGCTCGCCTTCCGGGAAGCCTCAATCCCCACCCCCATGGACCACTCTGATCACTGCTCGGGTTCCAACATCCACCCGATCTTCGCACCTATCCTCCTCCTCCTGAGGCAGGACCTCCTCAATCTGCACCTCCTAGCATGTGCTGCTCCCGGTTTACCCTCATCTCGAGGAACTTCGAACATGTGTCTGTAGCATGCCACTCCTCTTGGTGGAAGTCACAGTAGGGTAACTCCACCCTAACCTCTCTTCTCCTTCTCCGTGCAGTTCTCCTCCTCGCCCCCAGGGCTATAACTATAGCCTGGTTTTGGTTGGGATGGGGAGGTCTTGGGGCCTTCCTCCATCCCAGAGGATGGAGCTGATCCTGGCCCCCTGGCGGATGTCTCCTCCATGGAAACCTCTCTGAGGCACCTAGTCCTGTCACTCTGGCCTCCAACCTAGCCGATGGTCCGGCTCATAAGGCCCCCAACTAGGTTGGTGTTGTTGCTGCAATTGTCGCGGTTCCCTCTGCCGGGGTTCGGCTCTCCACTCCTCCTGACCTCTGCTACCTCTTGGCTCCTTCTCCTCCTCTGTGGCCCACCTGGCCAGCTTCCGAGCAAACTTCGGGTTTAATGCCTCCCCATCGACTTTTGTTGGGTACATTGGTTCTAATGTACCTGATTTGAAGAAGCCTCACCCAACTCAATGATATACATCAAAAATGTATTTGATGTGTTTTGATTTTACTTGTGCAGGTTAAGTATTTACAGGAAAGAAGAAAAAGTTTCTAAGTCCATGTGTCGACACCCAGAGGGAAAGTGTCGACACTTAAGAAGACTTGTGTCGACACCCAGGCAAGCAGTGTCGACACTTGGAGTCATTGTGTCGACACCAGGGATGCAGAGTCGACACCAGACAGAAAGTGTCGACACAAGGAGCTGTGTCGACACTCAATGAAGAAAAGCCCAGTGAAGCTGTGTCGACACTTAGCAGTTGTGTCGACACCCAGTGAAACTATGTCTACATCAGAAAGTGTCGACACTTGGAGGCTGTGTCGACACTCAGCAAAAGTCAGCAGAGTCTAAGTATAAGTGTCGACACCTAGAGCAATGTGTCGACACTCAGCAAAAGAGTCAACACTTGAAGAAAGTGTCGACACAAGAAAGAATGTGTCGACACTCAGCTGAAGACTCAAACTTGAAGAAAGTGTCGACACAAGGAGCTGTGTCGACACTTAGCAAAGTTCAAGAATATTCTAAGTACAAGTGTCGACACAAAGGAGATGTGTCGACACTCAGCAAAAGTCTCAACAGAAGAAGAATGTGTCGACACAAGGAGCTGTGTCGACACTCAGCAAGTATCAACACTGAAGACATGTGTCGACACCAAGAAGAAGTGTCGACACTTAACAAGTTCAACACATGAAGATGTGTCGACACAAAGGTGTTGTGTCGACACTTACAAGAATTCAACAGAGTGCTGAAGAACAAAGTGTTTTGTCGACACTCAATATCAGTGTCGACACATGAAGAAGAAGCTGTGTCGAGAAGTGCATTCTACAACACAAGGAGTTGTGTCTACACCTTGTAGGCTAGTGTCGACACTCAGTCAACCTGTGTCGACACTTGGTCTATAAGTGTCGACACTTAAAGATAGACAGTCTCGACATTTTTAGACAGTTACAGAATTTTCAAGAACTGACTGGATGACTTGACAGCTGCCATTCCAGCCAGTCTACTTCACCTGCCAGAGTTGTCAGAAATCAGTTATGAACCGGACCAGCCGGTTACCATGAAGAAGGCCTATAAATAGGCTTATACTATCTACAAAAACAGATGATTCAACACAAGTTCAAGTGATCATTAACAAGAAGAAGATCTAGCTATTCCTTGAAGAATCTAGTGAAGATCTAAGTAGTTGGAGAGAGAGAGCTCCATCCAAGAAGACAGCCGTTGGAACCAGGCTGAGAAGAAGGGTTCAGAGTTTGTTCTGAATCTTAAGTAGCAGAGATCAAGGATCAACTGCAGAGGAGATCAATCTTATTGTGTTTTATATTCAAGAAGCTTTGAAGAAAGCCAAGTCAGATTGATCTCAACATAGAGTTCATCCAAGAACTCATCAAGAAACTCACAACTCTTCTCTCTTTTCTCTGAGTTGTAGAGTTTACATTTTTGTATTCATATTTTCTTGTAGGATCCTTAGGGATCTGAGTCTGTAAGCCTGTAATTATAAAGGATGAGTGTAGGAGATTTGAATCTCTGAGTGTAGTCCTGTTGTGGCTGAGTGTAGGCTTTGTGAAGAAGCTGGGTGTAGGCTTTGTGAAGAAGCTGAGTTGTAGGGCCTTGGGCCTGAGTTGTAGGAACCTGTTTTGGGGTTCTGAGTGTAAGATCTGAGGATCTAAGATAGTGGAGGAGTTTCGCCGAATCTAGTACACTACTAGATAGGCGAAGGGGGAAAGTGGATGTACCCAAACCTTGGGGAAACACTATAAATCTGTGTGTCTACTGTGTGCTTGTGTAATTCTGTGATTGCTGCTTGTGTGCTGTGATAAAGTAACTAGAACTCTGTGTTATACTCTGAATTCTGCCTAAAAAGTTAAAAAGATTTAAGTCACCTATTCACCCCCCCCTCTCTAGGTGATTAGGTACAATATCTTTCAAGTGGTATCAGAGGGAGGTTACTCAAAAAGGGACATAACTGTCTGAGTAGATCCTGTTGCCAGATTCAGTCTAAGTAAAATTACAGATTCAAGAAACTCAAGAACCATGGGTTCCACTGAGAATCATAAGGAATTGGGATCCATGAAGCTACCCATTTGTAGAAAAGAGATCTTTGGCATTTGGAAGGAAAGGGTGAGACTGTTTATGGAAGCCTCAGACCCTAGGATTTATATCACAGTGAAGGAAGGGCCATATGTGCCCATGAAGGTGTCAGTCTTAGATGCAAATCAGAGAACACCTAAGGATTTCTCTGAAATGACAAAGGATGAGATTGTTCTACCCACAATGGACAAAAGGGCTCAGAATATCATTGTGAGTGCTATAGATGATGCTACTTTTCAGAATTTGATACACTGCAAGACATCTAAGGAGATGTGGGATACCTTAATAGTGTATATGGAGGGTTCTGAAGAAGTGAGGCAAGACAGAAAATCTTTGCTCAACCAAGAATATAAATGTTTTAGATAAGGTAAAGCTGATAGCATAACTGAATGCTATAAGAAATTCTATATGATTGTGAATGAGCTAATGTCCTATGGCAGAGAGTTCAGTAATTATGAGCTCAATGATAAGTTTCTAAGGTCCCTAACAAAAGATTGGGACACCAAGATCTGTGCCATTAGGGAAATGGCAAAGTTGGCAGAAATTCCTCCACCAACACTATTTGGAAAACTGCTATCCTATGAGATGCAGTTGATGGTGAGGAAAGAAGAGGAGAAATCAACAAGAAGTGAACATAAAGAAAGGACAGTGGCCTTCAAAACAGAAGCCCCCAGAAAGTACAGAAGTAAGTCACCAACTCCACCACCAAAAGTAGCTGAAACTGAATCAGATGAGTCAGCAAGTAGAAAGTCTGAAAGCAGTGAAAGTGATGAGGACTTTGCTGCCTTCACAAGACACTTTCAGAAGTTCTTAAAGAAGAAACAGTGGGGGACAAGGCCATCTACTTCACAGGGTAAAGAAGACTATTATCAGAATAAAAAGTCTTCAAACAAAGACAGGAAAAAGACCAAGTCTAGCAAAGCAACTCTTTCAAAAATTGTATGCTATTGATGTAATAGACAAGGACATGTTATTGCAGACTGTCCAGAGAAAAGGAAGGAGCCTAGTGACAAGAAAAAGACTCAATACAAGGGCAAGAAGGAAAAGTCTTTTGTTGCCAAAAAGGATAAGAGCCTGTCAGACATTTCTTCATCAGAAACTGAGTCAGATGCTGAGGCATACATAGGACTATTTGTTGAGGAAGAAGAAGAAGAGTTCATCCAGATCATGAACTCTATATATGAACAAGAGGACAGTCAGTGCCAAGGACTGATGGCATTAACAGAAAGTGACAAAATCCTGGAGTAGCCAGGACCTAGTAAGGTACAACATTGTTCTTTCAGTTCAATTTCTTGTGCTAGTACAGAATCAGATTCATCATCATCAAGTGATGAGAGTGCATCTGAGTCTGAAGAGGATATTCATCAGTTGATAGATGAATATAAAGTTCTGTTGCAAGCATTTAAGAAATGCAAATCCTTGGCCAAGAGTCAAGCTAAGGAGATTGCAAGTCTCAAAATGGCTGCAACTGATTATGAGAAGTTGTTTGATCAAAAACTTAATGAGATAGTCAGACTGAAGCACATAACTGTGATTTAGATGGGGACTATAACTTTTAAGAATGATCAAATCAAAAGTCTGGAGAATAGTCTTCAGAAGGAGAGAGATTTGGTTGCTAGGTTTTCAAAACCAAAGTCTGTTCTACCCTTAATTGATGAATTTGTTCATCAAAAAGGTAAAGTTGGACTGGGGTTTTCAAAACCTGCTAGGACTGTTCAGTCCAAGTCCAAGAGCAAAGCCCCAACTCTCAACAAGCCAGCTGTAGATAAAATAACTAAGACTGTACCTAAGCAAAGGTACAATAAGTTTGAGTGTTGGTGCTGTGGCAAGGTAGGCCACTTTGCCATGGATTGTTGGCACAATGCTAGTGCCAAAGTGAGTAGCAAACTGTCTGTTGGAAAACCTGTAGGTAGCTTTGTTAGGAAGCAAACTAACCAGTACCAATGACCCAAGAATTCTTTGGGTTCTAATGTTCACTAATCTGTTTTGCAGGTAAGTCCAAGTGGCCATGCCCCAATATGGTACTTGGACAGTGGATGTTCCAGACATATGACTGGAACAAGGGGATTGCTAAAGGACTACACACCTATAAAGGATGGTCCAAAAGTCACCTTTGGTGGTTCTGAAAAAGGGATCATCAAGGGTTTTGGTAACATATCTAACTCCTATATTACAATTACTCAAGTGGCCTATGTTAAAGGTTTGAAACATAACCTTATTAGTATAAGTCAATTGAGTGATGTAGGATATGACATCTCATTTGTGAAAGATGGTTGTCATATCAGGAGGTCAAATGATCAAGAGATCATTTTGACTGGTTATAGAAAAAGGAATGTCTATTGCTTAGACATTATGGTTGAGAACAATGGTTCTCCAGTGTGTCTTGTAGCTGATGAGATAGTCTCACATTGTGTCAAATGGCACAAGAGGCTAGCCCATCTAAATTACAAGACAATTGGACAACTCTTTAGTAAAGAGTTAGTGAGGAATGATCCTCAAGTTAAGTGTATTAAAGATGGAATATGCTCAGCTTGTCAAAAGGGCAAGCAGACTAGATCCACCTTTAGAAGCATTGAAAACAAAGATACTGTGAGGTGTTTATACCTCTTGCATATGGATCTCTTTGGTCCTATGCCAGTTCATAGCCTAGGTAGGAAGGTCTATACCTTTGTAGTTGTAGATGACTACTCAAGGTTTTCTTGGGTGTTCTTCCTTAGACAGAAATCTGAAACACCTAGTGTCTTCTATAGCTTTGTCAAACAAATTCAGAATGAACTAGACAGTACAGTGGTCAAGATAAGAAGTGACCATGGTACTGAATTTCAGTCTGATAGCATGACAAAACTATGTGAAGAATTTGGGATATTTCAAGAGTTTTCTTCACCAAGGACACCTCAGCAAAATGGCATTGCTGAGAGAAAAAATAGAACCTTGATTGAGGTTGGTAGGACCCTATTAAGTGATACATCACTACCAGAATATTTCTGGGCTGAAGCAGTTAATACTGCATGCCATGTAATTAATAGGGCTACCATTACTAAAAGCTACAACAAGACCCCCTATGAGGTTATGAAAGGCAGAAAACCAAACTTATCCTACTTCAGGATCTTTGGTTGTAAGTGCTTTATACTTAACAATGGAAAGTCTTACTTGACTAAGTTTGCTGCCAAGTCCCAAGAGGGAATTTTTGTTGGGTACAGCAACAACAGTAAGGCTTATAGAGTCTACAACCTGTCTACACAAGTTGTAGAAGAGTCTGTACATGTAGTATTTGATGAAACTAGACTTATTAACAATGAGTTGTCTAGTAGTATTTGCAGCCCCACAGGTATAACAAAGAAGATGGACAAGCTCACTATAGAAGAAGAACGTACTGCAAGACAGCAAGTAGAAGATAGTGGCTGCTGTCCAGGGGGAGTACTACATGTACCTAATGCAGATGAAGTCCAAGGAGTACAGCAAGATGAAGAAGTTGAAGAAGTTCAACCCGAAGCCAGGATGCCTCCAGCCAATAGGCATCTAAGAGATCATCCAGCAGAACAAATCATTGGTGATCCAAGACAAGGGGTACAAACAAGGAGCAGAAATCTGAATGCAGTGCTCTTCTCCAGTTTCCTATCCCAAGTTGAACCAAAGAAGTTTGAAGAAGCCATCCTAGAGCCTTATTGGGTTGAGGCAATGCAAGAAGAGCTGAATCAGTTCAAGAGGTGCAAGGTCTGGGAACTTTTTCCTAAACCTAAAGACCACAACATAATTGGGACCAAGTGGATCTTTAGGAACAAGATGGATGAACATGGAGTCATCATTAAGAACAAAGCAAGATTGGTTGCTAAAGGATATAGGCAGGAAGAAGGTATTGACTTTGATCAAACCTTTGCTCCAGTAGCCAGACTGGAAGCCATAAGGATGTTCCTGGCCTATGCAACCTTTCAAGGATTTAAAGTTTACCAAATGGATGTAAAGTCAGCCTTTCTGAATGGTAATCTAAAAGAGAAAGTCTATGTGGAACAGACATCATGTTTTGTTGACTCAACTCAACCTAATCATGTATATAGACTTAGGAAAGCTTTATATGGGTTAAAGCAAACCCCTAGGGTTGGTATGAAACCCTGTCTAGTTTCCTCATTGAGAATAAGTTCACAAGGGGGAAAATAGACAAGACTCTATTCCTTAGGGAATCCAGAGGCAAAGTAATAATAGTCCAAATATATGTAGATGACATAATATTTGGGTCTACTGAAAGTAGTGTTTGCAAAAAGTTTGCAAAACTAATGCAATGACAATTTGAGATGAGTAGTATGGAAGAACTTAAGTTCTTCTTGGGTCTCCAAGTTAGACAGACTGATAATGGTTTATCCATATGCCAGTCTAAGTTCACCCTAGAACTCATAAGGAAGTATGGTATGGATTCATCCAGTACCATGAAGACTCCTATGGGGTCAAGTATGTCTCTTAGCAAGGATGATGCAGGGAAACCTGTAGATGAGTCTTTGTATAGAGGGATAGTTGGCTCCCTATTATATTTGACTGCAAGTAGACCAAATATCATGTATTCTACATGTGTCTGTGCAAGGTATCAAGCATGCCCTAAAGAGTCTCATTTGACAGCAGTCAAAAGGATACTGAGATATCTAAAGGGTACTCCTTATCTAGGCCTCTGGTACCCTAGGAATGGGGATTTTGAACTAACAGGTTATTCAGATACATACTTTGCAGGATGCAAAGAAGACAGAAAAAGCACAACTGGAACCTGTCAATTCCTAGGTGGAAGACTGATTTCATGGAGTAGCAAAAAGCAAACAAGTGTGGCTATCTCCACTGTAGAATCAGAATATGTGGCTGCAGGAAGTTGCTGTGCTCAACTTCTATGGATACAACATCGGCTTGAGGACTATGGAATTCAGGTAAGTAGAACTCCACTATTTTGTGATTCTACTAGTGCTATATCAATTGCAAACAATCCTGTTTCTCATAGTAGAACTAAACATATTGAAATAAAATATCATTTTCTTAGGGAACATGTAAAGAAAGAAGATATTTTACTGGAATATGTTAAGATAGATAATCAACTAGCTGATATGTATACTAAGCCCTTAGAAGAAACTAAGTTCAATAGGTTTAAAATTGAACTAGGAATGATAAACTTAGAATAAGTTCATAAGAATGGCTAAGTAAAATAGTGTCGACACACAGAGTTGTCTGTGTCGAGACAGAAAATTGGTGTCGACACTTCAGTGAAAAGGTGTCGACACATCTAGGAAGTTGGTGTCGACACTTCAGAAAATTAGTGTCGACACATGATATGTACGTGTCAACACATCCAAGGTGGTGTCGACACTTAGTGTTTACTCAGAATTATCTAAGTAAAGTCTCGACTAAATGTCGAGTTATGTGGTGTCGACACATAAACAAGTGTCGACACATATATTCTGTTGACTAAACTTGTGTCGACACATAGGTGTCGAGACATTATAAGTCAGTGTCGACACTTTTCAACAGTATCGACGCAATTTAAGTTAGTTAACCCGCCTTTTCATCTTCAAACCTAGAAAGGTATAAATAGAATTTCTCCATTGTCTGTCGACACGCTCACTAAAGTTTCGAGACCAAACTTGTGTGTCGACACCTCTCTTCTCTCCAGTCAAATTCTTCAAACCCTAATGGCGCCAAAGCTCGAGGAGAACGTCAATGAAGGCTATGAACTGGTGCGAGACGCATTTGAGGATGCAGACCCGGAGATCAAGAATGTGATAACCCTAGTTGCAGACTAGGGGTTAGAATTTCTTGTTTCAGAGCCTACAAAGATCTGGAAGAAGGAAGTTCTAGAGTTTCTGAATGGAGCTAAAATAGACGAATCTGGATTCAAGATCAAATCCAGGGTACATGGAGAAAAGGTGAAGGTATCACTTAAAAGTTTGAGAAAAGTCCTAAATCTACCTAGGACAAAAGAAGAGGATGAAGTAACTGCTTCTAAGACCAGAGAAGCATTGACATGGTGTGGTCTGGATCCAAAGATGAAAATTGGATCTGTATTCAATAGGAAGGGGATGAACAGCCAGGGTAAATTTCTATCAGAAATTGTAGGCAAAGTGATCTTAAGTAAGCCTAGAGGGCATGACAGGGTATCTGCCCATATGTTCAATCTCATGACCAGGATAATCTTTAGCCTAAAAACTGATTGGTCTATTGTTGTCTTTGAAAAGATTAAGGAGAGTCTGAAGAAACCCAATTTGGGTAGAATAATAAGTTTATACCTAGCTGGTATTATACCAGAGGTTATGGGTCAAGCTGCTGGCAGTAAAATCAATCATATGAGAAAGATGGACATGAGGATATTCTCTAGATGAGACAAGTTTTGTCTAAGGAGATGCCAACCCCTGAGAAAATAACTTCTGAGAAAGCAACACCTCTAAAAAAGAAGAATAAAACTGCCCCAGTGGCTCAGGATACATCTAGCAGCTCTGATAGTGAAGAGCAAGTTGTCTTTACTCCATAAGAGAATGTAGAAGGAAATGCTGGGAGGTCTCCAGCTCAACAAGATGCTGCAGTGAGAAAGGGGGAGCTACCACCAGCTAGCCCCTTACACCAGGATTCAGTCCAGGGGGAGCCACTAGTTATGGAAGAGCCAACTACACTAGAGAGTGAGCAAGCAACCTACATCATCCTTGAGGTAATCTCTGAGCTTAATGCTTTAGATTTCCCTATAGAGGATAATGTTTTGTCTGATTCCTTCATTAATGTTAATCAGCAAACTCAGATTGATAGTCAAGTCCCAGATGTTGTCATGGAGGACACATCTGTTACAGTTCAAGTTGTATATGATCCAGTGGTAGATGAGCCAAGAGTTTCTCCAGCTCATTCTCCACAAGAATTTACAATAGAAGATTTATTTCTTAATCTGGATCAACAAGACCTTGAGAAGGAATGTACTGCTGCTGAGGGGGAGAATGCTCCAGTTGAGAGGGAGCAAGTGCAAATTCTTGAAGAGCCTGCAAGGCAAGAACCTGAGAAGCCCAAAGCAGTTGAGGAGCTACCTAAGGAGAGGGTAGATATAGCCAGCACCTCAGCTTCTGAAGATGAGGAGGCTGCAAAGGCTAAGAAAAGGAAGTTTCAAGTTTTCAAAAGAAGAAGTCAGAATTATAAGAAGGCTTTGCAAACCATAGCACCACAGCCTGCACTACAGCCAACTCCATCAGTAGACTACAGTGCATTGATGGTTGCTATGCAAATCAAACTTGATGAGCACAGAAAAGCCATAGAAACCTATGTGGATGAGGGGCATAAATCTCTACAGTTTGATCTAGCCCAAGATATAAAGTCTATAAGATTTGAAATGAATCTTAATAAAAAGGAAATGACTGACTGCTTCCACAAGGGAGGGAATGCAGTGGTGTACTTAGCAACTCATCAAGAAAAGATAAAAGCTCAAGTAGATGATATTGCACTGAAGCAAGGATATGTTCTTAAAAACCAGAACAGAATGAATGATAACTTAACTGCTTCTCATAATGTAATTGTCACAGAAATGAAGAACATAGCTTCTGGACTGATAACTTCTACTGCTACTGCTAAGGCAGATTTTGATAAAGCACTGCAAGAGAGCTTAACTGCTGTTACAACTGCAATTCAAGACTCTCAAAAGTTGATAACTGACAAACTCCAAAGGTTGAAACCTTTCTTTAAAGATGGAGTTAATTATTTAGATAACCAAGTGAGATTTCAGAAAGATGATATCAGAGATCACATAGAAAGAAAAGTCATAAAGGGGGAGAGGGTGTTAGTCAAAGCCAGCTCTGATCATGCCAAGTGGATATCTAATTCTATCAGAGCTACTCTTGGATATCCTCCATTGTGTGATGATGACAATGTTGCAGAATCTGGGATACATCCTGCATATCTAGGAGGGGAGCAACCAGAAGTGGCTCAAGTCATCTACCCTCCTCCAGATTTTGATATGGTCCAAGCTGATATACAGTCTATGTATAGCCCACCTGGGGGTCAGCAAAATGTCATCATAGAGAAGGTAGTTCAACCAGTATCTGAGGCTATGCAAGAAGCTTTGCAGAGAGAACATGAAGCTATGCAGAAAGAAGAAGAAGCCAGACTGTCTAAAAAGATGTTCAGGGAGCAAGCTGAACAAAGATTAGAGTTTGAGCAGTGGAGCCCCACTTCCAGAAACATTATCTTAACTGCATGGAAAGCTGCAAAAGATAATATACAAAACAGAAACAAGTGGTTTTCTGAATTGGAATGGAGAAAACATGAGACAAGGCAAGATGCCATAGTCCAATATAGAAGAAAGGCAAAGATGTGAAATCTACCTCCTACTGCTCAGGAGCCTAGCAAGTACTTTCCCAAGCCTTATCATTATTTTGAGAGGCAAAAGATCAAAGCTGAAGAGCTAAAGAAGAAAGAGCTGAAAGGGAAAAAGCCTGCTGAAACTGAAGATGCTGAAGCTTCTATGCAAGCTAAGATACAGTCTGGAAAAGGGATAGTGATCAAAGATGCTGATCAAAAATAGCATAGAAATTTTCATAAGTTTACTATGTAATCTTTTGATGTTAAACATTCTGTAAACTTTTGAATTATGAATATGACAAGCTGTTAGAACAATGTGCTGTGTGATAAATTTGCTGTGTGATAAATTTATTTCATAATTGTTCTGAGATAATGTCGATGTATATATGTTTGATTGATACATGTTTATGTTTGCCCTGATATATAATCCTGCTTTACATCATACTATGATTTTATTATGTATGGTGTATATCATTGACTAAGGGTTATGACTTCTCCAAATAGGGGGAGAATGTTGGGTACATTGGTTCTAATGTACCTGATTTGAAGAACCCTCACCCAACTCAATGATATACATCAAAAATGTATTTGATGTGTTTTGAGTTTACTTGTGCAGGTTAAGTATTTACAGGAAAGAAGAAAAAGTTTCTAAGTCCATGTGTCGACACCCAGAGGGAAAGTGTCGACACTTAAGAAGACTTGTGTCGACACCCAGGCAAGCAGTGTCGACACTTGGAGTCATTGTGTCGACACCAGGGATGCAGAGTCGACACCAGACAGAAAGTGTCGACACAAGGAGCTGTGTCGACACTCAATGAAGAAAAGCCCAGTGAAGCTGTGGACACTTAGCAGTTGTGTCGACACCCAGTGAAACTGTGTCTACATCAGAAAGTGTCGACACTTGGAGGTTGTGTCGACACTCAGCAAAAGTCAACAGAGTCTAAGTATAAGTGTCGACACCCAGAGCAATGTGTCGACACTCAGCAGAAGAGTCAACACTTGAAGAAAGTGTCGACACAAGAAAGAATGTGTCGACACTCAGCTGAAGACTCAACACTTGAAGAAAGTGTCGACACAAGGAGCTGTGTCGACACTTAGCAAAGTTCAAGAATATTCTAAGTACAAGTGTCGACACAAAGGTGATGTGTCGACACTCAGCAAAAGTCTCAACAGAAGAAGAATGTGTCGACACAAGGAGCTGTGTCGACACTCAGCAAGTATCAACACTGAATACATGTGTCAACACCAAGAAGAAGTGTCGACAGTTAACAAGTTCAACACATGAAGATGTGTCGACACAAAGGTGTTGTGTCGACACTTACAAGAATTCAACAAAGTGCTGAAGAACAAAGTGTTGTGTCGACACTCAATATAAGTGTCGACACATGAAGAAGAAGCTGTGTCGAGAAGTGCATTCTACAACACAAGGAGTTGTGTCGACACCTTGTAGGCTAGTGTCGACACTTAGTCAACTTGTGTCGACACTTGGTCTATAAGTGTCGACACTTAAAGACAGACAGTCTCGACATTTTTAGACAGTTACAGGATTTTCAAGAACTGACTGGATGACTTGACAGCTGCCATTCCAGCCGGTCTACTGCACCTGTCAGAGTTGTCAGAAATCAGTTATGAACCGGACCAGCCGGTTACCATGAAGAAGGCCAATAAATAGGCTTATACTGTCTACAAAAACAGATGATTCAACACAAGTTCAAGTGATCATTAACAAGAAGAAGATCTAGCTATTTCTTGAAGAATCTAGTGAAGATCTAAGTAGTTGGAGAGAGAGAGCTCCATCCAAGAAGACAGCTGTTGGAACCAGGCTGAGAAGAAGGGATCAGACTTTGTTCTGAATCTTAAGTAGCAGAGATCAAGGATCAACTGCAGAGGAGATCAATCTTATTGTGTTCTATATTCAAGAAGCTTTGAAGAAAGCCAAGTCAGATTGATCTCAGCACAGAGTTCATCCAAGAACTCATCAAGAAACTCACAACTCTTCTCTCTTTTCTCTGAGTTGTAGAGTTTACATTTTTGTATTCATATTTTCTTGTAGGATCCTTAGGGATCTGAGTCTGTAAGCCTGTAATTATAAAGGCTGAGTGTAGGAGATTTGAATCTCTGAGTGTAGGCCTGTTGTTGCTGAGTGTAGGCCTTGGTGGCTGAGTGTAGGCTTTGTGAAGAAGCTGAGTGTAGGCTTTGTAAAGAAGCTGAGTTGTAGGGCCTTGGGCCTGAGTTGTAGGAACCTGTTTTGGGGTTCTGAGTGTAAGATCTGAGGATCTGAGATAGTGAAGGAGTTTGGCCGAATCTAGTACACAACTAGATAGGCGAAGGGGGAAAGTGGATGTACCCAAACCTTGGGGAACCACTATAAATCTGTGTGTCTACTGTGTGCTTGTGTAATTCTGTGATTGCTGCTTGTGTGCTGTGATAAAGTAACTAGAACTCTGTGTTATACTCTGAATTCTGCCTAAAAAGTTAAAAAGATTTAAGTCACCTATTCACCCCCCCCTCTAGGTGATTAGGTACAATATCTTTCAACTTCTATTGTCGTCCTCTCCATCAGCTGCTCGTAGGAGAGTGGCGGCACCATCTTCAGCTCTATTCTGAAGAAAACCTGTTGCAACCCCAATATGGATGCCATTATCAGGGTGTGCCCTAACATCTCCTGTACCTGGGTGTCCTCCTCCTAGAACCGGTCGACATAACTCCCCAAGGTCTCGTTGACCCCCTACTTGATGTGGAACAGGGACTCCGACTCCTTCTTCCTCCTTTTGGAGGTGGTGATTCTTAGCTTGAACCCCCGATGTAGGTCCTCGAAGCAGTAGATGGAGTTGGCCGATAGATGGTGGAACCACTCTCTCGCCTTCTCCTTGAGAGTGTTGGCGAAGAGCCTGCACATGAACCCATCTAACAAATGTCAGATCGAGACCATGTCCTCAAACCATTGGACGTGCTAGTCCTGGTCTCCCTTCCCGGTGTAGTAAGACATCTCTGGCTCCCAGAACCCCTCTGGAACTGGGGCAGAAGAAACCAACTCGTTGAAGGGGCTGCCTCCCCCTGCTGGGCGAGCCAGAGGGTCTCTCACCCCCATCTCGCTGAACTGGCCCCCACTTGCCAAGCCAAGGAAGAGCACTCGCCCGGGGAGCTCGCATCCTCTCCCCTCCTCTACAACTTCCTTCCCAGCTCGCCTGCAGGAGCGTCCTCGCCAAGGGCTGGGACCGCGAGTACATGTGCTGCTGGTGTCGAGCACTCGGCACGCTCGTCGAGAGCTAACCTGATAAGGCCGAGCACCTCCTGCCTGAAGTCTTTGAACATCCCCACCGTGGCGAGAGGGGGAGGGGTGGTGAGTCGGACCTGTCCGAGCCTTGCCGTGATCCTCCAGTCATCGAACCCGCCGAAGATTTTCAGTGCTGACCACTCTCCACGCTCACCGCACCAGAATATTGAAACAGAGAATTCAGTCTTTGTGGTGTTCACCCTTGGGGAAGGGGTGAACGCACACTTACTTCTCTCCTGCAGGCCAAATAACCAAGGAAAAGACAAGGGAACATACCCAAGGGCTCGGCGTGGAGGTCCCACCACACACCTGGAAAATCTTAGAGTGCTTTCCCTCCTTAGCCAAATACCGAGCTAAGACAACCTTAGTAAGCGCTAGAAGATCAGGGAACAAGTGAGCATGCCTTCTAAGGTACCCCTTGGATCCTATTTATAGATTTCTGAAAACGGCCTGCAAATAGCCAACCTCTGCTATTCCAAACAGTTATGTGCAGTCCAGGTTGGCCTACCAACAACGTGACTCCGCTGTTCTGGTAAGGTATTTGCACCCCCAGGAAGGGCATCCATGTAATTTTTCCTCTGGACCCCACGGGGCGTGTTTTCCAGACACGGGATCAGCTCGCCTCAACTCACCACTCTGCTGGGGCGGACGCGACCTAGCTCCCATAGCTCTCCCTAAGTCCTTAGGCGAGAGTGAGCGTGAGCACGAGCTGGGACGCGGTGGCCCGCCAGCCCTTATTGTGAGGCGGGCTGGCGACGAGGTCGCCTATGCGAGAGCGGGCTGGATGGGCTGGCTCGCGTAGCTCGCCCACCTAGCTTTGGAAAGAGTGAGTCGTCCGTCCGGATTCGCCCGCCTGCTGTTCTGACGCGGGCCGGTTTCTATGGCTCGCTCGCCCGGCCTGGTGGACCCACTCGGCGAACGCGGGGTTGTACACCGGGCATTGTCACGCGGGGCACGGGGGCCCCTGTTCACTATCACTCGTGTGTATGTGTGTGTGTGTGTCTGTATATATATATTGTACAACCTCGGGCTCGCAAAGAGCCCCCAAGAAGCAAATAGGTTGAGATGCGCGAATGGGACTAGGGGGACCACTCGCAAGAGGCGAGATGATGGACTCTCCAATGGACAAGATGCCCCCATCCAGAGGCGAGAGGGCCTCCAGAGGCGAGAAGGCCTCCTTGGGCGAGAGAGTCTCCAGCAACAAGGAGATCTCGCAGCAAAGGGCGAGAGGCGCCGGCGAGACGGGCAGTGGGGTCCCTCTCGCCGACAGGTTCCTTTCCACTCGCCAGGGGGAGAAGAGGCCTTTTTTATATTTCCCTGTCAAACAGGGGTTTTTACTCTTCTACCCCGGGTATTTTTACCCTCTTACCCTTAGTGGACTGCATATAGCTCCTCAGAACAGCGGAGTTTGGCTGTTGGCAGACCCAGCCAAGGGTACCCCGGTAATTTCAGACCGGTGCAGTTTTGTTATTGGCAGTTCAAATTCTGAAATCTATAAATAAGCCCATAGGGGTTTTTCAGAAGGGACTTTTCAGACTCCAAAAAGAGGATTCATTGGCACAGTCTTCTGAGGAACTCCAAGCCCAGCTTTTGGCTTTGGAGGGGAAGCTCTCTGTGACCTTCCGGGTAAGCGGTGGGACCTCCCTGCTGCGGCTTTGGGCCAGTTTTTCTTAGTCCTTCACGACCAGTCGGAGGTCGAGCTTGGGCCAAGTAGGTGTTGGCTACGCCCCTATTTTGTGAACGCTTGTCGGAGTCAAATTTTGGCTTCAACAGTTCTGGTGCGGTGAGCGTGGAAGTAGCCGGTTCAAGAAAAGTTTGAGTTTGGTCCTATGGCAGGAGGTGAAGGAGAAGGATCTGGTTCTGGAGGTTCTCCCTCCCAGGTAGAAGAGGCGACGAGGAAAATGCTGGAAGACTTCAGGCGAGAGGTCATGCAAACCATAAGCTTGGCCTTCTCGGCAAGGAGCGAGTGGGCGACGCCTCAGGTCCCGATCGAGGTGGTCCCGCTTTTAGGCGAGAATGCCCCTGGTCAGCGCCCGGGGAAGGAAGTCCCTGCGGAGGCTGGCGAGAGGGACGTGGCGGCGCGAGAGCTCTTCCCAGGTCAGCGTCCCGGAAAGGAGATCCCTGCAGAAGACGGCGAGAAGGAGGCAGCTGTGCGAGAGCTCTTCCCTAGGCACGGTCTCGCAGATCAAGCCAGCCAGCCGAGACCGCGAGACGTGCCCTCTCGGCAAGCAGTCGGCGAGAGCCCGTTCAGTGAACTCGTCATCTCGGCTCCGGTGCCGGAGGGGTTCCGGGAGCCCGACATGGCTTACTACTCAGGGAAGGATGATCCTGTACAACATGTGCAGTGGTTTGAAGATGTGGTTTCGATATGGCAAATGACGGATGCGTTTAAGTGTCGTCTGTTTGCCATCACCTTGAAGGAGAAGGCGCGAGACTGGTTCCACCAGTTACCGGCAAGGTCGATTTATTGTTTCGAGGATCTGCGGAGGGGTTTCTTATTGAGGTTTTCAACATCGAAGAAGCGTAAGAAGGAGGCAGAGTGCTTGTTCTCGGTAAGGCAGAGCCAGGATGAAACGTTGGGTCACTACGTAGATCGGTTTCAGGAGGAGATCCTCCAGGTCTAGGAGGTCCCTGGGTACACGCTGATGCTTGCATTCACCCTGGGACTGAGGCCAGGCTTCTTTAGCATGGAGTTGAAAAGGGTGCCCCCCCTCTCTTTTGAGGAGCTTATGGAGAGGGCGGCAAAGGAGACAAATTTTGAGACGGCCAATCCGGCGTTTGCAAGGAGGTTAGCCAGATTGGCGGAGGACGATGCAAAGGAAACGGGAGCGGGAAAGCAAAAGGAGCAGAGGGAGCAGAGAGAAGAAAGAAGGAGGGAGGAACCCTGAGGCCAGGGACACCAAGGACAGAATCACCGGGGGGCCCGAGAGCCGAGCAACCGGATAGGTTGGAGGCCTCATGAGGGTCGCCCCCAGGAGTTAGGAGGAGGCTTCTAGGGGAGAGATAACTTCCGGGAGCCAAGGAGGTTCGATCAACCAGCGTGGAGACAGGGAGCGAGGGATCGTTTTCAGCATCAGCAAGAGGCGATGGTGATCGGTCGAGGGAGAGGAGCTCGAGGAGGAAGAAGAGGAAGAGGAGAAGGAAGAAGGGGTGGGGTGGCGTTTCCTTTCTGTGACTTCCATCAGGAGGGAGGTCACGCAACGGCCACATGCCCGGAGTTCTTGGAAATGAGAGAGGCCAGAGGGTTGAGGAGGCAGGATCCGCCGGTAAGGATCGTGGAAATGCAGCAAGGGGAGGCGGAAGACAGGTGCGAGGACCGGGTAGATGTGGGAACCCGGGGAGGAATCAGGGCCATTCTCGGGGGGATTGGGATCGAGGCCACCCGGAAGGGGAGCCTCCAGACCATGTTCCGAAAGGGGGTAGCCTCGACCTCCCAAACTCCACCCCCGCTAGAAAAAATTACCTTCTCTTCAGAGGATATGCCGGAGTATGAGGACCCGTTCTGCGATGCCTTGGTAATCCAGACGGCGGTAGAGAACTTTACGGTCTCCAAGATCCTGGTGGATAACGGGAGATCCGTAAATGTGATTTTTAAGAGGGACTTCGATGAGATGCAGGTGGAAACCAAAAGGATCTTGGCCTCAGACGGACCGTTGTTCGGATTCTCCGGGGAGAGAAAGGAAGTAGAAGGGGGAGTAGGGCTGCACGTGAGGTTGGGGGCGTGTCACGGAACTGCCGGTTCGTGATTGTGGACGCCCCGAGCAGCTACAGCGCCATCTTTGGGCGTCCCCTCATCAGCGCCTTTCGCTGCGTCCCCTCCTCTTTTCATCAATGTCTCAAGTTCAACAATGGAGGGGTGCAGGTCAGGGTCAGGGGGGATCCAAAAGTGACGAGGCAGTGCTACGTTACAGCGGTTAACACCATATCTTGTATGGCAGAGGCGGAGGAGTTGGAGAAGGAGATGGCGGCGCAAGAAGAAGCTATCAGGGAAGAAGAAGTGAGCCCAGAGGAAACAGAAGGAGGAACCAAAAATGAGGTCGGGGGAGATGAGACTGAGAAGCAGCAAGGAGGAGGTGTGCAGGAGGCTCAGGGGGGTGTTGAGGTCGAGCAGCAACAGGAGAGCCCGGAGGGGGTAATGGAGATCGAGGAGGAGCAGAGGGGAGGAGATGTGCAGGAAGTCCGGAGGAGCGGGGAGTTGGAGCCGCGGGAAAGAATGCAGGAGAAAGTAGGAGGAGAAGGGGCTGAGGAGGAAGCCCGAGGGGGCATGGAAATTGAGATGCGGCAGGACGAGGTGAAGGAAGTTGAGGGAGCAGGAGGGGAAGAAGAGCCGGAGCAGGAAGAAGAAGCAGGGGACGGCTGGGAGCAGTCGTGGCTAGAGGTGGCCGAGGAAGTAGTGGAGGTGGAGGTCCACACCAGCCAGGGGCAGTTACGAAGGGTGCAGATTAGCGGGGGCTTGAGCCCCGAAGACCAGGAGCGGATGCGGGCCTGCATTCAGAGCAACGTCGACGTCTTCGCTTGGAGCGCGGCGGACATGCCGGGCATTGATGCGGACGTGGCTTGCCACTGCCTGAATCTGGACCCTCGGACGCGCCCCATACGTCAGAAGATGAGAGCCATCGCCACCAAGCTGGAGGAGCCCATTCGCGAGGAGGTCAAGAAGCTCCTAGAGGCGGACTTCATCTCAGAGATCCAGTATCCAGGCTGGATCTCCAATGTAGTAATGGTGAAGAAGGAGGGAGGAAAGTGGAGAATGTGTATTGACTTTTCGTTATTAAATAAATCATGCCCTAAGGATTGCTACCCCCTGCCTCGAATCGACGCGCTGGTTGATTCAGCCGTTGGTTTTTCTGTTATGAGTTTTCTGGATGCTTTTTCAGGTTACCATCAGATCCGGGTGCACCCTCCTGATGTCAAGGACGTCTCCTTAATCACAAGGGAAGGGTGCTTTAGTTTCAACATGATGCCCTTTGGGTTAAAAAATACGGGAGCGACGTACCAACGGATGATGGATCGAGTTTTCCTGGGTCAAAGGGGTCGGAACCTAGAAGTCTACGTTGATGATCTCATGGTAAAGAGCAGGGGAGTGAACTCGCACCTCCAGGATCTGGAGGAGACGTTCGCCACCTTGAGAAAGTTCAAAATGAGGTTGAACCCCTTAAAATGTGTTTTTGGGGCAAGTCATGGGAAATTCCTTGGGCACCTTCTGACCCCGGCAGGGGTAGAACCTAATCCTGATAAAGTAAAAGCCATTCTAGAGCTAGAATCACCGCGAAACGCTAAGGAGGTGCAGCGCTTGACAGGAAAGCTGGTCGGCCTTAGCAGATTCCTCTCCAGGTCGGGGGAGAAGTGCTCACCTTTATTTAAAGTGCTACGAGGGAATCAGAGTTTTGAATGGACCGCGGAGTGCGAAGAAGCTTTTCAAAAGCTGAAGGAGCAACTCTCCCGGGCTCCTATGCTTCAAAGCCCAAAAGAGGGGGAAGATCTGACCTTGTACCTAGGAGTTGGAGCAGAGGCAGTGAGCTCCGTCCTAGTCAGAGAAGAGAGAAAGAAGCAGCTGCCCATTTATTATGTTAGTAGGATCCTAAGGAAGGCGGAGCTTCGTTACCATATCCTATAAAAGCTGGCATACGCCTTGGTCGTTTCAGCCAGGAAGCTCCGGCCATATTTCCAAGCACATTCGGTTAAGGTGGTGACGGACCATCCTCTCCGAAAGATTTTTGAAGGAGTAGAGCACTCGGGTAGACTGGCCAAGTGGTCTATCGAGTTGAGTGAATTCAACATTTCGTTCGTACCGAGGCTCTCCATTAAAGCACAGGTGGTGGCCGACTTCTTGGCAGACTACGTCACGGAGGTCGGGGCCGAGGAGCTGCGGCCACCGGAAGCATGGAAGATAATGGTCGACGGGGCCTCGGGAAAGCACTCCCTTGGAGCGGGGGTGGTACTAACAAGTCCTCAGGGGGTGACCATAAGACATGCGGTCGCCTTGCATTTCCCCACAACCAACAACCAAGCAGAGTGTGAGGCAGTGATAGCCGGCCTTCGCTTGGCTAAGGAGCTCGAGATTAAGGACGTTGAGGTTTTCACAGATTCATTGGTGGTAGCATCTCAGATACGTGGAGAGTTCGAGGCTCGGGAGCCCACCCTTGTGAAATATTTGTCCAAGGTGAGGACGATCATCGGGGGGTTCCGGACATTCTCCATCCAGCACGTCCACAGAGAAGAGAACACTGCTGCCGATCGATTGGCTAAGTTCGGACCTTGGGAAGGGGGTGCCATGACTGATTTATTCCATCCAGTGATCGAAGAGGGGGAGCTAATGGAAGTGGATCGGTGGCCCTCATGGGTAGATCCTTTTGTTACCTTCTTTCTGACAGGAACCCTCCCTGAGGGGGTCAAGGAGGCAAGGAACTTCCGGCATAAGGCAGCTCATTATCTCATGCATGAAGGAGGGCTACACCGGAGGATGCTTTCGGGTCTCCTAGCTCGATGCGTAACGGAGGAGGAGACCAGACACATTCTGGAAGAGGTGCACTCCGGGGAATGTGGTAGTCATTCCGGAGGGAGGACGTTGGAAGCAAGGGTGGTCAGGCAGGGGTACTTCTGGCCCACCCTGAGGAAGGACGCGACAGAGTTTGCGAGGAAATGCCGAAAATGCCAGCTCTTCGCCCCCCTCCACCTCTTGCCGGCTCAAAGGCTCCGAAGCATCACAGCACCATGGCATTTCGCCATTTGGGGAATGGATCTAGTTGGGCCTTTTCCTCCAGCTAGTGGACAAAGAAGATTCCTCCTGGTTATGATAGATTACTTCTCCAAGTGGCTGGAGGTTAAGTCGCTAGCAAAGGTGACCTCCCAAGTCATCAGGAACTTCGTCTGGGGGGGAGATCATTTGCAGGCACGGGCTGCCTCAGGCCATCGTCACGGATAACGGCCCCCAGTTTGCTAGAGAAGAGTTCATCAGCTTCTGCACTCAGCTGGGCATCGACCTCATGTTTGCCTCCTTCCACCACCCCAGGAGCAACGGTCAGGTGGAGGCGGCAAACAAGATTATCGTTAACTTGCTAAAGAAGAAGGTGGAGAATCTGAGAGGGAATTGGGTAGAGCAGCTCCCCTCGATCCTGTAGGCTCTGAGAACAACCCCGAACACGTCCACTGGTGAGACCCCTTCCAAGCTTTCCCATGGTTGTGAGGCGGTACTACCAGTGGAGTTCGAGGTCCGATCCCCACGAGTCGCGGCTGCAGGTGATGGGGACGAGGCATGGAGGATGGAAAATGAAGAAGGCCTGCGCCTCTCACTAGACCTTGCAGAGGAGCTGCGAGACGTAGCAGCCATCAGACAAGAAGAGATCAAGCGTCGAATGACAAAGAACTTCGACAAGCATATCAGGATAAAGCAATTCGCGGAAGGAGACCTAGTACTAAAGAAGGTTGATGCGGCAGGGAGGTCCGCCCCGGTGGGAAAGCTCAATCCAAATTGGGAGGGACCTTATATTGTAGAGAGAGTGTTGAAAGCGGGGGGTTACTACCTCCAAGATGTGGAGGGTAGGACCTTGAACCATTCGTGGAGTGGGGATGACTTATAACGCTTCTACCCATGAGAAGGGAGAGCAGAAGATATGTACTCAAAGCATAATTAATATAATGTACTTCTCAAATTATTTCTCGTTCATTATTTCTCGTGAAGTCCTAATGACAGGAAGAGATATCTTCATCGGCACCCCGAGCTCGGCTCGGCCCCAGGTAGACCCGCTGCGCAGGCTCTCATCTAGCTGGCAGGTCCGAAGGCTCGCCTGTGGGGGATAGGTTTTGGTTTGAGATCTTCATCGGCACCCCGAGCTCGGCTCGGCCCCAGGTAGACCCGCTGCGCAGGCTCCCATCTAGCTGGCAGGTCTGAAGGCTCGCCTGTGGGGGATAGGTATTGAGTTGAGATCTTCATCGGCACCCCGAGCTCGGCTCGGCCCCAGCTAGACCCGCTGCGCAGGCTCCCATCTAGCTAGCAGGTCCGAAGGCTCGCCTGTGGGGGATAGGTTTTGAGTTGAGATCTTCATCGGCACCCCGAGCTCGGCTTGGCCCCAGGTAGACCCGCTGCGCAGGCTCCCATCTAGCTGGCAGGTTCAAAGGCTCGCCTGTGGGGGATAGGTTTTGAGTTGAGATCTTCATTGGCACCCCGAGCTCGGCTCGGCCCTAGGTAGACCCGCTGCGCAGGCTCCCATCTAGCTGGCAGGTCCGAAGGCTCGCCTGTGGGGGATAGGTTTTGGTTTTAGATCTTCATCGGCACCCCGAGCTCGGCTCAGCCCCAGGTAGACCCGCTGCGCAGGCTCCCATCTAGCTGGCAGGTCTGAAGGCTCGCCTGTGGGGGATAGGTTTTGAGTTAAGATCTTCATCGGCACCCCGAGCTCGGCTCGGCCCCAGGAAGACCCGCTGCGCAGGCTCCCATCTAGCTGGCAGGTCCGAAGGCTCGCCTGTGGGGGATAGGTTTTGAGTTGAGATCTTCATCGGCACCCCGAGCTCGGCTCGGCCCCAGGTAGACCCGCTGCACAGGCTCCCATCTAGCTGGTAGGTCCGAAGGCTCGCCTGTGGGGGATAGGTTTTGAGTTGAGATCTTCATCGGCACCCCGAGCTCGGCTCGGCCCCAGGTTGACCCGCTGCGCAGGCTCCCATCTAGCTGGCAGGTCTGAAGGCTCGCCTGTGGGGGATAGGTTTTAAGTTGAGATCTTCATCGGCACCCCGAGCTCAGCTCAGCCCCAGCTAGACCCGCTGCGTAGGCTCCCATCTAGCTGGCAGGTCCGAAGGCTCGCCTGTGGGGGATAGGTTTTGAGTTGAGATCTTCATCGGCACCCCGAGATCGGCTTGGCCCCAGGTAGACCCGCTGCGCAGGCTCCCATTTAGCTGGCAGGTCCGAAGGCTCGCCTGTGGGGGATAGGTTTTGAGTTGAGATCTTCATCGGCACAACGAGCTCGGCTCGGCACCAGGTAGACCCGCTGCGCAGGCTCCCATCTAGCTGGCAGGTCCGAAGGCTCGCCTGTGGGGGATAGGTTTTGAGTTGAGATCTTCATCGGCACCCCGAGCTCGGCTCGGCCCCAGGTAGACCTGCTGCGCAGGCTCCCATCTAGCTGGCAGGTCCGAAGGCTCGCCTGTGGGGGATAGGTTTTGAGTTGAGATCTTCATCGGCACCCCGAGCTCAGCTCGGCCCCAGGTAGACCCGCTGCGCAGGCTCCCATCTTGCTGGCAGGTCCGAAGGCTCGCCTGTGGGGGATAGGTTTTGAGTTGAGATCTTCATCGGCACCCCGAGCTCGGCTCGGCCCCAGGTAGAGCCGCTGCGCAGGCTCCCATCTAGTTGGCAGGTCCGAAGGCTCGCCTGTGGGGGATAGGTTTTGAGTTAAGATCTTCATCGGCACCCCGAGCTCGGCTCGGTCCCAGGTAGACCCGCTGCGCAGGCTCCCATCTAGCTGGCAGGTCCGAAGGCTCGCCTGTGGGGGATAGGTTTTGGTTTGAGATCTTCATCGACACCCCGAGCTCGGCTCGGCCCCAGGTAGACCCGCTACGCAGGCTCTCATCTAGTTGGCAGGTCCGAAGGCTCGCCTGCGGGGGATAGGGTTGAGTCAAGCAATCTCCATCAACATCAAACTGACAGGACAAAGAATTCACTTTGGTGGAATAGGGTGAAAAGTCCCCTTAAGCGACATTACACCTTAGTATCTCAACCTAGCCCTAAGGTACAAAAATAAACTAAGGAAAAAAGGGTGTGGAGTAGGGCAAGTGGCTGCACTCGCAGTGGATGGCTTTTGAGGATCGTCTCGCCGGTAGCGAAAGGGCACTCGCGAGGCAAGCCATTGCGTCAACTCGCGGCCGTTAAGTGCGTCGAGAAGCCGTCTCGCGTAGAACATAAAAAATACAGAAAGGTTACGTGGCGAGACGAAGTGGTAGCACCGTCCCGCAGGCAAACACAAACCGGAGATTAACTTCACAAAAATAGAAAACAAAAATAGAAGACAACAAAAATGAGCACTCGCTCGTCACTGGAAAGATACCGCAAAATATGGTTAAAAGTTTTTACATCATCAAAAGGAGGAGAGAGTGATTCTAAATCTTGAAGGCGGCGCATCAATCCTCCTCGCCAGATGAAGAATCATCGCTCTCCTCGCTATAGAGCTCGGGGACCAAGTCGCGCGCAGTCACCGTCTCGGATTCGTCCTTCACAACCCCCAAGTCTTTCATCATTTGTAGCACCAGCTCTGCCCCACGGACACCAGCATCTCGGCATCGCTCCTCAACTTCCTCGTAAGAGTAATGTGGAGGAGGTGTCCGGAAGGGCTCGCGTCGAGACGACGACGCAGCATCAGCCTGAAGGCGCGCGTTCTTAGCTGTCAATACCCGGACCTCCTCCTCCAAAGCCGCCACACGCGAACGCAGTTGTCCCGCCGTCTCGGCATCCTGCGGGATGACCTAGCAATTAGCCAAGAATGATGGGAAAGGAAAGAGACCCAAGGGAAAAGAAAGTTATGGCTTACCACGTCGCCTTGGGCCTTCGCGAGGAGGGACTCGGCATCTGATAACCTTCTCGCTAGACTAGTGGATTTCTCCCGCTCCGCCTCCAGATTTTCCTCGCTGGCCTTCCACTTTGAATTAATATAAATGAGGCGGCGAGAGGAACGGTGCGAGAACTCCAAGGCCCGCATTTGGTGATGGCAAGTTTTTAGCACGAGGTCCTTGGTGGACTCGCTCTCAGGCGGAACCGCGTCAAGGCCGCCATAGAGGCCGTACCCTATGGCGAAGGCGTGGCTGGTAGGGACCTCTTGCTCCTTCCAAGATGGAAGGAGGGTGGAGATGGACACGCGGTTGGCGTCCCGCCCCCACAACAGAACCGGGTCGCCGACAGCATCATGAACCACAGGACCCAGATTGTAATTCATGTGAGAGGCGGGGGCGGGATGGCCAGAGGAGTCGCCCTCGCGAGAGGAGGTGGCAGCCACCTATTCAGAAGCAGCCGCTCGCGGGTTGGAAGCCACGGCGGGCAGGTTGGAGGCAGCAGCAGGTTGAGCAGAGAGTACCGTCCCGCGAGTAGGAGAGACGGCCTGGTGATTAGGCGAGAGGGGCGGCGGAGTTTCCCCTATAGAGATAGGGCTCCCTTGAGGAGCTTTCCTCCTTTCCTTGGAAATAACTACAACCTTCTTCATCTTCTTTTTGGGAGAGCTGGAGCGAGAGGGGACCGTGTCATCTCCGGGACGCTTCGGCGAGATGACAGCCAGGGACTCTCTCGCCGCCTCTGCCGCTGCATTGGCGAGATCAAGACCCTTGGCGGGGTGAATATTGCTCTTGTAAGGAGGGGACGCTGGAATAATTCGCTCACCTAAAAACGAGCAGGGGTTAGGAAGAAGCGAGACGGTAAATAGCGAGAAGAGAGGAACGAAAGGATAAGAATACCTTCGCTCGGGAGCACTGGAAGAAGCGAGTCAAGACCTCGCCGCAAGAAGTTGACCTCGAAATTCTTGCCGACTAAGTACTCGCACAGCAGCTTCTCTGGACCGCTGACTTGGGGGGTGGCGTAGAAGCTCTCTAGCGGAGAGACCGGCGCGAGAGGGATGCCACCGAAGTCAGCACGGTCTCCCCGGATGAAGACGAATCGGGTGAGCCAATGATGGTTCTTGTTAGGCGTCTCGCATACCTTGAGCCCCTGCCCAGTAAAATACGAGACGCCATCGGCGTTGGCGTGGTAGATGAAAAGCTTGCGGAAGGCCGTCAAGTTGAACTCGATGCACTCCCGGCGCATATAGCAGGCGAACGCAATCAACACCGAGATGGCGTTAGGGTTGAACTGTGCCGGGACGACACCAAAATATTTGAAGGTCTGCTTCACCTCAGGCCAAAGGGGCAGTCGCAACCCCGCCTCGAAATGCGAGACGGGGAAGGCGAGTTCCCCCGGGTAATAGGTGTTGATGCACTCGCCGACCTTGGGGGACGCAACTCGACCCCTTCCCCCAGATACTCGCGGGCAAACTTATCATGATCTTCTCGAGGGAGCCGGCCGAGCGGGAAGTCATGGTCAGTAAACCTCTTCCCGCAGCGGCTGCGCCCCTCACCCTCCTCCACCTTCTTCTTACCCATCTTCTTTGGCGAAATGGTCCTCGGCGAGACGAAGGAAGAAATAGGCGAGAGATCTAAGAGAGGAAGGCGAGAAGGGGCCGGCGAGACGGAAAGGTCAGAAAGCCAAGAACTCGGGTAACAGCAGAAGCGGAAAGTGCGGTATCAAATACCGGACTAGGCATATTTATAACTGATACATAGCCAATGATTAAATGGGCGGGAAAATATGGGGGGAGGGGAAGAGTCGATGTCCTTTTCTCTCTCCTAAACCTCGATCGGCGTGACCCATCACAATCAGTAAAAAATATATAAATATTTAGCATAAATTAAAAGGAGAGTTAAAAAGGAATGAAAATTAAGCAATAAAAATATATGTCCAGAAATCGTCCCGCAGGGGACCAAGTTCTCTGCATACTTTGGCGAGACTACCGTTATTACAACTTTCACGGGAAGGAGAAAAAGAAGAATAGCGAGATGGACATTCTTCAGTACGGGTGCCATTCCCAGCGGCCACCGCGAGCTCCCCCGCGAGGAGGTCTACTCCGCGATTAGAAGGAGCGGATGGATTCAAGACCACGGCGCGCGAGATGGAGCTGCATATCGGTCTAATTGATGATGGCCTCAGGGTCGGTGCCGTCGACATCTAGCTCGGCATTAGCTCCAGAAGATAGACGAGCGCACTCGCCCTCCAGCGACTCGATGCGCTTCTCCGCGGCCTGCTTGTCCAGAGTCAAGGAGTGGATGATGCGCGCGTGCTTCCGGAAGAGCTCAGCCGTCTTCCGCTTCATCTCCACTGGATTTGAAGGGTCACCCAGATAGTCTTCAATCCCGTCTACAGGAGGAGGCGAGACGGAGAGTCGCTTTGGCTGCTCCTCAATAGGAGAGTTGGCCCGAGAATCTGCGCAAGGGGTGCAGAGGCAAGGTGGAAGAGGCACTCGCAGGAGGGAGTGAGAGTAGCGAAGGGGATTCAAAAGGGCGAGGGAAGGTCCCTTACCAGGATGGCGAGAGGTATTGGCGGCCGGGGAGGGGTCGTCCCTCCTCTCACTGGGAGTAGTTGGGGGAGTAGAAGAGGGCTGCGAATCGAACTCCTCGCAGTGGGCAGCAGAACCATCTCGCGGACTCTTCGGGGGCAGCGGAACCACAAGAGCCCCCTGAAAAAGCATTAGTCAACAAAAGAGAGCACCCGGTCGTGGAGATAACAGTGGTAAAAGCAAGTACCCACCTCTTTTTCCGTGGAGGGCGCATGGGGAGTGGGGATGGTTTCCAAAGCGACGCGAGACAGATCTCCTGCGGCAGGTGACGGACCCCCAGCCTTCGTCTTTTTCAGGCGAGACGAAGGGGCGAGAGGGCGAACCAAAGAAGAGGTAAAAGAAGCCACGTTGGCCTTATGTTGCTCTCGCTCCAGTGCGAGACGTTCACGAAAGATTTTGCTGTGCGTCATCCCAAAAGACTCAAGAATAGGGATGAAGAATATGCAGAGTGGGGCGCCAGGTGTGCGGGGCAGGAGTCATATATTTATAGGCCCCGGTGGGGGCCTCAGAAGATTCCCCATAAATATGTTTTTTAATGCACCTTGAATATCGAGCCTCGGTTGAACATTCTTTTTGAGCTTAGAGTAATCTCAAAAAGAGCGGGGATTGTGTACAACCTCGGGCTCGCAAAGAGCCCCCAAGAAGCAAATAGGTTGAGATGGGCGAATGAGACCAGGGGGACCACTCGCAAGAGGCGAGATGATGGACTCTCCAATGGACAAGATGCCCCCATCCAGAGGCGAGAGGGCCTCCAGAGGCGAGAAGGCCTCCTTGGGCGAGAGAGTCTCCAGCAGCAAGGAGATCTCGCAGCAAAGGGCGAGAGGCGCCGGCGAGACGAGCAGTGGGGTCCCTCTCGCCGGCAGGTGCCTTTCCACTCGCCTGGGGGAGAAGAGGCCTTTTTTATATTTCCCTGTCAAACAGGGGTTTTTACTCTTCTACCCCGGGTATTTTTACCCTCTTACCCTTAGTGGACTGCATATAGCTCCTCAGAACAGCGGAGATTGGCTGTTGGCAGACCCAGCCAAGGGTACCCCGGTAATTTCAGACCGGTGCAGTTTTGTTATTAGCAGTTCAGATTCTGAAATCTATAAATAAGCCCATAGGGGTTCTTCAGAAGGGACTTTTCAGACTTCAAAAAGAGTATTCATTGGCACAGTTTTCTGAGGAACTCCAAGCCCAGCTTTTGGTTTTGGAGGGGAAGCTCTCTGTGACCTTCCGGGTAAGCGGTGGGACCTCCCTGCTGCGGCTTTGGGCCAGTTTTTTTAGTCCTTCACGACCAGTCGGAGGTCGAGCTTGGGCCAAGTAGGTGTCGGCTACGCCCCTATTTTGTGAACGCTTGTCGGAGTCAAATTTTGGCTTCAACATATATATATATATATCTTTATTATATAAAACAATATATCATTCTTCAAGAACACAATACTTTCAATATTAGCCGCACGATCGTCTATTAATCAAAGGCTACAGAACGTCCCAGAAAGCAAAAGCCCACGAATTATCCTTCCTCCGCTCCCCTCTGCCTCCCCGTGCCCCAGCAAAATCCCGTGCATTTCATTTATAGGTCACACGCTCATCTCCTCTACTCTGCTTTCTCGCACTTCTTGCTCACTTGCCTCTGCCTGGTCCCGTCGCTGCAGCTGCCGGCTCCTTCGCATCTCCTACCGCGATCCTCATGGCAATCCAAAACGAAGGCTAAAGCCATCACTCTCACCTGAATAAAAACGCTTTACCATTGCTGCGCTTAAAGGTACTCCTCACCCTTTCTTCCAGCGACCGCATCATTCACTATTTTAGGATCCTTTGATGGCTGGCATTTACATCCGGTAAGATCCTTCTCCTCCATCAACAGCTTTCTCCTCACTCAGCCTTCGTCCTTCCTCCACAGACCTACCATGCTTCCAGAGGATGTCCTTCCTTACAGAACTACATTCCAACTCTATCTACAACAAGGTTAGACAATGTCTTCTTCTTTTAGAGTTTTCCATCAACAGATTTTGTGTTTGTTGACTCGCCGATGCAACTTTTTTCGGCATACAACTCTTAATAGTCGGTAAAAGCTACAGGAGGTCATTTTTAGTGGGCCAGGCGAGGTGGTCACCCTTCATCTTCTCCCAAATACCGTGCCCTCATTCACAACAGTAGTTCTTCCCCTTCCAGATCTCGCTGATTTTGCTTCCTCATCAGGAACTCCACCTCCTCCTCAATCCAGTACTAAAAGTTCAGCTTGAATTCATGTACTAAAAATTCCTTTGCCTTCTTCTCTGATCACTTTACTTTCACTATCTTTTAATTTATTCTGTGCATGGATGATTTAATTTGGCATTGGCTATTTAATTAAGAAGCATAGACAGTAAGGTATTTGCATCCGTTTCCAACTTTCCCTTGCTCTGCTTCTGTGAGGATTCAATTCCATGATTTATGCATTATTCTCCATTACTTTGGCTTGCTTACTCTGCTTAAGGTTTTGGGTTCATATGTCTTACACTAAAACTTAATTAAAAACTGATATGATCATTAACCTCTGTGTTCTCATTGTACAAATTTATAAATCAAAGCCGCCTACTCTCATTTTCTGCTTTCAAGAATCAACAATTTGATTAATTCATGCCGTGAGTGAACCCTCTCTCAAAGATAAATTATGTGTGAATCCACTGTTGTGATCGGTGGAGACTAAATAGCTATACATCATTTGGATTATCTTGGAGGCTGCATACAGTTTGGATTTCAAACTATATATAACCGATTGCAGTCGGTGATTCACTTGGAGGTTGTGATTCACTCTTATATAAATTAAGAGATTCACTGCCACCCTTTCATCATTCTCCACGGTCTCCTAATAAAAATGAAACACTTCCTGCGCATTCGATCTCTGCCTCTGTCAATAAGAGTCCCGACGAGAGAGCTTGAGATTGGATTGTTTGGAGGATTCACAAGTGAAATTGTTTATAAGTGAAACTGTTTCACTTATGAATCCATTGTTTATAATCAGTGGAATCAGATAGTTTAAACAAGCTTAATGTAAGAATTGATAATCTCAACACTTATATATATATGAATAATTATCAAAACTTTCCCTAAGAAGTAATATAATTATAGGTTGCACCTCTCTTATTTTTGAAATTACAAAAACATTCCCTGGAGTTTAAATTTCGTAATATCCTTCAACAAAAATACAAGCGTCGAACGGAAGAGAATATGGAATATGGCCACTCTCCGCAACAGCCGCACAGAAAGGTGGTGTTTGCTTTTGTGGGCCGAGCATCTTTGATTTTAATTCTGGTGAGTTCGAATTTTGGAGAAGGCGTTGAAGATCTTGAATGATCTAAAATATGCTTCTAGGGAGGCAAGCGTGATCCTAGGAAAAGGGATGGCGTGGAGCAATTCTGTAATTCCATGAGGTTCTTCACCATGAAGGTCTGAAAGTTGTTTGCTTCATTTGGTTTATTATTATGTTTATTATACTGCCCTCATAATCCAATCAACCATTAGGGGATTGACAAAATCTACACTACTATTGTGAAAATCTATAAGGGTTCGTTCCAGTTCCAGTTTCACGAGAAGCATGCCTTTGCAGGAGAACGTTCTTTCTACTAACGTGGTGAGAACTGTTGAGAAGAGTGAAGAAGCTTTCACAAAGAACTTATGCAAGGCCCAAGTCTCTTCGAGAGAGAAACCGGTTACCCGACTGATGATTTTGATATTGACGAGGTGTAACACCCCAAATCCCAGAATTTGGAAAAGTTGGGTGACAGGGCCTGGGACACGGGCGTGTCCCAGGGTGTGTCCTGCTCGGGTTAGCAGCCTACGAGAGGTCGATGAAAATCTATTCTAAGGAAAATGAGGGAACACACCATCTGACACGGGCGTGTCAGAGGTCGTGTCCTCCTCTGGTCGACGAACTTTAGTTCGATGAAATTGAGCTGGGGCGTGTCTGCTACCATGTGTGGTCACACGGCCTGGGATACGTGTGTGTCCCAGACCGTGTCCTTTGCGGGATGTGCCCAGGGCATTTGAGCCCTGGTGAATATGGGCAGGACACGGGTGTGTCTTAGGGTACACAGCCTGTGACATGGGCGTGTCACGGGCCGTGCCCCGATCGGGATGAAGTTGGTTTTGTGCAACTTGATGTACACGGCCACAAACACGGGCGTGTCTGAGGGCGTGTCAGGTGACATGGCCCGTGATAAGGGCGTGTCACATGGGCGTGAAATGGTCTAGATAAGTCGGTTGTGTACCGCTTAAGGTACACGGCCTGTGACACGGGCGTGTCACAGGCCGTTTCAGGCAAAAAATAGCCTTTTGTGGCAAACTCGTGGCCGTCCATTTTCTCAACTGGGATCCAATGGCTGAGAGCCCTCCCTGCTTCCTTAAGGCCGAAAACTGAGAAGGAAATTCTCATTTGAGTTAGGCCATCTTCTTTCTAAACTTAGAGAGAGAAAGAGAGGAAGAAGGAGGAGGAGGAAGAGGAGCCGGCCACCGGTGGAGCTGCGGAGTTCCTGTTCACAATCTGAGGCAAGCGTTGTGAAGGCGAAGCCGCTGCGGTGCTTTTCAGCCGACGAGGAATCCATGGCTCCGAAGCGATCTTTAAGGGTAACGACCTTTCTTCCTAGCCATGTGAAGGCTTCCTTTTTGGCATGTGCATACGATTCCCCCACCAGAGGGTGTCTTGTTATGGGAGTCTTTTGGGTTATCTCATGGAATCCCCACTTATTTGGCATAAAAATCCGGAATTGGAGTACGAAATAGGAATGTTGTGTGAAGCCCATCTGGACAGGTTGGTCTGGATTGGTGATGTTGCATACGCACCGGAGAAGACTCCGTGATAAATGTGTAGTTTAGGAGTCGACGGGTTACACCTATGAAGGGCAGTAGCAGGAAGTACTGCAGTGGTAGTCCAGGAAAATACTCGTATGATGCTTGTACTGAATGGGCTGTACCTGTGAAGGGTAGTAACAGAAAGTACTGGATTAGAAGTCCAGGAAATACCCTTGTAAGGCTTGATGTTCATGGGTGGTACCTGTGAAGGGTAGTAGAAGGAAGTACTGGTGTTGATGTACGAAAACGGCACCGGGCAGCTAACACGGAGGGAGTGTTCGATCTCACAAGCTAGTAGAGGAAGAGGACAAAGGTTGCGGGGGAATAAGAAAGAAGGAAGCTTCTGAGTGCTTGATAGTGGAGCAAGCACTTGTCAAAGGGGTTGCGGGGACAGAGGAGAGGGTTGCTGAGAGCAGCCGGGAAGGCTGAAGAGAAGAGGAGGATCATCAGGAGCTGTCGAGTAGACAGTTACTATGACGACTGACCAGCGGAGAAGCCTAATGAGCAGCGAGGAACTTGCTTAGCAGAGAAAATGCTTGCCGAGTAGAGAACAAGCTTGCGGAGCAGAGAGCAAGCTTGCTCAGCAGAGAAAAGGCTTGCTGAGCAGAGAGCAAGGCCTGCTGAGCAGAGAGCAAGACTTGCTGAGCAGAGAGCAATGCTTGCTGAGAAGAGAGCAAGCTTGCTGAGCAGAGAGCAATGCTTGCTGAGCAGAGAGCAAGGCCTGCTGAGCAGAGAGCAAGACTTGCTGAGCAGAGAGCAATGCTTGCTGAGCAGAGAGCAAGGCTTGCAGAGCAGAGAGCAAGCTTGCTGAGCAGAGAGCAAGGCCTGCTGAGTAGATAGCAATACTTGTTGAGCAGAGAGCAATGCTTGCTGAGTAGAGAGCAAGCTTGCTGAGCAGAGAGCAATGCTTGCTGAGCAGAGAGCAAGGCCTGCTGAGCAGAGAGCAAGACTTGCTGAGCAGAGAGCAATGCTTGCTGAGCAGAGAGCAATGCTTGCTGAGTAGAGAGCAATGCTTGCTGAGCAGAGTGCAAGCTTGCTGAGCAGAGAGCAAGCTTGCCGAGAAGAGAAGCTTGATCAACAGAGAAGGTTGATCAACAATGGAGCTTGAGCTGGCAGTTACTTGGACGATTGCTCTTGCACGTCGACACCGAGAGAGCTAGACTGAGCTAGGAGGAAGAGAGGGGGCCGCTAGCAGCGGCAACAACAGACTTCGCCCGACGCGGCTTAAATGCCACTCTTGCGACGGGCTTTTCCTCTAATCAAGAAACAAGATTACATCTTGCTCCAAGCGCCTTTACATGAAAAAGCAATAAAGGGTACAAATGGGGAAGCTGGCGGTTAAGGGAGGAGTTGCCAGAGGCTAAGGAAAAGAAGCTGCTGGTAGGCCGTGCGACTTGATGGCAAGCTATGGAGGACTGGAAATCTGAGTCCGCGGGGCTTGCTGGCAAGCTGATGGCAAGCTGTGGAGGACTGGGAGGACTGGAAAACTGAGTCCGCAGGGCTTGCTGGCAAGCTGATGGCAAGCTGTGGAGGACTGGGAGGACTGGAAAACTGAGTCCGCAGGGCTTGCTGGCAAGCTGATGGCAAGCTGTGGAGGAATGGGTGGACTGGAAAATTGAGTCCACAGGGCTTGCTGGCAAGCTGCAGTTTTCCTCCTGCGCCTTATCTCCCCCTCTCAAATGAGAGGCATTGGGGGCTATTTATAGGCCCGGGGAAGATCAACTAGAAGCGGGGCCTAGTTCCGTCATCATGATGACTTGCGCGGACTCGGCGACAAGAGATTGAGCAGAGGGGGTGGCATAGGCTTCTAGAGGCCGCCAACGGGGCGGCTGGGACTAGAGGCCGCCCAAGAGGGGCGGGCTGGCTCTGGAGGCCGCTAACGGGGCGGCCTGGACCTGGAGGCCGCCCAGGAGGGGCGGCCTGAGCTCTGGAGGCCGCCAACGGGGCGTCCTGGACCTGGAGGCCTTCCAAGGGGGGCGGCCTGGATCTGGAGGCCGCCATCGGGGCGGCCTAGACCTGGAGGCCACCCAAGAGGGGCGGCCTGGCTCTGGAGGCCGCCAACGGGGAGGCCTGGACCTAGAGGCCGCCCAGGAGGGGCGGCCTGGGCTCTGGAGGCCGCCAACGGGGCTTCCTATGCTTGGAGGCCGCCCAGGAGGGGCAGCCTGGGCTTGGAGGCCGCCCAGGAGGGGCAGCCTGGGCTTGGAGGCTGCCCAGGAGGGGCGGCCTAGGCTTGGAGGACGCCTAGGAGGGGTGGCCTGGGCTTGGAGGCCGCCCAGGAGGGGCGGCCTGAGCTTGGAGGCCGCCCAGTAGCGGCGGCCTGAGCTTGGAGTCCGCCCAGTAGGGGCGACCTGAGCTTGGAGGCTGCCCAGGAGGGGCGGCCTGAGCTTGGATGCCGCCCAGGAGGGGCGGCCTGAGCTTGGAGGCCGCCCAGGAAGGGCGGCCTGAGCTTGGAGGCTGCCTTGGAGGGGCGGCCTGAGCTTGGAGGCCGCCCTAGAGGGGCAGCCTGAGCTTGGAGGCCGCCCAGGAGGGGCAGCCTGAGTTTGGAGGCCACCCAGGAGAGGCAGCCTGAGATTGGAAGCCGCCCAGGAGGGGCGGCCTGGCTGCTGGAGGCCGCCCACGGGGGTGGCCTGGGCTGGAGAACACCCCTGGGTGGCAGCCTGAGGAGCAAGCCGCCACTAGGCAGGCAAAGGAGGCGTACTGAGGAGCAAGCCACCCCCTGCGGAGGAGGAAACCCTCTAAAGGTGAGCCAAAGCGTGAGTCCGCCAAGCCCATGATGGTTGAATGGGTCCGAGGTTGCCGCTGGCTGGGCGACCTGGCAGACCGAAGGGATAGATCGTACAGTTCGCCCCCCGTTGCTGTAGGTTGCCTCCTTCAAGGAAGAATGTTGCACGGTTAGCAGGCCTAACCGCATGTCCTGCGAGGGTGAGCTATGGAATAGCCCGCCGCCCCGGAGGACATGCAGTTGCTAGGCGACCTAGGCGGACAGGGAAAACTGTCCGCTTACACTTGTCGTGAACACCAGAGAGAATTTGAAGGTCGCGACTAGCCAGCTGTCTTCCTTGGGAAGGATCGCCGATTTCTGGGTTAACATAATCCCCGCACTTTTTTAAGTTCCGAAGGGAGCTTCGAAAAAGTTGGAGACCCACGAAAATCGTGATCCACCCGAAAGGAAGAAGAGACAAGGGGAGATAGATCCTGATGTCTCTCCTAAGAAGGTTGTTACTGCCTGCCTTTTTCCTGGATCTTTTTGGACCCATCACAGTACAAAGCCTAGGAGGGAAATCCTACACTTTAGTAGTTATAGATGACTTCTCTAGATTCACTTGGGTGTTCTTTTTAAGGAAGAAGTCTGATAACTTTAAGTGTCTGACAGAGTTTCTCAAATGTATACAGATTGAGTTCAATACTCACATTGCCCTGATCAGAAGTGATCATGGGACAGAGTTTGATTCTCTTCTAATGCAAGAGTTCTGTCAGAGTGAAGGGATCAGGCATACTTTCTCAGCTCCTAGAACTCCTCAACAAAATGGGGTAGCTGAAAGGAAAAATAGAACCCTTATTGAATCTGCCACTACATTGTTGTCAGATGCTCACCTTCCTCTATCCTTTTGGGCAGAGGCAGTGAACACCTCCAACTATGTGCTGAATAGAAGTTTGATACATAAACTAAAGGGAAAGACTCCCTATGAATTACTCAAAGGGAAGAAACCTAAAGTTGATTATTTTAGAGTCTTTGGTTGTATTTGCTACATTCATAACAATGACAAGAAATATTTAGCAAAATTTCAAGCTAAGGCTGATGAAGGAGTGTTTCTGGGATACTCCATGATCAGCAAGGCTTATAGGGTCTATAACAAATCATCTTTAAAAATTGAGGAATCTGTTCATATATCATTTGATGAATCTAACATATCTTTCAAGGAGAAGATTTCTTCTACCATAGAACCTTTGTAGGAACATTCTCTAGTTAAAGACTTGAACAAGTTGCAGGTTACTCAAGTGGATGAAAGCAGTGAAGATGAAGAAAATGCTCAACATATTGAAGAACAACTTGAAGAGCCAGTTGTTGTACCACAAGAGGAAACAACAACACAGGTTGGTGAACAATCAACACCCCCTGTTGATTTAGTAACATCAAGAGACCATCCAATTTCCCAAATAATTGGAGACATCTCAGCTGGTGTGCAAACCATAATCAGGTCAACCAAAACCTATTGCACACCTGCTTCCTATATCAAATTGAATCTCAGTCCATTCAAGATGCAGAGCAAGATCCATACTGGATCATTGCAATGCAAGAAGAGTTGCATCAATTTGAGAGGAACAAAGTATGAGAACTAGTGCCAAAGCCCAAGGATCACTCCATTGTTGGAACAAAGTGGGTATTCAGAAACAAACTGGATGATCAAGGAGTAATTGTAAGAAACAAGGCAAGGTTAGTTGCTCAGGGATACTCTCAAGAAGAAGGGATAGACTACGACCAGACTTTTGCACCAGTTGCAAGATTGGAAGCCATCAGAATATTCTTAGCTTATGCAGCACATAAAGACTTCAAGGTATATCAGATGGATGTCAAAAGTGCATTTCTAAATGGATACATCAAAGAGGAAGTATATGTCAGACAACCTCCAGGTTTTATCTCTCCAACTTATCCTGATTATGTTTTTAGATTGAACAAAGAATTATATGGTCTCAAGCAAGCTCCTAGAGCATGGTATGAGACCCTAGCATGCTTTCTCTTGGAAAATGGTTTTATAAGGGGTAGAGTAGACCAAACTCTTTTCATTAGAACCCATAAGTCCCATACCCTACTAGTACAGATTTATGTAGACGATATTATTTTTGGTTCTACTGACTCCAAATTGTGCAGAAGGTTTTCCAACCTAATGCATTCTAAATTTGAGATGAGTAGCATGGGTGAGCTATCCTTCTTCCTAGGATTGCAAGTCAAACAGTATGCTGAAGGCATCTTCATTTCTCAAACCAAGTATGCAAATGAATTGGTTAAGAAATTTGGTATGTCTGAAGCATCTTGTATGAAAACACCCATGCCTACTAATGCTGTATTGGATGCTGATGAACATGGGAAACCTGTTGATCAGACAACATATAGAGAAATGATTGACTCTTTACTGTACCTTACAACCAGTAGACCAGATATAATGTTTGCTACATGTATATGTGCTAGGTTCCAAGTAAGCCCTAGAGAGTCACACCTAACACTAGTAAAGAGGATTCTCAGGTATGTTAAAAGTTGTCCAAATCTAGGTCTCTGGTATCCAAAAGATTCAGCATTTGATTTAACTGGATTCTCTGATGCTGACTATGCTGGATGCAGAATTGACAGGAAAAGCACCAGTGGAACTTGTCAGTTCCTTGGTGACAGACTTGTCTCTTGGTTTTGTAAGAAACAAACTTCTGTGTCAACTTCAACTGCTGAAGCTGAATATATGGCTGCAGGCAGTTGTTGTTCACAAATCTTGTGGATTCAAAACCAACTCCTAGACTATGGCTACAACTTAGAGAAGTCTAAAATCTTTTGTGACAACACCAGTGCTATTTCCATAGCTCAAAATCCAGTCCTCTATAGTAGGACAAAACGCATAGAGATTAGGCATCATTTCTTAAGGGATAATGTTGAAAATAATAAAATTGAACTACAATATATCCCAACTGATTTACAAGGGGGAGATATTTTCACCAAGCCATTGGATGAAAAGAAACACACCTTCTTCCTAAACCAGTTAGGAATGTTAGATGGAGGAAGTCTTAAATAATGTCCAAGATTTTGAAAGCTTAAAAATTGACCAAGACTAGGCAAACATCCTGATTTTTCTTAGTGTCTAGAGTTTTTCTGATCTCTGAACTGCGCTCGACGATTTGCCCCAAGATCGTCGAACGGAGATCGACGATATCTGAAATCGTCGACCTGAGTTCAGCGTTTCTCAGATAGTATGAACTATCTCTTCCGGTCAACGATCGTCGAACGACGCTCGCCGATTTTGTTCTCTGAACGATCGTCGAACAGAGCTCGACGCTCTCAAATATCGTCGAATGGAGATCGACGATGTTGAAGACTCTTCAGATTCCTTTATAAGCCTCGATCGTCGAATTGAGTTCAACGATCTTTCCAATTCTGCGTCGAACCCTAATATAAAATTCATTTTTTTGTCGTCGTTCTCCTTTGCGCTTTCGATTTCTCTGCAAGAATTTTCTTTCCCTCCAAACAGTTCTGCACTTGGTCGTTTTATTTGTTGAATTTTTACAGGTACCCATGGCTGTGTCTGTTGCTGTTCTCGCCGCAATGAAGTTTGATGCTGGCTTCGACATCGACATGGAATCCTTCAGCACAACCGACCAGGTCTTTCAAGATATTTTGGGGCTATTCAAAGATCAGAACCTGACAGCAATTATGACCACAAGGATCAATCTTGCATCTGATGAGATCAAAGAATGGGTCTACACTGCCCACAATCAAGACAACTCCACCATTATTGGGTCAATATCTGGCACACAGGTACCTTTAACCCCAGCAATTTTATCAGAGGTTTTTGAGTTAAGAAATGGTGAAGATACTGCTGACTTGTCTGGAGAAGAGTATTCTGACCTGCTTGCCAGAATGGGTCATTCAGAAGCCAACCCTAGCAAGCTCTTGAAAAAGAACCTATCTGTGGAATACAGATTCATGGCAGATGTAGTTGGGAAAGTGCTACTAGCTAAGCACTCTGCCCATGATACAATCTCAAGGTATCAGCTCTGCCTCATGGGAGCCCTTGTAGACAAGAAAAATTTGAATTGGGGAGAAGTCTTCTTTGACCTTATCAAGAAGAAGATCAACAAAAGTTTTGTCAACTTTGGAAGGATTATTGGGGTGTTTCTGCAGCACAGGTGCCCTGCTTTGCTGGTCTCCTCTGGAATCCATATCAATGCTTCCAAGAGACTGTCTTGTACCCTGTTTGGAAAATGGGACAGACAAATTAGCAAGCCCAGCAGGCCCTCCTCCAGCACTCCTTCAGGCACAAGGACTCTCAGAGTCACTTCCCCACAGGTCTCTGCCCCTGCAGATGACCTGCCTGCTGTTGTTGCTCCTCCTCCTCCTCCAATTCCATCCCTTCCAATACCATCTACCATTCCAACTCCATACACCATCATCATCTCCAGCCCCTCTCCAACATCTACACCATCTCCAGTACCTATTCTACCAACACCAGAAGATCAATTCCATCCCTTATTCTCATACCCTCCACCAGATGCCACTTCATCACCCTCCATTCCATCCTTCACCCTTATTGATGACTCCTTTATGGATGATTCACCATCCTCTCCTCCTGAGCTACCCTCATCCTCCACTTCCTATCAAGACCTTCTACAACAAATCATTGACCAACCCACATTCACCCCATCTATCTCCATCCCACTGTCCTCCATATCCACCATAACCCACACCTCAGCCATCTCTTCCCCCATTCACCAGCTCTCCACTACCCTCACCCTCAGCTGCTCCTCCATCTTCTACCTCTGCTCCAGTCACCCTTGAGCATGTAGACATCCCAGCCCTTGCTGACAGGCTGTATGAACTGCTAGCCCCCAGGCTATCTCTTTTTTTGGAGACCACCTTGGCTCCATTACACCTGTCAGTGGAAGCCCTCTCTGTCAGGCTCTCATCTATATTCCCTCAGGCAACCCCTACAACAGTGTGCCTTGATCCAGCCTTGTCTGAATCTAGGTAGGGGGAGATGCCCTATGAAGTGAGTCTTCCTGCTGCTACTGTTGCTGCTGTTTCTATGAGCCTGTCTGCTGCTGCTATTGCTGCTTCTTCAGCTCCTGCTCTTGCTGCTGCTGCTGTGTCTCAAGAACAAATCCCTCCTGCTGTAGTCTTTGCAATAAACCTCAGGTCTTTGCTTTCAAATTTTGATCAGTTTTATTTCAGCTGTCTGCCAGAGATAACTGCTGTCCAGCCTCCAGAGGTTCTATCCAAGGCACTTGTGCCATTCTCTTGCTGTGACCCAAGCATCATCAACTCTTTTGTCAACTCAGTGTATGCTGCTGCTTCTTCTCATGAAAGCATTATTGTTGCTTCTGATATTGTTGCCTCTACTGCTGCTGAACATTTTGATACTGCAGCTGAAATTTCTGTTATTACTGTTGAGCCAATTTCCAAGGAAATTCTTATGTCAGAGGCACCTGAGTTTGAGCCTTCTGCAGTTTCTGATGATATTCCTACTGTTGATGCTGTTGTTAGTGAAACTATTGCTACTGCTGTCACTTCTCCAGAGCCTATAGTTGCTGCTGCTGTTGTTACTGCTTCTACTGTATCTACTGCTGTCATTTCTGCTACTGCTTCAACATCTGCTGCTACACCCTCTGTTGCCTCATCTGCTTCTGTACAGCTCAAGAAAGATCTGATGAAGAAAATTGATGCCCTGTGTGATGACCAGAGTTCTGAAAGTGATGAGTACAGAACAGACTCTGATGACTCTTCTGCTACCATTGCCAGGAAAAGAAAGGCAAGGAGCAAAGCCATGAAGAGAGTACCTCCTGCAAAGGTCAAAGATAACAATGATATTCCATACTACATTCTTCATGACTGCCCTATCACTGAGCACTGGATGCAGTACTCCAAGAACCAACTGAAAGCAATGAAAAAGAAGAGAAAATATGAAAAGGGTTCCTCATAATTCCAACACTCTCATCCTCCTCCACCACCTCCTCCTGATGCAGGTGCAGGTGGAAGCTCTGCAGCTCAACCCCCTGCCAGAAGTCAGGCCCCCTATCAGCCTCATGCTAGATCTTATAATAGGGGAAGCCAATCCAGGGGTTCTCAATCCAGGAGAGGAGGATAAAGAGTTAATCAAGGAGATCTCCAAGTCTACTCCAAAGGTTACTCAAGGCAACACCCATATTCCAGGGGAGGACAAATTTCAACTGATACCACTTCTAGTCCTTTTCCCTATAAGCTGAAGGAAACTGTGTCTTCCAGGCCTCCTCAAGACAATCCTTCTAACAGATATGAGCCATCAATCCCTTTTGAGGACCCTGAGAACAATCCAGCTGCTTGGACTGCAAGAATGAGGGAACTAGCTGCACTGGATCAGATCAAAAAGTCTAGAGAGCAAGGAAGAGATTCATCTAATTTCTCAACAATGTCTGAACAGAGAAAGAAAGAGCTCGAAAGATATGCATCAAGCAAATTCTTTGATTCTGACAGGTATATGGAACTATATCCTGAAGCTGTGGTTCCCAGGCCTAAATAGCAAACATCTTTAGGTGCAGCAGATGATACCAGATCAAAGAAGGAAGCCCTCAATCCCAACAGAGAGATCAAACTTGTTAAGGGCAAGAAAAAGAAATGATAATGTAAGATGACATTCTCTGTGATTTCTGTTTACTATCTGGGATGTTATATATCTCTGTGGTTCTGCAATGTCTAGCTTGTTGCTTTTCTGTATTGCTGCTTGTATGTTATTTAATTTTTTTCCAAAGTCTGTAAATAGTAATCCTAACCCAAATAGGGGGAGATTGTTGGAACACCCTATTACTAATTTGGGTCAGGATCACTATGTCTCTAGGAAACAAATGCTTGACCTCCTGTATAGCTATAGGTCAATTAGAATTGAGTCTAAGGGTTAGAAGTCTAGGCTTGGAAGCTGCCCTCAAGACCAGGATTTTTTGTTTGGAGACTAAGTCATATCGTCGAGCTCAGCACGACGATTCGTCGAACTCCGATCGACGATCGTCTAGCTCAACTTCGACAGATCATCGAACTCCATTCGACGAGCGCTGAGCTCAACCTCATCATATCGTCGAACTCCATTCGACGATCGGTGAGCTCAGGTCGACGATCTTGACTCAGCTTTGGATCTCTATCTCTGAGCTCAGTTCGACGATCTTTGAGCTCAGATCGACGATATTTTGCTGCTGTATTAGTACATATCGCTGAGCTCAGTCCGACGATAGTAGAGCTCAGTTCGACGTTTTCAGATAACTTCAAGGATGTTTCTATATTCAAATTCAAATCAGTTAAGGAGTTATTCTGTAATTAATTCTGAAGATTTCCTAGCCGTTTTCATTCATTTCTGGACCAAGTTTCAAGGGATTTTCAAGGAATATTTCTATGGACTTTCCTCCAGAAGAGATTTTGCAATTAAGGATGCAATTAATGCAGGCCAACGGCTATTCTTCTCAGAGAATGTTTTGTTCAGTACCAGAGAATAAAAGAAAAGAATTTTTTTTTTGAATCAAAAAAAGACAGATTACAGAGATACACAGACAGACACACAGACAGACATCAGTAATCTCCAACAAAATATTCTGTCTCAAAGAATTCTCAAGAACACACATCAAAGGAGATCAAGTTTTTCTGAAATCCTCTGATCTCTCAATCTCAAGTGTTCAAGGCCAACATACTTCAAGACTCCAGACATTCAACATTTCAGCTGTTGCTGAAATCATCTTTTGCTGGAGCTCAATTTCTGAAGGCCTATCACCCTACAGCAAAGCTTCTTTTCCTGAAGATCTCAAGGATTCAGGGGGAGCTTTGACATCAACAATCCACATAGTCTTCTCAGTTGTTTGAGAAAGAGAAGACTTCCATCACTCTCTCACCCCCTCTCTGTAAAGGGTTTCTCAAACTCCCTTCAAAAGTTTGAACTTGGTTTTTGAGCACCTTGTCAAAAGCTCATTGGTGGCAAGACACCTGATCAAAAAATCTGATTTGGTTTTTGAGCACCTTATCAAAAGCTCATTGGTGCCCAGGACACCTGATCAACTCATCCTGCAGTGGATTCCTACCTAGGGTGGTAGAAGAGTGGATGTACCCAAGTTTAGGGGAACCACTATATTTCCTTGTGTCTTCTGGTTTTGCTTGTCTTTATTTTTGTTTCTGGCCTTGATTATTCTGTGATTAGCTTTTGTTTAATTTAGTTCTGTGATTAGATTTATTACTGCTTCCCTGCTCACTTATAATACAACAATTGTTGTAAAAAGTTTCAAAGCACCATATACTCTATTCACCCCCCCCCCCCTTCTAGAGTATATCAGATCTAGCTGCACTTTCACACCATTCAAGAATTTGGTATGTTACAACACACGTGTCCCAGGCTGTGTCACCCAACTTTTCAAAATTCTGGGATTTGGGGTGTTACAACCCTCCCCTCCTTACAATAAATTTCGTTTCCGAAATTTGCACACAGGAAGGTAATCAAACACAAGTTGTTTTATTCCATAAATGTTCAATACAATTTGACACACACTGCATAACAGTTACACAGAGAGCTCAAGAAATTCAGCCTGCATGGTCTGCTCGCGCTCCCATGTTAGATCCTCACGGCCACAGTTGTCCCACTGGACTTTGACCATCCCGATCATCTTGTTCCGCAACTGTTTATCGGCACGATCCTCGATTCGAATGGGTCGAACCTTCGTCGTTAACCCATACTCCACCGGCACCCGATCAGTCTCGATCACTTGGGCTGGATCTTTGATGGCTCTCCGAAGTACCGAGATGTGAAACACATCATGTAATCCACCCAAGTCTGCTGATATGCAGCTTCCCCAATTCGCTCTACCACTTCAAATGGACCAAGATATCTCGAGCTCAACTTTTTCAGTCACCGAATCCTGGACACGCCTTTGAAGTGTTTGATCTTCAAGTATACCCAATCGCCTACCGCAAACTCCACATTCCGGTGCTTGGCATTGTAGTATTTCACTTGACGATCTTGGGCTATCAGTAGCCTCTCTCGGATAGTGCGTATCTTTTGCAGAGATCAGCAGATGCTTGCAAGTTTCTTCACAGGTACTTGTAACTTTTATATATCATGTCTGATTCTAACACTTTTCTTGCAGAGACCAGCAGATACCTGCAAGTTTCCTTCGGGTATTTGCGGCTTTTTCTTTACTCTCATATTTGCTTCTAACTTCTCTTTTCCAGAAACCAGCAAACGCTTGCAAGTACCCCTTCAGGTACTTGCAACTTATTTTTCCTCTTCACGAATGTCGCTTACTCTTCTTTTTGCAGAAGATAACAGGTGTTTGCAAGCCTCCATTATGTACTTGCAAGTTATTATGCTTCTATGTTTTCCTCCCACCTTCATTTTGCAGAACTCAGTAGAAGACATATATTCTTCGTTTTGCAAAGGCAAACCCAGGTACACACAAGACGTACCTTCCATAAATGCCTACACTAACTTTTCCTTTGCAGGAAAAAGACAGGCAGTAGAAACCTCCTAAGGAGAGACATCAGGTTCTATCTATCCTTGTCTCCTCTTTCTTTGGGGTGGATCACGATTTTCGTGGGTCTCCAAATTTTTCAAAGTTCCCTTTTGAACTTAAAAAAGTGCGGGGATTATGTTAACCCTGAAATTGGCGATCCTTCCCTAGGCAGCCAGCTCACTAGTCGCAGCCTGCTCCAGGTTCCTCCTGGAGGTCGCGACGTCTCAGGATTGGCGTACAGGTTTTTTTGTCCGCTCAGGCCGCACAGCTTGGGCGGTCTCAGCGGTCTGACCACCCAGGCCACGCGTTGTTCCTTTCGTCGGCAAGGGTCGTCGACTGCTTCTGCAGTCCGCCCCTACAGGACACGCCCCTTGTCAGCTAAACTGCAAGCTTGTTTCAATAGGTGCCTCCTTTGCTGTACTCGGATACCTATCCGCCCAGGCCGACAACAAGCTGCATACTTTTGTCACTCTTCAAGTAGACCAGACCGCCACAACATCAAGCAGCCTGCCTCTAGGACGCACACCTTCACCAGCGTCGACAACCCTCCAGCTCGCCGCATATCCAGATTGGCGACCTGACCTCAGGCCGCCAGCCAGCTACCCCAGTTTCCATCTCGTCAACGCGTGCGACCTGCCTTGTCAGTCCGGCAGGTCGCGAATCCCTTGTCACCCAGCAGATGCGGCAAGTTCCATTCAACAAAGTGGCGGACTCCAGCAGCATGGGCAACCTGCTTCTTCAGTCCGCCCGAGGAGCGCGGACGCTCCAGCTCTCCGGCTACCCGCAAAGATCAACGGTCATGTCCAGTTCATCGCGAGCTGGGTGTACTCAAGGTGCAGTCAAACCTTCCAGTCCGCATACGCTGATGAACCTCAGCTCCAGCTTTAGCAGCCAGCCGCTTCGTTCACAGCAGAGGCGGACTCAGTTGTGTTGGATCATGCGGTGCCCTTAGAGGGGAGGGGGGGTGAATAAGGGTTCTTTTAATTTTTCTTAAAAATTAAGCAAACTTTACTATATGAATAACAATAATATAATTGAAGAGTGCAAATGTATACAAGCTAAAAACAATAATGATGCATTTCAAAAGAGATAAATTGAATACAAAGTGTCTCTATAGAGCTAGAGACAAAGGCTCATGAAATAAATAATTTGCTAGTGTTTTCGCCGGTTCTTCTACCAAGAACCGGCAGGCTAAAGCGTATCTCTTAATAGATCTTGCTACTAGCCTCCCCTAGATCTAACCACGATCTAGAAGTTGCACACAAGGCAATGATTACTCCCTACGCCACAAGGACTTGGACACAACTCACAAGGCGGCGATTCTCTACTAAGCCACACAAGGACGTAGACGCCACGCACAAGGCGGCGATTTATCTACCGATTATAATGAGAAAGTAAATGAAAGAACAAAAACAAATTGAACACTCTAGGCTAGACACTCCCTTCAAATAATGCGCTGAAGATTCTGACGAATCCTTGCTAGAGATGCTTCGCACGTGCCGTCAATCTTTCGCGCTTTGGCCTTCTTGAGAGTATGGAGTATCTCTGAGTTCTGGAGCTCTCTGAAATGTCTATGCAGGAAAATACATTCCAGGTAATGAAATTCATGATTTCTTCAAAAAATAAAAGGCTTTTATTCTCGGGCGCTATCTCCTGGCGATACTAGGTATCGCCAACCAGCGATACTAGGTATCGCCAACCGGCGATAGCGGTAATCACTGCCACATGGTCCATGAACTACTCATTTTTAAATCGCACAAACGTCGAGTGTCGAATCGTGCACTATCGCCGAGCGATACCGAATATTGTCGTCGGGCGATAGTGAAATAAGGATGCCTCATTTTCGTCGAGTGTCGAGCGAAAATGCGTCGAGTGTCTGGTGGAAATGCGTCGAGTGGCGCTATCGCCGATCGCCGATACTCAATATCGCCTGGCGATATCTCCCGAGTTCAATTCTGATCCGATTCAGCACCAAAAAGATATTAGATATAGACCTGTGTTATCTGCACACCAAAAACATCCAAATATCAAATACAAACAAGATTTGTTATTAGCAAACCAGGAAGCATGGAATGCATGCTCCAACAGTCTCCCCCTTTTGATAATAACAAATCCATTAAGAAAGAAATCATGAATGTTAAAAAAAGGTCCACCCAATTTGAGTATCAAGACGAAGCATGTGTATGTGCACAAATTGCTCCTAGATGAAACACTCCCCCTACATGTGATCTCCCCCTAAATGAAAGCATAGAGAAATTTAATTTTAATTTTGTCATGTTGTCATATGTATATGAAAAGGGCTTCAGTAAATGATTTCCTTTGTAAAGTTTCTCCCCCTTTGGTATTGTCAAAAGATAGGGAAGAGTGTGGCGGAAGCGAAAGAAGGAAAAATACAAGAGAGAGACTCAGAGAGGACTGGTGAGCAATGTAGAATAAAGGAAGAAATAAGTAAACACTAACTTTGGCAACATTCAGCTAACTCTATCACAAACACATACACTAGTGAATAATTTGTGGGAAAACGTTTTCAGCCAATTCTCATAAGAAGAATGTTTAGATATGATAATGGTGTGTACATGTGATGTGGTGTCGGAAATACGTATGCAGAGTCGTACAAATACATGAACACGAGAATGTTAAAAAAACAAACATAACATAGAGTTGGACATGCAGAGTTATACTCGTACCCAAGAGTTCATAGCACATAATAAGGAAATTATCCATGTAAATATTTACACAAGACACTTTACAATGCTTGTCATGGTGCTCAACCTCACAATGCTTATGAAGACTTATCAGGAGGGTAAGTAGTGCTTGGTGGAGGTTCCTTGTCAGCTCTTTATTATTTGTTTTTTTGTGGTGTGAAACATATCACCAAAAGTTTGCACTTTTGGGTTCATACACTTTTGTTAATCACAAGTTTTTTTCTTTGGCTGAACAAAGGAGTCTGAATTCACTTGTGAGAGCACATAGAATAATTTAATATTGGGGTGCACTGTACCAAACTAGGATAAAGCAGGAGCAGAACGCATGCCACACTAGCGGTTATGGTAGAACATTCACAATTCACATGTTGTAAGACGGATGCATACGAAGATTTGCACAACCGTGAGTGAAATAACATTATCATAACTAAAAGATTTCTCATACTTAGAGGCATGCAAAAACAATTTCACGAGTTAAGAACACTAGTACTAAAGTATGTAGAATGGATATAAGAATGGTGAACTAGAGAACCAAGTTATTAGAAAACTCAAAAAAACATTACACCTGGCCTAAATCTGTGTCAGGAAGACAATTTGAATAAGTAGCAAAAAGTCACTATCGCCGGGCGATACCGGGTATCGTCGGTCGGTGATAGTGTAAAAAGGATAAAAATGGTCTAAGTCAGTCAAAGTCAGCAAACCAAACATTTTTCCTGAAGCCAGGTCGCGGAAGGCGGAGCAGAAGTCGGCGAAAACCTAAAACCTAGGTATGAAACTTGGATTTTTTGCTTTAAATCTTTGGATATTTATGGATCTAATTGTTAGGATAGTGTAGCATAGAACTCTAGATGATAAATTTCCAAGTTTTAAAGTGCATAAATTTTGTTTGGGGATCTTAAGAAACTATGATTTTTTAAGTAAAAAAAGTGCATAGATTCTTGGATCTAAGAGGTTGTAAGAAAATTTGGAGAAAAAGGAACTTGCAGATCTGGTGTTTGGGATGAGGGGGAAACCAGATCTGAAGTTGGAAATGGAGAAAAACCATTTTTGGCTATCGCCCGGCGATAGTGGGTGTCGCTGGATGGCGATATAAAAAAAATTGTTTCTGAAAAAATATTGATATGCAGGAATGGCTTCCAGTTCCAAAGCACAAAGAAGCACAGGGAGTGACTCATATTCTTCTTATCAAACATTTCCGGGATTAGAAAATGCTAACATAGGAATCATACGGGTGATCGAATTCGACCCGGGCAGTCATGCACATATCCATGATTTGTTAGCAATGGATGGAATAATGTCGATTATTATTCCAGATACATTCTCCTCCATACTGATTAGAGAATTTTATAACTATCTCAAAGATCCGCAGTTCATGGAATTGAATGGCGGAGTCCGATCGAAAATACAAGGACAGGCAGTAGAAATAACCCATTATGATCTGAGAGATGAGTTTGGGTTAATCGAGCACGAAAACACCTTAGATGTAGTAGAGAACTATCGGAAGGATAGGGATTGGACATTATTGAATATGGTTTTGCATGGAAATTCCATCAAAATGCTTATTCAATCTACGGCCACGCTTATGGAGGATGCACGACTTGTGCAAGAAATATTGAGGCATACTGTCCTACTGAAATCCGGTGACACACGAAAGATAACGGCTCAACTTCGTTATGTAACGTACATGATTTTGGAGCGGGATCCGTTTGACGTGGCAGATTTTGTTCTTTCGATAGTACGCTATGCATTTAGATTAAAGAGTCCTACTTGGAAGAAACTGAATACACTACCACTTGGAGCCATCATCCAACGTATTCTATATAAGAAATATACTTGTATTGACTCAGATTTGTACTTCAATGATTGTATACCATCTATATATTCGACGAGTGGAACACCTTCGATCGGCCAAACAACACGAGGAGGGTCATCAAGGAGGAGTTAACCGGTGTCCACTATCCGAAACCCGCCAATTCCTAGAGGTGGATCGTTGCGAGAAGGGTGGGATGACTTGTGAGAGTCGTTCGAAGAACACAAGAGGGATGTGAAGAAAAACTTCTTTGGAATTCAGAAATTTTTTAAATTTCTGACAAAAAGTTTGAAGTTGAAGCCCACTCCACCAGAGGCGGCAGAATGGGAAGATCCGGTCATGGAGCTGCCCCGTATATCTACTCGCCGAGCACGTCGGACGTGGAGCAGCGAGCACAGTTCGGCAGATGACCAAGGAGAGACCACTGCGGGTGACAATAGAAATTTTTGAAGATTTCGGGATGGCTGGACATTTTGCCGCTATCGCCATGACACTTAGGAGAAACCAGAGAAATCTTAGGAGGAGCTTGGAGGTGGTCGTCCATGACACTTAGGAGGATTACCTGAGCTTGAGCCCCTCTTCAGGTCCGTTTCTCCTCTTCTCCCATTGTACTAACCTTTGAGATCCATTAGGAGAGAAATCCGGCTCAATTGAGCCGATCCTGTGAGAGGAAATAGAAAAAATTCCGATTTTGAGGGTGTTCGGGTTCGCCGGAAAACACCCCCTCCAACGGCCAAGCAGCCGCCAAGCAATAGCCACCACCTCAACAGAGGTAATGGTGGTGTCCAGTCGGGGAGGTGGCCTTAAGATCGGGAAAATGAGATTGAAGGCAGCCTAGGTCAGGGCAATCTCCTCTATCGGCTGGTGGTAGAGGATGAACCGATCCCGTCCAAATTTCTTCATGATTCACAAAGATCTATTGTTTGCAGACCAACTGATATTATATATTGTGGATGATAATTGTCACATTAATACAGTAATTTCAACCTGAAATTTAGGTCTCTTAGAGGCAGTTTTAGGAAAAACTTGCACAGACAAGAGTTGTATCCCTTGAGGTATATTTTTTGTAGGAATTTAAATCAAAGAATTTGGGAACATACAGTCCTCTGTATGGCTATTTTCCTGATACATGCATTTAGGAAGGGACAGACCTTAATATGTGAATATTTTTCCCATGGTAGCTTGCATGGGTCTGAAAGTTTGACCATTCATGCATATATCCTAGAATCAACCCCTATCCAAAAATTAGAATTTGTGGGGCACATTTTTCTATAGATTTGCCAAACATTTGATTCATTAAATTAATGAAATATATATTAGGGTTTGATCAAATCATGTACAACCAAATTTTGGTGGGATGTTTATTAGGTCATCATAAGTCAATGGTAAAAATTTGAGCCCAATTGGACCTCTGCATGTTGTTGTATTCCACTTGCATGGAGATGAGTAAGTATAAAAATTGTGTGCATGTAGTAATAAGGAGTATTTGGTGATTTTTTCCCAATGGCTTGCTGTATGTCAGTGAAACTTTGGTCATGCACATATTATGATTAAGTGTATCATCCACAAAAAATTTAGGTTTTTTGGAATTGAAAATCCTAGGGATTTAACTAAATATAATTATGTTACATAATTATATTAATAAAATAAAAGTGATCAAATTAGATAGGAAATTTTGGTTTTCCTTCACATGACTTATTAGGTCATATTACATCCCTGGGAATTTATTTAGAATTTTTGGATGCTAAAAACTTAGGATTACTTCAATAATTACCATTATGCCCCTTTATGTAGTTTTTGAAATAATTGTGCTCATATTCTTTGGAAAATTCTACATTTCTAGCTTGATTATTTTTATAGTATCATGAACCTCTGTAAACTTTCCTAGAATGTTTGGATGAATATTTTATGTACATCATTTGATAAGTTGCACTTTGAAATTTTTATTCAACTATGCAAATCATTTACTAATTAATGTTAGAAAATTATGAAACTCTATCAAATATTTTATTTCATCAATATGTATCTCTGGTAATTTATTTATACTAATCTAACATTTGTAATTTGTACTTCACGTGTAAATTAACTTGTGTCACATAATTTTAGAATTTTAATTATGGCCAAATATAATTACGAAAATTATGAACTTCTGATAATTTAATAAAAATATCATAATGAATCACTGGTATTGAATTTGGAACATTTTGACATGGGATTTGATAGTCGCATCTTTTAGAAAATATCTTGTTCATTTTATGTTTTGGTTTGCTTTTAGTAAAAATGTGTAGTGAATAATCCATGAAGATCACTTAGGCTTCGTTTGGTTTGGCATTTTGTCGCCTCTGTTTGGAGCAAATGCCACCGGACGACGGATAAACAAATGGGCGAGGATGACATTTGCTCTGTTTGCTCCCGCTTGATAGAGGAAAAGCCACCAAATCGGAGCTTTTCCAGCCCCGCCTCCCCGCCTCAGGTTCAACACCTCCATTTGAACCTGCCGACTCCTCTCACACCTCTCAATCAAATGAACCTTCAATAATGAACCAAAAATTTGGAACACTTCAGTAGGACATCATTTATATCAATCCCTGAAAGTTACATGCTTTTTGGAGAACTTTTGTACTATAGTTTAGAAACTAATTTAGATTAAAGGCACACCTCCAATTATAAGATATAAAGGTGACCCTTCCACCTTAGGAAAATACCATACTAATTGGGAGCATTAGTAGGATCATGGAGCATCTCTTGAATAAATTTCTAGGTATATAGAGTAATATTTATGAGGTCTACGCCACACATCGTGTATTGAGGATTAATGGTTAACACCGTCTATAGAACGTGTGCTTAAGGGTAGACATAAATTTATGACCATAGGAGTGGATCCTAACTGATTTAATGATATAACTAGGGTGTCATGGTCTTATGGTTGAAGTCCTAATGTGTTGAAACCGGAAATCCGGTCTCTCGCGGAGTTCGACCCTTGGGGAAGGGGTGGTCTCGCGCCTACTTTGCTCCTGCAAGAAAAACAACGAAAGAGACAAGAAAGAACAGACCCAAGGGCTCGGCAGGGAGGTCCCATCACAAACCCGGAAGATCTCTGAGCGCTTCCCCTCCTTAGCCAAGAGCCGAGCTAAGGTACCCTCAGAGAACACTTGAAAATGAGAGCAAGGAGGTACTGAAAAGCCTCCGTTCTGAGGTACCACTTGGGTCTTATTTATAGATTTTCAGAATCTGAACTGCCAATAACCAAAAGGACTGACCTGGAAATACCAAAAGGCCCCTGGATGGGTCTGCCAACAGCCAAACTCCGCTGTTCTGAATAGCTATGCGCAGTCCAACCTGGTCTGCCAATAGCGAGGCTCCGCTGTTCTGAGTAGCTATTCGCACCCCTGGGGGTCAGCTCGCCTCCAGTTCCCCCGCAGGAGGCGGGCGCGGCCTGGCCTCGCGGCTCGCCTATCCTCCCTGGGCGAGCGCGAGATGATATGGGCGAGCTGTCCGTCTTCTGCCGGGCGGATCGGCAGCCAGGTCGCGTGCGGAGGTTGGTCGGCGGTTGTCGCGACTTCGATCGACCCGCCAATCGCGGGTCGCCAGCTCACTCGCCTCGCCGGCTCGCTTGCCTGAAATGAGCGGGAGCGGGCCAGCCCTTCCGCCGTATAGCCTGTTTTGTCTCTCGGGTGCGGGTCGCGCGGCCAGGCCTGCTGAACCTCCCTGGCGGGACCCGCTCGCCGGACACAGGGTTGTACACAATCCCCGCTCTTTTTGAGCTTGAATCAAGCTCGGAAAGAATCATCCAACCCGCGTGTTCGGCGAGCTCTGTGCTGAGCTGGCAGGGAATCTTCTGGTGGGGGCCCACTGTCCTGCTATAAATACACACCGCTAACCCCTGGAGGGGGCTCCCCAGATCCTTTCATTTCCTTTGAGCAGGCCTTAATTTCCCGATGCCGGTCAGCGAAGAGGTGCGAGCTCGCCTGGCGGCAGCGGTCCTGAAGACTCAGGTGGAGGCCCTCGAGGCTGCCCCTTGGTTATCACGCGGGTCTCCCGGCCCTCTCTTCAGGCCGGTGAAGGGAAAGATTGTCAGGCGGTCTCTGGCGGGTGACTGTCCGGGCTCCAGCTCGGCGGCGGGTGTCGAGGTAGTCCCCGGGGTACGTGACCTTCCGCGGGTTATTGCTGTAACTCTGACCTTTTGTTTTGCAGGCGATTCCCTGTGAAGAGGTGGGGAATGGGGGAGAGGATCGCCCCCCTCGCGTGTCGCCCGAGAAGGTCGCTGGTTCCCCGGTTCCAGACCGCCCACCTCCAGAAACTCCCTGTCCGGCGGCTTCCCACGGGCTGGGAAAATCTCTTGAGACCCTCGAGGGAGGAAACTTTCAGGGTCGGCCGGGCTCTTCTCGCCCATCTGTCGGTGCGGGCGACGTGCCAACCCCTGGTGAGTTGGCTTTTATCGTTGGATTTGTCTCTTGCTCGCTCCTTCTGACCCACCCCCGTTTGCAGGCTTTAACCGAGATGAGCGAAGGGTACTCGCCTCCGCCCGTCGTAGACAGCGTTTCTGACTACCTGGGCGACCCGATCGATGCGGCGGAGATGAAGAGGCAGGTGACGCGGCTGTTCCAGAAACACACACTGCTGCTGCAGGAGATCATGAAGAGGATCGATGACGACAAGGCCGAGACCGAGGCCCGGCTCGCGGCCTTGGAGGGCTCTCCGCGCGAAGCGGAAGACGACGATTTCACCTCACCGGGCGTGCATATAACGCGAGCCGAGGGGCACCTTAAGAGCGCCATGGAGCAGGTCGGCCTGGCTCAGCGGGAGCTGGTGGAGGTTCGCGATTACCACGATCCTCGCGTGCCACCGCGATCGGGAACGAAGAGGCGGCACAGGTGGAAGTGGGTCGAGTACTGACCCAGTTGTCTACCCCTCGCTTGCGGGATACTGCGGGGTTGTTGTCATTTCAGAGTTATCTTATATTTGTAATCGCTAGCGACTCTTTTAGCCCGCCTATGGGCCTAACTTATTACTGCTGAGGTTCATTGGAAATATCATGTTGTTTTTATTGTTTTCTGTGGGCGGGTTAACGGAAAGGTCCGTTCTTCCTCTTGCGCTGATCAGGGCGAGGGCGAGCCGAGGGGCTCGCCAGACGGGATTCTCCCGACTCGCGCGGAACAGCGTGCGGGTGTGGGTTGAGGCTCGCCCGCACGGGTCTTCCGCGGTTGCGGCCGGGCGAGAACCATGCCGGATCGACCCTTGAGGTGCGGTCGCGCGCGGGAAGTCGAACCGTCGGACTGATTTTTGCTATTCGCACCCCATCTTTCGGCGGGAGGTTTCCCGCCCTTTCTCTTTCCCTATAAATAGGCCTTGCAGGCCCTTATTTCTTCACCGAATCCAAACCCTCCTGCTTCCCGTTCCCCGCGGAGTACCGTCTGTGTTCGCCTTCTGTCTCTTCTTCGCGCGTTCGGCGGCGACTTGATGGGAATGGGCGGAGGCGGCGGCGACGTGGACGGCCGAAGCAAGTGCGCTTGGACCTTCTCTGAGCACGATTTTCCTCGCGCCGTCCTCTCTGAGCGTGAGTACCTGGATGCCCTTGGCGACCACGTTCCGCCGGGCTTTTCTGCGAGGCGGCCCGGGGATGGGGAGAAGATCAACGACTTGTCTAGGGACGAGCTCGCCATCCCTCTCGCTCACTTTGAGGTGGGCCTGCGACTTCCCCTTTGGCCCGAGGTGCGACAGGTGTTGAAGTACTTCGGGGTTGTCCTGGGCCAGATGACCCCGAACTCCATCGTCGTCATGGTGGGGTTCGCCTGCTTCCTGCGAGAGGAGCGAGTGGAGTTCAACCTCGCCGTGTTCCGGAAGTTGTTCTCCTTCCGGTCGAATCGAGACGGGACGGCCTACTTCTCCAGCGCCCACCTCAAGGTGCGGGAGACAGTTAACAAGAGTCACAATTGGCTCAAGAGATTCCTGTTCGTCAAAGGGGACTTCGGCAACGTCCCCTTCTCGCCGGTGCAACTTAGCGAGGCGAGCTACCGGCCCCCCAGCCTAGGCGGCCACGAAGCTGACCTGTGCGCGTTCTTCGCTGGGAAGAATTTTGAGGTTGCGTTCCTGCGCCGCCATCTTGACGACCTCGCCGCTGTCCCGCCGGGGGGAGGTTTGTCACTCGCCGCTGTTATACCTTATTCCCTTTCTTCCTTTATCTCACCCCTTCCTTCTGTCAGGTGAGCGCGACATCCCTCTTCACCCTCCTTACGAGAGCGTTCGCATTCCCCCCGGGGTTCTCGCCCGTGCGCGGGCTGCGGATGCCGCCCAGCACGACATCCCATCGGTCCCGGCCAAGAAGCGGCCGGGTGGCGGACAGCCAGCCCCTCCGCCGAAGGTGGCGAAGACCGTGGATCAACAACTCACCGCGAGCCAAAGAAAGGGCAAGGCCCCCGCGGTCCTGCCGACTGAGGGCCCCTCGCACCCGCTGGTTGCTTCGACCAACGACTCCCCGGTCAGGGCGGCGGGCACCTCCGCGTCGCCGGGCGGGTCTCAAGCTGCTGCGGAGCCGGTGCCGAGAGGGCATCGTAACTTCGGCTACGGCGAGAGGTACCAGGACGAGCTCGGCATCCCGCTCCTGGCGTGGGATAAGGAGTCGAACCACGCGATGATCTCGACCCTGCTGCCGAGCTGGATGGAGCAGGATACCATCGGCGAGGAGGCGTACAACTTCTCCTTTGGCCTGTACTCGCGCGAAGACGCCGCCATTTATGACAAGGAGGAGACGCGAGTGCTGATTCATGAGAGCGCGCGGGCCCAGCTGCGCGGTCTGGAGCTGGCTCACATGGTGGGGAGGCGCTGCACCCAGGTGGAGCGGAACGCCGCGTCCATCCAAAAGATGGCGGATGAGAAGGAAGTGGCCCAAAAGCTCGCTCAGGTGGACGCGGACCTTCACAGGGGGCGAGCCGACGCTGCCGAGGAGACCCTCGCGCAGTACCTGGGCGGGGTGGTACGTGCTCAACCTGAATTACCCTTCCCCCTTTTCGCGGGCACAGATCACGATTATTCTTATTCCTTTCCCCAGGACGCGGCGACGGCGAGCCGGATGGGTGCCGAGATCGCCACCCTTGGCCAAGAGAAGGCGGCGTTGGAGGCGCGGGTACGCGAGCTGGAGGCCGCCGCCGCTGTCCCTCCTCCAGACAGCAGGGTCTGCCCGCGCGAGCACCTCTCCGACTACGACCTGGAAGTGCTAATGCAAAAGAACGCGGCCAGCGCAGTGAAATACACGATGCAAACGCTGCGGCGCGCGGATCTGCGTACGAGCGAGGCAGCGGGACTCTCGGCGGAAGACGTGGTGCCGGCGCTGTTTCTCCCCGTGCCGGAGCCTGGCGACAAAGGTTTCCAACCCATTTAGGATTTCTCAACCCTGATCTCGCGTTTCCCCAGACTCTCGTAATTTATTCTTTTAGATGAACATTATCATGTATATCAATCTGTTCTGAGATGTATGCGCGAGTTGCGCTTATACTTCGTATTTTTTAGCTATTGTTCCTTTTATGAATGCCCTCTTTGCCCGCCTTATTTTTCCAACGCCGTTATTGCCGGATGGCGCGACCTGCCCCTGCGGCCCGGCTCGGACGAGGCGGCTGCCCGTCCGCCAAGCGAGGCGAGCCGGTTCGTCCCTCGAGCGAGGCGAGCCAGCTCGTCCCTCGTCCCTATGCCTAATTCCCTGCGGGCTCTCGCCCAGGCCTTTGCGTCTACTCGGCCGCCTTTCCTGGGGCTTGAGGGTGGGGCTATGCTAGGCCCTTTCTCCCTTTTTTCTGACTAACTCTTGTGATTCCGACCTGCTGCTCATGCCTTTCGAGTAATTCCCGGCCTCGCCGGCTAGGTGGGAGTCCGGTAACGTGATTTGTTCTGGGTTGCAGGTTATCGCCTACTGAGTCATTTCATCGAGTGACTTCCGGCCCTGCCAGCTAGGTGGGAGCATGGCAGCGGGATCTTCTCGAGGCTAGGGATGACACCGAGTGACTTCCGGCCCTGCCAGCTAGGTGGGAGCCTGGCAGTGGGATCTTCTCAGGGTCCTAACTCATTCCATCGAGTGACTTCCGGCCCTGCCAGCTAGGTGGAAGCCTGACAGCGGGATCTTCTCGAGGCTAGGGATGACACCGAGTGACTTCCGGCCCTGCCAGCTAGGTGGGAGCCTGGCAGCGGGATCTTCTCGGGGTCCAAACACATTCCATCGGGTGACTTCCGGCCCTGCCAGCTAGGTGGAAGCCTGGTAGCGGGATCTTCTCGAGGCTAGGGATGACACCGAGTGACTTCCGGCCCTGCCAGCTAGGTGGGAGCCTGGTAGCGGGATCTTCTCGGGGCTAGGGATGACACCGAGTGACTTTCGGCCCTGCCAGCTAGGTGGGAGCCTGGCAGCGGGATCTTCTCGGGGTCCAAACACATTCCATCGAGTGACTTCCGGCCCTGCCAGCTAGGTGGAAGCCTGGCAGCGGGATCTTCTCGAGGCTAGGGATGACACCGAGTGACTTCCGGCCCTGCCAGCTAGGTGGGAGCCTGGCAGCGGGATCTTCTCGGGATCCAAACACATTCCATCGAGTGACTTCCGGCCCTGCCAGCTAGGTGGAAGCCTGGCAGCGGGATCTTCTCGAGGCTAGGGATGACACCGAGTGACTTCCGGCCCTGCCAGCTAGGTGGGAGCCTGGCAGCGGGATCTTCTCGGGGTCCAAACACATTCCATCGAGTGACTTCCGGCCCTGCCAGCTAGGTGGAAGCCTGGCAGCGGGATCTTCTCGAGGCTAGGGATGACACCGAGTGACTTCCGGCCCTGCCAGCTAGGTGGGAGCCTGGCAGCGGGATCTTCTCGGGGTCCAAACACATTCCATCGAGTGACTTCCGGCCCTGCCAGCTAGGTGGAAGCCTGGCAGCAGGATCTTCTCGAGGCTAGGGATGACACCGAGTGACTTCTGGCCCTGCCAGCTAGGTGGGAGCCTGGCAGCGGGATCTTCTCGGGGTCCAAACACATTCCATCGAGTGACTTCCGGCCCTGCCAGCTAGGTGGAAGCCTGGCAGCGGGATCTTCTCGAGGCTAGGGATGACACCGAGTGACTTCCGGCCCTGCCAGCTAGGTGGGAGCCTGGCAGCGGGATCTTCTCGGGGTCCAAACACATTCCATCGAGTGACTTCCGGCCCTGCCAGCTAGGTGGAAGCCTGGCAGCGGGATCTTCTCGAGGCTAGGGATGACACCGAGTGACTTCCGGCCCTGCCAGCTAGGTGGGAGCCTGGCAGCGGGATCTTCTCGGGGTCCAAACACATTCCAATTTTCTGAGCAAGCTAGATATGACAATCCTGGGGGGGGGGGGAAGAGAAGAAAGACTTCATTATAACAAATCACGTCGCCTACAGGAGCTTAGGGAAAAAACCTCTTCAAGTCGTCTCCACTCCAGGTGAGACTCAGGGCCTCGCCCTCTACATTTTGGAGCCGATAGCCCCCTGACCTCAAAGCTTCCTTCACAATGAATGACCCCTCCCAGCTGGGGTTGAGTTTCCCTACGGACGCTGATCTCCCTGCCGCGTCCACCTTCTTCAGCACCAGGTCCCCTTCTGCGAACTGCCTGACCCTGACATGCTTGTCAAAGTATTTTGCCATCCTCCTTTTGACCTCCTCCTGTCGGATGGCCGAAAGATCCCTCAACTCTTCTACCATGTCAAGGGAGAGTCTCAGCCCCTCCCCGTTCTCGGCTTGCCATTCCTCTCGGCCCTCCCTGGCCGTTCCGACTCGCGGCATTTGGACCTCAAATTCTATGGGGAGCACCGCCTCGCACCCATGGGAGAGCTTGAAGGGGGTCTCCCCTGTGGCCATGTTTGGGGTGGTTCTAAGGGCCCAAAGAACGGCGGGGAGCTGCTCCACCCAGCTCCCCCTCAAGTTTTCCACCTTCTTCTTGAGGAGATTGACGATGATCTTGTTCGCCGCCTCCACCTGCCCGTTGCTCCTGGGGTGGTGGACCGAGGCGAACCTGAGGTCGATTCCAAGCTGCTCGCAGAAGCTAGTGAACTCGGCACTGGCGAACTGGGGTCCGTTATCGGTGACGATGGCTTGTGGCATCCCGTGGCGACAGATGATCTCCCCCTAGACGAAGTTCCTGATCACTTGGGAGGTCACCTTGGCCAACGCCTTCACCTCCATCCACTTTGAGAAGTAGTCGATCATTACTAGGAGGAACCTTCTCTGACCGCTGGCCTGGGGGAACGGTCCAACCAAATCCATTCCCCAGATTGCAAAGGGCCAGGGGGCCGTGATACTCTTGAGTTGTTGGGCCGGCTGTAGCTGGAGGGGGGCAAACAGCTGGCACTTATGACATCTCCTTGCGAATTCCGCGGCGTCTCGGCCCAGGGTGGGCCAGAAATACCCTTGCCTGACTATCCTTCCTTCCAGGGTCCGACTCCCGGAATGACTTCCGCACTCCCCGGAGTGGACTTCCTCCAGGATCCTCTGCGCCTCACCCTCGGCTACGCAGCGAGCCAACATCCCGGAGAGGGTCTTCCGGTACAGCTGCCCGTCCTTAAGGAGGTAGTAAGCTGACTTGTGCCTTAGCTTCTTCCTGTCCACCCCCTCCGGATACTCTCCCGTGGAGAGGAAAACTACCACTGGGTCCATCCACGAAGGCTGCTGATCGATCTCCATGAGCTCTCCTTCTTCGATGGAGGGGCGGAACAGGTCGGTGATGGTGCCCCCTGCTCGGGGGCCGTGCTTCGCCAGTTGGTCGGCCTGTTCATTCTCTCCCCTTGGCACGTGTCGGATGGAGAAGGTCTGGAAGGTCCCTATGACCCCCTTCGCTTTGGCCAAGTATAATTGCAAAGTGGGCTCCCTTGCTTCGAACTCCCCGTTGATCTGGGAAGCCACCACCATGGAGTCGGTTAGGACCTCCACATCCAGCACCCCCAGCTCTCTGGCCAGGCGCAACCCCGCTATCACTGCTTCGTACTCGTCCTGGTTGTTGGTAATGGGGAAATGCACCACCACCGTCTGCTCAATCTGAGTCCCTTGAGGGCTTTCCAGAACCACTCCTATCCCGAGAGAATGCCTTCCTGAGGCTCCATCCACCCTCACCTTCCAAGGAGTCGGGCAAGTGAGCTCCTCCTCTGCTACTTCTACCACGTAGTCGGCCAGGAAGTCGGCCATCGCCTGAGCTTTGATCGAGAGCCGCGGAACGAAGGAGACATCGAACTCGCTTAGCTCCACCGACCACTTGGCCAGCCGGCCTGAGTGCTCCACCCCCTCGAAGATGTTGCAGAGAGGATGGTCGGTCACCACTCGGATCGAGTGCGCCTGGAAGTAAGGCCGTAGCCTCCGAGCTGAGACGATTAGTGCGAATGCGAGTTTCTCCAAGATTGGATACCGGAGCTCGGCCTTCCTCAGGACCCGGCTGACATAATAAATGGGGAGCTGCCTCTTCCCCTCTTTACGTACTAAGACGGAGCTCAAGGCCTCTACCCCGACCCCGAGATATAAGAACAAATCCTCACCCTCCTTCGGCCCCTGGAGCAGCGGAGCCTGTGTCAACTGCGCCTTGAGGGCCTGGAACGCCTCATCACATTCCTTGGTCCATTCAAACCTCTGGCCTCCCCTCAGCGTTTTGAAGAAAGGGGAGCACTTCTCCCCTGACCGAGAAAGGAAGCGACTCAGTCCTGCTAGCTTCCCTGTCAACCGTTGGACCTCCTTTGCATTCCGCGGGGACCCCAGCTTTAACATGGCCTTGACCTTGTCCGGATTCGGCTCGACCCCCGCGGGGGTGAGGAGATGCCCCAGGAACTTTCCCCGGCTTGCCCCAAAGACACACTTAAGGGGATTCAGCCGCATTTTGTATCTGCGCAGGGTGGCGAACGTCTCCTCCAGGTCCCGGAGGTGGGAGTCCACGTCCCGACTCTTGATCATGAGGTCGTCCACGTACACCTCCAAGTTCCTCTCCCTCTGTTCCTTGAAGACCCTGTCCATCATTTTTTGGTAGGTGGCCCCAGCGTTCTTCAGCCCGAACGACATCATCTTGTAGCAGTAGAAGCCGTCCCCTGTGATGAATGAGACATCCTTGATGTCCGGGGGGTGCATCCTGATCTGATGGTAACCTGAAAAGGCATCTAAAAAACTCATTACAGAAAAGCCGACGGCGGAATCAACCAGCGCGTCGATCCGAGGCAAAGGGTAACAGTCCTTAGGACAAGCTTTATTAAGAAGGGAAAAATCGATACACAACCGCCAGCGGCCGTCTCCTTTTTTGACCATCACAACGTTGGAGACCCAGCCGGGGTACTGAATTTCGGACACGAAGCCAGCTTTGAGAAGCTTCGCCACCTCCTCCCTGATGGGTTCCGCCAGCTTGTCCGCCGTGGATCTCTTTTTCTGCTGGACGGGGCGTGTCCCCGGGTCCAAGTTGAGGCGGTGGCAGGCCACATCCGCGTCAACCCCCGGCATCTCCGCGGCGTTCCAGGCGAAGATGTCCACGTTCTTCTGGATGCACTCCAGCATCCGGCCCTGGTCCTCCGGGGTCAGCCCTCCACTGATGCGAACCTTCTCCATCCTTCCTCCCCGGGTGAGCACCTCCAGCTCCACCACTTCTTCCGCCGCCTCCAGCCTGGATCGTTCCCCCCATCCTTCGGCATCCCCTTCCTCCGGAATGGGGACCTCTACCTCCATCTCCCCTCCTACGGCCCTTACTTCGGCCACTTCCTCCAGCTCTCCCCCTTCCGCCTTCTCTGCGCAGTCCTTCACCCCCAGCTCCACCTCTCCGGCTTCCTGCTCGTCCTCCTCCATCCTCCGCCCCATCTCCTCGGCTCCTTCCTGCCAAGAGATGGTGTTCACCGCGGTGACGTAGCACTCCCGCGCCACCTTTGGGTCTCCCCTAACCCTGACCTGTACCCCCTCAGCGTTGAACTTCAGGCACTGATGGAAAGATGAGGGGACGCAGCGGAATGCGCTGATCAGGGGCCTCCCGAAGATTACGCTGTAGCTGCTGGGGGCGTTGAAAGTCCACCTAGTGTCGGCTATGTGCACCTATGGGGGGGGAATAGGTGACGTATGGTTCTTTTGCGGAATTCACAGATGTACCTGCACAATAAAAGCAACAAACACAGAACACAGAATACACAGCAAATTTATAGTGGTTCCCCGACTTGGGTACATCCACTTTCCCCCTTCGACATATCTCCCCAACAAGGGACGACTCGGTCAATTCTCCAACGGGATTGAAATCCAATCCCTTCACTAACGGAAGGAGCCCTTCCACACGTGAGAGTCAACACTCCCACAAATCGGGTTGCACCCAACCCTTACACCACGGAACAAAAGTTCCTTTACAACACAAGTAAATATGGAATGTATATGAAATACAAACTTCTTTTGGAGACTTCGGTGTTCCTCTTTGTTCGACGACGTGTTCTTGAAGTCGATGAAGAGTCTACGACCTTGGTCTCTCTTGGAGAAGATCTCCCCGGAACCGGCGGCGGCACACGAGCGGCGGCTAGCTTCGGATTGGCGGCTACGATGAAGAGTGGCTGCAGAACTTGGAGATCTAAACTTCGTAGCGAAGCAAGCTAGGTCTACCAACGGTCACTCTAGGATCAGTCGTCTCGATCGATTCGGACGGGGGAGTTTTTCCCGGTCAACGAATCGAGAGACAAGAGATCTCCGGATAGACGCGTGAGACACAAGCCTTGCTAAGCTTCTGTCACCGGAGATCGGGAAGAGGAGCGATCAGCAGCGGCGACCACTTGACGCGAGCGGCGGCGGCGGAGCGGAGCGAGTTCGCGGATTTAGGGTTACGTCGCCGCTCGTTTTTCTTTTTCTCTTGTCCGTCATTTACTGTTCAAAAATACTCATGTATTTATACTGTAGTATTCTCAAATATGACCGTTTGTGGGACCCACAAAAGAAATCCCCAAAATCCGGTTCAAATAAGTCCAGAAGCAGAATCCGGTCCAGCAGCATTCTGAGAAAACGCCAAGTAAAAATCGGCGAGAATCGCAGACGATTCTCGACGAATCGGCGAGAATCACCAAGTGATTCTCGACGATTCGTCGAGAATCGTTTGTGATTCTCGTCGAATCACTTGTCGATTCTCAACGAATTGGACTTGGTATTCATGGGCTGCATGACCACTGGTTCGGCGGGAATTACAAGTGATTCTCGCCGAATCTTGCTTGGCACCATATTGAGATTGGCCAGAAGGAGTCGGCGAGAATCACTGATGATTCTCGTCGATTCGGCGAGAATCACCAAGTGATTCTCGCCGATTCGGCGAGAATCACTTGGTGATTCTCGTCGAATTTGCCTTGGACGATTTTTCGTCTTCCACCTGGGAGCTGCTCCTTGATCCTCCATGCTCCTTGTCTTCTCTTGCATATGAGCGGTCCTGTACTTGAAAGTAAGTGCACTCCAATAGAGAGAGTACACATAGGCCAACACACTGATCTGCTCAACGAGGGATTACGTCGTGCAGACCCGTGTATATTGACCTATTGCACCCTGACATTGGTGTGCACTTAGCGTGGAGAGACTGCAAGTACAACTTGAAAGAGTTTATCAAATACATTGTGAATTCATCTTAGCTTGACCGGTGGCTTCCTCAAATCTAGGTAATCGTGGATACAATACCCAACAATCTCCCCCTATTTGACGAAGCCAAAACCCTACTAGCTAAGATGAATAACACCTGTCAAATAATAATTATAGCATTTAAAGATTAGTTATGCAACACAAGGTAATAAATGCAATCAGAACAGGACTTGAGTCATTCACACATTCAAGAATATATATATATATACCAAGAGAAATATATTCACATATAAGTCAGAATTGTTCACACGACAGTAATAATTGTTAAATGTTCTTAATACACCGTGACCAGCTATAAGATAATGACTATTTGTCCTTAGCTCCGTCACCCTTAAGAGTTTGCGCCAAGTACTTTTTGCTCTGCCTTTCCATGTATTCCTTGGGCTTCGGATAGTACCTGGGAGGAGCAACTTTGTCTGGATCCTTGTTGTTTCTGAAGAAAATGTTGCGTTTCGCTTCAAATGCTTTGTGCGTCTCCCATTCATACTGACTATATGCTTCATTTCGATTTATCTCTCCTCTTTCTTGCAGCAGGAAGGTGTCTAGGATGATGCTCCTTGAGACTGGGCTCCACCTTTCGTTTCTTACCTCCTCCTCACTTAGTCTGATCCTCTTTTGAGTTGGTGTCTCCTTTGATGTCCCTTCCTGAACTTTCCTCTTTCCCCTTGCTTTAGCTAAAGCCTCCTGGTCAAACATACTTCTCAGCTTAGATTTGGAGATGGCCCTAGCGTCAGCTTCATCAGTGAAAACATCAGCAGCACTGGTACTTACATCCTCAGCAATATGCACTTCCTCAGCAGCCTTAGAAGTCTCAGGAACCTGAACACCGGCAGGTTGGTCAGGTAGGACTACGCCTAACGTGCCCAGTGCCTGTTGTAGCATCCACCAGCAACTCTCATAGACGTAGTTGCTTGTTTTCACAAAGTTTGCATCCATGCTTTTCTGGAGCTCAGCCATCTTAGCGATATACTCCTTCTCCCCCTTTTTGGCTTCTTCAGCTATGCAATTGGCATATGAGTGCAAGGAGTCATCAATGTGCTTAGTTGTCTTGCTGAATTCAGTGACTAGGGCCTGCTGATTTGCATTTAAAGTGACCATGTTGCCATCAAATTTCTGAATATTGTTGGCCACAACGTGTGCGTTCTGATTGACAACGGCCAGAGTATCAGTAGTCTTTTTCAAGCCGGCCATTAACAGTGTGACAGCTTCGCCGGCCGCAGTATACTTTTCTTCGAATTTCTTTTCCATCACCTCCAGCTTATGGTTGATTTCCACCATATTCTTCAACATGAGATCTTCGGAAGTCTTGATCTTTTTCAGCATTGTTTTATGAGCTGTATCAAAAGAATCTTTAAGCTCGTTCATTATTCCTTCAATGACAGTGATGGTGTGAGTGGCCAGCTCATCTCGCAATGGTAAGGTCTGAGGCCCTTCTTGCCCTTGCTCTGGCTCGGCAGCAGAAGCATCAGTAGAGCTGGATACAATCACAGCCTCTATGGGAGGAACGTTGGTGGCCTCATTTACCTCCCCCTCCACTGGTGCAGACTTATCAGTAGGAGGTTCATCGGTATCCGGAGATTCAAGCACTTCATGGCCCTCATTTACCTCGTCCTCTCCGTCCTCATCCAAAAACTCATCCACCTCAGCATCTTCTTCCACTTCTTGATCAGCAGTGATCAGTGCCTCAGCTTCAGTTCCGTGGGTGGTTCTGTTCGGTACCTCCTCATCCTCCAACCCAGGTTCACTTTCTTCATGAACTTCTACCACCGCATCTCTTGCCACCTGGGCGATTTCAGATATCATATCCAAATGAGTGGGTAGAGACTCCCCCTCGATTCCTGCAATCACAGTATCAGGAATTTCACGGGGGGAGGCTGCGGGAGATACTTCCTCATGCTCTTCTACAGCAGGCTGTCCGATGCGCCGCTCCCATCGATCAAATACAGTGGCATCCATCTTTTTCAAGTAATGTAGAGGAACTCCTTTGCTCATGTCGAATTTATCTCCGTTGAGCTGGTTGAGATATAGACTGATAATGCGGCCGAAGCTCGGAGTGCCCAGAGTGTCCTTGATCTTTTGAAACATCAACTCTCCCCAGTTGAACCTCTTTCTGCAGACCACGGCTATGAGAATTTTGAACATATCTCCGGAGATATGATCATGGGAGCCTGGCTTACAGATGAGTACTTTTCCTATGATGTCGGATAGGAGCTTCCCTTCTTCATTCATCTCTTTTCGTTTTACTGATCGTGTGCCTCTGGGTAGACCGCAGAACAGGAGGGTTCTGGCTTTGTCCTCGTCCTCCAAATAGTCTTCCTGCTCCGCACTTGAGAGCTGCAGGTAGCGAGTTAGCTTACCGGCAGACATCTTGACCTTAGTCCCCGCCACCTTGCTCTTGATGATGGAGTCTCGGTTTCGAAGCCTTGCTGTAGAAAAGAACTCCAGCACTTCTTTATCTAAGACTTTGCAAGGATGCTCCAATATGAAGGTTAGCCCGGCTTCTTCCAGCATGAGAACGATGTTTCGGAACTCGTCCGAGGCATGAGAAAAACCAGTGCGAACCAGTTCGCAACCAGAAATCAAACCTGCGGTCGTCCTTGGGGCCATTGAGGATCTAGAAAGAAGCCCGACTCCAAGCATTAGTGTACATTCAAAACGAAGGCATCACATGGGGTTCGGCCTTGGAGCCAGTAAGGAGGAGGTTACCTAAGGGCCTCGGTGGAAGAGAGTTGGTGAGCTTCAGGAAGAGCTTCGGTGGTATCCCGTGGGGTGCGCCCTTGTTAGAATCTCACGGGGAGAGGTCTCCTGCGCGAGTTCGCGGAAGAAGGTCACACACAGCAGCTATTCGACGGCGTCGACGAGAGCGTGATACCAAGGGCTGCGGGTGTCGGCGAGTTCGCGGACGTGCACTTGCGCGAGGAAGGCGAGGGTCGTCCAGAGGTCTCCTGCGCGAGTCGTGAGGAAGGTGAACCGGCGGAGATTCTTTCGGCGGGATTTATAGGGGTCGTCGGGATTCGGGGGAAGCCGAGCGGTCTGCGAGTTTCTTGGACGGGATTCGGCGAGATTTGTCTAATTTGGTTTCTAATACCGTTTGTCGAATCGGCGAGATATAAAATGGGTCGGCGGGATTTGGAATATATATATTGATGTTTGTCTTGAAACTTTGGGAAGCATTGCACAATTTTCGCATTCTTCGAGTGTCAAGTTAACACAAGATTAATGAATACATATTTATTATAATGACAATCTATTTGGATTTGAATGACGCTTCTCCAGACACTTTGTGATGTCAATTGTGATTTGTCGAAATTCGCAACGACATATCTTGGTTAACTTTATATTGATGTGTAATGATTTGCATGCCTCGAGGTAATCTTTCCTTAAAGGTGCACATATATATGATGAGCATACGTATACTTATACACAAGGATAACAATATATATACATTTACTTTGAATGAGGATGCATCATGACACAAGTCCTTGAACTGATCAAAATTACCTGGGATATGGAGAGTCATCGTCTTAGTCCCACAGGAGTACATATCAGTAGCTTAAAGTGATTATGCTCAACAGGTAGCACGTCTGTTATTGCAGACGCTTGTTCCAAGCTAGCCTTGAGCCACGTATTGTCTAGTTCCCAAGTATTCACGGGGACCTAGACTACCCTGCAAAACAGAATTACTTGACCTTAGGAACCCAAATCATATTGGGTCCTAGGTTTCTATTAGCATGAACACGCAACTGCCGTCCTTGAGAAAACCTGTCAGGAAGACTGCCTCTGTCCCTATAATGTGGAGAAGCCCTTGCTGTGGGCACAGAGAGGTTGTGCCAACAGTCAATGGCAAAGTGTCCCACTTTGCCGCAGCACCAACAAGAGTGAATGTTGTATCGCTGTTTTTGACCTGATCTAGTGACTGATGTAGTCACGGTCCTAGGTCTCAAAGGGATAGGGCATGTTCTTGTTGCACAAATTCCTCTTCCATCGAGGCATGATGAAGGGTGGAATGAATGCATGACATGAGCGTTATGAGGCCGAGAAGGTGGTGCCAATCTTTCAGGCATCTTCCTTGCTGAGGCTCCATGACGCCTGACATCATGACTTCTATTTTCCCTATCCCGTGTCCTTGAATGGAGAGAGTTCTTCTGTGAACCAGGACCTGCAGGTCCACACTTTGTTGTGGCAGTGGCCGTGAATACAAAGGGCTCAGAATGAGCCTTAGGTATTTCTTCATGGGTGGCCATGATGCCTCTTGCACTATGGACATTTCCATATGGGGACAACTCACCCTTACAGTGACCACGATTATTCCTGTGGTCATACCTGAAGGCATGATGAGTTGCCTTCCCGCTTGGAGTGGGAGGTCGGAACACCGTTTCCCCATTTCTCCATCCCTGGATAATCCGGGAGATCCACCCGGTTTCTTGTTTTCTCTTTATAGCATCAACTTTGGAGAAGTTGGATACTATACGTTTCTCATTTTCTAGACTATTCTCTAGAGCTGAGATCTTAGAGTCCTTGACCTTGTTGGATGCCAATTGGAGAACCAACAAGATCTTCAGTTGAGCAATCTCTCGAGCTTGCTCCTCAGCAAGTAGATTGCTTTCCTGAAGGGCTCTCTTCAGGGAATCAGTATTTTCTGGAGGAGAGCAGTTTCTGTCTTCAGAAAAGTCAAAAGATGTGGGACAGGATGAAGATGATACCTGCTCATCTGGGTTATTGTCATTAGAATCAGTGACCAATGTTTCGTCCTCGTCGGAGCTGCTTTCCTCACTATCTTCTTCAGTCTCTGACAAGGATACTGGAGCTCTGATGCAATCCGAAGGATCCTTGCAGTCATCTTCAGAAGTGAGGACCCCCACATACGCTTCATCCTCTGATTGGCAGCATATTTCAGCATTCTCTGACCCCCCCCATCAGCTCTGAGATCATCATCCACAGAGATTTAGCTGTTTTACATTTTTCCAACCTGGAGCGAGAGGCTCCAGACCAGACATCCATGATAATTTGTCGAATCCTCTGGTCCAGTTGGAAAAATGAGAGTTCCATCTCTGTCATCTCAGCACTGCACATGGGCACTTGGATCCCCGAGTCGGTGGTCTTCAAAGGGATAAATGGACCCTCTTCCAGGATGAGGGAAGCTCGTGGATCGATGGCATCCAGGTGAAATAACACTCTCATCCTCCAGATAGGATAATAATCCTTTGTGCATGTAGGGAGTTTGAGTGGCAATACGTCATAATCCAGATCCATGCTTCTGACACTGGTGGCAGGATTCACCTCAAGGTGTTAGCCTTTTTGTTGAGGAACCTGGCTCTGATACCACTTGAAAGTCCACCTAGTGTCGGCTATGTGCACCTATGGGGGGGGGGAATAGGTGACGTATGGTTCTTTTGCGGAATTCACAGATGTACCTGCACAATAAAAGCAACAAACACAGAACACAGAATACACAGCAAATTTATAGTGGTTCCCCGACTTGGGTACATCCACTTTCCCCCTTCGACCTATCTCCCCAACAAGGGACGACTCGGTCAATTCTCCAACGGGATTGAAATCCAATCCCTTCACTAACGGAAGGAGCCCTTCCACACGTGAGAGTCAACACTCCCACAAATCGGGTTGCACCCAACCCTTACACCACGGAACAAAAGTTCCTTTACAACACAAGTAAATATGGAATGTATATGAAATACAAACTTCTTTTGGAGACTTCGGTGTTCCTCTTTGTTCGACGACGTGTTCTTGAAGTCGATGAAGAGTCTACGACCTTGGTCTCTCTTGGAGAAGATCTCCCCGGAACCGGCGGCGGCACACGAGCGGCGGCTAGCTTCGGATTGGCGGCTACGATGAAGAGTGGCTGCAGAACTTGGAGATCTAAACTTCGTAGCGAAGCAAGCTAGGTCTACCAACGGTCACTCTAGGATCAGTCGTCTCAATCGATTCGGACGGGGGAGTTTTTCCCGGTCAACGAATCGAGAGACAAGAGATCTCCGGATAGACGCGTGAGACACAAGCCTTGCTAAGCTTCTGTCACCGGAGATCGGGAAGAGGAGCGATCAGCAGCGGTGACCACTTGACGCGAGCGGCGGCGGCGGAGCGGAGCGAGTTCGCGGATTTAGGGTTACGTCGCCGCTCGTTTTTCTTTTTCTCTTGTCCGTCATTTACTGTTCAAAAATACTCATGTATTTATACTGTAGTATTCTCAAATATGACCGTTTGTGGGACCCACAAAAGAAATCCCCAAAATCCGGTTCAAATAAGTCCAGAAGCAGAATCCGGTCCAGCAGCATTCTGAGAAAACGCCAAGTAAAAATCGGCGAGAATCGCAGACGATTCTCGACGAATCGGCGAGAATCACCAAGTGATTCTCGACGATTCGTCGAGAATCGTTTGTGATTCTCGTCGAATCACTTGTCGATTCTCAACGAATTGGACTTGGTATTCATGGGCTGCATGACCACTGGTTCGGCGGGAATTACAAGTGATTCTCGCCGAATCTTGCTTGGCACCATATTGAGATTGGCCAGAAGGAGTCGGCGAGAATCACTGATGATTCTCGTCGATTTTGCCTTGGATGATTTTTCGTCTTCCACCTGGGAGCTGCTCCTTGATCCTCCATGCTCCTTGTCTTCTCTTGCATATGAGCGGTCCTGTACTTGAAAGTAAGTGCACTCCAATAGAGAGAGTACACATAGGCCAACACACTGATCTGCTCAACGAGGGATTACGTCGTGCAGACCCGTGTATATTGACCTATTGCACCCTGACATTGGTGTGCACTTAGCGTGGAGAGACTGCAAGTACAACTTGAAAGAGTTTATCAAATACATTGTGAATTCATCTTAGCTTGACCGGTGGCTTCCTCAAATCTAGGTAATCGTGGATACAATACCCAACAGGCGTCCACAATGACGAACTTGCAGTTTCGGGACTGCCCCCCCAGGGTGACATGGAGGCCGACTCCTCCCTCTACCTCCTTCCTTTCTCCCGAGAATCCGAACAGGGTCCCGTCCGAGGCCAGCACCCTCTTAGCTTCCACTTGCATTGCGTCAAACGCCTTTTTGAAGACGACATTCACGGAGCTTCCATTGTCCACGAGGATCCGAGAGACAGTGAAGTTCTCGATGGCGGCCTTGATGACCAGCGCATCACAGAACGGATCCTCGTGGTCTGGCATATCACTTCTGGAGAAGGTGATCCTCTCTTCTGGCGGCGGGGTTTGGGACGTAGAGGCGACGCTCCGCCGGTACATGGTGTGGAGGCTTGCCTTGCGGGAAGCCTCGATCCCCACTCCCCCGTGGATCACCCCGATCCCTCCTCGGGTCCCCACATCCACCCGGTCTTCGCAGCGATCCTCCTCCGCCCGAGGCAGGACCTCCTCGATCCTCACTTCCTGCCGCACCTCCTCCTGCTGCTGCTGCCGCCCCCTGTTCCCCCTCATTTCCAGGAACTCCGGGCACGTGGCTGTTGCGTGCCCCTCTTCTTGATGGAAGTCGCAGTAGGGCAGCTCCACCCTGAACTCCCTTCTCCTCCTTCTCATGATCCCCCTCCTGGCTCCCAGAGCTATGACCATGGCTTCCTCCTGATCGGGGAGTCGGGTCCTCTGGCCCTGCCTCCAGCCTGGGGGGTGGAATTGGTCTTGCCTCCCCTGAAAGTGACCCCTTCCGAAGTTCCCCCTCTGTGGCCCTTGCCCCTGCCACTCAGGCCTCCAGCCCAGCCGACAGTCGGGCTCCTGGTGCCCCCACCTCGACGGCTGCTGCCATTGGGGCTGCCTCTGCTCCCTCTGCTCCCTTTGCCTAGGCTCCCCCCTTCTCTCTTCCTGTCCTCTTCCTCCCTTCGACTCCTTTTCCTCCTCAGTCGCCCACCTGGCCAACTTCCTTGCAAATTCCGGGTTCGACGCCTCCCCGTCGACCTCTCTCGCCGCCCTCTCCATCAGCTCCTCGTAGGAGAGGGGGGGGGAATTCTCTTCAGCTCCATGCGGAAGAAACCCTGCTGCAGGCCCAGGGTGAAGGCCATTATCAGACTGTGGCCAGGCATCTCCTGGACCTGGGTAACCTCCTCCTGGAACCGATCCACATAGCTCCCCAACGTCTCGTTCACCCCCTGCTTTATGTGGAACAGGGACTCAGACTCCTTCTTCCTCTTCTTTGAGGTAGTGAACCTCAACATGAACCCTCGGCGCAGGTCCTCGAAGCAATAGATGGAACTGGCCGGCAGCTGGTGGAACCACTCCCTTGCCTTCTCTCGGAGGGTGATGGCGAAGAGACGGCACTTGAATCCGTCCGACATCTGACGGATGGAGACTACGTCCTCGAACCACTGGACGTGCTGAACCGGGTCTCCCTTCACGGTGTAGTAGGTCATCTCGGGCTCCTTGAACCCGTCTGGTACTGGAGCTGAGGAGACCAGCTCGCTGAAGGGGCTGCCTGCCCCCACCAGGCGGGCCGGCGAGTCTCGCGGGCCCAACTCGCCGAACCGGCCTCGGCCTGCCGAACCGGGGAAGAGCTCGCACCCCGGGAGCTTGCTTCCTCGGCCTTCCTCGACCACCTCCTTCCCGGCTCGCCTGCCGGGAGCGTCCTCGCCTAAGGAGGGGGCAGCCGAGATCGGGATCGCCGGAGTCGAGCACTCAGTCCGCGTGCCGAGCGCGATCTTGACCAGAGTCAGCACCTCATTCCTGAAGTCTTCAAACATTCCCACCGTTGCAAGAGGTGGCGGGGGTGGCGAGTCCTGTCTGTCAGATCCTTGACCTCCCGTCATTGAGCTCGCCGAAGCTTTTCTGCCCTGACCACTCTCCACGCTCACCGCACCAGAATGTTGAAACCGGAAATCCGGTCTCTCGTGGAGTTCGACCCTTGGGGAAGTGGTGGTCTCGCGCCTACTTTGCTCCTGCAAGAAAAACAACAAAAGAGACAAGAAAGAACAGACCCAAGGGCTCGGCAGGGAGGTCCCACCACAAACCCGGAAGATCTCTGAGCGCTTCCCCTCCTTAGCCAAGAGTCGAGCTAAGGTACCCTCAGAGAACACTTGAAAATGAGAGCAAGGAGATACTGAAAAGCCTCCGTTCTGAGGTATCCCTTGGGTCTTATTTATAGATTTTCAGAATCTGAACTGCCAATAACCAAAAGGACTGACCTGGAAATACCAAAAGGCCCCTGGCTGGGTCTGCCAACAGCCAAACTTCGCTATTCTGAATAGCTATGCGCAGTCCAACCTGGTCTGCCAACAGCGGGGCTCCGCTGTTCTGAGTAGCTATTCGCACCCCTGGGGGTCAGCTCGCCTCCAGTTCCCCCGCAGGAGGCGGGCGCGGCCTGGCCTCGCGGCTCGCCTATCCTCCCTGGGCGAGCGCGAGACGATATGGGCGAGCTGTCCGTCTTCTGCCGGGCGGATCGGCAGCCAGGCCGCGTGCGGAGGTTGGTCGGCGGTTGTCGCGACTTCGATCGACCCGCCAATCGCGGGTCGCCAGCTCACTCGCCTCGCCGGCTCGCTCGCCTGAAATGAGCGGGAGCGGGCCAGCCCTTCCGCCGTATAGCCTGTTTTGTCGCTCGGGTGCGGGTCGCGGGGCCAGGCCTGCTGAACCTCCCTGGCGGGACCTGCTCGCCGGACACAGGGTTGTACATAATGGGTCACTAATAGGTGCCAAGTGATAGTGTACACGGACATTGAGGGTAATTGCTAGACTTGGAGTCCGACGATAGATTGTCTCTCCCCTACAAGAATCATAAACAATCTTAGGATAGTTTAAGAGTAACATAGAGAGAGGGTTAGGAGAAGGGTAGTCACCAATAAAAGTAAACATCCTGGAAAGGGGGATTTGGGCTTTAGCCCATCTTATTCTCTAGTACCGATGCGAGCACTTCACCGGGTAGTCTTCAAGAAGTCCAAGATTCACCCCAAACTTCTATGTTCAATTAAACAATAGACAAGACTAGTCTAAGTAGGTGAGCAAAGATAAAGTAAACCTCATCTCGTATTGAGGGATGGAGTGGTTCAAGGACTTATTAGTCCTGCGAGCTGGAGGCTCGATACTCAGGGTGATAGAGATGTGATAGGACTAATTAGTCCTGTGAGATGGAGACTCGTACTATTGAGATATGATGACAGGTTAGTCATGCGAGTTAGAGGCTCGAATTGTTAAGGTGATAGATTGCATGTGCATATATTTATATAGTACCGGTCCAGTCAACACACCGATGACAGTATGTTGACTCTGGTGAGGTGTGAGAGTTTGAGGGGCTGGTAGGTTATTTATACTGCGCTTTGGAGGACAATCCCCAAAAATACACACCTGACCATAAAAGATTGGTAGATTCCAGAAATTGTATGTAAAGACTCTATAGTACCCCTGAGACATGTACATATCGCTTGGGTGTGTATAAAGGTGTATGCGAGGTCTTGTCCAGGTAGTGTGCATAACAGCCTAGGACTTGAGGTACCCGCTCCACTGCTTCCGTAGCCACGACAGTAGTACTGAGAGACTAGCTATCTCTAAAGAGATGGGAAACATAAGGTCTGTACACAAAGAGTCGAGTCGTGTGAGTGAGTTGCACTTATATGAAACCTATCATTCACATAACATATCATTGCATATACATATTACGAGTCATTCATATTTACAAATACTCATCATATAATTTAGTATGGACTCTTTTATATGATGAGTTATATTTTACCAGAAACCATAACTTATAAGTTTGTATGGATATTCATATAAGTTAAGGTACGTTTCTATGATGGTAGTATAAACTGCTTTACTTTCTTTACCTTACTTTTGCCGCACTTCACTTTCTAAGGGCGCCTCAAGATTTCTCCAAAACGGTTTCACCACCGAAAAAATGGCGCATGACGATCACACATTTTTTGAGGGGCAAGGAATTAACAAACCTCCTTTATACACCAACACAGATTACAATTACTGGAAAACTTGAATGCGATATTTCTTATTGCGTTAGATATAGATGTCTGGGGAATGGTAGAATAGTGCTACACTCCACCTATAATGATAGTTGGAAGTGTTACTATGGAAAAACCAAAGGATAAATGAGAGGTTCTAGACAAACTTCGTTGCAAAAATAACGCTAAGGCCATGAACGCTCTATTTTTTGCATTAGATAGAATTGAATTTAATAGAGTTTGCGCATGTGAAACTGCTTATGATATTTGGAATTTAATTGAAGTTACGCATGAATGTACATCACAGGTGAAGGGCTCGAAGTTATTTCAATTGGAGTCTGAATTTGAAAAGTTCAGGATGGAGGTTGACGAAGACACTGATTCTATGTACACAAGGTTTATAAAAAAACATCAACGACTCCAAAGTCATTGGAAAGAATTTCTCAAACGGAGAATTGGTAAGAAGGATTTTAAGTTCACTTCCCCTGAAGTTCAATCCAAAGGTGACCTCCATCTCAAAATCACATGATCTTAAAACTCTTCAAATTGAGAGCCTCATCAGAAATCTGAAAACCCATGAAGTAGAGTTGAAAATTAAACAATAAGAGTACAACTTGGAGCCAAAGAAGAAGGCGTTGGCATTGAAGACTAAGAAAGAAGTGGAGAGTGAAACAGATGAAAATGATGAAGAGAATGAGGAGAGTTTGTTTGTAAGGAAATTTAAGAGATTTATGAGGAATCCAGAGAGGAGAAATTCATTCATGAAGTACTTTAATTAAAAGGATTCTAGAGTTAAGAAAAGTAGAGGAAAAGTCGATGCTACGGAAGATGAAGAGCGTCCGCCACTAGAGTGATATCATTGTAGAAGGATTGATCATATTAGAAGAAAGTGACCAAAGTATCTGAAAGAGCAAAAAGAGAAGAGGCACGACAAAAAGAACAAGAAGAAGGTGTTAAAGGAAAAAACTTGGGATGATTCATCATCTGATAATTCAAGTGATTTAGGTTCAGGGGACAACGATGAATCCAACATGTGTTTGACTAGAAAGAACATTTTACCATCCGAAGACGAATGTAGTGTCTAAAGTGACACAAAGGTAACTCCTACTTATCAAGAATTATATTCTAAATTTTTACAAACTTGTAAATTTTTTGATAAAAGCCTGAAACATTTTGATTTATTAAAATCAGAACATAAAATTTTATTAAAAGAAAATAAAAAATTAACTAATAAATTAAAAGTATGTGGGAAGGAGGTCAATTGTTAAGAGTGCGATCACTCTTCGATAAGGATAAAAGAATTAGAAGAAATTTGTACTAAGTTTCAATACAAAGTAGATTCTCTTACCCAAAAAAGGGACTTACAAAGAACTTTAAAAACTTCTCAATCTCAAATAGAAAGTGTCAAAAGGATATTTGTAAATCAGTGTGTTATGTTAGTCACTGAAAACACTGCCTTGAAAGTCCGGATACATGATCTAAATTTGGCTATTAAGAATTTTGGAATTGGCCGAAATTCACTGGATATGATTTTAGCCAACCAATGTCATGGATCTGCAAAGTATGGACGTGGATATGTCGCTGGAAGCTATTGCCCCATGATAACTACTACCGCTTGCGATAACTCAAAGTCCAGAAATTTAATTTTTAAAAATAAAAATATTTTTTTATTGATCAACCATCTTCTAGTAAGATTCCGAATTCTGTTGTGAAAAAGGCATCATCACCTTTTATTACTTGTACCAAATGTAATAAGTTTGGACACACTACTTACTCTTATAGGAAGATAGGTCATAGTCTAGTTAAATAAGTCTTGGTATCTAAGACGTCCACCTACTCTGTGGGACGTACCACTTGGGTAACCAAATATTTACTCTCATCTTCTTTCTAGGTGTATTGGCAGGCTAAGGACAAAGAAGATGTATGGTACTTGGACTCATGATGTTCAAAACACATGGCGACCAATAAATCCAAGTTCCTTACCCTTGAAATGAAGAAAGGAGGAGTTGTGACTTTTGGCGACAATGGTAAAGGAAGAATCATGGGTATCAGCATAGTTGGTAACAATTTCTTTATTATTTCAAATGTTTTTTTATAGATGGTTTGAAGTATAATTTAATTTCTATAAATCAACTATGTTATAGGGGATTAAATATTTTATTTGAATTATCTTCAAACATTTGTCAAATTATTGATTCAAAAACTCAAACATTTGTCAAATCATAATGTTTATATGATTACTTTTCATGATCTTTCTCAATCTTCACTTAGATGTTTTATTTCAAAAAATAATGAATTAGAATTATGGCATAGGCGACTTGAATATTCTAGTACAAAACTTGTTGTTAAACTTTCCAAAAATAAATTAATTAAGAGTTTAACTTTGTTAGAAGGAAAGATTTCTTCTTTATGTATGCCGTATAAAAAAGGAAAATTCACAAAATCATCTTTTAAAAGCAAAAATATTGTTTCTACGACTAGACCTTTATAATTAATTGATATGGATTTATATGGTCCAGTTACTCCTTAAAGTCTAGAAGGTAGAAAATATACATTTATTTTGATAGATGATTATTCACGTTTTTTTGGACAATCTTTTTAGTTTCCAAATTCGATGCGTATTTTGAATTTATAAAATTATGTATTCGTATTCAAAATTAACTTGATTTGAAAACTAAATGCATATGATTAGATTATGGAGGTGAGTTTGAGAATGATAGATTTATTTCTTTTTGTACTAAATTAGGGATTAAGCATGAATTTTCCCCTCCCCACAAGACACAACAAAATGGCGTAGTGGAGAGGAAAAATAGAACTCTTCAAGAACTAACATGTACTATGTTATTTGAATATAAATTACCTAGATCTTTTTGGGCTGAAGTTATTTGTATTGCTTATTATGTGTTAAATCATGTCATGTCGCATTTATTTTTAAAATGTACACCATATGAACTATATTATCAAAAGAAGCCTAATGTATCTTATTTTAGAATTTTTGGATATAAATGCTTCATTTTAAATACAAAAGATGCTTTAGGTAAATTTGATGAAAAATGTGATGAAAGAATTTTGATTGGATAATATTCAACTAGTAAATCTTATGGAGTATTTAACAAATGGTCAAAAATAGTTGAAGAATCAATTCATGTTAAATTTGATGAGTTTATTCCTCGTGTCGAAGCTAATCCTACATGAAATGATGAAGAACCCCATCCTCCTTTGGAGAGGGATGATGAAGAAATCCTTGGAGAACAAGTACAAGAAAATAAAGAATAAAGAGAATAATAAGTTGAAGAATACGTGCCTCCAAGAGAGCTTATTTTTTTCAAAAGATCATCCACAAAAATTGATAATTGGAGAACCATCATGAGGAGTAAGTACTCATTCTTCTTTACATGATTTATTTTCAAACCTATGTTTTGTTTCCAATATAGAACCTAAAGATATTTCAACTGCTTTAAATGACGAGTCTTGGTTTTTAGCTATGAATGATGAACTTAATCAATCTGAATGTAATAAGGTTTGGAAACTTATAAATAGACCATTTGATCATCTTATTGTAGGAGTTAAATGGATTTTTAAGAATACATTAGATAGTGAATCTAAGATCACTAGAAATAAAGCTAGGCTTGTAGCAAAAAGAATATGCTCAGATTGATAGGGTAGATTTTGATGAAAACCTTTACACTTGTAGCACGCCATGAAGCAGTTAGATTGTTTTTTTGCTTTTGCTAGTTTCAAAAGATTTAAATTAATTTAAATGGATGTGAAATCTATTGTTTTTAAACGAATACATTAAGGATGAAGTTTATGTAGAATAACCCCCGGGTTTTGTGAATGAAAAATTACCGGATAATTTTTATAAATTAGAAAAAGCTCTTTACGGTTTGAAACAAGCATCACCTGCATGATATGAAATATTCACTTTATATTTTTTAAAGAATGATTATAAAATGAGTAGTGTTGATTGTAAACTCTTAATTAAGCTTGTTAATGATGATTTAGTAGTTTTACAAATTTATGTTGATGATATTATTTTTGGAGCCACTAATGAAGAGTTATGTAATGATGTTGTGAATGTTATTAAAAATGAATTTGAAATGAGTATGGTAGGAGAACTTACATATATTCTAGGTTTCCAAATTACTCAAAAACATGATGAAATTTTTATTTGTCAATCAAACTATATTCATGATGTTCTTAAAAGATTTGTATTTGAAAATCTTAAGCAAGCTAGTACTCCTATGAGTGTTTTTTTAAAGTTAGGAAAAGATGAAAGTGGTATTTCTATTGATCAAACTTTATACAGACACATGTTATGATCATTATTATATTTAACCACATCTAGACTTGATATTATGTTTGCAGTTTGTTTATGTACAAAATTACAGGCTAATCCTAAAGAATCTCAATTGAAAGCGGTTCAACATATTTTTATATATCTTATTGGTACTTCAAAATTAGGTTTATGGTATCCTTATAATGATGAATTTATCTTACATGGTTATTCTAATTCTAATTATGCTTGTTGCTCTTTTGATCATAAGAGCACAAATGACACTTGTCACTTTTTAGGCCCTTCACTTATTTCGTAGTCAAGTAGGAAACATAATTCTGTTGCCCTCTCCACCAATGAGGCCGAGTACATTGCACTAGGTAGTTGTTGTGCACAAGCTCTTTTGATGAGACAAACTTTAGAAGATGTTGGGGTAAAACAACAAACTATAGAATTAAAATGTGATAATAAAAGTGCAATCGATCTAACATACAATCCAGTACATCATTCACGATCTAAACACATAAATGTTTGACATCATTTTATTAGAGACAATATTAAAAAGATAATATTAAAATAAATTTTATAGGAACAGATTCACAACTTGCTGATATTTTCACCAAGTCACTTCCTGATTCACATTTTTCAACACTAAGACTAGAATTAGGAGTCTTAGATATTTCAAACTGAAACTATGTGTGGAACTTTAAAAAATAACTAAAATGATTAAAAAAATGATAAGAAATAATAAGAATTAAGATAATCATCACAAACATTATCAAGAGTAATCTAAACCATCACATATAGTCTTAACATAAACTGGCACAAATGATTGTCTTCAAACAACAATCAACACATCAACAAAATGTCTCACATTACAGAAAATAAAAAATCTAATAATTCACTATCACCTAGCAACAGCTGCTATCCCCTCGCGATAGCTCCAGAAACCTCAATCTTCAAAAAATCTAATTATAACTCTCAATCCTCGCTAGTGGCTGGTTGGTACTCACTTGAGCTTTGGTCTTGCTGCTCCCTTGGTCATCTCATACATCGAATAGAGTGACGAGGAGGATCCTCCACTGGACTCTCCCACTCTTTTTTCTTTTGCACGGGTAGCTTTGAGCTTCAAACCTCAAACGTGAAATTCAAAAGTTTCTTCATTCATTTAAACCTCATAGTCGTCTTGGTGTGTCACGTCTCCACCAAGTCATATAGAGCATCTATTTTTTCTCCTAGCGATCCACCTCAAGGAAGTGGAGGTATAGTTGATGTAGAGGCTTCACCTCGAGTCAGTCATAGTTTGACTGAAGTGGATTCTTCACCATATCCTGACGGGAATCTAGTCATCTTTGTATTATAAATAGGAGGAATACGGTCGTCTACATATAATATTTGATGGATCTATTTATACTTAAAGTATATAACTCACTGTATCACACTTCTAAATGGAAGAGTATTAATTTTCTTTCTCAGTGGATCCTTCATCTTGTGAGTATAATGAATCACAGATAAGGCTAAATTTGTTGTATCAAACAACTCCTTCTCTAAAATCTTATAAGTGACCAACTTGAGTTTTGTAGTGATCTTCCTAATGTCTCCTCCCTTCAATAACATAATGTTCCTAAGTATGTCATGCACCATGTACGCGTAAGAATTGAGAGTCATTATGGAGTGGATCATTGTTTTAGTTGTAGTTCCATAAAGATGTATATTAGCCTGTGTCCAATATCTATCCTTGTGATAGTTCTCTACAATATCAAGTACATTCTCACAGTCTATTAATCCAAACTCATTACTCAAGTCTTCATGAGTGATCTCAACTATTCCTCTTTGGATGTGAGATCTCACTCCTCCATTCAACCCAGAGTGTGCAGGATCTTCCAAATGATTAAAAAATTCCATCACAAATAAAGAACAAAACATGTCTGGGATGATCATAGACATTATACCTGCATGTGCTAGGAGATCATAAATATGAGCATCTCGACGTATGTAGAACTCCATGATTTTTGAAATCCCTATAGCTGCTTTTTCAATCCCTAGAAAAGATTGGTAGGATGAATGCAGATTGCTGGAAGAATTTTTTCTTGCTCTTACACTGAAGGTCATTCCTGCAATTATCCAAAAAATAAATTAAAAGATGAAATTTTAATACCATCGGTAGATCGTGACTGTCACTGTGCAATAGCTATTTTGCATCTCCATACCGATTTTTCCATCAAAAATCTCAGAGCAATGTTTTTAAGTGCACAAAACCTCGAAAACCAACCTTAAAATTCAATATGTGCTATAGATCTACTAGATCTATACAAATCTAACCATAACCCTTAAGTTTTTTCCAAAACCTCTTTCAACTCACTTCAAATCCAGAAATTTTTTTCATAAAAACACTTTTAAATCCCAAAGAACTTGCAAAATAACAACCAAAATGAGGATCTACAAAAAATTTCAACAAAAACCAGTGAAGTGTACCTTAGGTCCGAAGCTTCCACCGGTGTCACCTCCATTTCTCCCATTAGGGTTACAAGAAATAAGTGAGAAGAATGAAATCTGGACTGAAGTCCATCCTTTTATATAAAAATTGCTCTCGCGGCGCGATATCGCTATCGCTCGCGATAGTGACTTGTTGCTTCAGAAATGCAATTTTTCTATCACCTTTTGTTTGTTGTATACTACACATAGTTTGGACATATGATATCAACTCTTGTGTGTTGGTTTGTACATCTTGAAAGTTGTTCAATGTGATTTTCATTTTTTCAAGTTTCATATAACATTGTGCATGAACTTTCATGGTTTGAATACTTCTCTTTTATAATGGATATGTGTATAGTAGATGTTTCAAATTATTTTCTCATGCCTTTAAGTATGAGTAATATTTTATATATGATAATGTATTCACACTTACACATTTTGGTACAATACAAGTGTTTAACAGTTTTTCATCTACATTAATGTGTTTTTGTTTCACATTACAAATTTGATATACATACCACAACTTTTTCTTATTGAATCTTGAACAATTTTTTTTACTTTGCATGGGCTTAAAAAATTATTATGTTGTGCTATATAATTGGATTCGGAGTCCTAAATGATAAAAAAAGAAAAATAAAACAAAAATATGCTATAAAAAAAAATTTATTCTTCCAATAATATGGTCAGGATACTCCATCAAGCACTACTCACCCTCCTGATAAGTCTTAATGAGCATTGTGAGGTTGAGCACATTGAAAAGAATCATAAAGTACCTTGTGCACACACTTTTGGCTATTTTGTTTATCTAACGTGCAACAGATTCATACATGACCACCAAGTTGTCTTGTGCATAGTCATTGTTATATGTTTATATTTCACAATTTCATGTGATTTTTAACTATATCACTTGTTCTTTTCTACCAAAGCACAACTTATACACATTATTATCTATTATAAAATTGTCTTCTCATGAGAATTAGCATGAAAATGATTTTTATAATTCTATATCACATTCCATCCTTCTTTTAGATATTTTTGGCATGATTCTACCAATGATTCTGATTACTAGATATTTTATAGCATACACATTGTTCACTTTATGTGTAATTCCAAACCTACCTTTTATTATCTATTTTTGTTAAGTATATTTCCTCTAACGCTTCTCATCCAATTTCTTTTCAAATTCTTTCTATACTTTTCCCTCACGTTTTCGCTTCCATATCTTTTGCTAATTACAAAAGGGAGAGAATATCAAAAGAACTCTGTTGTTAATAGTGGGTAGCTTACATTAAGGGGGAGTAATTATGTACTTATTATATTTCATATGAACATATTAAGAAGACGTGACCTTCCTATTCAATTTACCTTTAGAATTTATAAAAATTTAAGGTCATCTATTTTGGTGGATTATGTGCACTTCAAGTACGTATGCGGCTTATCATATTTTGTACACCCATTATAACTCACAACGGATTTATTTTTAAGAGGATTTGTTATTATCAAAAGAGGGAGACTGTTGGAGCGTGCATTTCGCACTTCTTGGTTTGAAAATAATAAATCTCAAATGTATTTGATCATAGTGTGCTTGTGGTATGCATATATAATAGGTACACCACTCTGATAATTTTGGATGGACGACGTACATAAATTTTTATAAATTTGAGATACTATAGGTGACAGTTACTACCGCCCTGTGTTAGCGTGATGACATCAGCCATGACGTAGGCCACAATTCCGAACGGTTACCACATTGCGCATTATTGGAGATACCGCATGGTGATATCGTGCTATCGCGGTGTAATAGTCCCATGTTCGTACACGATCTACAACATCTCAATACGGTTATTAAAGAGTGGGACACGTGTTAGCCATTGGAGATATCACAGGCATATTAGCACTACTGCCGCGCGATAGTGGAAAAACTATAAATGGGCTGAAATTTGGGAATTTGATGCTACACACCTCCAGGAGCCTTGATCTCGTGCATCTTCAGCTAGATAACTCCATGGAACTAGAAAAACTCCTAAGTGTTCGTGAAATCTCAAGAGAGAAGAAGAGACTGTTCGTGCTTTTCATCTTCAGTGATCTTCACAAGGATTTTACGGCCTCTTCAGTGCTCAAGACCTGAGTGAATTTTTATTCTCAGATTTCCTTTTCTTTTTCATTCACTTTGTAATTGGTAGAGAATTTGCCACCTTGTGAGTGGCAACTTGGACCGTGTGTGGTTTAGGGGGAAATCATAATTGTGTATGCAGTGACGAGGTCGTGGTGAGATTTAGGGGAGGCTAGTTGCCGTATCTAGGGAGAGATAGGCTTTAGCCGACTGGTCCTTGGGAGAAGGACCGGTAAATTCAAAAAGGAGATTTTTTTATCACAATCTCAATTTCATGCTTTATTGAGATCTTTTGTTTGTAATTTTTATCACTTATGAAATAAACATGCATTTCTTTTTATCTTAATTTCTAAGTGCTTTGTTATAAATATTTGGTTGTGATTAAGTTTTCTCGATTTCAGTAAAAATTTGGCTAAGTAATTTGTAGATATAAAATTATAATTTGCCCTTATTCACCCCCTCTAAGGGCGCCTCAAGATCCAGCAAAATCTTCCCTTGGTCGTGCTCAATTACTAGAAGAGAGATTTTACAAACTGGTATCACTTGAAAAATGATCATAAGAGAACGAAGCCCACAAAAACACTGGGTCACCCCGCTCGAGCATTATTCTACGGACATACTAAGCAACAGAAGTATTGGTTTGCCCATTTGTGAAATCACATGAAATAGTCCATTAATCAATGAGTTAGGCCAACCCAACTAGGACACCACCTTGGTTTGACTTACCAAGATGATATTATGATGTATCTTAGTCTAAAATCGACCTCTAGTATAGATTAGTTAAGGTATGAGGATACCTGAAGTGACTAAGGAAAAAGTATATTACGATAGTAACTACTTAAGGCTTAAACTCTGATGTTCCTACATCACTATCGAGTTATATTATCATCTGTTACCCAAGCTGATGGAACCATCTCAAGGAGAATTGGTGCCTATAATCTATTAGTGGAATAGTAGGAGAAACGTAAACTTAATCCTCGTACCAATGACTTATTTACATTGAAGCAATCACCATGATAAATAACAGAGGTCGAATAAGAATTCAAATTCATAGAAGGCCAATTTTTGGTCTTGTCACACATTGACCTTGAGAAGGTTGTCATAAATAGTAACTTTGAGGGCCTCAAGTGTGTTATATCATTAAATCTCAGGGTGAAACCCCAAGCCTAAGATTGTATGCCATAAGACTATGTAGATATATAGGATGAACGTACTATAGTGGCATCGAATACACTTAGCCCAAAATGTATGAGGGCTTATCCTTTTGTTTATTGGGCTAATTAGGTACCTACTTGGGTTTTTCTAGACCTTATTTAGAAACTATTGTATCACAAATGCTGTGATCTTGAAGTTTGGTGTATTCAAATGCTACTTGGGTGAAGATGAGACCTTGTGTAAGCATGATTGGTATGATGATCAACCATCTTTAGAAGTTTGGGATCCTTGAATAATTACTTAATTTTAAGTAGTGCGAATTGTTAATGCCAAGTCTTGGTCACTATAAATTTTGCTAGTTAAATAAGAGAATAAAGCATTTCAAGATAGACGATTCATTCTATATATGGCTCTTAGGTTATACAAATGAGTAAACAAAGTGAGTGGTGAACTAATGTTTTAGGATATACATGGGCGATTGTCCAGTTATATGTGCTTGCGACTTAGGGAATCAAGAAAGTTGGTATAAGACTTTAGAAATTTTTCTCATTTTTTGAGTTTAATGAAGTAGATAACTACTTAGTACCCAACCTAAGGAGCAACCAGGCTTTCTTAAATGCAAGATACAGTATAAGTAGTTTACAAATCCATAAGGAAATGGATAAAACTATCTTTCAAAAACCTAAATTTGAGACGGTATTGGTTGTAGAAAGAGTTTACATACAATTAAGAATGTGTGTTAATTATTGTCTCAACAAGTATATTTCTAAATGTCCTAACTGCTTAACCCAATTATTGTAACATACGATTAGTGATTATAGTGTCAATTAAATATTTGATTAATAAACTCATGTATATTGCAAGAGAGAACCGACATGAATTATGAGTTTAGTGCAGGTTTAGGTCGAATGTTGATAGGGATCAGGTCCATGCAAGTTAGTATTATAAGTAGAATTTATTATATTTTAGGGCATTCGAAGATGATTTATATGTGGTTTAATCAATCAAAAATCAAGCTCTTTCAAATTTGAATGATTTTGTTATAATCATTATCCTTACACTTCGGAAGATTGTTTGATGTATAACTAGATATCTTAAAAATGTGACTTCGAGGGTTTAGAATATAATGATTAAATTTACAAGGGTTAGGGTTATGTAATCTATCATATTTTGATCATACAAACGTGACCATGACTATCATAAAATGTTAGGATTTGGAGAATTAAACACGATGATTGATTATCACTGCTATCAACGCTTACCTGATATAGCTAAATAACTTGATCATAATGGTTGAACTATAAACTTTTGAGCCACCCAATTGAACAAAAGTCATTATATTGAAATAAAGTAATGCCATGGAAATTAAGGTATAGTGATTGCAGAACATAATACTATGAGAACTAGAGGATAGGTAGTGAAATTCATGATATTGGAAGCATAATAACCCCAAGAAATTTGAAAAATTGGCAGACGCTATAATGAAGATGTATATCTTACGTATGATCCTTCCTTTTTGATTCTGATAGTATCAAGAACTAGAATACATATGCTTGGTGACATTGTAATCATTATTAGGAAGATTCATGACAATGTGAATTTGGTTTTGATTATCAAATAAGTATATTTATAAAATTATATGAGAATTAGTGAGATTTAAGGAGATCTTTCTTATTATGAAATCGATTTGTGGCAAATCTTATTATTTTGAAAAGATTTTACTATTATACCTTATAAATCAAACTTCATATGGAGAACGATTGAGAGTTCTTTTATAGACATCAATATTAATATTAATTGCTTAACATATACTTGAAAGGTTTACGGGTATGACCTCTTGAATTTTGAGGATGATGGGCCACTTGATGTTGTGATCTGTCCCATTAAACGTTAAGTTTAGATAAATCATAACGTTGTGTTGATTGATTACTCAGGCATACCCGAAGAGATAAGCATCTAATCATATGGAGAAAACTTATAAAGTCATCGTCTATACACCTAAACAAGATCCATCCTTCTAGACCCCTTTATACTATTAGGGTTTGAGTTGTGAGTGGAGGCAATGAGGTGTACCTAGGATTCCTTGAACTAAGGTGAGATTGCTAAATGCACCCCAAAGGAGCATAAGTCAACCTAGGCTAATTCACTTCACATTGAACTCATCAACTCAAATTGAGCTTACCAATACATCTGTAACCCTAAAAGACACTCACTTGACCAAAAGCCTCATGTTTGGTCAACCAAATTGGTTAAATTGACCAAAGTCAACTCTAAGTCAACATTGGTCAATTTAACCCAAAATGGCTATATTAGGCTTCTGATGGTCAAATTGACTCCACCAATAGATTCCAAACCCTAATGGGAGTGCATTTGACTGAAAAGCCTCATCACTTGACCACCAAATCAGCCCAATTGACCAAAGTCAAATCTTGCTCTAAATTGTTCAAAATCACATTTTTGAGTCAATTGGCCCAATTGGGGCATCACCATGACCTACCCCACATCGGGTGGTGTCACTAGTCTCAAGACCAACATATTGGACCAATACACACCTCCATTGACCAAGTCAAATCCCCAAGTCAACCATGGTAAACAATTAAGCCTAAAGGAAGAATTAAGAGCCAACCAAATTCTAATGGGCTATGGTCTTGGACCAAAGCCCATCCTACATCCAATTATCTTTATTACACTCAATAACCCCTGAATTTGGAATCCAAGCAATGCATGGGGGAAATTTTGAGAATTCCCTAATTTTTGAACAGGTCAAGGAGTCAAATGGGGATGGAGGCCACATGACACCTTCATGGATCTTCCCAAGAAGCCCACTAACCTTCCCAGAAGCTTTACAACATTTTTCCAAGGCTAGGTGCCACATGTAAGCTAGGAGGAGCATCCAAGGAGGGAACTTGTGTAACATCCCATGTTACTTCTGGACCCCTCAACTTAGATTGGGTTAGGCATGGGGTGAGATTTGAGGAGATCAACTAGGTTTGACCCTAGGTAGTGGGTGGTAGCCATGTGGGGCCCACTATAAGACCTTAGTCAAACTAGGTCAAACTAGGCTAAGTGGGGACCCTAACCACACCATGACCCCACCACATTGCCCTAACCCTAAAGACAATCTAAGTGGACCCTAGGGTATGTCACTGGGTCAACATTTTGACCCCAATTGACCAAAGTCAACCTTGGGCTTAATTTGGTCAAACCCACACCCATAGGCCTAATTAACCTAAGTGGGGCACCCCCTTGACCCAAACCAAGTTGGGTGGTGCCACTAGACCTATTTCCACCAAGTGGGGTCAGTCCACCCACCATGGTTGACCAGTCAACCCCAAAAGTCAATTTGGTCAACAATTTGACCTAAGGAATGAAATGAAGGCAAAGTCATTTCCCCTTGGACCAAGCCCACCAAAATTGGCCCATAGTCAGCCCAAGTGAACAAGACCAGTCCTACCCCTCTAAATCAAGAGAGAGAATACATGCAAGGGGGTAAAATTGGAATTTTTAGGAGAAGAGGAGAGAGAAAGAGGAATGAAGGAAATGGTGGCCACATGGCCACCCCATCAGCTGACTTAGGCTGCCCAAAACCAGGTGGTCGTCCTCCCCTCTTCATTTCCAGCAGAATACCAGAGCTGAGAGCCACATGGCAGCTGGGTAAAACCTCCAAAGCTCAAAACCGAGCTAACATTGGAGTTAACTCCACTTATAGCCCACCTCAGTCCAAACAGAGCTCACCATTAGCTTCAGAAGGCCGAGAGGAGTGGAATTCGACTGCTTAATCATGGAGAATGGTGGAGAATTGAGCTTTCGGGGTGGAGCTCGCCGGCGCACCACCACCACGGCAAACCGCCGCCTGACCCGCAGCCAAGCCCCGATTCAGGTGCGTTTCACCTCACCTCTTCCCGTACTAACTTTCTAGATCGATCTAGGGAGATATCGGGCTCAATCGAGCCCGATGCCATGAGAGGAAATGGAGAAAATCGAGCTTTTCTTTTCTTGCTCGGGTTCGCCGGAGGAGCCTACTCCGGCGGCCCCACCGCCGGGAAACGCTAGCCCCCACCTTAACGAAGGTGGTGGCGATATCCGCCGGCGGTGGTGGTGGCTCAGCTGGCCGGAAATCGCCGGCAAAGTCGCTCCAGGTCGGCTCGATCTCAGCCGTTGGCTGGAGGTAGACGATGACCAGAACCCGTCGGATAGGCTTCAAGATTCGTGCAAACAGTTAAATGATTTAATTTAATTATTGATAAATAGTGTATGATTCTGTCACACTTTTTCAGTCACTATGCATGTTAAATTTAGGCCTCTTAGATGCATTTCCAGAACTTAGCCCCTTAATGAAAAATGTAGCCTAGGGTCTTACCTTTAAAATTCCACCCTAAACATACATTTTGGTGTAGTGTACAGTCCTGTAGGACATTTCTCCTAGGACTGGTCCTAGACTAGGGCAGAAATTATATTGGATGCCCTGGTCTCAATATTAGTCACCATGGCCCCAAATTTTGGGCACATGCATGATTAGGACATACCTAGCTCCTGCCAAAATGTAGGAATTTTTAGAGAATATTTTCCTATAGTTTTTGGTAAAATATCAAAATATAAATAAATGACATATATGGAGTTCTACCCCTCCCCATGGCCCCATATTTTGGTGGTGGGTCAGTGGGGTCATCCTTGGTGCATGATAAAATTTTCAGCATCTTGGGTTCACTGCATGTTGGGGAAATCCACTTGCATGTGCTAGCCTATGTTTAGCCTTGGTGTGCAAATAGCAAACATGCAAATTGGTGTATTTAGCCCAATGGTGACATGCAAGAGTCATGAAATTATTTACAGTGGTTCATTAGGGTAAATTTCATCCCTCAAACTAATGATGGAATTTTTGGAATCAAAATTCCATTTATTGGAATTTATTTTAAATATAGCTATTTTGTAGATAAAATTGGAAAATAGGATTTATTCAAGTACAAATCCAAACAACTTTGCCAAGGCATAGATAACATCACATTTGACTTAGGAAAAATATGATTCCTCTGTTTTGAAGAATTTTTGGAATAGATACCCTAAATTCCTCATTTTACCCTTATTTTGTAAATTCTTGAAATGATGGATTTATACCTCTGAAAAATTTGAAAATTTTTTTACTGTCATAAAATGTTATTATTAGTCTTGCACAAATTTATCAGAATTTAATGGATGCATTATTTGTGTTAAAATTAGTATAATGGCATTTTGGTAAATATCTTATAATGGAATCCTATAGGCCATCTTACATTAAATGTTGATGATTCTCTGCCAATAGTCATAAATTAGTGTCCTAAAAGCTCTGTAAGTTTTCTGGAATTTTTGTGTAAATAATGCCTATACATCATTTGGAAAAATGGAATTTTTGTGGAATTGATATTAAATTGAAAATGATAATAAATAATTTAAGGAAAATTATGAAATTCTGTAGGCAGCAATATTTTGTCACTATACATCTCAGGAAAAATTCCCTAGGTCAGTGGATACTTAATCAAACTACTTCATGTGTAAAGTGACCTAGCATTTAAATTAAAAGAATTAATTAAAGGACTATTTGGCCAAGGAAAATTATGAGAATTCTTAGGGTAGTTCCCTTAGTCCATAACACCTTAAGATAAATATTTAGAGGCAAGATGCCTTAAGGTTTGGAAGATCCCATTTTTAGGGTAATCATAGGTCATGGTCTGCATATAACACAAATAGGTCTTGCCTTAGGTGATTACCAGGGGATTGATTATCGGCAGAAATAAGAGAGAGTTCAACATATGTAAACCTGGTGGGTAGAGTTGTCTTAGTGAGGGATTAAAGTGCAAGTCTTAGCTAGCAACTGGAGTGGGGATCGGCGGAAGACCGTCGGTTTTCCCGGTAATACCTTAAGTCACTAGGGTTGTACTAAAGCAATAAGGAGAGCTGGGGAGATACATGGGTAGCCATCAACTAAAATAAATATCCTTGCGAAAGGGAACGCTGGGCGTAATCCCAACACAGTTCCTAGTGCCCCTTGAGAGCCCTTCACAGGGAATACCGGGGGCAGTCCTGGGATTAACCTTAAATCTCTAAGTATAATAAACTGTAGACAAGAGTAGTATAATAGGTTAGGACATTGTCGTACCTTCTCGCCCGTGTGGGGTTGGAGAGATTCATGATATATGCTCACCCGTTTGGGGTTTGAGGGAGTTGGTATAAAGGCACTAATGTGCGTTCTCACCCGGGTTTGGGTTTGAGGGATTCAGGACGGGTTTTGGTCCTGCGAGCGGAAGGCTCGGTATGAATTACTTGCATGTGCATAAATATCATGGCGGGGCATGCGGTACTGGCCGTTCGTCACACCGATGGCAGTACGGTGCACCAGGCGGTTGTGGGAGTTAGAGGGGCCAGTGGGTTGTTTTACACTGCGGTCTGGAGGACGACCCCCGATAACACACATCCGACCCAACAAGACTGACGGGTTTGTCAGCAAAGTACGTACGCGAGACTCTAGAGTGCACCTTGGACGTGTACAGAGGCATATGAGAGGGGTCTAAGGCTTGGTAGTGTGCATACCGGTCTAGAAGCGGAGACGCCCGCTCCGCTTCTACCGTAGCCACAGCGGTGGTACCCGAGAGTGATGCTAGCTCTCAAAAAGTGGGAACTAAAGGTCTGTGATCACAGAGTCGTTGTGTGTGAGTTGCACTTGCCTGCGCATAAAATTGCATCATATCATTCATTCATATTAGGTCATACGCTTCATAGATCCTTATCATATAAATTAGTATGGGCTCTTTTATATGATAAGTTAAATTTCCTGGAAACCCTAACTTATATATTTGTATGGGCATTTATATAAGTTAGGGTACGTTTGTGATGATAGTTTAGTGGTAGCTTAGCTTATTTACTTGTTCATACTACTGCTTCTTTACTTTTCTTTACTTTTCTTTACTGCACTGCTCTTACTTGTTACTCGTACCATACTTAGTACTGCTAGAATAGGATTACATTACTTATTACAGCTCTAGTTAGATATTGTCACATGCTTCCATTTTGCTACCCCTTATTGTCCTCCGCTTCGTCCTCCCGCTCGGTGCCTAGGAGCTGCGGGGCGAGGTGCGGAGGAAACGACTTAGTCTTTTTGACTAATGGTCGGTGACCAACTATTTTTAGGATCCCATGGAGATGGAGCACCAGCACGTCGAGGAGGCAGGACATGAGGAGCAGATACCGCTTCAGCAGGCTACTACCACTACTGTGCGTCCTCAGGTGGGACGAGAGCGATGTTCTAGCATAGCTTCCGCATTTATGATTTTGTGAGAGAGAGATTTGATGTACTGGGCATAAGCCCTTTTACTCTTTCATTGGTACTATATTGTGGACTATTATGTTGTACTATTCATCTCTTTTTCATGATTGTACTGTGGCTTGTGGACTGGTATTTTTACATATACAGTTTTACTTCTTTCTTCTCATATTGGCCTACAGGTTTATGATCGTACTAGCCGGCAGAATCGGCGTGTTGCGGTGTCGACTAACCCGTGAGTTAGTGCCACCGTAAGACGGCGGTTCTGGGCATAAGACCCGGTAGCCCTCCTTGGTAAGGGGGAGGGGGTCCTACAAACTGGTATCAGAGCCAGGTTTCGATCCTGGGACCTGTGGGTTATGGGCCCTTTTACTCTTTCATTGGTACTATATTGTGGACTATTATGTTGTACTATTCATCTCTTTTTCATGATTGTACTGTGGCTTGTGGACTGGTATTTTTACATATACAGTTTTACTTCTTTCTTCTCATATTGGCCTACAGGTTTATGATCGTACTAGCCGGCAGAATCGGCGTGTTGCGGTGTCGACTAACCCGTGAGTTAGTGCCACCGTAAGACGGCGGTTCTGGGCATAAGACCCGGTAGCCCTCCTTGGTAAGGGGGAGGGGGGTCCTACAAACTGGTATCAGATGAACAACGATCATATGAGAAAGAAGTCCACAACATCGGACCACCCCCGCCCGAGCATTAGTTTGCGGACAAACTATGCAGCGGAAGCAGTGGTGTGCCCATGTGTAAAGTCACATAAATGGTCCACAAAGTTCAATTTGTTAGGCCAATTCTGCTTTAACCTTACCTTTATGCAACCTCCACAGGTCGCAGCGCCGCAAAATGTGGCTCCTCCCCCTCCAGCTGCCACTCCATTCCTACATACGGAGATGGGGCAGACCCTGACGGTGATTTTGGATGCCTTTAGAGCCCAGCAAGTCCCGGCTCCACAGCCAAATCCGGGGTCGAGCTGGCTGAGCGCATTCAAGAGCCTGTCCCCACCGACGTACCGCGGGACAGAGGATGCGGTGAAGACAGAAGAATGGCTGGAGGCCATACACGAGATCTTAGCGGGCATCAGCTGCCCAGTCGGCCAGGCAGTACCTCTAGCCACCTCTGTGCTAGAGGCCCACGCGAAGAGATGGTGGAAGTCAGTCCGGGAGTCTACTTATGCGGACTTTGAGCTGTCAGAGATATCTTGGGAAGAGTTTGGCGATGTGTTTCTGGAGCACTTCGTCTCTGCTACGGACAGAGATGCTTTGGAGGAGAGGTTTTTGAACCTCAAGCAGGGGACCAGATCAGTGATAGAGTACCAGAGAGAGTTCTCCCACTTGGCCAGGTTCGCGGGGATTCAGGACACCGACGATAGGAGGTATGCGAAGAGGTTCTACCGGGGCCTCAGGGATGATCTGAGGCAGGCTCTGTTATTCATTTCTCATGCACATCCAGGCAAATCATCGAGATGGCGAAGAAGCTGGAGGCTGACCAGCTGATGGTGCGAGCCGGAGGGAAGAGACCATTTGACGGATCGACATCAGGTGAGAGCAGTAGGGGCTCTAAGAGAGGCAGGACCATTGGATACAGGAGGGGTGGGGGACGTCGTCGTCCTAACTTCAGGCAGGAGCAGGGGCCTCCTCCAGCATTGGCTCCCCCACCTCTACAGATACATGATCCGAGGAGACAGGATGACCGAGGCCACCGACAAGTGGTTTGTTACGGATGCCGCCAGCCTGGGCACATCAGATCGGAGTGCCCGCACCGATTCCATCCCCCTCCTCCTCCTCCACCTCCAGTGGCCCCTGTATAGCAGGGCCGAGGACGAGGCCGAGGACGAGGCCGAGGTCGGGGATATCACGGCAGGAGGCGCGAGCAGGAGCAGATATACGCCTTGGACCTCACAGAGTCGAGGAATCCAGAGGAGGTTATCACAGGTACTTGGAGTCAATTATGAATTTTCTTGAATTTCCAATGATATATATTTAGTACCTGGAACTATAGAATAACAATTAACTTTCACGTAAACAAACCTCAGGCATAGTTATGATCAGCGGCAAGCCCGCTCATACTCTTTTCGACACGGGTGCTTCACACTCGTTCGTATCCGAGGCCTTCATCGACGGACTCGAAGGCGTGGAGAGGTTCCCTGGACTAGAGATGAGGGTGCGTCTACCCGATGGGTCGGAGCTGCGGACCACTGCACATTGCGACATGGAGGCCGAGATTGGCGGCAAGGCATTTGAGGCGCCAGCGACCATTCTGAAGCTGCAGGACTTTGATTTGATCTGGGGCATGGCCTGGTTGCATCGGAACCATGCCCAGATAGATTGCCCGTCCAGGAGGATCACGCTAAGACATGGCGACTCTCATGTTATCGTTGAAGGTATCCAGCCTATCTGCCACCTACTGTTATCTTCTATACAGGCTGTGAAGGCCCATGAGCAGGGTGAAGAAGTCTATATTGTCTGCTTCGAGATGGTGGGAACAGAGGCGACTATCTCAGATATTCCGGTGGTTCGGGATTTCGCCGACGTATTCCCGGAGAAATTACCCGGGCTACCGCCTGCTAGAGATTTGGATTTCAGGATTCAGCTAGTACCGGGAGCGAAGCCGGTGTCCCGGGAACCCTACAGGATGGCTCCCAGGGAGTTAGCAGAGTTCAGGACTCAACTACAGGAGCTAGTCGAGTCAGGATTTGTGCGGCCTAGTTCATCGCCATGGGAAGCGCCAGTTCTCTTTGTGAAGAAGAAGGACGGATCACTGCGATTATGTATAGATTACCGGGAGCTGAACAGGTTGACGGTCCGCAACACCTATCCTCTGCCTCGGATAGATGAGTTATTTGACCAGCTACAGGGAGCATTCTGGTTCTCCAAGTTAGATTTGCGATCCGGCTACTATCAGCTCCGTATCAGGGAAGAGGACATACCGAAGACGGCATTCAGTTTGTGCTATGGATTGTACGAGTTCACGGTGATGCCTTTTGGGCTCACGAATGCTCCTGCTGCATTCATGAGTCTAATGAACCGTGTTTTCGAGCCTTTCTTAGACCGCTTCGTGATTGTATTCATCGACGACATCCTTATTTATTCTCGGACTCAGGAGGAGCATACGGAGCACTTGGCACAGGTCTTGCAGAGGCTGAGGGAGACCCGGATGTACGCAAAATTTTCAAAGTGCCAGTTCTGGTTGCAGGAGGTGGCATTCCTGGGGCACACGATCAGTGGGGCTGGGTTAGCTGTGGATCCGGCCAAGATAGAGACAGTGAGGGATTGGCCACGGCCGAAGACCGCTTCTGACATCCGCAGTTTCTTGGTACTAGCAGGGTATTACCGCAAGTTCGTGGAGGGGTTCTCGAGGATAGCACTCCCCCTCACGTCCTTGACGAAGAAGGACACAGATTTTGTTTGGTCAGAACGGTGTGAGACTGCTTTTCAGGAGCTGAAGGACCGACTCATCTCATCCCCCATTCTTGCGCTTCCATCCGGGAGCGAAGGATTCCAGATCTACACGGACGCCTCTTACTAGGGGATGGGTGCAGTCCTGATGCAGCATGGACACGTTATTGCTTATGCTTCGAGACAGTTGAAGAAGCATGAGCATAACTATCCAGTACATGATCTAGAGCTCGGGGCTGTGGTTTTCGCCCTAAAGATATGGAGGCATTATTTATACGGGATTCATTGTGACATCTTTTCAGATCACAAGAATCTCAAGTATATCGATACGCAGAAGGACCTAAACCTGAGACAGAGGAGGTGGATGGAGTTCCTCTGTGATTATGATTACAAGATCCACTATCACCCGGGGAAAGCGAACACGGTTGCGGATGCTTTGAGCAGGAGGGCCGGCACTTCTGGACCGGAGCCCCGATTGATGTCTTTAGAGCTGCTACAGATGATGGAGGACATGCACATCACCATGGTGTCCGAGACCGAGCCAGTCGTATATAGAGAGTATTTGAGCTTAGTTATCAGCGGCGATGATATACAGGAGCGCATCCGAGCACATCAGAGGCTGGATGCTGCGTTACAGCCGATTTTCAGTGCCTTAGAGAGGGGCAGGGTCGAGGACTACATGCTACAGGATGATCTTCTTAGGTTCCGGGGACGCATCTACATACCAGCAGGAGGCAGTATCCGGGAGGACATACTCCGAGAGGCATATTGCTCGAGATATTCAGTGCACCCCGGCATCACCAAGATGTGGGCAGATTTGCGGAGATCTATGTATTGGCCCGGGATGAAGAGGGAGATCACGGATTTTGTGACCCATTGCGAGACCTGCCAGCGTGTGAAGGCGGAATGCAAGAGCCCGGGAGGTTTACTACAGCCACTGCCAGTTCCAGAGTGGAAGTTCGAGGACATTGCTATGGACTTTGTACACGGATTGCCTCGCTCCCACTCTGGGCATGATTCTATATGGGTTATAGTGGACAGATTGACCAAGGTAGCGCGGTTTATTCCAGTTCGGAAGGATGCCCCAGTTGCAGTTCTGGTGAGATTATTTGTAGAGCAGTACGTCAGATATCATGGCATCCCCAGAACTATTGTTTCGGACCGTGATGGTCGGTTCACCTCGAGCGAGTGGAGGGTCGTACATGCTTACTTGGGATCTCGGCTTACTTTTAGTACCGCCTTCCACCCGCAGACCGACGGATAGACTGAGAGACCATCCGGACCATGGAGGACCTGCTCAGATTATGCATATTGGATACGGGGAAGCCTTGGGAGAGGCTGCTGCCATTGATCGAGTTCTCGTATAATAACAGCCACCAGGCTAGCATCAGGATGGCTCCTTACGAGGCACTTTATGGGAGGAGATGCCGGACACCACTATCATGGGTACAGGATGTGGATACCAGGGCTCTGGGAACTGATTATATAGAGGACACTGAGGCTCAGATTCGATTGATCAGGGATCGGCTACTGGAGGCCCAGAGCAGGCAGGCAAAGTATTATGATGCTCGGCACCGGCAGGTGGAGTTCCAGGTTGGAGACAGGGTGTTCTTGAAGATATGTCCAGTACACGGTGTTTCTCGGGTGCGGAGGCACAAGAAGCTCAGTCCACGATACATGGGGCCATACCTGATCCTGGAGCGGATCGGCCCCTTGGCTTACCGACTGCAGCTGCCACCGGAGTTGGGTGCATTACATGACGTCTTCCATGTCTCTTCCTTGCGAAGAGCTCTCCTTCGGTCGGAGCAGCACATCACTACTACAGCCGGACCGGTAGAGCCTGACAGATCAGTGAGATTGGAGCCGATCCGGATTGACGATACAGCCATCCGAGTGTTGCGGAAGAAGAAGGTCCCTCTTGTGAAGGTGCTGTGGTCCAACCATGGACGAGAGGAGCACACTTGGGAGCCGAGAGATCTAATGCTGGAGCAACACCCGGAGCTATTCGCATCAGGTACATTTAAGTTATGTCTCTAAAATTCTTGATGATTCTTGCAATTAGAACCCCGTAGACCCGAACTTAAATTTCGGGGACGAAATTATTTTCTTGTTTATTGGAATTTGTAACATCCCATGTTACTTCTGGACCCCTCAACTTAGATTGGGTTAGGCATGGGGTGAGATTTGAGGAGATCAACTAGGTTTGACACTAGGTAGTGGGTGGTAGCCATGTGGGGCCCACTATAAGACCTTAGTCAAACTAGGTCAAACTAGCCTAAGTGGGGACCCTAACCACACCATGACCCCACCACATTGCCCTAACCCTAAAGACAATCTAAGTGGACCCTAGGGTATGTCACTGGGTCAACATTTTGACCCCAATTGACCAAAGTCAACCTTGGGCTTAATTTGGTCAAACCCACACCCATAGGCCTAATTAACCTAAGTGGGGCACCCCCTTGACCCAAACCAAGTTGGGTGGTGCCACTAGACCTATTTCCACCAAGTGGGGTCAGTCCACCCACCATGGTTGACCAGTCAACCCCAAAAGTCAATTTGGTCAACAATTTGACCTAAGGAATGAAATGAAGGCCAAGTCATTTCCCCTTGGACCAAAATTGGCCCATAGTCAGCCCAAGTGAACAAGATCAGTCCTACCCCTCTAAATCAAGAGAGAGAATACATGCAAGGGGGTAAAATTGGAATTTTTAGGAGAAGCGGAGAGAGAAAGAGGAATGAAGGAAATGGTGGCCACATGGCCACCCCATCAGCTGACTTAGGCTGCCCAAAACCAGGTGGCCGGCCTCCCCTCTTCATTTCCAGCAGAATACCAGAGCTGAGAGCCACATGGCAGCTGGGTGAAACCTCCAAAGCTCAAAACCGAGCTAACATTGGAGTTAACTCCACTTATAGCCCACCTCAGTCCAAACAGAGCTCACCATTAGCTTCAGAAGGCCGAGAGGAGTGGAATTCGACTGCTTAATCATGGAGAACGGTGGAGAATTGAGCTTTCGGGGTGGAGCTCGCCGGCGCACCACCACCACTGCAAACCGCCGCCTGACCCGCAGCCAAGCCCCGATTCAGGTGCGTTTCACCTCACCTCTTCCCGTACTAACTTTCTAGATCGATCTAGGAAGATATCGGGCTCAATCGAGCCCGATGCCATGAGAGGAAATGGAGAAAATCGAGCTTTTCTTTTCTTGCTCGGGTTCGCCGGAGGAGCCAACTCCGGCGGCCCCACCGCCGGGAAACGCTAGCCCCCACCTTAACGAAGGTGGTGGCGATATCCGCCAGCGGTGGTGGTGGCTCAGCTGGCCGGAAATCGCCGGCAAAGTCGCTCCAGGTCGGCTCGATCTCAGCCGTTGGCTGGAGGTAGACGATGACCAGAACCCGTCGGATAGGCTTCAAGATTCGTGCAAACAGTTAAATGATTTAATTTAATTATTGATAAATAGTGTATGATTCTGTCACACTTTTTCAGTCACTATGCATGTTAAATTTAGGCCTCTTAGATCCATTTCCAGAACTTAGCCCCTTAATGAAACATGTAGCCTAGGGTCTTACCTTTACAATGCCACCCTAAACATACATTTTGGTGTAGTGTACAGTCCTGTAGGACATTTCTCCTAGGACTGGTCCTAGACTAGGGCAGAAATTATATTGGATACCCTGGTCTCAATATTAGTCACCATGGCCCCAAATTTTGGGCACATGCATGATTAGGACATACCTAGCTCCTGCCAAAATTTAGGAATTTTTAGAGAATATTTTCCTATAGTTTTTGGTAAAATATCAAAATATAAATAAATGACATATATGGAGTTCTACCCCTCCCCATGGCCCCATATTTTGGTGGTGGGTCAGTGGGGTCATCCTTGGTGCATGATAAAATTTTCAGCACCTTGGGTTCACTGCATGTTGGGGAAATCCACTTGCATGTGCTAGCCTATGTTTAGCCTTGGTGTGCAAATAGCAAAAATGCAAATTGGTGTATTTAGCCCAATGGTGACATGCAAGAGTCATGAAATTATTTACAGTGGTTCATTAGGGTAAATTTCATCACTCAAACTAATGATGGAATTTTTGGAATCAAAATTCCATTTATTGGAATTTATTTTAAATATAGCTATTTTGGAGATAAAATTGGAAAATAGGATTTATTCAAGTACAAATCCAAACAACTTTGCCAAGGCATAGATAACATCACATTTGACTTAGGAAAAATATGATTCCTCTGTTTTGAAGAATTTTTGGAATAGATACCCTAAATTCCCCATTTTACCCTTATTTTGTAAATTCTTGAAATGATGGATTTATACCTCTGAAAAATTTGGAAATTTTTCTACTGTCATAAAATGTTATTATTAGTCTTGCACAAATTTCTCAGAATTTAATGGATGCATTATTTGTGTTAAAATTAGTATAATGGCATTTTGGTAAATATCTTATAATGGAATCCTAAAGGCCATCTTACATTAAATGTTGATGATTCTCTGCCAATAGTCATAAATTAGTGTTCTAAAAGCTATGTAAGTTTTCTGGAATTTTTGTGTAAATAATTCCTATACATCATTTGGAAAAATGGAATTTTTGTGGAATTGATATTAAATTGAAAATGATAATAAATAATTTAAGGAAAATTATGAAATTCTGTAGGCAGCAATATTTTGTCACTATACATCTCAGGAAAAATTCCCTAGGTCAGTGGATACTTAATCAAACTACTTCATGTGTAAAGTGACCTAGCATTTAAATTAAAAGAATTAATTAAAGGACTATTTGGCCAAGGAAAATTATGAGAATTCTTAGGGTAGTTCCCTTAGTCCATAACACCTTAAGATAAATATTTAGAGGCAAGATGCCATAAGGTTTGGAAGATCCCATTTTTAGGGTAATCATAGGTCATGGTCTGCATATAACACAAATAGGTCTTGCCTTAGGTGATTACCAGGGGATTGATTATCGGCAGAAATAAGAGAGAGTTCAACATATGTAACCCTGGTGGGTAGAGTTGTCTTAGTGAGGGATTAAAGTGCAAGTCTTAGCTAGCAACTGGAGTGGGGATCGGCGGAAGACCGTCGGTTTTCCCGGTAATACCTTAAGTCACTAGGTTTGTACTAAAGCAATAAGGAGAGCTGGGGAGATACATGGGTAGCCATCAACTAAAATAAATATCCTTGCGAAAGGGAATGCTGGGCGTAATCCCAACACAGTTCCCAGTGCCCCTTGAGAGCCCTTCACAGGGAATACCGGGGGCAGTCCTGGGATTAACCTTAAATCTCTAAGTATAATAAACTGTAGACAAGAGTAGTATAATAGGTTAGGACATTGTCGTACCTTCTCGCCCGTGTGGGGTTGGAGAGATTCATGATATATGCTCACCCGTTTGGGGTTTGAGGGAGTTGGTATAAAGGCACTAATGTGCGTTCTCACCCGGGTTTGGGTTTGAGGGATTCAGGACGGGTTTTGGTCCTGCGAGCGGAAGGCTCGGTATGAATTACTTGCATGTGCATAAATATCGTGGCGGGGCATGCGGTACTGGCTGTTCGTCACACCGATGGCAGTACGGTGCACCAGGCGGTTGTGGGAGTTAGAGGGGCCAGTGGGTTGTTTTACACTGCGGTCTGGAGGACGACCCCCGATAACACACATCCGACCCAACAAGACTGACGGGTTTGTCAGCAAAGTACGTACGCGAGACTCTAGAGTGCACCTTGGACGTGTACAGAGGCATATGAGAGGGGTCTAAGGCTTGGTAGTGTGCATACCGGTCTAGAAGCGGAGACCCCCGCTCCGCTGCTGCCTTAGCCACAGCGGTGGTACCCGAGAGTGATGCTAGCTCTCAAAAAGTGGGAACTAAAGGTCTGTGATCACAGAGTCGTTGTGTGTGAGTTGCACTTGCCTGCGCATAAAATTGCATCATATCATTCATTCATATTAGGTCATACGCTTCATAGATCCTTATCATATAAATTAGTATGGGCTCTTTTATATGATAAGTTAAATTTCCTGGAAACCCTAACTTATATATTTGTATGGGCATTTATATAAGTTAGGGTACGTTTGTGATGATAGCTTAGTGGTAGCTTAGCTTATTTACTTGTTCATACTACTGCTTCTTTACTTTTCTTTACTTTTCTTTACTGCACTGCTCTTACTTGTTACTCGTACCATACTTAGTACTGCTAGAATAGGATTACATTACTTATTACAGCTCTAGTTAGATATTGTCACCTGCTTCCATTTTGCTACCCCTTGTTGTCCTCCGCTTCGTCCTCCCGCTCGGTGCCTAGGAGCTGCGGGGCGAGGTGCGGAGGAAACGACTTAGTCTTTTTGACTAATGGTCGGTGACCAACTATTTTTAGGAGCCCGTGGAGATGGAGCACCAGCACATCGAGGAGGCAGGACATGAGGAGCAGATACCGCTTCAGCAGGCTACTACCACTACTGTGCGTCCTCAGGTGGGACGAGAGCGATGTTCTAGCATAGCTTCCGCATTTATGATTTTGTGAGAGAGAGATTTGATGTACTGGGCATAAGCCCTTTTACTCTTTCATTGGTACTATATTGTGGACTATTATGTTGTACTATTCATCTCTTTTTCATGATTGTACTGTGGCTTGTGGACTGGTATTTTTACATATACAGTTTTACTTCTTTCTTCTCATATTGGCCTACAGGTTTATGATCGTACTAGCCGGCAGAATCGGCGTGTTGCGGTGTCGACTAACCCATGAGTTAGTGCCACCGTAAGACGGCGGTTCTGGGCATAAGACCCGGTAGCCCTCCTTGGTAAGGGGGAGGGGGGTCCTACAACTTGACCACCCCTTTATGGCATCTTCTTAAACCCACCGCCTCAGCTCAATCCAACCTTTCCATTAGCTTCAGAAGGTGGAAGGAAGTCAGTTTAGAGCCACGGAGTGGAGCATTTGGTGGAGAAACTAGAGAACACCAAGGAGGAGCTTGGAGGTGGTCGTTCATGGCACTTAGGAGGATTACCAAAGCTCAAGCCCCCTTCAGGTCAGTTTATCCTCTTTTCCCCTTGTGTTAGCCTCTTAGATCCATTAGGAGAGAAATCAGGCTTAATTGAGCTCAATAACATGAGAGGAAATAGAGAAAATTCTGATTTTGAGGGTGTTCGTGTTCGCTGGAAAACACTCCCTCTGACGGCCTAGCTGCCGCCAAGCGGTAGCCACCCCCTCAACAGAGGTGGTGGTGGTCGCCAACCGGGGAGGTGGCCATATGACTGGGAAAATGAGATTGAATGCAGCCTGGGTCAGGGCAATCTCCTTCGTCGTTTGGTGGTAGGGGGTGAACCGATCCCGTCCAAATTTCTTCGTGATTCATGTGAATCTATTGTTTGCAGACCAAATGATATTATATATTATGTACGACAATTGTCACATTATTATAGTAACTTCAAGCTGAAATTCAAGCCCCTTAGAGGCAGTTTTAGGAAAAACTTCCAGAGACAAAAGTTGTAGCCCTTGAGGTATATTTTTCGTAGGAATTTAAATCAAAGCATTTGGGGACATACATCCCTCTGTAGGGCTATTTTCCTGAGACATGTCTTTAGGAAGGGACAAACCTTAATATGTGAATATTTTTCCCATGGTAGCTTGCATGGGTCTGAAATTTTGACCATGCATGCATGTACCCTAGACTCAACCCCTACCCAAAAATCAGAATTTTTGGGGCAAATATTTCTATAGATTTGTCAAACATTGGATTTATTAAATTAATGAAATATATATTAGAATTTGATCAACTCATATAGACCCAAGGTGGGAGGTTTATTAGGTCATCATAAGACTATGGTAAAAATTTGGGGCCAATTGGACCTCCGCATATTGGTGTATTCCTCTTGCATGGAGATGGGTAAGTATGAAAATGGAGTGCATGCAACAATAAGGAGTATTTGGTAATTTTCTCCCCAATGGCTTGTTGTATGTCAGTGAAACTTTGGTCATGCACATGTTATGATTAAGTGTATGGATTTTTAGAACTGAAAAACCTAGGCATTTAATTAAATATAATTATGCCACGTAATTATATTAATGAAATAAAAGTTATCAAATTACCTAGGAAATTTTTGATTTTTCGTCCCACGCCTTTATAGGTCATATTATATCCCTGGAAATTTATTTAGAAATTTTGGATGATAAAAACTTAGGGTTACTTCAATAATTACCATTATGGCCCTTTATGTATTTTTGAAATAATTGTGTTCAATATTATTTGGAAAATTCTACATTTCTGGCTTGACTATTTTTATAGTATCATGAACCTCTAAAAAGTTTCCTAGAATTTTTGGATGAATATTTTATGTACTTCATTTGATAAGTGACACTTTGGAATCATTATTCAATTATACAAATCATGGACTAATTAGTGTTGGAAAATTATTAAACTCTGCCCAATATTTTATTTTATTAATATGTATCTTTTGTAATTAAGTTGAACCAATTGAACATTTGGAATTTATACTTCATGTGTAAATTGACGTGTGTCACATAATTATAGAATTTTAATTTTGGCCAAATATAATTAGGAAATTTTGAACATCTGATAATTTAATATAAATATCATAATGAATCACTGGTATTGATTTTAGAACATTTGGACTAGTCATTTGATATTCACATCTTTAAGATAATATCTAGTTCATTTTGTATTTTGGTTTGCGTTTAGCAAAAATGTGAAGTAGTGAATAATCCATCAAGATCACTTAGTAATAAACCAAAAATTTGGAACACTTCAGTAGTACATCATTTATATCAATCCCTGAAAGTTACAAGATTTTTGGAGATCTTTTATACTATAGTTTAGAAACTAATTTAGATTACTGTCTTACCTCCAATTATACGAAATAAACGTGACCCTTATACCTTAGGAAAATACTATACTAATTTTGAGCATTAGTAGGATCATGGAGCATCTTTGGAATAAATTTCTAGGCATATAGAGTTATATTTATGAGGTCTATACCACACATCGTGAATTGAGGATTAATGGTTAGCACCGTCTATAGAACATGTGCTTTAGGGTGGACTTAAATTCATGATCTTAGGAGTGGATCCTAACTGATTTCGTGATAGAATTGGGGTATCATAGTATTATGGTTGAAGTCCTAATGGGTCACTGAGAGGTCCCAAGTGATAGTGTACATGTACGTTAAGGGTAGTTGCTAGAATTAGAGTCTGACGATAGATTGTCTCTCCCTTAAAAGAATCATAAACCAACTTTGGATAGTTTAAGAGTAACATAGAGAGAGGGTTAGGAGAAGTGTAGTCACCAATAAAAGTAAACATCCTGAAAAGGGGGATTTGGGTTTTAGCCCATCTTATTCTCTAGTACCGTTGCGAGCTCTTCACCGGGTAGACCTCGGGAAGTGCATGTTTCACCCCTAACTTCTATGTTAAATTAAATAATAGACAAGACTAGTCTAAGTAGTTGAGAAAAGATAAAGTAAACCTCATCCCGTATTGGGGTACGGAGTGGTTCAATGACTTATTAGTCCTGCGAGCTGGAGGCTCGATACTCAGGGTGATAGAGATGTGATAGGACTTATTAGTCCTACGAGACGGAGACTCATACTATTGAGATATGTGGATAGGTTAGTCCTGCGAGCTAGAGGCTTGAATGGTAGAGGTGATATATTGCATTTGCATGTATTTATATAGTGGCGGGACTTCGATACCGGTCAGGTCGGCACACCGATGGTTGTACGTTGACTGGTGAGTTGTGAGAGTTTGAGGGGCCAGTATGCTATATACACTACGATCTGGAGGACAATCCCTGAAAACACACACCCGACCATAAAAGACTGGTGGATTCCAGCAATAGTATGCAAAGGCTCTAGAGTACCCCTAGGATGTGTATATAATGCTTGGGTGTGTATAGAGACGTACGAGTAGTCTAGGCTAGGTTGTGTACATACCAGCCTTGGAGTGGAGGTACCCGCTCTACTACTTCTATAGACACAATTGTAGTACATGAGAAACAAATTATCTCTGAAGAGATGGGAAACATAAGTTCTGTGCGCACAGATTCGAGTCATGTGAGTGATTTGCACTTGTATGAAACATATCATTAATTTAACATATCATCACATATACACATTACGAGTAATTCTTATTTATATATCCTCATCATATAAATTAGTATGGACACATTTATATGATGAGTTATATTTTACCAAAAACCTTATCTTATAAGTTTGTATGGTCATTTAGATAAGTTAAGGTACGTTTCTATGATGATAGTAAATACCTCTTTACTTTCTTTACCTTACTTGCACCGCACTTTACTTACTGCTTACGTTCTTACCTGCTTACTGTTAGCATAGTTCTTATGTTTTGTTATAATTATATATATACCATTATTAGTTAGAGCCATGTCACCTACCTTTTTCTATACTGCCTTGTTGTCCTCCGCTTTCTTCCTCCCGCATAGTGCCTAGGAGTCACAGAAGTGAGGTGAGAATGAAGCGACTTAGTTTTTTGGCTAATGGTCGGTTGACCATATCATTTTAGGAGCAAGAGGAGCCAGAGCAGCAACACGACTAGCAAGATGAGGTGATAGAACTTGAGGAGCAGTTGTCGCGCACTACTACAATTCTACCATAGGTTGACGAGATTCCTTGATTAGCTTACTCTTAGATGTTCTAGAGTGAGAGAGTGTGTACGTTTTTGGCACATGTACCCAACAAGAGCCCTTATTAATCTTTTTTGTTGTTGATCTCATTGTGGACTATATCCTTTTAATATATATATATATATATTATGATGTGATTCTGTGAACATATTTCTTTTATTTCTTTTCTTGTTGGCTGTGTGTGTGATCATACTAGCCGACATGAACGATGTCATGCAGTGAAGACTAACTCGTGAGTTGGTGTCACTGTAAGGCAACAGTAATAGGCATAAAATGTTCCCTCAGTCATTCTCAATTATCAGGAGGGGGGATTTTACACATGCCATCTGGCTGGCACAATTGAAAGACGAGGCAAATCTCTTATCTATGAGAGTTTTATCCCATACCGAAGGATAGCAAGAGAGGGAACCCCCAAACAACTACATAAGGACCTTTTCCCCTCAAGTTAGACTCACCTCCTAACAGACCACTACCCGCCCCTCAACGGAACCCTTTCCCATCAGAATCCACCCACCCAAGCCACCATCACCTTCACCAACCTTCTATGGTCAAACTCCCTGAGATCTCCCAGTAGCCCCAACACCAGGTGCAACCTCCCCTCCTCTTCTTTCCCACCTTACTGACGTCCATCTTAGATCTTCCGCCGATGTAGCACTACCGTAGCCCTACCAATGCTTGTCTGGACTCAGGCAGAGGGCTTCGTAGGAAGTCATCCTTCCTCCCCACACCTTCTGATTGGTAGGGAGGAGGTAGGGCCATATTGGGGCAGTCCTTGAACCTCCCTTGAAGGGCCGCAGGTGGGGGTATTGCCAGAAACAATGTCAGCTAGGCCCATTTTTTGTATCGCTCTTTATTAGATTTCTTCAATGGTGGCCGACGGTGCTAGGTCGGAGATCCACTGTCGGAGGAACCCCCGACCCCTGGAAAATTGTCTAGGGGCAGTGGTGATGCACCATGATGACCAATATGCGGTGGCGCGAGCACTGATAGAAATAAAGTTGGTAGCGTGGCCGTTCGATGATAGCCCGATGATGGAGAGCCTCTGTCAACTTCCAAGGCTCTGGATGCACAAGGGGGCGGTCTTATCTGGTGATAGAGATTAGACGACCCTGATCTCATAAGATTATGCACCCCCATAGCAGATTCACTTTGGGGGAAGAGCTCCAAGACCCCAAAATAGCTCCATCTCAGCCGTTTATATCCAGCCCCTGATCTGTTAACTGCATCCCAAACTGTTCAAAAGGACACTTTCGATTTTTCTCCGGGTAATCTATGGGTCTAGGGGCAAAACTGTAAATATAAGAAATGTTCCCCACATAGAGGGCTATACCTATGAATTTGTTTGAATTTTTCAAGTAATTATTTATAATTTATATAAATCATAAACAGTTAATTATCATGTTTATGAATTTGCAGAGGGAATAAATAAATTTAAAAATATGGAGAAAATTTATAGGAGTTTCCAGATGTCATCTACATCCTCTGAATGAAATTAGGAATTTTGAATAATTATCTACTATTTTTAAGGACTTGCTCAAAGTTAGAAATTTTTCATAAAAGAAAATTAAAAAAATCTAATGGTTAAAACTCTTGAAAATTTTATAGTGTGTGTTAGAGGATGGTACTCTCCCTGGATTTTTTGTGAAAACTTTTAAGCATCCCTGATGCCCTCAAAGAGTAAAAATAAAAAACCTTAATTCTGGAAAGAAAATTATAGGAGTACTAATTTTGAGGATATAATCATGAAAGTTTGCATGGACACTCTAAGAGCCAGAATATAATCCCCATAATTATTTGGTAACATTATTGTTGATTTACCTTTTCTAGTAACTAATTTAAGGAAACGACCTTTTTTTTAAATAAGGCCCTTAGGAAAATTTCTTGATCCGCTTGGCTGAAAACTTTATATGTTGTGTGATAAAGGAATACACACTCCCTAGAAGTTATAAATATTTTTGATACACTAAATGTTTATTATTTCTTGAGATTGATATTTTAGGATAATCATGCCCCACGCAAATAAATAGTTGAAATCGCCCCGACTCGAGCGATCGAGGTTAATAAATACTGTGAATGTCCTCTCGCAAATATTTTAAAAAGATTGGCAATCAAATCAAGAAGAAAGGATTTATAATAAGCTTTTATAATTCTAATTATGCCAACCTAAAAGATGCAAAGAAGATAATTATCAGACTTAAGTAAACTAGTGAAATCTAATATACTAAGAAGCCTCCCATGAATAGAGATGAGATTGAACTTGGCTCCTATGAACGGAGATGTAATTGAACTTTCCTCCTATGAATGGAGATGAAAATGAACTTGCCTGCTATGAACAGAGATGAAACTGAACTTGCCTCCTATTAATGGAGATGAATCTGAACTTGCAATTACCTCCTATGAACGGAGGTGGAATTGAATTTGCCTCCTATTAATGGAGATGGAACTGAACTTTTCTCTTGGAATGGAGATGGAATTAAAGAACTGCACTTTCTTATTCTGCTCTTTATTTCAGTATTTCATATTACCACACTTTATTTAATACTACTTTTATTTCACTTCAACATTTTACTATAGTTCATTTCAGTTCAGCATTTTAATTACCACAGTTTATTTCAATACTTTATTTACTGTAGTTTATTTCAACACTACAATTATATAATTTTCAGCGACATTTTCTTACCACACTTAGTTATTGCAATTTTAGCTTGGGTCTCACTTTGATGAGCAATTATTTATCTAGTTGAGTGTTAGTTAGGGTTAACTTGGAGTCGAGAAATTCCTCACACACTTGTTGTCCTCCTTATTTAAAGTTGAGCAACACGTTGATGATATATGACCACTTGCCCAAATTATTTTAAGTTGAGTAGGGAAGGCCACCGCGGACACGACAGTGCCAGTTATTTACTTTCTTTACTGCTTGTATTGCGAATTTCTTGTTGTGAAAAATGGCGGGTCGATCATACCCGCTGATCGCTCGTACCAGTGCTGGAAGGTTGATGACTCTCGGTGATAAGGATATGTATAACGTGGGTCCTCGACCATATTATGCCCCATTGTATTCCTCCGCTAATCGGTCTAAATATAGTAATCGCCAGATGTTGCTCACATCCAGTACACCAAGTTGTATGTTGGGGCCTGGGTAGTCTGGTACGACCAAACCCAGAAGTAGTAGGACTGGCCACTATCAACGACAGCCAAATCGTTGAGTCCCGCAATATTCGTTACCCTACTGGAAGAAAAGCGGTCCAAACTGTGTCGACATATGAAGTTGCTACAGGTTGTGAACACCTGCTTTTTTATGCATGTGATAATAGAGCTTACATGATAACTACTTAAATAATTGATGTACTTCGGTCATTAATATTATATTTGCTCAATGCTTCTAGCGTTTTACCTGTTATATACATACTACTGCTAACTCTTTTATTGGTTCAGCTATTTTGGGTTTTTTAGACTCACTCTCATCCTCGGGCTAGGGTCCTTGGGGAGGAGGTGTGTATCCACTTTTTTATTGACTAACATATTATTGAACACCCTTTTTAGGATACGGCCCAGAAGCACCAATGAACGCATGAGAGCATGTCTGGCTTTAAGGCCGTCTGAGCAGATGTGCCTGTCTCACTACTATCTTCGAAGACATGAGTCCTTAGAGCATAGTGTAGTGTGAGGAGAGTGTGGTAGTAGTACTTGTTTTGAGACCATATGGCTGCTTGTATATCAGTTGGCTATGATATTTTGCCCACACACACACAGATATATATATATATATAAACGAAATTTTAGGGAGAGAACCGGTTCTCCCCCTTAGGGAGAGAACCACGAGAAAATAGACCAAATGTATCCAATTTCAAAATGTGATCAACATGAAAGTTGTAGATCACGATGAGATCTACAACTTTCATGTTGGTCGCTTTTTGATGTTCTGTGATTGCTTATGCATTTTGTTTTGATGTGATGTGTTGTGCTACTTACCTGATAAGATGATCATTCATAACTTTGAGTGTGGGTCATTGCCACTTGGGAAGCACTAGTTGACCGTCTTGGGTAGTAAGACCCTCCTATGAGCTTACCTGGTTTATTGTTGTGTGTGTGTGGGGGGGGGGGGGGGGGGGCTCTTATACGCATACTCCCTGGATTTGTGGACACATCTCCAAATCTCAACACAATGATGAATTTGTTAATCGTAGCTGACAATCCCACGGTCACGGGCATGTCAGAGGGCATGACAAGCCATGCAATGCCTAAATTTAATCTTGATCACACCTCTCCGCAGCCATTTTGATTCCAACCTAGACACACCCTAGGTCACAGGCATAACCTAGGGGCGTGTAACATTAAATTTTCAGGTTATAAAATCCTAGCTCCTTAAGACTTAAGGAACCAAATTTTGGACTTTATTTTTGCATTACTTACACTGTATAATTATTTATAGTGTTCTTGTTTATTACTTTATTCTAGTGTTTCTAAGCTTGTAATCTCTTTGCTTGTAATTTTTTTTGCTCAAGTAATAAGAATTGCCTTTTTCTACTCCATACTCCATCTCTCTTTATCATGAACTTCTATTATGTTGTTGATTCTTGCATCACCATGAGCAACTTAACTCTAATTAGCACTCGATTGAAATAATCCAAAGATGAAAGAGACTTGTTATAATTTAGATTTTCTCTCTCTTGCTTGGTGAATTGCTTAAGATTTACTCTTGATTATATTAAAGTGAGGTTATATCATCGATATATAACTTTCCCTCTTATTTTTCGTACTTTAGTTAGCCGAGAGGCTCGTAAGGTGAATCGATCACCCATGTGTAAAATATGTGGAATGTAACCCTCGAGAGAGGACAACGTAACTCTTCTGAATTGGAGTGAAATCCAATAGTGAGCATCATAATGTAAAGCAAGACTTAGGTGACTTAATTTGAGAACGTGAGTTCGGTCGATCAACCCAAGCTTAGGTGTTCACTTTTCTCGAGAGAGGAGCCTTTATATTTCAAGAACCTCCACAGTCAAGCCTTCTTTAATAAGGGAATTAGAATTCAATTTTATTTAGTTATTTTTATTCCAAGGTCTTACCCGAGAGACCCGGGTTCAAGTCCCGACAACAGAACTCATTTTTGTGAGATAAAGGCTTGAATATTATTGCTGTATTTTATTCGAAGGTGATTCAAAGATCGAGTGCTCCTTTAACCAAAATTTTAATCCATTTCTTGATCATAATTCATTCTTAATTTAAAAACAACTCCAAAGTTTTATTGATAAAATAATAACGATTTTCTTGAAGTAGAATTATTCAGCGCGCTCAGAAAAATATGATCTTTGTAACTTTAATATCCTATATTACATTAGATAAGATACACTTGCCTTCAACGACATAGAATTTGGAGAAAAACCTTTTCTCTAAATCAAATCTTAAGTTTCAACATCAAGTTTTTAGCGTCATTGATTTTTTGAAAAAAGAAATAGTTATTAATTTTACTGTTATTTTTCTTTTTGTTTTTTTAAAAGGTGCATCTATATTCCTGAAAAAGGAGTTTGGGTTATCATCCCAGCATATATCTTACTACCAGTGCGGACCACTCACAGGGTAGATCTCAGGAAGTCCAGGACTAACTTAACCCATATTAAAAGAAGGTATATATATAATCAAAAATAGCTTTTCTTTCCTCTTCTTTTATTCTTATATCCTCTTTGTTTATCCTACTACTTGGAGGGATGAAGTTGTTGGGGTAAGTAGAAAAGTTGATAGAATTTTAGCACTTAAATTGATCATAGGAAAGAAAACTATTAATGTGATCAGTGCTTACATGCCACAAGTAGGATTAAGTGAAGCTATTAAAGTACAATTTTGGGAAGATTTAGATGTTTTAGTAAGGAAAATTCCACAAATAGAGAAGATTTTCATTGGAGGAGACTTAAATGGAGATATCGAAAAGGAAAATGTAGATTATACAGCCATTTATGGAGAATTTGAATATGGAGAAAGAAATGAAGAAGGATAAACCATATTAGATTTTGCAGTAGCACATGAGCTAATTGTGACAAATAAGCTTTTCATAAAGAGGGAAGAATATTTAGTTGTGTTCAAAAATGGACCAAATTAGTCATAAATTGATTATTTTAGGATTCACAAAATGGATAAAATAATTTGTAAGAATTACAAAGTCAAAGCAGGAGAAAGTTTGACAACCCAACATAGGTTAGTAGTGTTAGACGTATAAATTAAATATAATAAATTTAAGATAAGGACAAAATTATTGCCTAAAATTTGGTGGGGTACCTTAAAGATTGAAAAACAGGTTGCTTTCAAGATAACAGTTATGAAACAACTAGTTAATGACCCTTATGTTGATCCTAGTGTCTCATAAGAAGTTATGTCTTCACATTTAAGGATAAGTGGAAAGAACCTATTTGGAGTATCAAAAGGCCATGCACCCCCCAATAAAGAATCTTGATGGTGGAAAGAGGAAGTGTAAGATAAAGTGAGGGCAAAGAGGGTCATCTATAAGTCACTGTGCGCTTGTAGGAATGGTGAAAACTTAGCTAGGTAAAAATTTGCCAAAAAAGAAGCTAAATAGGAAGTAAGTAAAGCAAGAAGTCAAGCTTATGAATAATTTTCTAAGCGACTAGATACTAAAGATGGAGAGCGTGATGTATATAAAATTTCTTGAGCTAGAGAAAGAAAGATAAGAGATTTAAGCCAAGTAAAATGCATAAAAGATGAAATAGATACAGTTTTGATGGATGATGTGGAAAAGATATTTTATCAACTTTATAATGAATCAAAAGACAATGAATTGAACTTGAAAGAGTTAAGTAAATCATAGGAGTATAGTAACATAACATTTTATAGTGAAATTCAAGTTGTTGGGTCCATTGCCCAGAATATTCCCTAGATTGGATTTGAAGAGGCATCACCATCAACACTAAGAGTATAGTTGCATTTGATGTTGTTTAACCTCATCTTGTGAAGGATGTTCCATGGAACAAGTCTAGATAGATTTTCTAAGTGATGTGATAGGTGGTCATAAGGAAGAAAGGTGGACACCAAGAAAATATGTTGGAAAGGCAGGAATTTGAGTGAATCAATCTCACCCAACGCCAGAGGTAAGAAAGAATGTTGGCAAGCCAGAAATATGGCTAAGTAGTTTGGCATTGAGTTATGAAGACACACTCAATGCCATACAACAAAAAGGCTGTAAGTTAAACTTAGTCAAACATAGTCCAAAATTCATCGAACTAAGTTTAGAGTTCGTCGAGTTGAGCTCACCATTCGTCGAGCTAAAATCAGAGTTTGAGATTCAGAATTCATCGAACTGAGTTCAGAGTTCATCGAGCTCAGTTCACCATTCATCGAACTTAGTTCAGAGTAAGGCAGATTGAGTCAGTCTATGCCTAAAGTTAAGAGGAAGATTTTGTCTAAGGCATAACCGCTGAGACAAGTGTTGGTCTCAGCATAACCGTTGAGATAAGTGTTTGTCTCAGCATAACCACTGAGATAAGTGTTGGTCTCAGCATAACCGCTGAGACAAGTATTATCCCCAGCATAACCGCTGAGACAAGTGTTTATCTCAGCAGAGAACAAGAAAGCATTGAGATCATTAAGGTAGTGTTTTTAAACACAAAAAAATTGGCTAAGGCAAAAACCGTTGAGTGATGAATGCTCACTCAATGCTCTCAATGCCTAAGATACTATAGAGGAAGAAAATTGGCTAAGGCAAAAAGCGTTGAGTGAGGTATGCTCACTCAATGCTCTCAACGCCTAAGATGCTGCAGAGGTAGGAAATTAGCTAAGGCAAAAAGCATTGAGTGAGGCATGCTCACTCAATGCTCTCAACGCCAGAGAAGTGGAAAAATTTTACTAAGGCAAAAGCATTGAGTGAAGCGTGCTCACTCAATGCTCTCAACTCCTAAGTTGTGGAAAGCTTTTCTAAGGCAAAACACATTGAGTGATGAAGATACACTCAACGCTCTCAACGTCAGAGAAGCAGGAAGATTTTGGCTAAGGCAAATGACATTGACTGAGGCTTGTTCACTCAACTCTCTCAACGCCTAGATAGACAGAATTCTGTCTAAGTGTTTTGGCATTGAGTGATGATTACTCACTCAAATCCTATGCTAATGTTGCTTGATTTTTAGCTAAGTCCACAGCTGATGATGTCAGCAAGTCAACAAGTCAACATATTCCAAATTAGTGGCAGGATGGCTACAGTACGTGATAAATGTTGCCGCAGACCTACTATACGATAGTTGGCCTTAAAGAAAGATTGCTGCTGGCCATTAAATGTGTGGGGCCCATTGCTCAAGAGTCATTGGGTCAAAATTTATAAAAGGAAAAAGGTGTACTGAGGAAGACTGTTTTTCGGAAAGAGCAATCAGGTAGTTCATCTTCTCCGCCATTGTTGTGGAGCTAAAGAATAGGAAGCTCAAGTCAGCAAGATGAAGCGCAAGTAATACCAGAGTTAGTTGTTGATGTCAACATTGTTAACAATAAGATAGCTGGTGTGATCTTCATCTGCACCAGCAAGAAAGACCAGAGTAATTCTCTGAGGAAAGAGAAAGCAGCTAAGGGCTGACCCTTGCAGCAAGTTCTTCATAGTTCCAGCTGTACAAGCATGCTGAAGATCTTAATATGGAAGCTGTGAAGAGAAGAAACTTGAAGAAGCAGAGATCTGAAAGAAGACTCATGGGACTATTCCTTAGAAGTCAAAGTTACGGCTGAATCACCTCTGCCCAGGAAAGGAAGAAAAGGCAGATCTATCTTAGTATGTAAAGTTAGAGCTGAGATTTTCTCAGCTCTGGTTGCAGCAATTAGCTGCAGTAACTTCATTGACCAGCAGGAAAAATGCCTGGTGCTGTGAAGTAGTAGTTAAGACTGAGCTTTAGGCCCAGTTCAAAAAGTGGCAGAACATTGCTCGGCAAGTAACTTCCATCTCAAGTAAATACTTGTTGTTGTGGAAGTAGTTAGGACTAAGTACTTCCTAGTTCAGTGAAGGTAGACTTAGGAAGTAAATTCCTTTAGTCATTGTTGGGCCTGCGTTTATCTCAGTCAAGAAGCTTGACACTGAGAAACATCTCTTGTGTTAAGAATATCCACCAACCCACCTTCATCCTGTAGGATCCAAGTGTGGATCTAAGCTATAGGGCTTAATTTCCTGAGGTTTGGCTTAGTGCCGAGTGAAAGGTCTTTGTGACCTGTGGTTTGGCATAGTGCCGAGTGAAAGGTCTTTGTGACCTGTGGTTTATCTTAGTACTGAGTGAAAGATCTTTGTGACCTGTGGTTTGGCTTAGTGCCGAGTGAAAGGTCTTTGTGACCTATGGTTTGGCTTAGTGCCAAGTGAAAGGTCTTCGTGACCTATGATTTGGCTTAGTGCCGAGTGAAAGGTCTTTGTGACATGTGGTTTGGCTTAGTGCCTAAGTGCTAGGTCTGTGTGACCTGTGAGGTCCTGCGTGATCTGAGGTGTAAGCTCTTTGGAGCAAGTTTTGGAGAAGTGCCTAGTCCAACAAGATAGTTGGATAGGCAGGAGGGAAAGTGGATGTACCCAGTTGGGGAACTACTATAAATCATTGTGTGCTTTTCTTTGTTATTTTATTTGTGCAGGTTGTGTATATCTTGAAAGCTTAAAATAAACTAAAGCCAAAGCTCTGAAAGAAGAAATATTTAAGAAATTAGAAAAGAAACCAATAACCTATTCACCACCCCTCTAGGTGATTTAACTATCTTTGAATTAAAGACTTTCAAGTGGTATCAGAGGGAGGTTGCTCAAAAAAGACCTAACAGTCTGAGTTGACCTCCAAGGATAGCTAAAAGGTTAAACTTATATGTTCAAAGTTGAACCATAAGGTGTGGAACTCTATGGAGCATCAAATTTGCAGAGAGGATAATAACATCATTAGGTTGTTAGCTGCTCTTGGTGAAGAAGGTGAAAGCAGATGCTATAGACCAATAGCTACACAAGAAGAAGAATCTTGCGAGGATCATCCTGGTCAACATAAGGTATATACCCCATCTAGCTCATCCTTAGAGTCTGGATATGAATCCTATATAGATTCTGATGTCCCCTCATCAAGTGATGATGAGGGTCCTTTGACAAAGGATGATATCAATCAATTGAATGACAATCATGCTGTCCTTCTGAAAGCTTTCAAGGAAAGCAGGGTGCTTGTTAAGAAACAAGCAGAAGAAATAGCCTCCCTGCAGAATACTTCTTCCCAACAAGATGAAGTTTCATCCCTGCTATGTCTAAAAGAGAGGGAAGCAACCCATCTGAAGGTCCTGGTAGATATCCATGTTGAGTCCTTAAAATACAAGGACTGTATGATCTAGGTTCTTGAAGATAAACTTGAAAGGGAGAAGAGGATAGTGGCCAATTTCTCTAAGATAGATGCTATCAAGATAAAATTTGAATCTGAGTGGATTTCAAAAGTTATCCAATCTCAGAGGAGGGGCCAAGCTCCAATTGTGTCATAGTCAACCTTTAACAAGGTAATCCTACCTTCTCATAGGTATGGCTAAGACCCTAGGGATCGTCACTGGAGGAATGGGAATCTTCCTTGTAAGACTACAAATGTCTCTTACAATGGAAGAAGAAAGGACAGGGGAATGAGTGCCTTTAAGGCTCCCCATGAACAAGTACAAATGGCCCATTCTGGACCATTTATATTTGGTGCTTCAGCCCCAACTCACAAGAGAAAGGCAATGACTTTCACCCAAGCCGTTCGAGCAAGGACTCAGACCAAGGGCCAGTTACCAGTAAGCCTAACTTGGCTAGTTCTGATGATATAAACAGCTTGTCTTCTGCAAAGAAGATAGCTATAAATACTATTCAGGGCAAACAAAGTAAGCCTGACGGAATAATAACATTCAGTCAAATCCTTGTTGAAAGGAACCTGAAGAATGTTGCTGCTCCTCTTTCTTCTATTCAGTCAGCAGTTAACCACAATGCAAGACCTGCTCAGAAAAGAAGATATAATATTCATGAGTGTTGGTACTGTGGTAAGGTTGGGCATTTTGCCCTAGAGTGCTGGCACAATTCTTCTGTGTCTAGAGCAAGAGTTAGCCTACCCGTCAAAAATGCTGCAGGTAGGCAAGTCAGATTTCAGACTAATCAGAACCTAGGACCCAATAACTATTGGGATCCTAAGGTAAGATAATTCTGTTCTGTAGGTTAGTCTAAGTGCCCATCCCCCATGTGGCACTTGGACAGAAGATGTTCCAAAACTTGGGGTGGAACAAGGAAATTATCCTATGGTTCATACCCCAAGGATAAGGATGTTGTGTGCATTCCTAAAGAAGGATAAGGTGCACAAGTCTTGGGTAAAGACTAGCAGGATCCAGCCAGCAGGACTGTCTGGTTGGACTAAGCTTTACTGCCACACCAGCAAACTAGGAGAAGAACAAGTAGGGTGTACTCATCACTGAGGAAAATCACTAAGAGTAGCTCCTCTGTGAGCGACAAGGAAGAGTCACACTGTGCTCAGCTGATCAGACTCACTATACAGAAGGGTCAAACTGTCAAGTGATATCATCAGCTGAAATGATGACTAACAGTCATAAGGACGGGATGTGTGCAAATGCTGATGGGGAGCATGTTCAGTCAAGTTTGATGGACAAGCTTGAATCTTACCCAAAGTACCTCCAACACTGAAAAGATCAGCACTACTGCTGAAGTTCAGCAATGTCTCCATAAACAATACTGAGTGTGAGAGAGAGACTATTCAGATGTTTGTAACTATTGTGGATGAGCAAGTTCATAAGAACAGCTAGTTTGCTCCGTCTATTGCTGATATAAGTCAACACATTCCTATGGGAATAACAGTGTAAAGAAAGACTTGGTATCAAAATAAGAGGATGGTATCAAGTGGTTTTAAAGACCAGCAGCTGCAGGAGAAGAGAAAGCTGGCAGCTGCACTAGTGGTATCATCAACAATCAGCTAGGGAGAGAAGAGAATCACAGCAGACCAGCTACTCCTTGACTATTCAGAAACCAAGAATGGATTGATCAAGTGGTGATCAAGTGGGGAGATTATTATAAAGATCAAAATAGTACTCAATGGGCTGAACACTCTTGTGCTGCTGATCAGAAAGCTAAAGCCAAAGGCAAGTCTGTTGCTAAAGATAAGGAGAAGATCTGGCTCAGCAAGAAGTGATCGTGGTGCAAGGGAGCTGTTGTGATCAACTAATGAGAATCTAGCCACAACTTCTGATGTGACAACAAGACTATAAAGACCATCATTAGTATCCAGACTGGCATAGACTAGAATGTCTACCAGGAATCTGACAAAGGATGCCTCAGTTGAGGGGGAGAAGGCAGCTGCTGTAGTAGATCAGTTGTTACAACTGCTGATCAGTTTTTCTTAAGGACAATGCACAGACCAAGGGGGAGATTATGAGAAGAGGAACAACTAGCAACCAGCTCAAGTGGATCCATGGTTCACTCAAGTGCCAAGGGGCTACAATGATGTGGTGTATCAATGATATCACCACAAGTGGATGCTGATTCTGTAGATAAAACATTAGCAAGTGGAATTATGTGTGTATTGGGTACATTGTTTCTAATGTACCTGATTTGAAGAAGCCTCACCCTACTCAATGATATACATCAAAATGTATTTGATGTATGTTGAGTTTACTTGTGCAGGTTACATATTTTCAGGGAAGATGAAAAAGTTTCTAAGTCCATGTGTCGACACCCAGAGGGAAAGTGTCGACACTTAAGAAGACTTGTGTCGACACCCAGGCAAGCAGTGTCGACACTTGGAGTCATTGTGTCGACACCAGGGATGCAGAGTCGACACCAGACAGAAAGTGTCGACACAAGGAGCTGTGTCGACACTCAATGAAGAAAAGCCCAGTGAATCTGTGTCGACACTTAGGAGTTGTGTCGACACCCAGTGAAACTGTGTCTACATCAGAAAGTGTCGACACTTGGAGGCTGTGTCGACACTCAGCAAAAGTCAGCAAAGTCTAAGTATAAGTGTCGACACCCAGAGCAATGTGTCGACGCACAGCAGAAGAGTCAACACTTGAAGAAAGTGTCGACACAAGAAAGAATGTGTCGACACTCAGCTGAAGACTCAACACTTGAAGAAAGTGTCGACACAAGGAGCTGTGTCGACACTTAGCAAAGTTCAAGAATATTCTAAGTACAAGTGTCGACACAAAGGATATGTGTCGACACTCAGCAAAAGTCTCAACAGAAGAAGAATGTGTCGACACATGGAGCTGTGTCGACACTCAGCAAGTATCAACACAGAAGGCATGTGTCGACACCAAGAAGATGTGTCGACCCTGAACAAGTTCAACACATGAAGATGTGTCGACACAAAGGAGTTGTGACGACACTTAGAAGAATTCAACAAAGTACTGAAGAACAAAGTGTTGTGTCGACACTCAAAATCAGTGTCGACACATGAAGAAGAAGCTGTGTCGAGAAGTGAATTCTATAACACAAGGAGTTATGTCGACACCTTGTAGGATAGTGTCGACACTTAGTCAACTCGTGTCGACACTTGATCTATAAGTGTCGACACTTAAAGACAGACAGTCTCGACACTATCAGACAGTTACAGATTTTTCAAGAACTGACTGGATGACTTGACAGCTGCCATTCTAGCCGGTCTACTGCACCTGTCAGAGTTGTCAGAAATCAGTTAGGGACCGAACCAGCCGGTTACCATGAAGAAGGCTTATAAATAGGCTTATACTGTCTACAGAAAAAGATGATCAACAGTTCAAGTAATACAAAGAAGGTCTAGCTATTCATTGAAGAATCAAGTGAAGATCTAAGTAGTTGGAGAGAGAGAGCACCATCCAAGAAGACAGTCATTGGAACCAGGCTGAGAAGAAGGGTTCAGATTTTGTTCTGAATCTTAAGTAGCAGAGATCAAGGATCAACTGCAGAGGAGATCAATCTTATTGTGTTCTACTTTCAAGAAGCTTTGAAGAAAGCCAAGTCAGGTTGATTTCAGCTGAGTTCTTCCAAGAACTCATCAAGAAACTCTACAACTCTTCTCTCTTTTCTCTGAGTTGTAGAGTTTACATTTTGTATTCAAATTATCTTGTAAGATCCTTAGGGATCTGAGTTTGTAAGCCTGTAATTATAAAGGCTGAGTGTAGGGCTTGAGTGCCTGAGTGTAGGAGATTTGAATCTCTGAGTGTAGGTCTATTGTGGCTGAGTGTAGGCCTTGATGGCTGAGTGTAGGCTTTGAGAAGAAGCTGAGTGTAGGCTTTGTGAAGAAGCTGAGTTGTAGGGCCTTGGGCCTGAGTTGTAGGAACCTGGTTGAGGTTCTGAGTGTAAGATCTGAGGATCTGAGATAGTGGAGGAGTTTGGCCGAATCTAGTACACTGCTAGATAGGCGAAGGGGGAAAGTGGATGTACCCAAATCTTGGGGAACCACTATAAATTTGTGTGTTCACTGTGTGATGGATTGATTGCTGTGATTGCTGATTGTTTGTTGTGATAAAGTAGTAATAATTCTGTGATAAACTCTGAATTCTGCCTAAAAAGTTAAAAAGATTTAAGTAACCTATTCACCCCCCCCCCTCTAGGTGATTAGGTACAATATCTTTCAAGTGGTATCAGAGGCAGGTTACTCAAAAAAGGACTTAACTGTCTGAGTAGATCCTGTTGGCAGATTCAGTCTAAGTAAAATTACAGAATCAAGAAAATCAAGAACCATGGGTTCCACTGAGACTCATAAGGAATTGGGATCCATGAAGCTACCCATATGTAGAAAAGAGATCTTTGGCATCTGGAAGGAAAGGGTGAGACTGTTTATGGAAGCTTCAGACCCTAGAATATATATCACAGTGAAAGAAGGGTCATATGTGCCCATGAAGGTTTCAGTCTTAGATGCAAATCAGAGAACACCCAAAGATTTCTCTGAAATGACAAAGGATGAGATAGTTCTAGCCACAATGGACAAAAGGGCTCAGAATATCATTGTGAGTGCAATTGATGATGCTACCTTTCAGAATTTGATACACTGCAAGACATCCAAGGAGATGTGGGATACCTTGATAGTGTATATGGAGGGTTCTGAAGAAGTGAGGCAAGACAGAAAATCCCTGCTCAACCAAGAATATGAAAGTTTTAGACAAGGTAGATCTGATATCATAACTGAATGCTATAAGAAGTTCTATAGGATTGTGAATGAGCTAATGTCCTATGGAAGAGAATTCAGTAACTATGAGCTCAATGATAAGTTCTTAAGGTCCCTTACAAAAGATTGGGACACCAAGATCTGTGTCATTAGGGAAATGGCAAAGTTAGCAGAAATTCCTCCACCAACACTGTTTGGAAACCTATTGTCCTATGAAATGCAGTTGATGGTGAGAAAAGAAGAGGAGAAATCTACAAGAAGTGAACATAAAGAAAGGACAGTGGCATTTAAAACAGAAGCCCCCAGAAAATACAGAAGTAAGTCACCAACTCCACCACCAAAAGTAGCTGAAACTGAGTCAGATGAGTCAGCAAGCAGAAAGTCTGAAAGCAGTGAATGTGATGAGGACTGTACTGCCTTCACAAGACACTTTCAGAAGTTCTTAAAGAAGAAACAATGGAGGACAAGGCCATCTACTTCACAGGGTAAAGAAGACTATTATCAGAATAAAAAGTCTTCACAGAAAGACAGGAAAAAGACCAAGTCTAGCAAAGCAACTCTTTCAAAAATTGTATGCTATTGCTGTAATAGATAAGGACATGTTGTTGCAGACTATCCAGAGAAAAGGAAGGATTCTAAGGATAAGAAAAAGACTCCATTCAAGGGGAAGAAGGAAAAGTCTCTTGTTGCCAAAAAGGATAAGAGCCTGTCAGATATTTCTTCATCAGAAACTGAGTCAGATGCTGAAGCATATATAGGACTGTTTGCTGAGGAAGAAGAAGAAGAGTTCATCCAGATCATGAACTCAATATATGAACAAGAGGACAGTCAGTGCCAAGGACTGATGGCATTGACAGAAAGTGACAAAATCCAGGAGCAGCCTGGACCTAGTAAGGTACAAAATTGTTCTTTCAGTTCAATTTCTTGTGCTAGTTCAGAATTAGATTCATCATCAAGTGATGAGAGTGCATCTGAGTCTGAAGAGGATATTCATCAATTGATAGATGAATATAAAGTTCTGTTGCAAGCATTTAAGAAATGCAAATCCTTGGCCAAGAGTCAAGCTAAGGAGATTGCAAGTCTCAAAGTGGCTGCAACTGATTATGAGAAGTTGTTTGATCAAAAACTTAATGAGATAGCCAGACTGAAGCACATAACTGTGATTCAGATGGGGACTATATCATTTAAGAATGATCGAATCAAAATTCTGGAGATTAGCCTTCAGAAGGAGAGAGATTTGGTTGCTAGGTTTTCTAAACCAAAGTCAGTTCTACCCTAAATTGATGAATTTGTTCATCAAAAAGGTAAAGCTGGACTGGGGTTTACTAAACCAGCTAGGACTGTTCAGTCCAAGTCCAAGTCCAAGGGCAAAGCCCTAGCTCTCAACAAGCAAGCTGTAAACAAAATAGCTAAGGATGTACCTAAGCAAAGGTAGAATAAGTTTGAGTGTTGGTGCTGTGGCAAGGTAGGCCATTTTGCCATGGACTGTTGGCACAATGCAAGTGCCAAAGTGAGTAGCAAACTGCCTGTTGGAAAACCTACAGATAGCTTTGTTAGGAAGCAAACTAACCAGTACCAAGGACCCAAAAATTCTTTGGGTTCTAAGGTTCACTAATCTGTTTTGCAGGTAAGTCCAAGTGGCCATGCCCCAATATGGTACTTGGACAGTGGATGTTCCAGACACATGACTGGAACAAGGGGTTTGCTAAAGGACTACACACCCATCAAGGATGGTCCAAAAGTCACCTTTGGTGGTTCTAAAAAAGGAATCATCAAGGGTTTTGGTAATATATCCAACTCCTATATAACTATTACTCAAGTGGCTTATGTCAAAGGTTTGAAACATAACCTTATTAGTATAAGTCAATTGAGTGATGTTGGATGTGACATCTCATTTGCCAAATATGGTTGTCATATCAGGAGGTCAAATGATCAAGAGATCATTTTGACTGGTTATAGAAAAAGGAATGTCTACTGCCTAGACATTATGGTTGAGAACAATGGTTCTCCAGTGTGTCTTGTAGCTGATGAGGTCATTGTGTCAAATGGCACAAGAGGCTAGCCCATCTAAATTATAAGATAATTGGCCAACTCTTTAGTAAAGAGTTAGTGAGGAATGGTCCTCAAGTTAAGTGTATTAAAGATGGTATTTGCTCAGCTTGTCAAAAGGGCAAGCAGACTAGATCCACCTTTAGTAGCATTGAAATCAAAGATGATGTGAGGTGTTTATACCTCTTGCATATGGATCTCTTTGGTCCAATGTCAGTTCACAGCCTAGGTAGGAAGGTCTATACCTTTGTAGTTGTAGATGACTACTCAAGGTTTTCCTGGGTGTTCTTCCTTAGATAGAAGTCTGAAACACCTAGTATCTTCTATAGCTTTGTCAAACAAATTCAGAATGAACTAGACAGTACAGTGGTCAAAATAAGAAGTGACCATGGTACTGAATTTCAGTCTAATAGTATGACAAAACTATGTGAAGAATTTGTGATATTTCAAGAGTTTTCTTCACCAAGAACACCTCAGCAAAATGGCATTGCTGAGAGGAAAAATAGAACCTTGATTGAGGCTGGTAGGACCCTATTAAGTGATACATCACTACCAGAATATTTCTGGGCTGAAGCAGTGAATACTGCATGCCATGTAATTAATAGGGCTACCATTACTAAAAGCCACAATAAGACCCCCTATGAGGTTGTGAAAGGCAGAAAACCAAACCTATCCTACTTCAGGATCTTTGGTTGTAAGTGATTTATACTTAACAATGGAAAGTCTTACTTGACTAAGTTTGCTGCCAAGTCCCAAGAGGGAATTTTTGTTGGGTACAGCAACAATAGTAAGGCTTATAAAGTCTACAACTTGTCTACTCAAGTTGTAGAGGAGTCTGTACATGTAGTATTTGATGAAACTAGACTTATTAACAATGAGTTGTCTAGTAGTATTTGCAGCCCCACAGGTATAACTAAGAAGATGGACAAGCTCACTATTGAGGAAGAACATACTACAAGATAGCTAGTAGAGGATAGTGGTTGCTGTCCAGGGGGAGTACTACATGTACCTAATGCAGAAGAAATCCAAGGAGTACAGCAAGATGAAGAAGTTGTAGAAGTTCAACCTGAAGCCAGGATGCCTCCAGCTAATAGGCATCTAAGAGATCATCCAGCAGAACAAATAATTGGTGATCCAAGACAAGGGGTACAAACAAGGAGCAGAAATCTGAATGCAGCACTTTACTCCAGTTTTCTATCCCAAGTAGAGCGAAAGAAGTTTGAAGAAGCCATCCTAGATCCTTATTGGATTGAGGCAATGCAAGAAGAGCTAAATCAGCTCAAGAGGTGCAAAGTCTGGGAACTTGTTCCTAAACCAAAAGACCACAACATAATTGGAACCAAGTGGATCTTTAGGAACAAGATGGATGAGCATGTAGTCATCATTAAGAACAAAGCAAGATTGGTTGCTAAAGGATATAGGTAGGAAGAAGGTATTGACTTTGATCAAACCTTTGCTCCAGTAGCCAGACTGGAAGCCATAAGGATGTTCCTGGCCTATGCAACCTTTCAAGGATTTAAAGTTTACCAAATGGATGTCAAGTCAGCCTTTTTGAATGGTAATCTAAAGGAAGAGGTCTATGTGGAACAGCCATCAGGTTTTGTTGATTCAACTCAACCTAATCATGTCTATAGACTTAGGAAAGCTTTATATGGGTTAAAGCAAGCCCCTAGGGCTTGGTATGAAACCCTGTCTAGTTTCCTCATTGAGAATAAGTTCACAAGGGGGAAAATAGACATGACTCTATTCCTTAGGGAATCCAGAGGGAAAGTAATACTAGTCCAAATATATGTAGATGACATAATATTTGGGTCTACTGAAAGTAGTCTTTGCAAAAAGTTTGCAAAACTAATGCAAGGACAATTTGAGATGAGTAGTATGGGGGAGCTTAAGTTCTTCATGGGTCTCCAAGTTAGACAGACTGAGAATGGTTTATCCATATGCCAGTCTAAGTTCACCCTAGAACTCATAAGGAAGTATGGTATGGATTCATCCAGTACCATGAAGACTCCTATGGGGTCAAGTATGTCTCTTAGCAAAGATGATGCAGGGAAACTTGTAGATGAAACTTTGTATAGAGGGATAGTTGGCTCCCTGCTCTATTTGACTGCAAGTAGACCAGATATCATGTATGCTACATGTGTCTGTGCTAGGTACCAAGCATGCCCTAAGGAGTCTCATTTGACAGCAGTCAAAAGGATAATGAGATATCTAAAGGGCACTCCTTATCTAGGCCTTTGGTACCCTAGGAATAGGGATTTTGAACTAACAGGTTATTCAGATGCAGACTTTGCAGGATGCAAAGAAGACAGAAAAAACACAACTGGAACCTGTCAATTCCTAGGTGGAAGACTGATTTCATGGAGTAGCAAAAAGCAAACAAGTGTGGCTATCTCCACTGCAGAATCAGAATATGTGGCTGCAGGAAGTTACTGTGCTCAAATTTTATGGATACAACATCAGCTTGAGGACTATGGAATTCAGGTAAGTATAACTCCACTATTTTGTGATTCTACTAGTGCTATATCAATTGCAAACAATCCTGTTTCTCATAGTAGAACTAAACATATTGAAATAAAATATCATTTTCTTAGAGAACATGTAGAAAAAGAAGATATTTTACTGGAATATGTTAGAACAGATAATCAACTAGCTGATATGTATACAAAACCCTTAGAAGAAACTAAGTTCAATAGGTTTAAAATTGAACTAGGTATGATAAACTTAGAATAAGTTTATAGAAATGGCTAAGTAAAATGGTGTCGACACACAGAGATATCTGTGTCGACACAGAAAAGTGGTGTCGACACTTCAGGGAAAAGGTGTCGACACATCTAGGAAGTTGGTGTCGACACTTCAGAAAATTAGTGTCGACACATGTCAAGTAGGTGTCGACACATCCAAGGTGGTGTCGACACTTAGGATTTACTCAGAATTATCTAAGTAATGTCTCGACTAAATGTCGAGTTATGTGGTGTCGACACATAAACAAGTGTCGACACATAAACAAGTGTCGACACATATATTCTGTTGACTAAACTTGTGTCGACACATAGGTGTCGAGACATTATAAGTCTGTGTCGACACTTTTCCACAGTGTCGACACAATTTAAGTTAGTTAACCCGCCTTTTCATCTTCAAACCTAGAAAGGTATAAATAGAATTTCTCCATTGTCTGTCGACACGCTCACTAAAATTTCGAGACCAAACTTGTGTGTCAACACCTCTCTTCTCTCCAGTCAAATTCTTCAAACCCTAATGGTGCCAAAGCTCGAGGAGAACGTCAATGAAGGCTACGAACTGGTGCGACATGCATTTGATGATGCAGACCCGGAGATCACGAGTGTGGTAACCCTAGTTGCAGACTCGGGGTTAGAATTTCTTGTTTCAGAGCCAACTAAAATCTGAAAGAAAGAAGTCTTAGAATTCCTGAATGGAGCTAAAGTATATGAATCTGGATTCAAGATCAAGTCTAGGGTCCATGGAGAAAAAGTAAAGGTCTCTCCAAAAAGTTTGAGAAAAGTTCTAAACCTGCCAAGGACAAAAGAAGAGGATGAAGTAACTGCTTCTAAGACCAGAGAAGCATTGACATGGTGTGGTCTAGATTCCAAATTGAAAATTGGATCTGTATTCAATAAGAAGGGGATGAACAGGTAGGGCAAATTTCTATCAGAAATTGTTGGCAAAGTGATCTTAAGTAAGCCTGGAGGGCATGACAGGGTATCTGCCCATATGTTCAATCTCATGACCAGGATAATCTTCAGCCTAAAAGCTGATTGGTCTGTAGTAGTCTTTGAAAAGATCAAGGAGAGTCTGAAGAAACCCAATTTAGGTAGAATAATAAGTTTATACCTAGCTGGTAGTATACCAGAGGTTATGGGTCAAGCTGCTGGAACTAAGATCAATCATATGAGAAAAATGGACATGAGAATATTCTCTAGGTGGGACAGAGTTTTAACCAAGGAATTACCTACTCCAGAGATACTTACTCCCCAAAAGAAGAAGAAGAAAACTGCCCCAGTGGCTCAGGATTCATCTAGCAGCTCAGGTAGTGAAGAGCAAGTTGTCTTTACTCCTGATGAGGATATAAAAGGGAATGCTAGAAAGTCTCTAGCTCAACAAGATGCTGGAGAGAGGCAGGGGGAGCTACCACCTATCCCCTTACACCAGGATTCAGTCCAGGGGGAGCCACTAGTAGTGGAAGAGTCAACTCCACTGGAAAGTGAGCAAACTACAAACACAATTCTTGAGGTAATCACTGAGCTTAATGCTTTAGATTTCCTTATAGAGGATACTGTTTTGTCTGATTCCTTAAATAATGTTAATCAGCAAACTCAGATTGATAGCCAACTCCCAGATGTTGTCATGGAGGACACATCTATCACAGTTCAAGTAGTATCTGATCCAGTGGTAGATGAGCCAAGAGTTTCTCCAGCCTATTCTCCACAAGAATATACAATGGAAGATCTTTTTCTCAATCTGGATCAGACAGACTTTGACAAGGATAATGCTGCTGCTGAGGGGGAGAATGCTCCAGTTGAGGGGGAGCAAGTAGTAATTGTTGAAGAACCTGCAAGGCAATAACCTGAGAAGCCCAAGGAAGTTGAGGAGCTACCAAGGGAGAGGGTAGATATTGCAAGTTCATCAGCTTCTGAAGATGAGGAGGCAGCAAGAGCTAAGAAAAAGAAATTTCAAGTATTTAAAAGAAGAAGCCAAACTTATAAGAAGGCATTGCAAACCATAGCACCACAGCCTGCACTGCAGCCAACTCCAACTGTGGATTACAGTGCTCTTATGGTTGCTATGCAGATAAAGCTTGATGAGCACAGGCAAGCCATTGAGAAGTATGTGGATGAAGGGGAAAAATCTTTACAGTTTGATTTGGCCCAGGATATTAAGTCTATAAGATTTGAAATGAATCTTAATAAGAAGGAGATGACTGACTGCTTCCACAAAGGAGGGAATGTTGAAAGATATGGTACCTAAACACCTAGAGGGGGGGGGGGTGAATAGGTGACCTAAACCTTTTTAAAACTTTGTTGGCAGCACAATAATTATTACAGCTAACAGCAATTACAGAAATCAAACAAGTAATCCACAGCACAGCACAACACAGCAGACACACTAATTATAGTGGTTCCCCAATCTTTGGGTACATCCACTTTCCCCCTTCGCCTATCTAGCAGTGTACTAGATTCGGCCAAACTTCTCCACTAACTCAGAACCAAACTAGGTTCCTACCTCAGGCCCAAAGCCTTACACTCAGCCAAAAGGCCTACACTCAGCCACCCAGGCCTACACTCAGCCAATTAAGGCCTACACTCAGAGTTCTTCAACTCCTACACTCAGGCAACCAAGCCCTACCCTCAGCCTTTATAAAATAGGCTTACAATTCTCTCAGATCCAAAGGATCCTACAAGTTAAAATAGAAAGTACAATAGTTAACTCTACAACTCAGAAAATAGGAGAGGAGTTGAGAGATTCTTGAAGAGTTCTTGGAAGAACTCAGTTAGATCCAAACTGACTTAGCTTCCTTCAAAGCTTCTTGATTAGAACTGAATTAGTCTGAATCTTCTGCAGTTGTTCCTTGACCTCTGCTTCTTGAAATCCAGATGACTCTGAATTCTTCTTCTCAGCCTTAGTTCCAAAGACTGAATACTTGGTTGGAGCTCTCTCTCTCCAACTTCTTAGATCTGCTGATGCACAGCAAGATCTTCTTGTGTTGATACTCAATATACCACTTTTACAAAGATCTGATCTCTCTCTGTAAAAACTTTTGCAACCACTTCTATATTATCTCAACAATCCTTAATCTCTCTATCGTCTTCTGTAGACTATGAGTGCCTATTTATAGGCTTCCTTCATGGTAACCGGCTGGTCCGGTTCATAACAGACTTCTGATATCACTGACAGTTGATGTAGACCGGCTGGATCGGCAGCTGTCTTGTCAACCAGACACTTCTTGAAATTCTTCTAACTGTCAGATAGTGTCGAGACTTTCTGTTCTTAAGTGTCGACACTTATAGGCCAAGTGTCGACACATGTTGTATAAGTGTCGACACAAGTCTACAAGGTGTCGACACAATTCCGTGTATGTCTCGACACAGTTTCTTCTGCATGTGTCGACACTGAAATTGAGTGTCGACACAAGTACTTGTACTTCATTCTGCAACTGTATTCTTCTAAGTGTCGACACATCTCCTTTGTGTCGACACATCTTCATGTGTAGAAACTGTCAAGTGTCGACACTGCTTCTTGGTGTCGACACAAGTCTTCACTTTTGTTTCTTCAGCTGAGTGTCGACACATTCCCTTAGTGTCGACACTTGTACTTAGAATATTTTGTAACTTTTCTGATCTTTGCTAAGTGTCGACACAGCTCCTTCTGTCGACACTTACTTCAAGTGTAGAGTCTTCAACTAAGTGTCGACACATTGTGCTGAGTGTCGACACTTTCTTCAAGTGTTGACTCCTCTGGTTGTGTGTCGACACATTGTGCTGAGTGTCGACACTTTCTTTAAATACTGAGTCTTTAGCTAAGTGTCGACACATTGTGCTGGGTGTCGACACTTACTTTAAGTGCTGACTCTTCTGCATAGTGTCGACACATTGTGTTGAGTGTCGACACTTGTACTTAGATTCTGCAGACTTTTGCTGAGTGTCGACACTTACTTCAAGTGTCGACACTTTCTGGTGTTGACTCAGCTCTTCTAGGTGTCGACACTTCTGCTAAGTGTCGACACAGCTTTTCTGCATTCTTCTACACTGAGTGTCGACACAGCTCCAAGTGTCGACACTTTCTGAATGGTGTCGACTCTTCTTCCCAGGTGTCGACACAATGACTCCAAGTGTCGACACTACTTGTCTAGGTGTCGACACAAGCTTTCTCAAGTGTCGACACTTTCCCTCTGGGTGTCGACACATGGACTTAGAATTTTTAGCTTCAGTCCAGTGTATTCCTAACCTGCACAAGTAACTCAAACAAACATCAAATACATTATGATGTATATCATTGAGTTAGGTGAGGCTTCTTCAAATCAGGTACATTTGACCAATGTACCCAACAATCTCCCCCTATTTGGAGAAGTCATAACCCTTAGTCAATGATATACAACACTCATAATTAAAAATTATAAAATGAAGTAAAACAGATATATGACAACAGAGTTAAACTTAAACATGTAATAAAGCACACATGTATACTCATACAGCATTACAGAACAAACAAGAATTAGACACATTCTACTGAACAATCATGAAATATATATTTATCAAAAATTGTTCATACATTGTTTGCAATAGATTTTCAAAGATTTACAATAATGTTTGATTACAACATTCTTCAGTTTTAATCTTAGTCTAATTCTGCTCTGGTTCTTTAATGACTATGCCTTTTCCAGCTTGCACTTTGGCTTTCACAGCAGCAGCAGCAGCAGGCTCAGCTTCAGCAGGCTTCTTCCCTTTGGAGTCCTTCTTCTTCTGTTCTTCAGCCTTGATCTTTTGCCTTTCAAAATAATGATAGGGCTTAGGAAAGTACTTGCTAGGCTCCACAGCTGTAGGAGGTAGCTTTCCTAACTTAGCCTTTCTTCTATATTGGACAATTGCTTCCTGCCTACTCTCATGTTTCCTCCATTCAGCCTCTGAGAACCACTTGTTCCTCTCATGGGCATTGTCCTTGGCTGCTTTCCATGCAGTGAGAATAATGTTCCTAGAAGTAGGGCTCCACTGTTCAAAATCAGGTTTTTGCTCAGCAAGTTCCCTGAACTTCTTCTTTGACAGCCTAGTCTCTTCTTCTTTGTCCATAGCCTCTTGCATAGCAGCTGTGATAGGTTGAACAACCTTTTCCAGAATAATATTAGGCTTACCAGCAGTTGGACTATACATTGTGCTTATATCTGCATGAATCATTTCAAAATCTGGAGGTGGATAGATTACATCAGCCACTGCCTGTTGCTCACCTCCAAGATATGTTCCTTGAATACCAGATTCAGCTACTTCATTGTCATCACACAGGGGAGGATATCCAAGTGTAGTCCTGATTGAATTTGAAATCCATTTGGCATGCTCAGAACTGGCCTTGACTAACACTCTCTCCCCCTTTATGACTTCTTGGGCTACATGATCTCTCACATCATCTTTCTGGAACCTTATTTGGCTGTCCAAATATCTTATGCCCTCTTTAAAGAAAGGTCTTAGCTTGGTAAGCTGGTCAGAAATGACCTTCTGGGAGTCCTTGATGGCAGTCTTGACAGCAGTTAGTTCAGCTTGAAAGAGTTTATCAAAATCAGCTTTGGCAGCAGCAGAGGAGGTTGATGGTTCATCAGACTTTTTCTTGAGTTCAGTGACTATGGCATTGTGAGATGCAGTCAAGTTATCATTCATCCTGAGTTGATTCTCCAGCACATAGCCTTGCTTTAGTGCTATATCTTCTACTTTCTCTTTGATTTTTTCTTGATGTTTAGCCAGATAGACCACTGCATGAGCACCCTTTGTAAAACAATCAGTCATTTCCTTTTTATTAAGGTTCATTTCAAACCTTATTGACTTGATTTCCTGTCCCAGATCAGATTGTAGTGCCTTGTGCCCTTCATCAACATAAGTTTCTAAAGCCTTCCTTTGTTCATCCATCTTGAGTTGCATGGCAAGCAGTAGAGCACTGTAATCAGTGGATGGAGGTTGTTGAACTAAGGAATGTTGTGCAACAGTTTGGAGAGCCTTCTTGTAGCTCTGGCTCCTTCTTTTGAAAACAAAGAACTTCTTTTTCTTAGCTTGCTCAGCTTCATCATCTTCAGATTCAGATGTACTGGCAATATCCACCCTATCCTTAGGGCTGGATGGTTTTTCAGTGTGCACATCTTGTGCCTGCTCAGTATCTAGCCTTATAGGCTCTACTTGAATATCCAAATTCTCCCCCTCAGCAGCAGCATCCTTCACTGCATCAGCAGCATTCTTTTCCATATCAAAATCATCCTGATCTAAATTCAAAAATAGGTCTTCCATTGTATATTCTGCTGGAGACTGTGTAGGAGATGTTCTGGTTTCATCAGCTACAACAGATGTGTCTTGGAGAACAACATCTGGTTCTTGGTTTGCTGGCTGATTTTGCTGATGGTCATCAGACAAATCAGAATTTATTATAGAAAAATTCAAAGTATTAAGGTCAACAAGTACCTCTTGAATGAGGAGGGTGGCTTGCTCACTCTCCAGTGTAGATGGTTCTGCTACACCTGGAAGCTCCCCCTGGATGTCAGCGGGCTCCTGAGGAGCAGGTGACTTTTCTGCAGCCTTATCCATTGGACTATCAGGAGTGAAGACCACATGTTCTTCACTGCCTGAGCTGCTGGAGGACTCTTGAGGCACAGCAGCAGTCTTCCTCTTCTTCCTGGGAGGAGAGACTTTCTTCTGAATTTGTTTCTCTGGAGTAGGAACTTCCTTGGATAACACCCTTTCCCATCTAGAGAATATTCTTGAGTCCATCTTCCTCATATGATTGATCTTAGTTCCTGCAGCAGTGCTCATTACCTCTGGAATTGATCCAGCCAGGTAGAGACTTAGTATCCTGCCCAGATTGGGCTTCTTCAGGCTTTCCTTCACTTTTTCATAAACCACCATTGACCAGTCTGTTATCAGATTGAAGATGATTCGGGTCATGACTTCAAACATGGAGGCAGACACCCTGTCATGTCCTCCTGGCTTGCTCAGTATTACCTTGCCCACTATTTCTGACAAGAACTTGCCTTGATTATTCATACCCTTTCTGTTAAAGACTGATCCCACCTTCATCTTTGGATCCAGTCCACACCAAGTAAGAGCTTCCCTGGTCTTAGAAGCAGTTACTTCCTCTTCATCTTGAACTTTAGGTAGCTGAAGTACCTTTCTTAAAGACTTGGGTGAAATCTTGACCTTGGTGCCATGCACCCTTGACTTAATTCTGTAGCCTGAGTCATCTACAGCCGCGCCAGTAAGGAATTCAATGACTTCCTTCTTCCATATCTTCGTTGGTTCTGAAACCAAGAACTCCAATCCTGAATTGGCAATGAGGGTTATCACTGATTTGATTTCTTGTTCGCAGTCGTCGAATGCGCCACGCACCAGTTCATATCCTTCGTTAACGTTCTCTTCCAGCTTGGGAGCCATTAGGGTTTGAAGATTTAGTCTTGAGATGAGAGAAATGTCGACACAAGAGTTTAGGTCTCGAAACTTTGAAAGCGTGTCGACAATCAAAGACAGAACCCTATTTATACCTTTCTAGTTTGAAGACGAACAGGCGGGATGGAATCCTAAAGATGTGTCGACACTGGCAATAAGTGTCGACACTGACTTATAATGTCTCAACACTTTGGTGTCGACACAAATTTAGTCAACAGAGTTTATGTGTCGACACTTGGTTAAGTGTCGACACCACTATACTCGACATGTAGTCGAGACTTTACTTAGAAAAATTCTGAGTAAAACTTAAGTGTCGACACTTTATTGGATGTGTCGACACCTACTCGACATGTGTCGACACTAACATTCTGAAGTGTCGACACCAACTTCCTAGATGTGTCGACACTATTTTCCTGAAGTGTCGACACTTACTATACTGTGTCGACATAGACTTGTCTATGTGTCGACACCTTTTTACTTAGCTAATTTTTTGTTCTGTATACTTAGTCTAAGTTTATCATACCTAGTTCAATTTTGAACCTATTAAACTTAGCTTCTTCTAAGGGCTTAGTAAACATATCAGCTATCTGATTATCAGTTTTAACATATTCAAGTGCAATATCATTTCTTTCTACATGCTCCCTAAGAAAGTGATATTTTATCTCAATATGTTTAGTTCTACTATGTGATATAGGGTTATTAGCTATGGAAATAGCACTTGTAGAATCACAATAAAGTGGAGTTCTACTTACCTGACATCCATAGTCTTCTAGCTGATGTTGAATCCACAGAAGTTGAGCACAGCAACTTCCTGCAGCTACATACTCTGACTCAGCTGTGGAAATAGCCACACTGGTTTGCTTCTTACTACTCCATGAAATGAGTCTTCCACCTAGGAATTGACAGGATCCAGTAGTGCTCTTTCTATCTTCTTTGCATCCTGCAAAGTCTGCATCTGAATAGCCTGTTAGATCAAAATCTCCATTCCTAGAGTACCAGAGGCCTAGATAAGGTGTGCCCTTTAGATATCTCAAGATTCTCTTGACTGCAGTCAAGTGAGACTCTTTGGGGCAGGCTTGATACCTGGCACAAACACATGTAGCATACATAATGTCAGGCCTACTTGCAGTCAAGTATAGAAGAGAGCCAACTATCCCTCTATACAAGGTTTCATCTACAGGTTTCCCTGCATCATCCTTGCTTAGAGACATATTTGACCCCATAGGAGTCTTCATGGTAGTGGATGAATCCATACCAAACTTCCTTATGAGTTCTAGGGTGAACTTTGACTGACATATGGACAAGCCACTTTCAGTCTGTTTAACTTGGAGACCCAAGAAAAACTTCAGCTCTCCCATACTACTCATCTCAAATTGACTTTGCATAAGCTTTGCAAACTTTTTGCAAAGGCTACTTTCAGTAGACCCAAATATAATGTCATCTACATATATTTGGACAAGTATTATTTTGCCTCTAGATTCCCTAAGGAATAGAGTCTTATCTATTTTCCCCCTTGTGAACTTGTTCTCAATGAGGAAACTAGATAGGGTTTCATACCAAGCTCTAGGAGCTTGCTTTAACCCATACAATGCTTTCCTAAGTCTATAGACATGATGTGGAAGAGTAGGATCAACAAAACCTGAAGGCTGCTCCACATATACTTCTTCTTTTAAATTACCATTAAGGAATGCTGACTTCACATCCATTTGGTATACTTTGAATCCTTGATAGGTTGCATAGGCCAAGAACATCCTTATGGCTTCCAGTCTGGCTACTGGAGCAAAGGTTTGATCAAAATCAATACCTTCTTCTTGCCTATATCCTATTGCAACTAGTCTTGCCTTATTCTTAATGATGACACCTTGTTCATCTAACTTGTTCCTGTAGATCCACTTTGTTCCTATTACATTGTGATCTTTAGGCTTAGGAACCAGATCCCACACCTTGCATCTTTTGAACTGATTAAGCTCCTCCTACATTGCTTCAGTCCACTGTGGATCTTGTATAGCTTCTTCAAATTTCTTTGGTTCTATTTGAGACAGAAAACTTGAATATACTACAGCATTCTGATTTCTGCTCCTTGTCTGAACACCTTGTCTTGGATCTCCAATGATCAGCTCTACTGGATGATCCCTTAGATGCCTGTTGGCTTGAGGCATCCTTACTTCTGGTTGAACTTCTTCAGCATCTTTATCAAGCTGAGTTCCTTGTGCTTCTACAGCTCCTGGTACATGTAGTTCTCCCCCTGGACATAAGCCATCTTCTTCTACTTGCTGTCTTGCAGCAGGTACATCTTCTATGGTTAGCTTGTCCATCTTCTTAGTAAGACCTGAGGGGCTGCACACACTACTAGACAACTCATTGTTAATTAGTTGTGACTCATCAAAAACTACATGCACAGATTCCTCTACAACTTGTGTAGTCAAGTTGTAGACTCTATAAGCCTTACTATTATTGCTGTACCCAACAAACACTCCCTCTTGGGACTTGGCAGCAAACTTAGTTAAGTAAGACTTCCCATTGTTTAATATGAAGCATTTACAACCAAAGATCCTAAAATAGGATAGATTTGGTTTCCTGCCTTTCACTACTTCATAGGGGGTCTTGTTTAACCTTTTAGTGATGGTAGCCCTATTTATCACATGGCATGCAGTGTTAACTGCTTCAGCCCAGAAATATTCTGGCAGTGATGAATCACTTAATAGGGTTCTACCAGCCTCTATCAAGGTTCTATTTTTCCTTTCAGCAATGCCATTTTGCTGAGGTGTTCTAGGTGAAGAGAATTCTTGAAATATCCCATAATCTTCACACAGCTTTGTCATGCTTTCAGACTGAAACTCTGTACCATGGTCACTTCTAATTTTGACCACTGTACAGTTCAATTCATTCTGAATTTGCTTAACAAAAATATAGAAGACACTAGGTGTCTCAGATTTCTTCTTTAAGAAGAACACCCAGGAAAACCTTGAGTAGTCATCAACAACTACAAAGGTGTAGACCTTCCTACCTAAGCTGTGAACTGGCATTGGACCAAATAGATCCATATGCAAGAGGTATAAACACCTCACAGCTTATTTGTTATCTAAGCTTCTAAAGGTGGATTTAGTCTGCTTGCCCTTTTGACAAGCTGAGCAAATGCCATCTTTGACACACTTAACTTGAGGACCATTCCTCACTAACTCTTTACTAAAGAGTTTGCCAATAGTCTTGTAATTAAGATGAGCAAGCCTCTTGTGCCATTTGACACATTGAGAGACTGTCTCATCAGCTACAAGACAGACTGGAGAACAATTGTTCTCAACCATAATGTCTAAGCAGTAGACATTTCTCTTTCTATATCCAGTCAAAATGATCTCTTGATCACTTGACCTCTTGATATGACAACCATTTTTAACAAATGAGATGTCATACCCTACATCACTTAATTGACTTATACTAATGAGGTTATGTTTCAAACCTTTAACATAAGCCACTTGAGTAATGGTAACAAGGTTAGAAGAAATGTTACCAAACCCTTTGATGATTCCTTTTTCAGAACCACCAAAGGTCACCTTTGGACCATTTTTGATTGGGATGTAGTCCTTCAGTAGTCCCCTAGTTCCAGTCATGTGTCTGGAACATCCACTATCCAAGTACCATGTAGGGGTATGGTCACTTGGATTCACCTGCAAAACAAATTAATGAACCTTAGAACCCAAAGTAAACTTGGGTCCTTGGTGATTGTTAGTTTGCAATTTGACATAGCTACCTGCTGGCTTTCCAACAGGTAACTTGCTACTCAACTTGGCACTGGCATTGTGCCAACAATCCAAGGCAAAGTGGCCAACCTTGCCACAACACCAGCATTCAAACTTGTTGTACCTTTGCTTAGGTACAACCTTTGCTGTCTTGACCACAGCAGCCTTGTTGAATGTTGGGGCTTTGCCCTTGGACTTGGACTGATCCTGAACAGTCCTCACAGGCTTAACAAAACCCAATCCAGCCTTTCCTTTATGATGAACAATTTCATCAATCAAGGGTAGCACTGATTTAGGTTTTGAAAACCTAGCAACTAGCTCTTTTTCCTTCTGGAGATTGATCTCCAGCAACTTAATTTGATCATTTTTAAATGTAATAGTACCCATCTGAATCACAGTAATGTGTTTCAGCCTGGCTACTTCATTCAGTTTTTGATCATACACCTTCTCAAAATCTGTTGCTGCTGCCTTGAGATCAGCAATCTCCTTTGCCTGACTTTTGGCTAGGATCTTGCTTTTCTTATAGGCTTGCAACAGTACTTGGTATTCATCTAAGAGCTGATGAATATCTCCCTCAGATTCAGAATCACTTCCATCACTTGATGAAGATGATTCTGACTCTGAACTAGAACTGGAATCAGAACTTGGAGTTGGACTTTGTACCTGACTAGGTCCTGGCTGCTCCAGGATTTTGGTACTTTCAGTCAATGCCATTAGTCCTTGGCACTGAACCTCTTCTTGTTCATAGATTGATTCCATGATCTGCATAAACTCTTCTTCTTCTTCAGCAAATAGCCCTATATAGGCTTCAGCATCTGTCTCAGTGTCTGATGAAGAAATGTCTGAAAGAGTCTTCTCATTCTTTGCAACAAAGGACTTCTCCTTCTTTCCTTTGAAGTGAGTCTTCTTTTTGTCACTGGATTCTTTCCTTCTTTCAGGACAATCTGCAATTACATGAACCTGTCTATTGCAGCAGTAACACACAATCTTAGACCCAGTTGCCTTGCTAGTCTTTGTCCTTTGCTTGTCCTTCTTTGAAGGCTTCTTCTCCTGATACTGGACTTCTTTCCCTTTGGAATATGAAGGTCTGGACCTCCACTGTTTCTTCTTAAGGAATTTCTGAAAATGTCTGGTGAATGCAGCAAAATCTTCATCACTTTCACTGCTTGTAGATTTAGTGCTAACAGACTCTTCAGATTCTGATTCAACTACCTCTGGAGGAGGAGTTGATAACTTAGTCCTGTTCTTTCTAGGTACTTCTGACTTAAAGGCAACAGTCCTTTCCCTGTGTTCAGTCCTTGTTGACTTTTCCTCCTCTTTTCTTACTGACAATTGCATCTCATAAGATAACAACTTGCCAAACAGTGTGGGAGGAGGAATTTCTCCCAACTTTGCCATTTCTAAGATGGCACAGATCTTAGTGTCCCAATCTTTGGTTAGGGACCTCAAGAACTTATCATTCAATTCATAGTTTGTGAACTCCCTTCCATAGGACATGAGTTCATTAACAATTCTGTAGAACTTTTTATAGCATTCAGTGATGCTATCTCCTCTTCCTTGCCTAAAGCTCTCATATTCTTGATTAAGCAAGGATTTCCTATCTTGTCTTACTTCTTCAGAACCTTCCATGTAGACAATGAGGGTATCCCACATTTCTTTTGCTGTTTTACAGTGAATAAGGTTCTGGAAGGTGGCATCATCAATTGCACTAACTATGATGTTCTGTGCCCTTTTGTCCATTGTAGCTAGGACAATCTCATCCTTGGTCATCTCAAAAAAATCCTTTGGAGTTCTCTGTGTAGCATCCAAGATTGAAATCTTCATGGGCACATAAGGCCCTTCCTTGACTGTGATGTAGATCCTAGGGTCAGAGGCCTCCATGAACAGCCTTACCCTTTCTTTCCAGATTCCAAAAATCTCCTTTCTGCAAATGGGCAGTTTCATTGAACCCAATTCCTTGTGATTCTCTGAAGACCCCATGTTTCTTGATTTTCTTGAAACTGTTTCCTGACTTATACTGAATCTGCCAAACTGGATCTCCTCAGACAGTTAGTCCTTTTTGAGGAACCTCGCTCTGATACCACTTGAAAGATATGGTACCTAAACACCTAGAAGGGGGGGGGGGTGAATAGGTGACCTAAACCTTTTTAAAACTTTGTTGGCAGCACAACAATTATTACAGCTAACAGCAATTACAGAAATCAAACAAGTAATCCACAGCACAACACAACACAGCAGACACACTAATTTATAGTGGTTCCCCAATCTTTGGGTACATCCACTTTCCCCCTTCGCCTATCTAGCAGTGTATTAGATTCGGCCAAACTTCTCCACTAACTCAGAACCAAACTAGGTTCCTACCTCAGGCCCAAAGCCTTACACTCAGCCAAAAGGCCTACACTCAGCCACCCAGGCCTACACTCAGCCAATTAAGGCCTACACTCAGAGTTCTTCAACTCCTACACTCAGGCAACCAAGCCCTACCCTCAGCCTTTATAAAATAGGCTTACAATTCTCTCAGATCCAAAGGATCCTACAAGTTAAAATAGAAAGTACAATAGTTAACTCTACAACTCAGAAAATAGGAGAGGAGTTGAGAGATTCTTGAAGAGTTCTTGGAAGAACTCAGTTAGATCCAAACTGACTTAGCTTCCTTCAAAGCTTCTTGATTAGAACTGAATTAGTCTGAATCTTCTGCAGTTGTTCCTTGACCTCTGCTTCTTGAAATCCAGATGACTCTGAATTCTTCTTCTCAGCCTTAGTTCCAAAGACTGAATACTTGGTTGGAGCTCTCTCTCTCCAACTTCTTAGATCTGCTGATGCACAGCAAGATCTTCTTGTGTTGATACTCAATATACCACTTTTACAAAGATCTGATCTCTCTCTGTAAAAACTTTTGCAACCACTTCTATATTATCTCAACAATCCTTAATCTCTCTATCGTCTTCTGTAGACTATGAGTGCCTATTTATAGGCTTCCTTCATGGTAACCGGCTGGTCCGGTTCATAACAGACTTCTGATATCACTGACAGTTGATGTAGACCGGCTGGATCGGCAGCTGTCTTGTCAACCAGACACTTCTTGAAATTCTTCTAACTGTCAGATAGTGTCGAGACTTTCTGTTCTTAAGTGTCGACACTTATAGGCCAAGTGTCGACACATGTTGTATAAGTGTCGACACAAGTCTACAAGGTGTCGACACAATTCCGTGTATGTCTCGACACAGTTTCTTCTGCATGTGTCGACACTGAAATTGAGTGTCGACACAAGTACTTGTACTTCATTCTGCAACTGTATTCTTCTAAGTGTCGACACATCTCCTTTGTGTCGACACATCTTCATGTGTAGAAACTGTTAAGTGTCGACACTGCTTCTTGGTGTCGACACAAGTCTTCACTTTTGTTTCTTCAGCTGAGTGTCGACACATTCCCTTAGTGTCGACACTTGTACTTAGAATATTTTGTAACTTTTCTGATCTTTGCTAAGTGTCGACACAGCTCCTTGTGTCGACACTTACTTCAAGTGTAGAGTCTTCAACTAAGTGTCGACACATTGTGCTGAGTGTCGACACTTTCTTCAAGTGTTGACTCCTCTGGTTGTGTGTCGACACATTGTGCTGAGTGTCGACACTTTCTTTAAATACTGAGTCTTTAGCTAAGTGTCGACACATTGTGCTGGGTGTCGACACTTACTTTAAGTGCTGACTCTTCTGCATAGTGTCGACACATTGTGTTGAGTGTCGACACTTGTACTTAGATTCTGCAGACTTTTGCTGAGTGTCGACACTTACTTCAAGTGTCGACACTTTCTGGTGTTGACTCAGCTCTTCTAGGTGTCGACACTTCTGCTAAGTGTCGACACAGCTTTTCTGCATTCTTCTACACTGAGTGTCGACACAGCTCCAAGTGTCGACACTTTCTGACTGGTGTCGACTCTTCTTCCCAGGTGTCGACACAATGACTCCAAGTGTCGACACTGCTTGTCTAGGTGTCGACACAAGCTTTCTCAAGTGTCGACACTTTCCCTCTGGGTGTCGACACATGGACTTAGAATTTTTAGCTTCAGTCCAGTGTATTCCTAACCTGCACAAGTAACTCAAACAAACATCAAATACACTATGATGTATATCATTGAGTTAGGTGAGGCTTCTTCAAATCAGGTACATTTGACCAATGTACCCAACAAATGTAGTGGTATACTTGGCAACTCATCAAGATAAGATAAAAGCTCAAATAGATGAACTTGAAGTAAAGCAAGGCTATGTACTGGAAAATCAGATCAGAATGAATGACAATTTGACTGCTTCACATAATGCAATTGTCACTGAGATGAAGAACATAGCTACTGGACCGACAACTTCTAATGCTACTGCTATGTCTGAGTTTGACAAAGCCTTACAAGAGAGCATCACTGCTGTTACATCTGCTATTCAAGATTCTCAGAAACTGATCTCAGAAAAACTCCAAAGGTTAAAACCTTTCTACAAGGATGGAGTCAATTATCTTAATGCCCAAATAAGATTTCAAAAGGATGTTCTAAGAGACCACATGGAAAGAGAAGTCATAAAGGGGGAGAGGGTGTTAGTCAAAGCTAGCTCTGATCATGCTAAGTGGATCTCTAATTCTATCAAAGCAACTCTTGGATATCCTCCTTTATGTGATGATGATAATGTAGCAGAATCTGGAATTAACCTTGCATATCTTGGAGGTGAGCAACCTGAAGTAGCTCAAGTTATCTATCCTCCACCAGATTTTGATATGGTTCAAGCTGATATACAATCAATGTATAGCCCACCTGAGGATCAGCAAAATGTCATCATAGAGAAGGTGGTTCAGCCAGTCTCTGAGGCTCTGCAAGAAGCTTTTCTGAAAGAACAAGCAGAACAAGAAAGCAGATTGTCTAAGAAAAGGTTCAGAGAGCAAGCTGAACAAAGACCAGACTTTGAGCAGTGGAGCGCCACTTCCAGAAACATTATCTTAACTGCATGGAAAGCTGCAAAAGATAATATTCAAGACAGAAATAAATGGTTTTCTGAACTGGAATGGAGAAAGCATGAGATAAGGCAAGAAGCCATAGTCCAATATAGAAGAAAGGCCAAGATGGGAAAGCTACCTCCTACTGCTTAGGAGCCTAGCAAGTACTTTCCCAAGCCTTATCACTACTTTGAAAGGCAAAATATTAAAGCTGAAGAGCAAAAGAAAAACGATCTGAAAGGCAAGAAGCCTGCTGATACTGAAGTTGTTGAAGCCCCTGTTCAAGTCAAAGTACAATCTGGAAAAGGAATAGTGATCAAGGAGGCTGAACAAAAATAGAATTGTTTTTTCTTGAGTTTACAGTTGTAATATTTTGATTGTTAAACACTTTGTAAACTTTTGGAAAATGAATATGACAAGATATTAGAACAATGTGTTATATGTTAAATCTATTTTATAATTGTTCTGTGATGATATATGTGTATGCATGTTTGTTTAATACATGTTATGTTTGCCCTGAATATATAATCCTGCTTTACATCATTTTGTAATTTTATTATGAATGCTGTATATCATTGACTAAGGGTTATGACTTCTCCAAATAGGGGGAGATTGTTGGGTACATTGTTTCTAATGTACCTGATTTGAAGAAGCCTCACCCTACTCAATGATATACATCAAAATGTATTTGATGTATGTTGAGTTTACTTGTGCAAGTTAAGTATTTGAAGGGAAGATGAAAAAGTTTCTAAGTCCATGTTTCGACACCCAGAGGGAAAGTGTCGACACTTAAGAAGACTTGTGTCGACACCCAGGCAAGCAGTGTTGACACTTGGAGTCATTGTGTCGACACCAGGGATGCAGAGTCGACACCAGACCAAAAGTGTCGACAGAAGGAGCTGTGTCGACACTCAATGAAGAAAAGCCCAGTGAAGCTGTGTCGACACTTAGCAGTTGTGTCGACACCCAGTGAAACTGTGTCTACATCAGAAAGTGTCGACACTTGGAGGCTGTGTCGACAGTCAGCAAAGTCTAAGTATAAGTGTCGACACCCAGAGCAATATATCGACACACAGCAGAAGAGTCAACACTTGAAGAAAGTGTCGACACAAGAAAGAATGTGTCGACACTCAGCTGAAGATTCAACACTTGAAGAAAGTGTCGACACAAGGAGCTGTGTCGACACTTAGCAAAGTTCAAGAATATTCTAAGTACAAGTGTCGACACAAAGGAGATGTGTCGACACTCAGCAAAAGTCTCAACAAAAGAAGAATGTGTCGACACAAGGAGCTGTGTCGACACTCAGCAAGTATCAACATAGAAGGCATGTGTCGATACCAAGAAGATGTGTCGACACTGAACAAGTTCAACACATGAAGATGTGTCGACACAAAAGAGTTGTGTCGACACTTAGAAGAATTCAACAAAGTACTGAAGAACAAAGTGTTGTGTCGACACTCAAAATCAGTGTCGACACATGAAGAAGAAGCTGTGTCGAGAAGTGAATTCTACAACACAAGGAGTTATGTCGACACCTTATAGGCTAGTGTCGATACTTAGTCAACTTGTGTCGACACTTGGACTATAAGTGTCGACACTTAAAGACAGACAGTCTCGACACTATCAGACAGTTACAGATTTTTCAAGAACTGACTGGATGACTTGACAGGTGCCATTCCAGCCGGTCTACTACACCTGTCAGAGTTGTCAGAAATCGGTTAGGGACCGGACCAGCCGGTTACCATGAAGAAGGCCTATAAATAGGCTTATACTGTCTATAGAAAAAGATGATCAACAGTTCAAGTAATACAAAGAAGGTCTAGCTATTCATTGAAGAATCAAGTGAAGATCTAAGTAGTTGGAGAGAGAGAGCTCCATCCTAGAAGACAGCCGTTGGAACCAGGCTGAGAAGAAGGGTTCAGATTTTGTTCTGAATCTTAAGTAGCAGAGATCAAGGATCAACTGCAGAGGAGATCAATCTTATTGTGTTCTACTTTCAAGAAGCTTTGAAGAAAGCCAAGTCAGGTTGATTTCAGCTGAGTTCTTCCAAGAACTCATCAAGAAACTCTACAACTCTTCTCTCTTTTCTCTGAGTTGTAGAGTTTACATTTTGTATTCAAATTATCTTGTAAGATCCTTAGGGATCTGAGTTTGTAAGCCTGTAATTATAAAGGCTGAGTGTAGGGCTTGAGTGTCTGAGTGTAGGAGATTTGAATCTCTGAGTGTAGGCCTGTTGTGGCTGAGTGTAGGCTTTGAGAAGAAGCTGAGTGTATGCTTTGTGAAGAAGCTGAGTTGTAGGGCCTTGAGCCTGAGTTGTAGGAACCTGGTTGAGGTTCTGAGTGTAAGATCTGAGGATCTGAGATAGTGGAGGAGTTTGGCCGAATCTAGTACACTGCTAGATAGGCGAAGGGGGAAAGTGGATGTACCCAAATCTTGGGGAACCACTATAAATTTGTGTGTTCACTGTGTGCTGGATTGATTGTTGTGATTGCTGATTGTTTGCTGTGATAAAGTAGTAATAATTATGTGATAAACTCTGAATTCTGCCTAAAAAGTTAAAAAGATTTAAGTCACATATTCACCCCCCCCCCCTCTAGGTGATTAGGTACAATATCTTTCAGTGTGCAGCAAGTTCAAGTGATGCAGTGTTTTGTTGTTTCAATGTATCAATACAAAATGTATGACTCTTAATCTAGTAGATTGATCACTATGATAATTTCCTTAATATTATCAATATAGGACTTTGACTAGGATCAAGAGATATTCTATCTCATGATCCTTTCTCCTCCCTCAATAGATATACCTATTGAAGAAGACAAAAGGGGGAGATGTGTAGCAATACATAAGGGGGAGATATGGATGCATTACTTGACATGACTAGGTCATGTTGAGTCAGTGCATGTTACTTGAAAAGATTCAAGTAGTATGAGAAATGCAATGACTAACTACAGGTTAAGCCATAACTATGTCAGTGCATATTTTGAAAATATTCATGTAGTATGAGAAATACAATGACTGACTACAGGTTAAGCCATAATTGTGTCAGTGCATATTTTGAGGTAAGTGCTTCTAGTGGTGCTCCATTTAAATTTTAAGGGGTAGAAAGGAGAGTGCATATTATTTGAATAATTTCTCAAGTAGTATGAGGATGCATTGACTTAACCTATTGAGTCAATACAATTAATGAAGCACATTGAATTGATATAGCATAAGCTAGCAGGTGTAGCATATTATAATCTATAGCTGCATGAAATTATTCTGCCTATTATGGTGATGCCTCTTAGGATTGTTGGGTGTTCTGTCTTCTTCAAATAGGGGGAGATTGTTGGGTCCATTTACCACAATGTTCCCTATATTAGATTTGAAGAGGCATCACCATCAACACTAAGAGCATAGTTGCATTTGATGTTTTTTAAGCTCATCTTGTGCAGGATGTTCCATGGAAAAGTCTAGACAGATTGTTTAAGTGATGTGACAGGTGGTCATAAGGCATAAAGGTGGACACCAAGAAAAGATGTTGGAAAGGCAGGAATTTTCCTAAGTCCACAGGCGTTGTGTGAAGCAAGCTCACTCAATGCCAGAGGTAAGAAAGAATGTTGGCAAGCCAGAAATATGATTAAGTAGTTTAGCATTTAGTGATAAAGACACACTCAACGCCACATAGCAAAAAAGCTGTAAGTTGAACTTAGTCGAAATTAGTTCAAAATTCATCGAACTAAGTTCAGAGTTTGTCGAGCTGAGCTCACCATTCGTCGAGCTAAAATCAGAGTTTGAGATTCTGAGTTCATCGAGCTCAATTCAGAATTCATTGAACTGAGTTCAGAGTTCGTCGAGCTGAGCTCGCCATTCGTCAAGCTAAAGTCAGAGTTTGAGATTCTGAGTTCGTCAAGCTCAGTTCAGAATTCGTCGAAATGAGTTCAGAGTTTGTCGAACTCAGTTCACCATTCGTCGAAATCAATTTAGAGTAAGGCAGGCTGAGTCAGACTATGCCTAGAGTTAAGAAAACGATTTTGTCTAAGGCATAACCGCTGAGATAAGTGTTGGTCTCAGCATAACCGCTGAGATAAATGTTGGTCTCAGCATAACCGCTGAGAGAAGTGTTGCTCTCAGCATAACAGCTGAGACAAGTGTTAGTCCCAGCATAACCGCTGAGACAAGTGTTTGTCTCAACAGAGAATAAGAAAGCGCTGATACAGTTAAGCAGTGTTTTTAAACACAGAAAATTGGACAAGGCAAAAAGCGTTGAGTGATGAATGCTCACTCAATACTCTCAATGCCTAAGATGCTACAGAGGCAAAAAATTGGCTATGGAAAAAAGCGTTGAGTGAGGTATGCTCATTCAACGCTCTCAACGCCTAAGATGTTGCAGAGGAAGAAAATTGGCTAAGGCAAAAAGCGTTGAGTGAGGCATGCTCACTCAACGCTTTCAACGCCAAAGAAGCAGGGATATTTTGCTAATGAAAAAAGCATTGAGTGAAGCGTTCTCACTCAACGCTTTCAATGCCTAAGTTGCAGAAAGCTTTTCTTAAGACAAAAAGCGTTGAGTGATGAAGACACACTCAACGGTCTCAACGCCAGAGAAGCAGAAAGATTTTGGCTAAGGAAAATGGCGTTGAGTGAGGCTTGTTCACTCAACATTCTCAACTCATAGATAGACAGAATTCTGTCTAAGTGTCTTGGCATTGAGTGATGATTACTCACTTAACGTCTATGCTAATGTTGCTTGATTTTTGGCTAAGTCCACAGCTGATGATGAAAGCAGGTCAACAAGTCAACATATTTCAAATTAGTGGCGGGATGACTACAGTACACGACAAATGTTGTTGCGGACCTACTATATGACAGTTGGCATTAAAGCAAGATTGATGTTGGCCATTAAATGTGTGGGGCCTATTGCTCAAGAGTCGTTGGGTCAAAATCAATAAAAGAAAAAAAAAGGTATACTGAGGAAGACAGTTTTTCGGAAAGAGCAATCAAACAGTTCTTCTTCTCCGACATTATTGTGGAGCTAAAGAACAAGAAGCTCAAGTCAGCAAGACAAAGTGAACGTTAGCTATTGATATCATCATCGTCAGTAACAATATAGCTGGTGTGATCTTCATCTGCACCAGTAAGCAAGACTAGAGTAATTCTCTAAGGAAAGAGGAAGCATCCAAGGGCCGACACTTGCTGCAAGTTCTTTACAATTCCAACTGTACAAGCATCCTGAAGATCTCAATCTGGAAGCTGTGAAGAGAAGAAGCTTGAAGAAGCAGAGATCTGAAAGAAGACTCAGGGGACTATTCCTCAGAAGTCAAAGTCAGGGCTGAATCGCCTCTGCCCAGGAAAGGAAGAAAAGGCAGAGCTATCTTAGTATGCAAAGTTAGAGCTGAGATTTTCTCAGCTCAAGTTGCAGCAATTAGCTGTAGTAATTTCACTCACCAGCAAGAAAAATCGTTGGTGCTGTGAAGTTGTAGTTAGGCCTGAGCTTCAGGCCCAGTTCAGAAAGAGGCAAAACACTGCTCTACAAGTCACTTCCAGCTCAAGTAAATACTTTTTTCTGTGTAAGTAGTTAGGACTAAGTAATTCTTAGTTCATTAAAGGTAGACTCGGGAAATAAATTCATGTAATAATTATTGGGCTGAGTTTATCTCACTCAAGAAGCTTGACACTAAGAAACATCTCTTGCGTCAAGAATATCACCAACCCACCTTCATCTCGTAGGATCCAAGTGTGGTTCTGAACTATAGTGCTTAATTACCTGAGGTTTGGCTTAGTGCCGAGTGAAAGGTCTTTGTGACTTGTGGTTTGGCTTAGTGCCGAGTGAAAGGTCTTTGTGACCTGTGGTTTGGCCTATTGCCGAGTGAAAGGTCTTTGTGACCTGTGGTTTGGCTTAGTGCCGAGTGAAAGGTCTTTGTGACCTGTGGTTTGGCTTAGTGTTGGGTGAAAGGTCTTTGTGACCTGTGTTGGGTATTGCATCCACAATAGCCCAGATATGTATGAAGTCACCCTTAAACTAAGATGAATTAAGTTTGTATTTGATTCTCTTTTTTTGTTAAGTGTTTACATGACTTAATTGCTAAGTGTAGACCAATGTCAGTCTACAATGAGTCTCCAAACACAGGACCATACAATGTAATCTCTCATTGTGTGATCCATGGTGTTGACTCATGTGTAGCCTCTTTATTGAGATACATATCTTTTTCAAGCACTAAGGGCAAGAGAAAAGAAGGATGCTGATTTTTATGAAGAATTAAGATTTTTAATTTTTAGAAAAAGTCTAAGTCTTTTTCTCGAGTATTATAGTTGTACTCGAGAAGGACTTAAGAAATCTCTCGAGAAATCTCTCAAGAAGGGCTTTTGTTCTCGAGTAATATATGACATTTATTCTCGAGTTGTTTGTTTTCTAGATAAATATTCTTCTAAGTCTTTTTCTCGAGAAGAATAAAATTATTCTCGAGAAGACTATCTTTTGTTCTCGAGATGCATAAGTTACTTTTCGAGACCCAGTTTATTTTTCTCGAGAGCTAGACATTTGTTCTCGGGATGATTATTTGTTCTCGAGTAACAGAATGTTTCTTCTCGAGAACAAAACGTCATTTTTCTCGAGGACTTCTTTTCTTCTCGACACTGCAGATTTCCACCTCCACATATTTTTCTAAGTATTTTTCTCGAGACAGCCTTTTGTTCTCGAGTACAAAATATTTTCTTCTCGAGATCAATCAACTATTTTTCTCGAGTACTTTACTTCATTCCCGAGAATGTTGTTTTCTCCCTCCACACTCTTTTTCTCTAAGTCTTCTTCTCGAGAACTTCCTTATTGTTCTCGAGTAATAGAATTCTTTTGTTCTCGAGTACTATACTTCTTCTCGAGAACACCCGGTCTATTTTTTTGAAAATTGCCAACTCTAGACAGACGTGTATTTCAAACATCATTAACGCATGATTGGTCCACGTGGATGTCATTAATGATGATTATGACCGTCAGGGTAATCCTATAAAAGGTCTTGTCATTTTCGACCAACCCTAAGTAGAAGAAATTAGAAGAATTACAGCCGTCGCAAGAAGTAATTCTAAGATTTCTGAATCCTACATTTCATTCCAAATCGAGAGCCGCCGATCATCGTATTCATTGCCTAAGCACTTTCGATCTTGATCGATTCAGAGAAATTGATTCACAGATCAAGATTCTTTTCAAACGACAGATCTTCATCTTGATCGTGTGAGTCCAGAGAATTTTAGATCCTAGATATTGCTGATTCTTCTTCAACAAATTCTGATAAAGCTGCAAAGTTCAAAGAAAGAAGAACATACAGAAGCATTTCAGATCTAAGATCAAATCACTGTTTGTATTTGTTATTTCATTGTATTCTTGTAGGAGATCTTTCTACAAGTTGTATGAGTTGTATTCTCCGAGTTCTTGTAGGAATGTTTTATATTCTGAGTGTAGATCCAGTTTTGGGATCGAGTTGTAGGAACGTTGTTCCGAGGTGTTGGATTGGTTTCAATCCGAGATTAGTGGAGTAGCCGAGTCTAGTGCTTTGCTAGATCGGTGAGTGGAAAGTGGATGTACCCCTGGTTGGGGAACCACTATAATTTTTGGTGTCATCTGTGATTGCTTGGTTAAATTTTCTATGCATAGATCGTTAATTTTTGTATTCCTCAAAAGACACACAACTCACCTATTCACCCCCCTCTAGGTAATTTAGGTAAGACAACTATACATTTTTCAATTGGTATCAGAGGGAGGTTGTTCATAAAAAGGTTAACACCTTGAACAGATCTGCCCAAGTTGTCTTTTGAGTAATCCAAGCATGGACAAGGCCAAGGATTTTTCAAAGCTTCCTCTGTGCACAAATACTAACTTTCCCATATGGAAAGAAAGGATTAAGTTCTTCATGGAAGCTGTGGATCCAAGGATCTTCGTGATTGTTGAAAAAGGTCCTTATATTCCAATGACCATCTCCACTATTGATCCTACCATAAAGGTTCCCAAGAAATTGATGGATCTGGATAAAGATGAGATTGCACTTGTCTCGTTGGACAAGAAAGCTAAAAATAGTATAGCAAGTGCAGTCGATGATTCTATGCTGCAGAATCTGATTCACTACTAATCTGCTAAGGAAATGTGGCAGTCTCTTATCACCTTGATGGAAGACACTGAAGAAGTTAGGGATGATAGAAGATCCCTATTGAATCAAAAGTATGAAGCCTTCTGATAAGGATCAAAGGACTCAATTGCAGATACCATTGAAAATTTCTTCAAGATTGTTAACGACCTAAGAGTATATGGTCGGGTCTTTACAAATGGAGAACTGAATGATTAGTTTCTAAGGTCCCTGACTAAGGAGTAGGATAATAAAGTCTATGCTATCAGGGAGTTTGGCAAGTTAGCAGAGACTGACCCTTCGAATCTCTTCGAAAAGCTTATGTCATATGAGTTGCAGATCAATTCTAGAAAAGCTGAAGAGAAGAGCCGGTCGTCATCCAAGGAGAAGTCAGTCACACTGAAGGCAGACAGCTCTAGGAAGGTCAAAGCTACATCACCTGCTCCTGCACATGAAGATAGTGATGAAGAAACTTCAAAGCCAAGCACTTCAGGCTCAGAATTATCTAAAGGAGATTTTTCTCTACTCTCAAGGAAGTTCAAGAAATTCTTGAACAAGAAGAAGCAATGGAGAGGCAAAGATGCCTCACATAGAAGATCATGTCATGATGGTGATCGACACAGAAAAAGCTCAAGTAGCCATGACAGGTATCAATCGAAACAGAATAAACATATTTCATCTAACATCGTTTGTTATTGCTGTAATAAGCCAGGTCAAGTCATCACTGATTGCCCTCACAATAAGAAGGAGGGTGGAAAGAGAGAGGAAAAGAAATCTTCATATAATAAGAAGAGAATAGAAAGAAGCCTCGTAGCCAAGAAGGGCAAGACTCTTAGCGACTCTAAATCATCTGAGACAAGTGAAGAAGAGGAAGCCTACTTTGGGTTAATGGCACAAACTGATGATGAACAAGAACCCCATTTCTCTGGGAAGGTAAATTCTCACACCCTCTTTCTGAATCTGATGTTTATGATCATGATCATGAGGACAGCTCTTCTGATGATGAGTCTGAACGCATGGCCCAGTATAAGGAGTTAATCAAGGCTTACGATGTAACGCCCCGAAACTCAAAGGAGCAAAAGGGGAATATTTTGGGCCAATTTGAGTTCTGGCTGCAGGCACACGGCCTGGGACACGGGCGTGTCCCAGGGCGTGTCAAGCCTGTGTCGACACTAAGGCGTGAAGTCGACACTTTGGTCTCGACATTGTGTCGAGACTGGGCACACGGCCTGCGACACGGGCGTGTCGCAGGGCGTGTCGACCCGTGTCGACACTTAGCCGTGAAGTCGACACAGTGCTTCGACGTTGTGTCGAGACACGGCACACGGCCTACGACACGGGCGTGTCGCAGGGCGTGTCAACCCGTGTCGACACTCGTCCCGCGAAGTCGACACTTTGGTGTCGACAGTGTGTCGAGACATGGCACACGGCCTGCGACACGGGCGTGTCGCAGGGCGTGTCGACCCGTGTCGACACTTAGCCGCGAAGTGCCGAGACCTTGTACACGGCCTGGAGCCCAGGCGTGTCAAGGTGACACGGGCAAGGACACGGGCGTGTCCTAGAACCCGTGCAGTGCTCGGGTTGAAAACGGGAGAAAATCATGGGGTACACGGCCAGCTACACGGCCGTGTCAGGTGGAACACGGGCGTGTCAGCTCGAACACGGGCGTGTTCGATACCCGTGTGAGGTTCCAGGTGATTCGATTTTGACGGCGAATGAGGCACACGGCCCTGGACACGGGCGTGTGCCAGGCCGTGTTCGGTCCAGATTGGGCATTTCAGTCCCGAATCGAAGCCGTTCATTTCTTTGACTGAAGATCCAACGGCTGGGGTTGTTCCTGAAGGGATATACCCGGGTTTTGACTTAGAAAACCCTCACTTTTTCCACTTGTTCTCTCTCCAAACCCTTGGAGAAAGAAGAGCTAAGGCAAGAAGAAGAGGAGCTAGATCCGCCATTGGAGGAGCTTCGGAGCTCCGAATCGCAAGCCGACTCCGGATCCACGGAGGCAACGCAAGTGCGGTGATTTCCATCCGATTACTTTTCGATGGCACCAAAGAGGACCGCAAGGGTAACGATCCTCATCTTGAGCATGAGTCGCTCTTTTCTTTGCATAGGAAGCCCGCTCTCGCGAGTTTGCGAAGAGTTGGAGGCGTTCCTTCGGGTAGATATGTAAAGTCCCCGTTGTTTAGAGTCCGTATGCGAGAACGGACATAGGCATTTTGGTTGAAGCCTACCCGGACATGTTAGTTCGGATCGGTGATGTTGCATTGCATAAGGCCAGAGAAGACTCCGTGCTATTTGGTGTTTTCGGGTTTTCTACGCGGTAGATTGCAGCAGGGAGCCTTGGGGACTAACCCAAAGGTGCACCCGGAAAACTGGGCGGACACGAGGTCTTGCCAACTTGGTGGCCTGAGTGCCAACATGAACATAACGGGGTTATGTGTCTTGCGGTAGAATGGGAATCGGTGAAAGTTTGACCCGCACAAATGGCTTAAATTGCCGTTGCGATGTGAGCACGGGTTAGATGGAGCCGTACCCGCTTTATGTCGTTCGGGTTAGAGAGACCTAAAGGTACATGGCACTCGCCGTTGGCATAGATGGGGGTCTTCGGTGGTCAATGGCTTAAATTGACGTGACCAATACCATGAAGATGAATTGCTCATAGGAATGGCCGTCAAAGTGGCGGTGGTGAATCCGGAATGTTAATGGCTTTAATTGTCGTGACATCGACCGGTTCACCGAGAATGTGCCCTGAGTGCACGGGGCGTGTGGCCGTGCGAGCCAACTCCTGTGATGATATGGCTATGGTTATAAATTGCTCGCTTATGCTAATGAAATGCAGGGAAGGAGCATCGCCGCCCCGAGTTGGGGGCGGGATCGTTATAATTTGGTCAGCATTGCTGACCGTTGCCTTGTTTGCCACCGTGCGGTGGTTTGTTTGCTTGCAGGTGCAGCTGGACCAAGCGGTCAATAGCGGGCTAAAGCCCTTTTTGCGAAGCTGGCCCTCGAAGGCCCAAGTGGAAATGTTTTATGTTTTATTCATGTATGGCCGGCCTGCGCGCCGAGGTTTGTAAACCATGTAAAAGACAAGTGAAACATTTTGTAAGGCCTTAAGGCCGACTTTTGAGTATTTTGTAATAACATTCCTGTTATCTTGTTAGTGGACATTCATGCTTATTGCTGGGTTCTTGTTTTGCAACTTTTATAAACTGCTTCCGCTAGAATGCTCTGTGTAGGACGTTGAGATTGGTTGGATGGTTTCCATAAGTAACCACCCGGTCTGTCTGTGGTATATGGCGTCGGGCCCCGGCCGGACCTACTGCTATATGCTATGCGACGGATAGGGGGGGTGTTACATACGACAAATGTCGAAAAGTCATGAAAACTCAAGACAAGTCTCTCAAGGCTGAAGAGAGCACTCGGAGAGAGGAAGTCGCCAAGACAGACTCACTAAGAGAGAACTTCAATGATGCTATCGAAGAATATAACAAGACTCTCGAGCACCTAGATCTGAAGGAGAAGATCATAAAAGAACTGGAAGAACAACTTGAAGTGCAAAAGAAACTTGTTGAAAGTTTCTCAAAGCCCAAGAATGTCCTTCCTTTCGTTGATGAATTCTTAGTTAAGGCCAAAGGTGCTGACCTAGGTCATGTTGAACTCCTAGTAAATCCTCTAGGAGAAATAAGGCTCAAAGAAAGAATAAGGCGGCCAAGAAGGCTTTGGCCAAGGAGAAAGGGAAAGCTCCTCAAGATCAGACTTCTTTTAAGAAGGTTATATTTCCAACGAACGAGTTTGAACTTGATTCGTCCCTGGAACTTTGGTGAAAGTGTCTTTAAGGCACCTTATGAAGAGATCACTCTTCAGAGCTATGACTCTTATAATCATGGTCATAACATCAAGAAGGCACCAAAAGTAAAACCTATTGTGGAAAAGCCTCTGAAGGAGAAGAAGACATGTGATTGCCATCACCATGAAGCTTCTTCCTCCAAGACTGTTGCCCCTGCTAGACCACAATCTCAAAAGGTCAAGCAAGAGAATTTCAGGCTAAGATACAACAGTTCGATTGTTGGTGTTGTGGCAAAATTGGTCACTTTGCCATTGATTGCTGCTTTAATTCCAGAAATTAAATAACTCCTCAAATAATTAGAAATGTGAGAAAGACCACTCATAATGCTAATACATGTAGGGGAGTGTACTAACTAGAGACCAAGGACCCAAACATGTTTGGGTTCCTAAGGCAAATTGATTTGTGATTGCAGGTATGTCCAAAGGCCACCAAAACGCCTATCTGGTATTTGGACAGTGGATGATCTCAGCATATGACCGAGACAAAAAGCCTTCTCCAGAATTATTCTCCAGTCATGAATGGGCCAAAGGTCATCTTTGGAGGTTCAGACCGAGGAATTACTAAAGGCTACGATATGATTACTAACGGTAGTGTGTCCTTTTCAGATGTGGCTTATGTTGAAGGATTTGAACACAATCTCATAAGCATAAGCCAGCTCTGCGATAAAGGATACGTAGTTGAATTTCATGCAGATAAGTGCCTGATAAAATAGGTTGACAATATGTAAACACTTCTATCAGACACTCATAGTAGAAATATATTTTGTTTAAATTTCATTTGATTAGACTCTTCTACACCAGTGTGCTTTTTGGCTAAAGAAAGTGCGTCTCTTGGTGACCAATGGCACAAGAGACTAGCACATATTAATTTCAAAACTATTAATAAATTATTTTCACTTAATTTAGTACATGATGCCCGAAATGTCAAGTGTGCTAAAGATAGACCTTGTCACGCATCTGTAAAAAGCAAGCAAACAAGGGCTACCTTTAAAAGCATTATTGACAAAGATTCTAATAGATGTTTATATCTACTTAATATGGACTTGTTCGGTCCACTGCAAGTTAGAAGTTTGGGAGGTAAGGATTATACATTGGTTATTGTTGATGATTACTCGTGCCTTGCGTGGGTGTTCTTTCTAAAACACAAGTCAGATACCTTTGACGTCTTTACTAATTTTGTCAGGCAGGTCCAGAATGAATACAACTGTTCCGTAGTCAAAATCAGACGTGACAATGGAACAGAGTTCAAGTCTGGGGACATGATAGAATTTTGTGAAAGCCTAGGTATCTTTCATGAGTTTTCCTCTCCTCGTACTCCTCAACATAATGGAGTAGCTGAGAGAAGGAATATAACACTCATAGAGGCCTGCAGGACCATGTTGATTGATGCCTCACTACCAAAATACTTCTGGGCTGAAGCCGTCAACACTACATGCCACGTGCAAAATCGAGACCTCATAAACAAGAACTATAATAAGACACCTTACGAACTTCTAAAGGGCAGGAAACCGACTGTTTCATATTTTAGAATCTTTGGCTGTAAGTGTTTCGTCCTTAACAATGACAAGTATCACACTACCAAATTTAGCGAAAAGAGTTTTGAAGGTATTTTGGAAGGGTATAGTAGCCATAGTAAGGCATATAGGATTTTTAATAAAAAAAACCATGGTTGTAGAAGAATCTATTCATGATGTATTTGATGAGACGAGCTTGCTGCAAGGTAACTCTTCTAGTGTGTTTACTAGAGATGCAGGTTCAAAGCTAAAAGAATTAAACTTGGATGAGGCAATTGAAGAAAAATGTGAAAAGTTCATCAAGATCACCACTACAACTCCAATTGGAGGGGTTGATGATCAAGATGAAGAAACCATTCAAGTTGATGAAGTCACTCCTGTAGTTGAAGAAGCTCCAGATGCAAGGACCTTAGAGCTCAGACACTTGAAGGATCACCCAATGGACCAAATCATAGGAGATCCCTGGGACGATGTCAGGACTCGTAGATGTACATTTAATGAGAATTTATATTTAAGTTTTATATCACAGGTTAAAATGAAGAAGTTTGAGGAAGCAAACGCAGACGCATCATGGGTAATGGCAATGGAAGAAGAATTGAATCAGTTCAAGCGTTGCCAAGTCTGGAAGCCTGTTCCAAGACCCAAAGGTAAAAATGTTGTTGATGCGCAGAAATAGCACCGCCTAGTTAACATGTTGTTCGATCTCACAAGCTAGGCGAAGAAGAGGATTGTGGGGGAAGAGGAAGCTTCCGAGTGCTTGAGAGTGGAGCAAGCACTTGTCCAACTATTGCGGGGATAGAGGAGAGGTTTGCTGAGAGTAGCCGGGAAGGCTGATGATCAGCAGAGAAAGTTGATGATCAGCGGGGGAGGTTGATCAGGAGCTGCCGAACAGACGATTACTTTGACGGTTGTGCTTGCAGGTTGACGCCGAGAGAGTTGAGTTGAGAAGAAGAGAGGGTGCCGCTAGCAGCAGCAACAGTAGACTTCGCCCGTCGTGGCTTAAATGCCACTCTTGCGACGGGCTTTCCTTTGATTAATATTGAGTTATTACTTCTTGCTATTGCACCTTTACAAGAAAGCAAATAAAAGGTACACTTGGGAAGCTGGCGACTAAGGAATAAGTGTCAGAAGGGAGGCCGCGCAGACTAAAGAGTAAGGTCGACAGGCCCCACAACTAAGGGCAGAGAGGAGGCTGCGCAGACTGGCAACTGAGGCCGGCAGGCCACGCGGTTACAAGAAGAGGAGATGCAGACTGGGAAAAGGAGTCCACAGGAGGTTGAAGAGTTGAACTTGTCGCCGGGAGTCCTCGCGAGTGAGAATGATGAGACCGTCCAGACTGTCTAGAGTGTCATCAAATGAGAGGCATGGGGGTCTATGTATAGGCCCGAGGAGGTAACAGCTTTCGGTGATGTTACCCTCGGTGAGGCGGTAACTTGTGCGAGAAAGATTTGAGTCTGTCGAGTCTGCATGAGACCGCGCGGACTAGAACTGGCTTCTGGAGGTGGTTTGCTGCCTGCTGATTAAGCCCGCGCCAAGACTACAGGCTGAGGAGAAACGAGTGCTGGAGGCTAAGTGGCGGACTGCGAGAAGAATCCACGAAGTCTGCCGCTGCTAAACTGAGCACGTGCAAAGTGTGCGAGTTGAAGGATATCTGCTGAGTCCACAGACTCCGCACTAGGCTGCGCGGTCTGGGACTGCCTACTATTGGGGAGAAGCGGGCACTGGAGGCTATGACGGACTGCAAGAGGAATCCACTGAGTCCGCGGTGGATCAACTTGTTGGAGCATGCGTTCCATGCTTCTTGGTTTGCTAATAACAAATCTTGTTTGTATTTGATATTTGCATGTTTTTGGTGTGCAGATAACACAGTTCTATATCTAATATCTTTTTGGTGCTGAATCGGATCAGAATTGAACTCGGGAGTTATCGCCAGGCGATATTGAGTATATCCGATCAGCGATAGCGCCACTCGACGCATTTTCGCTCGACACTCGACGTATTTCCGTTCGACACTCGACGAAAATGTGGCTTTCGTTATGTCACTGTCGCCCGACGGTGATATCCGGTATCGCTCGGCGATAGTGCACGATTCGGTGCTCGACATTTGTGAGATGCGAAAATGAGGAGTTCATGAGCCACATGGCAGTGGTTACCACTATCACCGGTTGGCGATACCTAGTATAGCCAGGCGATAGCGCCCGAGAATAAAAGCCTTTCATTTCTTGAGGAAATCACGAATTTCGTTACCTATAGTGTATTTTCCTACATAGTCATTTCAGATAGCTCCAGAACTCAGAGATACTCCATACTCTCAAGAAGGCCAAAGCGCGAAAGATTGACGGCACGTGCGAACCATTCGAAGCATCTCTAGCAAGGATTCGTCGGCATCTTCAGCGCATTGTTTGAAGGGAGTGTCTAGCCTAGAGTGTTCAATTTGTTTTTGTTTTTTCTTTTACTTTCTTAATGTAATCGGTAGAGAAATCGCTACCTTGTGCGTGGCGTCTAGGTCCTTGTGTGGCTTAGGAGAGAATTGCCGCCTTGTGAGTGGCGTTCAAGTCCTTGTGTGGCTTAGGGAGAAATCGTTGCCTTGTGTGCAACATCTAGATCGTGGTTAGATATAGGGGGAGGCTAGTAGCAAGATATACGAAGCGATACGCTTTAGCATGCCGGTTCTTGGTAGAAGAACCGACGAAAATACTAGCAAATTATTTATTTCATGAGCCTTTGTCTCTAGCTCTATAGAGACACTTTGTATTCAATTTATCTCTTTTGAAATATATCATTATTGTTTTTAGCTTGTATACATTTGCACTCTTCAATTATATTATTGTTATTCATCTAGTAATGATTGCTTAATTTTTAAGAAAAATTGAAAGAACCCTTATTCACCCCCCTCTAAGGGCGCCGGAAGATCCAACACTTGGTATTAGAGCCAGGTTACTCCAAAATCAGTTTCACCACCGGGATTAATGGCGAAAAAGACTCACACGTTTTCTGAGGGGCAAGGTAATAATAGACCTCCCTTATTCACGGGCACCAACTACAACTATTGGAAATCACAAATGCGATGCTTTCTAATATCTCTAGACATCGACGTTTGGGGCATGGTAGAAACATGCTACACTGCTCCTATAACTATAGTAGGAAGTGTCTCTAAGGAAAAATACAAGGACAAATGGGATGAAGCAGATAAGCTTCGATGTAAAAATAACGCTAAGGCAATGAATGCCTTATTTTGTGCATTAGATAGGACTGAACTAACTGTGTTTGTTCATGTGATACTGCATATGATATTTGGAATATTTTTGAAGTTACTCATGAAGGAACATCGCAGGTAAAGGACTCAAAGCTTTTTCCAGCTAGAATCAGAGTTTGAGAAGTTCAAAATGGAGGTTGATGAGGATGTGGACTCCATGTACACAAGGATTAGCAAGATAGTAAATGATTCAAGGATTCTAGGGAAGAATTTCTCAAATGGAGATTTGGTGAGTAAAATACTTAGATCTCTTCCCCCGAAGTTTAATCCAAAAGTGACTGCCATCTCGAAGTCACACGATCTAAAGTCTCTCCAAATTGAGAATCTGATAGGAAACTTGAAAACCCATGAAGTAGAGTTGAGGATTCAACAACAAGATTATAGCTTGGAGCCAAGAAAGAAAGCTTTGGCATTGAAGTACAAGAAGGAAGACGAAAGCGAGTCCGACGAAAGTGACGATGAAGATGAAGAAAGCTTATTTGTGAAGAAATTCAGGAGATTCATGAGAAATCCTAAAAGAAGAATTTTTTCAAGAGGCAAGAATCTGGGAATAGGAAAGGAAAAGCCCAAGCTGATGGAGAGGATGACGATGATAGACCTCCACCTGAGTGCTATCACTGCAAGAGAATTGGCCACATAAAGAGCAAGTGCCCAAAGTATCTGAAAAAGCTGAAGGAGAAGCGACATAAAGAGAAAGATAAGAAGAAAGTTCTGAAGGCAGAAATATGGGATGAAGCCACTTCTGAGGAGTCAAGCAGCTCAGGGTCATAAATAGAAGAGGAGGCCAACATGTGCTTAATGGGAAAGAGCGCTTCATCACATGATGAAGGAAGCAGTGTCTAGAGCGACGCTGAGGTAACTCCTGAAACTTATGATTTATATTCTGAATTCTTGAGAACTTGCAAGTATTTAGACAAAAAACTGCATGAAATTAAATTGATTAAATTTGAAAATAAAGTATTAGTTAAAGAAAATAAAAAACTAAAAAATGAAGTAAAAGTCCTTGGGAAGGAAAAGAGACTTATCAAGAGGATTGTCCCTCCTTGACAAAGAAAGTAGAACTTGAGAAAAATCTCTCTAAGACTCAGACTCGGGTTGAAACTCTTACAAAAGAGAAAGAGGCCATAGAGAGATCTCTAAAGTTTTCTCAATCACAAGTGGAAGGCAGCAGGAAGTCCTTTGCAATCCATTGCGGCACCATAGTTGCCGAAAATAATGTATTAAGGGGACAAGACTGTAATTTAGAAATGGCCACTAACAAATTTGGAGTGGGCTAAAAATCTCTGAGTATGATTTTGGGAAACCAGTACTTTGGTTCTGAAAAATTCGGACTTGGATACTCTCCTGAGCACTATCGCCCAGCGACATCCACTGTCGCCGGCGATAAGAAAAGTCTAGGAAATCTGATTTTCAGATTAAAAACAATAAACTCTCTGTACCTATAGCTTCCAGCAAGGGGTAAAAATTTACTTTAAAGAACTCGTCGACTTCTTTCATCAAGTGTGCCAAATGTTATAAGTTTGGTCACACAACACATACTTGTAAGAAGACGAGATACTTTTCAGTCAAACAAATCTGGAAGCCTAAGGCTTCCACCTATTCTATGGGAGGAATCACTTGGGTAACCGGATTTTTACTCTCATCCTCTTTCTAGGTATGTTGGTAGGCTAAGGACAAAGAAGACATGTGGTACTTGGACTCAGGGTGTTCCAAGCACAGGACGGACAATAAATCAAAGTTTCTTAGCCTAGAGATGAAGAAAGGAGGAGTAGTTACTTTTGGAGACAACGGAATGGGAAAAATCATTGGCATTGGGGTAGTAGGTAACAAATCATTTACTATCTCAAATGTTTTGTATGTTAAAGGTTTGAAGCATAATTTAATTTCGATAAGTCAGTTATGTGATATTGGCTTCAATGTTATGTTTGACTAATCCTCAAACCTATGCAAAATTATTAACTCTAAAACAAATGATGTTGTTATTACTTCTCCTAGATTTCAAAATGTTTACATGATTAGATTTAATGATTTGTCGCATTCTTCATTAAAGTGTTTTATTTCTAAAAACGAGGAGTTAGATTTGTGGCATAGACGTCTTGGACATTCTAGTTCCAAGCTAATCATAAAATTGTCTCAAAATAAACATGTTAAAGGCTTACCTTTTTTGCATGGAAATTTATCATCTTTACGTTCACCATGTCAAAAGGGAAAATTTACAAACTCTTCTTTTAAAAACAAAAATGTTGTTTCCACCACTAGGCCTTTAGAATTGATACATATGGATTTATTTGATCCTGTTAATACACTAAGTCTAGGTGGTAGAAAGTACACTTTTGTTTTGATTGATGATTTCTCTCATTTTAGTTGGATAATTTTCTTAACGTCTAAATCTGATGTGTTTTTAGAATTTTCCAATTTATGTTTACGTGTTCAAAACGAAATAGAGTTAAAAATAAAATGCATTCGTTCAGATCATGTAGGTGAATTTGATAATGAGAAATTTGTTTCTTTTTGCAATGAGTTAGGAATTAAACATGAATTTTCTGCTCCTCGTACACCTCAACAAAATGGGGTGGTAGAAAGGAAAAATAGAACTTTGCAAGAACTAGCTCGCACTATGCTATCTGAATACAAATTTCCTCGATCATTTTGGGCTGAAGCTGTTAGTACTGCTTTTTATATTATTAATTGTGTTATGCTTCGACCCCTCTTAAAATTAACACCTTATGAGTTATATTTTCAAAAGAAACCGAATGTGTCTTGTTTTAAAGTTTTTGGTTGCAAATATTTTGTTTTGAACACTAAGGATAATTTAGGCAAATTTGATGAAAAGTGTGATGAAGGTATTTTTATTGGTTATTCTTCAACAAGTAAAGCTTATAGAGTTTACAATTAAAGGACTAAAATGTTTGAAGAATCGATACATGTTAAGTTTGATGAGTTTTTTCCGTGTGTAAAAGCTAATATACAGGTAAAGATGAAGAGTTCTCCCCCTACAAAGGGTGGATGACGATGAAAACCTTGGAGACAAAGATGAAGAAAAAGGAGTCGAACAAGAAGAAGAAGAAGAAGAAGAAGAGCAAGGATACGTGCCTCCAAGCGAACTAAGATTCTCAAAAGATCATCCCCAAGATTTGGTTATTGGAGAACCATCAAGAGGGGTAAGTACTCGTTCATCCATACGAGAGTTATTTTCGAATATGTGCTTTATTTCTGATATAGAACCTAAAAGCATTGAAGCTGCTTTAAATGATAATACTTGGTTTTTAGCTATGAATGACGAGTTTAATCAATTTGAACGTAATAAAGTTTGGAAGTTAGTAGAAAGACCGTCAAATCATCCTATTGTAGGGGTCAAATGGATTTTTAAAAATAAACTAGATAGTGAATCTAGGGTCACTAGGAACAAAGCTAGACTCATAGCAAAATGTTATTCACAAATAGAAGGAATAGATTTTGATGAAACTTTTGCACTTGTAGCACGTTTAGAAGTAGTTAGAATATTTCTTGCATTTGCTAGTTTTAAGAAGTTTAAATTATTTCAAATGGATGTTAAAATTGCTTTTCTTAACGGGTATATTAAGGAGGAGGATTATGTCGAACAACCTCTAGGCTTTGTTGATGTTAGATTTCCTGATCATGTTTTAAATTAGAAAAAGCCCTTTATGTTTTGAAACAAGCACCCCGAGCATGGTATGATAGATTGACTATTTATTTACTAAAGAATGATTACAAAATGGGCAGTGCTGATTGTACTTTATTTGTTAAACATATCAATGATGATCTTATCGTTTTACAAATATATGTTGATGATATTATTTTTGGATCCACAAATGAAAAATTATGTGATAGTGTTATTGAAATTATGAAGAATGAGTTTGAAATGAGCATGGTAGGCGAACTCACGTATTTTCTTGGTTTTCAAATTATTCAAAAGCCTGATGGAATTTTTATTTGTCAATCTAAATATATTCATGATATTTTAAAAAGATTTGGGTTTGAAAATCTATAACAAGCAAATACCCCCATGACTATCTCATTAAAGTTAAGAAAAGATGAAAGTGGAATATCCATAGATCAAATACTTTATAGAGAAATGATAGGATCACTATTGTATTTGACTGCCTCTAGGCCTGACATTATGTTCGCTGTATGTTTATGTGCTAGATCTCAAGCTAATCCCAAAGAGTCTCATTAAAAAGCAGTTAAATGCTTTTTTAGATATCTTATTAGCGCATCTAAATTAGGTTTGTGGTATCCTCATAACGATACATTTATATTACATGGCTTTTCTGATTCTGATTATGCTGGTTGTTCCTTAGATCGTAAACGCACCAGTGACACCTGTCACTTTATTGGCCCTTCACTTATCTCATGGTCGAGTAGGAAACAAAATTATGTTGCCTTATCCACCACTGAGGCCGAGTATATGGCACTAGGCAGTTGTTGTGCACAAGCTTTATGGATGAAGCAAACTTTAGAAGATTTTGGAATAGTTCATGAAACAATTGAATTGAAGTGTGATAATAAAAGTGTAATTGACTTAACATATAATCCAGTTCATCATTTTAGGTCCAAACACATTGATGTATGCCACCATTTCATAAGAGACCACATAAAACAATATACGATCAAAGTCAATTTTATAAGCACTGATTCACAGCTTGCAGTTATTTTCACGAAACCACTTCCAGATTCCCGTTTTTCATTATTACGATTAGAACTAGGAATTCTAGACCTTTCAAATTAATAGATTACCATCGCAAGCAAAAAAAATAACATAATTAAATTGTTAAAATCATGAACATTAAGCCAAATTAAAAATTACATAACCCATAAATGGAAACACCACATACCGAGTCTTATATTATTACAGAAGCTTCACTCCACATACCGAGTCTTATATTTCTCTGGTTTTTCCACCAAATTCTTCACTTCATGGGTCTAAACTGACTGCATTCCACCTTCTGAAGCTAAGGAAAATATTATATTGAGCTCAGTGGGTGTGTTTAAGAAGATGCCATAAAGGGGTGGTCGGGTTTCCTCCTTAGATGCTCCTCCAAGCTTACATGTCGCACCCAGCCTTGGAAAAATGTTGTAAAGCTTTTGTGAAGGTCAGTGGGCTGCTTGGGAAGAGGCATGGAGGTGTCATGTGGCCTCCATCCCCATTTCCCTCCACCTTTTCAAAAATTGGGTAATTCTCAAAATTACCCCCATGCGTGGTATTAGATTCCAATTTAGGGGGTATTGAGTGTAATAAAGCTAATTGCCTGTAGAATGGGCTTTGTTCCAAGGCCATAGCCTATTGGAATTTGGTTGGGCCCTTAATTCCTCCTTTAGGCATTATTTTTGTCCACGGTTGACTTGGGGGGTTTGACTTCATCAATGGAGGTGTAGATTGGTCCAATGTGTTGGTCTTGAGTCTAGTGACACCACCCAATGTGGGTTAGGTCATGATGATGCCCCAATTGGGCCAATTGACACAAAAGCTGTGATTTTGACCAATTTAGGGCTAGGTTTGACTTTGGTCAATTGGGTTGATTTGGTGGTCAAGTGATGAGGCTTTTTAGTTCAATGCACTCCCATTAGGGTTTGTAATCTATTGGTGGAGTCAATTTGACCATGTGAAGCCTAATTGAACCAATTTGGGTGGAATTGACCAATGTTGACTTGGAGTTGACTTTGGTCAATTTGGCCGATTTCATTGACCAAACCATGGGGCTTTTGGTCAAGTGAGTGTCCTTTATGGTTAGGGATGTATTGATGAGCTCAATTTGAGTTGATGAGTTCAATGTGAAGTGAATTAGCGTAGGTTGACTTGTGCTCTTTTGTGGTGGATATAGCAATCTCACCTTGGTTCAAGGAATCTTAGGTCCACCTTATTGCCTCCACTCACATCTCAAACCCTAACACTATCAAGGTGTCTAGAAGGATGACTCTCGTTTATGTCTATAGACGATGACTTTATAAGTTTTTCTCCATATGATTAGATGTTTATCCCTTCGGGTACGCGTGAGTAATCAATCAACACAACATTATTATTTATCCAAATTTAGCGTTTAATGGGACAGATCACAACATCAAGTGGCCCATCATCTTCAAAATTCAAGAGGTCGTACTCGTAAACCTTTCAAGTATATGTTAAGCAATCATTATTAATATTGATGTCTATAAAACAACTCACAATCGTTCTCCATATGGAGTTTGATCTATATGGTATAATAGTAAGATCTTTTCAAAATAATAAGATTTGTCATGAATCGATTTCATCATAAGAAAGATCTCCTTAAATATCACTAATTCTCATGTAATTTTACATTATACTCATTTGATAATCAAAACCTATTTCACATAGTCTTGAATCTTCCTAATAGTGATTACAATGTCACCAAACATATGTATTCTGGTTCTTGATGCTATCAGAATCAAAATCAAAGGATCATACATAAGGTATACATCTTCATTATATTGTCCGCCAATTTTTCAAATTTCTTGGCGTTATTATGCTTCCAATATCATGAATTTCACTACTTGTCCTCTAGTTCACATAGTATTATGTTCCATAATCACTATACCTTATTTTTCATGGCATTACTCTATTTCAATATAATGACTTTTGTTCAATTGGGTCGTTCAAAAGTTTATAGTTCAACTATTATGATCATGTGATTTGGCTATATCAGGTAAGCGTTGATGGCACTGATAATCAATCATCATATTTAATTCTCCAAATCCCAATAATTTATGATAGTCATGATCACTTTTGTGCGATCAAAATATGATTGGATTATATGACCCTAACCCTTGTAAATTTAATCATTATCTTCTAAACTCCAGAAGTCACCTTTCTAAAATATTTAGTTATACATCAAGCTATCTTCCAAAGTGTAAGTATAATGATTGTAACAAAATCATTCAAATTTGGAAGAGCATGATTTTTTATAAAATAAACCACATATAAGTCATCTTTGAATGCCCTAAAATGAAAGAAATTCCAGTTATAATCCTAACTTGCAGGGACATGATACCCATCCACATCCGACCTAAACCTGTACTGACCTCACAATTCATGTCGTTCTCTCTTGCGATTTATAAGAGTTTATTACTCAAATACTTAACTGACAATATAATCAATAATCGTATGTTACAACAATTGGGTGAAGCAGTTAGGGCATTTAGAAATATACTTGTTGTGACGATAATTAACGCACATTCTTAATTGTATGTAAACTCTTTCTACAACCAATACCGTCTCGAATTTAGGTCTTTGAAAGATAGTTTTATTTATTTCCTGGTGGATTTGTAAACTACTTATACCATGTCTTGCATTTAATAAAGCATGATCGCTCCTTAGGTTGTGTACTAAGTAGTTATCTACTTCATTAAACTCAAAAATCGAGAAAATTTCTAAAACCTGATACCAGTTTTCTTCATTCCTAGAGACGCAAGCATATATGACGGGACAACCCTCTATGTATATCCTAAAAAATTAGTTTACCGCTCTCTTTGTTTACTCATTTGCATAGCCTAAGATCCATATAGAGAATGAATTGTCATTCTTGAAAAGCTCTGTTCTTTATTTTGCTAGAGAAATTTATAATGGTCAAGACTTGGCATTAATAATTTGCACTGCTAAAACCAAGTAATTACTCAAGGATCCCAAACTTCTAGAGAGGGGGTTGATCATCATACCAATCATGTGTACACAAGGTCTCAACTTCACCAGAGTATCATTTGAATACACCAAACTTCAAGATCACAATGTTTGTGACACAACAATTTCTAAATAAGGTCTAGGGAAACCCAAGTCGGTACCTAATTATCCTGATAAACAAAAGGATAAACCATCGTACATTTTGGGCTAAGTTTCTTCGATGCCACAATAGTATGTTCATCTTATATATCTACACAATCCATATAGTATACATTCTTAGGCTTGGGATTTCACCCTGAGATTTATTGGTATAACAGACTTGAGGCCCTTGAAGTTATTATTTATGACAATCATCTCAAGGTTAATATGTGACAAGACCAAAAATTGTCCTGCTCTGAATTCAAATTCTTATTCAACCTCCAGTAATTATCATGGTGATTGCTTCAATGCAAATAAGTCATTGGTACAAGGATTAAGTTTATGATTCTCCTACTATTCCACTAATAGATTATAGGAACTGATTCTCCTTGAGACAATCCCATCAGCTTGGGTAAGAGATGTGTTGAAACCAAAAATTAGTCTCTATGGAGTTCGACCCTTGAGGAAGGAGTGATCGCACACTTACTTCTCTCTCACAAGCTAAATGACCAAAGACTTAGCACAAGGAATACACCCAAGGCTCCAGCACAGAGGTCCCACAACACACCCGAAAGATCTTAGAGCGCTTCCCCTCCTTAGCCAAGTGCTGACCTAAGGATACCTCAGAAAGCGCAAGAAGAGTTGGGCACAAGTAAGCATGTCTTCTGAGATACCTCCTTGGGTCTATTTAGAGTTTTTTGAAGTTGGTCTGCCAACAGCGCACCTCCGCTGTTTGGAACGGCTATATGCAGCCAAAAGTGGTCTGCCAACAGCGTAACTCCGCTGCTCTAAACGGCTATATGCATACCTAATTATGTTTACCACGTGATACCAGCACCCCACGCTTAGGGAAAATTGGGACCAACCCGCCACTAGCCTGGGCAGATGCGATGTGGCAGACGTGACTCACTACTATCGTTAGGGGAGGGCGAGTTGGCTCACGCGGCTCGCCCGCCCTTCCTGGCGGAAGCAAGCTCGTGGTTCTGGTTCTCCTACCTGTCTGGCGGGTGTGGGCCGGCTGCCCTGGCTCGCTCGCCTACCTGGCGGGTGCGGGCCGGCTACCCTAGCTTGCTTGCCTTCCTGTCTCGCCCGCCTGGTGGTTCCACTCGGCGAACACTGGGTTGTACACAATCCCCCACTTTTTGAGCTTGACAAAGCTCGGAAAGAATCATACAACCCCACGTATTCAGTGAGTGCTTCCTGAGCTGGAGGGAATCTTTTAGTGGGTCTCACCAATATGCTATAAATATGTTACTGAGACTACGGGAAAAATCCTGTCTTCTATCTTTTAACTTCCTCCCGAATTGTAGCTGAGCGAAGCCCATATTAGAGGAGATGCGAGCATGCTTAGCGGCCGCAAGGGAGGGGAAGCGGGAGCAGGTCCTCGATGTTGCTCCTTGGCTGGTGCGTGGATCAACCGACCCCGTCTTTGGGCCGAAGAAGGGGAAGATGATCAGGCAGTCTCCCCCGAACGGCGCTCTTGCATCCAGTTCGGCGGTCGGTGTCGAGGCGGCCCTTGAGGTATTCGGTCCTCTTGCTTGATTTATTACTCCGCTTCTAATCTCGTTTTCTACAGGAGACACCTTGCGATGACGGAGGTGGTATAACGGAACTCGTGCATTCCTCCCCACGGATAACTAAGCGGGCCGCCAGCCCTTCGACCCTGGTGCCTGCCCATTCAGCGATTCCTCCATTGCCAACCCCCTTATGGCTAGGTAAATCTTTTGCGGCTCTTGAAGGCGAGCTCTTCCAAGGCCAGCCAGGTACCTCCCGCCCGCATACCAGTGTGGGAGATGTGCCGATCCCCGGTGAGTTTATACGCTCGCTTGCTTGTGACAGCTTGCCTTTTCTGATCCTTCCTACTTTTGCAAACTTCAATGTGATATCCTCCTCTGATGTCGACATCAGCGGGGGATACTCACCTCCCCTTCTACAGACCACATCTCGGAATACTTTAGCGACCCATAGGATTCCAAGGAGATGAAGAGGCGGGTGACACGGTTATTCCAGAAGCAATCCCTAATGCCACAGGAGGTTTGCGATAGGGTGGATGAGGATAAGGCCGAGGCGGAGGAGCGATTTATGGTACTGGAGGGCATGAGGCGCCCAGATGACGGCGATGGGATGAATTCTTAGGTGGTGCACATTACGTGAGCGGAGGAACAGCTCAAGCACACCACGGAGCAGGCTGACCTGGCTAAGTGGAAACTATCGGCGGTTCGCGAGTACTTTTATCCTCGCGTGCCGCCTGTTTTGGGGTGCGAGGGTGGGGCAGGTGGAAATGGATTCAATACTGATCCACCCGCCCCTTCCTCACTATCGACCGTCAGTCATGGGTCATATTTGTATCTTGGATCAGCTGGCATGATAGGGCATGCAATTTATCCATCTTTTCTCAGGAGCATCTAGTTTTTCTTATTTGTAAATATTTGAGACTTCTCGCCCGCTGACGGGCTTATGTTTGTATATTATTTTCATGGCTAGTCACTGCTTAACTTTCTTTAAGCGAATGTGGATGAGGTACCCTTACTCGCCTTCCCCCTCCTTAGGCGGGTACGAGGCTATTGGGCCTACTCTCTGTTGGAGTTACCATTGTGATCTGGAAGTGATCAAACATATGATCTCACTGCCAACGCGATATGAGCCTGCAGGGTCGCACATAAGAGATGTGGAGAAGTTGGACGATTGACTGTGTTGGTAAAGGTTGTCAATCACCGACTTGAATGGGGTCATGGGCAAAGTGTTGCCTTAAAGGATCGTCGGGTTGGGCAAATGTTGCCTTGGAGGGCTAGTTAGGATTGTCGTCCGAGGGTCGATGACATTCGTCGAGAGTTGTCTTCTGATTCCCGCCGATCGGCGAGAATCATCTCTGATACTCGCCGATCGACGAGAATCGTCGAGAATCAATATGTTGATTCTCGACGATCGACGACTTCGACATGTATCGTCGATCGTGGCTCGACGATCGACGTGTATTGCCGTGTATTGTCGAGCGCGGCTCGACGATCGGCGAGAATCGTCGAGTATTGTACTCTGATTCTCGCCGATCCTTGATGATACTCGTCGACTGATTCTCGCCGAACCTGCTCAGTGATTCTCGCCGATTGTCGCCGATTCTCACCGATTGATACTCGCCGATTCTGAACCCTATTTTCGGGTGGTCTGCGGATATCGATTTTCCTAAGTCTTTTATGCCTTCGGTATAAAAGGGACACTTAGGGTTTTATCGGGGTTTTTAAGCTTTGAGCTCGCGATTTTCTCCTGTAGTAGATCGAAACCCGCGAAGGAAAGAGTTCCGCTCATTTGCTCCGCTGATCCCGATCCCGCCGCCGGAAGAGTTCCGCCGCCGTGTTCGCTCTGTCGACCACCTCTTCTCCGGCGACTGTCACTGGTGCTGCAATCCCTGGCGCGGACCTAGCAGTCCGTGGGAAAGCAAAGGTGCGGTCTTCTCCTTCCCGATAATCCGTGCGACGGATAGATCGGCGTTCTCCCGCTCGTGTGGACTTCTACAGAAACGTGGACATTATTCCACGTAGAACTCGCCGCTAGCAGGAATCAGAAATTTGGAGCATCTCCGTTGAGTTGTGACTCAACGCCACCGAGGTAATTTTTGCCCTAGTTTTGCTAACTTCTTGATTCAACGTTCATGGCCCGATCTTCATCTCTTTGGGTTTTTCTTGATGTTTTGTTTTCCGCTGCGTGCACAAGCGTTGTGCCAACCCCACAGAGAAACCCAACAGTGGTATCAAAGCGAGGTTCGGCCATGATCGTTGTTTTGGAAGTTTGTTATTCCAGTGCGTGTAAACCTAGGGATTTAGAAGTGTTCTAAATGTCTAGATTTAGTCTTGGTTCCCTCCAAGAATGTCTGGAATTTCGTGCGAGTTTCTAAATGTTAGAAATTTTTGTCTCCTTAGTAGTAACCATCCCTCGAGTATGTTTTGGATTATGAATCCAACATAGAGAGATGAGCTTGTCTACTGCTTTAAGTTGAGTTGTCTTCGCCTTTGTCCAATGCATGTAAATCTGAGGATTTGGAAATTTTCGGATGTTCAGATTTAGCCCTTCCTTCTGTCAAATGTTGATGGTGTCAGGATGTGCACATAAGTGATGCATGTGGTTTTAGAAGAATTGTTTTTCTTTGGATGTGCACATTGATCAAATGTTGATCATGGTTAATTGTTAACCTATAATTGAAAAATCCCTTCATCTAATATTAAGTGTTCGGATGCCTTCCGATGGATGACACTCTTCCTGCCTCGATCGATGAAGTGTGGGCTTGCCAAAGCAAGGTGCATTAATCTATCTTGGTAAGGGTGCGAGCAGATAATTGTGATATCCCACTGTCGACATCGGGTCCATCTTAACTAGGTGACCTCAAAGGTTGAGTGCCTAGAGGCATAGGGTTGGCATGCACCATATGATGGATGCGAATAAGGAGTTATTCACCAACCATACAAGAATTGCATGAGGATGCAATTGGCAAGCGTTGCCTACCTAAATAACCGCATCGTGAGAGGAACGCCAAAGCGGACTCATAGTGTTGGTGAAATACGGATCTTGTCCACTAAGAGAGTAGCTCGCATGAACTCTCTGAATTGTTAGTGAGGGCTATCATTTCGAATAAAATAGTGGGAGTATTTTAATTGAAGTCCAAATTAAAATAAATTGTATTTGAAATTTGGTACTGATTTTATTCTGCATAAATTCTTGTAGAATTCCATGGCAAGTGTTTCACACTCCACGTTGTCTCTGAGAGCCATCCTTGAGAAGGATAAGCTCAATGGGACAAATTACATGGACTGGTACAGGAACCTGAGAATTGTTCTCAGGCAGGAGCGAAAGCTCTATGTCTTGGAAGAAGAAGCCCCCGAGGTGCCGACCGGGAACTCTTCCCGTGCTGAGAAGGATACTTATAAGTAGTATATTGACGATGCTTTGGATGTCGAGTTCCTTATGCTTGCCACTATGAACTCTGAGCTTCAGAAGCAACATGAGAACATGGGGTGCAAGGAGATTGACGAGCATCTCAAGAAAATGTTTCAAGGGCAGGCTCGTTAAGAGAGGTTCGACATCACGAAAGCGTTGTTTCAGTGCAAGATGGGAGTTCGAGACTCAGTAGGGACTCACGTACTCAAGATGATTGGGTATATCGAGAACCTTGAAAGGCTGGGTTTTCCTCTTGGTCAAGAGTTGGCCACGGATCTGATCCTGCAATCGTTGCCGGACAGTTATGAGCAGTTCGTCTTGAACTACAACATGAATGAGATAGACAAGACACTGCCCGAACTCCTAGGCATGTTGAGAACTGCCGAAATCAACATGAAGAAGGCCAAGCCTGCCAGCCCCATATTGATGGTGCATAAGGGCAAGGGCAAAGCCAAGGGTTCTAAGAAGACGAAGGTGGGACCTAAGTCATACCTTGAGCCCAAGTCTTCAGCACTGATGAAAAAGAAAAACACGGTGAAGGAAGGGAAATGCCACCACTGTGGCAAGGCTGGTCATTGGCGGAGGAACTGTCCTTCGTACATTGAGGGTCTGCAGAAATTGAGGGGAGGTATGACTTCCGCTTCAAATATTTACGTTATAGAGATAAACCTTTCTGCTCCTTCATCTTGGGTATTGGATATCGGATGTGGTTCTCACATTTGTACAAATGTGCAGGAACTGGGAAGGAGAAGATTGCTGAGTAAAGGGGAGGTGGACCTCCGCATCGGCAATGGAGCAAGAGTTGTTGCTGTAGCCGTAGGGGTTTATCGTCTTTGTTTACCCAGTGGGCTTGTAATAGAACTAGATAACTATTATTTTGTTCCGGCCATAACTAGAAACATTATATCTATTTCATGTTTGGACATGATTGGATTTTCTTTTATAATTAAGAACAATTGTTGTTCTATATTTAAGAATGATGTTTGTTATGTTGTAGCCCAATTGTTTAATGGTCTTTATGTTTTGAACTTGGACCATCTGATCTGTAATGTAGATAATAATAAAAGATTAAGAACAAATGACTCGAACCCTACTTTTCTCTGGCATTGTCGTTTGGTCCATATCAACGAGAAGCGCATATCCAAGCTCCATAGAGATGGACTTTTGGACTCATTTGATTATGAATCATTTGAGCGATGCGAATCTTATTTGTTAGGCAAGATGACTAAAGCTCCTTTCACTGGTTATACTGAGAGGGCTGAGGATCTCTTGGGTGTTGTACATAGTGATGTATGCGGACCCATGAGTTCCATGGCTAGAGGTGGGTACTTCTACTTTGTTACATTTACTGATGATTTCAGTAGATACGGATATGTGTATCTTATGAAGTGCAAATCCGAGACCTTTGAAAAGTTCAAAGAGTTCAAGAATGAAGTAGAAAACCAGTTGGGTAAAAGGGTTAAAGCACTCCGATCTGATCGAGGTGGCGAATACCTGAGTCATGAGTTCCGTGATCATCTGAAAGAGTGTGGTATTGTATCACAGCTCACTCCACCTAGAACACCGCAACATAATGGTGTGTCTGAGAGGAGAAATCGTACTCTGTTAGACATGGTACGTTCGATGATGAGTCATGCAGACTTGCCTGTTTCCTTTTGGGGTTTTGCTTTAGAGACTGCTGCAATGACATTGAATCGCGCTCCAACGAAAACGGTTCTGAAGACACCATATGAGATATGGACTGGGAAGCGTCCTAGTATGTCGTTCATTAAAATTTGGGGCTGTGAGGCATACGTGAGACGTCAAATGCCTGACAAGCTGGAACCCAAATTGGATAAATGTTATCTGGTGGGATATCCTAAGGAAACGAAAGGGTATTACTTTTACCTACCGTCTGAGAGCAAAGTGTTTGTCGCAAGGACTGGTGTCTTCTTGGAGAAAGAGTTCTTGTCAAGAAAGACTGAAAAGATAGAGCTTGAATAAGTTCAAGAACCACATGTAGTAAATGAACCGGAATTGGATTCTGAGACAGGACTACAAGAAGTTGTAGCTAGAGAACCTGCTCAGGGAACACAAGTCCTATGTAGATCTGGTAGACCGAGGTTTGAGCCTGAGAGATATGGATTTCTCGTGTCTCAAATAGGTAATGTGTTGCTTATGGATCATGATGATGAACCAGCAACCTACCAAGAGGCTATGAATGGACCGGACTCCGACAAATGGCTTGAGGCTATGAAATCCGAAATGGACTCCATGTATGCAAACCAAGTTTGGAACTTGGTGGAACCACCTGAAGGGGTACGACCCATAGGGTGCAAGTGGGTCTTCAAGAAGAAGACCGACATGGATGGGAATGTACAGACATTCAAAGGGCGACTGGTGGCTAAGGGTTTCAAGCAAATTCATGGTATTGACTATGATGAGACCTTTTCCCCTGTTGCTATGGTAAAGTCCATAAGGATATTGCTTGCTATTGCTGTGTATTATGACTACGAGATCTGGCAGATGGATGTCAAAACGGCCTTCCTTAATGGAAACCTCCTTGAGGATGTGTATATGACACAACCCGAGGGTTTTGTATCCCCAGATGAAGCCACTAAAATTTACAAGCTGAATAAGTCCATTTATGGACTGAAACAGGCCTCTCGAAGTTGGAATCTTCGTTTTGATGAGAAAATCAAAGAGTTTGGTTTCATCAAGAATGAAGATGAGCCTTGTGTTTACAAGCGAATCAGTGGGAGCATTGTTGTCTTCCTGATATTGTATGTAGATGACATACTGTTGATTGGGAATGATATTCCTACCCTGAAAGTTGTTAAGAACAACCTAGGGAACTGCTTTTCAATGAAGGATTTGGGTGAAGCGACTTATATACTCGGTATTAAGATCTATAGAGATAGATCGAAGAAGTTGCTGGGTTTGACCCAGAGTACGTACATCAAAAAGGTGTTGAAGCGGTTCAACATGCTTGAGTCCAAGAAAGGATTTTTGTCCATGTCTCATGGTGTGAATCTCTCTAAGGACCAGTGTCCAAAATCTTGTGAAGATAAGGACCGCATGAAGTTGATTCCATATGCTTCGGCAATTGGATCAATCATGTACGCGATGTTATGTACTCGACCCGATGTCTCCTTTGCTTTGAGCATGACTAGCAGGTATCAGTCAGACCCCGGTGAGTGTCACTGGATTGCAGTCAAGAATATCCTGAAGTACTTGAGAAGGACTAAGGACGTGTTCTTGGTGTATGGTGGAGAGGAAGAGCTCGTTTTAAGTGGTTACACAGATGCTAGCTTCCAAACTGATCGAGATGACTCCAAGTCTCAGTCAGGTTTTGTGTTTTGCCTGAATGGAGGAGCTGTGAGCTGGAAGAGTTCCAAGCAAGAGACAGTTGCTGATTCTACAATAGAGGCTGAGTATATCGCAGCAGCTAATGCGGCGAAGGAGGCTGTATGGATTAGGAAATTCATCGGCGAGCATGATGTAGTTACTAGCATTGTTGGTCCCGTAGTTCTCTACTGTGATAACAATGGTGCAATTGCACAATCTAAGGAACCTAGATCTCATCAGTGCTCCAAGCACATACTCTGGCGGTTTCATCTTATTCGTGAGATTGTCGAACGAGGAGATGTAAACATTTGCAGAGTGCCGACTGAGGAAAATATTGCGGATCCGCTGACAAAGCCTCTCGCGCAGAGAAAGCATGATGGTCATACTAGATCGATGGGTATACGATACCTAAATGATCAACTCTAGCGAGAATCTTGTGGGTTGCATGTAATCTTGTATTTTGTTGGCTGTTTGTTCATATGATGAACTGTGTACCTAATTTTCCTTTTTCAATTAATGGCAAATTCTTTTATTGTGTCTTTTTCTATATGATAGTTAAATGTTAACATAATATATACCCTTAAAATGTTCGCTTCCATGGGACATCAAGTACGTGACTTGAATGTGAGAGCCCATGATTTATTTGAAGCTTCATTCTTAAAGGTCCATGGTCGAGTATCATCATAGAAGCTAAGGGTGATGATGGTACATGGAGACTAGCACGTGTGTTGACTGATGACCGGTTCTCACAGGTCATGATATTGTGATATCAAGTCATCACGTGGGTACTTGTTAGTGAACAAGTTGTACTGGACAGACCCAACCTGAGACTGCTCTGTGGATTGTCATCCAATCGTGTCACGAGTAGGTCTCAATTGACAATGGTGTTGTAGTCCTTTAACCTGAAGTCACAGCATTCATCAAGTGAGGAAGAGCGTGCTTTGATGCCATCTAAAGTCTTCCTTGAGAAAGGTTGATGATAAGGGTGGTTGTTGGGCATGTTACGAATCACTTGGGTGTTTGTGTGTGAGCAGATATGGGATTTGTCCTACTGTATGACAGGAGTTGCATCCATGGGCCCCTTGATGGAACTGGACTGAGAAATGCATGGTCATGCTTGGTTGAGTCAATATGTGATATTGGACTCACCATTCTCTGGAAGTCCGTCCTGGATCAAGAAAACTTGGATTGAGCTATTACGAGGGTGACACGGTCCATGCCTCTAGTTCTTTCCGGATGTAAGGGACAAAGGGACAAAGTCAACGCTGATACATTGGTCATAAAGGCTTTTGAGTTATGAACTCTTATTGCTTGGGGAGCAATGATGCATTGCTAGATGCCGCTCATTGTTTGTGAGGTTTTTGCTTTGATACTTTCGAGATCAAGTGGGAGTCTGTTGGAGTTACCATTGTGATCTGGAAGTGATCAAACATATGATCTCACTGCCAACGCGATATGAGCCTGCAGGGTCGCACATAAGAGATGTGGAGAAGTTGGATGATTGACTGTGTTGGTAAAGGTTGCCAATCACCGACCTGAATGGGGTCATGGGCAAAGTGTTGCCTTAAAGGATCGTCGGGTTGGGCAAATGTTGCCTTGGAGGGCTGGTTATGATTGTCGTCCGAGGGTCGATGACATTCGTCGAGAGTTGTCTTCTGATTCCCGCCGATCGGCGAGAATCATCTCTGATACTCGCCGATCGATGAGAATCGTCGAGAATCAATATGTTGATTCTCGACGATCGACGACTTCGACATGTATCGTCGACCGCGGATCGACGATCGACGTGTATCGTCGTGTATTGTCGAGCGCGGCTCGATGATCGGCGAGAATCGTCGAGTATTGTACTCTGATTCTCGCCGATCCTTGATGATACTCGTCGACTGATTCTCGCCGAACCTGCTCAGTGATTCTCGCCGATTGTCGCCGATTCTCACCGATTGATACTCGCCGATTCTGAACCCTATTTTCGGGTGGTCTGCGGATAGCGATTTTCCTAAGTCTTTTATGCCTTCGGTATAAAAGGGACACTTAGGGTTTTATCGGGGTTTTTAAGCTTTGAGCTCGCGATTTTCTCCTGTAGCAGATCGAAACCCGCGACGGAAAGAGTTCCGCTCGTTTGCTCCGCTGATCCCGATCCCGCCGCCGGAAGAGTTCCGCCGCCGTGTTCGCTCCGTCGACCACCTCTTCTCCGGCGACTGTCGCTGGTGCTGCAATCCCTGGCGCGGACCTAGCAGTCCGTGGGAAAGCAAAGGTGCGGTCTTCTGCGACGGATAGATCGGCGTTCTCCCGCTCGTGTGGACTTCTGCAGAAACGTGGACATTATTCCACGTAGAACTCGCCGCTAGCAGGAATCAGAAATTTGGAGCATCTCCGTTGAGTTGTGACTCAACGCCACCGAGGTAATTTTTGCCCTAGTTTTGCTAACTTCTTGATTCAACGTTCATGGCCCGATCTACAACTCTTTGGCTTTTTCTTGATGTTTTATTTTCCGCTGCGTGCACAAGCGTTGTGCCAACCCCACAGAGAAACCCAACACTCTCCCCTCTGCCGGACGGGTTCCAGCGTGTCTCGTAGCTTTTTTGGTGGATGCGAGTTAGTGGGACTCGACCGCCACTTGGGCGGATGAAAGTCAGCGCGGTTCTCCCGCCTCTTGGCGGATGCAAGTCAATGTGGCTCACTACCACATAATTTTCTTAGGGTCGTGCCAAGCTGGCGGGAACTAGTGGCGGGCTCAGAAGTCGAAGCGTCAGGGCATATTTTTGCTATCCGCACATTTCCCGCCGACAGGACGTTTTCCCGCCCATTCCTTTCCCATAAATATACCCTAACGTTCCTTTCTATCTACCGCATTTAAGACCTTCCGTTCCTTCTCCCCATCCTGAGAATCCCTACATGCCTCCTCTATGCGAGAACTCCAGCGTCCCGCTCAGCTATTTATCTTCGAGATGGGCGGCAGTGGCGGTGATGCTGAAGGGCAAAGCAAGTGTTCCTGGACTTTCTCTGACCACTCCTTCTCCTTCGCCCGCACCACCGAGAAAGAATTTCTTGACGTGATCGACGAATTCATCTCTCCTGGATTTGATGTGAGGCGGCCTGGAGAGCAGGAGAAGATTAATGATCCTTCCGTCGGGGAGCTCGCCATCCTCATTGCCCACTTTAGCGCGGGCCTCTGACTGCCCCTATGGCCAGCGGTCAGGCTGATACTGAAGTATTTTTTGGTCGCCCCTGGCCAAATGACTCCAAATTCGCTGTCCACCATGGTCAGGTTCGCTTGGTACTTACGGGAGGAGCGGATCGAGTTCATCCTTGAGGTCTTCCTCAAATTATTCTCCTTCCATGCGAACAATGATGGCATGGCATATTTCTCCAGTACCCATGACAAGGTGCGCGAGACAATAAACAAGAGCCATAATTAGCTTAGGAAGTTTTCTTTGTCAAACGCGACTTCGACAACATTTCTTTCTCGCTAGTACAACTCAACGAGGCAAGCTACATCCCCCTAGCCTGGGCGGCCACGAAGTCGAGCTATGTCGGTTCTTACAAGGGAAGAACTTTGAAGTTGTGTTCCTCCACAGGAACGTGGATAGCCTCTCCCCCGTCCCGCCCGGGGGAGGTAAGCTACTTGCACCTTAACCTTTTCACTTAGCCCATTATTTCTTTTCCCTAACCCTATTTTCGCAGGTGAGCGAGACATTCCCCTGTACCCTACTTACGAGAGTGCGCGAGCCGCCTCCGAGGAGCTTGCTCGTGATAAGGAGGAGGCTGCCACGCATCACGAGGCCCTAACCCTCGCTACCTAGAAGCGGGCCACCCGCGAACAGCCTCTGTCGCCGCTGCCCAAAAAAGTAGAAGACCGTGGGTGGCGCACCTCCCACAACCCAGGAGAAAGATAAGGCCCCGGTGGGCCAACAAACTGAAGAGCCCACAACCCCGAGCGTTTCGACCGGCGGCGCTCCTGGTGAGGCGGTCGGCACCTCCAGATCGCGAGGGCAGGTTCCTGCCGCTAAGCCTATGCCGAGAGGGCAGTGCAACTTTGGCTACAGTGAGTGTCCTCTGGACGAGATCGGCGAGCCCATCCTTCAGTGGGATAAGGAGGAAAACTGAGCCTCTATCTCCACCATGCTGCCAAGCTAGTTGGAGCAGGAAACCATCAGCAAGGAGGCTTATGCCTTCTCTTTCAGCCTCTATGCATGGGAGGACGGCACGATTTTTGATGAGGAGGCCAGGCGGGTTCTCGTGCACGAAAGCGCGCGGGCTGAGCTCTGCAGCCTGGAGCTGGCTCACATGGTGGGCAATTGGTGCACGCAGTTGGAGCGGAACTCCACCTCGCTCAGAAAGCTCGTTTATGACAAGGAAGAGGCCCACTGTCTTGCTTAGGTGGAAGCGGAGCACCAGACGAAGCGGGCGGATGCGACCGATGCCATTCTCTTCGGCTACCAGGGGGTTGGTAAGTCTCATAACTTGCACAAGAGATTGCTTCCACTTTTCTTATGCTCCTTTTATTTCTTCTCATAGGATGCGATGACGGCTAAGCACCTTGGTTTCCAGATCGCCACCCTCGAGAAGGAGAACGAGGCGTTGCGGGTGCGAGTGCGAGAACTGGAAGCCACAGCACCTCCGCCGCCATCCAGCAGTAGCTGCCAGCTCGCCCACTATTCTGAGTATGATCTAGAGGAGATGATGCAAAAGAACGCCGCCAAGGATGCTAAGTTCACGCTCCAAACTATGCAGTGGGCCGGCCTCGTCACGAGTGAAGGCGCGGGGCTTTCAGCGAGCGATGTGGTATCAGAGCTATTCCTTCTTGTATCGAAGCGGGGCGACAAGTCTTACCAACCCCTTTAGGAGGGCTCGCCGCCCGAGAGCTCGCCTAACCAAACCCCCATGCCGCATTTCCCTTTCCTTTTGTAACATGCTCTTTTATTTCTAAAATGTAAACGCGGGTTGAGTCCCTTCCTTGTAACTCTTTGTGGTTAATAATATATGATCTTTTCTGAAATGATACTGCCTTTATTTTCTCTTTCCCTTTCTTCTTCATACTTGCGACCTGGCTCGACCCTCCCGCTTGCTACCTCTAGGCCCGGATTTGGTTAGTGGGATCCCGCATTCCTTAAGAACTCAGCTTAGGGAATGTCAGAATCTTAGATAGTCGACCCACGAGTGGTGATCCATCTCCCTTCTCCGGAGACTCTCCTGATGCCGCTCGTGGGATGAAGGGCCCGACCTGGCTTGACTCGCTCCTAGGCCTCTCGGCTTTGCGAGAGCCGGGCCTCATGAGGTCGCGGCGTGGCCTGAGTTCTCACGACCTTGGTCTCTTTACGGGCGCCGGGCTAGATGCATGTTGTGTGGGCACCCGAGGTGTGGAATCCACCTTGTCTGCGATCTGGGCCCTGTGTCGATACTGTTAGGAATATCAACTTCTCTTCTTTCTACCAGTTGGTAGGAGCCTGACGATGTGAGATGAGTGTCAATCGATCCTTTGCTTTGGCTGAACATTGGGTTCCCCCACTGGCCTATTCAGCTAGATGGGAGCCTGACGGCGGGTCTTGGGCTTCTACTGGGCATATTGAGTTTTCCTCTCATAGGCCCATCTACCCTACCGGTTAGTGAGAGTCTGGCCAGCGGAATTATCTCAGGGCCCATCATTTAAAAATTCCACTGAATGACATCCAGCCCTACTAGCTAGTAGGAGCATGGATGCGAGATTAACTCTGGGTCTAGGAGACTCTCTCGAGTGACATCCAGCCCTGCCAGCTAGTGGGAGTCCGGCATCGGGATTTGCTCGGGGTCTAGGAGATGCTCTCGAGTGACATCCAGCCCTGCCTACTAGTGGGAGCCTAGCAGTGGGATCTGCTCGGGGTTTAGGAGACGCTCTAGAGTGACATCCAACCATGCCAGCTAGTGGGAGCCTGGCAGCGGGATGGTGTAGGATATGCTCTCGAGTGATATCCAACCCTTCCAGCTAGTGGGAGCCTGACAGCAGGATCTGCTCGGGGTCTGGGAGATTCTCTCGAGTGATATCCAGTCCTGTCAGCTAGTGGGAGCCTGACAGCAGGATTTCCTTGGGGTCTATTTCATGAACATCATCGGCCGCACAAACTGTTGCAAAAAAAGGTCTGAAATGATGTGATATCTTATATTTATAAAAGAGGGTGTGACATACTTTGTTCATGGATAGAAACGCTTCAAGTCATCACCGCTCTAGGTGTGATTGAGGGTCTCGCCTTCCACATTCTTGAGGCGATACCCCCTGACCTCAGTACTTCTCTGATAATGTACGGACGTTCCCAATTTGGGTTGAGCTTCCCCATGGAAGTTGATCTTCCGTCTGCATCCTTCTTTTTCAAGACCAAGTCCCCCTCCACGAACTACTTGATTTGAACATGCTTGTCAAAATACTTAGTCATTCTTCGCTTGACCACTTCCTGTCGGATAGCTGACAGGTCGCGCAGCTCCTCCAACCATGGGAGAGTTTGAAAGGGGTCTCCCCTGTGGCTGTGTTGGGGGTGGTCCTCAAGGCCTAGAGTACTGAAGGAAGCTGTTCTACCAAGCTCCCCTTCAAGTTCTCAACTTTATTCTTCAAGAGGTTTATGATGACCTTGTTTGCTGCCTCCACCTACCAGTTGCTCTTAGGGTGGTGGACCGAGGCAAACCTAAGATCAATCCCAAGCTGTCTACAAAAGTCGATGAACTCTGCACTGGCCAACTAAGACCTATTGTCTGTGACAATGGCCTGGAGCAACCCGTGTCTGCAGATGATCTCCCACCATATGAAGTTTCGGATTACTTGTGAGGTCATCTTGGCTAGCGCATTTACTTCTAACCACGTAAAAAAATAATCGATCATTACTAATAAGAACCTTCTTTGCATCCTGGCCTGAGGGAAGGTTCCCACTAGATCCATTCCCCAGATGGTGAAGGGTCAGGGTGCTATGATGCTCCTAAGACGTTGAGCTGGTAGAAGTTGGAGAGGTGAGAACAACTGACACTTGTGGGACTTCTTCGTAAACTCAGCAGCATCATGGCCCAGGGTCGACCAAAAATATCCTTGCCTAACTATCCTCCCCTCCAGGGTCCGGGTTCCAGAGTGACTCCTGCACTCTCCAAAATGAACCTCTTCCAAAATCCTCGGGACCTCCCTCTCGGCCACGCAACGAGCCAACATCCCCGAGAGGGTCTTCTTATACAGCTGCCTGTCACACATAAGGTAGTATGCTAACTTATACTTGAATCACTTCTTGTCCATCCCCTCCGGATACTCCCCTGTAGATAGAAAAGTTGCAAAAGGATCCATCCACGAGGGGTGCTGGTCCACCTCCATCAGCTCCCCCTCCTCGATGGATGGGCGGAATAAGTCGGTGATGGTGCCACCCACTGGGGGTCCGTGCTTGGCCAACTGATCCACCTGCTCATTTTCCTTCCTTGGAATGTCCCGAATGGAGAATGTCTGGAACATGTCGATGACCCCCTTCACCTTCGCCAAGTACAACTGGAGAGTTGGCTCCCTTTCCTCAAACTCCCCATTGATCTGGGAGGCCACCACCATGGAGTTTGTGAGGACCTCGACATCATGCACTCCCAGCTCCCTGGCCAGGCACAATCCTGCTATCACCGCCTCATACTCGGCTTGATTGTTGGTGATGGGGAATTGTACTACCACCATTTTCTCGATCCTTGCTCCCTGGGGGCTCTCCAAGATTACCCCCACCCCTAAGGAATGTCTCGCTGAAGCGTCATCCACCATCACCTTCCAAGGGACCGATCGAGTGAGCTCCGCCTCCGCCACCTCGGCCACATAATCAGCAAGAAAGTCAGTCATCTCCTGGGCCTTGATCGAGAGGCGGGGAATGAAGGATATGTCGAACTCACTCAACTCCACCGACAACTTCTCCAACCTCCCCGAGTGCTCCACCCCCTCGAAGATGTTGTGGAGGGGGTAGGCAGTCACCACCCAGATGGAGTGTGCCTGGAAATAGGGTCGGAGTCTCTGGAACGAGATGATCAGAGCGAAAGCTAGCTTTTCTAAGATCGGATATCGGAGCTTTGCCTTCCTAAAGACCTCTGCTCCCACCCTAAGATACAGGGACAAGTCCCCACCTTCCTTGGGCCTTTGGAGGAGCGGAGCCTGGGTCAACTGCCTCTTCAAGGCTTGGAATGCCTCCTCACACTCCTTGGACCACTCGAACTTCTGACCCCCCCCCCCAACTCACTCAACGCTTTGAAGGAGGGGCACTTTTATCCCATATGAGAGAGGAACCTGCTCAGCCCGGCCAACTTTCCTGTCAGCCTCTGGACCTCCTTGGCGTTCTGAGGCAACCCCAACTCCATGATTGCCTTGACCTTGTTAGGGTTGGGCTCAACCACTACAATAAAAGAGGAGATGGACTAGGAACTTCCCCATGCATGCCACGAAGAAACACTTCAAGTGATTTAGCCTCATCTTATACTTCTTTAGGGTACTAAAGGTCTCTTCCAGATCCTGGAGGTGAGAGTCAACATCCCGACTCTTGATCATGAGATCATCTACATACACCTCCAGGTTCTTCCCCTTCTGCTCTTGGAAGACCCGATCCATCATCCTTTCATATGTTTCCCATGCATCCTTTAGCCCAAAGGGAATCATCTTGTAGCAGTAGCACCCATCTCCAGTGATGAAGGAGACATCTTTTATGTCGGGCGGGTGCATCCTAATTTGATGATAACCTAAAAATCATCTAAGAAACTCATCACAGAAAAACTGATGGTTGAGTCAACCAGCGCGTCGATCTGAGGCAAGGGATAAATAAAAATCAAAACACATCCTCCAACGACTGTCTCTTTTTTAACCATTATAACATTGGAGACCCAGTTGGGGTATTGGATTTCGAATACGAAGCCAGCCTTGAGGAGCTTAGCCACCTCCTCCCTGATGGGCTCGGCCAACTTGTTCGTTGTGGTCCGCTTCCTCTACTGTATGGGGAGGGCTTCTGGATCCAGCTTGAGGCTTTGGCAGGCGATATCTGCATCAATCCACAGAATTTCTTCCGCGCTCCATGCAAAGATGTCCACGTTCTTCTGGATGTATTCCAACATCCTCCCCTGGTCCTCCGGGCTCAGCCACCCACTGATCAGCACCTTCTCCACCTTGCCTCCTTGGGTGAGAACCTCCATCTCCACCACCTCCTCAGCTATCTCCAACCAGGATTACTCTTCCCACTCTCCAACAGCTCCCTCACCTAGGACCAGGACCTCCTCCTCCTCAGCTTCCTCTACGTCCATCACCTCGGCTATCTCCTCTAAACTCCTTCCTCCACCTCCATCTACATGCAGATCTCTTCCTCCACCTCCATCTCGTCCATCTCTCCTTCGGCCTCCTGCCTGGACAGCTGCTCCATCCTCCTCTCCATCTCCTCGGCTCCTCCCTGCCAAGAGATGGAGTTCACTGCGGTGATATAGCACTCTCTTGCCACCTTGGGGTCTCCCCGGACCTTGACCTAGATGCCCACAGCATTGAACTTCAAGCACTGATGGAAAGATGAAGGCACGTAGCAGAAAGCACTAATGAGGGGCCGTCTGAAGATTGCATTGTAATTGTTGGGCATGTCCACGATGACGAACCTGCAGTTTCTGGATTGCCCTCCAAGGTAATATGGAGTCCTACTCCTCCTGCTACCTCCTTCCTCTCTCTTGAGAACCCAAACAGAGGTCCATCTGAGGCCAGCACCCTCTGGGCCTCCACCTTCATTGCGTCAAATGCCTTCTTGAAGGTGATGTTGACCGAACTCCCATTATCGATGAGGATCCGAGAGATAGTAAAATTCTTGACCATGGTCTGGATGACCAACGCGTCACAAAAAGGATCCTCATGATCTGGCATGTCCTTCCTGGAGAAGGTGATCTTCTCCTCCAGGGGTGGGGCAAGAGATGTGGTGGTAACGCTCTGACGATACATAGTATAGAGACACTCCTTTCGAGCAGCCTCGACTCCCACACCCCCTGTGGATCACTCTGATCCCTCCTCGATTTCCGATATCGGCCCTATCCTCACACCGGTCCTCCTCTCCCCAAGGCAGGACTTCTTCAATCTGCACCTCTCGGCGGTCTTGCTACTGCTACTGCTCCCTCTTTCCCATCAACTTTAGGAACTCTGTGCATGTGGTCGTAGCATGGCCCTCCTCCTGGTGGAAATCGTAATAGGGCAACTCCACCCTGACTCCCTATCTCCTCTTCTTCTGGGCTCTCCTCCTCCACAAGGCTATCGTCATAGCCTGATATTGATCAGGGAGAGGAGGCCTTTGTCCTTGCCTCAAGCCTGGGGGGTTAAACTGACCCTGGCCCCCCTGGCAGTTGTCTCCTCCATGGAAATCTCTTCGTTGTCCTTGGTCCTACCACTCCCGCTGCCTCTAACCGAGTCGATTGTTCGGCTCCTACCAGCTCCACCATGGCTACTGATGTTATTGTTGTTGCTATTCCCTCTGCCGGGGTTCAGCTCTCCTCACCTCCTAACCTCTGCCACATCTTGGCACCTTCTCTTCCTACGTGGCCAACCTGTCCAACTTCCTGGCGAAATCCGGGTTCGATGACTCCCCATCGACCTCCCTCGCCGCCCTCTCCATCAGCTACTCAAAAGAGAGGGGAGGCACCCTCTTTAACTCCATCCGAAAAAAACCCTGCTGCAGCCCCAAGTTAAAGGCCACCATGAGGGTGTGCCCTGACATCTCGTGCACTTTGAGGACCTCCTCTTGGAACCTATCCACATAGCTCCCCAGGGTCTCGTTCACCCCCTGTTTGATGAGAAATAGGGACTCAGACTCTTTCTTCTTCTTCTTGGAAGTGGTGAACCTCAGCATGAACCCCCAACGTAGGTCCTCGAAATAGTAGATGGAGCGGGATGACAGCTGATGGAACCAATCTCTTGCCTTCTCCTTGATGGTGATTGTAACGCCCCGAAACTAAAAAGAACGATGGGAGGCTTTTTGAGCCAAGTTTGGAATTTGGCAGGCGGCACACGGCCTGGGACACGGGCATGTCCCACGGCATATCGTGTTTGTGTCGACGATCGTGGAGCAGCGAACACGGCCTGAGACACGGGCGTGTGCCAGGGTGTGTCGAGCTCATGTCGATGATGTGCCCGGGAAGTCGACGATTTTCGCTCGTCGAAGTGTCGAGACAGGGAACACGGCCTAGGACACGGGCATGTCCACGGCCGTGTCGGGTGGTCGACGAACTGTGATCGACGAAGTGTCAAGACAGTGAACACGGCCTGGAGCCCAGGCATGTTCGGGTATGACACGGGCATGTCAACTAAGACACGGGCGTGTCCAAGACCCGTGTGTGTATTGGGTTGGTGTTGGTCCTGCGTTGATGGAGGAACACGCCCGGGAGCACGGTCGTGTACTGGATGACACGAGCATGTCATGTCGAACACGGACGTGTCGGATGCCCGTGTGTATTTCGAGATGCGTCGATTTCGACGGAGAATGGGGAACACGGCCCTGGATACGGGCGTGTTACAGGCCGTGTTCGGCCCAGATTGTGCATTTCAGCTCCGGACCGTGGTCGTTCATTTCCTTATTTTGGGATTCGACGGCTGGGGGTTGTTCTTGCTCGGATATACCCTGGAATAGGATTTCAAATCCCTCATTTCTTTCACTTAGTCTCTTTCTAAAGTCTAGAGAGAGGGGAGAGCAAGGAAGAAGAAAGGAGGCTAGATCCGGTCATTGGCGGAGCTTCGGGGCTCCAAATCGCGAGCCGACTTCGGATCTACGGAGGCAAGGAGATTGCGGTGCTTTTCATCCGCATATAATTCCATGGAGCCAAGGAAAAATGCTACTGTAACGATTCTCAACCTAGGACATGTGAAGTCCTCTTTTCCTTTGCATTGGAAGCCCGCTCTTGCGAGTTTGCGGTGAGTTGAGGCGTTCCTTTGGGTATACATGAATAATCCACGTTGTGTACATGTAGAGTCTGTAATCGAGAACGGACATAGGCATGATGTGGGAAGCCTACCCGTACAAGTTGGTTTGGATCGGTGATGTTTCATTATATAAATGGCCGGAGAAGACTCTGTGCGGATGTTTGTTTTTCGGGTTTTCTACGCGGTAGATTGCAACAGGGAGCATTGGGGATTAACTCCAAGGTGCACCCGGAAAACTGGGCAGATGCGTGATTCTGCCAACATGGTGGCCTGGGAGCCAACTTGAACATAATCGGGTTATGTGAAGTGTGTGACGGAAACGGAACTCGGGGAGGTTTGACCCGCGCATATGTCTTAAATTGACGTTGCGACGTGAGCAACGGGTCAGGAGGAACCATACTCATTCTATGTCGTTCGGTGGGAGCCGTTGGCATAGATGAGGGTCTTCAGCGGTCTATGGCTTAAATTGACGTGACCATGCCGGGAAGACAAAAATTCTCGCAAGATTGGTCGTCCAGGTGGCGGTGGTGAGACCGAGGTGTCTATAGCTTAAATTGACGTGACATTGATCGGTTCACCAAGAATGTACCCGGAGTGCAAGGGGTGTGTGGTCGTGCATGCCCACGCCTGTGATGAAGTGTTTATCTATACTGCTTGGGTATGCTAATAAAGTCCAGGGAAAGGAGCATCGCCGCCCCGAATTTGGGGGCGGGATCGTTATAATTTGGTCAGCATAGCTGACCGTTGCTTTTTTTTTGCCACCGTGTGGTGGATTGTTGCTTGCACGTACTGCGGAGCCGAGCGGTAAATAGCGGTCTAAATCCCAAGTTGCCGAGCCGGCCCTCGAAGGCCAAATTTTGAGTGTTTACTTGTTATATTCATGTGTGACCGGCCTGCGTGCCGTGGTATGGAAGACACATTTTATTTGAGTAAACAATTGTAAAGCCATAAGGCCGTGTACTTGTGTATTGTACTTCATTCATATTGGGTTTTATAGTGGGCATTCATGCTTATGGCTGGGTTCTTTTATTTGCAACTTTTAATAATTGCTTCTGCTAGAATTACTCTTTGTAGGATGTTTGTTATTAGTTGTATGGTATTCCATTGAGTAACCACCCGGTCTGTCTATGGTATATGACGTCGGGCCCCGGCCGGACCTCCTTCTATATGTTATGCGACGGATAGGGGGTCTTACAATTTGGTATCAGACTACTGGTTTTGGTCAGGCATAAAATGAATTCGTCGGCGAATTCTTTTTAAGGGGTGGTGAGCAAATGTATGTGCGTCATCGTTATAACATCAAAAGACCCATGAATGTCCACTTAGGAATGAAAATACACGTGTTTGAGGAACCTGCGTGTTCCTATAATTGTTGTTTGCAATTTTGTTTGGTCGCTTAACGGTGTTTTGTACAACTATAGGTGACCAGGAGTGGTGCAGGGCCGTCAGAACATCCGGTTTCTGAGGATTATAGTGCACCTAGTGACGTGCCTGCAACCCTTCCCTCCGCTGAAACCATAAGAATGGTGGTGGAAGCAGTGTTTGCTGCGATTGGTGCACAAAATGAAAGACGCGTGCAGTCCCCTATTTTTGAGGTAACTCCAATGCTGGGTGGTGTGATGGAGTAAACGGCATTTATAGAACATTTGGGTCAGCAGTTGAACATGCTTTTAGTGCAGGGTACGCACTCAATTGAGGAATATTTGCAAGTGTTTCTGATGATAAGACGCTACCCGTGCTCTGAAGTGGAGAGTGAGCAGTCAATGGTCGACAGGTTTTATAAAGGCCTGCGCGGCGAATTGCGAGTTTTGCTGCTAGGACCAAAACTATTGGGATTCCGAGAATTGGTGGAATCCGCTAGATCTTTGGAAGTAGATTTGGCAAAAGTCAATCGGATGTCGGAGTTCAGGGTACTAGACTCTCCAGATTCTGCAAAGTCTTTATACCGAAGGAGGAGGAACAAGAAGTCTAAAATGTCTACTGGTCAGGCTCCATATGATTGTTTTAAGTGTGGCAAGGAAGGGCACTTTGCCCGAGATTGTCGGAATGGTGCTCAGAAGTTAAAGAAAGCTATGTCAGGAGTAGGTATCGGACAAAGTGCTATAGATCTGAATCGAATCCAAGGAAGCAAAGACTTGGATATGCAATAGACGGAGTTCAAAATGCTGAACTCCTCAAAGTCTGCGTACCGTAGGTAGTATAAGAAGTTTAGGACTTCGGGTCCAGCTCCTTCTTCTGGTGCTTCTGGGACGACTATGGGTCGAACCCCGGGTGCATGCTTTAATTGTTGAAAGTCGGGACACTTTGCTAGAGACTGCTGGAGCGGACGTCCCAAGTCTGAGAAGCACGTTATCATGATGACAGGTACGGCTTAAAGTTACAGCATTTTAGCTTTAAATCGAACTGTTTGTGCTAAGCTTTGTTCTAATTTTCGATTAATTTGGCGAGAGCACCGTTCGCTTAGGGAGCTTCGCGTTCCCTTTTGACCAAAGGATTTGTATTGCGCGTCGGAGTACCTCTTTCGATGGCAAAAGACAAATTGGATACGTTGTTGTCTAATGATGCTCAATGCGCGCGGGTAGAATCTGTTGCGTTTAGGTGCGGATTGGTAGTCAAGACTTCGACTTACAAGCGTCGTTACTACCGCAAGGGGAGCTCGACGTAATCTTTGTTATGGACTGGCTCTCGGAGCAGCAAGCATACATTGATCGAAATCGCAAGAAAGTCAAGTTGGGAACTTGTCGTGAGACGACATTTGTGGGCTTGAAAGGGGTCAAGCATGACGTTGGTGTCTGCTCTTCAGATGGTTAAGGCGGTTTGGTGTGATGCCAAACCGATCATACGCTCTTCGTATCGATTAGTGCCTAAGGAGATGGTGGAACTGAAGGTGCAACTTCAAGAGTTATTGGAGCAAGGCTATGTGCATCCAAGTTCATCGCCCAGCATACCGGTCCTTTTGCGAAGAAGAAGGGCGGAAGCTTGAGACTTTGTATAGATTATCGAGAGCTGAACAAGCTATTGGAGAAGAATAAGTACCTGATCCCGAGGATTGATGATCTGTTTGACCAGTTAGACGGGTCGACGGTGTACTCAAAGTTGGATCTCAAGTCTAGATATTATCAGCTGAGGATAAGGGAGAGTGATATCCCCAAAACAGCTTTTAGTACGAGATACAGGCATTACGAGTTTACGGTCATGCCGTTTGGGCTAATGAATGCGCCGTCAGTGTTCATGGATTTGATGAACCGGACTTTAAGGGAGTACTTAGACCACATTGTGATCGTCTTCCTCGAGGACATATTAGTGTACTCGCAGAGTGAGGAAGATGACATAAAGCATCTACATTTGGTGTTGGAGATACTGAGGAGGAATTAATTGTATGTCAAGTTCTCCAAATGCGAGTTTTGGTTAATCTCAGTGGCATTCCTTGGGCACATAGTCAAAGGAGAAGGCATTTTGGTGGCTCCGACGAAGATTGTTGCGATACGAGAGTGGCCTGTGCTTTCTACGGTGGTGGAAGCACGGAGCTTTCTAGGGCTTGCCGGCTATTACAGGCACTTCATGGATAACTTCTCGCGGATAGCGTTACCCCTTACGACTTTGACGAGGAAAGATCAGAAGTTTATTTGGATGCCGGAGTGCGCACGAGCTTTTGAGGAGTTAAAGAGTCGGTTGACCACGACGCCTGTGCTGAGTTCGCCGAGTGGGACCGAAGGTTTTGAGAACTATAGCAATGCTTCGGGCAGTGGCTTGGGTTGTGTGCTACTACAGCACGGAAGTGTGATAGTGTATGGCTTGAGACAGTTGAAAGTGCACGAGAGGAATTATCTGGCCCATAATTTGGAGTTAGAGGCCGTGATTTTTGCCTTGAAGCTGTGGAGGCACTACTTGTATAGGGTAAGTGTCGATATCTATACCGACCACAAGAGCCTAAAATACTTGTTGGATCAGAAAGATCTAAGCATGCGACAGAGGAGATGGATGGAGTTCCTGGGGGACTACACGTTCAAGATCCATTGTGCCTGGGAAAGGCAACACGGTTGCGGACGCGTTGAGTCATCGGGCCCCAGCTCAAGCCAATTGGTTATCGGTTCATGACAAGCAGTTGGTTCGGGAGTTGGAGGCATTGGAGATCTCTTGCGTAGACAAGCAGTCGAGTGCAGAAGCGCTATTGAACTGGACGGAACTTCAGTATGACCTGGCTGATCGGATTCGGCAGGCTTTGGATATGGATGTCAGCATGAAGCAAATCATGGTTGAGGTTCTGTATGGGTCAAATTCCCAATTTGTTGTTGAGGACGGATTGCTTCGGAAAGACGGTCGTCTGTGCATCCCAAACGTGGGAAATTTGTGGGTGGAATTGTTGTACGAGGTGCATCATATCAAGTACTCGATTCACCCGGGGAGCACGAAGATGTATCGTGACGTGAAGAAATTGTTAAAATTCAACAAAACCGCAGAGGCCTCCTCGGATACCCTGTTGCAACTCAACAAACTGACGGAGAACACCCCACTTATATTGTTGAAAGTTTTCCCGGATCGTGGAGTTAGCAGGGGTTATCTCAACAAAGCAGTAACAACCAGCAACACATGCAGCACAAGCTTCTTTATTGATCAAGAGCAAACTTCTTTACAAGGCGAGATAAACATGGCGAGACATGCTTCACCAACACCCAAACCAGGAGAGCAGAGACAGTTACAAAGACAAGAAACAAAAACAAGCCGCGTGGACTCAACCACCAAGCCGCCGGTCTACTGCTGTGGAGTCCGCTCAGTCCGCCAGGTCGCCAGACAGCAACCCAAGCCGCGCGGACTACCCCTTATACCAATGCTTAGCTCTTCACCGCCGATATGCAGGCCGCCTGACCGTGAGGTCACCTAGCCGCCAGACCGCACGAGCTGCGTCACCGAATGGAACAGTCCGCCTGAAGCAGGCGACTTCCTGAACCCCGAACCAAGTTGCCAAAGAGAAGACCGCCTAGTCGCTATCCGCGACCTGCTGTTTACTGCCTGTTGCTTACCGCAGAGTCCGCACTGTCCCTGACCGCAATCAGAGCCAAGTCCTGGCTTTCCAGTGCTATCCGCACAACCTGCACAGCACAACCGGGTCAACTCTCAAACCGCGTGGACACCAAAGTCCAGACCGCAGAAAATTACGCGAGCTCAATTACTGTTCACTTAATTCGGTTCAGGTTGCATTCAAAGTTATATCCTGATGTGACAAGGGTCCTATTTATAGGCACGATGATGAGTATGGTCACCGCCCTAGCCGATAGGATCACCGCCACATCCCGCAGCAAGAACAAGTATGTCCGCCAGCCCGCGGACACACATTCCAGTTCGCTGCTCCTGTGCAGATAGCTAGTCCGCCCCAGCTTCTCCAAGGCCGGACTCCAATATCCAGCCCGCCTTGCCGCCAAGGGCCAAGCCAGGACCACCACAGCCGAACTCCACAACAGCTATGTCCTCCAATCCGCGGACAAGGCATCAGCCCGCATAACCCGAGCCCGCAGCCTCGCCATCAAGGCACCTGCCGGACTCAGCGGACACTCGGCTTCCGTCCGCACCTCCTGAGTCCATTGCCTCTATCTCCAAGGCACCGCCGGACTCAGCGGACACGCCGATCCAGTCTACTTACATAGCAAACTCCAATCCGCATTCCTGAATTCATAACCTCATCACAAGGCTAAACCGAACTCAGCGGACTCCAGCTCCAGTCCACATGCTCTTGCACAGGCAATCCTCCAGTCCGCATCCCCCAAGCTAGCACTCAAGGCAACAGCACTTCTACTAGGCTTGGCGGACTGAGAAAGTAGCCCGCGCTCCACTGCGCGATCTCCCCGGACTGATCCAACCTGGACTTGGTTCAGATCACACCAAGTCCAGTCCACTGGCCATAAGGGCCAGTCCGCACTTACAAGCGGACACTGGATCTAGCCCGCCATACCAGGCGACCTCCAGCTTCTGTCCGCACTGACCGGCGGGCTCCGCGGCTTCCACTTGCCGCTGCACTAGAGCAAGACCTAGGCAACTGCCAAACCGGCATGCCGAGCTCCAGTTCATCAGTCCGCTCCATGCCGGACTCCGCTAATAGGATTTCTATCCGCCTGGTTACTTCTTGGGATCCAACTATCTGCTGAGTATTCACCGGCCTGACAGACCGCTGCTGCTGTCCGCGTAGTCCGCGCGAACAGACCGCCCAGGCCGCCACAGAGCAAACCGCCTACAACATCCCTGCCGACTTAGCAGTCCGCAAACCCTGTCCGCGTAGTCCGCGCAGATAGGTTGCCCAAGCCTTCCATTCACCCACTTTCACTTCACAATTTTCAACACTCCCCCTTGAAGTGATAAGTGGTGAATAACTCCAGCAGCTCCCGTAACCTTGCACCTGGTCCTTCCAATAGCATCTACGAAGAGATGTCCAAGACATAGTCCTCGCCCCGTATATCATGGACCATGAGGGATCCCTCCAGCATCTCCCAAAAGGAGTCATGGTTCCCTCTGCCTTCTTCAGCTTCAACCTCCACTCATGCATCACAGGAGTATCACCAACTTCCTTGGGCACAAAAGCCCAAGCCTTGTTACCTCTGAGAGAAGTCACCTCTTCAGCCTTGGTGTCAACCACCTCCTTGATTCTAGTGGGGTCATCACAGCCAGAAGTACCTTGCTCGACCTGAGGGCTAACAAGGAAACACGGGACCAAGTCCGCCGTGTTCCCTTCGCTATATCGAGCTGGTAGCTTACTAATCCTCTTCGATCTCCGAAGAACCTGATCATGGCTAACCACCTCCGCTGCTTTTGAACCAGCTCCGTTCCTGGGCAAACCCGGAACAATGATCCCCGTGCTTCCTGAACAAGACGCCTCCTTACTGGAACCAAGAGCACCTGGACCAACGCTCCCCCTGCTACAAGAACCAGAAGACTCCCCTCTTCAACAATAACTCCCTGGAACATCGCTCCCCTTACTTCCTGAACCGAAAGCCTCCGCCTTCGAGCCAGAAGATCCTGGAGCATCGCTCTCCCTTCTTCCCGACTCTGACGCCTTTGCCCCGGAGCTAGAACAACATGGAACACCTGGTGACTCAGGTAACTCCACTTTCTTAGCAGTAGCCTCCTTCAGCCCACCATCTGACCTGCTTATCTCTAGCTCCACATGAGAGCTACCCCAATACGGCGTCAACTCATCAAAGACAATGTCTCTCGACACTATGATTTTCTTCATCGCAGGATCCATACACCTCCATCTTCTCCTCTGCTCATCATACCCAACAAAGACTAGCTTTATCTTGAGAACACCCGGAGAGTGTATGTAGCAGGTATATCCAAACACCCGAAGGTGCTTCACTGAGGGCTTCACTCTGAACATCAGCTCATAAGGATTCTTCACTATGATCGGACTAAGAGGCATCTGATTGATGACATGAGCAGCACAGGCCATCCCTTCCGCCCAAAGAGCCTTCGGAACGCCTTTACTCTGAAGCCAACACTTGCAGTCGCCGTTAACCAACGGATCATCCGAGCTGCAATACTACCTTGTTGTGAAGTATGTCCACAAGAAAACTCCTTCTGGATCCGTTGCTTCCTGCAAAAGTGTGAGAACTTGGTTGAGTCAAACTCACCACCGACACTTGTCCTCAACACCTTGATCCTCCGGCCAAGCTGGCCTTCCACAAGCTTCTTGAACTCCACTAACAAGCGCACCATGTTGGAGTTCTTCTTCATAAAGTATACCCATGTATACCTAGAATAGTCATAAACCAATATCAGCATGAACCTGCTGCCTCCAAGACTTGCCGTGACGGTCGGTCCCACCATAGCACAATGGACAACCGCCAATGGTGCTTTACATCTGGATTGTGCTTTATCAACCATGAAGTGATAGGCTCCACTTTCCTGACATCCCGCACACCCCCGACCATTGCCACAGGATGACAATCTAGGCAAGCCTCTTACGAGTCTTCTTTCCGCCATTGCTTTCAGCTTGTCCATCCCTACATGCCCCAGTCTTTCATGCCAGATAGCTGCACTTTCACTGGCATTCATCCGATCAGCTCCAGAACTAGTTGATGTCCCAACTACGTTCTTCTTCTTACCTCCAACATGAGCTACGTTCGCAGAGAGCAAGACAACCTTGCACTCCTTCCGAAGATGACCTTGCTGCTTGCATTTATAGCACCTTGGTCCTTCCTTCCTCTTCCTATCACGCCTAGGAGAAACACTCCCTTCTTCCTGATACAAAGTAGAGGGACCATCTTCAGCAGCAACCTTCACCTTCTTCCTGAACAACCCATCAAGGGAAGTCCAAACCTCCGCAGCTGACCGACATTCACTGATGTGGTCCAAGAGCTCCGATGAGATCACCTGCTTGAGAATAGACTCCGCTTTCGCATTTGTCTCCTTCCAAGCTCTCATCTCTTCAGCATTGCCAGCAGTATCCTCTTGTCTTCCTGCTCCGCATACAACCTCCCAATGGTCCTCGCCAAGAAGAAAGCTCTTCATACAGTACTTCCACCTTTTAAAGTTCATCTCTGTAAGAAGATCAATTCCAAGACAACTTGCATCCTCCACTGCCATGGTTCTACCACTAGTTTCCTCTACAGAAGAGCAACTACTTCCATTGAGCATTGCTTGACCACTCCAACAACCTCCCTCTGATACCATGTTAAAATTCAACAAAACTGCATAGGCCTCCTCGGATACCCTGTTGTAACTCAACAAACCGGCGGAGAACACCCCACTTATATTGTTGAAAGTTTTCCCGGATCGTGGAGTTAGCAGGGGTTATCTCAACAAAGCAGTAACAACCAGCAACACATGCAGCACAAGCTTCTTTATTGATCAAGAGCAAACTTCTTTACAAGGCGAGATAAACATGACAAGACATGCTTCACCAACACCCAAACCAGGAGAGCAGAGACAGTTACAAAGACAAGAAACAAAAACAAGCCGCGCGGACTCAACCACCAAGCCGTCGGTCTACTGCTGTGGAGTCCGCTCAGTCCGCCAGGTCGCTAGACCGCAACCCAAGTGAAAGAAATTGTACCTAATCACCTAAAGGGGGGTGAATAGGTGACCTTAATTCTTTTAAACTTTTAGGCAGTATAAATCACAGAATTCACAGAACATAAAACAGCAACCACAGAATCATTCACACACAGAGTACACACAATTTTATAGTGGTTATCCAAGGTCTGGGTACATCCACTTTCCCCCTTCGCCTATCTAGTAGTGTACTAGATTCGGCCAAACTCCTCCACTATTCCTCAGATCCTTAGATCTTACACTCAGAACCCCAAACAGGTTCCTACAACTCAGGCTCAAAGCCCTACCACTCAGTTTTCACCAAGACCTACACTCAGCCTTCAATAAGGCCTACACTCAGCCCTTAACAAGGCCTACACTCAGAGAAATGGATCTCCTACACTCAGGCACACATGCCCTACCACTCAGCCTTTATAATTTCAGGCTTACAACTCAGATCCCTAAGGATCCTACAATAAATTAAAATTACAATGAATAAACCTACAACTCAGAATGAGAGAGAAGAGTTGACAGGTTTCTTGATGAGTTTTTGGAAGAACTTTGCTGAGATCAACCTCCCTTGGCTTTCTTCAAAGCTTCTTGAATTTAGAACACAATAAGGTTAGTCTCTATGCAGCTGATCTTCAATCACTGCTAACTTAAGAATCAGATCTCAATCTGAAACTTGTCTTTACAGCCTGGTTCAACAGCTGTCTTCTTAGAAGGAGCTCTCTCTCTCTCTCTCCAACTTCTTAGATCTTTTGATCACTTCAATTGATTGTTGTTAATCATATTCTTTTGTTGACAGAATAAGCCTTTATATAGGCTTTCTTCATGGTGACCGGCTGATCCGGTTTCTAACAACTTTCTGACAGCTCTGACAGTTGCAGTAGACCGGCTGGAATGGCAGTTGTCAAGTCATCCAGTCACTTCTTGAATTCTCTGTATCTGTCTGAAAGTGTCGAGACAGTCAGTCTTTAAGTGTCGACACTGATAGACTAAGTGTCGACACAAGTAGACTAAGTGTCGACACTAGCCTTCATGGTGTCGACACAACTCCTTGTGTTGTAGAATCTGCTTCTCGACACTGCTTCTTCAACATGTGTCGACACTGATCCTGTGTGTCGACACAAGTTCTTCTTCTTTGATACTTAGTTGATTTCTTGTAAGTGTCAACACAACTCCTTTGTGTAGACACATCTTCTTGTGTTGATACTTGCTAAGTGTCGACACATCTCCTTGGTGTCGACACATGCCTTCTGTGTTGATACTTTTGCTGTGTGTCGACACTTCTCCTTGTGTCGACACATTCTTCTTGTGTTGAGACTTTGGCTGAGTGTCGACACATTCTTCATTATGTCGACACTTGTACTTAGACTCTGTTGAAGTTTCCTGAGTGTCGACACAGCCTCCTAGTGTCGACACTTTCTGAAGTCGACAAAGTTCCTCTGGGTGTCGACACTGCTTCTAAGTGTCGACACAGCTTCTCTGGTCATTTCTTCATTGAATGTCGACACAACCTGTATGTGTCGACACTTTCCTTCTGGTGTCGACTCTGCATTCCTGGTGTCGACAAAATTACTCCAAGTGTCGACACTTCTTCTCTGGGTGTCGACACAAGTCTTCTTAAGTGTCGACACTTCTCTTCTGGGTGTCGACACATGGACTTAGAAACTTTTCATCTTTCCCTGCAAATACTTAACCTGCACAACTAAACTCAAAACACATCAAATACATTTTGATGTATATCATTGAGTAGGGTGAGGGTTCTTCAAATCAGGTACATATTTTCCAATGTACCCAACAATCTCCCCCTATTTGGAGAAGTCATAACCCTTAGTCAATGATATACCCCATACATAACAAATTTACAGTATGATGTAAAACAGGATTATATAATAGGGTAAGTACATAAACATATATTAAACAAGATATGTATACACAAATATCTCAGAACAGTAATGTAATAGATTTAACACATATCACATTGTTCTAACAACTTTCACATATTCATTATTCAAAAGTTTACAGAAAGTTGAATGCAACTGATTACGCATAGTAAACTTAAGAAAAATTTCTATCCTAAGGCTGCTCAGGCTCCTTGATCACAATGCCCTTTCCTGATTGTATCTTTGCTTGGACTGGGGCTTCAGCATCTTCAGCAGCAGCAGGCTTCTTTCCTTTAAGATCCTTCTTTTTCAATTCTTCAGCTTTGATCTTTTGTCTTTCAAAGTAATGATAAGGCTTTGGAAAGTACTTGTTAGGCTCCTGGGCAGTAGGAGGTAGCTTTCCCATCTTAGCCTTTCTTCTATATTGCACAATGGCCTCTTGCCTACTCTCATGCTTCCTCCACTCCAGTTCAGAATACCACTTGTTTCTATCCTGGATATTATCCTTGGCAGCCTTCCATGCAGTCAAGATGATATTCCTGGAAGTGGGGCTCCATTGTTCAAAATCAGGCCTAAGTTCAGCTTGCTCTCTGAATCTTTTCTTAGACAATTGAGTCTCTTGGTCCTTTAATAAGGCCTCTTGGTCTTTCAGAATTGCCTCAGGTACTGACTGAACTACTTTCTCTATGATGACCTTCTGATTTCCCTTGGGAGGGCTATACATTGACTGTATATCTTGATGTATCATATCAAAGTCTGGTGGAGGGTATATTACTTGAGCCACTTCAGCTTGCTCCCCTCCAAGATATGCAGGATTAATTCCAAACTCTGCAACATTGTCATCATCACATAATGGAGGATATCCAAGGGTGGCTCTGATGGAATTTGAAATCCACTTTGCATGATCAGAGCCTGCTTTGACTAACACCCTCTCCCCCTTTATGACTTCTCTTTCAATGTGATCCCTAAGATCATCTTTCTGAAACCTTATTTCTGCATTCAGATAGTTTACTCCATCCTTGTAGAAAGGTTTCAACCTTTGGAGCTTTTTAGTTATTAGCTTCTGGGAATCTTGAAGTGCAGAAGTAACAGCAGTGATACCTTCATGTAATGCTTTATCAAATTCTGCCTTAGCTGTAGCACTTGCTGTAGTTTGACCAGTAGTTATATTCTTCATTTCTGTTACTATTGCATTGTGTGAAGCAGTGAGATTATCATTCATTCTCAGCTGGTTCTCCAGGACATAGCCTTGCTTCACTACAATATCATCTACTTGTGTTTTGATCTTCTCTTGATGAGTGGCCAGATAGACTACTGCATTTCCTCTTCTTGGCACTTGCAGCCTCTTCATCCTCTGAGGCAGATGTGCTGGCTATTTCAACTCTTTCCTTTGGGCTAGGAGGTAAATCCTTCCTAGGTAACTCCTCAGCATGCTGTTGCATTTCAGGTTCTTGGCTTGCAGTTTCTACTTCAATCTCCACATGCTCCCCCTCAACATTGACCTTCTCCCCCTCAGCAGCATCTTTCTCTTTCTCAAAATCTATTTGGAGAAGATCAGGGAATAGCTCTTCTAAGGTAAATTCATGTTGATGATGGGCTGGAGAATCTCTAATCTCATCAACCACTTGATCAGCAACAGATGTGTCCTCCATGACAACATCTTGGGGTTGACTAGGAATCTGAGGTTGCTGATTAGCATCAGATAATGTGTCAGTCATAACTTCATTCTCAATAGAGAAATTTAATTGGTTGATTTAAGTTATTACCTCATGTATAGTTTGGGTAGCCTGTTCACTCTCTAGTGGAGTTGGCTCATCCAACAGTAGAGGCTCCCCCTGGAGTGGATCTAGGTGAATTGGGCTTGCTGGTGGTAGCTCCCCCTGCCTTGGTGCATCTTATTGTCTAGCAGGAGATTGTCCAGCATTTCCAGTTTCTTCCTCATCAGGAGTAAAAACAACTTGCTCTTCAGAGCTGCTTGAGAATTCTTGAGCCACAGGGGATGTCTTCTTCTTCTTTTTCTGGGGTGTGTCCTTTACTGGAGATGGCAGTTCTTTGGTCAGTACTCTTTCCCATCTTGAGAAAATTCTCATATCCATCTTCCTCATGTGGTTAATCTTTGAACCTGTAGCTTGGTTCATTACCTCAGGTATACTGCCAGCTAGGTAAAGACTTAGTATTCTACCCAGATTTGGCTTCTTCATACTCTCTTTTATCTTCTCAAACACAACTGTAGACCAATCAGTTTCTAATTTGAAGATAATTTTTGTCATTAGACTGAACATATAAGCAGATATTCTATCATGTCCTCCAGATTTGCTCAGGATAGCGTTGCCAACAATTTCAGATAAAAATTTGCCTTGGCTGTTCATTCCTTTTCTATTGAATACAGATCCTATTTTCATGTTGGAGTCCAGTCCACACCATGTTAGTGCTTCTCTAGTCTTAGAAGCAGAAACATCTTCTTCTTCCTTAGTCCTTGGTAGTTGAAGTACCTTTCTCAGACTCTTAGGAGAGACCTTCACCTTTGCCCCATGAACTCTGGACTTTAGCTTGAGTCCTGATTCATCTAGTGTTGCTCCATTCAGAAACTCCAGGACCTCCTTCTTCCAGATCTTGATCGGTTCTGAAACAAGAAATTCTAACCTAGTCTCAGCTATTAGGGTTACAACGCCTTTGATCTCGGGTTCCGTGTCATCAAATGCGTGTCGCACGAGTTTATATCCTTCATTCACATTCTCTTCTAGCTTGGGCGTCATTAGGGTTTGAAGAAATTTGAATTTAGAGAAGAGAGATATCGACACACAAGTTTGGTCTCGAAACTTTGGTGAGCGTGTCGACAGACAATGGCGAAAACCTATTTATACCTTTCTAGAATCGAAGATGAAAGGGCGCGTCAAAATGCTTAAATTGTGTCGACACAGACTTATAATGTCTCGACAACTATGTGTCGACACAAGTATAGTCGACAGAATATATGTGTCGATACTTGTTTATGTGTCGACACTGCTAAGATCGACACTTAGTCGAGACATTACTAGACTAATTCTGTGTCAAGTCTAAGTGTCGACACCACCTTGGATGTGTCGACACCCACATTGCATGTGTCGACACTAATTTTTCTGAAGTGTCGACACAGACTGTCTAGATGTGTCGACACCATTTCTCTGAAATGTCGACACCACTTCTATGTGTCGACACAGACAACTCTGTGTGTCGACACCTTTTTACTTAGCCAATTTTGAAAACTTATTCTAAGTTTATCATCCGTAATTCAATTTTAAATTTATTGAATTTGGTTTCATCTAAGAGCTTGGTATACATGTCAGCTAGCTGATTATCTGTATTAACACACTCTAGTGAAATATCTCCTTTTTCTACATGTTCCCTTAGAAAATGGTATTTTATTTCTATGTGCTTAGTCCTACTATGGGAGACAGGATTGTTTGCAATAGAAATAACACTAGTAGAATCACAAAATAGAGGTGTTCTACTTACTTGATTACCATAATCTTCAAGCTGATGTTGTATCCATAGAAGTTGAGCACAGCAACTTCCTGCAGTAACATACTCTGACTCTGCTGTGGAGATAGCCACACTTGTTTGTTTCTTGCTACTCCATGATATCAGTCTTCCACCTAGGAATTGACAGGTACCTGTTGTACTCTTTCTGTCTTCCTTGCAGCCTGCAAAATCTGCATCTGAATAACCTGTCAGATCAAAGTCTCCATTCCTAGGGTACCAAAGGCCTAGATAAGGAGTGCCCTTAAGGTATCTCAATATTCTTTTGACTGCTGTCGAATGAGATTCTTTAGGGCAAGTTTGGTACCTAGCACAGACACATGCAGCATACATGATATCTGGTATACTAGCAGTCAAATACAATAGGGAGCCAACTGTTAAAATTCAACAAACCGCAGACACCCCCTTGGATACCCTGTTGAAAACTCAACAAACCGAAGGAGAATACGCCCACTTATAATGTTGAAAGTTTTCCCGGATCGTGGAGTTAGCAGGGGTTATCTCAACAAAGCAGTAACAACCAGCAACACATGCAGCACAAGCTTCTTTATTGATCAAGAGCAAACTTCATTACAAGGCGAGACATACATGGCGAGACATGCTTCACCAAAACCCAACACCGGGAGAGCAGAGACAGTTACAAAGACAAGAACAAAAAACAAGCCGCGCGGACTCAATCAACAAGTCGCCGACCTACTGCTGTGGAGTCCGCTCAGTCCGCCAGGTTGCCAGACCGCAACCCAAGCCGCACGGACTCACCCTTACTCCAATGCTTAGCTCTTCACCACCGGTCTGCACGCCGCCAGACCGCACAAGCTACGTCACCGAATGGAACAGTCTGCCTAAAGCAGGCGACTTCCTGAACCCCGAACCAAGTCGCCAAAGAGAAGACCGCCTGGTCGCTATCCGCGACCTGCTGTTTACCGCCTGTTGCTTAATCGCAGAGTCCGCACTGTCCCTGACCGCAATCAGAGCCAAGTCCTGGCTTTCCAGTGCTATCCGCACAACCTGCACAGCACAACCGGGTCAACTCTCTATCCGCGCGGACACAAAGTGCAGGCCGCAGCAACTTACGCGAGCTCAAATACTGTTCACTTACTTCGGTCTAGGTTCTTCTTCCTGATGTGACATGGGTCCTATTTATAGGCACGACGATGAGTATGGTCACCGCCCTTCCCGATAGGATCACCGCCACAACCCGCAGCAAGAACTAGTGTGTCCGCTAGCCCGCGGACACACATTCCAGTTCGCCGCTCCTGTGCAGATAGCCAGTCCGCCCCAGCTTCTCCAAGGCCGGACTCCAATATCCAGTCCGCCTTGCCGCCAGAGACCAAGCCAGGACCACCACAGCTGGACTCCACAACAGCCGTGTCCGCCATTCTGCGGACAAGGCATCAGCCCGCAAAACCCGAGCCCGCAGCCTCGCCATCAAGACGCCTGCCGGACTCAGCGGACACCCGGCTTCCGTCCGCATATCCCAAGTTCATTGCCTAATCACCAAGGCATTGCCGGACTCAGCGGACACGCCGATCCAGTCCGCGTACACAGCGAACTCCAGTCTGCTTCCCTAAGTCCATAACCTCATCACAAGGCTCAACCGGACTCAGCGGACTCTGGCTCCAGTCCGCACGCTCCTGCACAAGCAATCCTCCAGTCCGCATATCCCCAAGCTAGCACACAAGGCAACAGCACTTCTACTAAGCTTGGCGGACTGAGAAATCAGCCCGCGCTCCACTGCGCGATCTCCCCGGACTGAGCCAACCTGGACTTGGTTCAGTTCCCACCAAGTCCAGCCCACTGGCCGCAAGGGCCAGTCCTCACTTAGAGGCGGACACTGGATCTAGCCCGCCATACCAGGCGACCTCCAGTTTCTGTCCGCGCTGACCGGCGGTCTCCACGGCTTTCACTTGCCGCTTCACTAGAGCAAGACCAAGGCATCTGCCAAACCGGTCTGCCGAGCTCCAGTTCTTCAGTCCGCTTCAAGCCGGACTCCACGGATAACATTCCTATCCGCCCGGTTACTTCCTGGGAGTAAACCGACTGCTGAGCATACACTGGCCTGTCAGACCGCCGCTGCTGTCCGCGCAGTCCGCGCGAACAGACCGCCCAGGCCGCCACAGAGCAAACCGCCTACAACATCCCTGCCGACCTAGCAGTCCGCCAACCCAGTCCGCGTAGTCCGCGCGGATAGGTTTCCCAAGCCTTCCATTCACCCACTTTCACTTCACAGAATTCAACACTCCCCCTTGAAGTGAGAAGTGGTGAATAACTCCAGCAGCTCCCGTAACCTTGCACCTGGTCCTTCCGATAGCATCTACGAAGAGATGTCCAAGACATAGTCCTCGCCCCGCATATCATGGACCATGAGGGAGCCCTCCAGCATCTCCCAAAAGGAGCCATGCTTCCCTCTGCCTTCTTCAGCTTCAACCTCCACTCATGCATCACAGGAGTATCACCAACTTCCTGATTCTAGTGGGGTCATCACAGCCAGAAGTACCTTGCTCGACCTGAGGGCTAACAAGGAAACACGGGACCAAGTCCGCCGTGTTCCCTTCGCTATATCGAGCTGGTGGCTTACTGATCCTCTTCGATCTCCGAAGAACCTGATCATGGCTAACCACCTCCGCTGCTATTGAACCAGCTCCGTTCCCGGGCAAACCCGGAACAATGCTCCTTTTGTTCCCTGAACAAGACGCCTCCTTACTGGAACCAAGAGCACCTGGAGCAACGCTCCCCCTGCTACCTGAACCAGAAGACTCCCCTCTTGAACATGAACTGCCAGGAACATCGCTCCCCTTGCTTCCTGAACCGGAAGCCTCTGCCTTCAAGCCAGAAGGTCCTGGAGCATCGCTCCCCCTTCTTCCCGACTCTGACGCCTTTGCCCCGAAGCTAGAACAACCTGGAGCACCTGGTGACTCAGGCAACTCCACTTCCTTAGCAGCAGCCTCCTTCAGCCCACCATCTGACCTGCTTATCTCTAGCTCCACATAAGAGCTACCCCAATACGGCGTCAACTCATCAAAAACAATGTCTCTCGACACTATGAGTTTCTTCGTCGCAGGATCCATACACCTCCATCTTCTTCTCTGCTCATCATACCCTACAAAGACTAGCTTTGTTTTGAGAGCACCCGGAGAGTGTATATAGCAGGTAGATCCAAACACCCGAAGGTGCTTCACAGAGGGCTTCACTCCGAATATCAGCTCATAAGGAGTCTTCATTATGATCGGACAAAGAGGCATCCGGTTGATGACATGAGCAGCACAGGCTATTCCCTCTGCCCAAAGAGCCTTCGGAACGCCTTTACTCCGAAGCCAACACTTGCAGGTCTCCGTTAACCAACGGATCATCCGAGCTGCAATACTACCCTGTTGTGAAGTAAGTCCACAAGAAAGCTCCATCCGGATCCCTTGCTTCCTGCAAAAGCGTGAGAACTCGGTTGAGGCAAACTCACCACCGAAACTTGTCCTCAACACCTTGATCCTCCGGCCAAGCTGGCCTTCGACAAGCTTCTTAAACTCCACAAACAAGCGTACCATGTTGGACTTCTTCTTCATGAAGTATACCCAAGTATACCCAGAATAGTCATCAACCAATATCAGCATGAACCTGCTGCCTCCAAGACTGGCCGTGACGGTCGGTCCCACCAGAGCACAATGGACAACCGCCAATGGTGCTTTACTCCTGGATTGTGCTTTGTCGACCATGAAGCGATAGGCTCCACTTTCCTGACATCCCGCACACCCCCGACCATCGCCATAGGATGACAATCTAGGCAAGCCTCTTACGAGTCTTCTTTCCGCCATTGCTTTCAGCTTGTCCATCCCTACATGCCCCAGTCTTTCATGCCAGAAAGCTGCACTATCACTGGCATCCAGCCGATCAGATCCAGAACTAGTTGAAGTCCCAACTACGTTCGTCTCCTCCCTCCCTACCTGAGCAACGTTCGCCGAGAGCAAGGTAACCTTGCACTCCTTCCGAAGATGACCTTGCTGCTTGCATTTATAGCACCGTGGTCCTTCCTTCCTCTTCCTATCACGCCTAGGAGAAACACTCCTTTCTTCCTGATATGAAGTAGAGGGACCATCATCCGCAGCAACCTTCACCTTCTTCCTGAACAACCCATCAAGGGAAGTCCAAACCTCCGCAGCTGACCGACATCCACTGATGTGGTCCAAGAGCTCCGATGAGATCACCTGCTTGAGAATAGACTCCGCTTTCGCATTTGCCTCCTTCCAAGCTCTCATCGCCTCAGCATTGCCAGCAGTATCCTCTTGTCTTCCTGCTCCGCATACAACCTCCCAAAGGTCCTCGCCAAGAAGAAAGCTCTTCATACAGGACTTCCACCGTTCACAGTTCGCCTCTGTAAGAAGATCAATACCAAGACAGCTTGCATCCTCCACTGCCATGGTTCTACCACTGGTTTCCTCTTCAGAAGAGCAACTACTTCCATTGAGCACTGCTTGACCACTCCAACAACCTCCCTCTGATACCATGTTAAAATTCAACAAACCGCAGACGCCCCCTTGGATACCCTGTTGAAAACTCAACAAACCGAAGGAGAATACGCCCACTTATAATGTTGAAAGTTTTCCCGGATTGTGGAGTTAGCAGGGGTTATCTCAACAAAGCAGTAACAACCAGCAACACATGCAGCACAAGCTTCTTTATTGATCAAGAGCAAACTTCTTTACAAGGCGAGACATACATGGCGAGACATGCTTCACCAAAACCCAACACCGGGAGAGCAGAGACAGTTACAAAGACAAGAACAAAAAACAAGCCGCGCGGACTCAATCAACAAGTCGCCGACCTACTGCTGTGGAGTCCGCTCAGTCCGCCAGGTCGCCAGACCGCAACCCAAGCCGCGCGGACTCACCCTTACTCCAATGCTTAGCTCTTCACTGCCGGTCTGCACGCCGCCAGACCGCACAAGCTGCGTCACCGAATGGAACAGTCCGCCTAAAGCAGGCGACTTCCTGAACCCCGAACCAAGTCGCCAAAGAGAAGACCGCCTGGTCGCTATCCGCGACCTGCTGTTTACCGCCTGTTGCTTAATCGCAGAGTCCGCACTGTCCCTGACCGCAATCAGAGCCAAGTCCTGGCTTTCCAGCGCTATCCGCACAACCTGCACCGCACAACCGGGTCAACTCTCTATCCGCGCGGACACAAAGTCCAGGCCGCAGCAACTTACGCGAGCTCAAATACTGTTCACTTACTTCGGTCTAGGTTCTTCTTCCTGATGTGACATGGGTCCTATTTATAGGCACGACGATGAGTATGGTCACCGCCCTTCCCGATAGGATCACCGCCACAACCCGCAGCAAGAACTAGTGTGTCCGCTAGCCCGCGGACACACATTCCAGTTCGCCGCTCCTGTGCAGATAGCCAGTCCGCCCCAGCTTCTCCAAGGCCGGACTCCAATATCCAGTCCGCCTTGCCGCCAGAGACCAAGCCAGGACCACCACAGCCGGACTCCACAACAGCCGTGTCCGCCATTCTGCGGACAAGGCATCAGCCCGCAAAACCCGAGCCCGCAGCCTCGCCATCAAGACACCTGCCGGACTCAGCGGACACCCGGCTTCCGTCCGCATATCCCAAGTCCATTGCCTAATCACCAAGGCATTGCCGGACTCAGCGGACACGCCGATCCAGTCCGCGTACACAGCGAACTCCAGTCCGCTTCCCTGAGTCCATAACCTCATCACAAGGCTCAACCGGACTCAGCGGACTCTGGCTCCAGTCCGCACGCTCCTGCACAAGCAATCCTCCAGTCCGCATATCCCCAAGCTAGCACACAAGGAAACAGCACTTCTACTAAGCTTGGCGGACTGAGAAATCAGCCCGCGCTCCACTGCGCGATCTCCCCGGACTGAGCCAACCTGGACTTGGTTCAGTTCCCACCAAGTCCAGCCCACTGGCCGCAAGGGCCAGTCCGCACTTAGAGGCGGACACTGGATCTAGCCCGCCATACCGGGCGACCTCCAATTTCTGTCCGCGCTGACCGGCGGTCTCCACGGCTTCCACTTGCCGCTTCACTAGAGCAAGACCAAGGCATCTGCCAAACCGGTCTGCCGAGCTCCAGTTCTTCAGTCCGCTTCAAGCCGGACTCTGCGGATAACATTCCTATCCGCCCGGTTACTTCCTAGGAGTAAACCGCCTGCTGATCATACACTGGCCTGTCAGACCGCCGCTGCTATCCGCACAGTCCGCGCGAACAGACCGCCCAGGCCGCCACAGAGCAAACCGCCTGCAACATCCCTGCCGACCTAGCAGTCCGCCAACCCAGTCCGCGCGGATAGGTTTCCCAAGCCTTTCATTCACCCACTTTCACTTCACAGAATTCAACACCAACTATCCCTCTATACAAAGTCTCATCTACAGGTTTCCCTACATCATCTTTGCTAAGAGACATACTTGACCCCATAGGAGTTTTCATGGTACTGGATGATTCCATACCATACTTCTTTATCAATTCTAGAGTGAACTTAGACTGGCATATGGATAAACCATTCTCAGTCTGTCTAACTTGGAGACCCAAGAAGAACTTAAGTTCCCCCATACTGCTCATTTCAAATTATCCTTGCATAAGTTTTGCAAACTTTCTGCAAAGACTATTTTCTGTAGACCCAAATATGATGTCATCTACATATATTTGGACTAGAATGATCTTGCATCTGCATTCCCTAAGGAATAGAGTCTTGTCTATTTTCCCCCTTGTGAATTTATTATCAATGAGGAAACTAGACAGGGTCTCATACCAAGCCCTAGGGGCTTGTTTTAACCCATACAATGCCTTCCTAAGTCTATAAACATAATTAGGTTTAGTTAAATCAACAAAACCTGATGGCTATTCAACATATACTTCTTCCTTCAGATTTCCATTCAGAAAAGCTGACTTAACATCCATTTGGTATACTTTAAACCCTTGATAGGTTGCATAGGCCAAGAACATCCTTATTGCCTCCTGTCTGGCTACTGGAGCAAAGGTCTGATCAACATCAATACCTTCTTCCTGCCTATATCCCTTAGCAACCAGTCTTGCTATGTTCTTTATAATCACTCCAAGTTCATCCAACTTGTTCCTAAAGATCCACTTGGTTCCAATTATGTTGTGATCTTTTGGTTTTGGAACTAGCTCCCAGACTTTGCATCTTTTGAACTGGTTCAGCTCCTCTTGCATAGCCTCAATCCAATGAGGGTCTAGGATGGCTTCTTTGGTTCTACCTGGGATAGAAAGCTGGAGTAGAGTACTGAACTTAGATTTCTGCTCCTTGTTTGTACCCCTTGTCTGAGATCACCAATAATTTGATTGGCTGGATGATCTTTTAGATGTCTATTTGCTGGAGGCAGCCTGTCTTCAGGTTGTACTCCTTCAGCTTCTTCAACTTGCTGCACTCCTTGGTCTTCTTCTGCATCAGGTGCATCTAGTACTCCCCTAGACAATAGCCACTATCATCCACATGCTGACTTGCAGTAGATCCTTCTTCAATAGTAAGCTTCTCCATCTTCTCAGTTACACCTGTGGAGCTGCAAATACTTCTAGACAATTCATTGTTAATGAGTCTAGCTTCATCAAATACTATATGTACTGACTCTTCTACAACTTGAGTAGTCAAGTTGTAGACCCTATAAGCCTTACTGTTGTTGCTGTACCCAACAAAGATCCCCTCTTGGGATTTGGCAGCAAACTTGGTTAAGTAAGACTTACCATTGTTAAGTATATAACATTTACAACCAAAGATCCTGAAATAGGATAGATTTGGTTTTCTGACTTTCACAATCTCATAGGGGGTCTTATTGTGACTTTTGGTGATAGTTGCCCTATTAATTACATGGCATGCAGTGTTTACTGCCTCAGCCCAGAAATATTCTGGGGGAGATGTGTCACTTAATAGGGTTCTACCAGCCTCTATCAAGGTTCTATTTTTCCTTTCAGCAATGTCATTTTGCTGAGGTGTTCTTGGTGAATAAAATTCCTGAAATATCCCAAATTCTTCACATAGCTTTGTCATACTGTCAGACTGGAATTTAGTACCATGGTCACTTCTTATTTTGACCACTGTATTGTCTAACTCATTCTGAATTTGTTTGACAAAACTATAGAAGATACTAGGAGTTTCAGATTTCTGTCTAAGGAAGAACACCCAGGAAAACCTTGAGTAGTCATCTACAACTACAAATGTGTAGACCATCCTACCTAGGCTGTGAACTGGCATAGGACCAAAAAGATCCTTATGCAAGAGGTATAAGCACCTCACAACTGTTGAAATTTGTGAAGTGGAAGTGGGTGACGGGACAGGCCGCGCGGCCTGTGCGGACAGCTTTGGCGGACAGGGCGGACTGGGCGGACTGTGGGTTGCGGCCTGGTGAGAAGTCTGGTGGAAGCCGGCTGTGTTCTGAGCGGGTTGTTGCATGGAGTCCGCGGTTTGGTGCGGCCTGGTATCTGCGGATAGAGAGGCTTGCGGACTGGTGCATTGCTCAGTGGCCGCGGGTGCATGCTTGCGCTGTTGGCGAGTTGGTTCGAGTTCGCGGGAAGCCTTGTGGACTGGTGTGTCCGCGGTTGGGGCTGTTGCGGACTGGACCTTGAGCTTGGCTGAGGCCTTGTCAAGCTCAGGTGTTACAGCAGGTCTTGCTGTGGAGACCGGTTGGCGGACTGATGTTTGGAGTCCGGCTTGGTGCTACTGCGTTGGACAAGTGCGAGGAGCTCGCGGACTGGTTGCGGTCTGTGCTAGGGTGTTTGGCGGACGGGACGTTGTGTCCGCCATGCTCGCACTGGCCCTTGATGGTTTTGGACTTGGTCACACTTGGTGTCAAGTTCATGGTGTCCGCCGTATCCGCCAAGTCCGCTGTGACCGGGCGGACTGTTGCTGTTTGCCTTTGGTCGTGGACTTGTGGCGGATTGAGGTGTGAGTCTTGCGGACTGCCTCGGGTTGGTGCGGACTGCCATTGAAGAGGGTGCTGTCCTGAAGCAGTTGGAGCTTTGCGGGCTGGTGCCTTGTCCGCTTAGCTTGGGCGGACTGGAGAGGGTTCGTCATTGGTTGTCTTGCTCCTGGCGGTTTCCCTTGGTGACTGGCTAAGTCCTCGCGGACTGAGCGGACGGTCGGTTGTATTCGCGCGGGCTGGGGCGGTGTCGCTATCTCATGGGCGGTGACCACACTCCTCATTCGGCCTATAAATAGGACCCCCCTGGCACATCTACAGTAACCTAAGTAACGTGAGTGAACAGTAAATTGGGTTGGGCGAGTGCTGCGGTCTGTGTTTTTCAGTCCGCGCGGATTGTTTCAGGCTGACGGTTTACTGTGTGCAGGTCGCGCGGATAACTTCAAGGAGCCAGGAGTTTGGCTGTGACTTCGGTCAGTGCTTGGAAGTGTGCGGTCTCTGCGGACTCAGCAGGAGGTCGCTCTGCAACTTGTCAGTTCTGTTTCAACTTTCCCAGTTTCAATAACCTGTCCGCCGGCTTCAGGCGGGTAGGGGAGTTCCTCAGTTCGGGTTCAGCAGGAGGTGAATAACGGTCTGTCCGCGCGGCCTCGCGGTCTCGGCGGACTCCGTGGTATTCGGCGGATTGCAGCATAGCTTGGGCGAGCTCAGCGGTCTCGGCGGTCTCGGCGACCTCGCGGTCTCGGCGGACTGGAGTGCTGTCCGCCCGGCTTGTTTTTTGGTTCTTTCTGTTTACAGCTGTAATACTAGCGAAATCATGTCTCGCTATGTATGCCTCGGATTGTAAAGAAGTGAATGCATAATAAGACTTTCTTGTGCATCCATTGTTTTGTTGGGTGCAACCTCTAGTCCTTGGGTTTCCGCAGGTTCAGCGTGCGAACTGGGTAGTTCCGAAGATATTAATTTGGTGTTTGGGCTATCTTGCTGACCACGTTGAGAAAATTTAACATGGTATCAGAGGGAGGTTTCTGAGGTTGCGGAGGTTCAGTTGCGTGAGCGGAGGTCAGCCAGTGTTGTTACTCAGTGATTGAGTGGTGATCAACCTGTGTTGTTGCTCGGAGCTGCTGAAGGGTACCAACAGGTGGTTGCAATGGAAGGAAGCTTAGCAAGAGGTCTCGGCATTGAACTCTTAACGCCGACTAACTATAAAAAGTGGAAGTCGTGCATGAAGAGTTATCTTCTAGGCGAGGAGCTGTGGGAAGTCGTCGGTGGAGACGACAGACAGGAAGTAACTGCTGCTTTCGGTACTGCTGAACAGGTGAGGCTCTGGAGAAGAACTAATGCTAAGGCAGAGTTCGTTCTGAAGAGAGCTGTCTCTCCGGAACTGTTTGATCACATCATTGGGTGTGAGTCGGCTGCTGATATTTGGACAACCATTGATGAGTTGTTCAATAGGAAGAATGTGGCGCGTCTTCAGTTCCTGGAGAATGAGTTGGCCAGGGCAACTCAGGGAGACCTTTCCATCTCCAGGTACTTCTTAAAGATGAAGAGCTTGTGTGCTGAGCTGTCGGCTCTGGATCCTGATGAGCCTATCTCTGAGGCAAAGATGAAAAGGCACATTTTCCGCAGCTTGCGGAAGGAGTATGTGGCCTTTGTTACGTCTGTTCAAGGGTGGGCTACTCGGCCGTCTCTGCTGGAGCTGGAGAATCTGCTTGCCTCGCAGGAGAGCTTAGCAAGGCAGATGGCTGGAGTGAATCTGAATCAGGAAGGCAGCGAGGCTCTCTTCTCAGGCAAGAAGAAGGGATGGGAAGGGAAGAAGAAGAAGAAGGTGCAGGCCGCTGGTGAGAAGGAGACTTCAACTTCGTATCCGCCGGAGAGGAGCAATGCTCCTAAGGACTGGAAGAAGAATCTGAAGTGCTACCGGTGTCATCAGCGAGGGCACTTCAAGCGGGACTGCAAGGTCAAACTGCATCCTGGGCATGCTGTGGGAAAGGAGGAAGCTTGCTCGCGAAGTGAAGAAGCAGAATGGGGATGAGCTTTCATGACGGGCACTTGTGTCCGGGCCTTATCTGCTGAGGACTTCAACAGCGAGTTGATCATCGACTCCGGGTGTGGTCATCACCTCACCGGAGACAAGTCGAAGTTCACCTCCATGTAGGCTTACTCAGGTAATGAAGTTATTATCACTGCTGATAATACTGTTTATGCAGTAGAGAAGGAGGGGGTCGTGTCTTTGGGTAGTGATCAGGGGCCACTCACGTTAAGGAGTGTGTATCACGTGCCGAGCATGAAGAAGAACCTCTTCTCGGTGACCAACGCGGTGGACGCTGGCTATCACATTCTGTTTGGGCCAACAGACGTGAGGTTCCTTCGCAACGTATCAGCGGTAAAGGCTGATGTTGCTCATGTTGGGAGGAGGGTGAAGAACTTGTTTGTTCTTTCCACCAGTGCCTATGTTGATAGGATGAGGGCTAATGATAGTGCGGCTATCTGGCATGAGAGGCTGGGGCATGTTGGCATGGACAAGCTAAAGGCAATGGCGAGTAGAAGTCTGGTGAGGGGTTGCCGATGTTGTCCTCCTTTGGTGATGGGCATGTTTGTGCGGGCTGTCAATACGGTAAGGCACATCGCCTTCCGTTTGATAAATCTCAAACAAGGAGCAAGAAACCATTGGAGTGTGTTCATGGCGACCTGATGGGACCGACTGTTACAGCCAGCCTTGGTGGAAGCAAATACATGCTTGTCTTGGTTGATGACTACTCAAGGTATACTTGGGTGTACTTCTTAAAGGAGAAGTCGGAAGCCTTCCGTTTGTTCGTGGAGTTCAAGGAGTTGGTAGAAGGCCGGCTTGGCTTGTGGATTAAGAAGTTTAGAACTGATAACGGGGGGGAGTTTGTCTCCTCCGAGTTTTCTAACTTCTGCAGGAAGCACGGGATCCAACGGGAGCTTACATGTGCTCACACTCCACAACAAAATGGGGTAGCGGAGCGGAAGATCCGTCATTTGACGGAAACCTGCAAATGCTGGCTGCATGCGAAAGATATCCCGAGGTCCTTTTGGGCGGAGGGAATGTCTTGTGCTACATATGTTATCAACCGGATGCCACTCAGCCCTATCAACATGAAGACTCCTATTGAGCTGTTGCTGAAGGAGAAGCCGAGTGTTGGACACCTTCGGGTGTTCGGTTCAACTTGCTACGTGCATGTCCCGGATGCTTCACGGACAAAGCTGGATGCGAAGGCAAGGAAACTTGTCTTTGTTGGCTATGATGAGCGGAAGAAGGGATGGAAGTGCATGGACCCTGTGACGAAGAAGTTCGTGGTGTCAAGAGACGTTGTCTTTGACGAGCTGACGTCATATGGAGGTGGCTCGGTGGAGCCTACTGGAAGTAGCAAGGTTGAGGAAGCACCGGTGGGGGCTGCTGAAGGCTTGGAAGAGGAGCTTGTTGTTTCACCAGCAGCTCCTGTTGCTTCGAACTCCGAGGCTGAGCCTTCTGGCTTAGGAAGCAGGGGGAGCACTGCTCAATGCTTGCCCCAGGTAGGAGTGGAGCCTGAAGAAGCAACGGAAGCCGTGAGCAAGGAGCCGTGTCTTCGGAGATCGAAGAGGGTGGTTAAGCCACCGGCTCGGTACTGTGATGGGAATGCAGTGAGCTTTGTCTCCTGCTTCTTTGCAGGTCCTCTGGATGAGCGAGAGCCTGCAAACTTCAACGAGGCCACTGGAGTGAAGGAGTGGGATGGTGCCATGAAGGAAGAGATTGATGCTCTGAAAAAGAATGAAACCTGGGACCTTGTGCCCAAGGTTGATGGCATTACTCTGGTTACTTGCAAGTGGGTATATAAATTGAAGAAGAAGGCTGATGGGAGCATTGATCGTTTCAAGGCTCGCCTGGTCGCTAGAGGATTCTCACAGCAGTATGGAGAAGACTATGAGGAGACATTCAGTCCAGTTGCGAAGATGACGTCTGTAAGAGTGGTGATCGCCTTGGCTGCTAGCAAGGGATGGAGGTTGTGGCAACTCGATGTGAAGAATGCCTTTCTTTACGGAGAGATTGACAAGGACATCTTCATGGATCAGCCGCTTGGTTTCGTCTCTGAGAAGCATTCGGACTATGTCTGCAAACTCAGGAAGGCTCTCTATGGGTTGAAGCAAGCTCCTCGAGCGTGGTATGGGAAGATTGCAGAGTACCTGCAGTTCTGTGGATACCTGGCTTCTAACTCGGATTCTAGCTTGTTCGTCAAGAAGAAGGGAGATCTAAGAGTCTTGGTCCTGCTGTATGTGGATGATATGATCATCACAGGGAACTCGGAGGAGGAAGTAGCAAGGCTCAGGGGAGAGCTTGCTATACGCTTCGAGATGAAGGACTTGGGAGAGTTGCATCACTTTCTTGGTCTGGAAGTGGAGAGGAAGGAGTGCGGGATTCTCATTAGCCAGAAAGGGTATGATGATCGTATTGTGAAGCAGTTTGGCATGGGCGAAGGGAAGAAGTGCTCTACTCCACTGGAATCTGGGCTGAAGCTTCGACGGGATGAGGGAAGGGTTCTTAATGATCCCTTGGTGTTCAGGGCTCTTGTTGGGAGCTTGATCTATCTGACGATTACAAGGCCAGATATAGCTTATGCTGTTGGCCGAGTAAGTCGGTATATGGCTGAACCAAGGCAATCTCATCTAGTGGCGGCGAAGGGGATTCTGAAGTATGTCAAGGTGACTTCTGAGATGGGACTCCTCTATGGAAGGGATGCGGAGTTTGCGTTGCTCGGGTACACGGATGCTGACTATGGCGGTGATTCGGATGATCGAAGGTCTACTTCAGGTTATGTGTTCACTTGCGGTTCCGCTAGCATCTCGTGGTGTAGCAAGAAGCAGGACTCGGTGTCGGTTTCAACCACGGAGGCGGAGTATAAGGCTTCGGCCTTGGCTGCTCGGGAAGCCGTTTGGTTGAGGAGGCTTATAGAGGATGTTCATGAAGAAGTGCAAGGGCCTACTTTACTCCGGGGTGACAATGAGAGTGCTCTCAAACTGGTAAACAATCCAGTGTGTCACGCCAGGACCAAGCATATAGAGATTGATCACCACTTCATCAGGGAGAAGGTGTTGGAGGGGTCTCTGTTGGTCGGGCATGTTCGGAGTGAAGATAATCTTGCTGACATCTTCACGAAGCCGCTGTCGAAGGGGCCTTTTGAACGCTTGCGCAGCTTGCTGGGCTTGGTCACCACTTCTCACTTCAAGGGGGAGTGTTGAAATTTGTGAAGTGGAAGTGGGTGACGGGACAGGCCGCGCGGCCTGTGCGGACAGCTTTGGCGGACAGGGCGGACTGGGCGGACTGTGGGTTGCGGCCTGGTGAGAAGTCTGGTGGAAGCCGGCTGTGTTCTGAGTGGGTTGTTGCATGGAGTCCGCGGTTTGGTGCGGCCTGGTATCTGCGGATAGAGAGGCTTGCGGACTGGTGCATTGCTCAGTGGCCGCGGGTGCATGCTTGCGCTGTTGGCGAGTTGGTTCGAGTTCGCGGGAAGCCTTGCGGACTGGTGTGTCCGCGGTTGGGGCTGTTGCAGACTGGACCTTGAGCTTGGCTGAGGCCTTGTCAAGCTCAGGTGTTACAGCAGGTCTTGCTATGGAGACCGGTTGGCGGACTGATGTTTGAAGTCCGGCTTGGTGCTACTGCGTTGGACAAGTGCGAGGAGCTCGCGGACTGGTTGCGGTCTGTGCTAGGGTGTTTGGCGGACGGGACGTTGTGTCCGCCATGCTCGCACTGGCCCTTGATGGTTTTGGACTTGGTCACACTTGGTGTCAAGTTCATGGTGTCCGCCGTATCCGCCAAGTCCGCTGTGACCGGGCGGACTGTTGCTGTTTGCCTTTGGTCGTGGACTTGTGGCGGATTGAGGTGTGAGTCTTGCGGACTGCCTCGGGTTGGTGCGGACTGCCATTGAAGAGGGTGCTGTCCTGAAGCAGTTGGAGCTTTGCGGGCTGGTGCCTTGTCCGCTTAGCTTGGGCGGACTGGAGAGGGTTCGTCATTGGTTGTCTTGCTCCTGGCGGTTTCCCTTGGTGACTGGCTAAGTCCTCGCGGACTGAGCGGACGGTCGGTTGTATTCGCGCGGGCTGGGGCGGTGTCGCTATCTCATGGGCGGTGACCACACTCCTCATTCGGCCTATAAATAGGACCCCCCTGGCACATCTACAGTAACCTAAGTAACGTGAGTGAACAGTAAATTGGGTTGGGCGAGTGCTGCGGTCTGTATTTTTCAGTCCGCGCGGATTGTTTCAGGCTGACGGTTTGCTGTGTGCAGGTCGCGCGGATAACTTCAAGGAGCCAGGAGTTTGGCTGTGACTTCGGTCAGTGCTTGGAAGTGTGCGGTCTCTGCGGACTCAGCAGGAGGTCGCTCTGCGGCTTGTCAGTTCTGTTTCAACTTTCCCAGTTTCAATAACCTGTCCGCCGGCTTCAGGCGGGTAGGGGAGTTCCTCAGTTCGGGTTCAGCAGGAGGCGAATAACGGTCTGTCCGCGCGGCCTCGCGGTCTCGGCGGACTCCGTGGTATTCGGCGGATTGCAGCATAGCTTGGGCGAGCTCAGCGGTCTCGGCGGTCTCGGCGACCTCGCGGTCTCGGCGGACTGGAGTGCTGTCCGCCCGGCTTGTTTTTTGGTTCTTTCTGTTTACAGCTGTAATACTAGCGAAATCATGTCTCGCTATGTATGCCTCGGATTGTAAAGAAGTGAATGCATAATAAGACTTTCTTGTGCTTCCATTGTTTTGTTGGGTGCAACCTCTAGTCCTTGGGTTTCCGCAGGTTCAGCGTGCGAACTGGGTAGTTCCGAAGATATTAATTTGGTGTTTGGGCTATCTTGCTGACCACGTTGAGAAAATTTAACAACAACATCTTTGTTTTCAATGCTATTAAAGGTGGATCTAGTCTGCTTGCCCTTTTGACAAGCTGAGCATATCCCATTTTTAATACACTTAACCTGAGGACCATTCCTCACTAACTCTTTACTAAAGAGTTGACCAATTGTCTTATAGTTAAGATGGGCTAGCCTCTTGTGCCATTTGACACAATGAGAGACTTTCTCATCAGCTATAAGACACACAGGAGAACCATTATTCTCACACATAATGTCTAGACAATAGACATTTCTCTTCTTATAACCTGTCAAAATGATCTTTTGATCATTTGACCTCCTGATATGACAACCAACTTTGACAAATGAGATGTCATATCCTAAATCACTCAGCTGACTTATACTAATGAGGTTGTGTTTCAAACCTTTAACATAAGCCACTTGAGTAATTGTTATAAGGTTGCTAGAAATGTTACCGAAACCTTTGATGATTCCTTTTTCAGAACCACCAAAGGTGACTTTAGGACCATCCTTGATTGGTGTGTAGTCCTTTAGCAATCCCTTAGTTCCAGTCATGTGCCTGGAACATCCACTGTCCAAGTACCATATTGGGGCATGGTCACTTGGACTCACCTGCAAAACAGATAAGTTAACCTTAGAACCCAAAGAATTCTTGGGTCCTTGGTGCTGGTTAGTTTGCCTCCTAACAAAACTACCTGTATCTTTTCTAGCAGGTAGATTGCTACTCACCTTGGCACTTGAATTGTGCCAACAGTCTATGGCAAAGTGGCCTACCTTGACACAACACCAGCACTCAAATCTGTTGTACCTTTGCTTAGGTACAACCCTGGCTGTACTATCTACAGCAGGCTTGTTGAGTACTGGGGCTTTGCCCTTAGACTTGGACTTTACAGTCTTGACAGGTTTAGTAAACCCCAATCCAGTTTTACCCTTTTGAGAAATGAACTCATCTATCAAAGGTAGAACAGACTTTGGTTTAGAAAACCTTGCTACTATATCTCTCTCTTTCTGAAGACTAATCTCCAGATTTCTGATTTGATCATTTTTAAATGTTATAGTCTCCATCTGAATAACAGTTATGTGCTTCAGTCTGGCTATTTCATTTAATTTCTGATCAATCAACTTATCAAAATCTGTTGCAGCAACTTTAAGACTAGCAATCTCCTTAGCCTGACTCTTGGCCAAGGATTTGCTTTTCTTTAAAGCTTGCAACACTACTCTATATTCATCAATCAATTGATGAATATCTCCTTCAGATTCAGATCCACTCTCATCACTTGATGCTGATGAATCTGATTCTGATCCAGTACTAGAAATTGAACTAACAGAACAATTTTGTACCTGACTTGGTTCAGGCTGATCCTGGATTTTGTCTCCTTCTGATAAGGCCATTAGTCCCTGGCACTGATTGTCCTCATGCTCATATATTGATTTCATTAATTGGATGAACTCATCTTCTTCTTCTTCAGCAAACAGTCCAATGTAAGCTTCAGCTTCTGAATCAGTTTCTGAAGAAGACATATTTGACAGACTTTTGTCATTCTTAGCAACAAAGGACCTTTCCTTTTTGCCCCTTATTTGAGTCTTCTTCTTATCAGTTGACTCTTTCCTCTTCTCTGGACAGTCAGCAACAACATGTCCCTGTCCGTTACAACAATAACAAACTATCTTTGAAGATGTAGTTCTACTTGACTTGGGCTTTCTCCTGTCATTTTTTGATGACTTCTGTAAAGTGGATGGCTTAGACCTCCACTGTTTCTTCTTCAGGAACTTCTGAAAATGTCTTGTGAAAGTTGCAAAGTCCTCATCACTCTCACTGCTTTCAGAATTTTTGCTTTCTGACTCATCTGTCTCAGTCTCAGCAACTTTTGGAGGTGGAGATGGAGACTTACTTTTATATTTCCTAGTGGCTTCTGTCTTGAAAGCCACAGCTCTTTCTTTGTGCTCAACTCTTGTAGTCTTCTCCTCCTCCTTCCTTACCATTAACTGCATCTCATATGATAACAGTTTTCCAAACAATGTTGGAGGAGGAATGTCTGCTAATTTGGCCATTTCCCTTATGGCACAAATCTTAGTATCCCAGTTTTAGTTAGGGATCTCAAGAAATTATCATTCAGCTCATAATTGCTGAATTCTCTTCCATAAGACATTAACTCATTAACTATCCTATAGAATTTATTGTAGCACTCAGTTATGCTATTAGACCTGCCTTGTCTGAAGCTTTCATAATCTTGATTCAATAAAGACTTTCTGTCCTGTCTAACTTCTTCAGAGCCCTCCATGTACACTATCAGTGTGTCCCACATTTCCTTTGATGTTTTACAGTGTATCAAATTCTGAAATGTGGCATCATCTATTGCACTTACAATTATATTCTGAGCCCTCTTGTCCATGGTGGCCAGAATAATCTCATCTTTAGTCATCTCTGAAAAGTCCTTAGGAGTTCTCTGATTTGCATCCAGAACTGATACTTTCATTGGCACATATGACTCTTCTTTGACTGTGATATAGATTCTAGGGTCAGAGGCTTCCATAAATAGTCTAACCCTTTCTTTCCAGATGCCAAAAATCTCCTTTCTGCAAATTGGCAACTTCATGGATCCTAGTTCTTTATAATTCTCTGTTGAACCCATTTTCTTAATTTTCTTGATTATGCTGAGTCTGCCTACAGGATCTTTTACTCAGACTGTTATGTCCTTTTTGAGCAACCACACTCTAATACCACTTGAAAGAAATTGGACCTAATCACCTACAGGGTGGGGGTGAATAGGTGACCTTAATCCTTTTAAACTTTTAGGCAGTATAAATCACAGAATTCACAGAACATAAAATAGCAACCACAGAATCATTCACACACAGAGTACACACAGTTTTATAGTGGTTCCCCAAGGTATGGGTACATCCACTTTCCCCTTTCGCCTATCTAGTAGTGTACTAGATTCGGCCAAACTCCTCCACTATTCCTCAGATCCTCAGATCTTACACTCAGAACCCCAAACAGGTTCCTACAACTCAGGCTCAAAGCCCTACCACTTAGTCTTCACCAAGACCTACACTCAGCCTTCAACAAGGCCTACACTCAGCCCTCAACAAGGCCTACACTCAGAGAAATGGATCTCCTACACTCAGGCACACAGGCCCTACCACTCAGCGTTTATAATTTCAGGCTTACAACTCAGATCCCTAAGGATCCTACAAGAAATTAAAATTACAATGAATAAACCTACAACTCAGAATGAGAGAGAAGAGTTGACAGGTTTCTTGATGAGTTCTTGGAAGAACTTTGCTGAGATCAACCTCCCTTGGCTTTCCTCAAAGCTTCTTGAATTTAGAACACAATGGGGTTAAGTCTCTATGCAGCTGATCTTCAATCACTGCTAACTTAAGAATCAGATCTCAATCTGAAACTTGTCATTACAGCCTGGTTCAACAGCTGTCTTCTTAGAAGGAGCTCTCTCTCTCCAACTTCTTAGATCTTTTGATCACTTCAGTTGATTGTTGTTAATCATATTCTTCTGTTGACAGAATAAGCCTTTATATAGGCTTTCTTCATGGTGACCGGCTGATCCGGTTTCTAACAACTTTCTGACAGCTCTGACAGTTACAGTAGACCGGCTGGAATGGCAGCTGTCAAGTCATCCAGTCACTTCTTGAATTCTCTGTATCTATCTGAAAGTGTCGAGACAGTCAGTCTTTAAGTGTCTACACTGATAGACTAAGTGTCGACACAAGTAGACTAAGTGTCGACACTAGCCTTCATGGTGTCGACACAACTCCTTGTGTTGTAGAATCTGCTTCTCGACACTGCTTCTTTAACATGTGTCGACACTGATCCTGTGTGTCGACACAAGTTCTTCTTCTTTGATACTTAGTTGATTTCTTGTAAGTGTCGACACAACTCCTTTGTGTCGACACATCTTCTTGTGTTGATACTTGCTAAGTGTCGACACATCTCCTTGGTGTCGACACATGTCTTCTGTGTTGATACTTTTGTTGTGTGTCGACACTTCTCCTTGTGTCGACACATTTTTCTTGTGTTGAGACTTTGGCTGAGTGTCGACACATTCTTCATTATGTCGACACTTGTACTTAGACTCTGTTGAAGTTTGCTGAGTGTCGACATAGCCTCCTAGTGTCGACACTTTATGATGTCGACAAAGTTCCTCTGGGCGTCGACACTGCTTCTAAGTGTCGACACAGCTTCTCTGGTCATTTCTTCATTGAGTGTCGACACAACTTGTATGTGTCGACACTTTCCTTCTGGTGTCGACTCTGCATTCCTGATGTCGACACAATTACTCCAAGTGTCGACACTGCTTCTCTGGGTGTCGACACAAGTCTTCTTAAGTGTCGACACTTCTCTTCTGGGTGTCGACACATGGACTTAGAAACTTTTCAGCTTTCCCTGCTGATAATACGGTTTGCAGTCAATTTTATTAGGATATTTTCAGGGTTTTAAAGCAAATCATGTCTTGTAAAGTACTTATTTTGATTCCCCTTTGTATATATTTTTTTCGCTAATGCGTTTTTTCTGCTTTTTGCAGGTTTTCACAGCTTTCAGCCGAATTTTGCTGTGACACGCCCCAAGGTCACGCCCTAACCGGGCGTGTACCTAGGGCGTGTAACCCAGAGGAATGAAGCAATTGGTCCGAAACTGTATTCCGTGGAAACTTAGTGAACACGCCCTCTGTCATGCCCGTGTCACATCCGACACGGGCGTGTTCCAGAGGCGTGTCCCCAGGTTCCGAGGAATCACCGCAACGCGCTCATTTTTCCCGCTCCACCGTCGCACCGAAAGTGTCACGCCCCAGGGTCACGCCTGACCCGGGCGTGACATATGGGCGTGTACTTTAGCAATTCTGCCCGTCACCTCCAGCATTCAATTTCAGCTCAACAAAGTCACGCCGCAAAGAACACGCCCCAGGTACACGCCCTACCAGGGCGTGACCTGTGGGCGTGTACCTCCGCTACTTCGCTAGAATTAAATTCCAGCCCGAAAAAGTCACACTGAATTTGTCACGCCCCAGGGTCACGCCCGACCCGGGCGTGACAGGGGGGGCCTGACCCGACCCGAAAAAATCTATAAATAGAGCCCAACTCCAAGGGTTCAGGGACACCTTTTGGATTGAGAGGGGAGGTTCCGTCCTTTGTATTTTTGAACTTTTTCAAGCATGTCTCTTCATTTTTAGCTCTTCTTATCTCTAGCTTAATGCTTTCCCTGTATTAGCTCCTAGCTTCTTTCTGTAGTATGATGTTAATGATAGTGTAGTTTACTTTCCATGCACTTGTAATCTCTGGTTTTCAAGTTGTAAGATCCTTGTTTCCATTAATAAAGAAGTGTTGTTTTCTTTTTCGTTTCTACTTTGTCTTCATTATTTTCTTCTACTCATCCCCCCTCTTCCACCTCACCATGATTAACTAATCCTCCATGTACTCGATCTTGATGATTCGAGGTTCGAGTGATTAGGTTATGATGCTTTGAATCTTACCTTCTCTTTTTAGGGTTTAGCCTTGAATTACTCTTGATTTATCACGGGTTGGAGGTATATCATCGATATATACTCTCCACCTTTGCTTTCATTCTGGGCTAGCCGAGAGGCCGAAAGTTTGAAATGAGCACTCAAGAGTAAAGAGAGTTGTTCGCACCCCTCGAGAGAGGCAGATGTTCAAATCTCCCGGATTGGAGTAAAATCCAATAGTGGGGTTCACCGCGTAAAGCGAGTTTTAGGCCTCCGATTTAGGCGAGAGTCGGTCGGACCTTCCTAAACTCAGTTAGGCACGGCCTTTGAGAGAAGCGTGTCAATATTCATGGAACCTCCACGGTCAAGGACCTTTACCCTAATTAGCTTAGGTTTATTTATCGTATTTTTCTAACCACTCTTGCCGAGGTGATTTCTGATCGAGTGCATTTTCCCCTCATCGTTACTAAGCTTTAGTATAATCGCTCTTTTAGCTTTCTTTATCTTTTCATGCAAGTAGCTCTCTTTCATTGCAACTAGTTCTCTTCCTTTAGTACGCTTAGCTTTCTTCTAAACCCTAATTTTTCCGTCGATAAAATAATAGATTTCGTGTGAGTAAGCTTACTCAACTGTTCCCGGATTTTAATACGACACTTGTGTCCCCTATCTACATTTCGATAGGTATACCTGTCTTGTTGGATTGTTAGTTTTGTTATTTTCTCCTTGCAAATATTAAAAGACACCAAGTTTTTGGCGCCGTTGTTGGGGAGGCAACGCTCGTTGATAAATTGAAAACACGAATATATTAATTTTATCACTTCTCTTTCTCACCCTCCGTCTTAAAATTTTTCCGCCTACTCACTTGAGTTAAATGGCTGGATTTTGTTCAAGCAAGTGTGCGTATTTTTAATTTTTCCGCCTACTCACTTGAGTTAAATGGCTGGATTTTGTTCAAGCAAGTGTGCGTATTTTTAATTTTTCTGCCTACTGACTTGAGTTAAATGGCAAGCTTTATTTCAGTAGAGTGTGTTTACTTTCTGTAGAGTGGGTGTGTTTTAATTCTATGTCGAGTGCGTTAGTGTTAGCTTTTATTTTCCGCCTACTCGCTCGGAGTTAAATGGCTGGATTTTAATTACCGCCTACTTAATAGAAACCCACATCACAAATTTTTCTACACCACCCAACTCTCTCGAAAAGGGCAAAGTGGCTCTAAATGCCACTATCTTGTCTAGTACCTTGCGAAACCTTCACCGGGTAGCCCTTGGGAAGTTCGGGAGTTAAAACATAAAAAAAATCTATTTCAAAAAAAACAAACTTCATTAGCTCTTTTATTTTCTAGTTTATTTTATTCATCTTTATTCTCCTCTCTTCTTCTAGTGTATGACCCGCGGAAGTCCGTCGGTTATTTTGGACCTGGACCACGAAATTGAGCGTACTCTTCGGAGAAGATCGCGATTTCAAGGCCCTACTACCGAAGTGCCGGTTGAGGATTCCGAGTCATTTTCTACCTTAAGAATGGAAGAACCCAACGTAGAGGAAGCCGTGCAAAGGCCTATGTCCTATTATGCACGACCGAATCTCGAGGGTACAGAATCTAGTATAGTTCGCCCTGCAATAGCAAATAATAATTTCGAACTGAAGCCTAGCATAATTCAAATGGTGCAGCAATATGTGCAATTTGACGGGCTTCAAGATGAAGATCCGAACGCACACATAGCCAGCTTTCTTGAGATTTGTGACACCTTCAAGATAAATGGTGTCACAAATGATGCTATTAGGCTAAGATTATTTCCTTTCTCTCTTAGAATTAAGGCTAAGCAGTGGTTGAACACCCTTCCTAAAAATACCATAACTACTTGGACGCAATTAACTGAAAAATTTTTGGCGAAGTATTTTCCGCCTGCTAAAACTGCAAAACTTTGGAATGACATTTCTGCCTTTGGACAAATAGACTCTGAGACCCCTTACGAAACCTGGGAAAGATTTAAAGAATTATTAAGACAATGCCCACATCACGCTCTGCCTGTATGGTTGCAGGTGCAGACGTTCTGTAATGGGCTAAATCAAAGAATAAAGCAAATGATAGACGCAGCTTCTGGCGGTACTTTAAACCATAAGACCCCGGAAGCAGCTCTTGAGCTGTTTGAGGACATGGCCATGAACACTTACTAGTGGAATGTGCCTAGGACCCGCCCAAACAAACCTGCAGGTCTCTTTGAAGTGGACAACGTCTCCCAACTCGCACTGCAAGTTGAAATATTAAGCAAAAAAATTACGGAGATGACTGCTGCCTCCGCCCCTCAGGTATGGGAATCTGCAACTCCTCCCGCCGAACATTTGGATTATGTAAATAATATGCCTAGAACTGCTTTTAATAATTTTTCTGCTGCAAATTTTCATCCTCCTGGTTTTAATTTTCCGAATAGTTATAATCCTGCGTTAAGAAATCATCCAAATTTTTCATGGAGCAATCCATCGAATGTTGTGCGCCCGCCACCGCAAAGTGATTTTTCTACACCACCACCACCTCCTCAAAGTTTTCCAAAACCTCCAAATTTGGAGGAAATGTTTTCAAAATACATGAATGCTAATGTCGCTACGATTAGAACCTTAACTGGAAGTGTTAAAAATTTAGAAAATCAGGTAGGACAGCTCGCTAAAATGAAAGTTCCCGGTACGATAAGTGAAGAGCCCGAGGCAATCTCCGCTTCCGCTTTAAAAAATCAAAGCTCCGTTCCCATTTTAAAAATTCCACCCTCTGCCGAAGAAATTATCACTCCTATTTTAGAAAAACAACTCACTCCACCACCCACCTTTAAAAATAATCCATCCCCGCCATACCCTTCCGAACTTAATAAACAACGACAGGATGATCAATACACCCGTTTTTTAGAAATGTTTAAACAAATCCACATAAATCTGCCTTTCCACGAAGCCATATCCCAAATGCCGAAGTACGCAAAATACCTTAAGGACCTCCTAACCAACAAGAAGAAGTTAGAGAACATTTCTCATGTCACGTTAAATGCCAAGTGCTCGGCGGTTTTGACAAACGGATTACCGAAGAAAATCAGTGACCCGGGTTGTTTCTCTATCCCGTGTGTCTTTGGTGATCTCTTTGTCAAACACGCTTTAGCCGACTTAGGTGCGAGTATTAACTTATGCCCCTCTCATTGTTTAAAAAGTTAGGAATTGGTAGTCTCAACCCCACACGCATGAGTATCTAGCTCGCCGACAGATCAGTCAAATACCCGTTAGGAATAGTGGAGGACGTCCTAGTCAAAGTTGACAAGTTAATCTTCCAGGTGGACTTTGTCATTTTGGACATCGAAGAAGACGTCGAGGTTCCCCTGATCCTTGGCCGACCCTTCCTTGCCACCTCCCGAGCTATCATTGACGTAAGCAATGGTAAGCTCTTCCTTCGAGTAGGCAACGATGAAGTAACTTTCTCTATCACCCCCTCGATGAAGAACACACTAGCTAATGATGACTCCTGTTTTTTCATAGATACCGTAAGTGAAGAATCCTCCTCTCACAACTCTGATTTTGAAAAAGAATTTTCCAATTTCTGTTCCTCTCCTACTCCTCCAACTGAATCTCTACACCTAAGTGAAGAATCCTCCACCCGCCTTTCTGATTTTGAAAAAGAATTTTTTGATTTTTGTTCCTCTTCTACTTTTCCAACTGAATCGATGCACGAAGCCACCATGGCCGCTAGCAACACCCCTTTTAATTTTACATATAAAAAGTGTACGAGGACATAGTTTTTGAAAAAGAACGAATTTCTAAAACCTCGTATGATGACCCCCCCCCCTACCTTGGAACTGAAAGAACTACTAGAGCACCTTTGATACGCTTTCTTAGAAAAGGACTCCAAGCTGCCTGTCATAGTTTCGGCCTACCTCACGGATGCACAAAAGGATAAACTTCTTTCAATTTTACGAAAGCATCGCCAAGCTATTGCTTGGCAGATATCTGATATCAAGGGCATAAGCTCATCTTTCTGCACTCATAAAATCTTAATGGAAGATAATTCACGTAACTCTATACAACCTCAGCGCCGTATAAACCCAAACATGAAAGACGTAGTTAATGCCGAGGCTATGAAATTGTTAGATGCAGGAATTATCTATCATATATCCGACAGTAAGTGGGTTAGCCCAATACAGGTAGTACCAAAGAAGGGAGGGATAATGGTAGTAAGTAATGAAAATAATGAATTAATCCCGACTCGGACGGTGACCGGATGGCGAATGTGTATAGATTACCGTAAGTTGAATGATGCCACCCGCAAGGATCACTTCCCATTGCCGTTCATTGATCAGATTTTAGAACGACTTTTCGGACATAGCTTTTATTGTTTTCTCGATGGCCTCTCGGGATATCTTCAAATCCCCATCTCCCCCGAGGACCAGGAGAAAATTACGTTTACTTGTCCCTTCGGCACCTTCGCCTACCGAAGAATGTCGTTTGGATTGTGCAATGCGCCAGCTACAGTCCAACGATGTATGCTCATCATCTTTGACAAGTACATAGAAAGCATTATGGAAGTTTTCATGGATGATTTCTCCGTGTTCGGGAATTCCTTCGATAGTTGCTTAGAGAACCTTGAAAAAGTCTTAGAGCGATGCGAAGAAACTAACCTCGTCTTAAATTGGGAAAAATGTAATTTTATGGTGAGGGAAGGGTTAGTTTTGGGACATAAAATTTCTGAAAGGGGTATTGAAGTAGACATTGCGAAAATAGAAGTTATCGAGAAGCTGCCGCCACCTACGAACATAAAAGCTATAAGAAGTTTCCTGGGTCATGCGGGTTTCTACCGCCGCTTCATAAAGGACTTTTCCAAAATCACCAAGCCCCTTACCCATCTCTTAGAAAAAGACGCCCCATTCATCTTTGATGACCTCTGTCTAGCTGCCTTCAATTTAATAAAAGAAAAATTAGTTAATGCCCCAATCATGATAGCTCCGGTGTGGGATCTTCCATTTGAGATAATGTGTGATGCGAGTAGTTATGCGGTGGGAGCCGTACTCGGTCAACGTATTTCCAAAAACTTCCGCCCCATTTATTACGCTAGTAAAACACTCACACCTGCACAGGAAAATTACACCACAACCGAGAAGGAGCTCTTAGCTGTAGTATTCGCTTTTGACAAATTTCTCCCTTATATTACTCTTTCGAAAATTATTATTTTTACGGACCACTCGGCCCTCAAATATCTTATCTCTAAAACGGATGTCAAGCCTCGCTTGATTCGCTGGGTCTTACTCCTCTAGGAGTTTGACTTGGAGATCCGTGATAAGCGAGGTGCCGAGAACTTGGCCGCCGACCACCTTTCGCGCCTAGACAACCCGTTTATAGAAAAATTAGACTAAAATTCTTTTCATTATTATTTCCCTGATGAGAAGCTGTTCATAATTAACACATCTACTTCTCCTTGGTTTGCCTGCATCGCCAACTATCTAGTGGCTCGTGTGCTCCCAAAAGAGTTTTCATCTCAGCAAAAGAAGAAATTCTTTTCTGAGCTGAAAAACTATTTTTGGGAGGACCCGCATCTTTTCAGAATTTGTGCCGACCAAGTGATCATGAGGTGTGTTTCTTTTGATGAAGGATTAGATATTATTAAACATTTGCATGAAGGACCGACAGGTGGGCTCTATCAAGCAGCTCGCACCGCTCACAAAGTGTTACGCGCGGGTTTTTACTGGCCTACCCTGTTTAAAGACGTGCATGCCTTTGTGAGTAGGTGTGATAGTTGCCAACGGTCGGGGAATATTTCGAACAAAAATGAAATGCCACAAAATTATTTCCTAGAGTGCGAAGTTTTCGACCTCTGGGGGATTGATTTTGTCGGCCCTTTTCCTTCTAGCTTCGGGAATAAGTACATTTTAGTTGTCGTTGATTATGTTTCGCGCTGGGCCGAAGCCCAAGCTGTAACGCCCCCTATCCGTCACATAGCATATAGCAGTAGGTCCGGCCGGGGCCCGACGCCGTATGCCACAGACAGACCGGGTGGTTACTTATTGAAACCATCCAACCAATCTCAACGTCCTACTCAGAGCATTCTAGCGGAAGCAGTTTATAAGAGTTGTAAACTAGAACCCAGCATAGGAGCATGAATGTCCACTAATACCAAAAGGAATGTTATACAAAAATACCCAAAACCGGCCTTAAGGCCTTTACAAAGTGTTTCACTTGAAAATTACATGATTTACAAACCACGGCACGCAGGCCGGTCATACATGAATAAAGCAGAAAACACTTCAACTTGGGCCTTCGAGGGCCAGCTTCGCAAAAAGGGCTTTAGCCCGCTATTGACCGCTTGGTCCAGCTGCACCTGCAAGCAACAAACCACCGCACAGTGGCAAAACAAGGCAACGGTCAGCAATGCTGACCAAATTATAACGATCCCGCCCCTGACTCGGGGCGGCGATGCTCCTTCCCTGCATTTCATTAGCATAAGCGAGCAATTTATATAATCATAGCCATTTCATCACAGGCGTTGGCTCGCATGGCCACACGCCCCGTGCACTCAGGGCACATTCTCAGTGAACCGGTCGATGTCACGTCAATTAAAGCCATTAACATTCCGGACACACCACCGCCACTAGGACGGCCAAACCTATAAGCAATTTGTCTTCCTGGCCTGGGTCACGACAATTTAAGTCATTGACCGCCGAAGACCCTACTCTATGCCAACGGTAAGTGCCACGTGCCTTTAGGTCTCTTTAACCGAACGACATAGAACGGGTACGGTTCCATCTAACCCGTGTTCACACCGCAACGGCAATTTAAGCCATTTGCGCGGGTCAAACTTCCACCGAGTCCCATATCCATCACAAGTCACATAACCCCGTTATGTTCTAGTTGGCTCTCAAGCCACCAAGTTGGCAAGATCTCGTATCCGCCCAGTTTTTCGGGTGCACCTTCGGGTTAGTCCCCAAGGCTCCCTGCTGCAATCTACCGCGTAGAAAACCCGAAAAACAACCAATAGCACGGAGTCTTCTCCGGCCTTATGCAACGCAACATCACCGATCCAGACTAACACGTCCGGGTAGGCTTCACACATCATGCCTATGTCCGTTCTCGCTTACGGACGCTAAACAACGGGGACTTCACATATCTACCCGAAGGAACGCCTCCAACTCTCCGCAAACTCGCGAGAGCGGGCTTCCTATGCAAAGAAAGAGAGCGACTCATGCTCAAGATGAGGATCGTTACCCTTGCGTTCCTCTTTGGCGCCATCGGAAAGTAATCGGATGGAAATGACCGCACTAGCGTTGCCTCCGTGGATCCGGAGTCGGCTTGCGATTCGGAGCTCCGAAGCTCCTCCAATGGCGGATCTAGCTCTTCTTCTTCTTGCCTTAACTCTCCTCTCTCCAAGGATTTAGAAAGAGAACAAATGAAGAAAAGTGAGGTTTTCCAAGTCAACTCACGGGTATATCCCTTCAGGAACATCCCCCAGCCGTCGGATCTCAACCTAAGGAAACGAACGGCTTTGATTCGGGGCTGAAATGCCCAATCTGGGCCGAACACGGCCTGGCACATGCCCGTGTCCAGGGCCGTGTGCCTCATTCGCCGTCAAAATCGGATCACCTGGAACCTCACACGGGTATCGAACACGCCCGTGTTCGAGCTGACACGCCCGTGTTCCACCTGACACGGCCGTGTAGCCGGCCGTGTACACCATGATTTTTCCCCCGTTTTCAACCCGAGCACTGCACGGGTTCTAGGACACGCCCGTGTCACCTTGACACGCCTGGACCCCTGGCCGTGTACACGGTCTCGACACTTCGCGGCTAAGTGTCGACACGGGTCGACACGCCCTGCGACACGCCCGTGTCGCAGGCCGTGTGCCATGTCTCGACACATTGTCGACACCAAAGTGTCGACTTCGCGGGACGAGTGTCGACACGGGCTAACACGCCCTGCGACACGCCCGTGTCGCAGGCCGTGTGCCATGTCTCGACACCTTGTCAAAGCACAGTATCGACTTCGCGGCTAAGTGTCGACACGGGTCAACACGCCCTGCGACACGCCCGTGTCGCAGGCCGTGTGCCCAGTCTCGACACAATGTCGAGACCAAAGTGTCGACTTCCCACCTTAGTGTCGACACAGGCTTGACACGCCCTGGGACACGCCCGTGTCCCAGGCCGTGTGCCTGCTGCCAGAACCCAAACTGGCCCAAAACATCCCCCTTTGCTCCTTTGAGTTTCGGGGCGTTACACAAGCTCTTCCTACAGATGACGCCCGAGTCGTAGTTAATTTCCTAAAAAAAAATATTTTCCTCGCTTCGGTACGCCGCGCGCTATCGTTAGTGATAGGGGTTCCCATTTTTGTAACGCGCAATTTTCAAAAATCGTAACTAAATATGGCGTTACTCATAAGCTTTCCACTGCCTACCACCCCCAAACTAACGGACAAGTCGAAGTAGTGAATAGAGAAATAAAAAGAATTTTAGAAAAGACTGTTTCCACATCTAGAAAAGACTGGTCAGCCAAATTAGACGATGCTCTATGGGCCTACCGAATAGCGTACAAAACCGCCCTCGGATGTACGCCATATCGGTTGGTTTATGGAAAATCATGTCATTTACCCGTAGAGTTAGAACACCGCGCCTTTTGGGCCTTACGATTTTTAAACTTTGATCCCCACTCTGTCGGCGATTTTAGAAAATTTCAACTTAACGAACTCGACGAGTGGCGCTCTTACGCATATGAAAATAACAGACTTTATAAAGAGCGGACGAAGCGTTTGCACGATCGACATCTTAGGCACCCAAAAATCTTTAAGCCGGGCGACCAAGTTCTTCTTTATAATTCTCGTTTACGTTTATTCCCGGGTAAATTAAAATCACGTTGGTCGGGGCCTTTTACTGTTTTAGAAGTCTTTTCTTATGGTACTGTTTTAATTTCCCACCCTGATAAGAGTAATTTCAAAGTGAATGGTCAGCATCTTAAAATGTATTTCTGTGATGATGTCAGTCTCAACCCTGTTAACTCTATCTTTCTTATCCTGACATTTGATTAATCTGAACTTTATTTTTCTTAAAAACATTGAACTTTATTCGAACTTTATTTTTAAACAATATTTGGGACAATCTTATTTTGATGCGTCGAGCTCCAACGACGCTTTAAACAAAGGGCGCTCTTGGGAGGCAACCCAAGTTATCTTTTTCTGTTTTCTTTCTTTCACAATTTTTACTCTGAATGGCTCCGGCAAGCTGAAACTTCTGCGATCGCCTGCTCCAACGGTTCTGATTCCATGACAAAGTCCACCAGACGACGTTTCATGAAGACCCAAAGCACAAGCATGGTGGAGCGGCATCACTCAGCTTTCCCTGCAAAATAAACCGGGGAAGTACCTGTTTTTCAATTCTGTCTTTCATTTCTGTCCTTTACTTTTTTTCTCGTTCTCCAACCTCCTTCTCCATTGAGGACAATGTAGATTTTAAGCTTGGGGGAGGACTTCCTCCTTCTTTTTGCTTTTTGTAAATATCCAAAAAATCCAAAGAATCCAAAAAATATATATATAGCTGCATTTTGGTATTTCAATAAGTACCCCATGTTTATGTTTTGTTTTTCTCAAACTTCTTTATAAACAACGTAGTTAATTATAATTTTTCTAATCATTTTTTTAATCATATTTCATAAGTAAAATGTTAGTCATGCTGTGTTTCTAATTCACGGTAGCATGTTAAGGTGAAATATTTCTTTAAAACGTGCATTTCTATTATGGTTTTCAGTTCTTTATTTTCTTTACTTTCTCTAAAATTTATCATCCACTATTTTCCTTTTCGTCTTTAGATAATTTTTGTAAGAACAAATTTTGAATAACGTAGTAGATATGAACGATCCAAGTCACATATTATTTTTATTTTCAAGATAATTTCATCAATCGTCTTTTATTATCTCGAACTTGTTTTTTGAAATTTATCAACTCTATGTTTTAAATAAATTTAAAAAAGCATGAAAATGATTTAGGCCATTTTTGTTTACGTTTGAGCTTTCCTGCCAACCTAAAATCTTTTACCACTAGTTAGCCGCTTTTGAGCCTTTTTTCCAAATTCATTTGATAACTCCACATAGCATTTCATTTTCACCAAAGCCCAAATTCCTACCTATCTAATCACGCTAAATTTTTTTGAGTTTCATTCTAAAATTTTCATGATAGGAAATTTTGTGTTATCTTTGGAGAAATTGTTGAAAAAAGTGTACTCAAAAGCAATGTTTTGAAAAAATAGAAAAAAATGAATGATGAAAAAAATAAAAAAATAAATAATAATAAAGAAAAAAAAGAAGAAAAAAACATTATATATATACATATTTTGTTTAAAATAAATTTGTTTTTTTTTAAAACTCATTGTTTTTGTTTAGTGTGATTTTTAAGCCTCCATGTTTATATTTGAATTCCACTCCTATTCATAATCCTAAACCAAACGTTTAAGTCCTATTAAGTACTTTTGATTCACGCCTTTTTAAATTTTATTTAACAACTAAGAAAAGAAGAAAATTAAATCAGTTTTAGTTTTGGATTTAAACTTAGATTTTTGTTATTTAATTGATAAAATTATAATGCGTTGCTTGGATCTAGTAATAACTCAATACATTCTTTTCATTTTCGTTGCCTTGCTTAAATATATTTAAAGAATTTCGTCAAAATTCTGGATGATTTATTTTTATTAAGTAAAGTTTATAAAAGTTAAATCATACCAAAATAATTGTTTTAGATTTACATTTTACATTCTCCCTACCTAGAATTTCGCATAGTACTTGTGTAAGCATGATTAAAACTTTCTGAATTAGTCACTTTTTATGAATAGCTAGTTTTTACATCTTTGCTTGGGGACAAGCAAAACTTATGCTTGGGGGAATTTGATAATACGGTTTGCAGTCAATTTTATTAGGATATTTTCAGGGTTTTAAAGCAAATCATGTCTTGTAAATTACTTATTTTGATTCCTCTTTGTATACATTTTTGTCGCTAATGCATTTTTTCTGCTTTTTGCAAGTTTTCACGGCTTTCAACCGAATTTTGCTGTGACACGCCCAAGGTCATGCCCTACCCGGGCGTGTACCTAGGGCATGTAACCCAGAGGAATGAAGCAATTGGTCCGAAACTGCATTCCGTGGAAACTTAGTGAACACGCCCTCTGTCACGCCCGTGTCACATCCGACACGGGCGTGTTCCAGAGACGTGTCCCCAAGTACCAAGGAATCGCCGCAATGTGCTCGTTTTTCCCACTCCACCGTCGCACCGAAAGTGTCACGCCCCAGGGTCACGCCTAACCCAGGCGTGACATATGGGCGTGTACTTCAGCAATTCTGCCCGTCACCTACAGCATTCAATTTCAGCTCAACAAAGTCACGCCGCAAAGAACACGCCCTAGGTACACGCCCTACCAGGGCGTGACCTGTGGGCGTGTACCTCACCTACTTTGCCAGAATTAAATTCCAGCCCGAAAAAGTCGCACCGAATTTGTCACGCCCCAGGGTCACGCCCGACCCGGGCGTGACAGGGGGGCGTGACCCGACCCGAAAAAATCTATAAATAGAGCCCAACTCCAAGGGTTCAGGGACACCTTTTGGATTGAGAGGGGAGGTTCTGTCCTTTGTATTTTTTGAACTTTTTCAAGCATGTCTCTTCATTTTTAGCTCTTCTTATCTCTAGCTTAATGTTTTCCCTGTATTAGCTCCTAGCTTCTTTCTGTAGTATGATGTTAATGATAGTGTAGTTTACTTTCCATGCACTTGTAATCTCTGGTTTTCAAGTTGTAAGATCCCTGTTTCCATTAATAAAGAAGTGTTGTTTTCTTTTTTGTTTCTACTTTGTCTTCATTATTTTCTTCTACTCATCCCCCCTCTTCCACCTCACCATGATTAACTAATCCTCCATGTACTCGATCTTGATGATCCGAGGTTCGAGTGATTAGGTTATGATGCTTTGAATCTTACATTTTCTTTTTATGGTTTATCCTTGAATTACTCTTGATTTATCACGGGTTGGAGGTATATCATCGATATATACTCTCCACCTTTGCTTTCATTCTGGGCTAGCCGAGAGGTCGAAAGTTTGAAATGAGCACTCAAGAGTAAAGAGAGTTGTTCGCACCCCTCAAGAGAGGCAGACGTTCAAATCTCCTGGATTGGAGTAAAATCCAATAGTGGGGTTCACCGCGTAAAGCGAGTTTTAGGCCTCCGATTTAGGCGAGAGTCGGTCGGACCTTCCTAAACTCAGTTAGGCACGGCCTTCGAGAGAAGCGTGTCAATATTCATGGAACCTCCACGGTCAAGGACCTTTACCCTAATTAGCTTAGGTTTATTTATCGTATTTTTCTAACCACTCTTGCCGAGGTGATTTCTGATCGAGTGCATTTTCCCCTCATCGTTACTAAGCTTTAGTATAATCGCTCTTTTAGCTCTCTTTATCTTTTCATGCAGGTAGCTCTCTTTCATTGCAACTAGTTCTCTTCCTTTAGTACGCTTAGCTTTCTTCTAAACCCTAATTTTTTCGTCGATAAAATAATAGATTTCGTGTGAGTAAGCTTACTCAACTGTTCCCGGATTTTAATACGACACTTGTGTCCCCTAGCTACATTTCGATAGGTATACTTGCCTTGTTGGATTGTTAGTTTGGTAATTTTCTCCTTGCAAATATTAAAAGACACCACCTGCAAATACTTAACCTGCACAACTAAACTCAAAACACATCAAATACATTTTGATGTATATCATTGAGTAGGGTGAGGCTTCTTCAAATCAGGTACATATTTTCCAATGTACACAACACCAAGTCGCGCGGACTACCCCTTATACCAATGCTTAGCTCTTCACCGCCGATCTGCAGGCCGCCTGACCGCGAGGTCGCCTAGCCGCCAGACCGCACGAGCTACATCACCGAATGGAATAATCCGCTTGAAGCAGGCGACTTCCTGAACCCCGAACCAAGTTGCCAAAGAGAAGACCGTCTGGTCGCTATCCGCAACCTACTGTTCACCGCCTGTTGCTTACCGCAGAGTCCGCACTGTCCCTGACCGCAATCAAAGCCAAGTCCTAGCTTTCCAGCGCTATCCGCACAACCTGCACAGCACAACCGGGTCAACTCTCCAACCGCGCGGACACCAAAGTCCAGACCGCAGCAACTTACGCGAGCTCAATTACTGTTCACTTACTTCGGTTCAGGTTGCATTCAAAGTTATATCCTGATGTGACAAGGGTCCTATTTATAGGCACGATGATGAGTATGGTCACCGCCCTAGCCGATAGGATCACCGCCACATCCCGCAGCAAGAACAAGTGTGTCCGCCAGCCCGCGGACACACATTCCAGTTCGCTGCTCCTGTGCAGATAGCTAGTCCGCCCCAGCTTCTCCAAGGTCGGACTCCAATATCCAGCCCGCCTTGCCGCCAAGGGCCAAGCCAGGACCACCACAGCCGTACTCCATAACAGTTATGTCCGCCAATCCGCGGACAAGGCATCAGCCCGCATAACCCGACCCCGCAGCCTCGCCATCAAGGCACCTGCAGGACTCAGCGGACACCCGGCTTCCGTCCGCACCTCCTGAGTCCATTGCCTCTATCTCCAAGGCACCGCCGGACTCAACGGACACGCCAATCCAGTCTGCTTACACAGGAAACTCCAATCCGCATTCCTGAATTCATAACCTCATCACAAGGCTAAACCGAACTCAGCGTACTCCAACTCCAGTCTGCACGCTCTTGCACAGGCAATCCTCCAGTCCACATCCCCCAAGCTAGCACTCAAGGCAACAGCACTTCTACTAGGCTTGGCGGACTGAGAAAGCAGCCCGTGCTCCACTGCGCGATCTCCCCGGACTGAGCCAACCTGGACTTGGTTCAGATCACACCAAGTCCAGTCCACTGGCCACAAGGGCCAGTCCGCACTTGCAAGGGGACACTGGATCTAGCCCGCCATACCGGGCGACCTCAAGCTTCTGTCCGCACTGACCGGCGGTCTCCGCGGCTTCCACCTGCCGCTGCACTAGATTAAGACCTAGGCAACTGCCAAACCGGTCTGCCGAGCTCCAGTTCATCAGTCCGCTCCATGTCGGACTCCGCGGATAGGATTTCTATCCGCCTGGTTACTTCTTGGGATCCAACTGTCTGCTGAGTATTCACTGGCCTGATAGACCGCTGTTGCTGTCTGCGTAGTCCGCGCGAACAGACCGCCCAGGCCGCCACAGAGCAAACCGCCTGCAACATCCCTGCCGACTTAGCAGTCCGCAAACCCTGTCCGTGTAGTCCGCGCGGATAGGTTGCCCAAGCCTTCCATTCACCCACTTTCACTTCACAATTTTCAACAGAAATTATTCTGGTGGCCAGGACTGAAGAAGGGTGTGGCACTGTACGTGGCGAAGTGTCAGACGTGCACCTTGGTGAAGGCGAAATGCCAAAAGCCGGGAGGATTCTTGAAGTCCTTGCCTATTCCGAAGTGGAAGTTTGATGACATTACTATGGACTTTGGGCACAGGCTGTCGAGATCACAAAAGGGGAACGACGCCATTTGGGTGGTCGTAGATCGTCTAACGAAGGTGTCACACTTCATTCCGCATAGGAAGGATGATCCCGTGGAGAAACTGGCGAATTTATATGTGGATAACATAGTACGGCTTCACGGTGTCCCCCGCAGCATCGTGAGTGACCGAGATGGGCGGTTCACGTCCAATGAATGGAGGTTGTTGCAGTAGATGTTGGGAACAAAACTGAATTTCAGCACAGCCTTTCATCCGCAAATGGATGGGCAGACCGAAAGGGTCAATAGGATGATGGAATACACGCTTCGCATGTGCGTCCTGGACTTTGTGAAGAAGTGGGAAGACCACCTATACTTGGTGGAGTTCACGTACAACAATAGCTACCAGGCAAGCATACAAATGGCGCCCTTCGAGGCCCTATATGGTAGAAGATGTCGCATACCGTTGTCTTGGTTGGAAAGGGATGAGTCAAAGTTGTACAAGTGCCAAGAGGTGTAAGATGCTACTTCGTTGGTGTGAACAATCCGAGAGAGGTTGCTAATCGCTCAAGACCATCAGGCTAAGTACTATAATGCCACGCATAAGAACGTGGAGTTCGCTGTTGGTGATTGGGTGTACTTAAAGATTAAGTCGTTCAAGGGTGTCTCGTGGGTGCAGCGATTGAAGAAGCTAAGCCCGAGGTACATTAGACCGTTTGAGGTTCTGGAGCGAATTGGTGAATCATCGTATCGTTTGAAGCTATCAGTGGAGCTTAGCAGTCTACACGATGTTTTCCATATATCGGTGCCACGGAAGGCGGTGCAAGAGCCTTCGCATGTGATCGCGGTGGATCAAGTGTCGGTGGATAATGGGTTGACAACGAAGGTCAAGCCTGTACGAATTAAGGACTCGGAAGTCAAGCGGCTATGCAACAAAGAGATTAGGATGGTCAAGGTCCGTTGGGACAATTGCGGTTGGGAAGAGCTCTCTTAGGAGCGAGAGCAAACCATGCTTGAGGAGTACCCGGAGTTATTCCACTCAGGTACCGTTTAAGTTTATATGTTTATCTTTCATTTATGTAATTTTGAGGACGAAATTCTTTTAAGAGGGATAGAGTTGTAACGCCCCGAAACTCAAAAGAACGACGGGAGGCGTTTTGAGCCAAGTTTGGAATTTGGCAGGGGGCACACGGCCTGGGACACGGGCGTGTCCCAGGGCGTGTCGTGTTTTAGTCGACGATCGTGGAGCAGCGAACACGGCCTAAGACACGGGCGTGTCCCATGGCGTGTCGAGCACGTGTCGACGATCTGCCCGGGAAGTCGACGATTTTCGCTCGACGAAGTGTCGAGACAGGGAACACGGCCTAGGACACGGGCGTGTCCAAGGCCGTGTCGAGTGATCGACTAACTATGCTAGACGAAGTGTCAAGACAGTGAACACGGCCTGGAGCCCAGGCATGTTTGGGTATGACACGGTCGTGTCAACTAAGACACAGGCATGTCCAAGACACGTGTGTGTCTCAGGTTGGTTTTGGTCCTGTGTTGATGGAGGAACACGCCCGGGAACATGGGCGTGTACTGGATGACATGGACGTGTCAGGTCGAACACGGGCGTGTCAGATGCCCGTGTGTATTTCTGGACGGGTTGGTTTCGACGGAGAATGTGGAACACGGCCCTGGACACGGGCGTGTCACAGGCCGTGTTCGGCCCAGATTGTGCATTTCAGCTCCGGACCATGGTCATTCGTTTCCTTATTTTTGGATCCGATGGCTGGGGGTTGTTCCTGTTGGGATATACCCGAGAATAGGGTTTCAAATCCCTCATTTTTTCACTTAGTCTCTCTCTAAAGTCTAGAGAGAGGGGAGAGCAAGGAAGAAGAAAGGAGGCTAGATCCAGTCACCGGCGGAGCTTCGGGGCTCCAAATCGCGAGCCGACTTCGGATCTACGGAGGCAAGGAGATTGCGGTGCTTTTCATCCGCATGCATTTCCATGGCGCCAAGGAAAAATACTAGGGTAACGATTCTCATCCTAGGACATGTGAAGTCCTCTTTTCCTTTGCATAGGAAGCCCGCTCATGCGAGTTTGCGGTGAGTTGAGGCGTTCCTTCGGGTAGACATGAATAGTCCCTGTTGTGTACATGTAGAGTCCGTAATCGAGAACGAACATAGGCATGATGTGTGAAGCCTACCCGGACAAGTTGGTCTAGATCGGTGATGTTCCATTTCATAAATGGCCGGAGAAGACTCTGTGCGGATGTTTGTTTTTCGGGTTTTCTACGTGGTTGATTGCAACAGGGAGCTTTGGGGATTAACTCCAAGGTACACCCGAAAAACTAGGCAGATGCGTGATTCTACCAACATGGTTGCCTGGGAGCTAACTTGAACATAACCGGGTTATGTGAAGTGTGTGACGGAAACGGGACTCTGGGAGGTTTGACCCGCGTATATGGCTTACATTGACGTTGCGACGTGAGCAACGGGTCAGGCAGAATCGTACCCGTTCTGTGTCATTCGGTGGGAGCCATTGGCATAGATGAGGGTCTTCGGCGGTCTATAGCTTAAATTGACGTGACCCATGCTGGGAAGATAAAAATGCTCGCAAGATTGGTCGTCCAGGTGGAGGTGGTGAGACCGGGGTGTCTATGGCTTAAATTGACGTGACATTGACCGGTTCACCGAGAATGTGCCTTGAGTGTATGGGGTGTGTGGCCGTGCGTGCCCACGCTTGTGATGAAGTGTTTATCTATACTGTTTGGGTATGCTAATAAAGTGCAGGGAAAGGAGCATCGCCGCCCCAAATTTGGGGGCAGGATCATTTTAATTTGGTCAGCATAGCTGACCGTTGCTTTTGTTTGTCACCGTGTGGTGGATTGTTGCTTGCAGGTACTGCGGAGCCGAGCGGTAAATAGCGGGCTAAAGCCCAGGTTGCCGAGCCGGCCCTCGAAGGCCAAATTTTGAGTGTTTACTTGTTATATTCATGTATGACCGGCCTGCGTGCCGTGGTATGGAAGACACATTTTATTTGAGTAAACAATTGTAAGGCCATAAGGCCGTGTACTTGTGTATTGTACTTCATTCCTATTGGGTTTTATAGTGGACATTCATGTTTATTGCTGGGTTCTTTTATTTGTAACTTTTAATAATTACTTCCGCTAGAATGACTCTGTATAGGATGTTTGTTATTAGTTGGATGGTATTCCATTAAGTAACCACCCAGTCTGTCTGTGGTATATGGCGTCGGGCCCCGGCTGGACCCACTGCTATATACTATGCGACGGATATGGGGTGTTACAGTGATGGTGTAGAGCCTGCACTTGAACGCATACAACATCTGTCGGATCGAGACCACATCCTCAAACCACTGGATGTGCTGAACCAGGTCATCCTTCCTGGTGTAGTAGGACAACTCTGACTCCTGAATCCCATCTGGAACTAGGGCAGATGAAACCAACTCACTGAAGGGGTTGCCTCCCCCTACCGGGCGAGCCAGGCAATCTCGCTCCTAAACCTCACCAATCTGGCCCGCGCTCGCCGAACCGGAGAATAGCACTCGCCCGAGGAGATCTCTCCCACTCCCCTCCTCCACTAACCTCCTTACCAGCTCTCCTAGTCGGAGCATCCTCTCTTAGGGCTGGGGCAGTGGCGACTGGGACTGTCGGCATCGAGTACTCGACGTGTGCGCCTAGTGCAAACTTGATGAGGCCAAGTACGTCCTGCCTGAACTCCTCGAACATCTCGACGGTGGAGAGAGGGGGACGGGGTGGCGAGTCGTCCCTGCCTGAACCTTATCCTTATCCTCCAGTCGTCGAGCTCGCAGAAGATTTTTGGTGTTGACCATGCTCCACGTTCACCGCACCAAAATGTTAAGCATTTAGGGCATTTATAAATATACTTATTGAGACGATAATTAACACACATTCTTAATTGTATGTAAACTCTTTCTACAACCAATACCGTCTCGAATTTAGGTCTTTGAAAGATAGTTTTATTTATTTCCTTGTGGATTTGTAAACTACTTATACCATGTCTTGCATTTAAGAAAGCATGATCACTCCTTAGGTTGTGTACTAAGTAGTTATATACTTCATTAAACTCAAAAATCGAGAAAATTTCTAGAACCTGATGTAACGCCCCGAAACTCAAAAGAGCGACGGGGGACGTTTCGGGACAGATTTGGAATCTGGTAGTAGGCACACGGCCTGGGACACGGGCGTGTCCCAGGGCGTGTCAGGTTGGGTTCGACGTTTTGGTCACGAGGTCGACGATTTTGTAGTCGACGATCGACGAGCAGAGAACACGGCCTGCGACACGGGCGTGTCGCAGGGCGTGTCAAGGCCGTGTCGACGATCGGCCCAGGGCGTCGACGAATTTCGCTCGACGATGTGTCGAGGCATGGCACACGGCCTGCGACACGGGCGTGTCGCAGGGCGTGTCGACCCGTGTCGACACTCGTCCTGGGGAGTCGACGAATTTTGCTAGACGAAGCATCGAGAGAAGGCACACGGCCTAGGACACGGGCGTGTCCAAGGCCGTGTCATGAGGTCGACAATCTTCGCTCGACAAAGTGTCGAGTGTCGAGACCGTGTACACGGCCTGGATCCCAAGCGTGTTGAGGTAGACACGGGCAAGGACGCGGGCGTGTCCTAGAACCCGTGCAGTGCTCGGGTTGTTTTCGGAATAAATCGATGGGGGTACACGGCCGGCCACACGGCCGTGTCAGGTGGAACACGGGCGTGTCAGGCCGAACACGGGCGTGTTCGATGACCGGGTGTTGTTCCAAGCGCGTCGATTTTGATGGCGAATGAGGCACACGGCCCTGGACACGGGCGTGTGCCAGGCCGTGTGCGGTCCAGATTGGAAATTTCAGTCCCGAATTAAAGCCGTTTGTTTCTTTAATTGGTGATCCAACGGCTGGGGGTTGTTCCTGATGGGATATACTCGGGATTGGGCCTTAGAAACCCTCACTTTTCATGAGTGCTTATCTTTCTAAAGCTTAGAGAGAGAGGAGAGTCAAGGAAGGAAGAAGGAGCTAGATCCGGCCATTGGAGGAGCTTCGAAGCTCCAAATCACGAGCCGACTCCGGATCTACGGAGGCAAAGCTAGTGCGGTGCTTTTCATCCGCTTACTTTTCCATGGAGCCAAATAAGAACGCAAGGGTAACGATCCTCATCTTGAGCATGTGTAGCTCTCCTTCTTTGTATAGGAAGCCCGCTCTCGCGAGTTTGCGGTGAGTTGGAGGCGTTCCTTCGGGTAGATATGTGAAGTCCCCGTTGTTTAGAGTCTGTAAGAGAGAACTCACATAGGCATGATGTGTGAAGCCTACCCAGACATGTTGGTCTGGATCGATGACGTTGCATTACATAAATGCCGGAGAAGACTCCGCGCGATTGGTTGTTTTTCGGGTTTTCTACGCGGTAGATTGCAACAGGGAGCCTTGGGGATTAACCCAAAGGTGCACCCGGAAAACTGGGCGGATGCGTGATCTTGCCAACTTGGTGGCCAAAGAGCCAACTTGAACATAACCGGGTTATGTGAATTTTGATGGAAATGGGACTCGGGAGAAGTTTTACCCGTGCAAATGGCTTAAATTGTCGTTGCGATGTGAGCACGGGTTAGATGGAAACGTACCCGTTCTATGTCGTTCGATTAAAGAGACCTAAGTGTACGTGGCACTTGCCGTTGGCATAGATTAGGGTCTTCGGCGGTCAATGGCTTAAATTGTCGTGACCCAGGCCAAGAAGACAAAATGCTCATAGGTTTGGCCGTCAAAGTGGCGGTGGTGAGTCCGGAATGTCTATGGCTTTAATTGACGTGACATCGACCGGTTCACCGAGAATGTGCCCTGAGAGCACGGGGCGTGTGGCCGTGCGAGCCAATGTCTGTGATGAAATGAATATATATATATATATTGCTCTCTTATGCTAATGAAATGCAGGGAAGGAGCATCTTCGCCCCGAGTTGGGGGCGGGATCGTTATAATTTGGTCAGCATTGCTGACCGTTGCCTTGTTTTGCCATCGTGCGGTGGTTTGTTGCTTGCATGTGCTGCTGGACCAAGCGGTCAATAGCGGGCTAAAGCCCATTTTGCGAAGCCGGCCCTCGAAGGCCTAATTGGAGTGTTTAATGTCTTTATTCATGTATGACCAGCCTGTGTGCCGTGGTTTGTAAAACATGTAATATGAAGTGAACAATTTTGTAAGGCCTTAAGGCTTGTACTGGTGTATTTATAACATTCCTATTTGGTATTAGTGGACATTCATGCTCCTGTGTTGGGTTCTTTATTACAACTTATTAATCTGCTTCCGCTAGAATGCTCTGTGTAGGACGTTATGATTGATTGGTTGGATGGTTTCCATGAGTAACCACCCGGTCTGTCTATGGCATACGGCGTCGGGCCCAGGCCGGACCTACTGCTATATGTTATGCGACGGATAGGGGGTGTTGCAATTTGGTATCAGAGGGAGGTTTCGATCCTCCGACCTCTGGGTTATGGGCCCACCACGCTTCCGCTGCAATTTGGTATCAGACTACTGGTTTTGGTCGGGCTTAAGCAGAATTCGTGGGCGAATTATTTTTTAAGGGGTGGTGAGCACATGTGTGTGCGTCATCGTTATAACAGTAAAAGAACCCATGAATGTCCTCTTAGGAATGAAATACATGTGTTTGAGGAACCTGCGTGTTCCTATAATTGTTGTTTGCAATTTTATTTGGTCGTTTAACGGTGTTTTGTACCACTATAGGTGACCAGAAGTGGTGTTGGTCCGTCGGAACGTCGAGTTTCTGAGGCTAGCAGTGCACCAGATGTTGCTCCTGCAACACCTCTATCGGCTGAGAACATACGATTGGTGGCCGAAGCAGTGTTGGCCGTGATTAATGCGCAGCCTGCAAGGCAAACGCAGCAGCCCGCTCCTACGATGGAGCAGGTACCGCTGCAAGAGGCTGAGCCGAGGAGAGTGGAACAAGTGGTAGTGGAACCGTTGGTGCCAAGGAGGGCAACCGAGAGGCAGCTTAAGCATGTAAAGAGCTTTAACCCTCCGGTATTCTCGGGGCTGGGAACCCCATCTCAAGCTGAAGACTGGCTCTCCAGGGTGAAGAGAGTCATGACAGCAACGGAGACGGAGGAGTGGCAAATGACCACCATCTCTACGTTCCTTTTGGACGGTGAAGCGAGATTATGGTGGGAAGGATTGGAGCTGCACCTATTGAGAGGTAGGCAACTTGTTGATGTCTCGATGGAGGAGTTCTCGAGATTGTTCTTGGCTAGATACCTTCCTTCGACGCAGAAGATAGCATTGGAGAATGAGTTTCTGAAGTTGGTTCAGGATGAGAAGAGCGTCGATGAATATCTCCATGAGTTCACTCGTTTGAGTCGATATGCTAGCTCCACCATCGCGGATGAGGAGCGCAAAATGAATCGATTCTACGAAGGCTTGAGAGATGAGTTGAGATTACTACTCTTGGGGTCAATGATGCATGGTTTCTTGACCTTGGTCAACACGACCCGGTCCTTGGAGAAGGATATGAAGAATGTACAAGCAAAGAAAAGCTTGGGTGATAGGAAATCTGAATTTAAAGTGCCGACTACTTCAAAGTCCAGCTATCGGAGGTCCTTCAAGAAGCATTGGACTTCGGGTCCAGCTCCTTCTGGTGCTTCTGGGGCGACTACGGGTCGGACCCCGGGTGCATGTTTTACTTGTGGAAAGATGGGGCACTTTGCCCGTGACTGTTGGAGCGGACGTCCTAAGTCCGAGAGAAGGCCGGGAGCGACTTATGAAGAGAAGGGCAAGGCGGTGGAGTCGACCGCGTCCCACTATGCTCCTGCCCAACCAAGGGTATATAATCTTGGCCAACAAGAGGCCATCAAACAGGCTGATGTGTTGACAGGTACGGTTTAATTTATAGCAAGTCAATTTCTTTAAATACTTGTTATGCACATGTTACCTTACCACTGCTTGTTTAGGATTTGTTTTGATTTGTGAAAATCCGGCAAGAGCACTCTTCGATACGGGAGCTTCACACTCCTTCTTGTCCAAAGGATTTATATCACGCATTGGAGTCCCTTCTTCGATGGTGAAGGATAAGCTGGATGTGTTGTTGCCCAATGGGTGTTCGATGCGCGCGGATAGGATCTGCGATGTTAAGATTCGTATTGGGAATCAGGAGTTCGATCTGCAGACGTATTTACTTCCGTTGGTGGAGTTCGCCGTTATATTTGGCATGGACTGGCTCTCGGAGCAGTAGACCTATATTGACTGCGGTCGCAAGGAAGTCAAGCTGGGAGCATGTCGTGAAATGACTTTTACGGGCTTAAAGGGGTCGAGCAAGACGTTGATGTCTGCTCTTCAGGTGGTGAAGGCGGTTCGTGCCGGTGCAGAACTGTTCTTTACACTAGTGGAGGTTGCAAAGTCGAAGCCCGCATTGGAATGTATTTCAGTGGTATCGGAATACTCTAATGTGTTCCCCGCAGATCTTCCTGGAGCCCCGCCTCAACGGGAGATAGATTTCACGATTGAGCTAGTGCCAGGTGCAAAGCCTGTGTCACGATCTCCTTATCGGCTAGCGCCTAAGGAAATGGCGGAGCTGAAAGTTCAACTGCAAGAGTTGTTGGAGCAAGGGTATGTGCGCCCGAGTTCTTCGCCTTGGAGCGCACCGGTCCTCTTTGTTAAGAAGAAGGACGGAATCTTGAGGCTATGTATTGATTATCGGGAGCTCAACAAGTTGACTGAGAAGAACAAGTACCCGATCCCCAGGATTGATGATCTTTTTGATCAGTTAGTCGGGTCGACGGTGTACTCGAAATTGGATCTCAAGGCTGGGTAATATCAGCTACGAATAAGGGAGAGTGATATCCCGAAGACAGCGTTTAGTACGAGATACGGGCATTATGAGTTCACGGTCATGCCGTTTGGGCTGACTAATGCGCCGTCAGTGTTCATGGATTTGATGAACAGGACTTTCAGGGAGTACTTGGACCATTTTGTGATCGTCTTCATCGATGATATTTTGGTGTACTCGCAAAGTGAGGAAGATCACTTCAAGCATCTTCATTTGGTTTTGGAGACGCTAAGGAGGAATCAGTTGTATGCCAAGTTCTCGAAGAGCGAGTTTTGGTTATCCTCAGTGGCGTTCCTCGGTCATATAGTGAGTGGAGAGGGTATTGCTGTGGATCCGGCAAAGATTGTTGCGATACGGGAGTGGCCTGAGCTTGTTACGGTAGCGGAAGTCTGGAGCTTTCTGGGGTTTGCCGGCTATTATAGGCGCTTCGTAGAGAACTTCTCGCGGATAGCGTTACCTCTCACTACTTTGACGAGGAAGGAGCATAAGTTCGTTTGGACGCCGGAGTGCCCGCGAGCTTTTGATGAGTTGAAGTGTCGGTTGACCACGGCGCCTGTGTTGAGTTTGCCATGTGGGACCGAAGGCTATGAGATTTACAGTGATGCTTCGGGCAGCAGTTTGGTTTGCATGCTACTGCAACATGGAAGTGTGATAGCTTATGGCTCGAGACAGCTGAAAGTGCACGAAAGTAATTATCTGATCCATGACTTGGAGTTAGCGGCCGTGATTTTTGCCTTAAAGCTGTGGAGACACTATTTGTACGGTGTGAAGATTGATATCTACACCGATCATAAGAGCCTAAAATATCTGATTGATCAGAAGAATCTGAATATGCGGCAGCGTAGATGGATGGAGTTCCTGGGGGACTATACATTTAAGATTCACTACGTGTCTGGTAAAGGTAATGCGGTTGCGGACGCGTTGAGTCGCCGAGCCCCAGCTCAAGCCAATTGGCTATCGTTGCATGATGAGTGGTTGGTGAGGGAGTTGGAGGCATTGGAGATTGTTTGTGTGGATAGGCAATCAAGTGCTGAAGCAGTTCTAAATTGGACTGAAGTCCAATATGACCTGGCTGATCGGATTCGGCAGGCTTTGGATATGGATGTTCATATGAAGCAGTTCATGGTAGAGGCTCTGGATGGGTCAAATTCCCAATTCGTTGTGGAGGACGGATTGCTTTGGAAAGACGGTCGTCTGTGCGTCCCAAGTGTGGGTAATTTGCGGGTGGAATTGTTCTACGAGGCACACCATACTAAGTACTCAATTCACCCGGGGAGCACGAAGATGTACCGCGATGTCAAGAAACTGTTTTGGTGGCCGGGTTTGAAGAAAGATGTGGCGCTCTACGTAGCCAAGTGCCAAACTTGCGCCTTGGTGAAGGCGGAGTGCCAAAAGCCGGGAGGATTTTTGAAGTCCTTGCCTATTCCGGAGTGGAAATTTGACGACATCTCTATGGACTTTGTGCACGGTTTGCCAAGGTCGCAAAAGGGGAACGACGCCATTTGGGTGGTCGTGGATCGGCTAACGAAGGTGTCGCATTTTATTCCGCATAGGAAGGATGATCCGGTGGAGAAGTTGGCAAAATTTTATGTGGATAACATAGTACGGCTTCATGGTGTGCCCCGCAGCATCGTGAGTGACCGAGATGGGCGGTTCACGTCCAATGATTGGAGGCTAGTGCAACAAATGTTGGGGACAAAGTTGAAATTCAGCACAGCCTTCCATCCGCAAATGGATGGACAGACCGAGAGGGTCAATAAAACCATGGAAGACATGCTTTGCATGTGTGTCTTGGATTTTGGGAAGTAATGGGAAGACCACCTTTATTTGGTGGAGTTCGCATACAACAATAGCTACCAAGCGAGTTTTCAGATGATGCCTTTCGAGGCCCTATATGGTAGAAAATGTCGCACGTCGTTGTCTTGGTTAGAAACGGGTGAGTCAAAGTTGTATAAGCGATTGGAAGTGGAGGATGCTACTTCTTTGGTGAGAACCATTCGGGAGAGGTTGCTTATCGCGCAGGACCGCCAAGCGAAGTACTATAATGCCAAGCACAGAAACGTGGAGTTCTCTATGGGCGACTATGTGTACTTAAAGATCAAGCCGTTCAAGGGTGTCTCGTGGGTGCGGCGATTGAAAAAGCTAAGCCCAAGGTACCTTGGGTCGTTTGAGGTTCTGGAGCAAGTTGGTGAAGCAGCCTATCGGTTGAAGCTTTCAGTGGAGCTTGGTGGATTACATGATGTATTCCATATTTCAGTGCTTCGGAAGGCAGTGCAAGAGCCTACGCAAGTGTTCGTGGTTGATCAAATGCCGGTGGATAGTGGGCTGACGGTAAAGGTCAAGCCCGTGCGGATTGAGGACTCGGAGGTCAAGCAGCTACGCAATAAAGAGATCAGGATGGTCAAGGTCCGGTGGGACAATTGCGGTCATGAGGAGCTCTCTTGGGAGTGAGAGCAGACTATGCTTGACGAGTATCCGGAGTTGTTCCGTTCAGGTACAAATTTTGGTTTTGTACATGTCTTTCCTTTATATAATTTCGTGGACGAAATTCTTTTAAGAGGGGGAGAGTTGTAACGCCCCGAAACTCAAAAGAGCGACGGGGGATGTTTTGGGCCAGATTTGGAATCTGGTAGTAGGCACACGGCCTGGGACACGGGCGTGTCCCAGGGCGTGTTAGGCTGGGTTCGACGTTTTGGTCACGAGGTCGACGATTTTGGAGTCGACGATCGACGAGCAGAAAACACGGCCTGCGACACGGGCGTATCGCAGGGCGTGTCAAGGCCGTGTCCATGATTGGCCCAGGGCGTCGATGAATTTTGCTCGACGATGTGTCTAGGCATGGCACACAGCCTGCGACATGGGCATGTCGCAGGGCGTGTCGACCCGTGTCGACACTCGTCCCGGGGAGTCGATGAATTTTGCTCGATGAAGCGTCGAGAGAAGGCACACGGCATAGGACACGGGCGTGTCCAAGGCCGTGTCGTGAGGTCGACGATCTTCGCTCGACGAAGTGTCGAGTGTCGAGACCATGTACACGGCCTGGAGCCCAGGCATGTTGAGGTAGACACTGGCAAGGACACGGGCGTGTCCTAGAACCCGTGCAGTGCTTGGGTTGATTTTGGAATAAATCGATGGGGGTACACGGCCGGCCACACGGCCGTGTCAGGTGGAACATGGGCGTGTCAGGCCAAACACGGGCGTGTTCAATGCCTGTATGTTGTTCCAGGCGCGTCGATTTTGACGGCGAATGAGGCACACGGCCCTGGACACGGGCGTGTGCCAGGCCGTGTGCGATCCAGATTGGACATTTCAGTCCCGAATCAAAGCCGTTCGTTTCTTTAATTGGTGATCCAACGACTGGGGGTTGTTCCTGATGGGATATACCCGGGATTGGGCCTTAGAAACCCTCACTTTTCATGAGTGCTTATCTTTCTAAAGCTTAGAGAGAGAGGAGAGCCAAGGAAGGAAGAAGGAGCTATATCCGGCCATTGGAGGAGCTTCGAAGCTCCAAATCGCGAGCCGACTCCGGATCCAAGGAGGCAAAGCTAGTATGGTGCTTTTCATCCGCTTACTTTTCCATGGCGCCAAAGAAGAACGCAAGGGTAACGATCCTCATCTTGAGCATGTGTAGCTCTCCTTCTTTGCATATGAAGCCAGCTCTCACGAGTTTGAGGTGAGTTGGAGGCGTTCCTTCGGGTAGATATGTGAAGTCCCCATTGTTTAGAGTACGTAAGCAAGAACGAACATAGGCATGATGTGTGAAGCATACCCAGACATGTTGGTCTGGATCGGTGATGTTGCATTGCATAAATGTCGGAGAACACTCCGCGCGATTGGTTGTTTTTCGGGTTTTCTACGCGGTAGATTGCAACAGGGAGCCTTGGGGATTAACCCAAAGGTGCACCCGGAAAACTGGGCGGATGCGTGATCTTGCCAACTTGGTCGCCTGTGAGCCAACTTGAACATAACCGGGTTATGTGAATTGTGATGGAAATGGGACTTGGGAGAAGTTTGACCCGCGCAAATGGCTTAAATTATCGTTGCGATGTGAGCACGAGTTAGATGGAACCGTACCCTTTTTTATGTCGTTCGGTTAAAGAGATCTAAGGGTACGTGGCACTTGTCGTTGGCATAGATTAGGGTCTTCGGCGGTCAATGGCTTAAATTGTCGTGACCCGGGCCAAGAAGACAAAATGCTCATAGGTTTGGCCGTCAAAGTGGCGGTGGTGAGTCCAGAATGTCTATGGCTTTAATTGACGTGACATCGACCGGTTCACCGAGAATGTGCCCTGAGAGCACGGGGCGTGTGGCCGTGCGAGCCAACGTCTGTGATGAAATGAATATATATATATATATATATATATATATATATATATATATATATATATATATATATATATATATATATATATATATATATATATATATATATATATACATATATATATATATATTGCTCGCTTATGCTAATGAAATGCAGGGAAGGAGCATCGCCGCCCCGAGTTGGGGGCGGGATCGTTATAATTTGGTCAGCATTGCTGACTGTTGCCTTGTTTTGCCACCGTGCGGTGGTTTGTTGCTTGCAGGTGCTGCTGGACCAAGCGATCAATAGCGGGCTAAAGCCCATTTTGCGAAGCCGGCCCTCGAACGCCTAATTGGAGTGTTTACTGTCTTTATTCATGTATGACCGGCCTGCGTGTCGTGGTTTGTAAAACATGTAATATGAAGTGAACAATTTTGTAAGGCCTTAAGGCTTGTACTTGTGTATTTATAACATTCCTATTTGGTATTAGTGGACATTCATGCTCCTGTGCTGGGTTCTTTATTGCAACTTATTAATTTGCTTCCGCTAGAATGCTCTGTGTAGGACGTTATGATTGATTGGTTTTATGGTTTCCATGAGTAACCACCCGGTCTGTCTGTGGCATACGGTGTCGGGCCCCGGCCGGACCTACTGCTATATGCTATGCGACGGATAGGGGGCGTTACACCTGATACCAACTTTCTTCACTCCCAGAGACGCAAGCACATATAACGGGACAACCCTCCATGTATGTCCTAGAAAATTAGTTTAGCACTCTCTTTGTTTACTCATTTGCACAGCCTAAGAGCCATATAGAGAATGAATTGTCATTCTTGAAAAGCTCTATTCTTTATTTTGCTAGAGAAATTTATAATGGTCAAGACTTGGCATTAATAATTCGCACTTCTAAAACGAAGTAATTATTCAAGGATCACAAACTTCTAGAGAGGGGGTTGATCATCATACCAATCATGCGTACACAAGGTCTCATCTTCACTGGGGTAGCATTTGAATACACCAAACTTCAAGATCACAACGTTTGTGACACAACAATTTCTAAATAAGGTCTAGGGAAACCCAAGTCGGTACCTAATTAGCCTAATAAACAAAAGGATAAACCCGCGTACATTTTGGGCTAAGTTTCTTCGATGCCACAATAGTACGTTCATCATATATATTTACATAATCTATATGGCATACATTCTTAGGCTTGGGGTTTCACCCTGAGATTTATTGATATAACAAACTTGAGGCCCTTGAAGTTACTATTTATGACAATCTTCTCAAGGTTAATATGTGACAAGACCAAAATTTGGCCTTCTCTGAATTCGAATAATTATTCAACCTCCAATATTTAAAATGGTGATTGCTTCAACGCAAATAAGTCATTGGTTCAAGGTTTAAGTTTATTATTAGCCTACTATTCCACTAATAGATTATAGGAACCGATTCTCCTTGAGACAATCCCATCAGCTTGGGTAAGAGATGTGTTGAAACCAAAAATCAGTGTCTGTGGAGTTCGACCCTTGGGGAAGGGGTGATCGCACACTTACTTCTCTCTCACAAGCTAAACGACCAATGACTTAGCATAAGGAATAGACCAAAGGCTCCAGTACGGAGGTCCCACCACACACCCAGAAGATCTTAGAGGACTTCCCCTTCTTAGCCAAGTGTTGAGCTAAGGATAGCTCAAAAAGCGCAAGAAGAGCAGGGCACAAGTAAGCATGCCTTCTGAGGTACCCCTTGGGTCTATTTATAGTTTTTTGAAGTTGGTATGCCAACAGCGCACCTCCGCTATTTGGAACGGCTAAATGCAACCAAAGTGGACTGCCAATAGTGTAACTCTGATGTTCTAAACGGCTATATGCAGACCTAATTAGGTTAACCACGTGATACCTTCACCCCAATCTTAGGGGAAATCGGGACCAACCCGCCACTAGCCTGGGTGGACGCGGGCTGGCGAATGTGACTCGCTGATTTCGTTAGTAGAGCGTGAGTTGGCTCGCGCGGCTTGCCCACCCTTCCTGGCGGAAGCGGGCTCGCGATCCTGGTTCGCCTGCCTGCCTGGCCGGTGTGGGCCGGTTGCGCTAGCTCACTTGCCTACCTGGCAGGTGCGGGATGGCTGCCCTACCTCGCTCGCCTGCCTGTCTCGCCCACCTGGTTATCCTACTCGGCGAACATTGGGTTGTACAAGATGATAATATCACTCGATGGGTGATGTAGGAACATCGGATTTTAAGCCTTAAGTAGTTATTATTGTATTAAACTCTTCCCTTAGTCACTTCGAGTATTCTCATACTTTAACCAATCTATACTTGAGATTGATTTTAGGCTAGGATATGCCATGATATCATCTTGGAAAGTCAAACCAAGGTGGTGTCGTAATTGGGTTGGCCTAACTCATTGATTAATGGACTATTTCATGTGATTTCGCACATGGGCACACCATTGCTTTTGCTACTAGTTTGTCCACAGACTAATGCTCGAGTAGGGTGACCCAGTATTTTGCGGGATTCTTTCTCTTATGATCATTTTTCAAGTGATACCAGTTTGTAACCCCCCTCCCGATAATTGAGCACGGCCGAGGGCAAATTTTATGCTCAGAATTGCCTCTTTACGGTGACACCAGCTCATGGGTTAGTCTCCACCACATGACGTCGATCATGCTGGCTAGTACGGTCATACACAAGGACAACAAGAAAGAAGTTAAAGAAACATGTCCATAATATATATCTATATAGAGTAATAAGGGCTCATGGTTGGTACATGCGCAAAAAGAAAGTGCACACTCTCGCACTCTAAAACATCTATGTGGAAGTTAATCAAGGATTCTCATCAACCTGTGGTAGAATGGTAGTAGTGTGTGACAACTGTCTTAAGGTTCTATCACCTCATCCTACTGGTCGTATTCCTGCTCTGGGTCCTCTTGCACCTAAAATGATATCTTTGACCGACCGTTTGTCAAAAGACTAAGTCGCTTCATCCAAGCCTCACCCCCACGACTCCTAGGCGCCGTGCGGGAGGAAGAAAGCGGAGGACAATACTATAGTATAAAAAAGGCAAGTAACATGGCTCCAACTAACAATGGTATTTATATAGAACAATAACAGAATATAATAACTATGCTAACAGTAGGCAAGTAAGCAATAGAAGCGGTAAGTAAAGTGCAGCACAAGTAAGCTAAAGAAAGTAAAGTAGTTTATACTACCATCACAGAAACGTATCATAACTTATATGAATGTCCATACAAACTTATAAGTTAAGGTTTCTGGTAAAATATAACTCATCATATAAAGAGCTCATACTAATTTTTACGATGAGGATCTGTAAATATAAATGACCTATAATGTGTATATGCGATGATATGTTATGCTAATGATATGTTTCATATAATTGCAACTCACACACATGACTTGACTCTGTGTGCACAGATCTTATGTTTCCCGTGTCATCGGAGATAGCTAGTCTCTCAGGTACTACCGTTGTGGCTATGGAAGCAGTGGAGCGGGTACCTTCACTCCTAGGCTGGTATGCACAGTACCTAGCCGGGACCTCTCATACGCCTCTATACACACCCAAGCATTTTGTATATGTCTCAGGGGTACTCTAGAGTCTTTTTGTATGATTGCTGGAATCCACCAGTCTTTTATGGTTAGGTGTGTGCTTTCAGGGATTGTCCTTCAAATCGCAATGTATATAACCTATTGGCCCCTCAAACTCTCACACTTCACTAAAGTCAATGTATTACCATCGGTGTGCCGAATGAACCGGTTTCAAAGACCCACCAATATATAAATATATGCACATGCAATGTATCACCTCAACCATTCGAGCCTCCAGCTCACATGACTAACTTGTCCTCATATCTTAATTGAATGAGTCTCCATCGAGCAGGACTAAAGTTCTATGACGTCTCTATCACCCTGAATATTGAGCTCCAACTTGCAGGACTAATAAGTCATTGAACCAATCCATCCCTCAATACGGGATGAGGTTTAATTTATCTTTTCCGACCTACTTAGACTAGTCTTGTCTATTGTTTAATTGAACATAGAAGTTTGGGGTGAATCTGGGACTTCTTGAGGTCTACCCGGTGAAGGGCTCACACTTGTACTAGAGAATAAGATGGGCTGAAGCCCAAATCCCCCTTTCCAGGATGTTGAATTTTATTGGTGACTACCCTTCTCCTAACCCTCTCTATATGTTACTCTTAAACTATCCTAAGATGATTTATTATTCTTGTAGGGGAGAGACAATCTATCGTCGGACTCCAAGTCTAGCAATTCCCCTTAACGTCATTGTACACTATCACTTGGCACCTCTTGGTGACCCATTAGGACTTCAACCATAAGACTATGACACCCCAATTAGATCACTAAATCAGTTAGAATCCACTCCTAAGATCATAAATTTAAGTCTACCCTTAAGCACGCGTTCTATAGACGGCGCTAACCATTAATCCTCAATACACGATGTGTGGCATAGACCCCAAAAATATTACTATATATTCCTAGAAATTTATTCTTGAGATGCTACATGATCCTACTAATGCTCCCAATTAGTATGGTATTTCCTAAGGTAGAAAGGTCACCTTTATTTCATATAATTGAAGGTGTGACATTAATCTAAATTAGTTTCTAAACTATAGTACAAAAGTTCTCCAAAAATTATGTAACTTTCAGAGATTGATATAAATGATGTCCTACTGGAGTGTTCCAAATTTCAGTTCATTACAAAGTGTTCTTGATGGATTATTCACTACTTCATATTTTTGTTAAACACAAAGAAAAAAAACAATATGAACTAGACATGATCTTAAACATGAGACTATAAAATCCCTTGGCCAAATATTCTAAAATCTATACCAGAGATTCATTATGATATTTATTTTACATTATTAAAAGTTCATAATTTTCCTAATTATATTTGGCCATAATTAAAATTCTATAATTATGTGACACAAGTCAATTTGCACATGAAGTACAAATTACAAATGTCCAATTGGTATAAATAAAATACCAAAGATACATATTGATGAAATAAAATATTGAATAGAGTTTCACAATTTTCTAACATTGATTAGTCCATAATTTGTATAATTGAATAATAATTTCAAATCACTTATCAAATGAAGTACATGTAGAATTTTCCAAACAATATTGAGCACAATTATTTCAAAAATACGTAAAGGGGCATAGTGGTTGTACAACCCCGTGTTTGCCGAGTGGGTCCACCAGGCAAGGCGAGCGGACCAAGATGACCTGTCTGTGCCAGAGCAGCTTGCAGGCGAACTCAGAATAGTCAGCCCGCTCCCACCAAAGTTGGGTGTGCAAGCTACTCGGGCTGGCCCACCCAACCCCCAGCTCGCCCAGGCGAGCACGGCAAGTGGCAGGCGAGTAGGGCCAGCCGGGCCTACACTCGCCAGGAGGAAGGTGGAGACGACGAGAACCAGCCAATCCAGACACTCAACGCCATTCTGATTTAACGTTGAGCGAATTCCTGACACTCAACGTCATTCTGCATTAGCGTTGAATGAAGTCCTGACACTCAACATCATTCTGCCTTAGCGTTGAGTGAAGTCCTGACACTCAACGTTGTTCTGCCTTAGTGTTGAGTGAAGTCCAAATACTCGACGCCGTTCTACCTTGGCATTGAGATAAGCATGCCAAGTCCACTCAGTTCGTCGAACGGAGCTTGACGTTCGTCGAACGGAGCTAGGCGTTTATCGAACAGAGCTCGGCATTCGTCGAACGGAGCTCGGCATTCTTTGAACGAGGCTCGGGAGTTAGAATTTGGATTCGTCGAACTAAGATCGACGAACTCAATTCTTCTGGAAATTCCTTCTATAGTAACAGTCCTAGACCGGCCAGCCCGCACTCCCATGGGCGACCTGGCCGCCAGCCCGCCTCAGAGCGAGGGTTAGCGAGATGCGGGAGCCAGGTCGCGTCCGCCCCGGCGGGGTGGAGAGTTGTGGAGAGCTGACCTAAATATCCTTAGAATCTGCCCGGTGGGGGCCTAGAGGCAAAATTACCTCGGTGCCCTAGCAAATAGCTTTTTAGAACAGTGGAGTTATGTTGTTACAGACCCAGTTGGGCTACACATAGCTATTAAAAACAGCGGAGGTTGGCTATTTGCAGGTCGTCTTCAGAAAACTTTAAATAAAACTCAATGGGCACCTCAGAGGGCATGTTTACTAGTGTTCAGATGTTCTTGCTCTTTCTGAGGTAGCCTTAGCTCGGCCTTTGGCTAAGGAGGGGAACTGCTCTAAGATCTTCCGGGTGTATGGTCGAACCTCCACGCCGAGCCATTGGGTCAGTTCCCATTTCTTTTTGTTTTTTGGCTTGTGTGAGAGAAGTAGGTGTGCGATCACCCCTTCCCCACGGGTGAACTCCATAAGAGACAGAGTTTTCGGTTTCAATATTTTGGTGTGGTGAGCGTGGATAGTAATCAGCCCAGAAAATCTTCAGCAGGTTAGATGGCAGGAGGAGAAGGATGAGTCTCGGACAGGTCTGACTAACCACCCCCACCCCCTCTGGCCACGGTGGGGATGTTCGAAGACTTTAGGTAGGAGATGATCAACCTCGTCAAGTTCACACTTGGCACGCGGGCTGAGTGCTCGACTTTGATAGTTCCAGTTATAGCCACCCCATCTCTAGGCGAGGATGCTCCCGGCAGGAGAGCTGGGAAGGTGGTCGCCGAGGAAGTAAGTGGCTGCGAGCACCCTGGGCGCGTGCACTTCCCTGGCTCGGCAAGCGGGGGCCGGTTCGGCGAGACGGGTGCACGAGACCCTCCATCTCGCCTAGCATTGGGAGGCAGCCCCTTTAGCGAGTTGGTTTCTTCGGCCCTAGTTCCGGAGGGGTTCAGGGAGCCGAGATGTCGTACTACACCGGGAAGGGAGACCCAGTCCAGCACGTCCAGTGATTTGAGGACGTAGTCTCAATCCGACAGATGATCAATGGCATCAAGTACCGGCTCTTTGCCATCAACCTCAAGGAAAATATGAGGGATTGGTTTCACCGAATACCAGCCAGCTCCATTTACTGCTTCGAGGACCTGCGTCGGGGGTTCATGTTGAGGTTCACAAACTCTAAGAGGAGGAAGAAAGAGTCGGAGTCCCTATTCCACATCAAGTAGGGTGTGAACGTGACCTTGGGGAGTTATGTTGACCGGTATCAGGAGGAGGTCACCCAGGTCTAGGAGATGCCCGGGCATAGCCAGATGATGACCTTTACCTTGGGGCTGCAACAAGGTTTCATTAGGAAAAAACTAAAGAGTGTGGTACCCCTCTCCTATGAAGAGCTGATGGAGAGGGCAGCAAGAGAAGTCAACGGGGGGGGCATCGAACCCGGAGTTTGCCCCAAATTAGCCAGGTGGGCCTCTGAGGAGGAGGAGCTGAGAGGCAGTAGAGGTCAGGAGGAAAGAAGAGGTGAACCCCAACAGAGGGAATAGTGGCAGCAGTAGCAACAGCAACAGCCCAGGTGGGGGCATTAGGAGCTGGACCGTCGGCTGGGATGGAGGCTCGAGTGGAAATACTAGGGGCCACAAAGAGGTTACTAAGGAAGGGACAACCGCCAGGGGGGCCAAGATTAGTTCCATCCCCCATGTTGGACGAAGGCCCAAAGACCTCCCCTCCCCGACCAAAATTAGGCTATGGCTATAGCCATGGAGGAGATGAGGAGAGCAGCACGGAGGACGAGGAGAGAAGTCAGGGTTGAGTTGCCCTACTATGATTTCCACCAAGAGGAAGGGAACTCCACGGCCACGTACCTGGAGTTCCTCGAGATGAGAGGAAACAGGGAGCAGTATTAGCAGTAGGGTCACCAGGAGATGAGGATTGAGGAGGTCCTGTCTCGGGAAGAGGAGGATAGATGTGAAGATCGGGCAAACATCGGGACCCGGGGAGGGATCGGAGTGATCCATGGGGGTGGGGATTGAGGGTTCTCGGAAGGCAATCCTCCACACCATATATTGCCAGAGTGTTGGCTCCACATCTCAAACCCCACCACTAGAAGAGAAGATTATCTTCTCAAGGAAGGATATGTAGGATCATGAGGATCCCTTCTATGATGTGCTGGTCATCCAGACAGCCATCGAGAATTTCACCGTCTCCAGGATCCATATTGACAACAGAAGCTCCGTCAACATCATCTTCAAGAAGGCGTTCGACGCGATGAAGGTGGAGGCAAAGAGGGTGTTGGCTTTAGATGGGCCCCTGTTTGGGTTTTTGGGGGAGATGAAGGACGTAGAACGAGGGGTAGGGATCCACGTCACTGTTGGAGGGCAGTCCCAGAACTGCAGGTTTATCATCATGGATGCCACCAGTAGCTATAATGCCATATTAGGAAGGCCCCTCATCAGCGCCTTCTGTTACGTCCCCTCATCCTTCCACCAGTGCTTAAAGTTCAGCGCTGAAGGGATCCAGGTCCGGGTTTGGGGGGACCCCAAGGTGGCAAGGGAGTGCTACGTCACCGCAGAAAACTCTATCTCCTGGCAGGAGGGGGCCGGGGAGATGGAGCGGAGGATGGAGGCAGAGCAAGAGGTTGGTGGGGAGGACACGGAGATAGAAGGGAGCTGCACCCAGGTGGTGACAGGCGGAGACCAGGAGGAGTTGGCTAAGGCGATGGTCGTGGAGGAAATGGTGGAAGCTGAGGAGTTTCTTGTCCCGGAGGAGAGGGACGTCGGAGAATGGGGGAGCAGTCCAGGCTGGAGGCTACGAAAGAGGTCATGGAGATAGAGGTTCTCACCCTTGGAGGCAGGGTGGAGAAGGTTCTCATCAACTGAGGGTTGACCCTGAAGGCTCGGGGCAGGATGATGGCATGCATCCAGAAGAATGTGGACATCTTCACATGGATCGCAGCGGAGATGCCGGGGATTGACGCGGACGTAGACTTTCACCACCTCAACCTGGACCCGGGAGCTCGCCCCGTCCAATAGAAGAAGAGGTCCATCGCAGATAAGCTGGCCGAGCCCATCAGGGAGGAGGAGGCCAAACTCCTCAAGGCCAGATTTGTACCCGAAATACAATACCCCGGCTGGGTCTCCAATGTAGTTATGGTTAAAAAAAAGGAGACGGCCGGTGGCGTATTTGTGTTGATTTTTCCTTAATAAATCAAGACCTAAGGAATGTTATCCATTGCCTCAGATCGACGCGCTGATTGACTCAGCTGTCAGTTTTCCTGTAATTAGTTTCTTAGATGCATTTCCAGGTTATCACCAGATTAGGATGCACCACCCCAGACATCAAAGATGTATCGTTCATCACGGAGGATGGGTGCTACTGCTATAAGATGATGCCCTTTGGGCTGAAGAACGTAGGGGCGACATACCAGAAGATGATGGACAGGGTCTTTCGGGAATAGAAGGGGAGGAACTTGGAGATGTATGTAGATGATCTCATGAGCAAGAGTCGAGATGTAGACTCTCACCTCCAGGACCTGGGGGAAACCTTCACCACCCTACACAAATACAAGATACGGCTGAACCCCCTGAAGTGCATTTTTGTGGACAGCAGGGGGAAGTTCTTGGGACATCTCCTCACCCCTGTGAGGGTTTAGCCAAATCCAGACAAGGTCAAAGCCATCATGGAGTTGGGGTCTCCCCATACTATTAAAGAGGTGCAGCGGTTGACAGGGAAGCTGGCTGGATTGAGCAGGTTCCTCTCCAGGTATTGGGAGAAGTGTTCCCCCTTCTTCAAGACATTGAGGGGGCCAAAAGTTCGAGTGGACAAAGGAGTTCGAGGAGGCATTCCAGGCCCTGAATAAGCAGTTGACTCAGTCTCCCCTGCTCCAAGGGCCGAGGGAGGGGGAGGACCTATTTTTATATCTCGGGGTCGGAGCAGAGGCCATGAGCTCCGTCTTGGTTCGAGAAGAGGAGAAGAAGCAGCTCCTCATATATTATGTGAGTCGGGTCCGGAGGAAGGCCGAGCACCGATATCCAATCTTGGAAAAGCTGGCCTTCGCTCTATTCATCTTGCCTCCGAGGCTACGGCCCTACTTCCAAGCACACTCCATCCGAGTGGTGACTGACCATCCCCTCCGCAACATCTTCGAGGCGGTGGAGCATTCGGGCAGGTTGGCTAAGTGGTCAGTGGAACTGAGTGAGTTTTACATCTCCTTTGTCCCTCGCCTCTCGATCAAGGCCCAAGCAATGGCCAACTTTTTGGCTGACTATGTGGTCGAGGTGGCAGAGGAGGAGCTCGCCCATCCGTCTTCGTAGAAGGTAAAGGTAGACAAAGCTTTGGGGAAACATTCCTCAAGGCTGGGGGTAATCTTGGAAAGCCCCCAAGGGATGAGAATCGAGCAAATGGTGGTTGTGCATGCACTTCCCCATCACTAACAACTAGGCAGAATATGAGGCCGTAATAGCATGGCTACGCCTGGCCAGGGAGTTGGGGGTACTTGACGTGGAGGTCCTCACTGACTCCATTGTGGTGGCTTCCCAGATCAACGGGGAGTTCGAGGCAAGGGAACCTACTCTCCAGTTATACTTAGCAAAGTGAAGGGAGTCATCGGCACATTCCAGACCTTCTCCTTCTGACACGTACCCAGGGAGGAGAATGAGCAGGTCGATCAGATGGCAAAAAATGGCCCCCGGGTGGGGGATACCTGGCACTACTACCACGTCTTAAAATTCAACAACCCCATCTTAAAATTCAACAACCTGGCACTACTACCACATTGAATTTTCTCCAGGTGGTCAACAAGATAGCCTGATGCCAAATTAATATTCTTAGCACTATCAAGATCACACCTTGATCACGCAGAAAATTCCCTAAAACCTGGAGTGAGCAGGGGTTATCTCAACTAAAGTCAGTCAACCAGCAAACACATGCATCACAAGAGTCTTTATTGATTCACAACAATCTTCTCTACATAGCGAGACATACATGGCGAGACATGCTTCTCCAACCAACCACCCAAGGGAAAGCAGAGAACTACAAAAACAAGATAAGAGAAACAAGTCGCGTAGACTTAACCACCAAGCCATTGGTCTACTGTTGTGGAGTCCGCTCAGTCCGCCAGGTCGCCAGGTCGCCAGACCGCAACCCAAGCCGCGCGGACTACCCCTTATTCCAATGTTATCTCTAGCTGCCGATCTGCAAGCCGCCTGACTGCGAGGTCGCCTAGCCGCTAGATCGCACACACTGCGATGCCGAATAGAACAGTTCGCCTGAGGCAGGTGACTTATTGAACCCCAAACTAAGTTGCCAAAGAGAAGACCTTCTGGTCGCTGTCCGCGACTTGCTGTTTTTCGTCTGTTGCTTAACCGCAGAGTCTGCATTGTCCCTGACCGTAATCAGAGCCAACTCCTGGTTTTCCAGCGCTATCCGCACAACCTGCACAGCACGACCCGCTCAACTCAACCAAACCGCGCGGACACCAAAAAGCAGTCCGCAGCAACCTGTGCGTGCTCAAGTTACTGTTCACTTACTTCAGCTCTCTGTTGAGGTTACTATTCCTGATGCGATATGGGTCCTATTTATAGGCACAACGATGAGTGTGGTCACCGCCTTAGCCGATAGGAGTACAGCCACATCCCACATCAAAACATCTCCGCAGTCCGTGAATAAATGCCAGTCCGTCGCGCTTGTGCAAGATAGCCAGCCCGCCTAGCTTCTCCAAGGCCGAACACAATCGCCAGTCCGCCTTGTTGCCAAAGGGCAAACCGCCAAGACATCACCAAGGCCGGACATCAACACCAGTCTGCCTTATCACCAAGGGCCAAGCCAGGACCGCCACAGCCGGACTACGCAGCAACAGTCCGCCAATCTGTGGACACAGCATGAGCCCGCTTATCCCGAGTCCACAGCCTCATCACAAGGCATATGTCGGACTCAACGGACACACCACGTCAGTCCGGCAATCCACGGCTTCGCCACCAAGGCAACAGCCGGACTCAGGGGACACGCTGATCCAGTCTGCACATACTGCAGATAGCTCTAGTCTGCATATCCCTGCAGACATCTCAGTCTGCATACCTTGCAGACTTCGCCAGTCTGCATATCCCGTAGACTGCTCCAGTCTGTATATACCAAGTCCATAGCCTTGTCACCAAGACACTTACCGGACTCAGCGGACTCCATCTCCAGTCCGCACGCAGTTGCGAACACAACCTCCAGTCCGCTTATCCCCAAACTCGCAACCAAGGCTCATGTACTTCTGCCGAGCTTGGCGGACTGAGAAGCAATCCGCGCTCCACTGCGCGATCTCCCCGGACTGAGCCAAACATGGACTTGTTTCAAACCCAACCAAGTCCACACCACTATCCACAAGGGCCAGTCCGCAGTTACTGGCGGACACTGGATCCAGTCCGCCACTCCTGGCGAGCTCCAGCATCAGTTCTCACTGACTGGCGGTCTCCGCGGCTTCCACTTGCCGCTACACCAGAGCAAGACCAAGGCAACTGTCAAACCGGTCTGCCAAGCTCCAGTTCTTCAGTCCGCTTCATGTAGAACTCCGCAGCTAGAGTTTCTATCCACCCGGTTACTTCTTGGGATCCAACTGCCTGCTGAGCACAAGCCGTCCTGGCTAACCGCCGCTGCTATCCACGTAGTCTGTGCGAACAAACCGCCCAGGCCACTACAGAACAAACCGTCTGCAACATCCCTGCCGACCTAGAAGTCCCCCAACCCTGTCCGCATAGTCCGCACGGATAGGTCTAAGTGCTCCATTCACCCACTTTCACTTCGAATAAGTTGTAAATATACCTATTTTTATGTACATTATTTTAGTAGTTCTCGTTTTCTTTTGTTATTTTTAGTTAAATTTCTTTCATAAAATATTCCTTTTATTGTAAATATTTTGCTAACTTGTTTTATTTTATTTTTCAGAAAAAATCCAAAAATCTGCCCAAAATAGTAAGTACACGCCCATATACTTACTGGTCACGCCCGTGTCCAGGGCGTGACAATTCAAATCCCGTGAAATTGGTCGTAAAGTGAAGAAATTGATGGACACTTCCGGCCACACGCCCGTGTCATTGGACACGCCCGTGACCGAGCCCCGTGTTACCGCACTTGACGTTTTGCACTCGACATTCGTCAAGACAAGGACATGCCCGTGTCCCATGATCCGACACGCCCGTGTCACTCCCGCTCGACATTTTACGCTTGACAATTTCCTCTCGATGTTTGTCGACTCAACCCGACACGCCCCACGTCACGCCCGTGTCAGAGGGCGTGACTCCTCCACCTGGCCAGACAAACTGCCGCCGGCGACTTTCGACGCAGACTGCGCACAGTTCAACCTCCCCGACACCCCCATTGTCACGCCCGTGACCGGGGGCGTGACCACCGTGTTTTCAGCCGCAAAGTCAAATCGCCCTCAAGTCGTCGAAATTAGATGATGAATAGTGCTGATACGCCCCCTGACACGCCCGTGTCAGAGGGCGTGTACTTGGAAATTTTTGCCTATAAAAGGGCAGTTGTTGTATGAGTTTAGGGTTCCAAATTTTTGAACCATTTTGTTGACAATGGCTGCTTTTTGGAGCTTGCTTTAGTGCTATGTAAGGATCCCCCCCCCCCCCACCTCTCCTTTTTAAGTTTGTTTGTTTAAGGTCTTGTAATCAACTTCTTTTGTAATAAAAATCGTTAGTATTCCATCCTTACATGCTCTGAAATGTCTCTGAAGGCCTCCTTTTCATCAATCTTATGTATTTATGCTTTCATTTTCATATTGCGTGTGTGCGTGTACGAGTTAAAATTGTGAAATTTATGTTTTAAATCTACAAAAATTTTGTTTAACTTTCATTTTTCTCAAAATTTCTAGCCGTTACTATAGCTGTTTTCCTTATCATATTCTTTAAAATTGGTAGACTTAGGATTTTTATGCTTCCATATTCGTTTTTATAAACTTGTAAAACGATAAAAAGGGGTGTCTTTCATTCCTCTTAACTTAGATTTTTCTTTGTTTTGATCATAAATCTGTTGCTTCCTTTTAACTTTCTTCCACTTTTTAAAACGTTTTACAAAGCTATAAGAATGTATAATACGTTATTTTAATTTTTCAACAACTTTGATTTTAGCAATTACGTAAAAAGATTTTTGCTCAAACAATTTTTATTCCTACTTTTTATGCATTTCTATCAAAAACTAACGGTAAAAAAGTAAATGTTTTAATTTTTCAGGCATTTGCTTTTCTCTCTTTAATTTGAAAAATTTTTCCTCAAACAATTTTTATTTTGTCTTTTTACGCATTTCTACAGCATTCTAGTGGTAGAAATGCAATTGTTTTACTTTTTCAATAACTTTGCTTCTTCTTATTTTTCGCCTGAGTGCGTGCGTGTATGAGATAAATTTTATCACCATATTTCAATTATGTAAGTGTGTGTGTGTATTTCAATTATGTAAGTGTGTGTTTACTAATGTCGAGTGTGTGAGTGTTTACTTCCTAAAGAGTGTTTGCGTGTGTTGTCTTCATTTACTGCCTACTCATTTGAGTTAAATGGCTGGTCCTTATTCTCCGCCTGCTCACTAGGAGTTAAATGGCTGGTCCTTATTTCCCTTCTACTCATTTGAGTAGGACTTGTACTCGCATTTATTTTCGCCTACTCATTAACAGTTAAATGGTGTGTCTTTATTTCCCTGTAAATATTTGAGATGGACTTGTAATAGCATTTATTTTTGCCTACTCGTTAAGAGTTGAATGGGCGGTCTTAATTTTTCACGTACTATATTTGAGTAGGATTTGCAAGTGTGAGTATTTACCTTCTGCAGTGTGAGTATTTCATTTTCTGTCGTGTGTGCGTGTGTTTTTATTAATACAAGTGTGTGTTTTAATTTCAGCAAGTGTGTATGTTTCTATTTCCGCCTACTCGTAAGAGTTAAATGGCTGGATTTTATTTGAGTAGGATTTGTTGTAATTACTTCCGCCTACTCGCTAGGAGTTAAATGGCCGGACTTTATTTCTCGCCTACTCATTTGAGTAGGACCTGTACTCGCATTTATTTTCTCCTACTCATTTGAGTAGGACTCGCTTTCATTTCAGTCCTACTCGTTTGAGTAGGACTTGCAATTTTCAGCTTTTATTTCCCGCCCACTCGTTTGAGTGGGACTTGCAATTTCACTTATGCAATTTTCTCTTTCTTGTAACTTAGTTTTATTTCTGTCTCTTTATTATGTATTTGGATGAGTGCGGGTGTGTTTATTTGTAGTAACTTTTCTAATATTAGGTTATCTTGCTTTTCTTCTTATTCTCTTTATAACCCTTCAACGAATAGATTAGAACGCTCCCTAACCAAACTCATAAGCTATCCCCATTCTGATCAGTGGCTAATCGCTTTTATCCCTCGGTATCGAAGAGCATTGGGATATAAAAAATGTTTTAAATAACTAAAGGTCTTATTTTTCTATTTAATTAAAAAAACTTAAGGTTTACCCGGGGTTAACGACGCGTAGAACAACATATCGATGTGTGGGCTCTATTTTCATTATCCATACGCTAGCTAGCCGAGAGGCCGTGCGTATGGACTGGTCACCCCAGAGTAAAGAGAGTTCCACACTAACCCTCGAGAGAGGAGGCGTGCTAACTCTACCGGATTGGGTTCCCCACCTAATAGCGGGGATCTTAGCATACTGCGGGCATTAAGAGGAATCCTTCGTCGGACGAGAGCCCGGTCGAATAGCATTAATGTCCAGGTGAGCGATATTCCAAGAGATAGGTGAGCTCATTATTTTGGAACCTCCACGGCCAAGTTCCCGCTTTAATTAAATTGAAACTTTTGATCTTTAGTTATTTGAATCTATTTTTAATCCTAATGTAATTCGATACCGAGTGTTATCTCTTCATCGACTTTAATCTTAATCTATTTTTGTCCTATTTTAGTTAAAATCAACAACTTACTATTTTGGTAAAATAATAGTGCTTTCGGAGCAGTAGGGATAATCAACCCGTTCCCGGGATATTTACGATCTAGATATTCCCCCGAATATTCTGTATTACTTGTGATAGGTGCACTGCCTCCCTTAGCAAGCCCGCAGCGTTTGACTCATCGAACCAACCACCCACATAAGAGTCTGTTCGTGGGCTATCAACTTCACAAATTTAAACACCCCTCATAGATGGACCCGTTCATGACCTTCCTTTCCACACAGAGTATCTAAAGGGGATGGACAAAAAGAAGTTCAGATACAAATCGGCATACTATCTCCTCTGGGACGGGAAATTGTATCGGAAGACTCTCTCGGGGATGCTGGCCCATTGTGTGGCTGAGAGGGAAGTGTAGAGGATCTTGGAAGAAGTCCACTCCGGGAAGTGTGGAAGCCACTCTGGGAGCCAGACCATGGAATAGAGGATTGTCAGACAAGGGTACTTCTGGCCTACTTTGGGCCACGACGCTGTGGAATTCACAAGGAGGTGTCATAAATGCCAGCTGTTTGCCCCCCTCCAACTACAACCGGCTCAGCATCTCAGAAGCATCACAGCCCCATGGCCCTTTGTCATCTAGGAATGGACTTGGTAGGGTCGTTCCCCCAAGCCAGCGGATAGAGGAGGTTCTTAATCATCATGATAGATTATTTTTCTAAGTAGTTGGAGGTAAAGGCGCTGGCCAAGGTAACCTACCAGGTCATTATAAATTTCATCTAAGGGAGATCATCTGCAGTCACTGGCTACCCCAAGCCATTGTCACGGACAACGGGCCTCATTTCGCCAGCGCAGAATTCATTAGCTTCTGTGAGCAGCTCAGAATTGACCTCAGATTCGTGTCGGTCCACCACCCCAGGAGCAACGGGAAAGTGGAGGCGGCGAACAAGATTATTGTAAACCTCCTAAAGAAGAAGTTCAAAAATTTGAAGGGGAGCTGGGTGAAGCAGCTCCCTTCGGTCCTCTGGGCTCTGAGGGCCACCCCCAACACAGCTACAGGGGAGACCCCATTCAAATTCTCCCATGGCTACGAAGCAGTACTTTCCATAGAATTTAAAGTCCAGACACCTCGGGTGGCAGAGGCCCGGGAAGGCAGGGAGGAATGGCAGGCTGGAAACGAGGAGTTGTGGCTCTCCCTCGATATGGTGGAGGTGCTGCGAGATCTCTCCGCCATCCGACAGGAAGAAGTGAAGAGGAGAATGGCTAAGTACTTTGAAAAGCATGTCAGATTCAAACAATTTGTGGAAGGGGACTTGGTCTTGAAGATGGTAGATGCAGCGGGAAGATCAACAGCTGTAGGAAAGTTCAACCCCAACTGGGAGGGTCCATACATTGTGAAAGAAGCATTGAATTCAGGAGGGTATCGCCTCTGAAATATGGAGGGTGAGACCCTAAGTCTCACTTGGAGCGGTGATGACCTGAAACGTTTTTACCCTTAAGGCATGTAAGTGATGCCTTGTTTTTAATAAAACTCCTCGATGCGCTGATTATCCTGTAGTGATGTGTGAATAAGTGAAGTGTTCATTTAATAGACCCCGAGTAGATCCCGCTGCCAGTCTTTCACCTAGCTGGTAGGGCTGGATGTCACTCGATGGCGTCAGCTCAGACCCCGAGCAGATCCCGCTGCCATGCTTTCACCTAACTTGCAAGGCTGGATGTCACTTGTGTGTGTCTACCCAGACCTCGAGCAGATCCCGCTGCCAGGCTTTCACCTAGCTAACAGGGCTAGATGTCACTCAAGTGTGTCTACTCAGACCCCGAGCAGATCCCGCTGCCAGGTTTTCACCTAGCTGGCAGGGCTGGCTGTCACTCGTATGTGTCTACTCAGACCCCGAGCAGATCCTGCTGCCAAGCTTTCAACCAGCTAGTAGGGATGGATGTCACTCGTATGTGTCTACCCAGACCTCCAGCAGATCCCGCTGTCAGGCTTTCATCTAGCTGGCAGGGCTAGATGTCACTCGAGTTTGTCTACTCAGACCCCAAGCAGATCCCGCTGCCAGGCTTTCACCTAGCCTGCAGGGCTGGATGTCACTTGAGTATGACTACTCAGACCCTGAGAAGATCCCGCTGTCAGGCTTTCACCTAGCTGGCAGGACTGAATATCACTCGAGTGTGTTTACTCAGACCCCGAGTAGATCCCGTTGTCAGGCTTTCGCCTAGCTGACGGGGTTGGATGCCACTCATGTGTGTTTACTCAAACCTTGAGTAAATCCCGATGCCAAGCTTTCACCTAGTTGGCAGGGCAGGATGTCACTCGAGTGTGTCTACTCAGACCCCGAGCAGATCCAGCTGCCAGGCTTTCACCTAGCTGGCAGGGCTGGATATCACTCGTGTGTGTCTACTTAGACCCCGAGCAAATTCCGCTGCCAAGCTTTCACCTAGCTGGCAGGGCTGGATTTCACTGGTGTGTGTCTACTCAGACCCCGATCAGATCCCGCTGTGAAAGAAGGGGGATAGTCCTGATTTACTCTAGAGGGGGTGAATAGAGTAATTAAAACTTTTGGCTGTTTTGAGTATTTATCAGAGTAATAAAATAGGTGAAACTATAGTCATATAACAGGAAATGCAAACTAAGCTAAACAATCACAGCAAAGCAAGAACAAAAAAGAAAATAGGCAACCAGACAATACAAGAATTTTATAGTGGTTCCACAACCTAAGTACATCCACTCTTCTACCACCCTGGTAGGAATCCACTATCAAGTTTTTGATCAGGTGACTGCCACCACAAGATCTATTTCCATGGATATCTCACAACCCTTTGAGCTTTTGATCAGGTGCCCAAAAACCAAGAATAAACTTTTGAAGGGAGTTAATAAATCCTTTTACAGGAGGTGAGAGAGGTGATGTTGTCTTCTCTTTTCTCTATACAATAGAGAAGACTAGTGGATTGTTGGTGTCAAAGCTCCTTCTGAAATGACTGGGAGCCTTGCTCAGGGTGTAGGTCTTCAGCCTTGACTTGAAGTGATCCAGGAACTTCTGATTGATTTAGATTTTGTTGTCCTTGAATATTCCTGGAGTTAAAGTTGAAGAAGTCTCTTGATGTTTGATTGTTGTTCTTCCTCCGTCTTAAAAAAGTACCAAGGGAAAACAGAATGTTTTCTGTACAGGGATTTTCTTGTGTTGAATGTTCAGTCTATTCTCTTCTTATTGTTCTCTGTATTACTTCTTGTCGTCTGAAAAGAGAAAATCTCTTTTATATTCTGCTGTCAAAATTCTCCTTTGAAATTTTGAATTCCAAGCATTGATTGTTGATCTGTCTGGAGAATGAAAACGATTGGAGAATATTGTCTTAAATGAGTTTCCCCAACTGTCCCAATAAATTAAGCAAGTAATTAACCCTGATGAAGACCATAATTAATGCTGCCAATAACGGCTATATTCAGGGGAATATAAGCATTAATTACTCAGAGAATTACTGTTAAATAATACAAGAAATAAGGACAAAATAAGGAAAACTTCTAAATTTGGCTAGAGACAAAATTCGTCGAGCTTTGAATAGAATTCGTCGACTAGAGATCCAAGTTCGTCGGGCTGGGAATTCTTGTTCATCGACCCACGCTCAGCGAACTACATTCTGCAAATAACTAGCCAATTCCGCGCTCTAAGTTCGTCGAGCTAAGAATCTTTATGCATCGAGTAGAGTTCAAAGAAACTGAACTGGAAAGAATATGTTGAAGTTAAATTCCAGAATTTGTCGATCAGAGAATCTATCTGAATGAAGAGATCGTCGACCTGAGCTCGAATATCGTTGAGCTCAACTCAGAGAATTAACTCTGAGTTCATCTGTTAACCCCGAAATCGGCGATCCTTCCCAAGTTAGCCAGCTTGCCAGTAGAGGCCTTCTCCAGATTCCTCCTATAGGTCGCTTCTTAGGTTGGTCGGACAGGTTTCCCTGTCCGCTCAGTCCGCACGGCTTGGGCGGTCTCAGTGGTCTGACTGCCCAGGCCATGCGCCTTCCTTTGGTCGGCAGGGGCCACGGACTACTCCTGCAGTCCGCCTCTGTAGGCCGCGCTCCTCTTCATCTTAACTGCAAGCTTGTCTCCGCAGGTGTCCCTTTGCCGGACTCGGTTGCCTATCCACCCGGGTCGGCAACAAGCCGCGTCCTTTGCAAGAATTGGCTTCTTCCAGCCCGCTCCTGCAGGTCACTATCCAATAAGACCAGACAACTCCAGACTGCGAAGTACAGGTGGCGACCTGCCCACAGGCCGCCAGCCAGTGACCTCAACTACCTCGCCAACATGCGGGGTCTGCCTCGTCAGTCCGGCAGGTCGCGTATCCCTTGTCACCCAACAGTATGGGCAACCAACTCCTTCAGTCTGCCTGCAGAGTGTGGACACTCGCTCTCCGGCTACCCGCAAAGATTATGAGCAATACCCAGTTCCTCGCTAGCTCGGCTGACTCGAACTATGATCAAGACTTCTAGTCTGTATTCGTTGTTAAACCTTAACAGCATCAACAGCCAGGCTCTCCATTCCAACATAAGCGGATTCAGCTTAGCAGCAGGCGCGTACTCCACGGACTCGCTATGAAGTCTGCCTTTCCTTCGCCTCCACCCGCTCTTCTCTAGCGGCAGGATCAACCTCCCTCAGTCCGTAGTCCTGGCACGAACCCAATCAGTAGTGGCGGACTCCTTCCAGCCCGCCAGGCAGCAGAACTTCATCCAGGCCGCATAGCCTTGTTGCGGACTGAGCGGACTCCGCAGCCACTCCTCAGCTCGCACCCCCTTAGAGCTCGATCAGTTCAGCAACGGCGGACTCTGCGGATTCTCCTTGCAGTCCGTCGCTTAGCCTCCAACATCCGCCACCCTAGCAGCAGGCGGACACTCAGCCCAGTAGTGGCGGACTCTACGGACTCGCCTCGTAGTCCGCCACTAAGTCTCCCAGTTCGCCATCAATAGCACTAGCTCCAGAAGCAAGCCCCAGTCCGCGTAGCCTGTTGCGGACTCGGCGAACTCCGTCTTCTTCTCGCTCAAGTTACCTGAAAGAAGATAGATCTTAACAAAAGACTAATTAGAGTTATAAATATCACAACACAAAAATAAGAAATGCAGAAAGAAATCAAGCAACCCAGAAGACACAAGGATTTTATAGTGGTTCCCCAAATCCGGGTAGTCCACTCTTCTACCACCCTGGTAGGAATCCACTCAGGTTTTTGATCAGGTGCCTGACACCAATGGGTTTTGATCAGGTCCCTAAAAACCAAACCTCAAGTCTTTTGGAAGGAGACTTGCAACCAGGAATCACTTTTGAAGGGAGATGACAATACTTTATACAGGAGGGGAAAAGAGGTGATGGAAATCTTCTCTTTCTCAATAGCAACTGAGAAGACTATGTGGATATTGATGTTAGCAAAGGCTCCCCCTAAGATATAGAATGGTTCAGGGAAAATTGGAGCTCTGCTACAGGGTGATAGGCCTTCAATCTTCAGGCCTGGACCAGAGTAATCTTCAGGAACTTCTGACTGATATGTTGTTTGTTGTCCTTGAAGTTGTCCTGTAGAGATGAAGGAAAAAGAAGACTCTTGATATGAATGGATGTTCTTCTTCTTCTTCTGATTGTTGTCTCCTCTGGTCTATGGGTGCTAGTTGCTTCAGTGATGTTGCCCTTTCTGTGTGTTCTTCACTTTCTGTATCTCTGTGTCTATCTCTGTGTTCTCTGTGTGCATGTATTCTCTATCATCTTCTTCTTCTTCTTATTTGAATTCTTTAGGCTTGATGATGGAAGAAACATTCCCGAGAGTAGAAGATGGTCTGGAAATTGATCTATAATTAATCCAACTGTAACTGTCCGTTTGAACGGCTATTTTCACTGAGAATATTGACTGTAATTAATCCTCAATAAATTCTGCCAACTGTTACTGATTGCTCAGAAATCGTCGACCTGAGCATTCGTCGAGTTCATCAATTGTCGACCTGAGTTCGACATTCGTCGAACTCAGCTAGATTCGTCGAGCTGAATATCTTGCATGCGTTCGTCGACCGAAGCTTGTAGTTCGTCGAGCTCAGTTTCTGTTTCGTCGAGCTGAGAAACTGACTTGCTGATTTCGTCGAGCTGAGCAAGTGTTGTCCACCAATCGTCGACCTGAGTTCTTTTATGTTGACACAAATCCTCTGGGTGTCGACACAGATTACTGTGATGGAGTCGACAGATAGTTGTGTCGACAGATATTTCTGTGTGTCGACACTAATCATCTGGGTGTCGACACAGCCATGCTGAAGTCTTGAGATAATCGACCTGAGTTCAGAGAAGCAACTCAGAATTCGTCGACCGGAGATCGCCGTTCGTCGAACTGCGTTCGAAGATCGTTGATCTGATTTTCTGCCTTTGTCTTAACTGCATCCCTTGGACTTCTTTCAGCAATACTGGAGAAACCTTCTGGAGAAACCTTCTGAATGACCTGTCCTAAAAATAATCCTATGACCCATGACTATATATGGTGGGTCAATCTAAAATTCCTAATAGTGTTCCTTACTCAAATCTTAACTGGGGTTCCAACAATCTCCCCCTATTTGGGTAAGGACACTATTTACATAAATGTAAGTAAAATACAAGGCAATTAATTACAATCTCCCCCTAAATCTGGATCAAGGACTACTACTATTGTTGTTGCTGTTGATCCTTGCCCAAATCTGTAGCATGATAATCTGTTGTTGCTGCTGCTGCTACAATTCCCACAAACTACTGCTACTGCTGGAATTTCTGCAGCTTCATTTACAGGCATCTCCCCCTATATGCATGGCCTTGCACAAAGTATTCATCCATTGATATCATGTATATTTACTGGACTGAATGCTTTTCTTGCATGGAGATGTTAGGATTTCTGGACCCAGATAACCTTGGGTCCTGGTTCTCTTTTAAAATAATCAGAAATAAAAGAATAAAAATTTCTGTTTTGAAATTCTGAGTTCGACGAATTAAAGTACTTTCGTCGAGCTGAGTTCGACAAATGATATTGAGATCGTTGTTCTCTGTTCACAGAATGATAATAGTTGTTTTCTGTGATCCATTTTCGTTGATTTATGTTCGACGAATAGTATTGATTTCGTCGATCATAGATTCCAGAACAGTTGAAAACAAAATCTTTGTTCAGCGATCGTCGATCTGAGTTCGACGAATAGTATTGATGTCGTCGATCTCCGTTCGACAAAATATTTTGAACTAAGATTTTCCGATGATTTTCATGTGATAAACGAAAATCAGTGTTAAGTTTAGCTGAAGAAGAGTCAAGTGAAGAAATAACCTGATCCTCTTCATCTGATTCATTCTTTGATTCTTCAGATTCTGTAGCATAGCTGCTGCGAGGAGCATCTATTGACATTAGGCAAAATTCTTTTGCTCTTGCTTCTTCTTCATCACTCCAGGATTCAGCTTCAATTATTCTCCCTTTTGCTGATCCAGCAGCCATTGCTGTGATGGAGTCCCACATCTCTTTTGCAGATGAACATTCAGCAATTTCTTCAAAAATGTAATCAGACATTGATTGTGCCAGAATGTTCATTGCTTGTGCATCAGCAATCTTCATCCTTTTCTGGGTATCTGTCCATTGGGATGATGGACCAGCATTTGGACTTGTTGTATTCTGAGGTTGAGCTGGTCCTGTCAAAATAGATTTGAAGATATTTTCATCAATGGAGTCCATATAAAATCTAATCCTTGTCTTCCATAGTGCAAGCTTATCTAGATTGCACATGGGCAGTCTGGTGCTTGAAAAGTCTGTAATTTGTGTCATGATAAAACTCAAAAGATTCTTAAGATCTATCAAAGGATCTTTGTGGTTCAGGTGTTAGCATGTGCAACCAATTAAGGTATGGTATTTTAACCAACCTCAAAAGGTGTGGAGTTTAACCAACCTCGCTCTGATACCTATTGAAAGAAGATAGATCTTAACAAAAGACTAATTAGAGTTATAAATATCACAGCACAAAAATAAGAAATGCAGAAAGAAATCAAACAACTCAGAAGACACAAGGATTTTATAGTGGTTCCCCAAATCCGGGTAGTCCACTCTTCTACCACCCTGGTAGGAATCCACTCAGGTTTTTGATCAGGTGTCTAACACCAATGGGTTTTGATCAGGTCCCCAAAAACCAAACCTCAAGTCTTTTGGAAGGAGACTTGCAACTAGGAATCACTTTTGAAGGGAGATGACAACCCTTTATACAGGAGGGGAAAAGAGGTGATGGAAATCTTCTCTTTCTCAATAGCAACTGAGAAGACTATGTGAATATTGATGTTAGCAAAGGCTCCCCTGAGATATAGAATGGTTCAGGGAAAATTGGAGCTCTGCTACAGGGTGATAGGCCTTCAATCTTCAGGCCTGGACCAGAGTAATCTTCAGGAACTTCTGACTGATATGTTGTTTGTTGTCCTTGAAGTTGTCATGTAGAGATGAAGGAAAAAGAAGACTCTTGATATGAATGGATGTTCTTCTTCTTCTTCTGATTATTGTCTCCTCTGGTCTAGGGTTGCAAGTTGCTTCAGTGATGTTGCCCTTTCTGTGTGTTCTTCACTTTCTGTATCTTTGTGTCTATCTCTGTGTTCTCTGTGTGTATGTATTCTTTATCATCTTCTTCTTATTATTATTTGAATTCTTTAGGCTTGATGATGGAAGAAACATTCCCGAGAGTAGAAGATGCTTTGGAAATTGATCTATAATTAATACAACTGTAACTGTCCGTTTGAACGGCTATTTTCACTGAGAATATTGACTGTAATTAATCCTCAATAAATTCTGCCAACCGTTACTGATTGCTCAGAAATCGTCGACCTGAGCATTCGTCGAGTTCATCAATCGTCGACCTGAGTTCGACATTCGTCGAACTCAGCTAGATTCGTCGAGCTGAATATCTTGCCTGCATTCATCGACCGAAGCTTGTAGTTCGTCGAGCTCTATTTCTGTTTCGTCGAGCTGAGAAACTGACTTGCAGATTTCGTCGAGCTGAGCAAGTGTTGTCCACCAATCGTTGACCTGAGTTCTTTTGTGTCGACACAAATCCTCTGGGTGTCGACACAGATTACTGTGATGGAGTCGACAGATAGTTGTGTCGACAGATGTTTCTGTGTGTCGACACTAATCGTCTGGGTGTCGACACAACCATGCTGAAGTCTTGAGATCGTTGACCTGAGTTCAGAGAAGCAACTCAGAATTCATCGACCGGAGATCGTCGTTCGTCGAACTGCATTCGAAGATCGTCGATCTGATTTTCTGCCTTTGTCTTAACTGCATTTCTTGGACTTCTTTCAGTAATACTGGAGAAACCTTCTGAATGACCTGTCCTAGAAATAATCCTATGACCCATGACTATACATGGTGGGTCAATCTAAAATTCCTAATAGTGTTCCTTACTCAAATCCTAAATGGGGTTCCAACATTACCGTCTCACCGGGGGTAACGTCACTGCAAGCCGTTACCTCCTCTGGCCTATAAATAGACCCTCGTACCTCTCATGGGGGTTAGCCTGACCTTCAGCGTCACCGTCAGCCTCAGGGTGGAATGTTAACTTCAGCTTCGGATGATCGCCAAGGTGCTCACGCTCGAAGACAGCCCACAACAATCTCGATTGATCACCTCCTATGGACTTCGTTTCCTAGTTTGTCTTCCTTCTCTCTGCCCATAGTCGTGCGGCCTGCCGGCCTCAGCTCTCAGTCCGCACGGCCTATTTTTCCCCCTAACCATGCGCGGCCTGCCGGCTTCAGTTATCAGACCGCACAGACTCTATTTCTTCCCTTAGTCGTGCGGCCTGCCGACCTGGATCTTCAGTCCACGCGGCCTCTTCTGGCACTCTCCCCTTAGCCGCCAGCTTCTTTCTTGTACCCCTTTATTGCTTTCTTGTAAAGGTGTATTAGCAAGCTGTAACTCTCACTATTAATCAAAGGAAAGCCCGTCGCAAGAGTGGCATTTAAGCCGTGGCGGGCGAAGTCTGTTGTTGTCGCTGCTAGCGGCCCTCTCTCTTCTTCTTTCTTAGCTCACCTCAGCTCCCTCTCGGCATCAACCTGCAAGCACAACTATCGAAGTACCCGTTTGCTCGACAGCTCCTGATCAACCTCCTCCGCTTCTCTCAGCAAACCTATCCTCTATCCCTGCAACCGCTTTGACAAGCGCTTGCTCCACTCTCGAGCACTCAGAAGCTTCCTCTTTCTCCGCAACCTTCATCCTCTTCCTCTCCTAGCTTGTGAGATCGAACACCCCTCCTGCGTGTTAACTAGGCGGTGTCATTTTCGCGCATTAACAGTTAACACACGACCTTCAGATCCGAACAAACGATGAACAGTGATAGTTAGCCATGTCGGACTGCCAACCCTCTCAAAACATTCCTCCTACCAGCGAAGACGCTCTTTGGGAAGCCCTCTTGCTGATGCGTCGGGAAACTTCCCTACAGATAGCAGCGATCAATGACACCCTAGCCGCTATAATTCAACGACTAGACTCTCAACCTGTAGTAGCACCAGTTGTTACAGTCAATCCGGCAGTGGGGAATTCACATTTTAATATGCCAACTCTTCTGCCAGTTGGTCCTTATGCTTATGTGGCAAGTTATCCATCCAGCCAAGCCACAGTCGCTGTGCAGCTTCCAGTTACCAAGCGAAAAGAAAGTGTCTGCAAACTCAGCCCTCAAACCACCGCGTACGCCTCCAATCATCCAATGAAGTTGCCTGAACTTCCCACTGAGAGGAAGAGAGGCCCAGAGGTTTTTCTCCCTATCGAACAACCTCCAAACTCTCCCCCAAAGTGTCTTCAATAGCAAGCAAAGAAAGGATGTTTCTGAAGTCATCAACGTCTCTTCCAACGCAAAGGATCTAAAGTTGATAATATATTGGGTGAGGCAACTCACACCATCAAGGGCAAAACAAGCAGTATGGGACCTTCTCAGCCTGCTGATTGGAAGGGCAAGAACTCTGACCAATACTGTGAGTATCACAAAGAAAAGGGTCGTGCAACAGAGGATTGCAGAGCTCTTCGACGATTAGTGCAGGAAATGCTGAAGGAGGGTAAAATTCAACATCTGCTCCAGAAGGGTGACCCATCACATCCATGAGTCCTCAAAGCTCCTCACACCCATTATCGGTTACCCTTACTCTACTCTTCATGTTTTTCAAACATTTTCATTTCAAAACACTTCTAAGTGTTCATTCTTGTTTTTCAATAAAACTTTTATCAAGGATCTCATACTGACACAGTTCCCTTCTTGTAATGCTTCCTCCTCTACTTTTCTTTTTGCCAAAGAGATCACTACACTAGTGAGATATCGCCAAGTCTGAAATGCTCCCTCCGTAGATTGTTCTCTGGCACGACCGCTATGACCACATACATTGGGGAGTCCGTGTATGTGCAGTGGGAGCCGTTCAATCTACGATATTGGGCTTCAGACTTCGGATCCTAGCCGGCATCTGACACAGAGTGTGTGCTAGGGGAGCCCCATGTGTTAGCTCTGCTGTGCTTCGCAAAGGATACATTACAGTTATGGTGATCTTTGCTTGACAAGCAATGGCGATCAAGCGTAGCATTGTCTCTTCGATCACCACATGATTGTGATGGTCGAACACTCTATGGTACTCTCGATCCGTGCTTTCACAGGATCCCACAATTCCACTGATCAATCCTCAGACAAGCAATAGGCCACTTGGCGCAACTAGTCTCATTGATCAGTGATGATTGTACCTGAGGCAAGAGAGTAGTGCATCAGCGCTTCCTTCTTAGGATTTTGTGCATGTCTCCCTTTTGTGCTCTGTCAAGGGAGTGTAGTTGCTCTTTGTTTTCAACTGCATCTTTCACAGGTGAACAGTTTAATCCAACCTACCAAAAGAATTAGCAAACATTCACTTTGCTTGTGCTCATCTTATATGCATTGCCTGCATAGTCTCTACCAGATGATAACCTATGCAAGATATCTTACTCTCATCTTTTATTCACTGCTTCCTTAAGCTCTATCTGATGATGATTCATAAAGCTATTCATTTCTCTTATTAAACGCTAATGGCATCAAACATTAATCAAAGAACCTTGCTCTCCTTGATCATCAAGCCCTGTTATTGCAATCTAGTTCAGATTGGCAGAGTGTATCAAGCTTTTTCTCTACCAATGTATTCATACCTATCCTATCATGTCAACAGTCAACACTCGACTTGTTGATCTGGACTTCATGCTGAAGACATCTCTAAAATAGCAAGGAAGTCACTGCTTTGGTTTTATCTTCAATTATCAGCAGTGTGTCAGGCACTTCCTCTACTATTTGGTCATATTGACCTTATCTTATCAACAATTACTTGCAAGCCTTCTCCCAGGTACTTGCAAGCTCCTTTCATATATATGTTTGCTTCTAACTCTTCTCTTTGTAGAGATTAGCAAACACTTGCAAGCCTTCTCCCAGGTACTTGCAAGCTCCTTTCATATATATGTCTGCTTCTAACTCTTCTCTTTGCAGAGATTAGCAAACACTTGCAAGCCTTCTCCCAGGTACTTGCAAGCTCCTTTCATATATATGTTTGCTTCTAACTCTTCTCTTTGCAGAGATCAGTAAACACTTGCAAGCCTTCTCCAAGGTACTTGCAAGCTCCTTTCATATATATGTCTGCTTCTAACTCTTCTCTTTGTAGAGATTAGCAGGCGCTTGCAAGCCTTCTCCCAGATACTTGCAAGCTCCTTTCATATATATGTTTGCTTCTAACTCTTCTCTTTGCAGAGATTAGCAGACACTTGCAAGTTTCTTCACGGGTACTTGCAAGCTACTTTCATATCTCGTATTTACTCCTAACTTCTCTTTTGTAGAAACCAGCAAAGACTTGCAAGTTCCTTTCAGGAACTTGCAGCTCATTTTTTTTTCTTGTATACTCCTCAACCTTCCTTTTGCAGAGGATAACAGGTGCTTGCAAGCCTCCATCAGGTACTTACAAGTTATTATGCTCTTATGTTTTCCTATCACCTTCATCTTGCAGGACTTAGTAGACGACATATCTTCTTCGTTTTGCAAAGGCAAACCTAGGTACACACAAGATGTACCTCTCATACATGTCTATACTAAATTTTCCTTTGCAAGAAAAAGACAGGCATTAGCAAACTCCTAAGGAGCGGCATAAGGTTCTATCTCTCCTTGCCACCCTTCTCTCTCCTTTGTGGTGGATCACGATTTTCGTGGGTCTCCAACTTTTTCGAAGTTCTATTAGGAACTTAAAAAAGTGCGGGGATTATGTTAACCCCGAAATCGGCGATCCTTCCCAAGGTAGCCAGCTCGCCAGTAGCGTCCTGCTCCAGGTTCCTCCTGGAGGTCGCTTCTTAGGTTGGGCAGACAGGTTTCCCTGTCCGCTCAGTCCACATGGCTTGGGCAGTCTCAGCAGTCTGACCGCCCAGGCCGTGCACCTTCCTTTGGTCGGCAGGGGCCGCAGACTACTCCTGCAATCCGCCTCTACAGGCCGCGCTCCTCTTCAGCTTAACCGCAAGCTTATCTCCGCAAGTGTCCCTTTGCCGGACACGGTCGCTATCCAATAATACCAGACCACTCCAGACTGCGAAGCACATATGGCTACCTACCCACAGGCCACCAGCCAGCGACCTCAACTACCTCGCCAACACGCGCGTCCTGCCTCATCAGTCCGGCAAGTCGTGTATCCCTTGTCACCCAACAGCATGGGCAACCAACTCCTTCGGTCTGCCTGCAAAGCGTGGCCACTCACTCTCCAGCTACCCGCAAAGATCAGCAGCAATACCCAATTCCTCGCGAGCTCGGTGGACTCGAAGTGTGATCAAGACTTCCAGTCTGCCTTCATTGTTGAACCTCAATAGCATCAACAGCCAGGCTCTCCATTCCAACATAAGTGGATTCAGCTTAGCAGTAGGCGCGGACTCCGCAGACTCGCTATGCAGTTCGCCTTTCCTTGGCCTCCACCCGCTCTTCTCCAGCGGCAGGGTCAACCTCCCTCAGTCCGCAGTCCTGGCACGGACTCAGTCAGCAGTGGTGGACTCCTTCCATCCCGCCAGGCAGTAGAACTTCATCAAAACAGTCCCAGACTGCATAGCTTCGTTGCGGACTCAGCGGACTCCGCGGCTACTCCTCAGCTTGCACCCCCTTAGAGTTCACTCAGTTTAGCAGCGGCGGACTCTACGGATTCACCTTGTAGTCCGCCGCTTAGCCTCCAGCATCTGCCACCCCAGCAGCAGGCGGACACTCAGCCCAGTAGTGGCGGACTCTGCGGACTCGCCTCGCTGTCTGTCACTAAGTCTCCCAGTTCACCATCAGCAGCACCAGCTCCAAAATCAAGCCTCAGTCCGCGCGGCCTGTTGCTATAACACCCCCTATCCGTCGCATAGCATATAGCAGTAGGTCCGGCCGGGGCCCGACGCCATATAACACAGACAGACTGGGTGGTTACTCAATGGAAATCATCCAACTAATAACCAACATCCTACACAGAGTCATTCTAGCGGAAGCAATTTAAAGTTACAAGTTAAAGAACCCAACCAAACATGAATATCCACTACTCAAAAACCCAATATGAATGAAGTACAATACACGAGTACGATGGCCTTAAGCCCTTACATTGTTTACTCAAATAACATGTTTTCCAAACCTCGGCACGCAGGCCGGTCACACTTGAATAAAGCTATTAAACACTCAATTTTGGCCTACGAGGGCCGGCTCAGCAACTTGGGCTTTAGCCCGCTATTTAGCACTCGGCTCTGCAGCACCTGCAAGCAACAATCCACCGCACGGTGGCAAACAAAGGCAACGGTCAGCTATGCTGACCAAATTATAACGATTCCGCCCCCAACTCGGGGCGGCGATGCTCCTTCTCTACACTTTGTTAGCATAATCCAGCAATAGAGTGTAACAACACCACAACACAGGCTCGGGAACTCACGGCCACACACCCCGTGCACTCAGGGAACAATCTCGGTGAATCGGTCAATGTCACGTCAGTTTAAGCCATAGACATCTCGGTCTCACCACCGCCACTAGGACGGCCAATCCTACGAGCATTTTGTCTTTCCGGCATTAGTCACGTCATTTTAAGCCATAGACCACCTAAGACCCTCCATCTATTCCAACGGCTCCAACCGAACGACATAGAGCGGGTACGGTTCCGCCTAACCTGTTGCTCGCATCGTAATGACAATTTAAGCCATATGCACGGGTCAAACTTTCCCGAGTCCCTATCTGATACACACTTTACATAACCCAGTTATGTACAAGTTTGCTCCCAGGCCACCATGCTGGCAGAATCACGCATCTGCCCAGTTTTTCGGGTGCACCTTGGAGTTAATCCCCGACGCTCCCTATTGCAATCTGCCGCGTAGAAAACCCGAAAAATAAACATCCGCACGGAGTCTTCTCCGGCCACTTATGCAATGCAACATCACCAATTTAGACCAACTTGTTCGGGTAGGCTTCACACATCATGCCTATATTCGTTCTCGATTACAGATTCTACATGTACATAACGGGCACTATTCATGTCTACCTGAAGGAACGCCTCAACTCACCGCAAACTCGCGAGAGCGAGCTTCCTATGCAAAGGAAATGAGAGCTTCACATGCTCAAGTGGAGAATCGTTACCCTAGCATTTTTCCTTGGCGCCATGGAAATGTATGCGGATGGAAAGCACCACAATCTCCTTCCCTCCATATATCCGAAGTCGGCTCGTAATTTGGAGCTTCGAAACTCCGTCGGTAACCGGATCTATCCTCCTTTCTTCTTCCTTACTCTCCCCTCTCTCTAGACTTTTAGAAAGATACCAAGTGAAAGAAGTGAGGGATTTGAAACCCTATTCCCGGGTATATCCTAGTAGGAACAACCCCCAGCCGTCAAATCCCAAAATAAGGAAACGGACGGCCACAATCTGTAGCTGAAATGCAAAACCTGGGCCGAACACGGCCTGCGACGCGCCCGTGTCCAGGGTCGTGTCCCCCATTCGCCATCGAAACCGACGCGTCCCAAAATTCACATGGGCACCCGACATGCCCGTGTTAGAACTGACACGCATGTGTTATCCAGTACACGCCTGTGTTCCCGGGCGTGTTCCTCCATCGACACAGGACCAACACCAACCCGAGACACACACGGGTCTTGGACACGCCCGTGTCCTATTTGACACGCGTGTATCAAACCCGAACATGCCTGGGCTCCAGGCCATGTGCATTGTCTCGACACTTTGTCTCAACACTTCATCAACCACCTGTCATGGCCTTGGACACGCCCGTGTCCTAGGCCATGTTCCCTACCTCGACACTTCATCGAGCAAAATCGTCGACTTCCCTGGCAGATCGTCGACACGAGCTCGACACGCCCTGGGACACGCTCGTGACTCAGGCCGTGTTCGCTGCTCGACGATCGTCGACTCCAAAATTCGTCGACCTCTCGGCCAAATCGTCGACCCAAACACGACACGCCCTGGGACACGCCCGTATCCCAGGCCGTGTGCCCCCTGCCAAATTCCAAACTTGGCTCAAAATGCCTCCCGTCGCTCTTTTGAGTTTCGGGGCATTACAACTCTCTCCCTCTTAAAATAATTTCGTCCTCGAAATTACATAAAGGAAAGATAATCATAAACTTAAACGGTACCTGAGTGAAACAACTCCGGGTACTCCTCAAGCATGGTCTGCTCTCGCTCCCAAGAGAGCTCTTTCCGACTACAATTGTCCCAACGGACCTTGACCATCCTGATCTCTTTGTTGTGTAGCCGCTTGACTTCCGAGTCCTCAATACGAACGGACTTGACCTTCGTCGTCAACCCATTATCCACCGGCACTTGATCCACCTAGATCACATGCGAAGTCTCTTGCACCGCCTTCCGTATCACCGATATATGGAATACATCGTGTAGACCACTAAGCTCCACTGATATATTTAAATGATAATCTGCTTCACCAATCCGCTCCAGAACCTCAAACGGTCCAAGGTACCTCGGGCTTATCTTCTTTAAACGCCGCACCCGCAAGACACCCTTGAATGGCTTGATCTTCAAGTACACCCAGTCGCCAACAGTGAACTCCACGTTCCTGTGCTTGGCATTATAGTACTTAGCCTGGCGGTCCTAAGAGATTAGCAACCTCTCCCGAATGGTTCGCACCAAAGAAGTAGCATCTTCCACCTCTTGTCGCTTGTACAACTTTGACTCGCCCGTTTCCAACCAAGACAACGGCGTGCGACATCTTCTATCATAAAGGGCTTCGAAGGGAGCCATTTGTATGCTTGCCTGGTATCTATTGTTGTAAGTGAACTCCACCAAGTATAGGTGGTCTTCCCAGTGCTTCCCAAAGTCCAGGACGCACATGCGAAGCATGTCTTCCATTGTCCTATTGACCCTCTCGGTCTGGCCATCCATCTGCGGATGAAAGGCTGTGCTGAAACTCAGCTTTGTTCCCAACATCTGCTGCACCAGCCTCCAATCATTGGACGTGAACCGCCCATCTCGGTCACTCACGATGCTGCGGGGCACACCGTGAAGCCGTACTATGTTGTCCACATACAGTTTTGCCAATTTCTCAACCGGATCATCCTTCCTATGCAGAATGAAATGCGACACCTTCGTTAGACGATCTACGACCACCCAAATGACGTTGTTCCCTTTTTGCGACCTTGGCAACCCATGCACAAAGTCCATTGTGATATCGTCAAACTTTCACTCCGGAATAGGAAAGGAATTCAAGAATCCTCCCGGCTTTTGGCACTCCGCCTTCACCAAGGCACATGTCTGACACTTTGCCACGTACAGTGCCACATCCTTATTCAGTCCTGGCCACCAGAACAATTTCTGCACATTGCGATACATCTTCGTGCTCCTCGGGTGAATCGTGTACTTGGTATGGTGCGCCTCGTACAACAATTCCACCCGAAAAGTGCCCACATTTGGGATGCACAGACGACCGTCTTTCCAAAGCAATCCATCCACAACCTCATATTGGGAATTTTACCCATCCAGAGCCTCAACCATGGGCTGCTTCATGCTGCTATCCACATTCAAAGCCTGCCAAATTCGATCAGCCAGGTAATACTGAACTTCCGTCCAATTCAATAGCGCTTCAGCACTCGACTGCTTGTCTACGCAAGAGATCTCCAACGCGTCCAACTCCCGAACTAACTGCTCGTCATGGACCGACAGCCAATTGGCTTGAGCCGGGGCTTGGCGACTCAACGCGTCCGCAACTGCATTGCCTTTACCAGGCACGTAGTGGATCTTGAATGTATAGTCCCCCAGGAACTCCATCCATCTACGCTGCTGCATGTTCAGATCTTTCTGATCCAACAAATATTTTAGGCTCTTATGGTCGGTATAGATATCGACCCTTACCCCACACAAGTAGTTCCTCCACAGCTTCAAGGCAAAAATCACGGCCGCTAACTCCAAGTCATGGATCGGATAATTCCTCTCGTGCACTTTCAGCTGTCTCGAGCCATACGCTATCACACTTTCATGTTGCAGTAGCACACAACCCAAGCCATTGCCCGAAGCATCGCTATAGATTTCAAAGCCTTCGGTCCCACTCGGCAAACTCAGCATAGGCGTCGTGGTCAACCGACACTTCAACTCCTCAAAAGCTCATGCGCACTCCGGCGTCCAAACGAACTTCTGCTCCTTCCTCGTCAAAGTAATGTGGGGTAACGCTATCCGCAAGAAGTTCTCCATGAAGCGCATGTAATAGCCAGCAAGCCCCAAAAAGCTCCGGACTTCTGCTATCGTAGAAAGCACAGGCCACTCCCGTATCACAACAATCTTCGTCGGATCCACCGCAATGCCCTCTCCACTTACTATATGACCAAGGAACGCCACTGAGGACAACGAAACTCGCCTTTCGAGAACTTGGCGTACAATTGATTCCTCCTCAACGTCTCCAAAACCAAGTGAAGATGCTGAAGTGATCTTCCTCACTCTGCGAGTACACCAAAATGTCGTCGATGAAGATGATCATAAAATGGTCCAAGTACTCCCTCACAGTCTTGTTCATCAAATCCATGAACACTGACGACGCATTTGTCAGCCCAAACGGCATGACCGTAAACTTGTAATGCCTGTATCTCATACTGAACGATGTCTTAGGGATATCACTCTCCCTTATCCTCAGCTGATAATATCCAGACTTGAGATCCAACTTTGAGTACACCGTTGACCCGACTAATTGATCGAACATATCATCAATCCTCGGGATCGGGTACTTGTTCTTTTCCGTAAGCTTGTTCAACTCCCGATAATCAATACAAAGTCTCAAGCTTCTGTCCTTCTTCTTAACACAGAGGACTGGTGTGCTCCAAGGCGAAGAACTTGGACGGACAAAACCTTGCTCCAATAACTCTTGAATTTGCACCTTCAGCTCCACCATTTCCTTAGGCACTAGCCGATATGGGGATCGTGACACAGGTTTCGTACCTGGCACAAGCTCAATCGTGAAATCAATTTCCCATTGAGGCGGGGCTCCAGGAAGATCGGCAGGGAACACATCAGGGTACTCAGCTACCACTGAAACAACGTAGGCTTCGGCTTTGCAACCTCCACTAGCGTAAAGAACAGCTCTGCACCAGCACGAACCGCCTTCACCACCTGAAGAGCGGACATCAAAGTCTTGCTCGACCCTTTTAAGCCAGTAAAAGTTATCTCGCAACCTGTTCCCAACTTGACTTCCTTGCGACCGCAATCAATAAAAGCTTGCTACTCCGAGAGCCAGTCCATGCCAAATATTATGTCGAACTCCACCAACAGCAGTAACGATGCTAGCAAATGGAACTCCTGACTCCCAATACGAATCTTAACACCACAGATTCTCTCCGCGCGCATCGAACACCCATTGGGCAACAACACATCCAGTTTGTCCTTCTCCACCGAATAAGGTACTCCGATGCGCGATATGAATTCTTCGGACAAAAAGGAGTGCGAAGCTCCCGTATCAAAGAGTGCTCTCGCCGGATTATCACAAATCAAAACAAATCCTAAACAAGCAGTGGTAAGGTAATATACGCATAACAAGTATTTAAAATTTAACTTGCTATAAATTTAAATTATACCTGTCACCACATCCGCTTGTTTGATGGCCTCTTGTTGGCCAAGATTATAAACTCTCGGTTGAGCCGGAGCATAATGGGACGTGGTTAACTCCACCGCCTTGCCCTTCTCTTCATAAGATGCTCCCGGCTTTCTCTCGGACTTGGGACACCCGCTCCAGCAGTCACGGGCAAAGTGCCCCGACTTTCCAGAGGTAAAACATGCACCCGGGGTGCGACCCATTGTCGCCCCAGAAGCACCAGAAGAGGAGGCTGGACCTGAGGTCCTAGCCTTCTTAAAGAACCTACGGTACCTAGACTTTGAGGTAGTCGACACATTGAACTCAGTCTTCTTATCACCAGAGCTTTTCTTTACTTGCACGTTCTTCATATCCTTCTCCAAGGACCGGGCCGTGTTGACCAGGGTCAAGAAGCCCTGTATCATCGGCCCCGAGAGTAGTAGCCGCAAGTCATCTCTCAGACCTTCGTAGAAATGGTTGGTCTTACGCTCCTCATCCGCGAACATAGAGCTAGCATACTGACCCAACTGAGTAAACTCGTGGAGATACTCATCCACGCTACTCTCTCCTTGCACCAATTTCAGGAACTCATTCTCCAAAGCTATCCTCTGCATCGAAGGGAGGTACCTTGTCAAAAACAGTCTCGAGAACTCCTCCATTGAGACGTCCGTCAATAGCCTTCCTCTCAAGAGATGCAGCTCTAGACCTTCCCACCACATCCTTGCATCCCCGTCCAAGAGGAATGTAGCTATAGTGGTCATCTACCACTCCTCCATTTCAGTAGCTGTCAGGACTCTCTTCACTCGGGAGAGCCAATCTTCAGCTTGTGATGGGGTTCCCAACCCCGGGAACACAGGAGGATTAAAGCTCATAACGTGCTTGAGCTACCTTTCAGTTGCTCGCCTCGGCACCAAAGGCTCCACCACTACCTGCTCCACTCTTCTCGGTTCATCCCTTTGCAGCGGTACCTGCTCCATCGTAGGAGCGGGCTGCTACATTTGCCTTGCAGGCTGCGCATTGATCATGGCAAACACTGCTTCGGCAACCAATCGTATGGTTTCAGCTGATGGAGGTGTTGCAGGAGCATCGTTTGGTGCACTACTAGCCTCAGAAACTCCGCGTTCTGACGGCCCAGCACCGCTTCTGGTCACCTATAGTTGTACAAAATACCATTAAGCGGCCATAAAAAATTGCAAAAAACAATTATAGGAACATGCAGGTTCCTCAAACACGTGTATTTTCATTCCTAAGTGGACATTCATGGGTTCTTGTGATGTTATAACGATGACGCACACACATGTGCTCACCACCCCTTAAAAAGAATTCGTCCATGAATTCATTTTAAGACTGACTGAAACCAGTAGTCTGATACCAAATTGTAACACCCCCTATCCGTTGCATAGCATATAGCAGTAGGTCCGGCCGGGGCCCGACGCCATATACCACAGACAGACCGAGTGGTTACGCAATGTAAATCATCCAACTAATAACCACCGTCCTATACAGAGTCATTCTAGCGGAAGCAATTTAAAGTTACAAGTTAAAGAACCCAACCAAACATGAATGTCCACTACTCAAAAACCCAATATGAATGAAGTACAATACACAAGTACGATGGCCTTAAGCCCTTACATTATTTACTCAAATAACATGTTTTCCAAACCTCGGCACGCAGGCCGGTCACACTTGAATAAAGCTATTAAACACTCAATTTTGGCCTACGAGGGCCGGCTCGGCAACTTGGGCTTTAGCCCGCTATTTAGCACTCGGCTTCGCAGCAGCTGCAAGCAACAGTCCACCGCACGGTGGCAAACAAAGGCAACGGTCAGCTATGCTGACTAAATTATAACGATCCCACCCCCAACTCAGGGCGGCGATGCTCCTTCTCTGCACTTTGTTAGCATAATCCAGCAATAGAGCGTAACAACACCACAACATAGGCACAGGCACTCACGGCCACATACCTCGTGCACTCAGGGAACATTCTCGGTGAACCGGTCAATGTCACGTCAGTTTAATCCATAGACATCTCGGCCTCACCACCGCCACTAGGACGGCCAATCATACGAGCATTTTGTCTTTCCGGCATTGGTCACGTCATTTTAAGCCATAGACCGCCTACGACCCTCCATCTATTCCAACGGCTCCAACCGAACGACATAGAGTGGGTACGGTTCCGCCTAACTCGTTGCTCGCATCGCAACGACAATTTAATCTAATGCGCGGGTCAAACTTTCTCGAGACCCAATCTGATACACACTTTACATAACCCAGTGATGTATAAGTTGGCTCCCAGGCCACCATGGTGGCAGAATCATGCATCTGCCCAGTTTTCCGGGTGCACCTTGGGGTTAATCCTCAAGGCTCCCTGTTGCAATCTACCGCGTAAAAAACCCGAAAAACAAACATCTGCACGGAGTCTTCTCCGGCCACCTATACAATGCAACATCACCGATCCAGCCAACTTGTGTGGGTAGGCTTCACACATCATGCTTATATCCGTTCTCGATTACGGACTCTACATGTACACAACGGGAACTATTCATGTCTACCCGAAGGAACGCCTCAACTCACCGCAAACTCGCGATAGCGGGCTTCCTATGCAAAGGAAACGAGAGCTTCACATGCTCAAGTAGAGAATCGTTACCCTAGCATTTTTCCTTGGCGCCATGGAAATGTATGCAGATGGAAAGCACCACAATCTCCTTGCCTCCGTAGATCTGAAATTGGCTCGCGATTTGGAGCTCTAAAACTCCGCCGGTAGCCGGATCTAGCCTCCTTTCTTCTTCCCTTCTCTCCCCTCTCTCTAGACTTTTAGAAAGAGACCAAGTGAAAGAAGTGAGGGATTTGAAACCCTATTCCCTGGTATATCGCGGTAGGAACAACCACCAGCCGTCGGATCCCAAAATTAGGAAATGAACGGCCACGATCCGTCGCTGAAATGCAAAACCTGGGCCGAACACGGCCTGCGACACGCCCATGTCCAGGGCCGTGTCCGCCATTCACCGTCGAAACCGACGCGTCCCAAAAATCATATGGGCGCCCGACACGCCCGTGTTAGAACTGACACGCCCGTGTCATCCAGTACACGCCCGTGTTCCCGGGAGTGTTCCTCCATCGACATAGGACCAACACCAACCCGAGACACACACTGGTCTTGGACACGCCCGTGTCCTATTTGACACTCCCGTGTCAAACCGGAACACGCCTGGGCTCTAGGCCGTGTGCACTATGTCGACACTTCATCTCCACACTTCGTCGAACACCTGACACGGCCTTGGACACGCCCGTGTCCTTGGCCGTGTTCCCTGTCTCGACACTTCATCGAGCAAAATCGTCGACTTCCCTAGCAGATCGTCGACACGAGCTCGACACGCCCTGGGACAAGCCCGTGTCTCCGGCCGTGTTCGATACTCGACGATCGTCGACTCCAAAATTCGTCGACCTTTCGGCCAAATCGTCGACCCAAACACGACACGCCCTGGGACACGCCCGTGTCCCAGGCCGTGTGCCCCCTGCCAAATTCCAAACTTGGCTCAAAACGCCTCTCGTCGCTCTTTTGAGTTTCGGGGCGTTACAGTTGCGGACTCGGCGGAGTCCGCCTTCTTCTCGCTCAAGTTACCGTCTTACCGGGGGTAACATCACCGCAAGTTGTTACCTCCTCGGGCCTATAAATAGACCCATGTACCTCTCATGGGGGTCAGCCTGACCTTCAACATCATCGTCAGCCGTGGGGTTGAACATCAGCTTCAGCTTCGGATCATCGCCAAGGTGCTCATGCTCGAAGACAGCCCATAGTAAGCTTGATTGATCACCTCCTGCGGACTCTGTTTCTCAGTTTGTCTTCCTTCTCTCTGCCCATAGTCGTGCGGCCTGCCGGCCTCAACTCTCAGTCCTCGCGGCCTCTTTTTCCCCTAATAGTGCGCGGCCTGCCGGCTTTAGCTATCAGACCGAGCGGCCTCTATTTCTTCCCTTAGTCACGCGGCATTCCGACCTGGATCTTCAGTCCACGCGGCCACTTCTGGCACTCTCCCCTTAGCCGCCAGCTTCCTTCTTGTACCCCTTTATTTCTTTCTTGTAAAGGTGTATTAGTAAGATGTAACTCTCACTATTAATCAAAGGAAAGCTCGTCGCAAGAGTGGCATTTATGCCGCGGCGGGCGAAGTTTGCTGTTGCCGCTGCTAGCAGCCCTCTCTCTTCTTCTTTCTTAGCTCAGCTTAGCTCCCTCTTGGCATCAACCTACAAGCACAACTGTCTAAGTACCCGTCTGCTTAACAGCTCCTGATCAACCTCCTCCGCTGCTCTCAGAAAACCTCTCCTCTTGTAACGCCCCGAAACTCAAAAGAGCGATGGGGGATGTTTTGGGCCAGTTTTGGGTTCTGGCAGGAGGCACACAGCCTGGGACACGGGCGTGTCCCAGGGCGTGTCAGGCTTATGTTGACACTCAGCCAGCGAAGTCAACATTTTATGCTCGATGAAGTGTCGAGACAGGGCACACGGCCTGAGACACGGGAGTGTCTCAGGGCGTGTCGAGCCCGTGTCGACACTCAGCCCGCGAAGTTGACATCTTGCTCTCGACGAAGTGTCGAGACATGGCACACGGCCTGAGCCACGGGCGTGTATCAGGGCGTATCGAGCCCGTGTCGACACTCGTCCCGGGGAGTCGATAAATTTTGCTCGAAGAAGTGTCGAGACAAGGCACACGGCCTAGGATACGGGCGTGTCCAAGGCCATGTTGTGAGGTCGACGAACTTCGCTCGACGAAGTGTCGAGTGTCGAGACCGTGTACACGGCTTGGAGCCCAGGAATGTTGAGGTAGACACGGGTTAGGACACGGGCGTGTCCTAGAACCCGTGTAGTTCTCGGGTTGTTTTCGAGATAAATCGATGGGGTACACGGCCGACCACACGGCCGTGTCAGGTGGAACACGGGCGTGTCAGGTCAAACACGGGCGTGTTCGATGCCCGTGTGTTGTTCCAGGCGCGTCGCTTTTGACGGCGAATGAGGCACACGGCCCTAGACACGGGCGTGTGCCAGGCCGTGTTCGGTCCAGATTGTACATTTCAGGCCCGAATCAAAGCCGTTAGTTTCTTTAATTGGTGATCCAACGGCTGTGGGTTGTTCCTGATGGGATATACCCCGGATTGGACCATTGAAACCCTCACTTTTACTTGAGTGGTTATCTTTCTAAAGTATAGAGAGAGAGGAGAGCCAAGGAACAAGAAGCTAGATCCGGCCATTGGAGGAGCTTCGAAGCTCCAAATCGCGAGCCGACTCCGGATCCACGGAGGCAAAGAGAGTGCGGTGCTTTTCATCCGCTTACTTTTCCATGGCGCCAAAGAAGAACACTAGGGTAACGATTCTCTTCTTGAGCATGTGAAGCTCTCCTTCTTTGCATAGGAAGTTCGCTCTCGCGAGTTTGCGGTGAGTTGGAGGCGTTCCTTCGGGTAGATATGTAAAGTCCCTGTTGTGTAGAGTCTGTAAGTGAGAATAGACATATGCATAATGTGTCAAGCCTATCCGGACATGTTGGTCTGGATCGGTGATGTTGCATTGCATAAATGTCGGAGAAGACTCCGTGCGATTGATTGTTTTTCGGGTTTTCTACGTGGTAGATTGCAACAGGGAGCCTTGGGGATTAACCCAAAGGTGCACCTGGAAAACTGGGCGGATGCGTGATCTTGCCAACTTGGAGGCCTGAGAGCCAACTTGAACATAACTGAGTTATGTGAATTGTGATGGAAATGGGACTCGGGAGAAGTTTGATCCGCGCATATGGCTTAAACTATCGTTGCGATGTGAGCGCGGGTTAGATGGAACCGTACCCATTTCTATGTCATTCGGTTAGAGTCGTTGGCATAGATGAGGGTCTTCGGCGGTCTATGGCTTAAATTTTCGTGACCCATGCCGGTAAGACAAAATTCTCATAGGTTTGGCCGTCAAAGTGGCGGTGGTGAGTCCGGAATGTCTATGGCTTTAATTGACGTGACATCGACTGGTTCACCGAAAATGTGCCCTGAGAGCACGGGGCGTGTGGCCATGCGAGCCAACGTCTATGATGAAATGAATATTGATATATTGCTCACTTATGCTAATGAAATGCAGGGATGGAGCATCGCTGCCCCGAGCTGGGGGCGGGATCGTTATAATTTGATCAACATTGCTGACCGTTGCTTTGTTTTGCCACCATGCGGTGGTTTGTTGCTTGCAGGTGCTGCTGGACCAAGCGGTCAATAGCGGGCTAAAGCCCAATTTGTGAAGTCAGCCCTCAAAGGCCTAATTAGAGTGTTTACTGCTTTTATTCATGAATGACCGGCCTGCGTGCCGTGGTTTGTAAAACATGTAATATGAAGTGAACAATTTTGTAAGGCCTTAAGGCCTGTACTTGTGTATGTACAACATTCCTATTTGGTATTAGTGGACATTCATGCTTTTGTGCTGGGTTCTTTATTGCAACATAGTAATCTGCTTCCGCTAGAATACTCTGTGTAGGACGTTATGATTGGTTGGATGGTTTTCATGAGTAACCACCCAGTCTGTCTGTGGTATATGGCGTCGGGCCCCGGCCGGACCTACTGCTATATGCTATGCGACGGATAGGGGTGTGTTACAATTTGGTATCAGACTACTGGTTTTGGTCAGGCTTAAGATGAATTCGTGGGCGAATTCTTTTTAAGGGGTGGTGAGCACATGTGTGTGTGTCATCGTTATAACAGTAAACGAACCCATGAATGTCCACTTAGGAATGAAATACACGTGTTTGAGGAACCTGCGTGTTCATATAATTGCTGTTTGCAATTTTATTTGGTCGCTTAATGGTGTTTTGTACCACTATAGGTGACCAGAAGTGGTGCTGGGCCGTCGGAACGTCGAGTTTCTGAGGCTAGCAGTGCACCTAATGAAGCTCCTGCAACACCTCTATTGGCTGAGACCATACGATTGGTGGCCGAAGTAGTGTTGGCCATGATTAATGCGCAGCCTTCAAGGCAAACGCAGCAGCCTACGCCTGCGATGGAGCAGGAACCTCTTCCAGAGGTTGAGCCAAGGAGAGTGGAACAGGTGGTAGTGGAGCCGGTGGTGCCCACGAGGGCAACCGAGAGACAGCTCAAGCATGTCATGAGCTTTAGTCCTCCGGTATTCTCGGGGTTGGGAACCCCATCTCAAGCTGAAGACTGGCTCTCTAGGGTGAATAGAGTCATGACAGCAACAGAGATGGAGGAGTGGCAAATGACCACCATCGCTACGTTCCTTTTGGACGGTGAAGCGAGAATGTGGTGGGAAGGATTGGAGATACACCTATTGAGAGGTAGGCAACTTGTTGATGTCTCGATGGAGGAGTTCTCGAGATTGTTCTTGGATAGATACCTCCCTTCGGCGCAGAAGATAGCGTTGGAGAACGAGTTTCTGAAGTTGGTTCAGGATGAGAGTAGCGTGGATGAATATCTCCACGAGTTTACTCGATTGAGTCGATATGCTAGCTCCACCATCGCGGATGAGGAGCGCAAGACGAATCGATTCTACGAAGGCTTGTGAGATGAGTTGAGGTTACTACTCTCGGGGCCGATGACGCAGGGTTTCTTGACCTTGGTCAACACGGCCCGGTCCTTGGAGAAGGACATGAAGAATGTACAAGTAAAGAAAAGCTTGGGTGATAAGAAGTCTGAATTCAAAGTGCCGACTACTTCAAAGTCCGGCTATCGAAAATTCTTTAAGAAGCATAAGACTTCGGGTCCAGCTCCTTCTGGTGCTTCTGGGGCGACTATGAGTCGGACCTGAAAGAGCAACTAGATCTGATATACTCTAGAGGGGGGTGAATAGAGTATATGGTGCTTTAGAACTTTTGCAAACTTTTACAACAATTGTTGTAATATGTGTGAGCAGGGAAGCAGAAATAAATCTAATCACAGTACAGAGCTATGCAAATACTAAGCACAGAAAAATCAAGGCCAGAAACAAAAAGAAAACAAGCCAAAACCAGATAACACAAGGGAATATAGTGGTTCCCCAAACTTGGGTGCATCCACTCTTATACCACCCTAGGTAGGAATCCACTGCAGGATGAGTTGATCAGGTGTCCTGGGCACCAATGAGCTTTTGATAAGGTACTCAAAAACCAAAGCAGATTTTTTTGATCAGGTGTCTTGCCACCAATGAGCTTTTGACAAGGTACTCAAAAACCAGATTCAAACTTTTGAAGGGAGTTTGAGAAACCCTTTACAGAGTGGGGGTGAGAGAGTTATGGCAGTCTTCTCTTTCTCAACCAACTGAGAAGACTAAGTGGATTGATGTCAAAGCTCCCCCTGAGTCCTTGAGATCTTCAGGAAGAAGAGCTTTGCTGAGGGTGATAGGCCTTCAAAGATAGAACTCCAGCAATAAATGATTTCAGCAAGCTGAAATGTTGAGTGTCTGGAGTCTTGAAATGATGTTGGCCTTGAACACTTTGAGAGCTGAAGAGATCTGAAGATTTTTGAAAGCTTGATCTCTTTGATGAGTGTTCTTCAGAATTCTTTTTGACAGAAACTTTTTTTGTATCTTTCTGTATTCTGTATATTGTGTGTCTTCTTTTTTTTCTGGTTGATGTAGATTCAAAAAACATCCAGTCTTTTATTCTCTGTTGCAGAATAGAATGTCATTCTCTGTCAAGGATAGTTGTTGGCCTGCATTGATTGCAGCCTTAATTGCATAATCTCTTCTAGAGGAAAGTCCACAGAATTATTCCTTGAAAAGTCCCTTGAAACTTGGTCCAGAAGTAAATGAAAACGGCTAGCAAATCTCTGAATTAATTGCAGAATAACTCCTGACTGATTTGAATTTGAATTCTGGAAGTTATCTGAAATCGTCGAACTGAGCTCTGCTATCGTCGAGCTGAGCTCAGCGATCAAGAAATCTTAAGCAGCAAAAATATCGTCGATCTGAGCTCAAAGATCGTCGAACTGAGCTCAGAGATAAAGATCCAATGCAGAGTCAAAATCGTCGACCTGAGCTCACTGATCGTCGAATGGAGTTCGACGATATTATGAAGTTGAGCTCAGCGATCGCCGAAAGGAGTTCGACTATCTGTCGAAGTTGAGCTAGACGATCGTCGATCGGAGTTCGACGAATCGTCGTGCTGAGCTCGACGATCAGACTTAGTCTCCAGACAGAAAAACTTGGTCTCTAGGGCAGCTTCCAATCCTAGACTTCTAACCCTTAGACTCAATTCTAATTCACCTATTAAGCTATACAGAAGGTCAAGTAAAGGTTCCTAGAGACATAGTGATCCTGACCCAAATTAGTAATAGGGTGTTCCAACAATCTCCCCCTATTTGGGTTAGGATGACTATTTACAGACTTTGGAAAAATTCAAATAACAACATACAATCAGAGAAGCATAAAAACAGCAGCTAGACATTGCAGAAACATCACAGAGATATATATATATATATGTATATATGTCATCCAGATAGCAGTCAGAATTCACAGAAATTGTCACCTTACACTGTCACTTCTTCTCTTTGCCTTTGACAAGTTTGATTTCTCTGTTTGGATTTAGAGCTTCCTTGTTGGACCTGGTGTCATCTGCTGCACCCAAATAAGTTTGCTTTGAAGATCTGGGGACCACAGCAGCAGGATGCAACTCCATATATCTCTCAGCATCAAAGAATTTGCTGGAAGCATATTTGTCTAGTTCCTTTTGTCTTTGCTCTGACATTGTAGAAATATTTGAAGTGTCTAAACATTGCTCTCTGGCCTTCTTGATCTGATCTAGTGCATCCAGTTCCTTCATCCTAGCAGTCCAAGCAGCTGGATTCTTTTCAGGGTCCTCAAATGGTACAGGTGGTTCATACCTATTGGAAGAATTGTCTTGAGGAGGCCTGGCAGACACTGTCTCTTTTAGCTTGTAGGGGAAGGGACCAGAAGTAGTATCAGCAGGACTATGTCCTCCCCTAGAATATGGGTGCTGCCTAGAGTACCCTTTGGAATAAACTTGAAAATCTCTTTGATTACCCCTGTATCCTCCTCTCCTAGAATAAGAACCCCTAAACTGGCTTTCCCTTTGGTAGGATCTGGCATGGGGTTGATAGGGAGCCTGGCTTCTAGCTGGGGCTTGACTTGCAGAGCTGCCACCTGCACCTGCATCAGGAGGAGGTGGTGGAGGAGGATGAGGGTGCTGGAACTGGGAGGAGCCTTTTTCATACTTTCTCTTCTTCTTCATGGCCTTGAGCTGATTTTTAGAATATTGCATCCAATGTTCTGTGATGGAGCAGTTATGCAGAATGTAATAAGGAATATCATTATCATCCTTGACTTTTGTAGGAGGGACCCTTTTCATAGCCTTGCTCCTAGCTTTCCTTTTCCTTGTAATAGTGGCAGAAGAGTCATCAGAGTCTGTCTTGAACTCATCAGATTCAGAACTCTGGGCATCATATAGAGCATCAATTCTCTTCATCAAATCTTTCTTCAGTTGAATAGCAGCAGATGAGGCAGAAGCAGAAGTAGCAGCAGCAGGGACAGCAGCAGATGTAGCAACAGATGCAGAGGGTGCAATAGGAGCAAATACAGCAGATGTAACAGATACTGGAGTAGTGACAGCAGAAGTAACAGCAGTAACATCATCAGAATCTGCAGCAGGCTCAAAAACAGTGGCCTCTATCATCAAAAGATCCTTGGAAATTGGCTCATCAGAAGCAATTAGGATTTCAGCAGCAGTGTGAGCAATCTCAGCAGTATCAATAATTTCAGAAGCAAAGTCAGTGTTTTCTTTAACAACAGCAGCAGCAGCAGCAACATCTTCAGAAGCAGCAATCACTGAATGTACAAAGGCAGAGATAATGCTAGGGTCACAGCAAGAGACAGGCACCAGTGCCTTGGACAAATCTTCTGGGGGCTGGACAGCATTAACCTCTGGGAGATAGCTGAAGAAGGCAGGATCAAAGGCAGAAAGCAAAGACCTTAGGTCTATTGCAAGAACTGTAATAGGAGCCTGACATTCTGGAGGCACAGCAACAGTAGCAGAAGGGGCAGCAGACACAGAAACATCAGCAGCAGCAGCAGCAGAAACAGCAGCAGCAACAGCATGAAGGCTTGCTTCATAGGGCATCTCCCCCTGCCTAGATGCAGAGACATCTGTATCAAGGCAAACTGCTGGTGGTGCTGCCTGAGGAAGGAGGGAGGAAAGCCTGGCAGAGAGGGCTGCCACTGACAAGTGTAGAGGAGCCAATGAGGTCTCCAAGAGTAGAGAGAGCCTGGGGGCAATTAGCTCATACAACTTGTCAGCTAGGGCTGAGAGGTCTACTGGCTCAATAATAGGAGTAGAGGTAGAGGGAAAAGGGATAGCTGAGGATGCTGGAGAGTGGAATGGATGGCTCAGGTGTTGGGATAGTGGAAATGGAGGACAAGGGGATGGAGATGGATGGGGTGAAAGTTGGTTGGTCAATGATATGGTGGAGGAGATCTTGGAATGAAGTTGAGGAGGAGGGTAATTCTGGAGGAGAGGAGGGGGAATCATCCATGTAGGATTCATCCAGGAGGGTGAAGGATGGAATGGATGGAGAAGAGGTGACATCTGGTGGAGGGTATGAGAACAGAGGGTGGAAGTGGTCTACTGGTGGAGGCAGAATGGGTTCTGGAGATGGAATTGTTGTTGGAGATGGGCTAGAGATGGTAATGGTGGATGGAGCTGGAATGGGGGATGGTAGAGGAAGGGTTGGAAGTGGAGGAGGAGAGGAGGCAGCAACAGCAACAGCCAGGTCAGCTGCAGGAGCAGAGACCTGTGGGGGAGTGACTCTATGAGTCCTGGTGCCTGAAGGAGCACTTGAGGAGGGCCTGCCAGGCTTGCTGATTTGCCTGTCTCACTTGCCAAAGAGGGCACAGGTGAGTCTCTTGGAGGCATTTATGTGCACTCTAGAGGAGACCAGCAAGGCAGGGCACCTGTTTTGCAGGAAGACTCCAAGAATCCTTCCAAAGTTAACAAAGCTTTTGTTTATTTTCTTCTTGATTAGGTCAAAGAAGACCTCTCCCCAGTTCAAACTTCTCTTATCCACCAGAGCTCCCATGAGGCAGAGCTGGTATCTGGATATGGTATCATGTACAGAGTGCTTTGCCAGCAGCACTTTCCCTACCACATCTGCTAGGAACCTGTATTCAACAGACAGGTTCCTCTTGAATAACTTGTTAGGGTTTCCCTCTGGATGACCCATCCTGGCAAGCATGTCATAAAACTCCTCTCGAGATAACTCAGCAGTATCATCTCCATTTCTTAGTCCAAAAACCTCTGTTAAAATGGTGGGGGTCAGAGGTACCTGAGTTCCAGCAATGGACCCAACTATTGTGGAGTTGTCTTGATTATGAGCAGTATAGACCCACTCCTTTATCTCATCTGAAGCAAGCTTGATTCTAGTGGTCATGAGGGCAGACAGATTCTGATCCTTGAATAAATCCAGTATATCTTGGAAGATTTGATCAGTGGTGTTGAAAGATTCCATATCAATGTCGAATCCAGCATCGAACTTCATTGCGGCTAGAACTGCAACGGACACAGCCATTGTACCTGCAAAAATTCAACAAACAAAACGACCAAGCGTAGAACTGTTTGGAGGGAAAGAAAATCCTTGCAGAGAAATTGAAAGCACAAGAGAGAACGACGGCGAAAAATGAGTTTTATATTAGGGTTCGACACAGAATTGGAAAGATCGTTGAACTCAGTTCGACGATCGAGGCTTCTAAAGGAATCTGAAAGGTTTTCAACATCGTCGATCTCCGTTCGACGATATTGGAGAGCGTCGAGCTCCGTTCGACAATCGTGCAGAGAACAAGATCGTCGAGCGCCGTTCGACGATCGTTGACCGGAAGAGATAGTTCATACTATCTGAGAGGCGCTGAACTCAGTTCGACGATTTTGGAAATCGTCGATCTCCGTTCGACGATTTTAGGGGAAATCGTCGAGCGCAGTTCAGAGATCAGAAAAATTCTAGACACTAAGAAAAAAATCAGAATTTTTGCCTAGTCTTGGTCAATTTTTAGCTTTCAAAATCTTGGAGATTATTTAAGGCTTCCTCCATCTAACATTCCTAACTGATTTAGGAAGAAGGTGTGTTTCTTTTCATCCAAAGGCTTGGTGAAAATATCTCCCCTTTGTAAATCAGTTGGGATATATTATAATTCAATTTTGTGTTTTTCAACATTATCCCTTAAGAAATGATGCCTAATCTCTATGTGTTTTGTCCTACTATGGAGGACTGGATTTTGAGCTATGGAAATAGCACTTGTGTTATCACAAAAGATTTTAGACTTCTCTAAGTTGTAACCATAGTCTAGGAGTTGGTTTTGGATCCACAAAATTTGTGAACAACAACTGCCTGCAGCCATATATTCAGCTTCAGCAGTTGAGGTTGACATAGATGTTTGTTTCTTACAAAACCAAGAGACAAGTCTATCACCAAGGAACTGACAAGTTCCACTGGTGCTTTTCCTGTCAATTCTGCATCCAGCATAATCAGCATCAGAGAATCCAGTTAACTCAAATGCTGAATCTTTTGGATACCAGAGGCCTAGATTTGGACAACTTTTAACATACCTGAGAATCCTCTTTACTAAAGTTAGGTGTGACTCTCTAGGGCTTACTTGGAACCTAGCACATATACATGTAGCAAACATTATATCTGGTCTACTAGCTGTAAGATACAATAAAGAGCCAATCATTGCTCTATATATTGTCTGATCAACATGTTTCCCATGTTCATCAGCATCCAATACAGCATTGGTAGGCATGGGTGTTTTCATACAAGATGCTTCAGACATACCAAATTTCTTAACCAGTTCATTAGCATATTTGGTTTGAGAAATAAAGATGCCTTCAGCATGTTGTTTGACTTGCAATCCTAGGAAGAAGGATAGCTCATGTCACATCCCGCATTTTCTCATTTATATAATGAATCAGAGCACGAGAAAACAACGAGCTGTGATGCCACGTCAAGCAGGGGATAACTGCTGACGCTCAGGCAACACTCTAATCCTTCAAATCATAAGTTAAAATGAATAGAAAACTGATTTTTAAATTAATTGGCCGTATCCCTCGGCTCAGTGGATCAGATAGTCCACGGTTTGAAAACTATTTTTATACGTAGCGGAAAAATACTTCATTTATGCTATGTAACGGTCCAGGCCCATCTACATGGGACCCATCTGGACCGCCGGCCTACCAGAGTCCAGACCCGGGCCCACTCCTGGTAGTCAGCCTATCACATTCAAGCCTGCAGGCCATGCACCCCAACCCCTCTCCTGCCTGTTTATCAGCACGGTAGGTTGTTGCCACTGGGTCTCGAACCCAGGACCTTGATAAGAGAGCTTTCCACCACTCCCTCATCACCAACTGAGCTGCAGCTCAGTTGGTGATGAAGGAGTGGTGGAAAGCTCTCTTATCAAGGTCCTGGGTTCGAGACCCAGTGACAACAACCTACCGTGCTGATAAACAGGCAGGAGAGGGGTTGGGGTGCATGGCCTGCAGGCTTGAATGTGATAGGCTGACTACCAGGAGTGGGCCCGGGTCTGGACTCTGGTAGGCCGGCAGTCCAGATGGGTCCCATATAGATGGGCCTGGACCGTTACAAAAAGTGCACTTTTATTTGATTTCTGCTGTTTTTACTAATTGCAGACCTCCCTAAGCTAATATGATGTACTCAATAGGTGATACTCTAAATTCTCCTCCAATAACTCTACAAATTTTACCAGAGGTCTATTATGATAAATATAGTCTAAATTCAGAAAATCATATTTTTCCCAATTAATCTACTATTTATTGAATTTTCCTCAAAAACTAGGCCATAGTCAATTTGAACATGAACCATAAGATGTTTCTCAGGTAATGGCCTCCTAAAATTTTTATTCACTAAATAACAGAGAAATATTATTGGTTGCCAATTTTCATAATTTTCCAGATAGTTCTTGACCTCTAAAGAATTTATTAAAAATAATTCCTAAGATCAAATATAATGAAGGAAGTGCCACAAATATATCTCCAATAATTATGTAAAAATTACTAGGGCTTCATAAGGAACTAGAAACATCATGATGAAGAAATTAAAATTTTTTAGACAATTTAAATGTCATTATTAAATTTACCAATGTTCCATAGAATTAAATAATTAAAGAAGCAACTACTAAATATCATTCTTCAAAAATTTCATAAAACTTTACAGAGATGGGTACCATGATTACAAGCCCCTTTGCTAAGTTTCATCAGATTTAATCAAGTATATTTTTCTCCAAAAATTCCTAAGTGAAAATTGTAAAACATGACTTTGTGAATAAAGTACCAAAAATATTCATCCAAAATTTATTATAAACTTTCCAGAGATATATATACCCTAAACAACTACCCATTCAAAAACTCAGCCCTTTTCAGAAAGTTTTGGTATTAGAGCTTATGATTTCAAAGCTAGTGCCCTAAACTAGGGTTATAGATTTAAGGGGTTTAAATTCTTCCAAATGCCCTAAAATTTTAACCACAGGACCATAGTAACCCTATGGACATCATTCCCAAGTTTCAAGTCCATCCAAGGTCCTTTGACCCCAAATTCTTCAAACCCTAGAAATTTACCCTAAAGGGTCTACCCTAAAATTCTAGGGCTACCCTAGTCCAAACCACTCCAAACTTCATAAGTGAGTGTAAAAAGTCAAATTATATCAGTGGCCAAATTTTCAGCCTCTGATGAGGGAATTTGGCCACTCAACCATCAAATAGTGGCTTTTGACCAAAATACCCTTATAAGGTCATATATAGCGTGGGTAAATTACCTATCCTAAACATCTCCAAATGAGCTAAAGTTTTAACCCTATACCTATCATGACATCTAAGACCACCCACCAAAATTTGGGGGAGTTTTAAATTAATTAGGTCGCATAATTAAATTAATCATTATTTATTAAATTTTTCTAAAAACTATAGAAAAATATTCTCCAAAAATTCTAAATTTTGGACAGGTTCTAGATATGACTAAGACTTTCTCACTGCCCAAATTTCAACTTGTTTGGACAAGGAATGAAGTGTGGGCACCAAAAATAATTCCTGTTTAGGCCTAGGTATAGGTCCTACCAAAAAGGGTACCCTGGTCTAACCAGTGGCCCAAAAGGGTCCAAGCAATTTCTGCTACAAACTAGACACCCTAAGCTACAATTTTCATGTTGGGCAGATTTCCATTCAGGGTCCCTAAGTATTTTTAAAAATTAAATACATTAAATACATCTAATGTGACCGAAATGAAATGATATTTATTTAAATCCTAAAGTATCTGATTTGATGCCGCGCGAATCTTGGCGCAGATCGACGGCGCTGGGTTATCGTCCCCGATGAGCCAACGGCCAGGATTGCTTCTTCCTGTGCCGACTTCAAGCGTCTGCCGCCGGCCACCCAGTCCCTTCCCCGGCCGGCCACCGCCACCATCACCTCCGTTGAGGTGGTGGCTATCGCCAGACGGCGGCACAGCCGCCGGAGGGGCGGATTCCGGCGATCCAACCAATAAAATTTTCGGCCGAAAGCCATGAATTTTGCGAATTGGATCGGGCTCAATTGTGCCCGAACCTTGGCCCTAATGAAACCTAAGATCTACCCATGAGAAAAGAGGAGGAGGAGGACCTTGTTGGCGGCCTGGAGACGAGCGGATCTGCGGGTTGACATGGTGGTGGCGCCGCCGATCCGAATTCTGCAATCTCCCAGTAAACTCGCCGGATTTCTTCAGTTAAGGATTGGGAAATTCTTCTCCAAGCTCACTGATGATGTTTAAAACATCAGAGGGGGAGAAGAATGGAAGAAACTGTCATGGCCATCATGGCCATTAAAGGCTTGTTTCGGCCATGATGGTGGAGGCTGTAACAGCCCCTTGACAGCCAGGAAAACGGCTGGAAACTCCTCCCCTTCACTGGAGGAGATGAATGATGCCATCAATGGGGACCATTGGCCTTTCCTTGGCCAATCTCCTCCTTCAACTCTCTTTCCCCTTTTCTCTCTCCTCCATTAGTATGGAATGAAGCTTTCTCTCTCTTTCCTAGTCACCAAAGCTGACCATGCTGACTCCCCAGCCTATTGGCAGCCCTTTCCACCCATAATATTTCATTATATTGTGGTTAACTTAAAAGGAAAAAGGGGTTGAGCTTGGGTCAGTTTCCCCCTTTGCTAGGTTAATAATGTTGTGATGGGGTCATGGAGTCATGGTGAAGCCCTAATGTCCTTCTAAATTATTGTTTTGAATTTTACTATTTGCAGACCATGGTAGCTTTCATCCTCCTACCTAGGCCCACTTGGTCCCCAAGGTCTTCCTAGGGTTGGTCTTGACCTAGCCTTGCCCAAAATCACCCTTAGGGGGGTCTAGTTGAAATTGGGATGTTACAAATCCAACAAGTCAAAAAAAAGGATTTCGTCCTCGAAATCACGATCTCGCCTACGGTAATCTTCTTACCGAAGAAAATGAACTTATAGTTGTTATTAAATAGGAAGATTAACCCCTACTCCTACTAAAGTAGTCTTACCTGTTAAAGTCAAGTAATTAATTTAAACTTCTTGAGTGGTTGAGAGGTATACCTGACCAAACAGCTCTGGATATTTCTGTTGCATCAGATCCTGCGGCTCCCAAGTATGCTCCTCTTGGCCGTGGTTCCTCCACAGAACCTTGACTAAGGGAATCTTTTTGCGTCGCAGGATCCGTACTCCTTTATCATCGATCCGCACCGGCTCCAAGTGAACAGATCGGTCCGAAGCTACCGGCCCTTCGGTGGTCGTAATCCGCTGCTCCGGGCGTAGTAGAGCCCTTCTCAGCGAGGATATGTGGAAAACATCATGCATAGCTGCCAGCTCTGGTGGCAACTCCAGCCTGTAAGCCAGGACCCCTATCCGCTCCAGGATCCTGTAAGGGCCCATATATCTGGGGCTGAGCTTCTTCCTTCGGCCACGCATCCGAGAAACTCCATGCATAGGCCGGATCTTCAAAAACACTCGGTCCCCGACCTGAAATTCCACCTGACGATGGCGGGCGTCATAATACTTGGCCTGCCTGCTCTGTGCCTCTAACATCCTGTCCCTGATCAACCTCACCTGAGCCTCGGTGTCTTCAACAAAATCCGATCCCAAAGCCTTCGGGTCCTCGTCCTGAATCCAAGAGAGTGGGGTTCTGCATTTCCGTCCATATAGAGCCTCGTAGGGGGCCATGCCTATGCTGGCCTGATGACTGTTGTTGTACGAGAATTCCACCATCGGTAACACCTTTTCCCAAGGCTATCCTCGGTCTAGGATGCATAGACATAGCAGGTCTTCCAGTGTCCGATTTGTGAGCTCTGTCTGCCCGTCCGTCTGAGGGTGGAAGGCGGTGCTAAAAGTCAGTCGAGTGCCCAAGTATGCCTGAACCGACCGCCATTCCCTGGATGTAAACCGACCGTCCCGATCTGACACGATCGTCCTGGGTACTCCATGATAGCGAATGTACTGCTCCACAAACTTCCGAACCAGAACCCCCACTGAATCGTCCTTCCTGACTGGTATAAATCTAGCCACCTTCGTCAATCGATCTACGATGACCCAAATCGAATCATTTCCGGTTCGTGATCGGGGGAGACCATGAATAAAATCCATCGCAATATCCTCAAACTTCCACTCTGGCACTGGAAGAGGTTGCAACAATCCCGCGGGGTTTCTGCATTCCGCCTTCACCAACTGGCAGGCTTCGCAATGGGTCACAAAGTGTGTAATATCCCTCTTCATTCCTGGCCAGAACATCATCCTCTTCAGATCGGCCATCATCTTGGTGATTCCCGGGTGTATCGAATACCTACTGCAATGCGCTTCCGCCATGATATCCTCCCGGATCTGACCTCCTGCGGGTATATAAATCCTTCCTCTGAAGTACAATAGCCCATCCTTCAAGGAATAATCCCCCGTCGAACCCTCCTCCAAGGTTCAAAATATCGGTTCCGCCCGAGGGTCTGTCTTCTGCCCTTCCCTGATGCGGTCCCGGATATCATCAATAGCGATCATCGATGCCAGATACTCCATGTATAATTCTGGATCGTCCTCGGATACTAGGGATATCTGCATGTCCCCGAAAGACCGGACCAGCTCCATAGACATAAGCTGAGGTCCCTTCCCTGCAGCATCTCCTCTCCGGCTCAACGCATCCGCCACCATGTTCGTCTTCCCGGGGTGGTAGTGCATAGTATACTCATAATCTGTCAGGAACTCCACCCAACGCCTTTGTCTGATGTTGAGGTCTTTTTGCGTGTCCACGTATCTCAGGTTCTGGTGGTCGGAGAAGATGTCGCAATGAACCCCGTACAGATAATGCCGCCAAATCTTCAAGGCGAAGATTACCGCGCCCATCTCCAGATCGTGGACCGGGTAATTTTTCTCGTGGATCTTCAACTGTCGAGAGGCATAAGCTATCACATGCCCGTTCTGCATCAGAACGGCACCCATCCCTTGGTAGGAGGCGTCGGTATACACCTGGAATCCCTCCCTTCCTGACGGAATAGCGAGGATGGGAGCCGAAGTGAGCCGACTCTTCAGCTCCACGAAGGCTGCCTCGCACTATGGTGTCCAAATAAAAGGGGATTCCTTCTTCGTCAGAGTCGTAAGAGGGAGCGCGATCCGGGAGAATCCCTCTACAAACTTCCGGTAGTACCCGGCAAGTCCCAAGAAGCTCCGTACATCTGTCGCCGTCTTCAATGGTGGCCAATCCTGAACGGCCCGAATCTTGGCCAGGTCTACCGCCAACCCAGCCCCACTGACGATATGGCCCAAGAAGGCCACCTCCTTTAGCCAAAACTGGCATTTGCTGAATTTTGCGTACAGCTGATGCTCCCGTAACCTTTCCAATGTCAAGGCCAGGTGTCGTGCGTGCTCCCCTTCCGTCTTTGAGTAGACAAGGATGTCGTCAATAAAGATGATGACGAATACATCCAAATATTCCTTGAACACCCTGTTCATAAGGCTCGTAAATGCTGATGGTGCATTCGTGAGCCCGAACGGCATCACTGTGAACTCGAACAGTCCGTATCAGCTACTGAAAGCGGTCTTCGGAATGTCCTCTTCTCGGATCCGCAGCTGATAATAACCTGACCTTAAGTCAAGTTTCGAGAAGAAATGTGCTCCCTCCAGCTGGTCGAACAACTCATCGATTCGTGGGAGTGGGTAGGTATTCCGAACCGTGAGTCTATTCAGCGCTCGATAGTCTATGCACAGGCGGAGACTTCCGTCCTTCTTCTTGACAAACAGCACCGGGGCTCCCCACGGTGAAGAACTTGGTCGGACGAACCCTGCCTCTACAAGTTCCTGCAGCTGACTCCGGAACTCTGCCAACTCCTTCGGGGCCATCCGGTAAGGGGCCCTAGATGCCGGCCTGGCTCCGGGCACTAACTCTATCTGAAAATCCTGCTCTCGACACGGAGGTAGTCCTGGCAATTTCTCTGGGAAGACGTCGACGAAGTCCCGCACCACTGGGATGTCTGTCATGGCCCCCTTGGCCTCCTCTATCTCAAACAGAATCTGGTAGACCTCTTCCCCCTGTAGATGGGCCTTAACGGCCTGTACTGAAGATAAAAGCACACAAGAGGCGGATCTTATACCTTCGATGACAATAAACGAGTCTCCATGCCTCACTGTGATCTTCTTCGCTTAGCAATCAATCTGGGCATGGTTCCAGTGCAACCATGTCATGCCCAGGATCAACTCGAAGACTGGCATTCTAAGAATCGTTGCCGCCACTTCGAATGGCTTCCCGCCAATCTCCGCCTCCATGTTGCAGTGGGCAGAGGTGAATAGCTCCGATCCATCAGGTAAACGCACCCTCCTCGTCAGGCCTGTGAACCGTTCTACGCCTTCTAGCCCTTCCACGAAAGCCTCTGATACGAACGAGTGCGAAGCACCCGTGTCGAACAATGTGTAGGCGGGTTTGCCGCTGACGAAGACTATACCTGGATCGGTTAAATGTCTTAGGATTCTGTAACTAGTTTCTTCCTATTTAATCATTTTTTTTGAGAAGTTCCTAAAAAAAATTGACAGCAGAGATAATGGAATTTTTATTTAAATAATTTAAAAACTCTTGTCATACCTGTTATGACTTGCTCCGGGTTTCGAGGCTGTGCCAGATCCAAGGCATACACCTGCTCCCTTTCCGGTCTACGATCGTCACCTGGGTATCCACGTCCTCGGCCACGACCCCGGCCTCCGAAGTATGGCGCTGGTGGGGCAGCCTGTGGTGCTGGTGGGGGTGCCCTCCCCATGGGACAGTTCCTCCTAATGTGCCCCACCTGGTGACAATCGAAGCACACTGGCGGTTGATACGCCATTCCCCCGGGTCTCTGTTCGTCCCGCCTCTGAACTGGTGGTGGAGCCATCAACAGTGGTCTTCCTATCTCCTGTCTCGCCTCCTGATGAGGCTGGTCTTCTACCCTTCTTCCATCTGTGATGCGGCCCCGCCGCTGATCATTTCGGGCTCCCCGGCTCTGGTCTTCATTTGGCCGCTTCCGGCCCCGAGTAGTAAGCCAATCCGCCTCGATTCTTTTCTCCATCTCCAAAATCCGGGAGATGGGCCCGTCAGATACAAATAGTAAGGTCTCCCTCAGCTCCTCCCGCAGGCCCTTGTAGAACCTTTTCGTATACCCAGCTTCGTCCAACTGATATGAGTCTGCAAGCCGGGCTAAATGATCAAACTCTCGGTGGTACTCCACCACCGTCTTGCTCCCTTGCCTCAACTGCAAAAACCTGTCCTCCAGCTCATCTCTGGCTGATTGCAGAACAAAGTGCTCCAATAGCGCGCCCTTGAATTCCTCCCAAGCTATCTCCGCAGCCATCCTGTCAGCAAAAATCGTATCCAGGGAAGTCTTCCACCACCTCTTAGCATGAGATTCCAAGCAAGACATGACCAAGGGCACCCTTTCCTCCCACGGGCACTTGATCCCAGTCAACATCTCGTACATGATATCTAGCCACTCCTCTGTCCGGACGGCAGACTCAGTCCCACAGTAGGATGGGGGAGCGAGTCCTCGAAAGATACTCAGCCAGTTGGCCCCCGGGTTTGGCTGCGGAGCCAGAACCTGTTGAGCCCTGAAAGCATCCAAAATGGCTGTCAACGTCTGTCCCACCTCCGACTGTAGGAAAGGAGTAGGGACCGGGGGAGGTGGTGCAACGTCCGGAGTCCGCTGGGCCCCGCCTTGTGGTGTGGGCTGAGCTGGAAGCTGCGAAACAAACTATATTAGTGGGTAATCAGCTCAAATATATGCAAAGTGGACTATTTTACAAGTGATTCCTCCTTAGGGTCTCACCACTGCTTCCGCTGCTAGTTTGTCCGCAAACTAAGCTCGCGCGGGGGTGGACCAGGGGTTGTGGACTGTTACTTTTCGATCGGGGTTTTCCTCTGATACCATTTGCAGCTCAGTTGGTGATGAGGGAGTGGTGGAAAGCTCTCTTATCAAGGTCCTGGGTTCGAGACCCAGTGGCAACAACTTACCGTGCTGATAAACAGGCAGTAGAGGGGTTGGGGTGCATGGCCTGCAGGCTTGAATGTGATAGGCTGACTACCAGGAGTGGGCCCGGGTCTGGACTCTGGTAGGCCGGCGGTCCAGATGGGTCCCATGTAGATGGGCCTGGACCGTTACAAAAAGTGCACTTTTATTTGATTTCTGATGTTTTTACTAATTGCAGACCTCCCTAAGCTAATATGATGTACTCAATAGGTGATACTCTAAATTCTCCTCCAATAACTCTACAAATTTTACCAGAGGTCTATTATGATAAATATAGTCTAAATTCAGAAAATCATATTTTTCCCAATTAATCTACTATTTATTGAATTTTCCTCAAAAACTAGGCCATAGTCAATTTGAACATGAACCATAAGATTTTTCTCAGGTAATGGCCTCCTAAAATTTTTATTCACTAAATAACAGAGAAATATTATTGGTTGCCAATTTTCATAATTTTCCAGATAGTTCTTGACCTCTAAAGGATTTATTAAAAATAATTCCTAAGATCAAATATAATGAAGGAAGTGCCACAAATATGTCTCCAATAATTATGTAAAAATTACTAGGGCTTCATAAGGAACTAGAAACATCATGATGAAGAAATTAAAATTTTTTAGACAATTTAAATGTCATTATTAAATTTACCAAAGTTCCATAGAATTAAATAATTAAAGAAGCAACTACTAAATATCATTCTTCAAAAATTTCATAAATCTTTACAGAGATGGGTACCATGATTACAAGCCCCTTTGCTAAGTTTCATCAGATTTAATCAAGTATATTTTTCTCCAAAAATTCCTAAGTGAAAATTGTAAAACATGACTTTGTGAATACAGTACCAAAAATATTCATCCAAAATTTATTATAAATTTCCAGAGATATATATACCCTAAACAACTACCCATTCAAAAACTCAGCCCTTTTCAGAAAGTTTTGGTATTAGAGCTTATGATTTCAAAGCTAGTGCCCTAAACTAGGGTTATAGATTTAAGGGGTTTAAATTCTTCCAAATGCCCTAAAATTTTAACCACAGGACCATAGTAACCCTATGGACATCATTCCCAAGTTTCAAGTCCATCCAAGGTCCTTTGACCCCAAATTCTTCAAACCCTAGAAATTTACCCTAAAGGGCCTACCCTAAAATTCTAGGGATACCCTAGTCCAAACCACTCCAAACTTCATAAGTGAGTGTAAAACGTCAAATTATATCAGTGGCCAAAATTTCAGCCTCTGATGAGGGAATTTGGCCACTCAACCATCAAATAGTGGCTTTTGACCAAAATACCCTTATAAGGTCATATATAGGGTGGGTAAATTACCTATCCTAAACATCTCCAAATGAGCTAAAGTTTTAACCCTATACCTATCATGACATCTAAGACCACCCACCAAAATTTGGGGGAGTTTTAAATTAATTAGGTCACATAATTAAATTAATCATGATTTATTAAATTTTTCTAAAAACTATAGAAAAATATTCTCCAAAAATTCTAAATTTTGGACAGGTTCTAGATATGACTAAGACTTTCTCACTGCCCAAATTTCAACTTGTTTGGACAAGGAATGAAGTGTGGGCACCAAAAATAATTCCTGTTTAGGCCTAGGTATAGGTCCTACCAAAAAGGGTACCCTGGTCTAACCAGTGGCCCAAAAGGGTCCAAGCAATTTTTGCTACAAACTAGAAACCCTAAGCTACAATTTTCATGTTGGGCAGATTTCCATTCAGGGTCCCTAAGTATTTTTAAAAATTAAATACATTAAATACATCTAATGTGACCGAAATGAAATGATATTTATTTAAATCCTAAAGTATCTGATTTGATGCCGCGCGAATCTTGGCGCAGATCGACGGCGCTGGGTTATCGTCCCTGATGAGCCAACGGCCAGGATTGCTTCTTCCTGTGCCGACTTCAAGTGTCTGCCGCCGGCCACCCAGTCCCTTCCCCGGCCAGCCACCGCCACCATCACCTCCGTTGAGGTGGTGGCTATCGCCAGACGGCGGCACAGCCGCCGGAGGGGCGGATTCCAACGATCCAACCAATAAAATTTTCGGCCGAAAGCCATGAATTTTGCGAATTGGATCGGGCTCAATTGTGCCCGAACCTTGGCCCTAATGAAACCTAAGATCTACCCATGAGAAAAGAGGAGGAGGAGGACCTTGTTGGCGGCCTGGAGACGAGCGGATCTGCGGGTTGACATGGTGGTGGCGCCGCCGATCGGAATTCTGCAATCTCCCAGTAAACTCGCCGGATTTCTTCAGTTAAGGATTGGGAAATTCTTCTCCAAGCTCACTGATGATGTTTAAAACATCAGAGGGGGAGAAGAATGGAAGAAACTGCTATGGCCATCATGGCCATTAAAGGCTTGTTTCGGCCATGATGGTGGAGGCTGTAACAGCCCCTTGACAGCCAGGAAAACGGCTGGAAACTCCTCCCCTTCACTGGAGGAGATGAATGCTGCCATCAATGGGGACCATTGGCCTTTCCTTGGCCAATCTCCTCCTTCAACTCTCTTTCCCCTTTTCTCTCTCCTCCATTAGTATGGAATGAAGCTTTCTCTCTCTTTCCTAGTCACCAAAGCTGACCATGCTGACTCCCCAGCCTATTGGCAGCCCTTTCCACCCATAATATTTCATTATATTGTGGTTAACTTAAAAGGAAAAAGGGGTTGAGCTTGGGTCAGTTTCCCCCTTTGTTAGGTTAATAATGTTGTGATGGGGTCATGGAGTCATGGTGAAGCCCTAATGTCCTTCTAAATTATTGTTTTGAATTTTACTATTTGCAGACCATGGTAGCTTTCATCCTCCTACCTAGGCCCACTTGGTCCCCAAGGTCTTCCTAGGGGTGGTCTTGACCTAGCCTTGCCCAAAATCACCCTTAGGGGGGTCTAGTTGAAATTGGGATGTTACATGCTAAACATCCTAAAAGAGCGCATAAGCGTCCTAAGAGGACAACTTACACTATGCAAGACCCTAGATTTCGATTTATAATATTTATAAGGAAAACCATCTTTTTACGCATTTGGAAAATAGAGATTGAGCTTTTATAAAACATGCTGATCATGCAATACATATAGTAGTTCTATTATATGGTTTAAAGTAACTAGCAACCTAGCATAAAACATTCCCAGAGAGCAAGTGAAACTACCACAAAACAGGTAAACTAGCAGCTAAGCAAATACTTAATATCACAAAGAAAAATCACCAACGAGCGTCAACAACCTGACACGAACTCGCTGGTGAGCATGTATGTCTGTACTACTACAAGGCTAAAGAACTACCTCGACAAGCGAGGAAAACACTGCCAAAGCGCAGTCCATAGAGAAACTCCTGAAACTAGCCGCACAGCCGGCTACAGACCTGAACCTGAGGCATTCAAAAGAAGAACACCTCAGCAAGAAATAATGAAACAAGTGGCAAAGAAGCATCAGATAATATTTGAAAAGAACAGTAAGGTAAAGGGTTACCAACCCTGCAAGAGACTATGCTGAAAGTCTCAGCTAAAGAATCCAAAAGAGGACAAAAAAAATGCAAGAGTAATAATCAGTAAAGTGAGAGAAATGCAACAAGTACAGAAACGTACCAAACTCCGCTCAAGCCTGCAGAGACAGAAGGAAATCAATATGCATCAAATGAACAGTAAGAAGGAACTAACAGTCCTAAACTTGTAAATCATTAGCACTGGCACAAATCCCAAACCTGTGTCAGAGACTAAGAACAGTCACAACCGAACAACCAGGTCCAGGTGTCTCAAGAGTACTAAAGGGGCCGCCACAGGGTCCACACACATAGAGTTCCAACCACTTACAGGAACCCAAAATGTCCAAAGGAGGGAATGGTGGTGGCCACGACTCAAACTCCCCTGGTACCATACTCCTTCAGAAACCCAGCTACCACATGCTAAGGATCCACGATTCGGCACCAAAACTAGCCGACAACACCACTTAAAACTACCAAGTTCTACAACCAAAACCCGCCGAATTATTTCCCCCTACCCGCCGATTTATTTTCCCCTACCCGCCGAGTTATTTCCCCCTACCCGCCGAGTACAACTAAAAATAAAACCGATAACTTCCTAGTTTGGGCCGACTACAGGCCCTAAACTAGGAACATTCCAATTTCACCTATTCTACGACAAGGAGAAAAGAATAATACAACAAAAATGCAACTCATGGAGGCATGCAAGAGGGGAGAAATCCACTTGCCTTAAATCGACCTTGAAAACGTCACCCAAAATACTCCACCACGTAGATCCGTCCAAAAGGGGACACGCGGAGACGAGATCTACGAAAAAAACGGACAACCGGGGTTAGGGCCGAAAAAATCTAAGGCGAAACGGTCACCGAAACGGGAAAAGCTTACCGCGATCTCGAAGCTCTCGCCGAGAGCTTTCCAACGCCGCGATCGGATCGAAAATCCGTCCACCGGATCGGCGGTGGCGGCCGCCGGAAGATTTGCGAACGGAAGGGTTCCGCACTCCGCAAAAATTCCGCACAGGAGGGGGGGGCTGATCGGGGGAAGAAGAAGAGCTTTTCTTCTTTTGTTATATACAAATACTTATAATAATAACCTTATATGGTTACTGATAATACTATATTTATAAATACTTATAATACTTATAATATTATATTTATTAATAATATAATCTAATACTTATTATAAATATAATCACTGATCGGTGAGAATGATTCTCACCCATTCGGTGAGAATCGGTGAGAATCATTCTCACCGATTCTCTACTAATATATATATATATATATATATATATATATATATATATATTTTATATATAAATTCTTTATATAAATATATATATATAATAATATATATAATTATTAAAATAAGATAACCTTATATGGTTACGGAGGGCCAAACGCGCGCCGAATCGAACGAAATTCGCACCGTAGGCGAATAACGACGCTACGAATCCAACGGCGAAGTCGAAATCGAATTCCGACGCACCGTTTTCGAGATAATAATTTCTAAAGTTAACGGCGTACGTGAAAACATACAAACTACAATCGAGCGCCGAGGCTCCAAAAATGCTCGGAACGCGACGAAACTTGACGAGCAAGTCTAAAATTAGCCGATCTATTTTCCTAATATAAAATTTTCCACTCCCGACGCAAATCCCAAAATCTGGCCGGTCAAACCTAACGAACGCAAAACGCGCTAACGACAAAGTCGGTAACAAAATCCGACGAACAAAACTCGGGCAAAAACTCCCGAAGCCAAAACACAAGCATTCCCCAAGAGGCTCCACCGAGTCACCAAACAGACTCCGGCTCGCTAGGGAATCTTGCTACCAGGCATCACCAAGGCACGCAGGGAACCTAAAGAGCTAAAAGCACGCTCTAACAACGTTACCTGACCAACACGCGCTAACATAACGCTCTGACGTCAAAGTACGTCAAATAAGAAATTACATAAATCACTGGAAAATCGGGGGCGTTACAGTCACTCCCCCTAAAAGAAAGTTTCGCCCCGAAACTTTACGCACAAAACACTTCTACCATAGAAGGAAAAGAAAATAACCAAGGGTTATCGAATGCTTACCGAGCACAGTTAGGAGAACAAATGAGGATGCGCCTCCCTCATAGCTGACTCCAACTCCCAAGTCGCGCTCTCCACGTCTTGGTTTCTCCACAGAATCTTTACCATCGGTATTGTCTTTCTCCGCAACACTCGATCTTGCACATCCAAAACACGAATAGGAACTTCCACGTAGGAAAGGTTAGGCTCCAACTGGGGCACTGCATCCAGAACTTGTCTGTCACTTAGCACGCACCTCCGCAGTTGGCTCACGTGAAAAACATTGTGCACGCCAGGAAAATTTGCGGGCAATTTCAACTTGTAGGCTGACACACCAATCCGCTCCACAATTTCAAATGGTCCCACATACCTTGGGTCCAACTTATGGTTCTTACCGAATCTCTTCACTCCAACCATCGGGGAAACCTTAAGGAATACCATGTCCCCCACAGAAAATTCCAAAACGGACCTACGCCGATTGGCGTTCTTCTCGTATCGCTCTTGGGCTATCTGAAGCTTCTCTCGAATAAGCTTTACAGAGACTTCCATTTCTTCTAAGGCATCTGGACCTAACATCGGCCTCTCACCAACCTCAGCCCAAAATAGAGGAGTTCTACATCGTCTTCCATATAGCGCTTCGAACGGAGTCATTTGCAGACTCTCTTGATAACTGTTATTGTATGCGAACTCCATCAACCTCAAGCGTTCATCCCACGCTCCTCCGTGGTCTAATATATAACAACGGATCATATCTTCCACAATCTGATTAACACGCTCCGTTTGACAATTGGTCTGTGGATGATATGCGGTAGAATATCTCAAGTCAGTTCCCAATCCTTCTTGAAGGCTCTTCCAGAAACGAGACGTAAACTTGGAGTCTCGATCTGATACTATACTTACGGGTACTCCATGTAACCTGATAACTTCATTCAAATATAGCTCCGCTATCTTTTTCATCGAGTAACCAATCTGAAAGGGTACGAAGTGCGCACACTTTGTTAATCTATCAACAATCACCCAAACAGAGTCATGCCCTCGGGGAGATCTCGGCAAACCAGTAATGAAATCCATTGAGATACTCTCCCACTTCCAAGTTGGAATCTCTAAAGGCGCTAACTTTCCACCAGGCCTTCCATGATCAGCCTTAACTCTTTTGCACGTAAAGCATTCTGACACAAACCTTGCAATGTCACCCTTCATCCCAATCCACCAGGCAATCTGTTTCAAGTCCTTATACATTTTTGTAGACCCTGGATGGTAGGCCACACTTGAACCGTGTGCCTCACTGCACAACTTATCTCGAATATCTCGAAAATTGGGGACGCAAAATCTACCGCGGTACTTTAGAGTACCCGCGTCATCGATCGAAAAGTCAGGCAGCTCCCCCTTCTCAGTTCTATTATGAAGGTGCAGTAGATCAGGATCGTCCTTTTGATGAAGCCTCGTAAGAGAAATCCATGAAGGCTCAGACACTTCCAAACTGCTTGGCGAGTCACATCTACCAACTGAAATATCCATTAAAATAAACTCTTCTACCAACAACTCAGTGGAGAGATTGAAAATTTTCCCTGTCTTCCTGCTTAAGGCGTCGGCTACCACGTTAGCCTTACCCGGATGGTATAAGATCTCCACTTCATAATCAGCCACATACTCTAACCATCTGCGCTGGCGCAAGTTCAACTCCTTTTGAGTGAAGACATACTTCAAACTCTTATGATCTGTATAAATCTTGCACTGCGCGCCATACAACAAGTGTCTCCATAATTTCAATGCATAAATAACTGCTGCGAATTCTAAGTCATGCGTAGGGTAGTTCCTTTCATGAATCTTAAGTTGTCTTTACTCATACGCAATCACTTTTCCTTCTTGCATCAGCACATAACCAAGACCCACGTGGGATGCGTCCACGTAAACGGCATAGTCTAATCCTTCCGTAGGCAATCTCAATATCGGAGTAGTGCACAGTCTATTCTTTAGCTCTTGGAACGCTTCTTCGCACTTATCGCTCCACACAAATGCTGCATTCTTCTGCGTCAATTTGGTCAATGGCGCAGATAACGTAGAGAAACCCTCTACAAATCTTCTATAGTAGCCAGCCAACCCTAGGAAGCTTCTTATTTCTTTGGGTGTGGCAGGCCTCGTCCATTCCATAACTGCGGCTATCTTTTCTGGGTCGACAGAGATTCCGTCCTTGTTAACCACATGACCCAGGAAAGAAACCTGAGGCAACCAGAACTCGCATTTACTTAGCTTGGCGAACAACTTATGGTCCCTCAAGGTAGATAAAACTAGACGCAAATGTTGGTCATGCTCCTCAACATTGCGTGAATACACCAACACATCGTCTATAAATACGACCACAAACTTGTCCAGAAAGTTCTTGAAGACCCTGTTCATCATGTCCATGAAAGCAGAAGGTGCGTTGGTCAAACCGAACGACATCACCAAAAAGTCAAAATGTCCATATCGGGAACGGAAGGCAGTTCGCGGTATATCTGATTCACGGATCCTTAACTGGTGGTAGCCCGAACGAAGGTCAATCTTAGAGAACACGGCGATGTCTCGCAGTTGATCAAACAAACCATCTATCCTCGGCAACGGATACCTATTCTTGATCGTTACCTTATTTAGCTCTCTATAATCGATGCACAACTTCATCGATCCATCCTTTTTCTTGACGAACAAAACGGGAGCACCCCAAGGCGAAGAACTCGGCCTTATAAATCCATTCTCAAGCAACTCGTCTAACTGGATACGCAACTCCTCCAGTTTGCGTGGGGCCATCCAGTAAGGTGCCTTGGCAATAGGACGCGTACCCGGCTCCAAATCTATAACAAACTCCACGTCTCGATCAGGCGGGAGACCAGGAAGATTAGCTGGAAAGACATTAGGATAATCACGAACCACCGGGATCTCCTCCAAACACGGAAAACTAACATTGGTTTCTAAAACCGAAACCAAACAAGCAAAACATCTGGAATCTACAAGCTTCCGAGCACATACCGCCGATATAGTCGGAGAATCCTGGCGCGGATAACCGTAAACACTCCCGGGCTGGCCGTTGTCCATCCTGAAGTCCAAGCGTTTACCCTTGCATTGGATCACAGCATCATATCTGGACAACCAGTCCATGCCTAGGATCACATCGAAGTCTTCCAGATCTAACAGCTTCAAATCAGCAAACGCGAGGAAATCGCCTAACAAAATTGGACAACTCCGGATACCCTGGTCCGAAACTACAGATTCTCCTGAAGGAAACTTGACACAGAACGCATCACCAACACGATCGAGATCCAAACGATAACGCTCTACGAAGGCCCTAGCCACAAATGAGTGGGTAGCGCCGGAATCGAACAAAACATGCGCCCAGCGGTTCTTTACCTTAAATCGTCCTATAAAATTGCACACGCGACTAAGGAAGCGAACGCTCAAAACTATAACTATGAGCTAAACATTATAACTAGGGAAGAATCTAACCTGATATCACTTGCGTGGACGTCTGAGCTTCGTCCATAGAGACCACGTTCAACTTTCCTTTCCCCTTGTCCACTCGCTGCGGCGGCGGCAAGGCCTGAAGAGGAACTGGCTGCAGAGTAAGTTGAGTCTGCGGGCACTGATACTTGAGATGACCCACTTGACCGCACAAGAAACAACTTCTTGTATTCTTCCAGCAATGGGCATCATCGTGCCCCGGCTTCTTGCATACCGAACAAAGCAAATCTTTCTTTTGGACACCTTGGATCGCATGAATCTGCTCTTTCTTTTGAGCTCCTAACCTTTGATAACATCTTTCAAATGGATGGCCCGGTCGGCCACAGAAACTGCATACCTCCTTATTTCTCTTCCTCGGAGCCGCGTCAGGGACCTGAGCACTCTTACCCTCATCAGACTTTCTTTTATCCTTTCTCAGTTGTTGACCTCGATTCTTGGCATTATCAACTGCCTCTACCTTTAAGGCAGCTTCCACCATACCAGCATAACTTGAGGTCGCATAGGCACTTGCTAATTGCTGGACGTCACTCCTTAGCACAGCCAGAAATCGCTTGCTTCTATTTTCATCGGAACTCACCAAGTCTGGGGCAAATCGGCTTAGCTTACTAAACTCGATTTCGTACTCACTAACCGTGAGCTGCCTCTGCTTTAAGTGCAGGAAATCATTCATCAGACGGTCCCTCTCGACCGATGGCAGAAACTTGCTCAGAAGTAGCTCCTTAAAGGACTCCCAGGAACACCCGTCCTTCAGACCTTCTTTCTCCCTCAGCCACCAGCCCTTCGCCAACCCCTTGAGCTGATATGCGGCTAACATCACCTTCTGGTCATCAGTGATCCCGGAGTATGAGAACATCTCCTCGATTGATATCATCCAATCGTCTAAGACCATGAAATCTGCCTTGCCATCATACGTCGGAGGCCTAAGTCGCTGAAACTGAGAAACAAAGGTCATCTCTGGTGGCACCACGACCGGAGGCACCAGAGGAGCGGGGGGAACAGGGACAGCTTGACCCACCACAGGGTCCTGAACTCTCGGAATCTGCCCTGCCACGACTGCTAACAAGGACTGGACCTGAGACTGCAAATCCCCTACTTGCTTTGACAAGGCTTCATTGCTTTGTCTCAGACCTTCTATCACTGCGCTGCTCTGCGCACCTGATGATTCTCCCTCCGACTGGGGAGTCAACCTTGTCGAAGGACGCCTCGACATTCTAATGGAACAACAAAACACTAATTAGACACCTAGCCCACCCACTAGAACCAAACAACATAGTACAAACAATACATACTTAAGTACTTGCTCATGCTGCTAACTTGCTCTGGGATTTTTGTAATGATGATATGTTTATCCTACGATGATTCACTATCATCACACTAACTCTTGTGCCTAGATCGGGAATGCATGAATTTATATTCTTTTTTTTTGACTCAAAATTATGTGTGTACACATGTCATCCTGCAAATCTTTAGCTTGGCACGTTGTGCTTATGCAATGTTATGTTATGCATGATTGTGCTATGCATTCTAAAAAGGCCCTAATGCATGTTATGAGCGGCGTACACATGAAAATGTTATGCATCCCATACTACATAACATTTCCATGCAACGAAAAGGAAAACGTGCTAGCCGCATTCATGTGGTGAGGTTATGCATCCCATACTACATAACCCTCACATGTTGCCTCCTATGGTGGATCCATATACAAACACATATTATGCATCCCATACTACATAATATGCCCCGTATACTTCTTTATGCTCATGAGTGTAGTGTTCGTGCTTTAGCCAAGACGTGCTGATGACATATCGGTGTGTGTATGGTATGACTCTAAACACCTAACACTTACAGGGACAGGTTGCCCGACAATTTGTCAAGCAACCTCCCTCTGATACCAACTGTCACATCCCGCATTTTCTCATTTATATAATGAATTAGAGCACGAGAAAACAACGAGCTGTGATGCCACGTCAAGCAGGGGATAACTGCTGACGCTCAGGCAACACTCTAATCCTTCAAATCATAAGTTAAAATGAATAGAAAACTGATTTTTAAATTAATTGGCCGTATCCCTCGGCTCAGTGGATCAGATAGTCCACGGTTTGAAAACTATTTTTATACGTAGCGGAAAAATACTTCATTTATGCTAGACATCCTAAAAGAGCGCATAAGCGTCCTAAGAGGACAACTTACACTATGCAAGACCCTAGATTTCGATTTATAATATTTATAAGGAAAACCATTTTTTTACGCATTTGGAAAATAGAGATTGAGCTTTTATAAAACATGTTGATCATGCAATACATATAGTAGTTCTATTATATGGTTTAAAGTAACTAGCAACCTAGCATAAAACATTCCCAGAGAGCAAGTGAAACTACCACAAAACAGGTAAACTAGCAGCTAAGCAAATACTTAATATCACAAAGGAAAATCACCAACGAGCGTCAACAACCTGACACGAACTCGCTGGTGAGCATGTATGTCTGTACTACTACAAGGCTAAAGAACTACCTCGACAAGCGAGGAAAACACTGTCAAAGCGCAGTCCACAGAGAAACTCCTGAAACTAGCCGCACAGCCGGCTACAGACCTGAACCTGAGGCATTCAAAAGAAGAACACCTCAGCAAGAAATAATGAAACAAGTGGCAAAGAAGCATCAGATAATAATTGAAAAGAACAGTAAGGTAAAGGGTTACCAACCCTGCAAGAGACTATGCTGAAAGTCTCAGCTAAAGAATCCAAAAGAGGACAAAAAAAATGCAAGAGTAATAATCAGTAAAGTGAGAGAAATGCAACAAGTACAAAAACGTACCAAACTCCGCTCAAGCCTGCAGAGACAGAAGGAAACCAATATGCATCAAATGAACAGTAAGAAGGAACTAACAGTCCTAAACTTGTAAATCATTAGCACTGGCACAAATCCCAAACCTGTGTCGGAGACTAAGAATAGTCACAACCGAACAACCAGGTCCAGGTGTCTCAAGAGTACTAAAGGGGCCGCCATAGGGTCCACACACATAGAGTTCCAACCACTTACAGGAACCCAAAACGTCCAAAGGAGGGAATGGTGGTGGCCACGGCTCAAACTCCCCTGATACCATACTCCTTCAGAAACCCAGCTACCACATGCTAAGGATCCACGATTCGGCATCAAAATTAGCCGATAACACCACTTAAAACTACCAAGTTCTACAACCAAAACCCGCCGAATTATTTCCCCCTACCCGCCGATTTATTTTCCCCTACCCGCCGAGTTATTTCCCCCTACCCGCCGAGTACAACTAAAAATAAAACCGATAACTTCCTAGTTTGGGCCGACTACAAGCCCTAAACTAGGAACATTCCAATTTCACCTATTCTACGACAAGGAGAAAAGAATAATACAACAAAAATGCAACTCATGGAGGCACGCAAGAGGGGAGAAATCCACTTGCCTTAAATCGACCTTGAAAATGTCACCCAAAATACTCCACCACGTAGATCCGTCCAAAAGGGGACACGCGGAGACGAGATCTACGAAAAAAACGGACAACCGGGGTTAGGGCCGAAAAAATCTAAGGCGAAACGGTCACCGAAACGGGAAAAGCTTACCGCGATCTCGAAGCTCTCGCCGAGAGCTTTCCAACGCCGCGATCGGATCGAAAATCCGTCCACCGGATCGGCGGTGGCGGCCGCCGGAAGATTTGCGAACGGAAGGGTTCCGCACTCCGCAAGAATTCCGCACAGGAGGGGGGGGCTGATCGGGGGAAGAAGAAGAGCTTTTCTTCTTTTGTTATATACAAATACTTATAATAATAACCTTATATGGTTACTGATAATACTATATTTATAAATACTTATAATACTTATAATATTATATTTATTAATAATATAATCTAATACTTATTATAAATATAATCACCGATTCGGTGAGAATCGGTGAGAATCATTCTCACCGATTCTCTACTAATATATATATATTTTTTTTTATATATATAAATTCTTTATATAAATATATATATATATATAATAATATATATAATTATTAAAATAAGATAACCTTATATGGTTACGGAGGGCCAAACGCGCGCCGAATCGAACGAAATTCGCACCGTAGGCGAATGACGACGCTACGAATCCAACGGCGAAGTCGAAATCGAATTCTGACGCACCGTTTTCGAGATAATAATTTCTAAAGTTAACGGCGTACGCGAAAACATACAAACTACAATCGAGCGCCGAGGCTCCAAAAATGCTCGGAACGCGACGAAACTTGACGAGCAAGTCTAAAATTAGCCGATCTAATTTCCTAATATAAACTTTTCCACTCCCGACGCAAATCCCAAAATCTGGCCGGTCAAACCTAACGAACGCAAAACGCGCTAACAACAAAGTCGGAAACAAAATCCGACGAACAAAACTCGGGCAAAAACTCCCGAAGCCAAAACACAAGCATTCCCCAAGAGTCTCCACCGAGTCACCAAACAGACTCCGGCTCGCTAGGGAATCTTGCTACCAGGCATCACCAAGTCACGCAGGGAACCTAAAGAGCTAAAAGCACGCTCTAACAACGTTACCTGACCAACACGCGCTAACATAACGCCCTGACGTCAAAGTACGTCAAATAAGAAATTACATAAATCACTGGAAAATCGGGGGCGTTACAGTCACTCCCCCTAAAAGAAAGTTTCGCCCCGAAACTTTACGCACAAAACACTTCTACCATAGAAGGAAAAGAAAATAACCAAGGGTTATCGAATGCTTACCGAGCACAGCTAGGAGAACAAATGAGGATGCGCCTCCCTCATAGCTGACTCCAACTCCCAAGTCGCACTCTCCATGTCTTGGTTTCTCCACAGAATCTTTACCATCGGTATTGTCTTTCTCCGCAACACTCGATCTTGCATATCCAAAACACGAATAGGAACTTCCACGTAGGAAAGGTTAGGCTCCAACTGGGGCACTGCATCCAGAACTTGTCTGTCACTTAGCACGCACCTCCGCAGTTGGCTCACGTGAAAAACATTGTGCACGCCAGGAAACTTTGCGGGCAATTTCAACTTGTAGGCTGACACACCAATCCGCTCCACAATTTCAAATGGTCCCACATACCTTGGGTCCAACTTATGGTTCTTACCGAATCTCTTCACTCCAACCATCGGGGAAACCTTAAGGAATACCATGTCCCCCACAGAAAATTCCAAAACGGACCTACGCCGATTGGCGTTCTTCTCGTATCGCTCTTGGGCTATCTGAAGCTTCTCTCGAATAAGCTTTACAGAGACTTCCATTTCTTCTAAGGCATCTGGACCTAACATCGGCCTCTCACCAACCTCAGCCCAAAATAGAGGAGTTCTACATCGTCTTCCATATAGCGCTTCGAACGGAGCCATTTGCAGACTCTCTTGATAACTGTTATTGTATGCGAACTCCATCAACCTCAAGCGTTCATCCCACGCTCCTCCGTGGTCTAATATATAACAACGGATCATATCTTCCACAATCTGATTAACACGCTCCGTTTGACAATTGGTCTGTGGATGATATGCGGTAGAATATCTCAAGTCAGTTCCCAATCCTTCTTGAAGGCTCTTCCAGAAACGAGACGTAAACCTGGAGTCTCGATCTGATACTATACTTACGGGTACTCCATGTAACCTGATAACTTCATTCAAATATAGCTCCGCTATCTTTTTCATCGAGTAACCAATCTGAAAGGGTACGAAGTGCGCACACTTTGTTAATCTATCAACAATCACCCAAACAGAGTCATGCCCTCGGGGAGATCTCGGCAAACCAGTAATGAAATCCATTGAGATACTCTCCCACTTCCAAGTTAGAATCTCTAAAGGCGCTAACTTTCCACCAGGCCTTCCATGATCAGTCTTAACTCTTTTGCACGTAAAGCATTCTGACACAAACCTTGCAATGTCACCCTTCATCCCAATCCACCAGACAATCTGTTTCAAGTCCTTATATATTTTTATAGACCCTGGATGGTAGGCCACACTTGAACCGTGTGCCTCACTGCACAACTTATCTCGAATATCTCGAAAATTGGGGACGCAAAATCTACCGCGGTACTTTAGAGTACCCGCGTCATCGATCGAAAAGTCAGGCAGCTCCCCCTTCTCAGTTCTATTATGAAGGTGCAGTAGATCAGGATCGTCCTTTTGATGAAGCCTCGTAAGAGAAATCCATGAAGGCTCAAACACTTCCAAACTGCTTGGCGAGTCACATCTACCAACTGAAATATCCATTAAAAGAAACTCTTCTACCAACAACTCAGTGGAGAGATTGAAAATTTTCCCTGTCTTCCTGCTTAAGGCGTCGGCTACCACGTTAGCCTTACCCGGATGGTATAAGATCTCCACTTCATAATCAGCCACATACTCTAACCATCTGCGCTGGCGCAAGTTCAACTCCTTTTGAGTGAAGACATACTTCAAACTCTTATGATCTGTATAAATCTTGCACTGCGCGCCATACAACAAGTGTCTCCATAATTTCAATGCATAAATAACTGCTGCGAATTCTAAGTCATGCGTAGGGTAGTTCCTTTCATGAATCTTAAGTTGTCTTGACCCATACGCAATCACTTTTCCTTCTTGCATCAGCACATAACCAAGACCCACGTGGGATGCGTCCACGTAAACGGCATAGTCTAATCCTTCCGTAGGCAATGTCAATATCGGAGCAGTGCACAGTCTATTCTTTAGCTCTTGGAACGCTTCTTCGCACTTATCGCTCCACACAAATGCTGCATTCTTCTGCGTCAATTTGGTCAATGGCGTAGATAATGTAAAGAAACCCTCTACAAATCTTCTATAGTAGCCAGCCAACCCTAGGAAGCTTCTTATTTCTTTGGGTGTGGCAGGCCTCGTCCATTCCATAACTGCGGCTATCTTTTCTGGGTCGACAGAGATTCCGTCCTTGTTAACCACATGACCCAGGAAAGAAACCTGAGGCAACCAGAACTCGCATTTACTTAGCTTGGCGAACAACTTATGCTCCCTCAAGGTAGATAAAACTAGACGCAAATGTTGGTCATGCTCCTCAACATTGCGTGAATACACCAACACATCGTCTATAAATACAACCACAAACTTGTCCAGAAAGTCCTTGAAGACCCTGTTCATCATGTCCATGAAAGAAGAAGGTGCGTTGGTCAAACCGAACGACATCACCAAAAATTCAAAATGTCCATATCGGGAACGGAAGGCAGTTCGCGGTATATCTGATTCACGGATCCTTAACTGGTGGTAGCCCGAACGAAGGTCAATCTTAGAGAACACGGCGCTGTCTCGCAGTTGATCAAACAAATCATCTATCCTCGGCAACGGATACCTATTCTTGATCGTTACCTTATTTAGCTCTCTATAATCGATGCACAACCTCATCGATCCATCCTTTTTCTTGACGAACAAAACGGGAGCACCCCAAGGCGAAGAACTCGGCCTTATAAATCCGTTCTCAAGCAACTCGTCTAACTGGATACGCAACTCCTCCAGTTCGCGTGGGGCCATCCAGTAAGGCGCCTTGGCAATAGGACGCGTACCCGGCTCCAAATCTATAACAAACTCCACGTCTCGATCAGGCGGGAGACCAGGAAGATTAGCTGGAAAGACATCAGGATAATCACGAACCACCGGGTTCTCCTCCAAACACGGCAAACTAACATTGGTTTCTAAAACTGAAACCAAACAAGCAAAACATCCGGAATCTACAAGCTTCCGAGCACATACCGCCGATATAGTCGGAGAATCCTGGCGCGGATAACCGTAAACACTCCCGGGTTGGCCGTTGTCCATCCTGAAGTCCAAGCGTTTACCCTTGCATTGGATCACATCATCATATCTGGACAACCAGTCCATGCCTATGATCACATCGAAGTCTTCCAGATCTAACAGCTTCAAATCAGCAAACGCGAGGAAATCGCCTAACAAAATTGGACAACTCCGGATACCCTGGTCCGAAACTACAGATTCTCCTGAAGGAAACTTGACACAGAACGCATCACCAACACGATCGAGATCCAAACGATAACGCTCTACGAAGGCCCTAGCCACAAATGAGTGGGTAGCGCCGGAATCGAACAGAACACGCGCCCAGCGGTTCTTTACCTTAAATCGTCCTATAAAATTGCACACGCGACTAAGGAAGCGAACGCTCAAAACTATAACTATGAGCTAAACATTATAACTAGGGAAGAATCTAACCTGATATCACTTGCGTGGACGTCTGAGCTTCGTCCATAGAGACCACGTTCAACTTTCCTTTCCCCTTGTCCACTCGCTGCGGCGGCGGCAAGGCCTGAAGAGGAACTGGCTGCAGAGTAAGTTGAGTCTGCGGGCACTGATACTTGAGATGACCCACTTGACCGCACAAGAAACAACTTCTTGTCTTCTTCCAGCAATGGGCATCATCGTGCCCCGGCTTCTTGCATACCGAACAAAGCAAATCTTTCTTTTGGACACCTTGAATCGCATGAATCTGCTCTTTCTTTTGAGCTCCTAACCTTTGATAACATCTTTCAAATGGATGGCCCGGTCGGCCACAGAAACTGCATACCTCCTTATTTCTCTTCCTCAGAGCCGCGTCAGGGACCTGAGCACTCTTACCCTCATCAGACTTTCTTTTATCCTTTCTCAGTTGTTGACCTCGATTCTTGGCATTATCAATTGCCTCTACCTTTAAGGCAGCTTCCACCATACCAGCATAACTTGAGGTCGCATAGGCACTTGCTAATTGCTGGACGTCACTCCTTAGCCCAGCCAGAAATCGCTTGCTTCTATTTTCATCGGAACTCACCAAGTCTGGGGCAAATCGGCTTAGCTTACTAAACTCGATTTCGTACTCACTAACCGTGAGCTGCCTCTGCTTTAAGTGCAGGAAATCATTCATCAGACGGTCCCTCTCGACCGATGGCAGAAACTTGCTCAGAAGTAGCTCCTTAAAGGACTCCCAGGAACACCCGTCCTTCAGACCTTCTTTCTCCCTCAGCCACCAGCCCTTCGCCAACCCCTTGAGCTGATATGCGGCTAACATCACCTTCTGGTCATCAGTGATCCCGGAGTATGAGAACATCTCCTCGATTGATATCATCCAATCGTCTAAGACCATGAAATCTGCCTTGCCATCATACGTCGGAGGCCTAAGTCGCTGAAACTGAGAAACAAAGGTCATCTCTGGTGGCACCACGACCGGAGGCACCAGAGGAGCGGGGGGAACAGGGACAGCTTGACCCACCACAGGGTCCTGAACTCTCGGAATCTGCCCTGCCATGACTGCTAACAAGGACTGGACCTGAGACTGCAAATCCCCTACTTGCTTTGACAAGGCTTCATTGCTATGTCTCAGACCTTCTATCACTGCGCTGCTCTGCGCACCTGATGATTCTCCCTCCGACTGGGGAGTCAACCTTGTCGAAGGACGCCTCGACATTCTAATGGAACAACAAAACACTAATTAGACACCTAGCCCACCCACTAGAACCAAACAACATAGTACAAACAATACATACTTAAGTACTTGCTCATGCTGCTAACTTGCTCTGGGATTTTTGTAATGATGATATGTTTATCCTACGATGATTCACTATCATCACACTAACTCTTGTGCCTAGATCGGGAATGCATGAATTTATATTCTTTTTTTTGACTCAAAATTATGTGTGTACACATGTCATCCTGCAAATCTTTAGCTTGGCACGTTGTGCTTATGCAATGTTATGCTATGCATGATTGTGCTATGCATTCTAAAAAGGCCCTAATGCATGTTATGAGCGGCGTACACATGAAAATGTTATGCATCCCATACTACATAACATTTCCATGCAACGAAAAGGAAAACGTGCTAGCCGCATTCATGTGGTGAGGTTATGCATCACATACTACATAACCCTCACATGTTGCCTCCTATGGTGGATCCATATACAAACACATATTATGCATCCCATACTACATAATATGCCTCGTATACTTCTTTATGCTCATGAGTGTAGTGTTCGTGCTTTAGCCAAGACGTGCTGATGACATATCGGTGTGTGTATGGTATGACTCTAAACACCTAACACTTACAGGGACAGGTTGCCCGACAATTTATCAAGCAACCTCCCTCTGATACCAACTGTCACATCCCGCATTTTCTCATTTATATAATGAATCAGAGCACGAGAAAACAACGAGCTGTGATGCCACGTCAAGCAGGGGATAACTGCTGACGCTCAGGCAACACTCTAATCCTTCAAATCATAAGTTAAAATGAATAGAAAACTGATTTTTAAATTAATTGGTCGTATCCCTCGGCTCAGTGGATCAGATAGTCCACGGTTTGAAAACTATTTTTATACGTAGCGGAAAAATACTTCATTTATGCTAGACATCCTAAAAGAGCGCATAAGCGTCCTAAGAGGACAACTTACACTATGCAAGACCCTAGATTTCGATTTATAATATTTATAAGGAAAACCATCTTTTTACGCATTTGGAAAATAGAGATTGAGCTTTTATAAAACATGCTGATCATGCAATACATATAGTAGTTCTATTATAGGGTTTAAAGTAACTAGCAACCTAGCATAAAACATTCCCAGAGAGCAAGTGAAACTACCACAAAACAGGTAAACTAGCAGCTAAGCAAATACTTAATATCACAAAGGAAAATCACCAACGAGCGTCAACAACCTGACACGAACTCGCTGGTGAGCATGTATGTCTGTACTACTACAAGGCTAAAGAACTACCTCGACAAGCGAGGAAAACACTGCCAAAGCGCAGTCCACAGAGAAACTCCTGAAACTAGCCGCACAGCCGGCTACAGACCTGAACCTGAGGCATTCAAAAGAAGAACACCTCAGCAAGAAATAATGAAACAAGTGGCAAAGAAGCATCAGATAATAATTGAAAAGAACAGTAAGGTAAAGGGTTACCAACCCTGCAAGAGACTATGCTGAAAGTCTCAGCTAAAGAATCCAAAAGAGGACAAAAAAAATGCAAGAGTAATAATCAGTAAAGTGAGAGAAATGCAACAAGTACAAAAACGTACCAAACTCCGCTCAAGCCTGCAGAGACAGAAGGAAACCAATATGCATCAAATGAACAGTAAGAAGGAACTAACAGTCCTAAACTTGTAAATCATTAGCACTGGCACAAATCCCAAACCTGTGTCGGAGACTAAGAACAGTCACAACCGAACAACCAGGTCCAGGTATCTCAAGAGTACTAAAGGGGCCGCCACAGGGTCCACACACATAGAGTTCCAACCTCTTACAGGAACCCAAAATGTCCAAAGGAGGGAATGGTGGTGGCCACGGCTCAAACTCCCCGGTTACCATACTCCTTCAGAAACCCAGCTACCACATGCTAAGGATCCACGATTCGGCACCAAAACTAGCCGACAACACCACTTAAAACTACCAAGTTCTACAACCAAAACCCGCCGAATTATTTCCCCCTACCCGCCGATTTATTTTCCCCTACCCGCCGAGTTATTTCCCCCTACCCGCCGAGTACAACTAAAAATAAAACCGATAACTTCCTAGTTTGGGCCGACTACAAGCCCTAAACTAGGAACATTCCAATTTCACCTATTCTACGACAAGGAGAAAAGAATAATACAACAAAAATGCAACTCATGGAGGCACGCAAGAGGGGAGAAATCCACTTGCCTCAAATCGACCTTGAAAACGTCACCCAAAATACTCCACCACGTAGATCCGTCCAAAAGGGGACACGCGGAGACGAGATCTACGAAAAAAACGGACAACCGGGGTTAGGGCCGAAAAAATCTAAGGCGAAACGGTCACCGAAACGGGAAAAGCTTACCGCGATCTCGAAGCTCTCGCCGAGAGCTTTCCAACGCCGCGATCGGATCGAAAATCCGTCCACCGGATCGGCGGTGGCGGCCGCCGGAAGATTTGCGAACGGAAGGGTTCCGCACTCCGCAAAAATTCCGCACAGGAGGGGGGGGGGGCTGATCGGGGGGTAAGAAGAGCTTTTCTTCTTTTGTTATATACAAATACTTATAATAATAACCTTATATGGTTAGTGATAATACTATATTTATAAATACTTATAATATTATATTTATTAATAATATAATCTAATACTTATTATAAATATAATCACCGATCGGTGAGAATCATTCTCACCGATTCTCTACTAATATATATATATATATATATATATATATATATATATATATATATATATATATATATATACTAGCATCTTCGAACGGGCTCCGCCCGTTCTCGATGCGTCGCTGCGGGCTTCGCCCGCAACCAAGCGGGCTTCGCCCGCAAGCAAGCGGGCTTCGCCCGCTTGACATTCAAGCGGGCTTCGCCCGCCTCCCCGGCAGGCGCATTCAAGCGGGCTTCGCCCGCCTCCCCGGCAGGCTTCGCCCTCCCCCAGCAAAATTTAAAAGTATTTAAAGCAAGTATCTGAATTTTTCAAATATAAAATTTAATAATTTTATTAATTATTTAAAGAATATAAAAAATATAAAATAAAAAAACCGAATTATATAATTTAATAAATTATATAATTACTTATTATTTTTTAAAATAAGAAATGAAATAAAAAAATCAGATTTTAATAAATTTAGTAATTATTTAAAGAATATAAAAAAAATTATAAAATAAAAAAAAACAAATTTACCCCCGATATCCCCCGCTTCCGCTGCTCATCCACCGCCCCTTCTCTGTCGCCGGCGGCTGCGCCGCCGGCGGCCTGCCCGGCGCCCACCGGCGGGTTCGCCGGCCTCCGGCGAACCCGCCGGGGGTTGTCCGGCGGCGAGCGGGCAGGGCCACCGCCGGCGGTGGCCCTGCCCGTGAGACCCAGATCTGGGTCTCACGGGCAGGGCCACCGCCGGCGGTGGCCCTGCCCGCTCGCCGCCGGACAACCCCCGGCGGGTTCGCCGGAGGCCGGCGAACCCGCCGGTGGGCGCCGGGCAGGCCGCCGGCGGCGCAGCCGCCGGCGACAGAGAAGGGGCGGTGGACGATTTGGCGGATGCGGCTGGTATCGGGAATTTTCCTGATATGAACAGTAACTGTTTTTGATTTTTTTTTAATGGCAGCCCTCCTCTCTTGAATCTAACGGCCAGTTTTTGAAGGAACTTGATCGGACGGCTCAGATTCAGCTGGTGGTGTGATTCCAAATATCACTATTGTTTTATATAATAAAGATATATATATATATATATATATATATATATATATATATATATATATATATATATATATTTTATATAAATTCTTTATATAAATATATATATATATATATAATAATATATATAATTATTAAAATAAGATAACCTTATATGGTTACGGAGGGCCAAACGCGCGCCGAATCGAACGAAATTCGCACCGTAGGCGAATGACGACGCTACGAATCCAACGGCGAAGTTAAAATCGAATTCCGACGCACCGTTTTCGAGATAATAATTTCTAAAGTTAACGGCGTACGCGAAAACATACAAACTACAATCGAGCGCCGAGGCTCCAAAAATGCTCGGAACGCGACGAAACTTGACGAGCAAGTCTAAAATTAGCCGATCTAATTTCCTAATAAAAAATTTTCCACTCCCGACGCAAATCCCAAAATCTGGCCGGTCAAACCTAACGAACGCAAAACGCGCTAACGACAAAGTCGGTAATAAAATCCGACGAACAAAACTCGGGCAAAAACTCCCGAAGCCAAAACACAAGCATTCCCCAAGAGGCTCCACCGAGTCACCAAACAGACTCCGGCTCGCTAGGGAATCTTGCTACCATGCATCACCAAGCCACGCAGGGAACCTAAAGAGGTAAAAGCACGCTCTAACAACGTTACCTGACCAACACGCGCTAACATAACGCCCTGACGTCAAAGTACGTCAAATAAGAAATTACATAAATTACTGGAAAATCGGGGGCGTTACAGCTCACCCATGCTACTCATCTCAAATTTAGAATGCATCAGGTTAGAAAACCTTCTGCACAATTTTGAGTCAGTATAACCAAAAATGATATCGTCTACATAAATTTGCACTAGTAGGGTATGGGACTTATGGGTTCTAATAAAAAGAGTTTGGTCTACTCTACCCCTTATAAAACTATTTTCCAAGAGAAAGCATGCTAGGGTCTCATACCATGCTCTAGGAGCTTGCTTGAGACCATATAATACTTTATTTAATCTAAAAACATAATCAGGAAAAGTTGGAGAGATAAAACCTGGAGGTTGTCTGACATAAACTTCCTCTTTGATGTCTCCATTCAAGAAAGCACTTTTGACATCCATCTGATAGACTTTGAAGCCTTTGTGAGCTGCATAAGCTAGAAATATTCTGATGGCTTCCAATCTTGCAACAGGTGCAAAGGTCTGGTCGTAGTCAATTCCTTCTTCTTGAGAATATCCCTGAGCAACTAGCCTTGCCTTGTTCCTTATTATTACTCCTTGATCATCCAGTTTATTTCTGAATACCCATTTTGTTCCAACAATGGAATGATCCTTAGGCTTTGGCACTAGTTCCCATACTTTGTTCCTCTCAAATTGATGCAACTCCTCTTGCATTGCAATGATCCAGTGTGGATCTTGCTCTGCATCTTGAATGGACTGAGGTTCAATTTGAGATAGGAAGCAGGTGTGCAACAGGTTTTGGTTGACCTGATTTCTGGTTTGCACACCAGCTGAGATTTCTCCAATTATTTGGGAAATTGGATGGTCTCTTGATGTTACTAAATCAACAGGGGGTGTTGATTGTTCACCAACCTGTGTTGTTGTTTCCTCTTATGGTACAACAACTGGCTCTTCAGGTTGTGCTTCAATGTGTTGAGCATTCCCTTCATCTTCACTGCTTTCATCCTCTTGAGCAACCTGTAACTTGTTCATATCTTCAACTAGAGAATGTTCCTGCAAAGGTTCTATGGTAGAAGAAATCTTCTCCTTGAAAGACATGTTAGTTTCATCAAAAGAAACATGAACAGATTCCTCAATTTTCAAAGATGATTTATTATAGACCCTATAGGCCTTGCTGATCATGGAGTATCCCAGAAACACTCCTTTATCAGCTTTGGCTTGAAATTTTGCTAGATATTTCTTGTCATTATTGTGAATGTAGCAAATACAACCAAAAATTCTGAAATAGTCAACTTTAGGTTTCTTCCCTTTGAGTAATTCATAGGGAGTCTTTCACTTTAGTTTATGTATCAGACTTCTGTTCAGCACATAGTTGGAGGTGTTCACTGCCTCTGCCCAAAAGGATAGAGGTAGATGAGCATCTGACAACAATGTAGTGGCAGATTCAATAAGGGTTCTATTTTTCCTTTCAGCTACCCCATTTTGTTGAGGAGTTCTAGGAGCTGAGAAAGTATGCCTGATCCCTTCACTCTGACAGAACTCTTGCATAAGAAGAGAATCAAACTCTGTCCCATGATCACTTCTGATCAGGGCAATGTGAGTATTGAACTCAATCTGTATACATTTGAGAAACTCTGTCAGACACTTAAAGTTATCAGACTTCTTCCTTAGAAAGAACACCCAAGTGAATCTAGAGAAGTCATCTACAACTACTAAAGTGTAGGATTTCCCTCCTAGGCTTTGTACTGTGATGGGTCCAAATAGATCCATATGTAACAGATACAATATCCTAGGTGAATCACTCTTATTAAGTGACTTAAAACTGTTTTTAGTTTGCTTGCCTAATTGACAAGCCCTGCAGAGTCCTTCCTTCTTGAAGGGGCCAGAAGGTAGTCCTCTAACAAGGTTGTCCTTGGAGAGCCTAGCAATAGTTCTAAGGTTTAGGTGTCCTAGTCTCTTATGCCATAAAACATTTGGTCTACAGACAGAGTTAAACAGGCAAATATCTATATTAGTTGAAAGAAAATCTACTAGATAGATGTTACCTTTCCTTTTACCTGTCAACACAGTTGTGTTGTCCTCTGACTTGATTTTGCATAAGGTTTTGCTGAAGGTCACCTGGTAGCCTTCATCACATAGCTGACTGATGCTGATTAGGTTGTGCTTCAGTCCTTCCACATAGGCTACCTTCTTGAAGGTTACTGAACCAATCTGGACTACACCATATCCTTTAGTTTGTCCAAAGTTGGAACCACCAAAGATAACTTTGGGTCCAAGCTTGGCTCTAATGGAAGTGAGGTTGTCCTTGTTCCCTGTCATGTGCTTAGAGCACCCACTATCCAAATACCATTGCTGGTAAGATGTTGGATAGGTCTTCACCTGCACATAAAATAATTCATTTGTTTTTGACCCAGTTTACCTTGGGCCTAGGTTGATAACCTCTGAATTCTGAAATGAAAGACATCCCAGGTTGACTCTTATATCCTTCAGGATGATATCTCCTTGGAGGTATAATCCATTCAGTATAAAGGTTAAAGGTTTGGGATGAAGAACCCTTAGGATTCAATTTTGATTTGCCTTTGACAAAGTTTCCAGAGTTCTGACCTCTGTTCGACGATCTTGGAGCTGAGTTCGACGATCTTGGGTCAGATCATCGAGCTCCGTTCGACGGTCGACTATGGGTGAGGTCAGGTATATGAGATCGTCGAGCTGCGTTCGACGACTCTGGCTGAGATCGTCGATCTGCGTTCGACGATTTTTCCTGAGATCGTCGAGCTGCGTTCGGCAATCGTCGATCTTCATTCGGCGATCGTCGATCTCCGTTCGACGATTTTTGCTGGGACTTAGTTTTCTGAGGCAGATCAGAATTTTTCCTGGCAACCTCTACAACTCCCTTTCCCTTATTAGAAATAAACTTGATGGGAGTTGTTAGGACTATAGGTTGGCTGGATGAAGCACCCAAGCCCAGTGTACTGTTGAATCTAGAGTTCACTGTGCTTGTGATGTCCATCAGCTTGATGCTTCTCCCATTAAGGGATTCTTCAAGCTTCTTGGCCTCAGAGAGCTCACTTTTCAGTGTAGCTATTGTTCCCTACAGTTCTCCAACTCCTGAGAGAGTTTGAGCTTTTCTGACTTTAAACCATTGTGTTCAGATAATTGATTTCTGAGAGAGATAATCTCTTTCTCAGACTTTAGCAGGTCTAAACACAGTGCTTTAAATTCAGATTTAAAATCTTCTGAAGTAAAATCAAAAGAACTAATTACCTGATCTTCTTCAGGTTGAGTCTCTGAGTCTGACTCTGACTCCTCTTCCTCTGAGTTGTGCTGTGAGGCATTGATTGCCATCATGCAGAACTCCTTTTCTTCTGCATCATCCTCATCATCACTTGAGCTAGAAGAGGCTTCTGACTCCTCTTCTGTCTCACTCCAGGATTCAGCAACAAACCCTTTTCTTGTATGCTTATTTTTGCTTGAAGAAGGTTTGCCACTTTCATTCCTTTTGGAGTCTTTCTCCTTTCTTCTTTCTTTTCTGTCCTTTCTGTCCTTGATCTTGTTCTCTGGACAGTCAGGAACTATGTGCCCTGGTTTCCTGCAACCAAAGCAGATAATATCTTTATTGTTGCTAATGGACTTGTCATACCTTGGCTTATCCTGCTCCTTGTATGATCTTCTTTTGAAGTCCTTTCTGGACATCTTGTAGAATCTTTTGGCCAACAAGCTGAGAAGTTCATCATTGCTTGTAGCTTTATCTTCAGGCAGATCTTCAGTTGCCTTGAATGCTATGGTCTTCTCTTTTCTTGTGGCTGGTGAAGCAGCCTTCTGTTCTTCCTCTCTATTCTTGATGAGCAGCTCATAAGATTTGAGCTTACCCAACAAGGCTTCAGTGGTGATCTCATTCAGACTTCTGGCATCTTTAATTGGCCAGATTCTTGAATCCCAAGTGCTGGGGAAGCACATTAGGATCTTGTCATTATGTTCTGTTAGAGAGATCTCTTTCTCTAATGTCCTCAGTTCACTGACAATTAGACTCAGTCTATTGTACATGTCTCCCACTGACTCAGTCTCTCCCTTCTTGAAGTTCTCATATTGAGTGATGAGATGGGATCTTCTGTCCTTTCTCTCATCAGCTGAGCCTGAGACTATTTCTGAGAGTCTATCCCAAATTTCCTTGGCTGAATTACATTCAGCTACCTTTTGAAAAATGTCATCTGACATTGTCTGAGCTAGAATGTTCATAGCCTTGGCATCAGCTACTTTCCATTTTTTGATGTCAGCATCTGTTCCTGATGGAGGTGGAACAGCATTTGTACTTGTGCTCTCTGGGGGTCTTGGACACACTGTCAAAATAGAATTAAATATATCTTCATCAATAGAATTCATGTAGAGTCTAATCCTTGCTTTCCAAAGTGCAAACTTTGACAGATTGCACACTGGAGGTCTGGTGCTAGCATAATCTTTATTTTGGGCCATGATTTGTGCAAACAGAATCTAATAATAAAAAATAAAAAAAAAAGATCTAGTTTGGGATCTTGAGGTTCAGGTGTTAGCCTGTACAACCAATCAGATATGGTATGTTTAACCAACCTGGCTCTGATACCAATTGAAAGAGCAACTAGATCTGATATACTCTAGAGGGGGGTGAATAGAGTATATGGTACTTTAGAACTTTTACAAACTTTTACAACAATTGTTGTAATATGTGTGAGCAGGGAAGCAGAAATAAATCTAATCACAGTACAGAGCTATGTAAATACTAAGCACAGAAAAATCAAGGCCAGAAACAAAAAGAAAACAAGCCAAAACCAGATGACACAAGGGAATATAGTAGTTCCCCAAACTTGGGTACATCCACTCTTCTACCACCCTAGGTAGGAATCCACTGCAGGATGAGTTGATCAGGTGTCCTGGGCACCAATGAGCTTTTGATAAGGTGCTCAAAAACCAAAGCAGATTTTTTTGATCAGGTGTCTTGCCACCAATGAGCTTTTGACAAGGTGCTTAAAAACCAGATTCAAACTTTTGAAGGGAGTTTGAGAAACCCTTTACAGAGTGGGGGTGAGAGAGTTATGGCAGTCTTCTCTTTCTCAACCAACTGAGAAGACTAAGTGGATTGATGTCAAAGCTCCCCCCTGAGTCCTTGAGATCTTCAGGAAGAAGAGCTTTGCTGAGGGTGATAGGCCTTCAAAGATAGAACTCCAGCAATAAATGATTTCAGCAAGCTGAAATGTTGAGTGTCTGGAGTCTTGAAATGATGTTGGCCTTGAACACTTTGAGAGCTGAAGAGATCTGAAGATTTTTGAAAGCTTGATCTCTTTGATGAGTGTTCTTCAGAATTCTTTTTGATAGAAACTTTTTTTGTATCTTTCTGTATTCTGTATATTGTGTGTCTTCTTTTTTTCTGGTTGATGTAGATTCAAAAAACATCCAGTCTTTTATTCTCTGTTCCAGAATAGAATGTCATTCTCTGTCAAGGATAGTCGTTGGCCTGCATTGATTGCAGCCTTAATTGCATAATCTCTTCTAGAGGAAAGTCCACAGAATTATTCCTTGAAAAGTCTCTTGAAACTTGGTCCAGAAGTAAATGAAAACGGCTAGCAAATCTCTGAATTAATTGCAGAATAACTCCTGACTGATTTGAATTTGAATTCTGGAAGTTATCTGAAATCGTCGAACTGAGCTCTACTATCGTCGAGCTGAGCTCAGCGATCAAGAAATCTTAAGCAGCAAAAATATCGTCGATCTGAGCTCAAAGATCGTCGAACTGAGCTCAGAGATAAAGATCCAATGCAGAGTCAAAATCGTCGACATGAGCTCACCGATCGTCGAATGGAGTTCGACGATATTATGAAGTTGAGCTCAACGATCGCCGAAAGGAGTTCGACGATCTGTCGAAGTTGAGCTAGACGATCGTCGATCGGAGTTCGACGAATCGTCGTGCTGAGCTCGACGATCAGACTTAGTCTCCAGACAGAAAAATTTGGTCTCCAGGGCAGCTTCCAATCCTAGACTTCTAACCCTTAGACTCAATTCTAATTGACCTATTAAGCTATACAGAAGGTCAAGTAAAGGTTCCTAGAGACATAGTGATCCTGACCCAAATTAGTAATAGGGTGTTCCAACAGGACCCCGGGCGCGTGTTATCCTTGTGGAAAGTCAGGGCACTTTGCCCGCGAATTATGGAGCGGACATCCCAAGTCCGAAAGGAAGTCGGGAGCTACTTACGAAGAGAAGGGCAAGGCGATGGAGTCGACCGCGTCCCACTATGCTCCGGCCCAACCAAGGGTGTACAATCTTGTCCAACAGGAGGCCATCAAACAGGCGGATGTGGTGACATGTACGGTTTAATTTATAGCAAGTCAATTTCTTTAAATACTTGTTATGCACATGTTACCTTACCACTGCTTGTTTAGGATTTGTTTTGATTTGTGAAAATCTGGCAAGAGCACTCTTCGATACGGGAGCTTCACACTCCTTCTTGTCCGAAGGATTTATATCACGCATCGGAGTCCCTTCTTCGATGGCGAAGGATAAGTTGGATGTGTTGTTGCCCAATGGGTGTTCGATGCGCACCGATAGGATCTGCGATGTTAAGATTCGTATTGGGAATCAGGAGTTCGATCTGCAAGCGTAGTTACTTCCGTTGGTAGAGTTCGACGTTATATTTGGCATGGACTGGCTCTTGGAGCAGCAAGCCTATATCGATTGCGGTCGCAAGGAAGTCAAGCTGGGAGAAAGTCGTGAGACGACTTTTACGGGCTAAAAGAGGTCGAGCAAGACGTTGATGTCTGCTCTTCATATGGTGAAGGCGGTTCGTGCCGGTGCAGAACTGTTCTTTACACTAGTGGAGGTTGCAAAGCCGAAGCCCGCGTTGGATAGTATTTTAGTGGTATCGGAATACCCTGATGTGTTCCCCGCAGATCTTCCTGGAGCCCCGCCTCAGCGGGAGATAGATTTCACGATTGAGCTAGTGCCAGGTGCAAAGCCTGTGTCACGATCTCCTTATCGGCTAGCGCCTAAGGAAATGGCGGAGCTAAAGGTTCAACTGCAAGAGTTGTTGGAGCAAGGGTATGTGCGCCCAAGTTCTTCGCCTTGGAGCGCGCCGGTCCTCTTTGTTAAGAAGAAGATGGAAGCTTGAGGTTATGTATTGATTATCGGGAGCTCAACAAGTTGACGGAAAAGAACAAGTACCAGATCCCCCGGATCGATGACCTTTTTGATCAGTTGGTCGGGTCAACGGTGTACTCGAAGTTGGATCTCAAGTCTGGGTACTATCAGCTGCGAATAAGGGAGAGTGATATCCCGAAGACAGCGTTTAGCACGAGATACGGGCATTATGAGTTTACGGTCATGCCGTTTGGGCTGACTAATGCGCCGTCAGTGTTCATGGATTTGATGAACAGGACTTTCAGGGAGTACTTGGACCATTTTGTGATCGTCTTCATCGACGATATTTTGGTGTACTCGCAAAGTGAGGAAGATCACTTCAAGCATCTTCATTTAGTTTTAGAGATGCTAAGGAGGAATCAACTGTATGCCAAGTTCTCGAAGTGCGAGTTTTGGTTATCCTCAGTGGCGTTCCTCGGTCATATAGTGAGTGGAGAGGGTATTGTTGTGGATCGGGCGAAGATTATTGCGATACGGGAGTGGCCTGAGCTTGCTACGGTAGCGGAATTTCGGAGCTTTTTGGGGCTTGCCGGCTATTATAGGCGCTTCGTAGAGAACTTCTCGCGGATAGCGTTACCTCTCACTACTTTGACGAGGAAGGAGCAGAAGTTCATTTGGACACCGGAGTGCGCGCGAGCTTTTGAGGAGTTGAAGTGTCGGTTGACCACGGTGCCTGTGCTGATTTCGCCATGTGGGACCGAAGGCTATGAGATTTACAGTGATGCTTCGGGCAGCGGTTTGGGTTGCGTGCTACTGCAATACGGAAGTGTAATAGCTTATGGCTCGAGACAGCTAAAAGTGCATGAAAGGAACTATCTGGTCCATAACTTGGAGTTAGCGGCAGTGATTTTTGCCTTGAAGCTGTGGAGACACTATTTGTACGGTATGAAGATTGATATCTACACCGATCATAAGAGCCTGAAGTATCTGATTGATCAGAAGGATCTGAATATGCGGCAGCGTAGATGGATGGAGTTCCTGGGGGACTATACATTCAAGATCCACTGTGTGTCGGGTAAAGGTAATGCGGTTGCGGATGCGTTGAGTCATCGAGCCCCAGCTCAAGCCAATTGGCTATCGGTGCATGATGAGCGGTTGGTGCGGGAGTTGGAGGCATTGGAGATTGTTTGTGTGGATAGGCAATGAAGTGCTGAAGCAGTTCTGAATTGGACTGAAGTCCAATATGACCTGGCTGATCGGATTCGGCAGGCTTTGGATTTGGATGACCACTTGAAGCAGTTCAAGGAAGAGGCTCTGGATGGGTCAAATTCTCAATTCATCGTGGAGGAAGGATTGCTTTGGAAAGACGGTCGTCTGTGCGTCCCAAGTGTGGGCAATTTGCGGGTGGAATTGTTGTACGAGGCGCACCATACCAAGTACTCGATTCACCCGGAGAGCACGAAGATGTACCGCGATGTGACAAAACTGTTTTGGTGGCCGGGTTTGAAGAAAGATGTGGCGCTCTACGTGGAAAAGTGCCAAACTTGCGCCTTGGTGAGGGTGGAATGCAAAAGCCGGGAGGATTTCTTAAGTCCTTGCCTATTCCGGAGTGGAAATTCGACGACATCTCTATGGACTTTGTGCACGGTTTGCCAAGGTCGCAAAAGGGGAACGACGCCATTTGGTTGGTCGTAGATCGGCTAACGAAGGTGTCGCATTTCATTCCGCATAGGAAGGATGATCCGGTGGAAAAGTTGGCAAAACTGTATGTGGATAACATTGTACGGCTTCACGGTGTGCCCCGCGGCATCGTGAGTGACCGAGATGGGCGGTTCACGTCCAATGATTGGAGGCTTGTGCAGCAAATGTTGGGAACAAAGCTAAAATTCAGCACAGCCTTTCATCCGTAAACGGATGGGCAGACCAAGAGGGTCAATAGAACCATGGAAGACTCCGTATGTGTGTCTTGGATTTTGGAAAGTAATGGGAAGACCATCTTTATTTGGTGGAGTTCACGTACAACAATAGATACCAAGCGAGTATTCAAATGGCGCCCTTCGAGGCCCTATATGGTAGAAAATATTGCACGCCGTTGTCTTGGCTAGAAACGGGTGAGTCAAAGTTGTATAAGCGATTGGAAGTGGAGGATGCTACTTCGTTGGTGCGTACCATTCGGGAGAGGTTGCTTATCGCTCAGGACCGGCAAGCGAAGTACTATAATGTCAAGCACAGGAATGTGGAGTTCGCTGTGGATGTGGGCGGCTATGTGTACTTAAAAATCAAGCCGTTCAAGGGTGTCTCGCGGGTGCAGCGATTGAAAAAGCTAAGCCCGAGGTACCTTGGGTCGTTTGAGGTTCTGGAGCGAGTTGGTGAAGCAGCCTATCGGTTGAAGCTTTCAGTGGAGCTTGGTGGATTACATGATGTATTCCATATTTCGGTGCTTTGGAAGGCAGTACAAGAGCCTACGCAAGTGATCGTGGTTGATCAAGTGTCGGTGGATAGTGGGCTGACGACAAAAGTCAAGCCCGTGCGGATTGAAGACTCAGAGGTCAAGCGGCTACGCAATAAAGAGATCAGGATGGTCAAGGTTCGATGGGACAATTGCGGTCATGAGGAGCTCTCTTGGGAACAAGAGCAGACTATGCTTGACGAGTATCCGGAGTTGTTCCGCTCAGGTACAATTTTTGGTTTTGTACATGTCTTTCCTTTATATAATTTCGTGGACGAAATTCTTTTAAGAGGGGGAGAGTTGTAACGCCCCGAAACTCAAAAGAGCGATGGGGGACGTTTTGGGCCAGTTTTGGGTTCTGGCAGGAGGCACACGGCCTGGGACACGGGCGTGTCCCAGGGCGTGTCAGTCTTATGTCGACACTCAGCTGGAGAAGTCGATATTTTGTGCTCGATGAAGTGTCGAGACAGGGCACACAGCCTGAGATACGAGCGTGTCTCAGGGCGTGTCGAGCCCGTGTCGACACTCAGCCCGCGAAGTCTACATCTTGCGCTTGACGAAGTGTCGAGACATGGCACACGACCTGAGACATGGGCGTGTCTCAGGGTGTGTCGAGCCCGTATCGACACTCGTCCCGGGGAGTCGACGAATTTTGCTCGACGAAGTGTCGAGACAAGGCACACGGCCTAGGACACGGGTGTGTCCAAGGCCGTGTCGTGAGGTCGACGAACTTCGCTCAACGAAGTGTCGAGTGTCGAGACCGTGTACACGGCCTGGAGCCTAAGCGTGTTGAGGTAGACATGGGTTAGGACACGGGCGTGTCCTAGAACCCGTGTAGTTCTCGAGTTGTTTTCGGGATAAATCGATGGGGGTACACGGCCGACCACACGGTCGTGTCAGGTGGAACACGAGCGTGTCAGGTCGAACACGGGCGTGTTCGATGCCCGTGTGTTGTTACAGGCGCGTCGATTTTGACGGCGAATGAGGCACATGGCCCTGGACACGGGCGTGTGCCAGGCCGTGTTCGGTCCAGATTGTACATTTCAGGCCCGAATCAAAGCCGTTAGTTTCTTTAATTGGTGATCCAACGGCTAGGGGTTGTTCCTGATGGGATATACCCGGCATTGGACCTTTGAAACCCTCACTTTTACTTGAGTGGTTATCTTTCTAAAGTACAGAGAGAGAGGAGAGCCAAGGAACAAGAAGCTAGATCCGGCCATTGGAGGAGCTTCGAAGCTCCAAATCGCGAGCCGACTCCGGATCCACGGAGGCAAAGAGAGTGCGGTGCTTTTCATCCGCTTACTTTTCCATGGTGCCAAAGAAGAACACTAGGGTAACGATTCTCTTCTTGAGCATGTGAAGCTCTCCTTCTTTGCATAGGAAGCCCGCTATCGCGAGTTTGCGGTGAGTTGGAGGCGTTCCTTCGGGTAGATATGTAAAGTCCCCGTTGTGTAGAGTCCGTAAGCGAGAACGGACATAGGCATGATGTGTGAAGCCTATCCGGACATGTTGGTCTGGATCGGTGATGTTGCATTGCATAAATGCCGGAGAAGACTCCGTGCGATTGATTGTTTTTCAAGTTTTCTACGTGGTAGATTGCAACAGGGAGCCTTGGGGATTAACCCAAAGGTGCACCCGAAAAACTGGGCGAATGCGTGATCTTGTCAACTTGGCGGCCTCAGAGCCAACTTGAACATAACCGAGTTATGTGAATTGTGATGGAAATGGGACTCGGGAGAAGTTTGACCCGCGCATATGGGTTAAACTATCGTTGCGATGTGAGCACGGGTTAGATGGAACCGTACCCATTTCTATGTCATTCGGTTAGAGCCGTTGGCATAGATGAGGGTCTTCGGAGGTCTATGGCTTAAATTGTCATGACCCATGCCGGTAAGACAAAATGATCATAGGTTTGGCCGTCAAAGTGGCGGTGGTGAGTCCGGAATGTCTATGACTTTAATTGACGTGACATCGGCCGGTTCACTGAAAATGTGCCCTGAGAGCACGGGGCGTGTGGTCGTGCGAGCCAACGTCTGTGATGAAATGAATATTGATATATTGCTTGCTTATGCTAATGAAATGTAGGGAAGGATCATCGCCGCCCCGAGCTGGGGGCGGGATCGTTATAATTTGGTCAGCATTGCTGATCGTTGCCTTATTTTGCCACCGTGCGGTGGTTTGTTGCTTGCAGGTGCTGTTGTACCAAGCGGTCAATAGCGGGCTAAAGCCCAATTTGCGAAGCAGGCCCTTGAAGGCCTAATTGGAGTGTTTACTGCTTTTATTGATGTATAACCGTCCTGCGTGCCGTGGTTTGTAAAATATGTAATATGAAGTGAACAATTTTGTAAGGCCTTAAGGCCTGTACTTGTGTATGTACAACATTCCTATTTGGTATTAGTGGACATTCATGCTTTTGTGCTGGGTTCTTTATTACAACTTAGTAATCTGCTTCCGCTAGAATGCTCTGTGTAGGACGTTATGATTGGTTGGATGGTTTCCATGAGTAACCACCCGGTCTGTTTGTGGTATATGGCGTCGGTCCCCATCCAAACCTACTCATATATACTATACGATGGATAGGGGTGTGTTACACCTCTATCCTCGCAACCCCTTTGACAAGCGCTTGCTCCGCTCTCGAGAACTCAGAAGCTTCCTCTTTCTTCACAACCTTCATCCTCTTCCTCTCCTAGCTTGTGAGATCGAACACCCCTCCTTCGTGTTAACTAGGCAGTGCCATTTTCGCGCATCAACATCGTCAATCTGTGATCGACGATCGTCGAGCTGAGTTCGAAGAATTTCGAACTAATAATTTTTAACTCTGAATTCTTCTAAATCTGCGTCAACTGAGGTCCTCTGCTGGCTGGTCCATGAATGTTGAACCTAATGACTAGCCTAAACTCTAGGACTCAATGACTTGGCCCTGTCTATAAAATGTGGGTCAAAACTCAACCTAATTAGTGAACCTAGCCCAAATCCAAACTAGGGATCCAACAATCTCCCCCTATTTGGTTAAGGTCACTAATATAAACAAAAGAAAACAATCACAAAGCATGATAAAATATATCTGGCAGAAAATTAAAACATCTAGCAGATATGTATACAATAAGAGCTTTGTGACAGATTAATCAAATAGAGTTCAGAAAATAAAACTAAACAAAACAGTCATTTGTTCTTCCTTGGCTTTTCTTTCTCAGCTTTTTCAGATTTGTTAGAAGGTTGTCTGAATATAATTTCTCTGTTTGGATTAGCAGCTTCCCTTTTAGATATAGTTATGCCTGATGCTCCAATTATGTTGATAGAAGTTGCTCTGGGAAGTACAGCCTCTGGATATAGATTCATATAAGCATCTACATTGAAAAACTTATTAGCTTTGTCATACCTTTTTAATTCTTCTTTTCTGTAGGATGACATTGTAGCGTACTGAGAGGGATCTTTGCCTTCAGCTTTAGCTTTATTTATTAGAGAGAGTCCAACCAGTTCTTGAAATCTATCATTTTAGCAGTTGTTTATTGTTCAGGATCAACAAAGGGAACCGGTGGTGAGTAAGGTCTTTCAGAGCTAACATCTTTTTCAGATTGAACAATTTCAGATGTTGTCTGTTGTATGTCTTGCTTCTGATGTTGTTGTTGATGTCTGCTACTGCTTGATAAATGTCTTTGCTGACTGCTTGCTTGGAAATGAGATCTTGAAGATCTGCCTTATTGCCTTTGGTAAGTTTGAGTATAAGAGGTAGATCTTTGAGAAACATTCTCTGAGGCACCTGCTGCTGTAGGAGGAGGAGGAGGAGGACCTATCCAATTCCTTTGAGAAGGAGTAGGAGGAGAGTACCTTTTGCTCTTTTTCCATAATTTTTTGCTCTTTTTTAGATAGCCACATCCATGAAGGCATCCCTGGGTAAGGAGTAATCTTTTGCAAGATATAGTAGGGAGTGTCTGCATTAGGATTAGGCTTTGGAACAGCCTTAGCAGGAGTTTTTTTCTTAGCAACCTTCTTTTTAGCTTTTGAATTATCAGAATCATCAGAGTCTTCATCATCATTGTCATCATCAGATGATCCTGGAGGATTGTCATATAAAGCATCAATTGCCTTCAAGGCTTCCTTGGAAATTTGCTTCTCAGCTTGAGGAAGCACTTGAGGTTCTGCAACTTCTGGTGGAGCAACAATATTTTCAGAAACTGTTAAGTTCTCTTCTGCTATGTCTACAAGAATAATTTCATCCAAGTCTGGAAAAGTACTATCATCCATCTTGTAAGTAGGAGGGGAGATAGCCTTTGGCTCTGGGGAAGAGACTAGTTCAAGAACATTCTCAGTCATATGTTCTTCTGTGATCACTGGAGCTGCAAAACTTGCCTCTAATTTCTTAGCAACTGTAGGGCTTATTGGGGAGGTATAGGGGACTATAGCCATAAAATGCTTTGGGCAGACTTCTGGAAGATAATTCAAATGAACTGTATCAAAAGAATTTAATAAATGGAATAAATCAACTGTGGGATTGACAATACAATCACCAGCAGTTATACTCTCTAGAATTTCTATATCTATATAGACCATTTCAGTATCAATTTCTGCTTATGTAACTGCGCTGTCTTAGCCTCTATAAGCATATATACATCTCTATCTGCTTCTGTAGGATTATCTATCTGTACAACAGCTGTTGTTGCTGCTGGAGCTTCTTCTTCATCGAGCATCTCCCCTTGCTTGGTTTCAGTGGATACTGGAATCAGGCCCCTTGAAGAATAAGGGGCAGAGGAGGCAGCAAAAAGGGCAGCAAGGGATGAGATGGAGGCAACAAGAGGTGTGATTGCTTTTGTAATAAGTTGCCCGATTACTGGAGTGATGTGCTCCAGGAGGGTGGTAATGGAAGGGGAATCCATATCCATAAACTCAGGAGGCGTTTGAGTGGATACAGAGGGATGGATGGGAGGAATGACATCGGAAGGAATAACATCTTGCATGATGTCATCCTGAGAAGGTGATGTAGTAGGAGATGGAATAGGAGTGGAAATGTCATGTTGAGGTAAGGTTGGTGTAGATGGTAAGGAGGTGAGCAAATCAAATATGGGGGATGACATGAATGTTTGAGGATGTATGTCAGTAAAATGAGGTGGTAATGGAGAATGGAGGTGGTGTGATGTGTTCTGGAGATTGAGTAGGAGTTTGTTGATGCATTGGTGAGGCGGGTGAAGGAATGCTTGTAGATGGGAGAATATTTTTTGAAGGTGTAGTTATTGTTGGAGTAGGTGGCGAAGGAATTCTTGTGGATGGAAGGACATCTTCTGGAGGTAGTGTTGAGGAAGGAAGAGGTGGAATGGAAACTTCTTCAACAGGGTGGGGAGTGGATGGAACAGCGCTTATGCTCTCAGAAGGTGTAAAAGAGGATGAAGCCCTGAATGTCTTAGAGATTGTCCACTCCCACCTTCCAAACAAGGCAATGTGAGCCGTTTGGAGGCATTAATGAATATGGTCTGGGAGACCAGGGATTCAGCTACCTTTGCCCGTAGGAAAATGCCCAAAACTCTTCCAAAACAAACTTCTTTCTTAGTATTCTTCTTCCTTATTGAAAGTCCACCTAGTGTCAGCTATGTGCACCTATGGGGGGGGAATAGGTGACGTGTGGTTCTTTTGCGGAATTTACGGATGTACCTGCACAATAAAAGCAACAAGCACAGCACCCAGAATACACAGCAACTTTATAGTGGTTCCCCGACTTGGGTACATCCACTTTCCCCCTTCGACCTATCTCCCCAACAAGGGACGACTCGGTCACTTCTCCAACGGGATTGAAATCCAATCCCTTCACTAACGGAAGGAGCCCTTCCACACGTGAGAGTCAACACTCCCACAAAACGGGTTGCACCCAACCCTTACAACACGGAACAAAAGTTCCTTTACAACAAAAGTAAATATGGAATGTATATGAGATACAAACTTCTTTCGGAGACTACGGTGTTCCTCTTCGTTCGACGACGTGTTCTCGAGGTCGATGAAGAGTCTACGACCTTGGTCTCACTTGGAGAGGATCTCCCGGAACCGGCGGCGGCAATCCGAGCGGCGGCTTGGTTCGGAGTCGGCTGCTACGATGACGAGCGGCAGCTGCAGGACTTTGAGATCCAAACTTCGTAGCGAAGCAAGCTCGGTCTTCCAACGGTCACACGAGGATCGGTCGTCTCGATCGATTCGGATGGGAAGTTTTTCCGATCAACAAATCGAGAGACAAAGGATCTCTGGATAGATGCGTGAGACACAAGCCTTGCTAAGCTTCTATTGCCGGAGATCGGGAAGAAGATCGATCAGCGGCGGCGACGAACTTGCGCGAGCGGCGACGGAGGCGGCGGAAGGATTTCGCGATCTTAGGGTTTCCGTAAGCTCGGCGTCTTTTTCTATATTGTTACTGTTCAAAATACCCATGTATTTATACCCTGTAGATACAGCAAATTTGACCGTTGTGGGACCCACAAATGAAATCCCCAAAATCCGGTTCAAACTAATCCAGAAGCAGAATCCGGTTCAGCAGCATCCTGAGAAAACGCCAAGTGAAAATCGTCGAGAATCGTTTGTGATTCTCGTCGAATCACTTGTCGATTCTCAACGAATTTGACTTTGTATTCATGGGCTGCTTGACCACTGGTTCGGCGGGAATTACAAGTAATTCTCGCTGAATCTTACTTGGCACCATTTTGAGATGGCCAGAAGGAGTCGGCGAGAATCACTGATGATTCTCGTCGATTCGGCGAGAATCACTAGTGATTCTCGCCGATTCGGCGAGAATCACTTGGTGATTCTCGTCGAATTTGCCTTGGACGATTTTTCGTCTTCCACCTAGGAGCTGCTCCTTGATCCTCCATGCTCCGTGTTTTTGCTTGCATATGAACGGCCCTGTACTTGAAAGCAAGTGCACTCCAATAGAGAGAGTACACATAGGCCAACACACTGATCTGCTCAACGAGGGATTACGTCGTGCAGACCCGTGTATATTGACCTACTGCACCCTGACATTGGTGTACACTTAGCGTGGAGAAACTGCAAGTACAACTTGAAAAAGTTTATCAAATACATAGTCTATTGACCTTAGCTTGTCCAGGGGCTTCTTCAAATCAGGTACATTGTGGATACAATACCCAACACTTATCAACTCAAACAGAATCCTTGACCAATTCACTTGCTTCTTATTCACAACCGCACACATTACCAGAAATTGTTGCATGGTAATGTAGTCATGAGCGATATGCTTGCCTAGCAATACCTTGCCCACCACATCGGCTAAAAATTTATATTCAAAGGATAAATTTTTCTTCAACAATTTATTAGGGTTCTCTCCAATATGACCCATTTTATTCAGCATGTTATCATATTCAGAACTATCCATTTCAATATCTTCATTTCCATTAACCAAACCGAAAATTTCAGTTAACACTGTGGGGGAAAGTGAAATCTGGTTACCAGATATAGTGTCTATCATTGTGTAGGCATCTGGAGTGGAGGAGGTAAACACCCATTCTCTGATCTCTGTAGCAGCTATCTTTATTCTTGTTATCATGAAATTCTTTAACTATTGTTCTTCAAACAGTTTTAGTATATCCAGAAAAACTTGATCGGAGTGTTAGAATGATTCAAAGTCTATGTCAAAACTCATATCAAATTTCATCGCCGCCAAGGAGCTCGCCGGAATTGCCATTGATCGCCTGCAAAAAATAGAAAGATCAAGTACAAGGGGAACAGAAAGCTCCAGACGGAGCTCAAAGAAAACCTAGTTATATGGTTTTCAGAATATGAAGCGGCAGACTCCATCCGACGAAAGATAAAAAATTCTTCGATCTCAGGTCGACGAAAACTTTTATTGATGAAAGAGTTCGTCGATCTTTGTCTGAAGAAGGGAAAATATTTCGTCATGCTTAGGTCGACGAAATATTTTCTAAAGCAATATTGTCGATCTCTGTTCGACGAATAGAACTTCACCCACCAAGAGTTCGTCGATCTCAGGTCGACGAATTTCTCAAGAACTTTGCTCAGTTCGTCGATCTCCATTCGACGAACTGTGGCAAATTCTTCGACCACAGACAGAAAGTTAAATTAATTCATCTTCATTTATCATACCTAGCTGATTCATAAAGAGCAGATGTTGCTTCTCATCTAAGGGTTTAGTGAAGATATCTGCCTTTTGCAAATCAGTAGAGACAAAGGTGAGATTAATTTTGTTTTTGTCAACACACTCTCTAATGAAATGATGTCTTACATTTATATGCTTAGTCCTACTATGATGCACTGGATTCTATGCAATAGAAATTGCACTTGTATTATCATAAATTAGAGTTGAATTATTTAAGTTGACTCCATAATCTAGGAGTTGGTTTTGAATCCACAGCATCTGTGAACAACAACTTCCAGCTGCTATATACTCAGCTTCTGCTATTGAGGTGGACACAGATGTTTGCTTCTTGCAAAACCATGACACTAGCATATCACCAAGGAACTGACATGTTCCTGATGTGCTCTTTTTGTCCACTCTACATATAGCAAAGTCAGCATCAGAGTATCCAGTTAACTCAAATTCTGACTCAGTTGGATACTAGAGTCCTAAATTAGGGCAACTCTTTATATATTTCAAATTCTTTTTAGGAAAATAAGGTGAGATTCTTAAGGGTTCACCTGGAACCTAGCATAAAGACAAGTAGCAAACATAATATCTGGTCTACTTACTGTAAGATATAACAGGGACCCAACAATGGCCCTATATAATTTCTGATCTACAGGTTTCTCATGTTCATCAGAATCAATTACAGTATCTGTAGCCATAGGTGTTTTCTTTGCTGAAGCATCAGCCATCCCAAACCTTTTAATCAGCTCCTTAGAATACTTGGATTGGGATAAAAAGATGTCATCAGGTGACTGCTTCACTTTGAGACCAAGGAAGTAGGATAGCTCACTCATGCTACTCATTTCAAACTTGGAATGCATAAGATTGGAGTATCTTTTGCATAGTTTGGAATTAGTAAAAGCAAATATAATATCATCTACGTATATTTGTACTAACAAGATTTATCATGATGATGCTTAATAAATAAAGTCCTATCTACTATGCCTCTAGAAAACTTATGCTCTAAGAGAAAGCTAGCTAAGGTTTCATACCAAGCTCTTGGAGCTTGCTTTAGACCATAGAGAGCATTATGCAATTTAAAAACATAGGAGGGATGAGTAGGAAAAATAAAACCTTGTGGTTGTTCTACATAGACCTCTTCTATAAGTTCATCATTTAGGAATGTACTCTTGACATCCATTTGGTACACTGTGAACTTCTTGTAGGCTGTATAAGCTAAAAATATCCTGATTACTTCAATCCTTGCAATAGGGGCAAATGTCTGGTCATAATCTATGCCTTCCTCTGGTCTGTATCCTTGAGCAACTATTCTGGCCTTGTTCCTTATGATAAGACCTTGAGCATCAAGTTTTTTTCTAAATACTCATTTAGTTTCAATGACTGGGTAGTCTTTTTGTCTTGAAACTAAATCTCAAACTCTACATCTCTCAAATTTATTGAGCTCCTCTTGCATTGCAATAATCCAGTGTGGATCTTTCTCAGCATTTTTTATGGATTGGGGCTCAATTTGAGATATGAAGCAGGCACGAATCATGTCCTGGTGGAGTTGATGCCTCGTCTACACACCAACTAAAATGTCTCCAATCACTTGAGATACAGGGTGATCTCTAAGTGTGACAAATTCAGTAGGAGGAGTTGGTTGAGCAACAACTTGGGGAATTAATTCCTCTTGTGGAATTATAGCTGTTGTTGGCTCTTCACTAAGTTCAATGTCTTCATCTTCACTGTCTTCAGCAATATGTGGAGAAGGTTGTGTAACAGTCTCATTAGTGAGGTTCATATCTTCCAACTTCTCACACAGATTTGGTTCCTGCAAAGCTCACTGGTAGAAGGAATCTTATCCTTGTAAAACATGTTAGTCTCATTAAAAGAAATATGAATAAATTCTTCCATTTTCATAGTTGATTTATTATAAACCTTATAAGTCTTGCTTACTTGGGAATATCCAAGAAAAATTCCCATTTCAGTCTTGGCTTCAAACTTTCTAATGTTTTTCTTGTTATTGTTTTGAATATAACATATGCAACCAAAAATTTTAAAATAATCTACTTTAGGTTTATTCCCTTTGAGTAGTACATAGGGGGTCTTGCCTTTAAGTTTGTGTATCAAACTTTTATTCAGTACATAGTTTGATGTGCTCACAGCCTCTGCCCAAAAGGATAGGGGCAAGTGAGCATCTGCAAGTAATGTGCCAGCAGCTTCAATTAGTGTTCTTTTTTCCTTTCAGCTACCCCATTTTGTTGAGGAGTTCTAGGAGTAGAGAAACAATATCTGATACCTTCCTTCTCACAGAATTCTTGCATGGGAAGAGACTCAAACTCAGTACCATGATCACTTCTGATCAATGCAACTGAAGTAGAGTACTCAATCTTTATACTCTTAAGAAAGTCTGTAAGAACCTTGAAGTTATCTGACTTGTTTCTCAAGAAGAACACCCAAGTGAACCTTTAGAAGTCATCAACAATTGCTAAGGTACAAGACTTCCCTCATAGGCTTTATACAACAATGGGTCCAAAAAGATCCATGTGTAGCAAGTACAGAATCCTAGATGAATCACTCTTATTAAGTGACTTAAAACTATTTTTAGTTTGCTTGCATAATTGACAAGCCCTGCAAAGGCTTTCCTTCTTATAGGGGCAAGAAGACAATCCTCTAACAAGGTTGTCCCTAGAGAGTTTAGCAATATTTTCATGTTAACATGTCCTAATCTCCTATGTCATAGATAATTATTGTTACTAGTTTGATTAAATAGGCATATTTCAGATTTAGCTGACTTAAAATTAATTATATAAATATTTCCTACTCTAGCACCAGTTAATACTACTTGGTTATCTATAGAAGTAATAATACAGGAAGTTTTGTTAAACGATACCTGAAATCTTTCATCATATAACTGATTTATGGATATAAGGTTGTGTTTCAGTCCACTTACATAAGCTACATTCCTGAAGGTGACTGCTCCAATCTTGACTTTTCCATATCCTTCAGTCTGGCCATAATTGGAATCACCAAATATTACTTTGGGTCCTAGCTTAGACTTGTAGTTAATTAAGTTGTCCTTATTTCTAGTCATATGTTTTGAACAGCCACTATACAAATACCATTGTTGCTCTATGGTGGGATAGTCTTTCAGCTGCAATAAAACAGATTAGCTATTCTTGACCCAGGTTACCTTGGGTCCTTATTTCTTTTCATAATTAAAATTGGAATATATAAATATTCAGGTTAATTTTTGTAACCTAAGGGATGATATCTTCTTGCTGGAATTATCCACTAATTAAATTGGTTAATAAAAGATCTTGGTTGGTTATAAGTTCTAGGAAAATTTGAATTTCTGTTAAAATGAACTGGGTTAGACGAATTCTGGTAAGTTCGTCGATCTAAGTTCGACGAACGGGGCTGAGTTCGTCGAACTGTGCTCAGAGAATGAAAGTATTCATTCTCTGGGCCCCAAAATCATCAACCTTGGGTCGACGAATCATACTGATTTCGTCGATCGTAGTTCAACGAATAATTATAATGAAAGTTTGCGTTCGGAGTTCGTCGACTTGAGTTCGACGAACTGTACACATTTTGTCGATCTGAGTTCGATAAAATCTGTTGAACATTGTTATGGTTAATATTTTTCTTATTCTTTCTCTTTTTCTTGGTTTTATGAGTTATTTCAGTTGGTCGATTATCTTCATTTAGCTTTTCTTTACCCTTTTCTGAAACAAATTTTATAGGGGTTGTTAGAATATTTTTTTTGAATCAGTGGGGGTTGGCTTGATGAAGCATCTAAGCCCAGCTTTCCATTAAGCCTGGCATTCACTATGCTTTTGATGTCCATCAGCTTGATACTTCTCCAATTTAGGGATTCTTCAAGTTGCCTTGCCTCAGCTAATTCTGATTTTATTGTGATGATTTGTTCATTAGCTAGGGTTAATTCATCTTTTAACTTGATATTTTCAGAAAGCAAGTTTTCTTGCCCAGTCAATTTTTCTCTAAGTGTTTTAATTTCTTTTTTATAATTAATTAAATCAATACATAATGATTTAAATTCAGTTTTAAAACTATCTGAATTATAATCAAAAGAGGATAGTACCTGATCTGCCTCAGATTCAGATGTTTCTTCATTGTCTGACTGCTCAGCTTCAGACAGGCTGCAGGAGGCATTAATAGTTATATGGCAAAATTCCCTTGCTTTTGTCTCCTCTTCATCTTATCTAGAGCTAGAAAATGAGGATTCTTCATCTGTATCACTCCAGGTCTCAGCAATGAAACCTTTCTCCTTCCTTTTATGCTTGCTGGAGGAGGGCTTGTTGTAGTGCTGCTTTCTGGAGTTCTTTTCTCTTCTTCTCTCCTTCTTTTGGTTTTCTGGACACTCTGATATGAAGTGTCCTAGTTTCTACAACCAAAGTAAACAACTTCTTTAGTTGGTGTCTTGTCATACCTTGGTTTGTCATCTTGCCTAGATGACTTTCTTCTGAAGTCCTTCTTTGCCATTTTGTAAAATCTCTTGGCTAAGAGACTCAGGAGTTCTTCACTGGATGTTAGAGCTTCTGATTATTCTAAAGCTTTGAAAGCTATGTTTTGTTCCTTTCTTACTGCTGGAGGAGTCTTCTGCTCTGCAGCTTCTCTTGTCTTTATGAGTTGCTCATATGATTTGAGCTTTCTAAGAAGAGATTCAGTGGAAATCTCATTAAGACTTCTGCTCTTCTTGATTGACCATATTCTGGAATCCAATGAGCTAGGGAAACACATGAGAATCTTGACATTTACTTCTGTGAGAGTGATGTCCTTGTACAGAGTCTTCTGCTCATTGATGATTGAGCTTAGTCTGTTGTACATGTCACTCACAGTGTAATGCCCCGAAAATTGTAATCGAACTGATCACGTCCAAGAGAATTTTTTGTGCCTGTATAGGGGTACACGGCCTAGGACACGGGCGTGTCCAAGGTCGAGTCATTCTTTGTGTTGGCTGGTTGTGTCCAGTTAAGGACACGGCAGAAAACAAGGCAGTGTGACACGGGCGTGTCCACTGATATGGGCGTGTGCATACCCGTGTCACCACCTGTGTTCCCAAGGGTCATGTCGGTTGGCGTGGCAGTTACTGGTAACACGCCCCTAGGATACATGCGTATCGGTACCCAACGTGGGCGTGTCAAATTGAGACACGGGCGTGTCTTGACCCATGTCCTTTTCTGTGCTCGACGATCATGTCTGGATCGAGGCACACGACCTGGGACACGGCCGTGTGCGAAGCCGTGTTCGGCCCAGGTTTGAGGGATTTTGGGCTGATCTGAGCCGCCCATTTTCTTTAATTAAGATCTGACGGCCCAGATGTGTTCCTGCTCTATTAAGGTCGGGAATGGAGGTTTAATTCCTCATTTTCTCTTTACCATTCTCTTTCTAAGAAGTTAGAGAGAGGAGGAAGGAAAGGGAGGGATTCCGGTCGCCGGCGAAGCATCGTAGCACCGATTTGAGAACCGAGAGCGAATCTGCGGAGGAAATTCCATTGCGAAGCCTTCTATCCGTATAGTTTTTCTATGGCGCAAAAGCATACTACAAGGGTAACGATTCTCTACTTGAGCATATGAAGCTCTCCTTCTTTTGTATAAGGAAACCCGCTCCCGCGAGTGTGCGATGAGTGTGCGGTGTTCCTTAGGGTTGATGGGAATAGTCCCCCTTGTGTTGCATATAGAGTCCGGAATCGAAGTACGGACATAGGCATTGTGTGTGAAGCCTACCCGAATGTGTTGGTCTGGATCGGTGATGTTACATTTTGTATGGTTTGCTAGAGAAGACTTCGTGCTTTGTGTTTTCGGGTTTTTACATGGTAGATTGCAGCAGGAATCCTTGGGGATTAACTCCAAGGCGCACACGGAAAACTGAGCGGAAACATAACTCTGCTAACTTGGTGGCCGGGGAGCCAGCCTTGAACATAACTGGGTTATGTGATGTTTGGTATTGTGGCGGGATCCGAGAGAAGCTTAGCTCGCGCATACGTCTTAAAGTGACTAGGCGGTGTGAGCAACGTGTAAGTGGAATCGGACCTGGGCTATGTGGTTCGGTACTAGAAACCCATAGAGGGACTGGCCGTTGGCATAGTCGAAAGCCTTAGGCAGTGGTCAAAAAGGCTAAAATGCTCACAATGTTGCCATCTCAGGGATGGTGGTGAAGCCACGGAATTGACCGGATTCACCAAAAATGTGCCCTGAGTGCACGGGGTGTTTGGCTATGTGAGCCTACACCTGTGGAAAAGTATATTTGTAATTTATTATTTAGCTGGGCTAATGAAATGCAGGGGAGGAGGTCCGTCGTCCCGAATAAGGGGCGGGGTCGTTATAATTTGGTTGGCTTTGACTTACCGTTACTTTGTTTGCCACCGTGCGGTGGAATGTTGCTTGCAGGTGCTGCGGAGCCGAGTACCAAATAACGGACTGAAGCCCATGTCGCTGAGCTGGCCCTCGAAGTCCAAAGCGAATGGTTGTAATTTTATTTTTGTCATATGTGGTCGGCCTGCGTGTCGATGTATGTAAGACACTATTCTGTTAAGTGAACTCTTATAAGGCCATAAGGTCAAGTACTTTCAGTGTATTCGTTGTTTCATTCCTGTGGTAGTTGTGGACTTTCATGATAGTTGATTATTCAATTATGGGTTCTTTATAACTGTTTAAAAGATTTCGCTAGAATGCTCTATGTTAGGGCGAGTAGTTTTAGTTGTATGGTTTCGATATTCTTATTTAACCCTTCCGACTATTTGTGGTATATGGCGTCGGGTTCCAGCTGGACCTTCTGTTATATGTCATAAGATGGATGGGAGTGTTACAATTTGGTATAATACTTTTGATTTCGGTCAACTTAAATGAATTCGTGGATGAATTCTGTTACGGGGTGGTGAGCACATGCGTGCGTCATCGTTATAACATCAAAAAGAACCCATGAATGTCCACTTAGGAATGAAAATACACTTGTTTTGAGGAACCTGAGTGTTCCAATGGTTGTTTTTTATCCATCTGTTTCTCGTCTAATCAAGGGTCTTTGCTATTATAGGCGGCTAGGAGCGGTGCTGGGCAATCGGAATGCCCGCAATCGGCGAAAAGTAGTGCACCGAGGGACGTGCCTACAACACCTTCAGCAGAAACCAACAGATTGGTTGTTGAAGCAGTCTTTGCTATGATAAATTCCCAACCTACAGGGCAAATGCACCATGTACCACCTGTAAATGAGCAAGAAACGATTAGGGCGGCAGAGCCGGGAGTGGTAGAGTGTGCGGCAGTTGATCAGGTAGCACCAAGCAGAGCTATGGAGAAGCAGCACAAGCATGTAATGAGCTTTAATCCTCTGAGGTTAGACAGGATTGGAACGCCAACTCAAGCTGAGGATTGGCTCTCTACGATAAAGAGAGTCTTGACGGCCACAGAAACTATAGAGTGAGCGACCTTTCTTTTGGCTGGTGAGGCGAGGCTGTGGTGGGACGAGTTGGAGGATCACCTCTTAGTGGGAAGGCAACTTGCGGATGTGCCTATGGAGGAATTCTCAAGGTTATTCTTGGCCAGATATCTACCGTCTGATCGGAATATTGATATGGAGAATCAGTACCTTGGTTTGACTCAGGGAGGCAGAAGCGTGGATGAGTATCTCCACGAGTTTACGCGGTTCGGTCATTATGCTGGTGTTATGTTTGCTGAAGAGGAGCGGAAGACCAACTGATTTTTTGAGGGTCTACGTGGCGACCTACAGTTACTCCTTGCTGGGCCTAAGGCACGGGGCTTTCTAGCCTTGGTCAATTCAACATGGTCGATGGAAAGGGTCGTGAAGAAAGTGCAAGAGAAGAAGGGACCAGGGGAAAAGAAGTCAGAGTTCAAAGTGCTAAATTCAAAGTCATGTTTCCGCAGATGGAACAAGAAACTGAAGACTTTGAGCTCAGCCCCTTCGTCTGGTGTGGCGGGGGCAACCACAAGTAGAGTCCCAGGAGCTTGCTACAAATGTGGAAAGATGGGGCATTTTGCTCGTGAATGTTGGAGCGGACGTGCAAAGTCCGAGAGGAAGCCTGGAGCAACTTATGAAGAGAAAGGGAAGGCGGTGGAGTCAACCGCGTCCCATCATGCTCCATCCCAGCCTGGAGTTTATAACCTTGGTCTGCAAGAGCCATAAAACAAGCTGACGTGGTGACAGGTATGAGTTAAATTTTAGCAGTTTAACTTTATGTAGTTGTTACCTTTGTATATGTTAGCTTATATATGTTGATGCTAGGCTTTGTGTTGATCTTTGAGTATCCATCGAGAGCCCTGTTTGATACGGGAGCTTCGCATTCCTTCTTGTCTGAAAGATTCGTATCGCGCATCGGGGTCCCTTCCTCGATGGTAAAAGACAAGTTGGATGTGTTGTTTCCCAATGGATGCTCAATGTGCGCGGATAGATTCTGCGAGGTAAAGCTACGGCTTGGGGATCAGGAGTTTGTCTTGCAAGCGTCGGTACTGCCGTTAGCGGAGTACGACGTAATCTTTGGTATGGACTGGCTCTCGGAGCAGAGAGCATGTATTGATTGCAACCGAAAGGAAGTTAAGTTTGGACTGAATACTGATCGGGAGACTACGTTTGCTGGCATTAAGGGGTCGGGTAAGATTTTGATGTCGGCCCTTCAGGTGATCAAGGCAGTTTGGTCTGGGGCAGAGCTGTTTGTCACATTAGTGCAGGCTTCAATGCCTAAGCCGAGTCTGTACAGTATTCCAGTCGTATCCAAGTATCCTGACGTGTTTCCAGATGATCTCCCTGGAGCCCCTCCTCAGCGGGAGATTGATTTTACTACTGAGCTGGTGCCTGGTGCCAAACCGGTGTCACGCTCTCCGTATCGGATAGTGCGACGAGAGATGGTGGAACTGAAGGTGCAGCTGCAAGAGTTGTTAGAGCAATGGTATGTGCGTCCAAGTTCGTCGCCTTGGAGCGCACCGGTTCTTTTCGTTAAGAAGAAGGATGGGATCTTGCGACTATGTATTGACTATAGGGAGTTGAACAAGCTTATGGAAAAGAATAAGTATCCGATCCCAAGGATTGACGATCTGTTTGATCAATTGGTTGGGTCTATAGTATATTCGAAGCTAGATCTGAAATCTGGTTACTACCAATTGAGGATAAGGGAAAGCGACATCCCAAAGACAGCATTCAGCATGCGGTTTGGGCATTTCGAGTTCACGGTCATGTCATTTGGGTTAACCAATGTGCCCTCCGTGTTTATTGATTTGATGAATAGGACGTTCAGAGAGTACCTGGACCGTTTTGTGATAGTATTTATCGACGATATCCTAGTGTACTCGTAGTGTGAGGAGGATCACTTCAAGCATCTGCACATGGTGTTGGAGACGTTGAGGAGAAATCAGTTGTATGCTAAGTTCTCCAATGTGAGTTCTGGTTATCCTCGGTAGCATTCCTTGGTCATGTTGTTAGTAGAGAAGGGATAGCGGTGGATCCGGCGAAGATCGTGGCAATACGGGAGTGGCCTATATTAACTACAGTGGCGGAAGTCCGGAGCTTTCTGGGGCTTGTCGGCTACTACAGGAACTTCGTAGAGAACTTCTCGCGGATAGTGCTACCACTCACGACATTGATAAGGAAGGATCAAAAGTTTGTGTGGTCGCTGGAGTGCGAGCAGTCTTTTGAAGAATTAAAGAAATGGTTGACCACGACGCCTATTTTATGTTCGTCGAGTGGGACTGAAGGGTTCGAAATCTATAGTGATGCTTCGGGCAGTGTTTTGGGCTGTGTTCTGCTACAGCATAGGAGTGTGATAGTCTATGGTTCAAGACAATTGAAGTTTCACGAAAGGAATTATCTGGTCCATGACTTAGAGTTAGCGGCCATGATATTTGCTCTAAAGCTGTGGAGGCACTATCTGTGCGGTGTGAAGGTCGATTTCTACACCGATCATAAGAGTCTGAAGTACCTGTTAGATCAGAAGGATATGAACATGAGACAGCGGAGGTGGATGGAGTTCCTAGGGGACTACACCTTCGAGATATATTATGTGCCCGGGAAAGGAAATATAGTGGCGGATGCGTTGAGTAGCAGGGCTCCTGCTCAGGCCAAATGGTTGTCGGTACATGATGAGAGATTGGTCCGTGATTTGGAGACGCTGGAGATATCTTGCGTCGACAAGTAGGTTAGTGCCGAGGCAAAATTGTATTGGACCAAGGTGCAGTATTACCTAGCTGATAGAGTTCGGCGGGCTTTGGTTCAGGATAACAGCATGAAGCAGATATTAGATGAATCTTTGGATGGGTCAAATTCCCAATTTGTTGTTGAGGACGTACTGTTATGGAAGGACGGTCGCCTATGCGTTCCTGGTGCTGATAATCTTCGGGAGGAGTTGTTGTACGAGGCACATCATACCAAGTACTCAATCTACCCGGGTAGCACGAAGATCTATAAGGACATGAAGAAATTGTTCTGGTGGCGGGGATTAAAGAAGGATGTATCCCTTTATGTGGCCAAGTGCCAGACGTGTACCTTGGTAAAGGAGGAGTGTCAGAAGCTCGGAGGTTTCTTGAAGTCCCTACCTATCCCGGAGTGGAAATTCGACGACATTTCTATGGATTTTGTGCATTGTTTGACAAAGTCGCAGATGAGAAACGACGTCATCTAGGTGGTCGTAGATAGATTGACGAAGGTGTCACATTTCATTCCGAACAGGAAGGAAGACCCGGTGGAAAAGTTAGTCAAACTCTATGTGGATAATATTGTGCGATTGCATGGTGTGCCCCGCAGTATTATTAGTGACCGAGATGGACGCTTCATGTCGAATGACTGGAGGCTGGTGCATAGTCTGTTGGGAACTAAGTTGAGTTTCAGCACAGCCTTTCATCCACAGACGGATGGTCAGGCCGAGAGGGTCAATCGGATGATGGAGGACATGCATCGTATGTGCGTCTTGGATTTCGGAAAGCAGTGGGAAGATCGCCTGTATATGGTGGAGTTTGCATATAACAATAGTTATCAGGCGAGTATTGGAATAGTACCTTTTGAGGCCTTATATGGGAGAAAGTGTCTCACGCAGTTGTCTTGGTTAGAGACAGACGAGTCGAAGTTATACAAACGTCAAGAGGTGGAAGACTCCACTTCAATGACGCCAAACATAGGAACATGGAGTTCGGTGTTGGCGACTGGGTGTATTTGAAAATCAAGCCGTTCAAGGGTGTCTCGCGGGTTCGACGCTTGAAGAAGCTGAGTCCGAGATACCTTGGACCGTTTGAAATCCTGGAGCGTGTTGGCGAAGTAGCGTATCGATTGAAGCTGTCAGTGGAGTTGAGTGAGCTACATGATGTGTTCCACTTATTAGTATTGCGGAAGGCGGTGCAAGAGCCTTCGCAGGTCGTTGCGGTCGATCAAGTGTCGGTTGAATACAGGTCGACAACAAAGGTCAAGCCAGTACGCATTGAAGACTTTGAGGTTAGACGACTCCGCAACAAGGAAATACGAATGGTTAAAGTCCATTGGGATAACTGCGGACGTGAGGAGCTTTCTTGGGAGCGAGAGCAGACTATGATGGAAGAATACCCCGAGTTATTCCACTCAGGTAACATTTCAATTTTTGTGTACCTTTACATAATTTCGGGACGAAATTCTTTAAGTGGGGGAGATTTTTAACGCCCCGAAAATTGTAATCGAACTGCTCGCATCCAAGAGAATTTTTGGTGCCTGTATAGGGGTACACGGCCTAGGACATGGGCGTGTCCAAGGCCGTGTCGTTCTCTGTGTTGGCCGGCTATGTCCAGAGAAGGACACGGCAGGAAGCACGGCAACGTGACACGGGCTTGTCCACTGACACGGGCGTGTGCATACCCGTGTCACCACCCGTGTTCCGAAGGGTCGTGTCGGTTGGCGTGGCGGTTACTGGTAACACGCCCCTAGGACACGGGAGTGTCGGTACCCGACACGGGTGTGTCAGATTGAGACACGGGCGTGTCTTGACCCGTGTCCTTTTCTGTGCTCGACGATCATGTCTGGATCAAGGCACACGGCCTGGGACACGGCCGTGTGTGAGGTCGTGTTCGGCCCAGGTTTGAGGGATTTTGGGCCGATCTGAGCCGCTCATTTTCTTTAATTAAGATTTGACGGCCCAGATGTGTTCCTGCTCTGTTAAGGCCGGGAATGGAGGTTTAATTCCTCATTTTCTGTTTACCATTCTCTTTCTAAGAAGTTAGAGAGAGGAGGAAGGAAATGGAGGGATTTCGGCCACCGGCGGAGCATCGGAGCACCGATTTGAGAACCGAAAGCGGATCCGTGGAGGAAATTCTATTGTGAAGCCTTCTATCCCTATAGTTTTTCCATGGCGCAAAAGTGTACTACAATGGTAATGATTCTCTACTTGAGCATGTGAAGCTCTCCTTCTTTTGCATAAGGAAACCCACTCCCGCGAGTATGCGGTGAGTGTGTGGTGTTCCTTGGGGTTGACGGGAATAGTCCCCCTTATGTTGCATATAGAGTCCAGAATCGAAGTACGGACATAGGCATTGTGTGTGAAGCCTACCCAGACATGTTGGTCTGGATCTGTGATGTTGCATTTTGTATGGTTTGCCGGAGAAGACTCCATGCTTTGTGTTTTTGGGTTTCTACACGGTAGATTGCAGCAGGGATCCTTGGGGATTAACTCCAAGGCGCACCCGGAAAACTGAGCGGAAATGTAATTCTGCTAACTTGGCAGCTGGGGAGCCAACCTTGAACATAACTGGGTTATGTGATGTTTGGTATTGTGGTGGGATCCGAGAGAAGCTTGGCCCGCGCGTACGTCTTAAAGTAACTAGACGGTGTGAGCAACGGGCAAGTGGAATCAGACCTGGGCTATGTGGTTCGGTGCTAGAGACCCATAGAGGGACTGGCCGTTGGCATAGTCGGGAGCCTTAGGCAGTGGTTAGAAAGGTTAAAATGCTCACGATGTTGCCATCCCGGGGATGGTGGTGAAGCCACAGAATTGACCAGATTCACCGAAAATGTGCCCTGAGTGCACGGGGTGTTTGGCCGTACGAGCCTACACCTGTGGCGAAGTATGTTTGTACTTTATTGTTTAGCTGGGTTAACGAAATGCAGGGGAGGAGCTCCATTGTCTCGAATAAGGGGTAGGGTCGTTATAATTTGGTCGTCTTTGGCTGACCGTTACTTTGTTTTCCACAGTGCGGTGGAATGTTGCTTGCAAGTGCTGCGGAGCCGAGTACCAAATAACGGGCTGAAGACCATATTGTTGAGCTGGCCCTCGAAGGCCAAAGCGAATAGTTGTAATTTTATTTTTTTCATGTGTTGCCGGCCTGCGAGCCGATGTATGTAAGAAATTATTCTGTTAGGTGAACTCTTGTAAGGCCATAAGGCCAAGTACTTTCAGTGTATTCGTTGTTTCATTCCTGTGGTAGTTGTGGACATTCATGATAGTTGATTATTCAATTATGGGTTCTTTATAACTGTTTAAAAGCTTCCGCTAGAATGCTCTGTGTTATGGCGAGTAGTTTTAGTTGTATGGTTTCGATATTCTTATGTAACCCTTCCGACTGTCCGTGGTATATGGTGTCGGGTTCCAGCTGGACCTTCTGTTATATGTCATACGACAGATGGGGGTGTTACACACAGACTCAGATCCTTCTTTCTTGAAATTTTCATACTGGGAGATGAGATTTGATCTCCTGTCCTTTCTCTCATCTGCTGATGCAGCAACCATCTAGTTGAGAGAATCCCAGATAGCTTTGGCAGATGTGCACTCAAATACCTTCTGGAATATGTCATCTGACATAGTTTGAGCCAGAATATTCATGGCCTTGGCATCTACTATCTTGGCTTTCTTTTGATCATCTGTCCACTCAGGTGGTGGAACAGCATGTGTGCTGGAAATTGCAAAAGTGGTAGCCACTGGAGCTGGTGGTCCTGTCAAAATAGAGTTGCATATTTCTTCATCAATAGAGTTCATACAAAGCCTAATTTTTGCCTTCTAGATAGCAAACTTATTCAGGTTGCAAACTGGAGGTATGGTGCTTGCATAATCTTTGTTCTGTATCATGCTATGAAATAAACAGAAAAACTATGAAAAAAGGAAGTCAAATCTACCAAGGATCTTTTAGTTCAAGTATTAGCTTGAGAAACCAAAGGAACATGCTCTGATACCAATTGAAAGAAAGTGGATAGACCTGATTTACTCTAGAGGGGGTGAATAGAATAATTAAAACTTTTGGCTGTTTTGAGTATTTATCAGAGTAATAAAATATGTGATACTATAGTAGTATAATAAGAAATGCAAACTAAGCTAAACAATCACAGCAAAGCAAGAACAGAAAAGAAAATAGGCAACCAGACAACACAAGAATTTTATAGTGGTTCCCCAACCTGGGTACATCCACTCTTCTACCACCCTGGTAGGAATCAACTATCAGGTTTTTGATCAGGTGACTGCCACCACAAGATCTATTTCCAGGGAGATCTCACAACCCTTTGAGCTTTTGATCAGGTGCCCAAAAACCAAGAATAAACTTTTGAAGGGAGTTAATAAACCCTTTTACAGTATGTGAGAGAGGTGATGTTGTCTTCCCTTTTATCTATACAATAGAGAAGAATAGTGGAATGCTGGTGTCAAAGCTCCTTCTGAAATGACTTGGAGCCTTGCTCAGGGTGTAGGTCTTCAGCCTTGACTTGAAGTGATCCAGGAACTTCTAACTGATTTAGATTTTGTTGTCCTTGAATATTCCTGGAGTTGAAGTTGAAGAAGACTCTTGATATTTGATTGTTATTCTTCTTCAGTATTCAAAAAGTACAAGGGGAAACAGAATGTTTTCTGCACAGGGATTTTCTTGTGTTGAATGTTCAGTCTGTTCTCTTCTTGTTGTTCTTTATATTACTTCCTGCCGTCTGAAAAGAGAAAATTTCTTTTATATTCTACTGTCAAAATTCTCTTTTTAAGTTTTGAATTCCAAGCATTGATTGTTGATCTGTCTGGAGAATGAAAATGGCTGGAGAATATTGTCTTAAATGAGTTTCCCCAACTGTCCCAATAAATTAAGCACGTAATTAACCTTGATGAAGACCATAATTAATGCTGCCAATAACGGCTATATTCAGGGGAATATAAGCATTAATTACTAAGAGAAATATTGCTAAATAATATAAGAAATAAGGACAGAATAAGGAAAACTTCTAAATTTGACTAGAGATAAAATTCGTCGAGCTCTGAACAAAATTCGTCGACTGGAGATCCAAGTTCGTCGAGCTGAGAATTCATGTTCGTCAACCTGCGCTCAGCGAACTGTATTCTGCAAATAACTAGCCAATTCGGCGCTCTAAGTTCGTCGAGCTAAGAATCTATCTTCGTCGAGCAGATTTCAAAGAAACTGAACTGGAAAGAATATGTTGAAGTTAAATTCCAGAATTCGTCGATCAGAGAATCTGTCTGAATGAAGAGATCGTCAACCTGAGCTCAAATATCGTCGAGCTCAACTTAGAGAATTAAGTCTGAGTTCATCGATCTGCGATCGACGATCGTCGAGCTGAGTTCGAAGAATTTCGAACTGATAATTTTTAACTCTGAATTCTTCTAAGTCTGGGTTAACTGAGGTCCTCTGCTGGCTGGTCCATGAATGTTGAACCTAATGACTAGCCTAAACTCTAGGACTCAAAGACTTGACCCTGGCTATACAATGTGGGTCAAAACTCAACCTAATTAGTGAACCTAGCCCAAATCCAAACTAGGGATCCAACACACTGCCAGGCTCTCACCTAGCTGGCAGGGCTGGATGTCACTCTAGTGTGTCTACTCAAATCCCGAGTAGATCCCGCTGTCAGGCTCTCACCTAGCTGGCAGTGTTGGATGTAACTCGTGAGAGTCTGCCCCGACCCCCAACTGTCTAGCAAGATATTTCTTGACGAACGAAATAATGTCAGAAGTTAGGGTACAGACACCCAAGCATTAGAGGAAACAGTCACATGGTTAATAGAATGGGCTCGGTAGGTCGGCGAGCCGGGGAGCGCCGAGTCGAGACTCTGGAGGGTCGGCGAGTCCAGACTGTGGTTCGACGAAGCGAGCTATCGGGGCCCAACATGATCGTAAGGCACCCAAAAAAGAAGTTATCGAGGTTCCAAGAACTCAAGCCTCAATGCGACCTCAAGGGAGGCCAACTCGCGTGAAGGTAGGCAACTCGGGTGTGAGCTAAGCTGGCCCGCTCTAATTGCACAGACAACATGGAGAATCTGGACTAGCGATGCGGGTCGCCGCTCGCAGTTCAGCTAACTAAGACCCCTACATTTCCTGAGCTAAGTCCATAGTGGGCACGCAGCCTCGCTAACGGGACACAGGTTCGGAGGCAGTGAGTGGGAGAGTCGGGCCCAGCCACGAGTACGAAGCAGAAAGAGAGAAAACGACATCAAAACAAAATAAGAACATACATATCATTGATTGGTCAAAAGGAGTTACAAGTTTAGGGGTTAAGCCCGTGCTTACATTAAGAACAAAAAATATAGTAGAGGCAAGGCGCTGAGATTCGGCGAAGCGAGCTCTCGGGCAGCAAGTCCTAGAGGGGCTGGTAGGAATAATCTCCCGGCTTCGGTACCAGAAAGAATAGTGTCGGTACCACATCGCTTGCAGAAAGACCCGCGCACTCGATCTTAATGAGGTCCTCCCGCCGTAACGTCTGGAGGGTATACTTTGTTGCGCAGGAAGTGTTCTTCTACATCATTTCCTCCAGCTCGTACTCGGTATAGTGTGCGAGCTGGCAGTCGCTGCTAGAGGACGGCGGGGCAGCTGTTGCAGCTTCCAGCTCTCGCACTTGCGCTTGTAGCGCCTCCTTTTCTTCCTTCAGGGTGTTGATGATGGCATCAGCCACGTCCTCCCTCTCTCTCTCTCTGTCGCTCGGCCTCCTCCTAGGCGAGACGGCGGGCCTCCTCCTTCTCATCCACTAGCTTATTGAGCGAGGGGGCATTCTTCTCCATCTGGGTGCATCGCCGGCCGACCATGTGAGCCAGCTCCAGGCTGCGGAGCTGGGCCCACGCGCTCTCATGGACCAGCACCCGCGTGGCCTCCTCGTCGTAGATGGCGGTGTCTTCCCGCTAGTAGAGGCCAAACGAGAAGTTGTAGTCCTCCCCGCGATAGTCTCCTACTCTAACCAGCTCAACAGCAGGGTGAAGATAATAGCCCTGTTCGATTCCATATCCCAAAGGAGGAGGAGGATGCCAAGCTCGTATAAGGCCCGCTCGCCAATGCCAAAATTATAGTGCCCTCTTGGCACCAGCTTCGGGGAGGGCTGTATTTCACCCTGCAGCCTAGAGGTGTCGGCCGCTCCGCCAGGGGAGCCGCTGGTCGAGGCGGCCGCAGGGGCGGGATCCCTAGCTAGTTGGCCCGCTGGGGCCTTGCCTTTCTCCAGAGCTGCAGGAGGTGTGCCGCTCGCGGTCTTCGATTTCTTGGGCGGCGGAGGCAGAGCAAGCGATCTGCGGCTAGGCCGCTTCGGGGGAGCAGATGTCGGCTTCTCACGGCGCGCGGCGGCTGTGACCGCTAAGCAGGCAAGCTCGCTGGAAGCAAGTTGCACACTCTCATAAGGAGGATGTAGAGGGATGTCCCGCTCGCCTGCAGGAAAGGAAAGTTAGAGCAGAAAAATAGTGAAGTAAAAAGGAGAAGCGCGAGTAGGTTACCTCCCCCGGGCAGGACGGGGGCAAGGTTGTCTAAATTCCTGCGCAGGAAGGCGACTTTAAAGTTCTTCCCAGCGAAGAACACGCACAGCTCCGCTTCATGGCCCCCCAAGGCTAGGGGCGGTAGCTCGCCTCGCTGAGCTGGACCGACGAGAAGGGGACGTTGTCGAAGTCCCCCTTGACGAAGATGAATTTCTTTAGCCAGTTATCTCTCTTTTTGACGGTCTCCCGCACCTTGACATGGCCGCGGAAGAAATAGGCGGTCTCGTCCTTATTCGCCAGAAAGGAGAACAGCTTACGAAAGACCGCGAGGCTGGACTCGATCCTCTCTTCCCGCAGGAAGCACGCAAACCTGATCACCTCTGAGATGGAGTAGGGGGTCATCTGCCCAGGGATGACCCCAAAGTATTTCAATATTTGGCGAACCTCCGACAATAGGGGGAGCCGGAGACCCACCTCGAAATGCGTGGTGGGGATGACGAGCTCCTCCCTCGAGAGATCGTTGATCTTCTCCCCTTCCCCAGGTCGCCTCGCTACGAAGCCTGGCGGTATGTAGTCTCCTATGGCAGCGAAGACCTCGCTTTCAGAAATGGAGGCATGTGGGAAGTTGTGCTTAGAGAAGGTCCAGGCACACTTGCTCTACCAATCCGCATCACTGCTGCCACCACCCATCTCGCAGAAATCTTGCTAAGTGGGATGAAGAAGTTATCGCATGAAGCAGGTGAGCCGAGAGTCACAGGAAGTAGAGAAGAAGAGAAAATCTTGAATGCGGTGGGCAAGAAGGGGCCGGTAAGGCCTATTTATAGAAAGAAAATGGGCGGGAAAAATCTTCCGTTGGCGGGAAAAGTGTGGATAGTAAAATGTACCCTGGCGTTTCGACTTCCCGGCTCGCAGCCGCATTATAAAGACTATCCGGTAGCGAATTGCGCTCACCCACGCCCGCCCGAGAGGAGACCGAGCCGCGACTCACGCATGCCTAACGAAATGAGCAGACTCGCAATTGGCGAGCATTCGGCCCGCTCTCGGCAAGATTAAACATGCGGGTTGGGCGAGCCGATTCAACAATCTCGCACCCGCTTAAAGAAGTGGTAGGCGAGCAAGAGCGCTTCATCCGCATTCACCCAAAGAAAACTAGACGACAACACGATAAAAGCAACATAGAACAAGCATTAAGCCTATTGGCGGGCGAGAAAGTCTTGAATTATTACAGACATATCAAAATGTCACAGGAAGAATGACCCTACTAAACGTGCTGGTCTAGGATGCGGATGCGGTCCTAGCCCGGCAATCGGTAGCAAGGAAGGGGTGGGTGGCTCAATACAGGATCCATTTCCACCTGCCCCTCCCTCAAGTCCTAGATCGAGGTGGTATGCAAGAATAATGATAATCACGAACCGCCAACAGCTCTTGCTGGGCCAGGCCGACCTGCTCTATGGCATGCCTAAGCCGCTCCTCGGCCCGCGTTATGTGCACCCCCGGAGAAGTAACCCCATCTCCGTCAGTCGGATGCCTCGCTCCCTCCAAGACTGCAAACCGCTCTTCCGCTGTAGCCTTGTCCTTGTCAACCCTGTTGAAGACCTCCTGTAGCAGTAGTGTGTGTTTCTGAAACAGCCGCGTTACCTACCTCTTCATACCCTCTGCATTCGTTGGGTCGCCCAGATACTCTGAAATGTGTTTTTTATCTAGGGGAGGCGAATATCCCTCGCTCATTTCAACATCAGAGGAGGAGACCGCGTTGAAACCTGCAGAGGGGAGGGTCAGAGGGAATGAGCGGTAACAAACAGGCACAAGTACGAGCTCAGCGGGTGTCGGCATGTTGCCCGCACCAACTGATGGCCAAGAGGAGCCCGACCGGCCCTGGAAGAGTCCTCCCTCAGGAACTAAGAAGGATTTCCACAGCTCAGGGGGAATTAGCGACTGGGAAATCTCCGGAGGGGGGTGCCCCTGGCTTGAAGGGCTGTCCACCCGCTCAGTTGACAGTGGGAGGGAATGGACCCTCTCCCCTCTATCGCTTCCATCTTCGCGGGGTGGCACCTGTTGAAAGAGGAGTCAGAGGCAAAGCGACGAATTAGGAGGAGGTTGTGCATACCTCATGGGCAACCTCGACACTGGCCGCCGAGATGGATCCTGGGAGGTCATTTACAGGAGACCGCTTGACGATTTTCCATTTCACTGACCTAAAGCGGGGGTTGGGCGATCCACGCGCCAACCATGGAGCGGCCTCGAGAGCCTCCACCCTAGTCCCCTCCCTCACGACCGCTAGGCGAGCTCGCATCTTCTCGAACACAAGCATCGTGCAGCTACAGCTCACATAGAAGGCTGAAAGAAGGCGGGATTTCTCCAAAGGGTCCGATGGCATAGTTATAGCGTGAAGGCGGGACCCACCGAAAGATTCCCTCCAGCTCAGCAAAGCACTCACCGAACACTTGGGTTGGATGATTCTTTCCGAGCTTGGCCAAGCTCGAAAAGAGAGGGGATTATGTACAACCCCGTGTTCGCCGAGTGGGTCCATCAGGCAAGGCGAGCGGACCAAGGTGACATGTTCGCACCAGAGCAGTATGCGGGCGAACTCAGAACGGCCAGTCCACACCCACCAAAGTTGGATGCGCAAGCTACGCGGGCTGGCCCACCCAGCCCCCAACTCGCACAGGAGAGCCTAACAAGTGGCAGGCGAGTAGGGTCAGCCAGGAGGTAGGTGGAGGCAGCGAGTGCCATCTATTCCAGACACTCAATGCCATTCTGATTTAGCATTAAGTGAAGTCCAGACACTCAATGTCGTTCTGCTTTAGCGTTGAGTGAAGTCCTGACACTCAACGTCGTTCTGCGTTAGAGTTGAGTGAAGTCCTGACACTCAACGTCGTTCTGCCTTAGTGTTGAGTGAAGTCCTGACACTCAATGTCGTTCTGCCTTAGTGTTGAGTGAAGTCCAGACACTCGACGTCATTCTACCTTGGAGTTGAGAGAAGCCTGCCCAGACCACTCAGTTTGTCAAACGGAGCTCAGCGTTCATCAAACTGAGCTCGTCGTTCGTCGAACGGAGCTCGGTGTTCGTCGAACGGAGCTCGGCGTTCGTCGAACGAAGCTCGACATTTGTCGAACAGAGCTCGGCGTTCATCGAACGAAGCTTGGCATTCTTCGAACGGAGCTAGGGAGTTAGAATCCTGGATTCGTCGAAGTAAGCTCGACAAACTCAATTCTTCTGGAAATTCCTTCTGTAGTAAAAGTCCCAAACCGGGCAGCCCGCTCTCCCATGGGCGACCTGGCCAGCCAGGCCGCCTCAGAGCGACGGTTTGAGGCTGCGGCGGCCTGGCTCACGTTCGCCCAAGGTGGGAAGGCGAGCTGCGGGAGCCAGATCGCGTCCTCCCCAGCGAGTGGAGAGTCATGGCCAGCCGACCTCCATATCCTTAGAATCTGCCCGGTGGGAGGCCAGAGGAAAAATTACCTGGGTGCCCTTGCCAGAGGTGCGACTAGCTTGTTAGAACAGCAAAGTTATGCTATTGGCAGACCCAGTTGGGTTGCACATAGCTGTTCAAAACAGCGGAGGTTGCCTATTTGCAGGTCGTCTTCAGAAAACTATAAATAAGACCTAAGGGGCACCTCAGAGGGCATGCCTACTAGTGTTTAGATCTTCTTACGCTTTCTGAGGTAGCCTTAGCTCAGCCTTTGGCTAAGGAGGGGAAGCGCTCTAAGATCTTCTGGGTGTTTGGTGGGACCTCCACGTCGAGTCCTTGGGTCAGTTCCCATTTCTTTTTGTTATTTGGCATGTAGGAGAGAAGTAGGTGCGCGATCACCCCTTCCCCATGGGTGAACTCCACAAGCGACCGAGTTTTCGGTTTCAACAATGGTAATTATTGAAGTAGCTCTAAGTTTTTATCATCCAAAAATTCTAAATAAATTCTCAGGGATGTAATATGACCTATAAAGGCATGTGACAGAAAATCAGAAATTTCTTAGTAAATTTGATCACTTTTATTTCATTAATATAATTACATGACATAATTATATTTAGTTAAATCCCTAGGATTTTCAATTACAAAAATCCTAAATTTCTGTGGGTGATACACTTAATCATAACATGTGCATGACCAAGGTTTCACTTACAAAAAACAAGCCATTGGGGAGAAAATCACCAAATACTCCTTATTGTTGCATGCACACCATTTTCATACTTACTCATCTCCATACAAGTGGAATACACCAATATGGAAAGTTCCAATTGGCCCCAAACTTTTAACATTGTCTTATGATGACCTAATAAACCTCTCAACAAAATTTGGGTCTACATGAGTTGATCAAACCCTAATATATATTTCATTAATTTAATGAATCCAATGTTTGGCAAATCTATAGAAAAATGTGCCCCACAAATTCTGATTTTTAGGTATGGGTTGAGTCTAGGATACATGCATGCATTGTCAAAATTTCAGACCCATGCAAGCTACCATGGGAAAAATATTCGCATATTAAGGTATGTCACTTCCTAAGGACATGTCTCAGGAAAACAGCCCTACAGAGGACTGCATGTCCCCAAATGCTTTGATTTAAATTCCTACAAAAAATATACCTTAAGGGCTACAACTTTTGTCTCTGGACGTTTTTCCTAAAACTGCATCTAAGGGGCCTAAATTTCAGCTTGAAGTTACAGTAATAATGTGACAATTTTCATACACAATATATAATATCATTTGGTCTGCAAACAACAGTTTCGCGTGAATCATGAAGAAATTTGGACGGGATCAGTTCATCCCCTACGACCAGCCGACGAAGGAGATTGCCCTGGCCTGGTCTGCCTTCAATCTTATTTTCTCGGTCATACGACCACCTCCCCGACTGGCCACCACCACCTCTTTTGAGGTGGTGGATATCGCTTGGAGGCGGCTTGGCCGTCGGAGGCGGTGTTTTCCGACAAACCCGAACACCCTCAAAATTGGAAATTTCTCTATTTCCTCTCATGGGATCAGGCTCAATTAAGCTTGATTTCACTCGTAATGGATCTAAGAGGCTAGCGCAATGGGAGAAGAGGAGAAACGGACCTAAAGGGGGGCTTGAGCTTGGGTAATCCTCCTAAGTGACATGGACGACCAACTCCAAGCTCCTCCTTGGTGTTCTCTGGTTTCTCCACTAAATTCTCCACTCCATGGGTCTAAACCGACTGCCTTCCACCTTCTGAAGCGAATGGAAAGGTTAGATTGAGCTGAGGGAGTGTGTTTAAGAAGATGTCATAAAAGGGTGGTCGGGTTCCCTCCTTGGATGTTCCTTCTAGCTTACATGGCACCCAGCCTTGGGAAAATGTAGTAAAGCTTCTTGGAAGGTCAGTGGGTTTCTTGGGAAGAGGAGTGGAGGTGTCATGTGGCCTCCATCCCTATTTCCCTCCTTGTCCTATTCAAAAATTAGGGAATTCTCAAAATTACCCCCATGCATGAAATTGGATTGCAAATTCAGGGGGGTATTGAGTGTAATAAAGCTAATTGGCTGCATGATGGGCTTTGGTCCAAGGCCATTGTCCATTGGAATTTTGTTGGGCTCTTAATTCCTCCTTTAGGCCTAATTTTTTTACGATGGTTGACTTGGAGACTTAACTTGGTTAACGGAGGTGTGGATTGGTCTAATGTGTTGGCCTTGAGTCTAATTACACCACCCAATGTGGGTTAGGTCATGGTGATGCCCCAATTGGGCCAATTGACTCAAAAGGTGTGATTTTGGCAAATTTATGGCTAGGTTTGACTTTGGTCAATTGGGTTGATTTGGTGATCAAGTGATGAGGCTTTTTAGTCCAATACACTCTCATTATGGTTTGAAATCTATTGGTGGAGTCAATTTGACCATGTGAAGCCTAATTGAGCCAATTTGAGTTAAATTGACTTATGTTGACTTGGAGTTGACTTTGGTCATTTGGTTGACAAACCATGGCGATTTTGGTCAAGTGAGTCTCCTTTAGGGTTAGGGATGTATTGGTGAGAACAATTTGAGTTGATGTGTTCATTGCAAAGTGAATTGGCCTAGGTTAACTTGTGCTCCTTTGGGATGCATTTAACAACCTCACCTTAACTCAAGGAATCATAGGGCCACCTCATTGCCTCCACTCACAACTCAAACCCTAACATTATCAAGGGGGGGGTCTAGAATGATTAGGGATTTTACAGCATGTATTAGGGATCAGGGGACATGCCAAGTGTTTAGATCAGAGGAAGGGGGCTTGATGGTCTTGGTTTGGGAAAAAAGAAGAAGGGTAAGGAGGTTTGGCTTCTTGGGATTTTTGCCAAGGCCCAATCTTTATTGGCATTTAACTATTTTATATTGGCCCATAGAAGTTGGGGAGATGAGGCCCAAAGTAGCTTGAGTGGGTTTATGAATCTCCCAATTTTAAATTTCCAAAATTTGTGATTTTGTTGGAGATTGACCAAAAACAACCCTAGGGTGGGTCCACTATGTGGGTCAAGGTCAATGTGGGTCTAAGTCATCTAGTGATGGGTTAATGTTGGGGTATTAAAGTAATATTGTTGTATGCATGCTTTTCGGTGCACTATAAAGCTTGATTTGACCATAGTTTGACCACTCAACATTGAAATTGACAACAACAAACTCTGTTAGTCCTGTTTTGGTTATATGAGTCAAATTAAATTGACTAAGGTCAATTCCGAGTTTATTTGCTTAATACTCTAAAAGTGTGCATCGTGGTGCGCTACGAAACCCAAAATAGTAATATTCTCTATATAACTTTGGATTGAACCCAAATGAGTCTTGTTGCACTTATATTGACTATACGTGTCTATAGGAACTGACAGAACTCAAATCAAAGTTCATATGCTCAATATCTAAAAATCAGGTCACCTCCTACCTGGGTATGGGATCTAGTCACTTTTATTGGGTCCACTAGGGTTCTAGTGACTCAATAAAAGTTGGGATGTTACAATCCAATAAGCAAGCACCCTCCTCCATTCCCTGGAAGTAAAGCGTCTGTCGGGGTCAGACACAATAGACTTGGGTACAGCATGAAATCGGACTACCTGCTTTATAAAGAGTCTAGTTATAACATCGAAGTCATCACTCTATCGATTTGGAATAAATCGGGCTACCTTCGTGAGGTGGTCCACCATGACCCATATGGAGTGGTTTCCTGCACGAGATCGAGGTAGGTCGTGGAAAAATCCATAGAGATGTCTTCAAACTTCCATTATGGTATTGACAAGGGTTTCAACAAACCTCCTAGGTTGGGGCACTTGGTTTTGACCTTCTGATAGGTCTGGCAGTCTACCATATAAAAGGTGACATCCTTCTTCATACCCGGCCAGTACATAGTTCTACATAAATCAGTATACATCTTTACTACACATGTGTGAATAAAGTATCTTGACTGCTGTGATTCTCAAAGTATCTCCTCTTGGATTCCTCTAGTGGAGGGTATAAACACGTGGTGCTTATATTGCAAGATGTCATCATGTAGGTTATAGTCATCTTGTGTACCATCTTGTAGAGTTTGGATGATTGGGGATGCTTATGGATCGATCTTTTGGGCTTCACGGATACAGTCCTAAATGTCGCACTGGATTTTCATCCAATATAACTATGCTTGGTACTCTACTGGGTCTGTTCGGATGATAGGGGTGATGCATAGATCTGTTAAGGACTGAATCAACTCCTCTGGTATTGCTTCTGTAACATCTCATGTTACTTCTGGACCACTCAACTTAGATTGGGTTAGGCATGGGGTGAGATTTGAGGAGATCAACTAGGTTTGACCCTAGGTAGTGGGTGGTAGTCATGTGGGGCCCACTATAAGACCTTAGTCAAACTAGGTCAAACTAGCCTAAGTGGGGACCCTAACCACACCATGACCCCACCACATTGCCCTAACCCTAAAGACAATCTAAGTGGACCCTAGGGTATGTCACTGGGTCAACATTTTGACCCCAATTGACCAAAGTCAACCTTGGGCTTAATTAGGTCATGGTCTGCATATAACACAAATAGGTCTTGCCTTAGGTGATTACCAGGGGATTAATTATCGGCAGAAATAAGAGAGAGTTCTCCCACTTGGCCCGGTTTGCGGGGATTCAGGACACCGACGATAGGAGGTATGCGAAGAGGTTCTACCGGGGCCTCAGGGATGATCTGAGGCATGCTCTGTTATTCATTTCTCATGGCACATCCAGGCAGATCATCGAGATGGCGAAGAAGCTGGAGGCTGACCAGCTGATGGTGCGAGCCGGAGGGAAGAGACCATTCACAGTAGTGGTAGTAGCCTGCTGAAGCGGTATCTGCTCCTCATGTCCTGCCTCCTCGACGTGCTGGTGCTCCATCTCCACGGGCTCCTAAAAATAGTTGGTCACCGACCATTAGTCAAAAAGACTAAGTCGTTTCCTCCGCACCTCGCCCCGCAGCTCCTAGGCACCGAGCGGGAGGACGAAGCGGAGGACAACAAGGGGTAGCAAAATGGAAGCAGGTGACAATATCTAACTAGAGCTGTAATAAGTAATGTAATCCTATTCTAGCAGTACTAAGTATGGTACGAGTAACAAGTAAGAGCAGTGCAGTAAAGAAAAGTAAAGAAGCAGTAGTATGAACAAGTAAATAAGCTAAGCTACCACTAAGCTATCATCACAAACGTACCCTAACTTATATAAATGCCCATACAAATATATAAGTTAGGGTTTCCAGGAAATTTAACTTATCATATAAAAGAGCACATACTAATTTATATGATAAGGATCTATGAAGCGCATGACCTAATATGAATGAATAATATGATGCAATTTTATGCGCAGGCAAGTGCAACTCACACACAACGACTCTGTGATCACAGACCTTTAGTTCCCACTTTTTGAGAGCTAGCATCACTCTCGGGTACCACCGCTGTGGCTACGGCAGCAGCGGAGCGGGCGTCTCCGCTTCTAGACCGGTATGCACACTACCAAGCCTTAGACCCCTCTCATACGCCTCTGTACACGTCCAAGGTGCACTCTAGAGTCTCGCGTACGTACTTTGCTGACAAACCCGTCATTCTTGTTGGGTCGGATGTGTGTTATCGGGGGTCGTCCTCCAGACCGCAGTGTAAAACAACCCACTGGCCCCTCTAACTCTCTCTGGTACTCTATCACTAATCCGGTCCCCTGCTTGAGGTTCAAAAACCTCTCCTCCAAAGCATCTCTGTCCGTAGCAGAGACGAAGTGCTCCAGAAACACATCGCCAAACTCTTCCCAAGATATCTCTGACAGCTCAAAGTCCGCATAAGTAGACTCCCGGACTGACTTCCACCATCTCTTCGCGTGGGCCTCTAGCACAGAGGTGGCTAGAGGTACTGCCTGGCCGACTGGGCAGCTAATGCCCGCTAAGATCTCGTGTATGGCCTCCAGCCATTCTTCTGTCTTCACCGCATCCTCTGTCCCGCGGTACGTCGGTGGGGACAGGCTCTTGAATGCGCTCAGCCAGCTCGACCCCGGATTTGGCTGTGGAGCCGGGACTTGCTGGGCTCTAAAGGCATCCAAAATCGCCGTCAGGGTCTGCCCCATCTCAGTATGTAGGAATGGAGTGGCAGCTGGAGGGGGAGGAGCCACATTTTGCGGCGCTGCGACCTGTGGAGGTTGCATAAAGGTAAGGTTAAAGCAGAATTGTCCTAACAAATTGTACTTTGTGGACCATTTATGTGACTTTACACATGGGCACACCACTGCTTCCGCTGCATAGTTTGTCCGCAAACTAATGCTCGGGCGGGGGTAGTCCCATGTTGTGGACTTCTTTCTCATATGATCGTTGTTCAATCTAATGCATAGTACTTTGTTTATTGGAATTTGTAACATCCCATGTTACTTCTGGACCCCTCAACTTAGATTGGGTTAGGCATGGGGTGAGAATTGAGAAGATCAACTAGGTTTGACCCTAGGTAGTGGGTGGTAGCCATGTGGGGCCCACTATAAGACCTTAGTCAAACTAGGTCAAACTAGCCTAAGTGGGGACCCTAACCACACCATGACCCCACCACATTGCCCTAACCCTAAAGACAATCTAAGTGGACCCTAGGGTATGTCACTGGGTCAACATTTTGACCCCAATTGACCAAAGTCAACCTTGGGCTTAATTTGGTCAAACCCACACTCATAGGCCTAATTAACCTAAGTGGGGCACCCCCTTGACCCAAACCAAGTTGGGTGGTGCCACTAGACCTATTTCCACCAAGTGGGGTCAGTCCACCCACCATGGTTGACCAGTCAACCCCAAAAGTCAATTTGGTCAACAATTTGACCTAAGGAATGAAATGAAGGCCAAGTCATTTCCCCTTGGACCAAGCCCACCAAAATTGGCCCATAGTCAGCCCAAGTGAACAAGACCAGTCCTACCCCTCTAAATCAGGAGAGAGAATACATGCAAGGGGGTAAAATTGGAATTTTTAGGAGAAGAGGAGAGAGAAAGAGGAATGAAGGAAATGGTGGCCACATGGCCACCCCATCAGCTGACTTAGGCTGCCCAAAACCAGGTGGCCGGCCTCCCCTCTTCATTTCCAGCAGAATACCAGAGCTGAGAGCCATATGGCAGCTGGGTGAAACCTCCAAAGCTCAAAACCGAGCTAACATTGGAGTTAACTCCACTTATAGCCCACCTCAGTCCAAACAGAGCTCACCATTAGCTTCAGAAGGCCGAGAGGAGTGGAATTCGACTGCTTAATCATGGAGAACGGTGGAGAATTGAGCTTTCGGGGTGGAGCTCACCGGCGCACCACCACCACGGCAAACCGCCGCCTGACCCGCAGCCAAGCCCCGATTCAGGTGCGTTTCACCTCACCTCTTCCCGTACTAACTTTCTAGATCGATCTAGGGAGATATCGGGCTCAATCGAGCCCGATGCCATGAGAGGAAATGGAGAAAATCGAGCTTTTCTTTTCTTGCTCGGGTTCGCCGGAGGAGCCAACTCCGGCGGCCCCACCGCCGGGAAACGCTAGCCCCCACCTTAACGAAGGTGGTGGCGATATCCGTCGGCGGTGGTGGTGGCTCAGCTGGCCGGAAATCGACGGCAAAGTCGCTCCAGGTCGGCTCGATCTCATCCGTTGGCTGGAGGTATACGATGACCAGAACCCGTCGGATAGGCTTCAAGATTCGTGCAAACAGTTAAATGATTTAATTTAATTATTGATAAATAGTGTATGATTCTGTCACACTTTTTCAGTCACTATGCATGTTAAATTTAGGCCTCTTAGAGGCATTTCCAGAACTTAGCCCCTTAATGAAAAATGTAGCCTAGGGTCTTACCTTTACAATGCCACCCTAAACATACATTTTGGTGTAGTGTACAGTCCTGTAGGACATTTCTCCTAGGACTGGTCCTAGACTAGGGCAGAAATTATATTGGATGCCCTGGTCTCAATATTAGTCACCAGGGCCCCAACTTTTGGGCACATGCATGATTAGGACATACCTAGCTCCTGCCAAAATTTAGGAATTTGTAGATAATAGTTTCCTATAGTTTTTGGTAAAATATCAAAAAATAAATAAATGACATATATGGAGTTCTACTCCTCCCCATGGCCCCATATTTTGGTGGTGGGTCAGTGGGGTCGTCCTTGGTGCATGATAAAATTTTCAGCACCTTGGGTTCACTGCATGTTGGGGAAATCCACTTGCATGTGCTAGCCTATGTTTAGCCTTGGTGTGCAAATAGCAAAAATGCAAATTGGTGTATTTAGCCCAATGGTGACATGCAAGAGTCATGGAATTATTTACAGTGGTTCATTATGGTAAATTTCATCCCTCAAACTAATGATGGAATTTTTGGAATCAAAATTCCATTTATTGGAATTTATTTTAAATATAGCTATTTTGGAGATAAAATTGGAAAATGGGATTTATTCAAGTACAAATCCAAACAACTTTGCCAAGGCATAGATAACATCACATTTGACTTAGGAAAAATATGATTCCTCTGTTTTGAAGAATTTTTGGAATAGATACCCTAAATTCCCCATTTTACCCTTATTTTGTAAATTCTTGAAATGATGGATTTATACCTCTGAAAAATTTGGAAATTTTTCTACTGTCATAAAATGTTATTATTAGTCTTGCACAAATTTCTCAGAATTTAATGGATGAATTATTTGTGTTAAAATTAGTATAATGGCATTTTGGTAAATATCTTATAATGGAATCCTATAGTCCATTTTACATTAAATATTGATGATTCTCTGCCAATAGTCATAAATTAGTGTCCTAAAAGCTCTGTAATTTTTCTGGAATTTTTGTGTAAATAATGCCTATACATCATTTGGAAAAATGAAATTTTTGTGGAATTGATATTAAATTGAAAATGATAATAAATAATTTAAGGAAAATTATGAAATTCTGTAGGCAGCAATATTTTGTCACTATACATCTCAGGAAAATTTCCCTAGGTCAGTGGATACTTAATCAAACTACTTCATGTGTAAAGTGACCTAGCATTTAAATTAAAAGAATTAATTAAAGGACTATTTGGCCAAGGAAAATTATGAGAATTCTTAGGGTAGTTCTCTTAGTCCATAACACCTTAAGATAAATATTTAGAGGCAAGATGCCTTAAGGTTTGGAAGATCCCATTTTTAGGGTAATCATATGTCATGGTCTGCATATAACACAAATAGGTCTTGCCTTAGGTGATTACCAGGGGATTGATTATCGGCAGAAATAAGAGAGAGTTCAACATATGTAACCCTGGTGGGTAGAGTTGTCTTAGTGAGGGATTAAAGTGCAAGTCTTAGCTAGCAACTGGAGTGGGGATCGGCGGAAGACCGTCGGTTTTCCCGGTAATACCTTAAGTCACTAGGGTTGTACTAAAGCAATAAGGAGAGCTGGGGAGATACATGGGTAGCCATCAACTAAAATAAATATCCTTGCGAAAGGGAACACTGGGCGTAATCCCAACACAGTTCCTAGTGCCCCTTGAGAGCCCTTCACAGGGAATACCGGGGGCAGTCCTGGGATTAACCTTAAATCTCTAAGTATAATAAACTGTAGACAAGAGTAGTATAATAGGTTAGGACATTGTCGTACCTTCTCGCCCGTGTGGGGTTGGAGAGATTCATGATATATGCTCACCCGTTTGGGGTTTGAGGGAGTTGGTATAAAGGCACTAATGTGCGTTCTCACCCGGGTTTGGGTTTGAGGGATTCAGGACGGGTTTTGGTCCTGCGAGCGGAAGGCTCGGTATGAATTACTTGCATGTGCATAAATATCGTGGCGGGGCATGCGGTACTGGCCGTTCGTCACACCGATGGCAGTACGGTGCACCAGGCGGTTGTGGGAGTTAGAGGGGCCAGTGGGTTGTTTTACACTGCGGTCTGGAGGACGACCCCCGATAACACACATCCGACCCAACAAGACTGACGGGTTTGTCAGCAAATTACGTACGCGAGACTCTAGAGTACACCTTGGACGTGTACAGAGGCGTATGAGAGGGGTCTAAGGCTTGGTAGTGTGCATACCGGTCTAGAAGCGGAGACGCCCGCGCCGCTGCTGCCGTAGCCACAGCGGTGGTACCCGAGAGTGATGCTAGCTCTCAAAAAGTGGGAACTAAAGGTCTGTGATCACAGAGTCGTTGTGTGTGAGTTGCACTTGCCTGCGCATAAAATTGCATCATATCATTCATTCATATTAGGTCATACGCTTCATAGATCCTTATCATATAAATTAGTATGGGCTCTTTTATATGATAAGTTAAATTTCCTGGAAACCCTAACTTATATATTTGTATGGGCATTTATATAAGTTAGGGTACGTTTGTGATGATAGCTTAGTGGTAGCTTAGCTTATTTACTTGTTCATACTACTGTTTCTTTACTTTTCTTTACTGCACTGCTCTTACTTGTTACTCGTACCATACTTAGTACTGCTAGAATATGATTACATTACTTATTACAGCTCTAGTTAGATATTGTCACCTGCTTCCATTTTGCTACCCCTTGTTGTCCTCCGCTTCGTCCTCCCGCTCGGTGCCTAGGAGCTGCGGGGCGAGGTGCGGAGGAAACGACTTAGTCTTTTTGACTAATGGTCGGTGACCAACTATTTTCAGGAGCCCGTGGAGATGGAGCACCAGCACGTCGAGGAGGCAGGACATGAGGAGCAGATACCGCTTCAGTAGGCTACTACCACTACTGTGCGTCCTCAGGTGGGACGAGTCTTGATGTTCTAGTGTAGCTTCCGCATTTATGATTTTGTGAGAGAGAGATTTGATGTACTGGGCATAAGCCCTTTTTACTCTTTCATTGGTACTATATTGTGGACTATTATGTTGTACTATTCATCTCTTTTTCATGATTGTACTGTGGCTTGTGGACTGGTATTTTTACATATACAGTTTTACTTCTTTCTTCTCATATTGGCCTACAGGTTTATGATCGTACTAGCCGGCAGAATCGGCGTGTTGCGGTGTCGACTAACCCGTGAGTTAGTGCCACCGTGAGACGGCGGTTCTGGGCATAAGACCCGGTAGCCCTCCTTGGTAAGGGGGAGGGGGGTCTTACAAACTGGTATCACTCGAACAACGATCATATGAGAAAGAAGTCCACAACATGGGACCCCCCCCCCCCCCCCCCGCCCGAGCATTAGTTTGCGGACAAACTATGCAGCGGAAGCAGTGGTGTGCCCATGTGTAAAGTCACATAAATGGTCCACAAAGTACAATTTGTTAGGCCAATTCTGCTTTAACCTTACCTTTATGCAACCTCCACAGGTCGCAGCGCCGCAAAATGTGGCTCCTCCCCCTCCAGCTGCCACTCCATTCCTACATACGGAGATGGGGCAGACCCTGACGGCGATTTTGGATGCCTTTAGAGCCCAGCAAGTCCCGGCTCCACAGCCAAATCCGGGGTCGAGCTGGCTGAGCGCATTCAAGAGCCTGTCCCCACCGACGTACCGCGGGACAGAGGATGCGGTGAAGACAGAAGAATGGCTGGAGGCCATACACGAGATCTTAGCGGGCATCAGCTGCCCAGTCGGCCAGGCAGTACCTCTAGCCACCTCTGTGCTAGAGGCCCACGCGAAGAGATGGTGGAAGTCAGTCCGGGAGTCTACTTATGTGGACTTTGAGCTGTCAGAGATATCTTGGGAAGAGTTTGGCGATGTGTTTCTGGAGCACTTCGTCTCTGCTACGGACAGAGATGCTTTGGAGGAGAGGTTTTTGAACCTCAAGCAGGGGACCAGATCAGTGATAGAGTACCAGAGAGAGTTCTCCCACTTGGCCAGGTTCGCGGGGATTCAGGACACCGACGATAGGAGGTATGCGAAGAGGTTCTACCGGGGCCTCAGGGATGATCTGAGGCAGGCTATGTTATTCATTTCTCATGGCACATCCAGGCAGATCATCGAGATGGCGAAGAAGCTGGAGGCTGACCAGCTGATGGTGCGAGCCGGAGGGAAGAGACCATTTGACGGATCGACATCAGGTGAGAGCAGTAGGGGCTCTCAGAGAGGCAGGACCATTGGATACAGGAGGGGTGGGGGACGTCGTCGTCCTAACTTCAGGCAGGAGCAGGGGCCTCCTCCAGCATTGGCTCCCCCACCTCTACAGATACATGATCCGAGGAGACAGGATGACCGAGGCCACCGACAAGTGGTTTGTTACGGATGCCGCCAGCCTGGGCACATCAGATCGGAGTGCCTGCACCGATTCCATCCCCCTCCTCCTCCTCCACCTCTAGTGGCCCCTGTACAGCAGGGCCGAGGACGAGGCCGAGGACGAGGCCGAGGTCGGGGATATCACGGCAGGAGGCGCGAGCAGGAGCAGATATACGCCTTGGACCTCACAGAGCCGAGGAATCCAGAGGAGGTTATCACAGGTACTTGGAGTCAATTATGAATTTTCTTGAATTTCCAATGATATATATTTAGTACCTGGAACTATAGAATAACAATTAACTTTCACGTAAACAAACCTCAGGCATAGTTATGATCAGCGGCAAGCCCGCTCATACTCTTTTCGACACGGGTGCTTCACACTCGTTCGTATCTGAGGCCTTCATCGACGGACTCGAAGGCGTGGAGAGGTTCCCTGGACTAGAGATGAGGGTACGTCTACCCGATGGGTCGGAGCTGCGGACCACTGCACATTGCGACATGGAGGCCGAGATTGGCGGCAAGGCATTTGAGGCGCCGGCGACCATTCTGAAGCTGCAGGACTTTGATTTGATCTTGGGCATGGCCTGGTTGCATCGGAACCATGCCCAGATAGATTGCCCGTCCAGGAGGATCACGCTAAGACATGGCGACTCTCATGTTATCGTTGAAGGTATCCAGCCTATCTGCCACCTACTGTTATCTTCTATACAGGCTGTGAAGGCCCATGAGCAGGGTGAAGAAGTCTATATTGTCTGCTTCGAGATGGTGGGAACAGAGGCGACTATCTCAGATATTCCGGTGGTTCGGGATTTCGCCGACGTATTCCCGGAGAAATTGCCCAGGCTACCGCCTGCTAGAGATTTGGATTTCAGGATTCAGCTAGTACCGGGAGCGAAGCCGGTGTCCCGGGCACCCTACAGGATGGCTCCTAGGGAGTTAGCAGAGTTCAGGACTCAACTACAGGAGCTAGTCGAGTCAGGATTTGTGCGGCCTAGTTCATCGCCATGGGGAGCGCCAGTTCTATTTGTGAAGAAAAAGGACGGATCACTGCGATTATGTATAGATTACCGGGAGCTGAACCGGTTGACGGTCCGCAACACCTATCCTCTGCCTCGGATAGATGAGTTATTTGACCAGCTACATGGAGCATTCTGGTTCTCCAAGTTAGATTTGCGATCCGGCTACTATCAGCTCCGTATCAGGGAAGAGGACATACCGAAGACGGCTTTCAGCTCGCGCTATGGATTATACGAATTCACGGTGATGCCTTTTGGGCTCACGAATTCTCCTGCTGCATTCATGAGTCTAATGAACCGTGTTTTCGAGCCTTTCTTAGACCGCTTCGTGATTGTATTCATCGACGACATCCTTATTTATTCTCGGACTCAGGAGGAGCATACGGAGCACTTGGCACAGGTCTTGCAGAGGCTGAGGGAGACCCAGATGTACGCAAAATTTTCAAAGTGCCAGTTCTGGTTGCAGGAGGTGGCATTCCTGGGGCACACGATCAGTGGGGCTGGGTTAGCTGTGGACCCGGCCAAGATAGAGACAGTGAGAAATTGGCCACGACCGAAGACCGCTTCTGACATCCGCAGTTTCTTGGGACTAGCAGGGTATTACCGCAAGTTCGTGGAGGGGTTCTCGAGGATAGCACTCCCCCTCACGTCCTTGACGAAGAAGGACGCAGATTTTGTTTGGTCAGAGCGGTGTGAGACGGCTTTTCAGGAGCTGAAGGACCGACTCATCTCATCCCCCATTCTTGCGCTTCCATCCGGGAGCGAAGGATTCCAGATCTACACGGACGCCTCTTATCAGGGGATGGGTGCAGTCCTGATGCAGCATGGACACGTTATTGCTTATGCTTCGAGACAGTTGAAGAAGCATGAGCATAACTATCCAGTACATGACCTAGAGCTTGGGGCTGTGGTTTTCGCCCTAAAGATATGGAGGTATTACTTATACGGGATTCATTGTGACATCTTTTCGGATCACAAGAATTTCAAGTATATCGATACGCAGAAGGACCTAAACCTGAGACAGAGGAGGTGGCTGGAGTTCCTCTGTGATTATGATTACAAGATCCACTATCATCCGGGAAAAGCGAACACGGTTGCGGATGCCTTGAGCAGGAGGGACGGCACTTCTGGACCGGAGCCCCGATTGATGTCTATAGAGCTGCTACAGATGATGGAGGACATGCACATTACCATGGTGTCCGAGACTGAGCCAGATGTATATAGAGAGTATTTGAGCTCAGTGATCAGCGGCGATGATATACAGGAGCGCATCCGAGCACATCAGAGGCTGGATGCTGCGTTACAGCCGATTTTCAGTGCCTTAGAGAGGGGCAAGGTCGAGGACTACATGCTACAGGATGATCTTCTTCGATTCCGGGGGCGCATCTACATACCAGCAGGGGGCAGTATCCGGGATGACATACTCCGAGAGGCACATTACTCGAGATATTCAGTGCACCCCGGCATCACCAAGATGTGGGCAGATTTGCGGAGGTCTATGTATTGGCCCGGGATGAAGAGGGAGATCACAGATTTTGTGACCCATTGCGAGACCTGCCAGCGTGTGAAGGCAGAATGCAAGAGCACGGGAGGTTTACTACAGCCACTGCCAGTTCCAGAGTGGAAGTTCGAGGACATTGCTATGGACTTTATACACGGATTGCCTCGCTCCCACTCTGGGCATGATTCTATATGGGTTATAGTGGATAGATTGACTAAGTTAGCGCGGTTTATTCCAGTTCGGAAGGATGCCCCAGTTGCAGTTCTGGTGAGATTATTTGTGGAGCAGTACGTCAGATATCATGGCATCCTCAGGATTATTGTTTCGGACCGTGATGGTCGGTTCACCTCGAGCGAGTGGAGGGCCGTACATGCTTACTTGGGATCTCGGCTTACTTTTAGTACCGCCTTCCACCCGCAGACCGACGGACAGACCGAGCGGACCATCCGGACCATGGAGGACCTGCTCAGATTATGCATATTGGATACGGGGAAGCCTTGGGAGAGGCTGCTGCCATTGATCGAGTTCTCGTATAATAACAACCACCAGGCTAGCATCAGGATGGCTCCATACGAGGCTCTTTATGGGAGGAGATGCCGGACACCACTATCATGGGTACAGGATGTGGATACCAGGGCTCTGGGATCTGATTATATAGAGGATACCGAGGCTCAGATTCGATTGATCAGGAATCGGCTACTGGAGGCCCAGAGCAGGCAGGCAAAGTATTATGATGCTCGGCACCGGAAGGTGGAGTTCCAGGTTGGAGACAGGGTATTCTTGAAGATACTTCCAGTACACGGTGTTTCTCGGGTGCGGAGGCACAAGAAGCTCAGTCCACGATACATGGGGCCCTACCTGATCCTGGAGCGGATCGGCCCCTTGGCTTACCGACTGCAGCTGCCACCGGAGTTGGGTGCATTACATGACGTCTTTCATGTCTCTTCCTTGCGAAGAGCTCTCCTTCGGCCAGAACAACACATTACTACTACAGCCGGACCAGTAGAGCCTGACAGATCAGTGAGATTGGAGCCAATCCGGATTGACGATACAACAATCCGAGTGTTGCGGAAGAAGAAGGTCCCTCTTGTAAAGGTGTTGTGATCCAACCATGGACGGGAGGAGCACACTTGGGAGCCGAGGGATCTGATGCTGGAGCAACACCCGGAGCTATTCGCATCAGGTACATTTAAGTTATGCTTTTAAATTTCATGATGATTCTTGCAAATTGAACCCCGTAGACCCGAACTTAAATTTCGGGGACGAAATTATTTTCTTGTTTATTGGAATTTGTAACATCCCATGTTACTTCTGGACCCCTCAACTTAGATTGGGTTAGGCATGGGGTGAGAATTGAGGAGATCAACTAGGTTTGACCCTAGGTAGTGGGTGGTAGCCATGTGGGGCCCACTATAAGACCTTAGTCAAACTAGGTCAAACTAGCCTAAGTGAGGACCCTAACCACACCATGACCCCACCACATTGCCCTAACCCTAAAGACAATCTAAGTGGACCCTAGGGTATGTCACTGGGTCAACATTTTGACCCCAATTGACCAAAGTCAACCTTGGGCTTAATTTGGTCAAACCCACACCCATAGGCCTAATTAACCTAAGTGGGGCACCCCCTTGACCCAAACCAAGTTGGGTGGTGCCACTAGACCTATTTCCACCAAGTGGGGTCAGTCCACCCACCATGGTTGACCAGTCAACCCCAAAAGTCAATTTGGTCAACAATTTGACCTAAGGAATGAAATGAAGGCCAAGTCATTTCCCCTTGGACCAAGCCCACCAAAATTGGCGCATAGTCAGCCCAAGTGAACAAGACCAGTCCTACCCCTCTAAATCAGGAGAGAGAATACATGCAAGGGGGTAAAATTGGAATTTTTAGGAGAAGAGGAGAGAGAAAGAGGAATGAAGGAAATGGTGGCCACATGGCCACCCCATCAGCTGACTTAGGCTGCCCAAAACTAGGTGGCCGGCCTCCCCTCTTCATTTCCAGCAGAATACCAGAGCTGAGAGCCACATGGCAGCTGGGTGAAACCTCCAAAGCTCAAAACCGAGCTAATATTGGAGTTAACTCCACTTATAGCCCACCTCAGTCCAAACAGAGCTCACCATTAGCTTCAGAAGGCCGAGAGGAGTGGAATTCGACTGCTTAATCATGGAGAACGGTGGAGAATTGAGCTTTCGGGGTGGAGCTCGCCGGCGCACCACCACCACGGCAAACCGCCGCCTGACCCGCAGCCAAGCCCCGATTCAGGTGCGTTTCACCTCACCTCTTCCCGTACTAACTTTCTAGATCGATCTAGGGAGATATCGGGCTCAATCGAGCCCGATGCCATGAGAGGAAATGGAGAAAATCGAGCTTTTCTTTTCTTGCTCGGGTTCGCCGGAGGAGCCAACTCCGGCGGCCCCACCGCCGGGAAACGCTAGCCCCCACCTTAACGAAGGTGGTGGCGATATCCGCCGGCGGTGGTGGTGGCTCAGCTGGCCGGAAATCGCCGGCAAAGTCGCTCCAGGTCGGCTCGATCGCAGCCGTTGAATGGAGGTAGACGATGACCAGAACCCGTCGGATAGGCTTCAAGATTCGTGCAAACAGTTAAATGATTTAATTTAATTATTGATAAATAGTGTATGATTCTGTCACACTTTTTCAGTCACTATGCATGTTAAATTTAGGCCTCTTAGAAGCATTTCCAGAACTTAGCCCCTTAATGAAAAATGTAGCCTAGGGTCTTACCTTTAAAATGCCACCCTAAACATACATTTTGGTGTAGTGTACAGTCCTGTAGGACATTTCTCCTAGGACTGGTCCTAGACTAGGGCAGAAATTATATTGGATGCCCTGGTCTCAATATTAGTCACCATGGCCCCAAATTTTGGGCACATGCATGATTATGACATACCTAGCTCCTGCCAAAAGTTAGGAATTTTTAGAGAATATTTTCCTATAGGTTTTGGTAAAATATCAAAAAATAAATAAATGACATATATGGAGTTCTACTCCTCCCCATGGCCCCATATTTTGGTGGTGGGTCAGTGGGGTCATCCTTGGTGCATGATAAAATGTTCAGCACCTTGGGTTCACTGCATGTTGGGGAAATCCACTTGCATGTGCTAGCCTATGTTTAGCCTTGGTGTGCAAATAGCAAAAATGCAAATTGGTGTATTTAGCCCAATGGTGACATGCAAGAGTCATGAAATTATTTACAGTGGTTCATTAGGGTAAATTTCATCCCTCAAACTAATGATGGAATTTTTGGAATCAAAATTCCATTTATTGGAATTTATTTTAAATATAGCTATTTTGGAGATAAAATTGGAAAATAGGATTTATTCAAGTACAAATCCAAACAACTTTGCCAAGGCATAGATAACATCACATTGGACTTAGGAAAAATATGATTCCTCTGTTTTGAAGAATTTTTGGAATAGATACCCTAAATTCCCCATTTTACCCTTATTTTGTAAATTCTTGAAATGATGGATTTATACCTCTGAAAAATTTGGAAATTTTTCTACTGTCATAAAATGTTATTATTAGTCTTGCACAAATTTCTCAGAATTTAATGGATGCATTATTTGTGTTAAAATTAGTATAATGGCATTTTGGTAAATATCTTATAATGGAATCCTATAGGCCATCTTACATTAAATGTTGATGATTCTCTGCCAATAGTCATAAATTAGTGTCCTAAAAGCTCTGTAATTTTACTGGAATTTTTGTGTAAATAATGCCTATACATCATTTGGAAAAATGGAATTTTTGTGGAATTGATATTAAATTGAAAATGATAATAAATAATTTAAGGAAAATTATGAAATTCTGTAGGCAGCAATATTTTGTCACTATACATCTCAGGAAAAATTCCCTAGGTCAGTGGATACTTAATCAAACTACTTCATGTGTAAAGTGACCTAGCATTTAAATTAAAAGAATTAATTAAAGGACTATTTGGCCAAGGAAAATTATGAGAATTCTTAGGGTAGTTCCCTTAGTCCATAACACCTTAAGATAAATATTTAGAGGCAAGATGCCTTAAGGTTTGGAAGATCCCATTTTTAGGGTAATCATAGGTCATGGTCTGCATATAACACAAATAGGTCTTGCCTTAGGTGATTACCAGGGGATTGATTATCGGCAGAAATAAGAGAGAGTTCAACATATGTAACCCTGGTGGGTAGAGTTGTCTTAGTGAGGGATTAAAGTGCAAGTCTTAGCTAGCAACTAGAGTGGGGATCGGCGGAAGACCGTCGGTTTTCCCGGTAATACCTTAAGTCACTAGGGTTGTACTAAAGCAATAAGGAGAGCTGGGGAGATACATGGGTAGTCATCAACTAAAATAAATATCCTTGCGAAAGGGAACGCTGGGCGTAATCCCAACACAGTTCCTAGTGCCCCTTGAGAGCCCTTCACAGGGAATACCGGGGGCAGTCCTGGGATTAACCTTAAATCTCTAAGTATAATAAACTGTAGACAAGAGTAGTATAATAGGTTAGGACATTGTCGTACCTTCTCGCCCGTGTGGGGTTGGAGAGATTCATGATATATGCTCACCCGTTTGGGGTTTGAGGGAGTTGGTATAAAGGCACTAATGTGCGTTCTCACCCGGGTTTGGGTTTGAGGGATTCAGGACGGGTTTTGGTCCTGCGAGCGGAAGGCTCAGTATGAATTACTTGCATGTGCATAAATATCATGGCGGGGCATGCGGTACTGGCCGTTCGTCACACCGATGGCAGTACGGTGCACCAGGCGGTTGTGGGAGTTAGAGGGGCCAGTGGGTTGTTTTACACTGCGGTCTGGAGGACGACCCCCGATAACACACATCCGACCCAACAAGACTGACGGGTTTGTCAGCAAAGTACGTACGCGAGACTCTAGAGTGCACCTTAGACGTGTACAGAGGCGTATGAGAGGGGTCTAAGGCTTGGTAGTGTGCATACCGGTCTAGAAGCGGAGACGCCCGCTCCGCTGCTGCCGTAGCCACAGCGGTGGTACCCGAGAGTGATGCTAGCTCTCAAAAAGTGGGAACTAAAGGTCTGTGATCACAGAGTCGTTGTGTGTGAGTTGCACTTGCCTGCGCATAAAATTGCATCATATCATTCATTCATATTAGGTCATACGCTTCATAGATCCTTATCATATAAATTAGTATGGGCTCTTTTATATGATAAGTTAAATTTCCTGGAAACCCTAACTTATATATTTGTATGGGCATTTATATAAGTTAGGGTACGTTTGTGATGATAGCTTAGTGGTAGCTTAGCTTATTTACTTGTTCATACTACTGTTTCTTTACTTTTCTTTACTGCACTGCTCTTACTTGTTACTCGTACCATACTTAGTACTGCTAGAATAGGATTACATTACTTATTACAGCTCTAGTTAGATATTGTCACCTGCTTCCATTTTGCTACCCCTTGTTGTCCTCCGCTTCGTCCTCCCGCTCGGTGCCTAGGAGCTGCGGGGCGAGGTGCGGAGGAAACGACTTAGTCTTTTTGACTAATGGTCGGTGACCAACTATTTTTAGGAGCCCGTGGAGATGGAGCACCAGCACGTCGAGGAGGCAGGACATGAGGAGCAGATACCGCTTCAGCAGGCTACTACCACTACTGTGCGTCCTCAGGTGGGACGAGTCTTGATGTTCTAGTGTAGCTTCCGCATTTATGATTTTGTGAGAGAGAGATTTGATGTACTGGGCATAAGCCCTTTTTACTCTTTCATTGGTACTATATTGTGGACTATTATGTTGTACTATTCATCTCTTTTTCATGATTGTACTGTGGCTTGTGGACTGGTATTTTTATATATACAGTTTTACTTCTTTCTTCTCATATTGACCTACAGGTTTATGAGAGTACTAGCCGGCAGAATCGGCGTGTTGCAGTGTCGACTAACCCGTGAGTTAGTGCCACCGTGAGACGGCACATAAATGGTCCACAAAGTACAATTTGTAAAGTCACATAAATGGTCCACAAAGTACAATTTGTTAGGCCAATTCTGCTTTAACCTTACCTTTATGCAACCTCCACAGGTCGCAGCGCCGCAAAATGTGGCTCCTCCCCCTCCAGCTGCCACTCCATTCCTACATACGGAGATGGGGCAGACCCTGACGGCGATTTTGGATGCCTTTAGAGCCCAGCAAGTCCCGGCTCCACAGCCAAATCCGGGGTCGAGCTGGCTGAGCGCATTCAAGAGCCTGTCCCCACCGACGTACCGCGGGACAGAGGATGCGGTGAAGACAGAAGAATGGCTGGAGGCCATACACGAGATCTTAGCGGGCATCAGCTGCCCAGTCGGCCAGGCAGTACCTCTAGCCACCTCTGTGCTAGAGGCCCACGCGAAGAGATGGTGGAAGTCAGTCCGGGAGTCTACTTATGCGGACTTTGAGCTGTCAGAGATATCTTGGGAAGAGTTTGGTGATGTGTTTCTGGAGCACTTCGTCTCTGCTACAGACAGAGATGCTTTGGAGGAGAGGTTTTTGAACCTCAAGCAGGGGACCAGATCAGTGATAGAGTACCAGAGAGAGTTCTCCCACTTGGCCAGGTTCGCGGGGATTCAGGACACCGATGATAGGAGGTATGCAAAGAGGTTCTACCGGGGCCTCAGGGATGATCTGAGGCAGGCTCTGTTATTCATTTCTCATGGCACATCCAGGCAGATCATCGAGATGGCGAAGAAGCTGGAGGCTGACCAGCTGATGGTGCGAGCCGGAGGAAAGAGACCATTTGACGGATTGACATCAGGTGAGAGCAGTAGGGGCTCTCAGAGAGGCAGGACCATTGGATACAGGAGGGGTGGGGGACGTCGTCGTCCCAACTTCAGGCAGGAGCAGGGGCCTCCTCCAGCATTGGCTCCCCCACCTCTACAGATACATGATCCGAGGAGACAGGATGACCGAGGCCACCGACAAGTGGTTTGTTACGGATGCCGCCAGCCTGGGCACATCAGATCGGAGTGCCCGCACCGATTCCATCCCCCTCCTCCTCCACCTCCAGTGGCCCCTGTACAGCAGGGCCGAGGACGAGGCCGAGGACGAGGCCGAGGTCGGGGATATCACGGCAGGAGGCGCGAGCAGGAGCAGATATACGCCTTGGACCTCACAGAGCCGAGGAATCCAGAGGAGGTTATCACAGGTACTTGGAGTCAATTATGAATTTTCTTGAATTTCCAATGATATATATTTAGTACCTGGAACTATAGAATAACAATTAACTTTCACGTAAACAAACCTCAGGCATAGTTATGATCAGCGGCAAGCCCGCTCATACTCTTTTCGACATGGGTGCTTCACACTCGTTCGTATCCGAGGCCTTCATCGACGGACTCGAAGGCGTGGAGAGGTTCCCTGGACTAGAGATGAGGGTACGTCTACCCGATGGGTCGGAGCTGCGGACCACTGCACATTGCGACATGGAGGCCGAGATTGGCGGCAAGGCATTTGAGGCGCCGGCGACCATTCTGAAGCTGCAGGACTTTGATTTGATCTTGGGCATGGCCTGATTGCATTGGAACCATGCCCAGATAGATTGCCCGTCCAGGAGGATCACGCTAAGACATGGCGACTCTCATGTTATCGTTGAAGGTATCCAGCCTATCTGCCATCTACTGTTATCTTCTATACAGGCTGTGAAGGCCCATGAGCAGGGTGAAGAAGTCTATATTGTCTGCTTCGAGATGGTGGGAACAGAGGCGACTATCTTAGATATTCCGGTGGTTCGGGATTTCGCCGACGTATTCCCGGAGAAATTGCCCGGGCTACCGCCTGCTAGAGATTTGGATTTCAGGATTCAGCTAGTACCGGGAGCGAAGCCGGTGTCCCGGGCACCCTACAGGATGGCTCCTAGGGAGTTAGCAGAGTTCATGACTCAACTACAGGAGCTAGTCGAGTCAGGATTTGTGCGGCCTAGTTCATCGCCATGGGGAGCGCCAGTTCTATTTGTGAAGAAAAAGGACGGATCACTGCGATTATGTATAGATTACCGGGAGCTGAACCGGTTGACGGTCCGCAACACCTATCCTCTGCCTCGGATAGATGAGTTATTTGACCAGCTACAGGGAGCATTCTGGTTCTCCAAGTTAGATTTGCGATCCGGCTACTATCAACTCCGTATCAGGGAAGAGGACATACCGAAGACGGCTTTCAGCTCGCGCTATGGATTATACGAATTCACGGTGATGCCTTTTGGACTCACGAATGCTCCTGCTGCATTCATGAGTCTAATGAACCGTGTTTTCGAGCCTTTCTTAGACCGCTTCGTGATTGTATTCATCGACGACATCCTTATTTATTCTCGGACTCAGGAGGAGCATACGGAGCACTTGGCACAGGTCTTGCAGAGGCTGAGGGAGACCCAGATGTACGCAAAATTTTCAAAGTGCCAGTTCTGGTTGCAGGAGGTGGCATTCCTGGGGCACACGATCAGTGGGGCTGGGTTAGCTGTGGACCCGGCCAAGATAGAGACAGTGAGGGATTGGCCACAGCCGAAGACCGCTTCTGACATCCGCAGTTTCTTGGGACTAGCAGGGTATTACCGCAAGTTCGTGGAGGGGTTCTCGAGGATAGCACTCCCCCTCACGTCCTTGACGAAGAAGGAAGCAGATTTTGTTTGGTCAGAACGGTGTGAGACTGCTTTTCAGGAGCTGAAGGACCGACTCATCTCATCCCCCATTCTTGCGCTTCCATCCGAGAGCGAAGGATTCCAGATCTACATGGACGCCTCTTACCAGGGGATGGGTGCAGTCCTGATGCAGCATGGACACGTTATTGCTTATGCTTCGAGACAGTTGAAGAAGCATGAGCATAACTATCCAGTACATGATCTAGAGCTCGGGGCTGTGGTTTTCGCCCTAAAGATATGGAGACATTATTTATACGGGATTCATTGTGACATCTTTTCAGATCATAAGAATCTCAAGTATATCGATACGCAGAAGGACCTAAACCTGAGACAGAGGAGGTGGCTGGAGTTCCTCTGTGATTATGATTACAAGATCCACTATCACCCGGGGAAAGCGAACACAGTTGCGGATGCTTTGAGCAGGAGGGCCGGCACTTCTGGACCGGAGCCCCGATTGATGTCTTTAGAGCTGCTACAGATGATGGAGGACATGCACATCACCATGGTGTCCGAGACCGAGCCAGTCGTATATAGAGAGTATTTGAGCTCAGTGATCAGCGGCAATGATATACAGGAGCGCATCCGAGCACATCAGAGGCTGGATGCTGCGTTACAGCCGATTTTCAGTGCCTTAGAGAGGGGCAGGGTCGAGGACTACATGCTACAGGATGATCTTCTTAGGTTCCGGGGACGCATCTACATACCAGTAGGAGGCAGTATCCGGGAGGACATACTCCGAGAGGCACATTGCTCGAGATATTCAGTGCACCCCGACATCACCAAGATGTGAGCAGATTTGCGGAGATCTATGTATTGGCCCGGGATGAAGAGGGAGATCACGGATTTTGTGACCCATTGCGAGACCTGCCAGCGTGTGAAGGCGGAATGCAAGAGCCCGGGAGGTTTACTACAGCCACTGCCAGTTCTAGAGTGGAAGTTCGAGGACATTACTATGGACTTTGTACACGGATTGCCTCGCTCCGACTCTGGGCATGATTCTATATGGGTTATAGTGGACAGATTGACCAAGGTAGCGCGGTTTATTCCAGTTCGGAAGGATGCACCAGTTGCAGTCCTGGTGAGACTATTTGTGGAGCAGTACATCAGATATCATGGTATCCCCAGGACTATTGTTTCGGACCATGATGGTCGGTTCACTTCGAGCGAGTGGAGGGCCGTGCATGCTTATTTGGGATCTCGACTTACCTTTAGTACCGCCTTCCACCCGCAGACCGACGGACAGACCGAGCGGACCATCCGGACCATGGAGGACCTGCTCAGATTATACATATTGGATACGGGGAGGCCTTGGGAGAGGCTGCTGCCATTGATCGAGTTCTCGTATAATAACAGCCACCAGACTAGCATCAGGATGGCTCCTTACGAGGCACTTTATGGGAGGAGATGCCGGACACCACTATCATGGGTACAGGATGTGGATACCAGGGGCTCTGGGAACTGATTATATAGAGGACACTGAGGCTCAGATTCGATTGATCAGGGATCGGCTACTGGAGGCCCAGAGCAGGCAGGCAAAGTATTATGATGCTCGGCACCGGCAGGTGGAGTTCCAGGCTGGAGACAGGGTGTTCTTGAAGATACGTCCAGTACACGGCGTTTCTCGGGTGCGGAGGCACAAGAAGCTCAGTCCACGATACATGGGGCCATACCTGATCCTGGAGCGGATCGGCCCCTTGGCTTACCGACTGCAGCTGCCACCGGAGTTGGGTGCATTACATGACGTCTTCCATGTCTCTTCCTTGCGAAGAGCTCTCCTTCGGCCGGAGCAGCACATCACTACTACAGCCGGACCGGTAGAGCCTGACAGATCAGTGAGATTGGAGCCGATCCGGATTGACGATACAGCCATCCGAGTGTTGCGGAATAAGAAGGTCCCTCTTTTGAAGGTGTTGTGGTCCAACCATGGACGAGAGGAGCACACTTGGGAGCCGAGAGATCTGATGCTGGAGCAACACCCGGAGCTATTCGCATCAGGTATATTTAAGTTATGTCTTTAAAATTCTTGATGATTCTTGCAATTAGAACCCCGTAGACCCGAACTTAAATTTCGGGGATGAAATTATTTTCTTGTTTATTGGAATTTGTAACATCACATGTTACTTCTGGACCCCTCAACTTAGATTGGGTTAGGCATGGGGTGAGATTTGAGGAGATCAACTAGGTTTGACCCTAGGTAGTGGGTGGTAGCCATGTGGGGCCCACTATAAGACCTTAGTCAAACTAGGTCAAACTAGCCTAAGTGGGGACCCTAACCACACCATGACCCCACCACATTGCCCTAACCCTAAAGACAATCTAAGTGGACCCTAGGGTATGTCACTGGGTCAACATTTTGACCTCAATTGACCAAAGTCAACCTTGGGCTTAATTTGATCAAACCCACACCCATAGGCCTAATTAACCTAAGTGGGGCACCCCCTTGACCCAAACCAAGTTGGGTGGTGCCACTAGACCTATTTCCACCAAGTGGGGTCAGTCCACCCACCATGGTTGACCAGTCAACCCCAAAAGTCAATTTGGTCAACAATTTGACCTAAGGAATGAAATGAAGGCCAAGTCATTTCCCCTTGGACCAAGCCCACCAAAATTGGCCCATAGTCAGCCCAAGTGAACAAGACCAGTCCTACCCCTCTAAATCAGGAGAGAGAATACATGCAAGGGGGTAAAATTGGAATTTTTAGGAGAAGAGGAGAGAGAAAGAGGAATGAAGGAAATGGTGGCCACATGGCCACCCCATCAGCTGACTTAGGCTGCCCAAAACCAGGTGGCCGGCCTCCCCTCTTTATTTCCAGCAGAATACCAGAGCTGAGAGCCACATGGCAGCTGGGTGAAACCTCGAAAGCTCAAAACCGAGCTAATATTGGAGTTAACTCCACTTATAGCCCACCTCAGTCCAAACAGAGCTCACCATTAGCTTCAGAAGGCCGAGAGGAGTGGAATTCGACTGCTTAATCATGGAGAACGGTGGAGAATTGAGCTTTCGGGGTGGAGCTCGCCGGCGCACCACCACCACGGCAAACCGCCGCCTGACCCGCAGCCAAGCCCCGATTCAGGTGCGTTTCACCTCACCTCTTCCCGTACTAACTTTCTAGATCGATCTAGGGAGATATCGGGCTCAATCGAGCCCGATGCCATGAGAGGAAATGGAGAAAATCGAGCTTTTCTTTTCTTGCTCGGGTTCGCCGGAGGAGCCAACTCCGGCGGCCCCACCGCCGGGAAACGCTAGCCCCCACCTTAACGAAGGTGGTGGCGATATCCGCCGGCGGTGGTGGTGGCTCAGCTGGCCGGAAATCGCCGGCAAAGTCGCTCCAGGTCGGCTCGATCTCAGCCGTTGGCTGGAGGTAGACGATGACCAGAACCCGTCGGATAGGCTTCAAGATTCGTGCAAACAGTTAAATGATTTAATTTAATTATTGATAAATAGTGTATGATTCTGTCACACTTTTTCAGTCACTATGCATGTTAAATTTAGGCCTCTTAGAGGCATTTCCAGAATTTAGCCCCTTAATGAAAAATGTAGCCTAGGGTCTTACCTTTAAAATGCCTCCCTAAACATACATTTTGGTGTGGTGTACAATCCTGTAGGACATTTCTCCTAAGACTGGTCCAAGACTAGGGCAGAAATTATATTGGATGCCCTGGTCTCAATATTAGTCACCATGGCCCCAAATTTTGGGCACATGCATGATTAGGACATACCTAGCTCCTGCCAAAATTTAGGAATTTTTAGAGAATATTTTCCTATAGTTTTTGGTAAAATATCAAAATATAAATAAATGACATATATGGAGTTCTACTCCTCCCCATGGCCCAATATTTTGGTGGTGGGTCAGTGGGGTCATCCTTGGTGCATGATAAAATTTTCAGCACCTTGGGTTCACTGCATGTTGGGGAAATCCACTTGCATATGCTAGCCTATGTTTAGCCTTGTTGTGCAAATAGCAAAAATGCAAATTGGTGTATTTAGCCCTATGGTGACATGCAAGAGTCATGAAATTATTTACAGTGGTTCATTAGGGTAAATTTCATCCCTCAAACTAATGATGGAATTTTTGGAATCAAAATTCCATTTATTGGAATTTATTTTAAATATAGCTATTTTGGAGATAAAATTGGAAAATAGGATTTATTCAAGTACAAATCCAAACAACTTTGCCAAGGCATAGATAACATCACATTTGACTTAGGAAAAATATGATTCCTCTGTTTTGAAGAATTTTTGGAATAGATACCCTAAATTCCCCATTTTACCCTTATTTTGTAAATTCTTGAAATGATGGATTTATACCTCTGAAAAATTTGGAAGTTTTTCTACTATTATAAAATGTTATTATTAGTCTTGCACAAATTTCTCAGAATTTAATGGATGCATTATTTGTGTTAAAATTAGTATAATGGCATTTTGGTAAATATCTTATAATGGAATCCTATAGGCCATCTTACATTAAATGTTGATGATTCTCTGCCAATAGTCATAAATTAGTGTCCTAAAAGCTCTGTAATTTTTCTGGAATTTTTGTGTAAATAATGCCTATACATCATTTGGAAAAATGGAATTTTTGTGGAATTGATATTAAATTGAAAATGATAATAAATAATTTAAGGAAAATTATGAAATTCTGTAGGCAGCAATATTTTGTCACTATACATCTCAGGAAAAATTCCCTAGGTCAGTGGATACTTAATCAAACTACTTCATGTGTAAAGTGACCTAGCATTTAAATTAGAAGAATTAATTAAAGGACTATTTGGCCAGGAAAATTATGAGAATTCTTAGGGTAGTTCCCTTAGTCCATAACACCTTAAGATAAATATTTAGAGGCAAGATACCTTAAGGTTTGGAAGATCTCATTTTTAGGGTAATCATAGGTCATGGTGTGCATATAACACAAATAGGTCTTGCCTTAGGTGATTACCAGGGGATTGATTATCGGCAGAAATAAGAGAGATTTCAACATATGTAACCCTGGTGGGTAGAGTTGTCTTAGTGAGGGATTAAAGTGCAAGTCTTAGCTAGCAACTGGAGTGGGGATCGACGGAAGACCGTCGGTTTTCCCGGTAATACCTTAAGTCACTAGGGTTGTACTAATGCAATAAGGAGAGCTGGGGAGATACATGGGTATCCATCAACTAAAATAAATATCCTTGCGAAAGGGAACGCTGGGCGTAATCCCAACACAGTTCCTAGTGCCCCTTGAGAGCCCTTCACAGGGAATACCGGGGGCAGTCCTGGGATTAACCTTAAATCTCTAAGTATAATAAACTGTAGACAAGAGTAGTATAATAGATTAGGACATTGTCGTACCTTCTCGCCCGTGTGGGGTTGGAGAGATTCATGATATATGCTCACCCGTTTGGGGTTTGAGGGAGTTGGTATAAAGGCATTAATGTGCGTTCTCACCCGGGTTTGGGTTTGAGGGATTCAGGACGAGTTTTGGTCCTGCGAGCGGAAGGCTCGGTATGAATTACTTGCATGTGCATAAATATCGTGGCGGGGCATGCGGTACTGGCCGTTCGTCACACCGATGACAGTACGGTGCACCAGGCGGTTGTGGGAGTTAGAGGGGCCAGTGGGTTGTTTTACACTGCGGTCTGGAGGACGACCCCCGATAACACACATCTGACCCAACAAGACTGACGGGTTTGTCAGCAAAGTACGTACGCGAGACTCTAGAGTGCACCTTGGATGTGTACAGAGGCGTATGAGAGGGGTCTAAGGCTTGGTAGTGTGCATACCAGTCTAGAAGCGGAGACGCCCGCTCCGCTGCTGCCGTAGCCACAGCGGTGGTACCCGAGAGTGATGCTAGCTCTCAAAAAGTGGGAACTAAAGGTCTGTGATCACAGAGTCGTTGTGTGTGAGTTGCACTTGCCTGCGCATACCTGCGCATAAAATTGCATCATATCATTCATTCATATTAGGTCATACGCTTCATAGATCCTTATCATATAAATTAGTATGGGCTCTTTTATATGATAAGTTAAATTTCCTGGAAACCCTAACTTATATATTTGTATGAGCATTTATATAAGTTAGGGTACGTTTGTGATGATAGCTTAGTGGTAGCTTAGCTTATTTACTTGTTCATACTACTGCTTCTTTACTTTTCTTTACTGCACTGCTCTTACTTGTTACTCGTACCATACTTAGTACTGCTAGAATAGGATTACATTACTTATTATAGCTCTAGTTAGATATTGTCACCTGCTTCCATTTTGCTACCCCTTGTTGTCCTCCGCTTCGTCCTCCCGCTCGGTGCCTAGGAGCTGTGGGGCGAGGTGCGGAGGAAACGACTTAGTATTTTTGACTAATGGTCGGTGACCAACTATTTTTAGGAGCCCGTGGAGATGGAGCAGCAGCACGTCGAGGAGGCAGGACATGAGGAGCAGATACCGCTTCAGCAGGCTACTACCACTACTGTGCGTCCTCAGGTGGGACGAGTCTTGATGTTCTAGTGTAGCTTCCGCATTTATGATTTTGTGAGAGAGAGATTTGATGTACTGGGCATAAGCCCTTTTTACTCTTTCATTGGTACTATATTGTGGACTATTATGTTGTACTATTCATCTCTTTTTCATGATTGTACTGTGGCTTGTAGACTAGTATTTTTACATATACAGTTTTACTTCTTTCTTCTCATATTGGCCTACAGGTTTATGATCGTACTAGCCGGCAGAATCGGCGTGTTGCGGTGTCGACTAACCCGTGAGTTAGTGCCACCGTAAGACGGCGGTTCTGGGCATAAGACCCGGTAGCCCTCCTTGGTAAGGGGGAGGGGGGTCTTACAGCTTCCATCTAGCTTCCAGCTACTATAGGTTGACGACTCAAGGCATCATCAACCTAGTTGTCCTTGACGGGGTGGTATGGGAGGGCAAAATTGTAATTACAAAGAAATTCTAACCACCATACTCAATGAAGTCCTGAGAGACAAAAGAGTGAATGGCTCTAGTATCAAATAACATTTTTGCGGGATGACCATCCACCAAAAGTAAACCTGGAAGGATATATATACTATAAACATGCAGTTTACGATATATATATGATAGGATGTAGCCTCCTACTAGATACTACCACCATACTCAACAGAGATGCCCAAAATATATACTTATAACTACGTCTGGTGTAGGTCTATATTGGATATCTAAAGTGTACACCTCAAGTGGTGTTGCGCTGCCCTGCCTGGGCTGGTCCCTCCTGTTTGCAGGCCGGCCTTTGTGAACTCCTCATCCTTGCCCTCTAACTGCACCTCCTTGTACAGCTCCTAAACCAGGTCTCGTTGCGGCCTAGGGGCAGAAGGCTCTAATGTTACATGGCTGTTGGTAGAGAAAATAGTTTCCTGTGAAAGGATCATCTCATCATACTGTAGTTGCGGGTTGCTGGTTATGGTACTGGTCGGGGTGTTGGGGTGGAGATACCTAAAGAGGTTGTGGGGCTGTACTGTCGTCGGGTAACAACCCCTCTCTCTCGTCCTCGGGCTCGGGGAACCTCTACATATCCCCTCTGCTGCTGGGCAACCATCCTCTGGTCCATCTCTAGAGCGACAGCATGGGTAGTAATCATACTAATGGTCGATTTGAAATCATGATCAAGGCCTGTCACAAGTTGTCGCACAATCCTCGGTAGAATCTGGCGATTCTATCCCTGTTTGTAGTCACAAGGGTTTCCGCGAAGTGGGCTAGGTGTTTGAACTCGCACTGATACTCTGACACGGTCATCTCTTCCTATCGTATATGAAGGAACCACTCTTATAATGTGTCTCGATCGGCGTCAGAAATGAAGTGCTCCAAAAATGCATCAAAAAACTCTCCCCATAGGATAACACTGAGTAGTCATTCTTTGAATATGGAGCGGCTAGCTACCCTCCACCAATCTCTTGTGTATCCCTCCAACAAAGTCACTACTAGGGGTACTACGACAACTGCAAGATACATCATCCCCACCAGTAACTCTGCAACCCTCTATACCCACTATTTTGCATGCATGGCAAACTCGGTGCCTCGAAACGTAGTGGGCATCAGCCCCCAGAAGGTCATTAGAAGATCTGTGGGCACAGTCAGCTGCTGAGGTGGTTGCGTGATAGCAGCCTAGAAGGTGTTAAGTAGTGTTGTCAGTGTCCACCCCAAGTCTGTCTCGACAAGCGGAACTATAGCTGGAACAATTGGGTCTGATGGTGGAGTAAAGAGGTGGTATTAGTCTCTGTAAGAGAATCTCCCATTATTGGACTCTAGTATCTAGAAAAGTAACAAAGCAGAGGTTAGCAATTTACAAAGTAAGGGAATTTGCAAAATATTGGCCGAAGAGGAAACAAAGTGCTTGCAGGTTTGCTACCGTGTAGTCTAGAATCTTAAAACCTCTATCATAAGAGTCCGCCATGCTTCCGCTGTGTGAAGGAAGTATCCTGAGACTGCTCCACATTGATAGATCGGCAATGCTCTGATCCCATTGTAAGACTCCTCTCCCCCCAACACAAGGCTGGGTGGGGTGGGGGAGGGTTTATGGCCCAAGACAACCACCCAGCGCTTCCCAAGTGGCAACGACCCACCCTCAAAGCGCTGAATAATCATCTTGTTAGACAAGGAGCACAACATATCACATTAGAACACAATGTGAAAGCAATCACAAAAAACCAACCCGATATATATATGTATAAGCAAAAGTTCATAGCCAACTATGCTCTAAAGACTCATGTCTCGAAAGATGGGACATGAGACGGGCACATCAGCTCGGGCATGCTCAAAGGTAGGCATGCTCTCATGTGGGCGTTGGTGCTCGTGTCGTGTCGTTTCCTAAAAGTGTGTACAGCAACACATTAGTCAACGATTAAGTGGATGCACACCTCCTCCTCAAGGACCCTAGCCCGAGGATGAGAGTGAGTACCAAAAACCCAAAATAGTCGAAGCAATAAAAGAGTTAGTAGCATTATGTATATAACAGGTAAAAAGCTCGAAGCACTGAGTAGATATAGTATTAATAACCGAAGTGCGGCATTTATATAAGCAGTTATCAAGCAAGCTTCTTTAGCATAAGCAGGTGTTCGCAACCTGCATTATCTTCTTTTGTCGACATAGTTTGGACCGCTTCTCTTTAGGACTATAAGCAAAAAATCAACTGAACCGCCAAACCGAACCAAACCAAACGGTTTGGTTCGATTTCAGTAGGCCTCGGTTCGGTCACAGTTTTGATTTTAGAAAAAACCATATGGCTCGGTTCAATTCATTGTTTTGCATGTCAAACCAAACTGAGTCGAACCAAGACAACCACCCAGCGCTTCCCAAGTGGCAACGACCCACCCTCAAAGCGCTGAATAATCGTCTTGTTAGACAAGGAGCACAACACATCACATTAGAACATAATGTGAAAGCAATCACAAAAAACCAACGCGATATATATATATATATATATATATATATATATATATATATATATATATATATATATATATCTTTATTACATTAAAAAGAAGTATCAATTACATGTCCATGGCAAGGTAAAAGAGACATTGGATTAATCACGACCGTTGAATATAAACCAAACATTTGACCGCAACCGTTGCTCGCAACAATGAATCAGGACCGTTCATATTTTTTCTTAGGTCTCCTAAACCTATATAGGGTCTCTCGAATTTATATTTTTTATAGGGCACCCTACAACCCATCAGCTCAGCCCAAAATCAAGCCTAAAATCCGGCAAATGCTAGCCCATCAAGTTTCGGCCCGCACGCCCGCCAGACAAAACCCATAGCCCAGCCAATTTCGGCCCACCGGCCAGCCCAGCACACCAACTTATCATCCAAAAGAGATCAACCTATATGAGGCCGAAACATCCCACCGAACTGCCGGTGTGGGACTAAATCCCGCATGGGATTAATCCCCAAGCGGGATTAATCCCGCCTAAGAAGGCGGGATTTAATCCCGCCTGCTTAGGCGGGATTAAATCCCGCCTAAGTTAGGCGGAATTAATCCCGCCTGCTTAGGCGGGATTAAATCCCGCCTAAGTATAGGCGGGATTTAATCCCGCCTAAGCAGGCGGGGATTAATCCCGCCAGTTTAGGCGGGATTTAATCCCGCCTAAGTTAGGCGGGATTTAATCCCGCCTATACTTAGGCGGGATTTAATCCCGCCTTTTTTTTAAATAATTTTAAAATATTTATGAAATATTTTAAAATATTATATTTTTTAAATACTTTTAAATTATAATTAAATATTATATTTTTAAAATATTTAAAAAATATAATTAAATATTACATTTTTAAATATAATTAAATGTTATATATTTTTAAATATTTTTTGCGGGGCGGGCGCAATATTAAACTTTTTAAATCCCGCTGGGGGGCGGGCGACGCCCACTGGGGGGAGGGCGAAGCCAGCGTCGGCGGCCGGGTACTGTGGCGCGTGGCCATCGGGCCGTAGGCCCGTGCCTGTCACTCGTATATATATATATATATATATATATATATATATATATATATATATATATATATATATATATATATATATATATATATATATATATATATATATATATATATATATGAACATCTTCCCACGGGCTACGCCCGTGCTCAATGCTCTCGGGCGGCCTTCGGCCGCATCCAGGCGGGAAACTTGCAGACGCCTCGACACGGGCTTCGCCCGTGTTCGATGCGTCTGCAAGTTGCACCTGCATCAAAGCGGGTTATGTCCGCAACATATACATATGAGTACTCAAAATGATCGTAAAAATTATACATTAATATTACAATATTTATATTGTAAAAAAATATTATTTGACGTAAAATATTATTTTCGCTCACACTTTCTCTTCCTATCCCTCCCTCTCTCTAGCTCTCTCTCCCTCACACCTCCTCCTCAAGGACCCTAGCCCGAGGATGAGAGTGAGTACCAAAACCCCAAAATAGTTAAAGCAATAAAAGAGTTAGTAGCATTATGTATATAACAGGTAGGGGTGCAAACGAGTCGAGGTCAAGTCGAGCTTGACAAAATTTCCAAGCTCGAGCTTTTCATTTCGAGCTCGAGCTCGACGAGCTCATTTTTCTCACCTCGAGCTCGAGCTCAAGGCCAACTTTTCGAGCTCGAGTTCGAGTTCGAGCTCGAAGTGCTCGCGATCTTTTTAGCTCATGAGCATTATTTTATTATTTTTCTTATTATTTTTTTATTTTTTTTAAAAAAATGTATAAATAAAAAGCTCACGGGCCGGCTCGCGAGCTCATGAACAACATTAGATGAGCTCGAGCTCGACTCGTAATCGAGCTCGAGCGCGTCGAGCTCGAGCTCGACAGGCTCGAGCTAGAGTCGAGCTTTTTTCGAGCCGGCTCATCGAGATTTCGAGCCGGCTCAACTCAACTTGCACCCCTAATAACAGGTAAAAAGCTTGAAGCACTGAGTAGATATAGTATTAATAACCGAAGTGCGGCATTTATATAAGCAGTTATCAAGCAAGCTTCATTAGCACAAGCAGGTGTTCACAACTTGCATTATCTCCTTCTATCGACATAGTTTGAACCGTTTCCCTTTAGGACTATAAGCAAAAAATCAACCGAACCGCCAAACCGAACCAAACCAAACGGTTTGGTTCGATTTCAGTAGGCCTCGGTTCGGTCAAGGTTTTGATTTTAGAAAAACTATATGGCTCGGTTCAATTCATTGTTTTGCATGTCAAACCAAACTGAGTCGAATCAAGACAACCACCCAGCACTTCCCAAGTGGCAACGACCCACCCTCAAAGCGCTAAATAATCGTCTTGTTAGACAAGGAGCACAACACATCACATTAGAACACAATGTGAAAGCAATCACAAAAAACCAACCGGATATATATATATATATATATATACTAGCATCTTCGAACGGGCTCCGCCCGTTCTCGATGCGTCGCTGCGGGCTTCGCCCGCAATCAAGCGGGCTTTGCCCGCTTGACCTCCCGGCGGGCTTCGCCCGCTCCCCGCATCTTCGAACGGGCTCCGCCCATTCTCGATGCATCGCTGCGGGCTACGCCCGCAATCAAGCCCGCCCGCTTGGCATTTAAGCGGGCTTCGCCCTCCCCCCTCCCGGCGGGCTTCGCCCGCCCGCCCAACTTTTAATAAAAATTTTTATATAAATTTTAATAAAAATTTTAATAAAAATTTAATAATTTTATAAAAAATACTTATTATAATTTCAAAATAATTAATTAATTAATTATATAATTAATAAAAAAATGAAAAAAAAAAAACGAAAATCCCCCTCCCCCGCCTCGGCCTGCTCACGCAGGCGGTCTCCCCCCCGCCGCCGGCGGCTCCGCCGCCGGCTGCCTGCCCGGCGCCCCCCGGCGAGTTCGCCGGCCTCCGGCGAACCCGCCGGGGGTTGTCCGGCGGCGAGCGGGCAGGGCCACCGCCGGCGGTGGCCCTGCCCGTGAGCTCCAAAACTGGAGCTCACGGGCAGGGCCACCGCCGGCGGTGGCCCTGCCCGCTCGCCGCCGGACAACCCCCGGCGGGTTCGCCGGAGGCCGGCGAACCCGCCGGTGGGCGGCGGGCAGGCCGCCGGCGGCTCCGCCGGCGGCGGCGGGGGGGGGGGGGGAGACCGTGAGGGGCGGGATGCGGGAAAGGGGGGTATCGGGGGAAAATATGAAGTGAACAGTAACTTTTTTTTTTTTTGCAGGCCACTGCTTTGAATCCAACGGTTCCTATTTGCTGTAGTTTGATCGGACGGTCCAGATCCGTTTCATGGTGTGATCCAAATATGCATATTGTATTACATAATAAAGATATACTATATTAAAAAGAAGTATGGTGGTCTGCCTAAATAAAAATTCATTGAATAATTTTTAGCCTTGGATGTAAGGCACTCTGGCCTGCAAATAAATTTTCATTAAAAAATTTCCCCACTAGCATCCGTAAAAAACCTGATCGCCATTTTGATCTTCTCCCTCGCCCTGCCCGAATGGATCCACTCCCTCTCTTCTGCACTGGGCCCCTTTCACCGCAGATACATCTCCTCTCCCGCTGCCATTTCTCAACTCCATACCAGGCGACGACCTTGCTTCTCCTCGCGTACGCCTCCTCTTCACTCCTGGAATCCGACGACGTTGCTCTCGCTCTCCTGCTCGAAAGATCTGACATAACCTCTGCACCTTCTCCAATCCTTCTTCTCTGTTAATTTCTTTTATTTTTATCTCAGATGGATCCACGATCCTCTACCTCAGATGGATCCGCTAATAATCATTTTGCTTTATTTGAAACGGCTGCAATGTTTTGTTTTCGAATTCCAAAATTTGAAACCTCTATCTCTGAAGTTTTCATCATCCTCTACCACCAAAGAAATGATTTCATCTTCGTATACAATGTTCTGTTTTTTTACTCTCTCTCTCTCTCTCTCAGGATTTATATTTGATGGAATTTGATTTGTAAATGATTTTTCAAATACATCAACTTAAGTTCGCTACCAACTACTCAGTCTACTGGTTTGTAAATGATTTACCAAGGTCATTTGACCCAATAATGCAGAAAAAAGTTCCCCTCATTTCTTCTGGACTTCTATCCAATTACTTAACCAATGCACACAGGCTGTTTGGTCAATTGGCCCAATAAACAGCAAATCTTTCCAGAAGTAAAACAACGCAACACTAAAATCAAATATGCACTCACATAGGCTGGAACTCGTGACGTTGCACTCACATAGGGCCGGAGGCCCGTGCTATTGGCCAAAGGGGGCCTCGCCCGCTGGGGGGGTGCTAGCCCAGGTGCTGTTTTCTACTTGACAGAAAACTACTGCTTTTCCGTTTTCTTATATTCTGCTCCTTCATCTCCGATAACTTCTTTGATTTTTTTATCGTTTGGTTTTCTTCTACGACTGCAGGAAAAACTACTACTTTTGGGTTGGTTTGCTGCTGTGATTAGAGGGAAGACTGCTGATTGTTGGTTTTCTGCTTCTCCCATCCTTCATCTTCAGTAAACTGTTACTTTCCATTTACTTTATCTTACTTTGCTGTTGATGGGTCTTTTCATTATGCATTTACATTCAATTTGTTAATATTATGCAACTCATCAGATCCCTTGCCTCATATGATTTCAGTAAATAGTCGGCAGATATAAGAAGAACAAGTTGAAATAAATGGTTCCTCTGCTTAATTCCATTTCATATTGTTATTTACTAAGGCCGTACCTATTGTCATAAATTGAATATAAAGAGGGAACCTCCTTTCAAATGGAAGAGTGTTCTATACCGATCCTCTTATCTTCAACTGAAAGAATAGATCCATCTACATCTGTTAATTCATTCAAAAACAAGCTTTCCCTTGGTGCATTGGTTGGCATGTTTACTCTACAGTTATAGTGGTTTGCAATGTATTCATCAACATAAATACGATATTTGTTCTGTGAAAATGGAAAATATACCTTCATTTCATGAACAAAGTTTGCATATTTATGTCTATAGGTCATGGAAGTTAGTAAAAAGTAGATGAAATTTAAAAATCAAAGATGAAGTAGATGAATATAATAATCGGCGAGGGGCGGGTGAAGAAGTCTAGGGCGGGCGAAGCCCGCCGTTGCCGGCAGGGTACTATCGCGGTTCGCCATACGGGTGGAGCCCCGTGTCGGACACTATATATATATATATATATATATATATATATATATATATATATATATATATATATATATATTATTATTAAAGAGAGAGGAGAGGAGAGTGTGAGGGAGAGAGAGCTAGAGAGAGGGAGGGATAGGAAGAGAAAGAGGGATCGAAAATAATATTTTACGTCAAATAATAATTTTTTTACAATATAAATATTGTAATATTAATGTATAATTTTTACGATCATTTTGAGTACTCATATGTATATGTTGCGGACATAATCCGCTTTGATGCAGGCGCAACTTGCAGACACATCGAACACGGGCGATGCCCGTGTCGAGGCGTCTGCAAGTTTCCCACCTGGATGCGGCCGAAGGCCGTTCGAGAGCATCGAGCATGGGCGTACCTCCAGCAAAAGTTGTAAAAGTTTATAGAGAGCACAATACTCTATTCACCCCCCCTAGAGTATTTCAGATCTAACATGCACTTTCAATTGGTATCAGAGGGAGGTTGGTTAAACTATCACACCTTAAGAGGTTAATTGGTTGTACAGGCTAACACCTGAACCATAAATATCCCTCTTGTTAGATCTGATTGTTTTGTTTCCTTTATTAGATTTATCTCTTCACATAAATGGCTCAAAACAAAGATTATGCAAGCATCATACCTCCAGTATGCAATCTTAACAGATTTGCCATCTGGAAGGCAAAAATCAAACTGTACAAGAATTCTATTGATGAAGATATTTTCTCTTCCATCTTGACAGGAGTACCTCCAGCACCTGCAGCTTCTACAAGCACCTCTACAAACATGACTGCAGTACCTCCTCCAGAGAATAATGATGCTTACAAGAAAGCCAAAATTGCAGATGCAAGAGCAATGAACATCTTGGCTCAGACTATGTCAGATGACATATTTCAGAAGGTGGCTGAGTGCACCTTAGCCAAGGCCATTTGGGACTCCCTCAACCAAATGGTAGCTGGATCAGCTGATGAAAGGAAAGACATGAGATCAAATCTCATATCCCTGTATGAGAATTTTAAGAAGGATGAGGCTGAATCAGTTGCTGAAATGTACAATAGGTTGAGCTCAATCATCAATGAGCTTAAAACCTTGGATAAAGACATCACCCTGACAGAGGTGAATGACAAAATCTTGATGTGCTTCCCTAGCTCTTGGGACTCAAGAATCTGGCCTATCAAAGAAGCCAGAAGCCTAAATGAGATATCAACTGAATCACTGCTAGGCAAACTAAAATCTTATGAGCAGTTGATTAAATCAAGAGAAGCAGCTGAACAAAAAGCAATAACTCCAGTGAGAAAAGATCACAGTATAGCATTCAAAGCATCAAAGGAAAGTGAGACCTAAACATCCAATGAAGAACTCATGAGCCTCTTTGCAAAAAGATTTTATAAGATGGCTTGAAAGGACTTTAAAAGAAAATCATTCAGACAGGATGATAAGCCAAAATTTGACAAGACTCCAACCAAGGAGGTTGTGTGCTTTGGATGCAGAAAGCCTCGACATTACATCTCTGAATGTCCAGAAAATCAGAAGAAGGAGAAAAGCAGAGAAAAAGACTACAGGAGAAAACACAGCAGCAGACCCTCCTCCAGCAAGTACAAAAAGAGAGACAAAGGCTTTGTTGCTGAAACATGGAGTGATACTGAAGAAGAATCATCCTCTTCCAGCTCAAGTGAAGAAGAGGAAGAAGCCAGATCCAAGGAGGTTTGCCTTATGGCAATTGATGCCTCCAGGAGCAGTTCAGGATCAGAAGGAGAATCTGAAGATGAGGCAGCCTTAGAGTCAGAGGCAGATCAGGTTCTTTTAAGTTTTAATTTTAATTCTGATTCATTTAAAATTGAATTCAAAACTATGTGTTTAGATTTAATTAACTCAGAGAAAGAAATAAAAACCCTTAGAGAAAAACTAGGAAACCTTGAATCTGTTAACTCAGAAAATCTGAAACTAAAAGATCAACTAACTTTAGCAAATGAGCAGATAATTAAATTAAAATCTGATTTATGTGAGGCTAAACAACTTGAGCAATCTCTCAATGGGAGAAGTCTCAAGCTGATGGACATAACAAGCACAGTAAATGCCAGATTAAATGGCAAGCTGGGCTTGGGTGCATCATCAGGTTTGCCCCCCATAATTAAGAAAAATATACTTTCAACACCCATTAAATTTGTTTCTGCCAAGGGAAGAGAAAAGATAACAAACAAACAAATGTCTGAAAACAATCCAAAACCCATAGATAAGAGCAATAAAAGTCAGAAAATAGCTAATAAGAACAAGGTTCAGCAGCATTTGTCGAACTCAGATCGACGAAATGTGGCCCGTTCGTCGAACCTAGATCGACGAACGCTGAACGCAAACTTCAGTAATAACAATTCGTCTAACTGCGATCGACGAACTTTGTATGGTTCGTCGTGCAGAGGTCGACGAACATGGGGCACAGAAAATGACTACTGTCATTCTCTGAGCAGAGATCGACGATCTCATCCCTATTCGTCGAACTCTGGTCGACGAACTTATAGAAATTCGTCGAACCCAGAAGGACCAAACTTAAATCATTTCTCTTACAGAAATTCTAAGCCAGCTAATAAACCATTCAATCCAGTAGCTGATTGGGCTATTCCACATAGGAGATATCATCCCTTATGTTACAAATCTCAACCTACTTTGTCAGTTATATTTAGCTTTTCATTTTAACCAAATAAAGGACCCAAGGTAACCTGGGTCAAGAACAATTAGTTTTGTTTTTCATTACAGGTACAGGTGAAGAGCTGTCCAAGGGTGAGTCAGACCTGGTACTTGGATAGTGGTTGCTCCAAGCATATGACAGGCAACAAGGACAATCTATCCAATTACAAGTCAAAGCTAGGACCAAAGGTGATTTTTGGTGATTCAAATAGTGGCCAGTCTGAAGGATATGAAGCAGTAAAGATTGGAACAGTTACTTTCAAGAAAGTAATATATGTTAGAGGACTCAAACATAACCTAATATCCATAAGCCAATTATGTGATGAAGGTTATCAGGTACACTTTAACTCTACCTCCTGTTATATTATTAATAATGAAAACAAAACTATTTTAATTGGAATTAGACAAGGTAACATATATCTAGTAGATTTTATTTCTGTCAAAACTGATGTTTGTTTGCTCAATATCACTAGTAATCAAAATGAGTTGTGGAATAAAATATTAGGACATGTAAACCTTAAGAATATAGCTAGGTTATCTAAAGACAACCTTGTTAGAGGCTTACCTTCTGGTCCCTACAATAAGGAAAACCTATGCAGAGCTTGTCAATTAGGCAAGCAAACTAAAACTAGCTTCAAATCCATTAATAAGAGTGATTCACCTAGGATTTTGTATTTGCTTCATGTGGACCTATTTAGACCCATTGCAGTACAAAGCCTAGGAGGGAAGTCTTATACTTTAGTAATTGTTGATGACTTATCCAGATTCAGTTGGGTGGTCTTTCTGAGAACTAAGTCAGATACATTCAAGGTTCTTACAGATTTTCTCAGGACCATACAGATTGAGTTCTCTACTCATGTTGCATTGATCAAAAGTGATCATGGCACAGAGTTTGAGTCTTTTCTTATGCATGAGTTCTGTGAGAAGGTATCAGGCAGTGCTTCTCAGCTCCTAGAACTCCACAACAAAATGGGGTAGCTGAAAGGAAAAATAGGACACTCATTGAAGCTGCAGGTACATTATTGGCAGATGCTTACATGTCTCTATCCTTTTGTGCAGAAGCTGTAAACACTGCTAACTATGTATTGAATAGAAGCCTTATACATAAGCTGAAAAATAAGACCCCCTATGAATTGCTTAAAGGGAAGAAACCTAAATTCATATATTTTAAAGTTTTTGGTTGTATATGCTATATTCACACAAACAATAAAAGATACGTTAGAAAGTTTGAGGCTAAGGCTGAAAAAGAGATTTTTCTAGGATACTCCCAAGTAAGCAAGGCATATAGGGTATTTAATAAATCCACTATTAAAATTGAAGAGTCAGTCCATGTATCTTTTGATGAAGCTAACATGTCTTATAAGGAGAAAGAGATTTCTACCATAAGCTCTTTGTAGGCTCAACAACTGTGTGAGTCTATGGATGGACTAAACCTTATCCAAGAGGTGTCAACCCATCCTTCTCCACAGGTTGTTGAAGACACTGAAGAATAAATTCAAGTGGAAGTGGCTGAACTTCCCTCAACAGCTAATATCATTCCTCAAGAGGAATTAATTATAGAAGTTGTTGCTGAACAAACTCCACCCACTGATCTTGTCACACTTAGAGATCACCTCAGATCTCAAGTGATTGGAGACATTTCAGCAGGTGTACAGACAAGGCATCAACTCAACCAAGACTTGATGCATGCCTGTTTTATCTCTCAGATTGAACCTCTCTCCATACATGAAGCTGAGCAAGATCCCCACTGGATCATTGCAATGCAAGAGGAACTAAATCAGTTTGAGAGATGTAGAGTTTGAGATTTGGTTCCAAGACCTCATAACTACCCAGTTATTGGAACCAAATGGGTCTACAGAAACAAGCTAGATGCTCAAGGAAACATTGTGAGAAACAAGGCTAGGCTTGTTGCTCAGGACTACAGGCAAGAGGAAGGAATTGACTATGACCAAACCTTTGCCCCTGTTGCAAGGTTAGAGGCCATAAGAATATTCCTTGCCTATGCAGCTCACAGGAGATTCAAAGATTTCCAAATGGATGTCAAGAGTGCATTTTTGAATGGAGTGCTTCAAGAAGAGGTTTATGTGGAACAACCTCCAGGTTTTATCTCTCTAACTCAACCCTCTTTTGTATTTAAATTGCATAAAGCTCTTTATGGTTTAAAGCAAACTCCAAGAGCTTGGTATGAGACCTTAGCATGCTTTCTTTTAGAGCATAAATTTACAAGAGGAACCATAGATAAAACTCTTTTCACTAGATATCATAAGGACCAAATTTTGTTAGTACAAATATATGTGGATGACATTATCTTTATGTCTACTGATCCCAAATTATGCAAGAGGTTTGCTGACCTCATGCATTCCAAATTTGAGATGAGTAGCATGGGTGAGCTTTCCTACTTCCTTGGCCTCCAAGTGAAGCAGCTCCCTGATGGTATCTTCCTCTCCCAAGCTAAGTATGCTAAAGAGCTTATTAAGAAGTTTGGGATGGGTGATGCTTCAGGAATGAAAACACGTATGGCTACTAATGCTGTTGTGGATTCTGATGCAGCGGGGAAACCTGTAGATCAGAAGCATTATAGGACAATTGTTGGATCCCTATTATACCTAACAACTAGCAGGCCTGATATCATGTTTGCCACATGCCTTTGTGCTAGGTTCCAAGTGAACCCCAAAGAATCTCACCTTATTTTCTTAAAAAGAATCTTGAGATATATAAAGAGTTGCCCAAATCTAGGACTCGGGTATCCTGTAGAGTCAGAGTTTGAGTTAACTGGATACTCAGATGCTGACTATGCTGGATGTAGAGTGGACAGGAAGAGTACCTCTGGAACTTGTCAGTTCCTGGGTATGAGGCTTGTCTCTTGGTTTTGTAAAAAACAAACATCTGTGTCTACATCAACTGCAGAAGCAGAATATATGGTTGTTGGCAGCTGCTGTTCACAAATGTTATGGATACAAAACCAACTCCTGAACTTGGTCTCAACTTAAATAATTCAACATTATTTTGTGATAATACTAGTGCTATTGCTATAGCACAGAATCCAGTTCACCATAGTAGGACTAAACATATTGATATAAGACATCATTTCATTAGAGATAGTGTAGACAAAAAGAAAATTAACCTAATTCATATTCCTACTGATTTACAGAGAGAGGACATTTTCACCAAACGCTTGGATGAGAAAAATCATCTGTTCTTTATAAATCAACTGGGAATGATCAATGGAGAAGAGTTAAATTAATTTCCGTCTGCATTCAACGAATTTTCCAGAGTTCGTCGAACGGAGTTCGACGAATTAGGGTAAGTTTGAGAGATGCTCGTCGAACGGAGATCAACGAATTCTCTGTGTGGAAACAACTTTCGTCGACCGGAGATCGACGAACTTTGCTTTAGAAGATATTTCGTCGAATGGAGTTTGACGAACTATGTTCGCTTCTATTGGATGATATCGACGAATTATCTATCTATAATTTATTTCGTCGACCTCAGTTCGGAGAACTGTTTCTTTTTCGTGGAATGGAGTTTGTCGATTCATATTCAGGAAAACCCTATATTTAGGTTTTCTTCGACCTCCGTCCCGTGCTTTCAGTTCCTGTTGCACTTGATCGCTGTTTGTTTCTCTTGCAGGTCATCAATGGCGGTTCCAGCGAGCACCCTGGCTACAATGAAATTCGACACAGGATTTGATATGGACTTTGATTCATTCCAACATTCTGACCCTATATTTCTTTACATTCTGGAACTTCTAGAAGAACTTGGTCTCAATGATTTTATGACCAGAAGAATCAAACTGCATGCAACTGAGATTAAAGAGTGAGTATATACTTCGTCTGCTTCTGAGGATAATACCTTGATAGGGAATATCGGGTGTAATGATGTTTCCTTATCCCCTGCCATTCTTTTTGAGATTTTTGAGTTGGATAATGGAGAAGATGATTTGGATGTAGATTCCGATGAGTATAGTTCGATGCTGAAATTGATGGGGTTTACTGGGAGTAACCCTAACAAGTTGTTAAAGAAATAACTCTCTGTCGCCTACCAGTTCTTGGCGGATATTGTGGGAAAAGTGCTGATGGGCAAGCACTCTGCGCACGACTACATAACAAGACACCAATTCCTTGTCATGTGCGCAGTGGTCAACAAGAGACACGTTGATTGGGGACAGATCTTCTTTGAGTTGATCAAGAAGAAAAACAGTAAAAAAGAGGTTTGCTTTGGAAGAATCCTGGGGATTTTCCTTCAAGCGAAGGCTGGTGAATTTATGGTCTCCCCGACCATCTTCATCAATGCCAGCAAGCGCCTCACATGCGCTTTGTTTGGCTGATGGGAGAGGACGATCTCCAAGCCATCCAAGGCTTCCTCCTCCTCCATCCCAGCTTCTGAGAGCACAAGGGCTGTAAAGGCCACTCCCCACCCTGCAGAAGAGGTTATCCCATCTCCACACCCTCTTCCAGCAACCCATCTTCCATCTTCAACCAGTCTTCCATCTCCTCCAGCACCCCAATCACAACAACATTCTCATGTACCTACTCCTCCTCCCTCTCCACCACTTGACATCACTGATAGTCCGTCTACCCCCCTTCAAGAGAATCCACACCCAACTCCTCCAGCATCACCTCCTCCACCTCATCTGTCTAACATTCCACATTTTCATATACCATCCCCTTCTCCACCTCCACCAGACACCACCATGACAGATGTCATTCCTCCTTTATCTCCTCCATCTGTTCCCCTCACTTCATCTACTTCTCTACCCTCACCATCTACCTCTCCATCTTTGGAACCCTCCACTATATCTACAATCATATCCCTGCTCACTCCACTCATCAAATCCCTAATCACATAGGCCATTACACCTCTTGTGAATTCTATCAATTCTTTATTTGCCCAAGTTTCTCTCCTCTCTGCTGCCCCCTCTTCATTCAGGGGCCTGACTCCAGGTTCTCCTGAACCCAGGCAGGGGGGATGCTCTGTGATGAAGCAGCAGCAGATGCAGATGTAGCAGCAGTCCCTTCTACAGCAGTTTCAGATGCAGATGCAGCAGTTTTGCCAGAATTTGATTCAGACTTGATTGAATTGATTCATTTCATGGATACTGACATTGACTTAGATGAGTTAGTTCCAGAGAAAATAAAAACTGTTGGTGATTTCCATTTAAATCCCATTGTTGATTTGACTGGTTTGTTGAGAAATTTTGATACCATTTATGTACAATTCCCTTCCACTAAGCCACAATTGGCTATTGTTCCTTATACTTCCCCTGTTAGTCCAGCAGTTGCTAAGCAACTCTGTGATAGTTTTGAAATTCCAGTTTTTGCTTCAACCTCTGCAGTTATTCCATCTTCTCCAGAAGCTGTCTCAGCACCAATTTTTGTTATGGATGACTCACCAATGCCTGATTTGGATGAGTTAATCTTGGCAGATATTGAAGAAGAAAATAAGGCAGCAGCTGAAAGCTCTGTCCCAATTACCTCTGATTCTTGTACAGTCTTCTCTTCAACTACTACTGAAACTCCAGTTTTTGAAACTTCTGCCCCTGCTTCAGAAAAGGCTGTCATTGATGCTAAAGTACTGAAAGCATTGGATGCTTTATATGATAACCCTCAGGGCTCTGGCAGTGAAGAAGATGAAGATGATGATGAAGATGATTCAGATGAAGAAGCTGCCAAGAAGAAGAAGAAATTATTGTCAAAGAAAAGGAAGGCTCCTCCTCCTGCTGCTCCTAAGCCCAATCCAGCAGCTGACACACCCTACTACATTTTGCATAATGTTACTCCTTATAAGGGAATGCCTGCTTGGATGTGGTTATCTAAGAACCAGCAAAAGGAAAGGAAAAGAAGTAGGAGATATTCTCCTCCACCAGTTCAGAGATATATAAAAGATCCACCTCCTCCACCTCCTCCAGCAGCTAGTGCCACTGGCTCTAGCTCTCAGGGATCTGCCCCTATGCAAACCTATCAGAGACATCAAGGGAGATCCTCTGGAAGCAGTCAGCAAAGATATCAATCTTCAGGTAGTCAACAACATCAACAGCAGCATCAACAGCAACAACAACCTATCTCTGAAGATCAGAAGGCTAAGAATCCTGAAAGGCCATACTCTCCTCCTATTCCTTTTGAGGATCCTGAAACAGCCAACACTGCAAAAATGGCCAGGTTCCAGGAACTTATTGGTCTGTCCCTGATTAACAAAGCAAAGGATGAAGGAAAGGATATTTCTGGATACACAACAATGTCAAAGTATAGAAAAGAAGAACTTAAAAGGTTTGACAAAGACAACAAACTCTTCAATGTTGATGACTATATGAAGCTCCATCCAGAGGCTATTGTTCCCAGAGCTTCCAGTCAGAAAATGCTTGGGATAGCTGATATGACAATGACTGCAGCTCAGGCAGCTAATCCAAACAGAGAAATCAAATTCTCAAAGCCAGGAGCTAGCAGCAGCAGTAGCAAAGAGAAGAAAGAAGATAAATCCATACAGAAGAAGCAGAAGAAGTAATCTTTTCCTTGTTTCAATTTCTTTCTGCATTTGCTTTCAAACTATGTTATTTGTTTAAACAAAGCCTATGTATATATATATCTGCTGCATATGTTAGTAATTCTCTGCTAGATATATCTTTTTCTTGCCTTGTTTATCTCTTTGTTTATGTTTTAAGTCTCTTAGTGACCTCACCCAAATAGGGGGAGATTGTTGGATCCCTAGTTGATTTGGGCTAGGTTCACTATCTTAGGATGTGACCCAACATGTATAGTCAGGGTCAAATTTGTGTCCTAGAGTCTAGGCCAAGTCCTTAGAGTCAATATCAGATGGACCAGCTATCAACAAGACCATCAGAGACTCAAGAAGTATAAGATTTCCAGACTAAGTAAAATAGTTCGACGTTCGTCGAACTCAGGTCGACAAAAGGCGTTCTGAGCTCGACGATCTTGAGACAGTTCTCTGTGCTGAGCTTGATGATCTTTGTTCTCTGTTCGACGAACACTGAGATACTTCAACAAACTAAAGTCAGGATAACTCCAGATTTTTCTAAGTCCAACTACAGGCTTTGGTCGACGAACAAGATTCTGAGCTCGACGAACTTGGACCTCAAGTTCACAACTTCTCAGGTCGACGAAGTCAACTTCTCAGGTCAACGAATTCAGTGCTCTACTTGATGATTTTCTGTCTACGATTTGAATCCTTCTCAGTCAGAGACTTCTCAGATTCTAAGTCCACAATCATTCTCAGCTCGACGAATTTGGATCTCAGCTCGACGAATGAAGATTGTCAGTTCGACGAATGTTGAAGCAGAATTGACAAGTTTCCCATGAAGACAAACTGTTATTGTCTGGTCGATGAACTCATCAAGCTCAGCTCGACGAACTCATCAAGCTTAGCTCGACGAACTGTGAACTCAGTTCGACGATTTGTGTGCTTCGTTCGACGATTCCAGACTAGGTCTTCTCCAGTTTTCCGTCCCTTTTCTTGGCGATGATTCCTGAGTAATTAATGCACAATCTTCTCGGAATGTTACCGTTAGAATGTGCATTGATCATGGATTATTACATGTCGTTTTTCCATGGGACAGTTAGGGAATTCATTGATTGTCGCTTTCTTCCCAGGCCGACTACATTTACTGCTCAAGGATTCTAATTTCGAATGTGTTCTTCAGTCAGTTAACAAAAAGAAGAAAAGATCAAGCAGTAATACAGACACAGAACAGACAGTATATTTTAAGAAGTCTTACAGAAATAAAAAAAAAAGTTTCAGACTGCAATCTGCCTCAACCAGAGAACGTCTCTTTCAACCCTACAGGACAACTTCAGAAGGACAACAATAACTCTATCTGTCAAAGAAGTTCCTGAAGCATCTCTGGTTAAGGCAATCAAGTCTTAGAAGACCTGTCACCCTGAAGCAGTGCTCCAGATTTCCTGAACCATTCAAGATCTCAGGGGGAGCAATCTGCTGAAATCAATCCACTTGTCTTCTCAGTTGTTATTGAGAAAGAGAAGACACCATCACCCCTTTTCCATCTTCTGTACAGGGTTTTAAGTCCCTTCAAAATTATTCCTGGTTGCAAGTCTCCTACCAAAAGACTTGAGGTTTTGGTTTTTGAGCACCTGAACAAAAGCTCATTGGTGTCAGACACCTGATCAAAAATCTGAGTGGATTCCTACCAGGGTGGTAGAAGATTGGATGTACCCAGGTTGAGGAACCACTATAAATTTCTTGTGTCGTCTGGTTGCCCTTTTTCTTTTATTTTGGCTGTGCTCTGTGATTTGTTAGGTTGTTTTGCTTATTACTTTATTTGCTAATCTGTTCACTTAGGATTACAGCAAAAGTTGTAAAAAGTTTATAGAGAGCACAATACTCTATTCAAGGGGCCCCAGAGAGGGTACAAAGGAAGGGACCACCACTAGAGTATTTCAGATCTAACCTGCACTTTCAAGGGGCCCCAGAGAGAGTACAAAGGAAGGGACCACCACCGGGGGGCAAGATCAATTCCACACCCCGGGTTGGAGGCAGGCCCAGAGGCCTCGACTCCCTGATCAGGAAGAGGATATGGCCATAGCCATAGGGGAGAGGAGGAGAGTAGCAAGGAGGAGGAGGAGGAGAGAAGTTAGGGTGGAGTTGCCCTACTGCGATTTCCATCAGGAGGAAGGGCACGCCACAGCCATGTGCCCGGAGTCCCTCGAAATGAGGGGAAACAGGGAGCAGCAGCAGCAGGGGCGTTAGGAAGTGAAGATCGAGGAGGTCCTGCCTCAGGCAGAGGAGGATCGTTGTGAGGACCGGGTGGACGTCGGGACCCGAGGAGAGATTGGAGTGATCCACGGGGGGGGGGGGGGGGGGGGAGAGGGTGGTGAGGCTTTGTCACAACCCGCATTTTCTCGACGATTATACCGCATCAGAGCAAGAGAAAATACGTGTCGTGATGCCACGTCATGCAGGGGATAACTGCACACGTTCAGGCAAAACTCCAGACCTTAGATTTTAAGGAAAATCATAGTTTAATATGAAAGAAAACCAGTTATATTTAATGGACGTATCCCTCGGCACAGTGGATCAGCTAGTCCACAATTATAAGTATATTTATACGCACCGGAAAATACTTTGGTTAAATTGAGTTGACACCCTAAATGAGCATAAGTGTCCCCGAGGGACGACTCATGGTATGCACGAATCTAAGGTTAGTATAGTATATAAAAAAATGTAGTTTTTATGCTAAAGTAAAAGTAGTGTCTTAGTTTTATAAATATTACATGCATGAGATACATATAGTAACGCTTTTAGGGTTTAAAAATATCTAACATGCAACCTAGCATAAAATATTCCCAGAAGCAAGTAAACGACCACAAATAGGGAAAAATAGCAGTTTTAGTTCATACCCAGCATCGCAAGAAGCAACCAGTGGGCGTCAACAACATGACACGAACCCACTGGTGAGTATGCATGTCTATATAGAAAGATAAAGAACTACCTCACAAAAATCGAGGATCAGCTATCTCATCTACCCAAGAGACCACAAGCAAGCCCCTCCAAAAGAACTAGCCGCTGAACTAGCAACAACCTATACCTGAGGCATTCAAGAAAAGAACACCTCAGTAAGAAAATAATCAAAAAGGTAAATAGAGCATTAGATTTATGAGCAAATAAGAAAGGTTTACCAACCCGACAACAACATGCTATCAGTAAAAGAAAGGACATGACAGTAAGAAAAAAAACATTGTCTAAAGAACAGCAAAGCACACCAAGTGTGAGCAATAAAAGCAACATGCCCTACAAAAGAGCCTGCAACAGCAACAAGACATATACATATATGCCAAGAGAAATAGCCATAAAATAGGAAAGGAACTAACAGTCCTAACTTGTGGGTTAATGACAGGGGTCAAAACATGGATCTGAATACATAACCAAAACCAGATCCAAAAAGGGCTAAGGGGTCAAACAGTGGCAGCTCTAGGGTCCCACACACGCCAACCCAAGCCGGGGAAAAAGGCGGTGGCCACAGCTCTCCACATAAAACCACCCCTCCAGAGGCACCAAAACTCCACCACCTGCCACAACCCAAGAGTCGGCATGCAAAAACTAGCCGAACACCCAATACCCCCCCTAGGGAATAGGGAAAAGTCACACTAACAATCCTAAGGAAACACACGAACCCAAGGCAGAAACATCGAGCCCACTCGATGCGGCGTTGAGTATACTCCACTCACTTGACGCCAAAATACTTAGCCGCAAAACCTATGTTGGATGATGGCGTTGAGTGAACTCGGCTCACTCAACGCTGTCAGCGCTTTCTACTTAGGGTAAACGTAAATTTTAGTTAAAACTGCAGCCTAAACTCTCTCAACGCGCGGAAATAGAGAGTTGGAAATTTAATTCCAACCCTCCCTTCCATCCTATCGACTCGGGGCTACCACAACTAAACTTAAACTACAACTAAACGCAGCCTTACCCTACCTCTAGCTACCCACTGGACACCAAACCGCGAATAATAAAAAGAAAGAGATTAGCCAAAATTCCTAGACAACCTAAATCGAACATGGCTGAATTTAAGAACAATATACAGCAAAGTAACTAGGTAAAAAGGGGTCAACTTCGCAAGGGCAAGGAGCCACTTGCCTTACCACCGAGATGCAGCGATTGCAACACAAAAAAATCTGGCTTTGATGGCAAGATCGGCCACCTACGGGTCAAAAGCAAAGATTAGAGAAGAAGAAAAGAAATCAGAAATTCTTAACTCCTAGAATCAGCCCTAGATCAAGAATAACTTACATGGAAGGAAGGATCTAGACGAGAGCAAGCCAAATCCGCTAACGCACGAGAAAATCGAGCTCTAACCCTCCCATAATCACCGGCCAAAACCCAACACCACCTCCTCCCAAAACCTTCCGCTGGAAGCTTCTCCAGAATCGGGAACGAAGAAATGAGGAGGAAAAACAACTCACAGCATAAAAAGAAGCACTCAGGAAAAAAAGTACGGAACACGCCCCAGACACGCCCGTGACACGTCCGTGTCCGGTCCGACACGCCCGTGGCACGGGGCGTGAACTCACTCACCTACCCACTCGACGATTGTCGAGCTCAGCTCGACGAAACATGGGTCACGCCCTGTGACACGCCCATGTCACAAGTCGTGTACCAACCTAACTAGCGTTCGACAATCGTCGAGCGCAGATCGCCGACCAGGAGTCACGCCTTAAGCCACGCCCGTGCCAGATCTGGCACGCCCATGTTAGGGGGGCGTGAACTCACCCAAACGCTGCTCAACTATCGTCGAGCGCAGCTCGACGACGACGAATCATCGAGCGCAGCTCGACGAATCGAAGGGGACACGCCCTGTAACACGCCCGTGTCACAGGCCGTGTTCCTACCAAAAACACTCGTCGACCGAATTTTGTCGACCACACAACCGAGAGTTCTACCCGAGCTCGACACGCCCTGGGTCACGCCCGTGACCCAGGCCGTGTCACCCAAACATACACAAAAAATAGCTAACTCCTTAGCTAAAAAAAGAAACAAGGCACCAGCCTAACAAGCTCGGCCACGCCAGGCCATGCACAGCACAACAAACATTACAGCTAACATAACAAACGTCGAAATGACGCGAAAGCAAACGATCTCGGACTTCGACCAAAACCCGCACCGTAGTTAAACACCCAAGCCACGAAAACAACGGTGAGGTCGAAAACAACATCCGACGATCTCACACTCGGGCTAACATCTCCCGAAGCCAAAACACAAGCATTCCCTAAGAGGCCCAACCGAGTCACCAAAACAGACTACGGCTAGCTGGGGAAACTTGCTAACAGCCTACAACCAGGCTACACAAGGAACCTAAAGAGCTAAGACCACGCTCTACAACGGTGAAAGGCCGGAAATGCGTCATCGTAACGCCAATCAAAGGTCAAACCAAACACAGAAAAAACGGGGGCGTTACAGCCACTCCCCCTAAAAGAAAGTTTCGCCTCGAAACTTTACTCACAACACCCCTATCAAGAAGGAAAGAGAAATAACCAAGAAGGGGCTATGAAAAAGAGCACAAAACATACCAGGCACAAGATCAGGGAAACAGATGAGGGTGAGCCTCCCTCATAGCCGACTCTAATTTCTAAGTCGCGCTTTCTACATCCTAATTTCTCCACAAAACCTTAACCATAGGAATGGTCTTCTTCCGCAACGCACGAACCTGAGAATCCAAAATGCGGACAGGCACCTCCACATAAGAAAGATTCGGCTCCAACTGAGGCATAGAATCCAAAACCTGCCTGTCATTCATCACACATTTCCGCAGCTGACTGACGTGAAAGACATCATGCACGCCCGGGAAATTTGCGGGCAAAACCAGCCTATAAGATGATAACCCAATCCGCTCAACAATCATAAACGGCCCCACGTACCTCATGTCCAACTTCCTGTTCTTGTCAAACTGCTTGACTCCGATCAACGGGGAGACCTTTAAGAACAATGAGTCCCCCACAACAAATTTCAAGTCCGATCTACGCCGGTTGGCGTTCTTCTCATATCTCTCCTGGGCTATCCGAAGCTTTTCCCGAATAAGCTTCACAGCGGTTTCCATCTCCTCGAGCGCTTCTGGACCCAATAAAGGTCTCTCGCCAACCTCGGCCCAAAACAAGGGAGTCCTGCAGCGCCTCCCATACAAAGCTTCAAAAGGAGCCATTTGCAAGCTTTCTTGATAACTGTTGTTATACGCAAATTCCATAAGCCGCAATCTGTAACACCCCAGTTTTGCAAGAGGTTCAGTCTGCAGTTCTGAAAAATTTTTGGGTTTCTGGCAGGAGGCACACGGCCTGCGACACGGGCGTGTCGCAGGGCGTGTCGAGGCCGTGTCGACACTCGGCCCAAGTGTCGACACTTTCGCTCGACAAAGTGTCGAGAGTGAGGCACACGGCCTGCGACACGGGCGTGTCGCAGGGCGTGTCGGGGCCGTGTCGACACTCGGCCCAAGTGTCGACACTTTCGCTCGACAAAGTGTCGAGTCTGGGGCACACGGCCTGTGACACGGGCGTGTCACAGGGCGTGTCCCGCTTGGTCGACGATCTTCGCTCGACGTTTTTCCGCGGTGTCGACACAAAACCTGTCGACGGGTGTCGAGACTTGGCACACGGCTTGGGACACGGGCGTGTCCCAGGCCGTGTCATCTCTCGGGTTGGTTTCGGGGCCGTGTTGTTGGAGGCACACGGCCGGCCACACGGCCGTGTCACTGGGGACACGGGCGTGTCAGATTGAACACGGGCTTGTCGGATGCCCGTGTGCGGTTCCAGGCGCGTCGATTTGAGACGGCGAATGAGGCACATGGCCCTGGACACGGGCGTGTGCCAGGCCGTGTTCGGCCCAGGTCTTTTACTTTCCAGGCGAATCGCGGCCATTCTTTTTCTGGTTTTAGGATCTAACGGTTCAGGCCATCTCCTGGGAAGTTAAGTCCGATTTTTAGGGTTGGAAACCCTCATTTGTTTTGCAAGTCTTCTCTTTCTAAGTTCTTGAGAAAAGCTAGAGCAAGGAGGAAGAAGAAGTAGGTCTTGGGCTGTAGGAAGGGTTTCGGTGCTCCAAATCGCGAGCCGAGTCCGGATCTGAGAAGCTTAGAGCGTTGCGAAGATTTCCATCCGGCTATTTTTGCCATGACAAGGAAGAGGAGTCGGAAGGTAACGACATCTCTCCTCTCGGTCCTTAGGATGCATGTCTTAGCATCATGTATTTTCTTTCTTTCTAATTTTTGGGCACCAAACTCTCAAATGAGAGGGGTTTTGGTTTGCCAAGTTTCAAGAGGAACCTCCGGGTTGATTGAGTCCGTCCCCGGCATATCTTGCATTAGAGATCCGCTTCGCTAGTGGATTAGGCATGGTGGGTGAAGCCGTAGTCGCGACCGTTAGTCCGACTCGGTGATGTTGCATACGAACTTAGAGATTCGTAGAGATTTCCGTTGCGGCAAGATGTCGTTTGTGTTGTGGTGGTGATTGTCCCGTTTGCTTGAAAAGGTTACGTGTAGTCGAACCCGGACAAGGTTAGCTCCTCGTGGCGGTAGATGGTTTCCTTGAGGGACAAGGTTAGCTCCGTATGAGAATGGAGATGGTTTCCTTGGTGGACAAGGTTAGCTCCGCACGAGTTGGAGATGTTTTCCTTGGTGCGCGGGAACGCTGCGGTACAAAGAGGGATTACAATGTATTTAGTCTTGGTTTGTGTTGTGCCAAGGCGTGGCTATGTCTCCGTGGTCGGCTGGCTATCCCGTGACATGTGCGTCATGTGTGGAGAGTGTCCCGGCGAGGCTAGTCCCCTTCTGTGACACTGACGAGAATGCCAAGCTTGGGGCAAGCCCGGGCAAAGAGGCCATGAGCGGGTGGGGTCTAGCAAGGCTTCTTAGAATCGGTCGGTCTGTGTTTGTTGGAATCCTGACATGAGACGTCAGAGCTTGCAGGCAAGCCCGGGGCTAAGCCCACGAGCGGGTGGGGCCTTGGCAAGAATTCCTTGTGGCGGCCTGTGCGCCGTTTAAGGGAGAGGTGATTCCCTTAGTGTTTGCGGCTTTATGCCAATTGGGGAAATGTGAGTACCCAAATGATGTGATGTTGTGCTAGATGCATACGTAGTATGATACCTTGGGTGAAGCCCGGGTGTTGCATTCATGTTGCATAGTAGGCCCTTTCTTTATATGCTCAACCAATAGAGAACATGTTTGATGATTGAGACATTCAAGCCTGTTTTAATGATCTTCTGTTTATAGCTATTTTATTGCATATGAAGTGCTGACTTGCAGGTTGGAGGGTTCCCCGGGGTCCGTTAGGGGCGGCCGGGAGGAGATGTGTTGTTACACAGTTTGAGGTCAGCCTTTGCTGACCCACGTTACTAATAATTTTTACAGGGGAAGGATCGCATGCAGAAGCTAGTACGCCGGCCAGAAAGGCCTAAGCCCCATGAAGTGTTTTTCCATCTTTTGTAGCACTACAGTTATGATGATGTTTGTTTGAGACCATTTTGTCCGGCTTGCATGCCGAGGTAGACTAGGGGTGCTGAGCACATTCATGTTTGATGTACTATTTACTTTTGGACACTTGATGTAAGGCCTTAAGGCCATTTGTTTACTCTTTAGTGGTGGATAACTTCTAGTCCTGTTTTGTTTCCGCTGTGGTGTGCAAGTGTTTTGAGTTTGGGTAGTTATATCAACTTATAATACTAAAGCTGTGGCGTCCGTATGTTGTGGGGCCCCGGCCGGACCCATATTATACGTTCATTACAGGGGAGGTGTTACAATTTGGTATCAGAGCCAGGTTTGATTCGAGGTCGGTTTGTAGAGAAGTTATCCACATAAGAGTAACGCGGGACCATGAGTGTCCTTATGTTTTAGTCTTGAGATTGGAGACTAATCCCTTATTTCTTGTCTTCCTGAAGAGTGCAAGCAACGAGGCGGGCACTTCAAGAGCAAGGGATGATCTCTCGGCGAGCAGTGCTACTGCTCCAGGTCTTTTGGGCACGGGTGTAGACCCGACCGACTTCTGCCGCATGCTTGCAGAAGCGATGGTGGCAGCTCAAGCTGCAGCAGCGGCTCAGGTGGCAACCCCTGCCACACCAGATACGGCAACGGCCGTGCCAGGAGGAGAAGCCAGGCGAGTGGAGCCTTTGGCGGAGAGGGTAGTTGTCGGACATGGAGATCGGCACCTGAAGTATTTCCTGAGTTTTCATCCCCCGTCATTCAAGGGAGTTGCTACTCCAACGGATGCGGAGGACTGGTGGGTTCGCATTCAAGAGCTGCTAAGGGCGGCAGAGACGCCAGAGGAAAAGAAAGCTGAGTATGCGGCGTTCATGTTGGAAGGAGACACCAAGTTATGGTGGGTGATCCTTAGCGGCCGCCAGTTCCCGGGACGCACCCCGCCAGTGGAAGAGTTCGAGGACGCTTTTCTTAAGAGGTATATTCCAGTTTCAACACGATTGGCCCTGCAGAGGCAGTTTCTGCATCTAATGCAGCGAGACAAGACAGTGGATGAGTACGTGCAAGAGTTCACCCGTTTGGGTCGTTATGCGGGAATGACTATGACGGATGATGTAGAGAGGGATAACCTCTTCTACCAGGGGCTGAGGGAGAATTTGAGACAACCTCTCATCTCCATGAAGAGAGCCGGATTCAATGAACTAGTTGAGGCTGCCAGGATCTTGGAAAGTGATTTGGAGCGAACCCAACGCCGTAAGGGTTTTACTCACAAGCAAGGGGAAGGGAAGCCTTCCCAATCTCATGGAAAGTCTGATGGGAGTAGGTGGAGGAAGAAGCCTCACACTTCCAGATCTGGTGAAAGGAGCAACTGGACGCCTGGGGGTTCCCACTCTAGGGGACCACCGACGTGCTACAACTGCGGGAAGGTTGGGCATATAGCCCGTGCTTGTCAGCAAGGGGGAGCGGGGCAAGAGGCAAAGCAGGAGCAGACTGTGCGCTCCGGCCCCAGTGCTGCAGAGAAGGGAAAGATGGCCGAGTCGAGCGCTTCTCGGTTCCAACCGGTGCAACCAAGGGCCTACAACCTTGGACAGCAAGAAGCGATCCGCCAGACTGATGTGATGACAGGTATGAAGAAAATTTAAGTTTAAATTTTGTGCTTCATCCTTTTAGACTTTTGTGTAATGTCTATGTTGTAGGCTTCGTGTTAGTTTCCGGATACCCCGCTAGGGTATTGTTTGATACGGGAGCATCGCACTCCTTTCTTGCGGAGAGCTTCATCCGGAGAATAGGAGTTGAGTCTTTCTCGTCGGGAGCAGAGCTGAAAGTGCGCATGCCCAATGGGTCATCTATGACCACCGGGGCTAAAGGGCGCATTTGTTGGGAGCTAGACGGAGTTGTCTTCGCTCTGGAAGCAGCAGTGTTACCATTAGTAGAGCTCGATGTCATTTTGGGCATGGACTGGCTTGCAGAGCAGCGCGCCAGCATTGATTGTTTATCCAAGGTAGTGACTCTAAAGAGTAAGGGGCAAGCAGAAGTCAAATTTGAGGGCCTTTGTGGAGTGGCATGTTCCCTGATTTTGGCCATGCAGTTGGTGCGGGCGGTTAACCAGGGTGGAGTGGCGCTGGTAGCGTTGTTGGAGGTTCGTCTCTCCCAACTATCTTTTGAGGAAGTTCCCGTTGTGGCAGAGTTCAAGGATGTGTTTCCGGATGAACTCCCTGGAGCGCCTCCTCGGCGGGAGATCGACTTCTTGATCGAGTTAGTGCCGGAGGCTAGACCGGTGTCGCGTCCTCCATTTAGGATGACACCAAAGGAGTTGGCGGAACTTAAGGTACAGTTACAGGAACTGTTGGAGCAAGGGTATATTAGACCCAGTTCTTCACCGTGGAGCGCACCGGTGTTGTTTGTAAAGAAGAAGGACGGTAGCATGCGCCTATGCATATACTCCCTAGAGCTGAACAAATTGACCGTCAAGAATAAGTATCTGATCCCTCGGATAGACGATTTGTTCGACCAATTGGTGGGGTCGGTGGTATATTCGAAACTGGACTTGAAGTCAGGCTACTATCAACTGCGAATTCGAGACGAGGACATACCCAAGACTGCATTTGGGACAAGGTACGGACACTTTGAGTTTACGGTGATGCCGTTCGGGTTGACGAACGCACCATCGGTGTTCATGGATCTGATGAATCGAGTATTTCGGGATTACTTAGATTCGTTTGTGGTTGTCTTCATTGATGACATCTTGGTGTACTCCAAATCTGAAGTGGAGCATGAGACCCACTTGAGAGTGGTCCTGCAAGTGCTGAGGGAGAACCAATTGTTTGCAAAGTTCTCAAAGTGCGAGTTCTGGTTAGCCAAGGTGGCGTTTTTGGGCCACGTGATTAGTGGTGATGGGGTGGCAGTGGATCCAGCGAAAGTGGAGGCCATCAGAGATTGGCCGGTGTTGAGGACCGTGGCGGAAGTCCGAAGTTTTCTTGGACTAGCCGGGTATTATAGGAGATTCGTGGAGAATTTCTCGAAGATAGCTCTACCCCTCACTTCTCTCACTCGTAAAGACCATAAGTTTGTGTGGACCCAAGAGTGCAGTCAAGCATTCGAGGCACTGAAGGAGAGGCTTATGATGGCTCTAATCCTGAGTCTACCGCAAGGGACCGAGGGATTTCAAATCTTCGGTGACGCATCGAGATGCGGTTTGGGTTGCGTTTTGGTGCAACATGGAAAGGTGATAGCTTTTGGGTCTAGACAGCTGAAACCTCATGAGAGGAATTACCCCGTCCATGATTTGGAGTTGGCGGCGGTAATCTTCGCATTGAAAATTTGGCGACACTATGTGTATGGCGCAAGGGTGGAGATCTTCACGGACCATAAAAGCCTGAAGTATCTCTTGGATCAAAAGGACTTGAACATGCGGCAACGCAGATGGGTTGAGTTTCTTGGAGACTACGAAGTGGCGATTCAGTATACGTCGGGTAAAGCCAATGTGGTGGCGGACGCGTTGAGTAGAAAGTACTCGGGGCAAGGAAATTGGATCGAAGCTCATGATGAGCGGTTGGTACGGGAATGGGAGTCCCTTGGTTTGGAATGTGTTGCGAGAGGCGAGTCTAGCGTGGCTCGGTTGAACTGGATTGAAGTGCAAAACGACTTGTCCGATCGTATTCGGGAAGCGACTCGATTAGATGTGGAGTTTCAACCTTTTGTGTTGGAGGCTCAAACGGGCGAGAGCAGCACCTGGGAGATGATCGGGGGAATCTTGAGAAAGGATGAAAGAGTTTGTGTACCGCAGTTTGGCAATCTCCGTGAGAAGTTGATGTTTGAGGCTCACTTCTCAAAGTACTCCATTCACCCGGGCAGTACAAAGATGTACTTGGATATGAAGAAATCCTTTTGGTGGCCGGGGTTGAAGCGGGATGTAGCTTTGTATGTGAGTCGTTGCCAAACATGTGCCTTGGTGAAGGCCGAATGTCAGAAACCGGGCGGGTTCCTGAAGCCCCTTCCGATTCCTGAGTGGAAATTTGAGGACATTTCCATGGACTTTGTGCATGGTTTGCCTAGATCGCAACATGGTAATGATGCTATTTGGGTGATCGTGGATCGCCTAACCAAGGTGGATCACTTCATCCCGAATCGGAAAGAGGACAGCGTGGAGAAGCTGGTGGAGTTGTATGTTCACAACATTGTGCGACTGCACGGAATTCCTAAGAGCATAGTCAGTGATCGCGATGGACGGTTTACGTCCAAGGACTGAAGATTGGTTCAGAAGAGTTTGGGCACGAAGCTAAAGTTCAGTACGGCGTTCCATCCTCAAACTGATGGGCAAACGGAGAGAACGAACCGTACTATGGAGGATATGTTGAGAATGTGCGTTCTTGACTTCGGCAAGAGGTGGGAGGATCACCTCTTCATGGTAGAATTTGCGTACAATAACAGTTTTCAAGCTAGTATAAAGATGGCGCCATACGAAGCTTTGTATGGGAGGCGGTGTCGAACGCCGATGTCTTGGGCAGAGGCGGGAGACACCAAACTTTTGGGAAAGGATGTGGTAGTTGACGCTTGTGAGTTGGTACGGACCATCCAAGAGCGTATGAAGGTGGCGCAAGACAGGCAAGCAAAATATTTTAATGCTCGTCACCGGAAGTTAGAATTTGCAGTTGGTGATTGGGTTTATCTGAAGGTCAAGCCGTTCAAAGGCGTCTCGCGGATTCGCCGACTCAAGAAGTTGAGTCCAAGGTTTTTGGGGTCTTTTGAAATTGTTGAGCGGGTAGGAGAAGCAGTCTATCGGTTGGCGTTGTCCGCAGATTTGAGTGGATTACATGACGTCTTCCACGTCTCCGTTTTGAGGAAAGCCTTGGTGGAGGCTAGCGTGGTGATTGAGCCGGCATCGGTGCCGATTGAGGAAGACTTGAGGACGCGAGTCCTTCCAATCGCTATAGAAGATTCGGAGACTCGGCAGTTGCGGCATAAAGAAGTTAAACTTGTGAAAGTTCGATGGGACAACTGCGGTCGTGAGGAGTTCTCTTGGGAACGAGAACAGGCCATGCTAGAAGACTATCCAGAACTATTTTTGTCAGGTACAATTTAAGTTTTGTACCTCTTTTGTTTTGAAATTTCGGGACGAAATTCTGTTAAGTGGGGGAGAGTTGTAACACCCCAGTTTTGCAAGAGGTTCAGTCTGCAGTTCTGAAAAATTTTTGGGTTTCTGGCAGGAGGCACACGGCCTGCGACACGGGCGTGTCGCCGGGCGTGTCGCAGGGCGTGTCGAGGCCGTGTCGACACTCGGCCTAAGTGTCGACACTTTCGCTCGACAAAGTGTCGAGAGTGAGGCACACGGCCTGCGACACGGGCGTGTCGCAGGGCGTGTTGGGGCCGTGTCGACACTCAGCCCAAGTGTCGACACTTTCGCTCGACAAAGTGTCGAGTCTGGGGCACACGGCCTGTGACACGGGCATGTCACAGGGCGTGTCCCGCTTGGTCGACGATCTTCGCTCGACGTTTTTCCGCGGTGTCGACACAAAACCTGTCGACGGGTGTCGAGACTTGGCACACGGCTTGGGACACGGGCGTGTCCCAGGCCGTGTCATCTCTCGGGTTGGTTTCAGGGCCGTGTTGTTGGAGGCACACGGCCGGCCACACGGCCGTGTCACTGGGGACACGGGCGTGTCGGATTGAACACGGGCGTGTCGGATGCCCGTGTGCGGTTCCAGGCACGTCGATTTGAGACGGCGAATGAGGCACACGGCCCTGGACACGGGCGTGTGCCAGGCCGTGTTCGGCCCAGGTCTTTTACTTTCCAGGCGAATCGCGGTCATTCTTTTTCTGGTTTTAGGATCTAACGGTTCAGGCCATCTCCTGGGAAGTTAAGTCCGATTTTTAGGGTTGGAAACCCTCATTTGTTTTGCAAGTCTTCTCTTTCTAAGTTCTTGAGAAAAGCTAGAGCAAGGAGGAAGAAGAAGTAGGTCTTGGGCTGTAGGAAGGGTTTCGGTGCTCCAAATCGCGAGCCGAGTCCGGATCTGAGAAGCTTAGAGCGTTGCGAAGATTTCCATCCGGCTATTTTTGCCATGGCAAGGAAGAGGAGTCGGAAGGTAACGACATCTCTCTTCTCGGTCCTTAGGATGCATGTCTTAGCATCATGTATTTTCTTTCTTTCTAATTTTTGGGCACCAAACTCTCAAATGAGAGGGGTTTTGGTTTGCCAAGGTTCAAGAGGAACCTCCGGGTTGATTGAGTCCGTCCCCGGCATATCTTGCATTAGAGATCCGCTTCGCTAGTGGATTAGGCATGGTGGGTGAAGCCGTAGTCGCGACCGTTAGTCCGACTCGGTGATGTTGCATACGAACTTAGGGATTCGTAGAGATTTCCGTTGCGACAAGATGTCGTTTGTGTTGTGGTGGTGATTGTCCCGTTTGCTTGAAAAGGTTACGTGTAGTCGAACCCGGACAAGGTTAGCTCCTCGTGGCGGTAGATGGTTTCCTTGAGGGACAAGGTTAACTCTGTATGAGAATGAAGATGGTTTCCTTGGTGGACAAGGTTAGCTCCGCACGAGTTGGAGATGTTTTCCTTGGTGCGCGGGAACGCTGCGGTACAAAGAGGGATTACGATGTATTTAGTCTTGGTTTGTGTTGTGCCAAGGCGTGGCTATGTCTCCGTGGTCGGCTGGCTATCCCGTGACATGTGCGTCATGTGTGGAGAGTGTCCCGGCGAGGCTAGTCCCCTTCTGTGAGACTGACGAGAATGCCAAGCTTGGGGCAAGCCCGGGCAAAGAGGCCATGAGCGGGTGGGGTCCAGCAAGGCTTCTTAGAATCGGTCGGTCTGTGTTTGTTGGAATCCTGACATGAGACGTCAGAGCTTGCAGGCAAGCCCGAGGCTAAGCCCACGAGCGGGTGGGGCCTTGGCAAGAATTCCTTGTGGCGGCCTGTGCGCCGTTTAAGGGAGAGGTGATTCCCTTAGTGTTTGCGGCTTTATGCCAATTGGGGAAATGTGAGTACCCAAATGATGTGATGTTGTGCTAGATGCATACGCAGTAGGATACCTTGGGTGAAGCCCGGGTGTTGCATTCATGTTGCATAGTAGGCCCTTTCTTTATATGCTCAACCAATAGAGAACATGTTTGATGATTGAGACATCCAAGCCTGTTTTAATGATCTTCTGTTTATAGCTATTTTATTGCATATGAAGTGCTGACTTGCAGGTTGGAGGGTTCCCCGGGGTCCGTTAGGGGCGGCCGGGAGGAGATGTGTTGTTACACAGTTTGAGGTCAGCCTTTGCTGACACACGTTACTAATAATTTTTACAGGGCAAGGATCGCATGCAGAAGCTAGCACGCCGGCCAGAAAGGCCTAAGCCCCATGAAGTGTTTTTCCATCTTTTGTAGCACTACAGTTATGATGATGTTTGTTTGAGACCATTTTGTCCGGCTTGCATGCCGAGGTAGACTAGGGGTGCTGAGCACATTCATGTTTGATGTACTATTTACTTTTGGACACTTGATGTAAGGCCTTAAGGCCATTTGTTTACTCTTTAGTGGTGGATAACTTCTAGTCCTGTTTTGTTTCCGCTGTGGTGTGCAAGTGTTTTGAGTTTGGGTAGTTATATTAACTTATAATACTAAAGCTGTGGCGTCCGTATGTTGTGGGGCCCCGGCCGGACCCATATTATACGTTCATTACAGGGGAGGTGTTACACAAGCGCTCATCCTACGCTCCTTCATGGTCGAGAATATAACATTGGATCATATCTTCCACAATCTGATTTACTCGCTCCGTCTGACCATTGGTCTGCGGATGATAAGCAGTGGAATACCTCAAATCTGTACCCAACCCCTCCTGAAGGCTCTTCCAAAAACGAGACGTGAACCTGGAGTCTCGATCTGATATGATACTTACGGATACACCATGCAATCTGGTAACCTCATCCAAATATAGATCGGCTATCTTCCTCATCGGATAATCGATCTTAAATGGTACGAAGTGAGCACACTTCGTCAATCTGTCTACGATCACCCAAACTGAATCATGCCCCTTAGGAGATCTCGGTAAGCCTGTAATGAAATCCATCGAGATACTCTCTCACTTCCACATCAGAATCTCCAAGGGATCAGCTTGCCACCAGGCCTCCCATGGTCGGCTTTCACACACCTGCAAGTGTGACACTAAGAAACAAATCTGGTTATGTCTCTCTTCATCCCATACCACCAGACAATCTGCTTTAAATCATGATACATCTTGGTAGACCCTGGATGGTAGGTAACACTAGATCCGTGGGCTTCCCTGCACACCATATCCCGGATATCTCCAACAGTGGGGAGGCAAAACCTACTGCGGTACTTCAAGGTACTCGCATCATCTATAGAGAAACCTGGTAATTCACCTTTTTCAGCTCGAATATACAAATGCAGAAGATCGGGATCATCCTTCTGATGTAGTCTCGTAAGCGCAATCCACGAAGGTTCTGCCACTGCCAAACTACTCTACGAATCGCAGCTTCCCACAGAAATGTCCATCAAAAGGAACTCTTCCACTAGACGCTCGGCGGAGAGATTGAAAATCTTCCCTGACTTCTGACTCAGGGCGTCGGCCACCACATTAGATTTTCTCGGATGGTACTGGATTTCAACATCATAGTCGGCCACATACTCCAACCATCGCCGCTGGCGCAGATTCAATTCCTTCTAGGTGAAGACATACTTTAAACTCTTATGATCAGTAAAAATCTTGCACTGTGTGCCGTACAGCAAATGCCTCCACAATTTCAATGCATAGATCACAGCTGCAAACTCCAGGTCATGCATAGGGTAGTTCCTCTTGTGAGTCTTTAGCTGCCTCGACCCGTACGCAATCACCTTCCCGCCCTGTATCAATATGCAGCCAAGTCCGACATGCGACGCATCCACATATATATCATACTCACTACCTTCAGTATGCAAAGACAAAATTGGAGTTGAACATAACCTTCTTTTTAGTTCCTCAAAAGCCTCCTCACACTTGCCATCCCGTATGAAGGCAACATTCTTTTGCGTCAACCTGGTCAACGGCGCAGACAAGGTAGAGAATCCCTCTACAAATCTTCTATAATAGCCAGCCAAGCTCAAGAAGCTTCTGATCTCTCTGAGAGTAACAGGCCTCGCCCATTCCATAACATCAGTGATCTTTTCTGGGTCCACTGATATTCCCTCCTTATTAACCACGTGGCCCAGAAAAGAAACTTGAGGCAACCAAAATTCGCATTTGCTCAGCTTGGCGTATAGCTTATGGTCTCTCAGAGTCGCCAAGACCAGTCGCAAATGTCGATCATGCTCCTCCGCATCTTTAGAGTACACCAAAACATCGTCTATAATGACAATCACAAACTTATCTAGAAAATCCTTGAAAACTTTGTTCATCAAATCCATAAAAGCTGAGGGCGCATTAGTCAAACCAAATGACATAACCAAAAACTCAAAATTCCCATGACGAGAGCAGAACGCCGTCCGCGGAACATTTGACTCCCGAATCCTCAACTGGTGATAGCCCGAACGAAGGTCAATCTTGGAAAACACGGCACTACCACGTAGTTGGTCAAAAAAAATCATCAATCTGAGGCAGAGGGTACCTGTTCTTAATAGTAACCTTGTTGAACTCTCTATAGTCGATGCATAGCCTCATCAACCTGTCTTTCTTCTTTACAAACAGAACTGGTGCACCCCAAGGCGAAGAACTCGGCCTTATGAAACCTTTTGCCAACATCTCATCCAGCTGGATTCACAACTCTTCCCGCTCTCGCGAGGCCATCAGGTACGGCGCCTTCGCAATAGGACGCGTGCCTGGCTCCAAATCTATAACAAACTCGACATCTCGATCGGGTGGAAGACCGGGAAGATCGTCAGGAAACACATCAGAGAAGTCACACACCACAAGAATCTCCTCCAAACGCGACACACTAACAACTGTCCCTACTAGAGAGACCACACAGGCAAAACAGCCAGAATCAAGCAACTTCCGAGCACGTACCACAGAAATGACTGGAGACTGATGGAGACGACTTCCCACGATATGTGGACAAGGAGCGTCCTCCCTCTGACGATGATGGTGACCCGGTAGATTTGAATGGAGACGTCGGCCCGCAACACTTTGATGACAGCGACAGCATGCTTACGGATGACCCTTGGAAGCGTCGCCACAATAGCCGTCCGGAGCGCAAGCCCAATTATTGGCGTCGCCACAATAGCCGTCCGAAGCGCAAGCCCAATTATTATTTATTAATAATAAATATTAATAAATAATAATTGAGTAATAATATATTTTATTAGTTGTTTTATTTCAAAATTATCATTTTCATTTCATGTTTAATTTCATGTATTATTTGTAACATGGTTATGTTATAAAATCATGGTGTATGGTTGTGTTTTATTTCATTTTCATGTTGGGCTGCATGTAGCCTTTTTTCCCTTGATTGTAAAGCCTATATAAAGGCATGTACTCTGTTTTTCCCAAGTAAATGAATGAAAAGAAAACCAATTTCAAGATTGAAATCCTCCTCCTTCTCCAAGGCAAATTTCGGCCCCCTCTATTCCTCTTCTCCCTTGGCCGCCGGCCACCCTTCCCCTCCCCTCTCTCTCGGCCTCCCTTCCTCTCCTTCCTCATCTCTACCTTGCCTCCTTGCTACCCGAGCCATCTCGCTTCCCCAACCTCCAAGCCGTCACCTCCACTCTCACAAGTCCGGCTACCACCAAAACTCCTTAACCCGAGTCCCACTACCACCACCCTTTACAAATTCGGCCACCCCACCTCTCACCCGAGGCCTCCTCCTCCTCCTCACCAAATCCGACCCCCCACCCTATTCCCCTTCCTAAAAACCTTAAAGATCCTCTACCATATTCATCCCTTATTTACCATATTCAAAATATATCCCCGTCCTTAAATTCTCTACCTACCATATTTGAAATTATTTCATTTCTTAATTATTTTTGATATCCTGCCACCTTTCTCTCTCATGCCTTATTGGGAAATATTATTTCAATATTCAGAAGATTTCGGCGGGACTTTCCAAATATAGCGTGATACGAAGAAGGCGACGAATTTCTCTCCCTCTGGCGGAGCCGTTGAAGAACGATTCTAGTAGAGTGAACCAGATTCATCAAATCCGGTTGGGTAACAAATATTTCCACCGTTATGTGTTTCTCATCTTTAGATAGATCTTGTGGCATTGGCAAATTGCGTGGCTTGTGTAATGCTTGAATTTTCGTGGATAATTTCTTTTAGTTATTGTCGTGTTTATTTCTTTCGTTTAAGTTCGTGAGCCGTGGCGGCCCTCGTTTTATTTTGTTGGGAGAGAACCACCCTTGTCCGAATCTTTTGTTTTCGGTGGATTCTCTTTTGGTACAACGACGCTCGATCGAACCGTGTGGGTTCTTTTCGCTTGAGAGGACCTCGGCATATCGCATTGGTATTATCTTAAGGGGCCTTGCGAACCCCCCTGTAATCTTTAATTAATAACATTATTTATTGTGTCGTTGCTGCGTTAAATACTTGAGTGTGATGTGAGAGTTATCAGAGAACGTCGTGTTAGTTCCGTCGGCCACCCATAACGCTCGAGGAGTGAGCCTACATCAAATTTGGTATCAAAGCGAGGTTCTCGTCAATTTCCTAATTGGCACTCCTCCCCCTCTTAAAAGAGGTTACTATTAGGGTGCTTGCTTCTTTAGCCTCGACATCCAAGCCCTCTGGTATAGTGACTGATACCTCTGAGGATTCTTATGTGGATATAGAATCTCTGGATGTTGAAGTTAATCAGTCAGGTGAGAGTCTTCCTTCACTTACGTTAGTGCCTGACTCTCCTGTTGAATCTGAGGATGTGATTAGGACTAAGCCCGAAACTGAGGACGAGGCAATTCTCGCTGACGCTTTTAGTGACGTTGAGGAGATTGGTTACCCTAGTGACCTGGACGAGGATTTATCCCCTGAGGAATCATCTGCATCCCCCTTCGACGATATTTTAGTCAGGGAGTCGACAAATGACCCTGAGTCAGAAGACGTTTCGGCTGAGTCGGTAAAGTCATCCAATGTTGAAAGCTTACCTGTTACTAAATTAGGTGATGACTTTCTAGGACCCGGTATTATTATGGTTGACCCAGAATTAATAGATGTTTCAACGGTATTGGAAGAGTCACCTTGAGATGGTTGTTCAATTTGAGATAATCTTATTGTGATACATCCGGGAGTTAGTTCATTTACAGTATCAACGCCGCTTAAGAGTCAAGTTAATTTTGATACTCCCCGGGATTCGATTTGTCCATCCCTTTATTTTGATTGTGACGACGCACCCACTTCATGGGAAGAGTTGGTTAACGAAGGATGTGTCATTTTGCAAAATTTACATTGTGGGGAAAAATTTTCTTTGGATGACGGTAGCCCTGAGGGCCAGAAAGACATTTCTTTGATGATAGCTTCTTTACCTGGGGCCCAAAACTGTTTAGAAATTTTGTCAGATACGATTTTGCCAACCTATGATACGATGACTAATTCTGAATTAAATGAAGTATCGAATGAGTTGGAAGACTTATCAGCTGAGTTTTCAGTGAGGACGAATCCACTATTTAATTTTTCCTATGATTTTAACGGCCTGCTACCGGAGGCTTGTTCTTGGACGAGTAATCCGTGTTTTGACGTTGAGTGTGACTTTACTTCCCCTACGGAATCACCCATGTCGACTCTACCTCCGGTTCATTTAACTCGAGTAGATGATTTGTTAGGACACGAGCTAGTCATTTCTAGCCCTTTATATTTGGACAAGTTTATTATTACCGCCTCCCCATTAGGCTTACTTCGATGGATGTGGGTAAACGTAGTTGATGACGAACGTTTTCTGCTGGCTATTCATTACGACATTTTTAAATCAAAATTTAATTCCAAATTTAAAATGAAAATGTTAGGCTCCACCGAAATAATTTTTGAATTTAAAGCACCTGTGCCACCTGACATAGTTCCGTTATTTTCTACTATTAATTCTAGTCATGTTGCACATGGGTTCACCCCACATGGTTTTAATTTAATTAGGCGCATTCTTATACTTTTAATCCATCAAAATGCGTCCTTTACTTTACTTGCGAGTTTGTATCAGAAAGTCTCCCACTGTTATATGATTGATTTGGTTTTGGATTGTCTCACCCCTGAACGGATGCTCCCGGGCGCCTTAGAAATAATAACGAATCGGCTAGTCTATTCTTTACGAATTTTACGGAAGTTTGGTGACATGACATTTCTTTTAAAAGTTTCCACTGATTGGGGCATAGCTCCTATTTTCATCGTTACATACTTTACGCTTTATGCTTTTATGCCACTTGACATATCTACCTCTCAGTATATATTTTCCACTATGCTTTCTATTGGGTTGGGTGGTGACAGTTTCCTAGGATCGTTCTCCTTCTCGGTCTCCATCGGAGGTATGTTGGTGGATGTTGTTGAAATTCTTTTTCCTTCTTTGGATAACGCGTATTTGAGGTCCCTCCAAGACCACCTTTTGCCATGCATGTTATTCTTCCCCGCCGATGACCTTCCAGGCGAGTACACACAGGTATACTCATCAGTGATGAGTATTTTTAAGAGGGGGAGGATTGATGGAGACGACTTCCCACGACATGTGGCCAAGGAGCGTCCTCCCTCTGACGATGATGGTGACCCGGTAGATTTGAATGGAGACGTCGGCCCGCAACACTTTGATGACGGCGACAGCATGCTTACGGATGACCCTTGTAAGCGTCGCCACAATAGCCGTCCGGAGCGCAAGCCCAATTATTGGCGTCGCCACAATAGCCGTCCGGAGCGCAAGCCCAATTATTATTTATTAATAATATATATTAATAAATAATAATTGAGTAATAATATATTTTATTAGTTGTTTTATTTCAAAATTATCATTTTCATTTCATGTTTAATTTCATGTATTATTTGTAACATGGTTATGTTATAAAATCATGGTGTATGGTTGTGTTTTATTTCATTTTCATGTTGGGTTGCATGTAGCCTTTTTTACCTTGATTGTAAAGCCTATATAAAGGCATGTACTCCTTTGTTTTTCCCAAGTAAATGAATGAAAAGAAAACCAATTTCAAGATTGAAATTCTCCTCCTTCTCCAAGGCAAATTTCGGCCCCCTCTATTCCTCTTCTCCCTTGGCCGTCGGCCACCCTTCCCCTCCCATCTCTCTCGGCCTCCCTTCCTCTCCTTCCTCATCTCTACCTTGCCTCCTTGCTACCCGAGCCATCTCGCTTCCCCAACCTCGAAGCCGTCACCTCCACTCTCACAAGTCCGGCTACCACCAAAACTCCTTAACCCGAGTCCCACTACCACCACCCTTTACAAATCCGGCCACCCCACCTCTCACCTGAGGCCTCCTCCTCCTCCTCACCAAATCCGACCCCCCACCCTATTCCCCTTCCTAAAAACCTTAAAGATCCTCTACCATATTCATCCCTTATTTACCATATTCAAAATATATCCCCATCCTTAAATTCTCTACCTACCATATTTGAAATTATTTCATTTCTTAATTATTTTCGATATCCTGCCACCTTTCTCTCTCCTGCCTTATTGGGAAATATTATTTCAATATTCAAAAGATTTCGTCGGGACTTTCCAAATATAGCGTGATACGAAGAAGGCGACGAATTTCTCTCCCTCTGGCGTATCTCTGGCGGAGCCGTTGAAGAACGATTCTAGTAGAGTGAACCAGATTCATCAAATCCGGTTGGGTAACGAACATTTCCACCGTTATGTGTTTCTCATCTTTAGATAGATCTTGTGGCATTGGCAAATTGCGTGGCTTGTGTAACGCTTGAATTTTCGTGGATAATTTCTTTTAGTTATTGTCTTGTTTATTTCTTTCGTTTAAGTTCGTGAGGCGTGGCGGCCCTCGTTTTATTTTGTTGGGAGAGAACCACCCTTGTCCGAATCTTTTGTTTTCGGTGGATTCTCTTTTGGTACAACGACGCTCGATCGAACCATGTGGGTTCTTTTCGCTTGAGAGGACCTCGACATATCGCCTTGGTATTATCTTAAGAGGCCTTGCGAACCCCCCCCCTGTAATCTTTAATTAGTAACAATACTAATTGTGTCGTTGCTGCGTTAAATGCTTGAGTGTGACGTGAGAGTTATCGGAGAACGTCGTGTTAGTTCCGTCGGCCACCCATAACGCTCGAAGGAGTGAGCCTACATTAGAGGCTCCTGGAGAGAATACCCATAAACGCTCCCGGGCTGACCATTGTCTTTGATGAAGTCCAAGCGCTTACCCTTGCACTGGATAACTGCATCGTACCTGGACAACCAGTCCATGCCCAAGATAACATCGAAGTCCTCCAAGTCAATCACCTTCAGATCTTCCTTTGCTAGAAAATCCCCCTGCAAAATCGGACAATCATGGACACCCAGGTCTGTAACCACAGAGTCACCGGAGGGGAACTTAACGCAAAAGGCACCACCAACACGATCTAGGCCCAAACAGAACCGCTCCACGAAGGCTCTAGCCACAAATGAGTGGGTAGCGCCGGAATCGAAGAGAACGTGCACCCAGTGGTTCTTTACCTTAAATCGTCCTACAAATTATGCACGTATCTAAGGCAACAAATGTTAAAACGAAAACTACAACCAAAAAGGTAACATGACAAAACGGTCGGGGAGTAGTCGAACCTGAGATAACCTGGGTCGAAGTCTGCGCTTCGTCTGCCGAAAGCACATTCAGCTTCCCCTTTCCTTTATCCATTTGCTGAGGCGGTGGCAAAGCCTGGAGGGGAACTGGCTGCAGAACAGGCTGGATCTGTGGGCACCTTGTCTTGAGATGACCCTTCTGGCCATACTGAAAACAGACTTTATCTTTTAACCAGCAACGGACAGCATCATGCCCCTTCCTTCCACACAAGGCACACACCAAGTCTCCTCTGGGAGCACCCTGAATAGCATGCACTTGCTCCTTCTTCTGCGCTCCTAACCTTTTGAAACACCTCTCAAAGGGATGGCCTAGCCGGCCACATAAGCTACAAACCTCTTTGGTCTTCTTTCTCGAGACAGCATCAGGCTCCTGAGGGCTCTTCCCTCCACCGGACTTCTGCTTATCCTTCCTCATCTGCTGGCCTCTATTCTTGACATTCTCAATGGCCTCGACCTTCAAGGCAGCTTCAACCACGCTGGCATAACTGACTGCTCTGTAGGCATTCGCTAACTGCTGAATGTCGCTTCTTAGTCCACCCAGAAACCGTTTAACTCGATCTGCTTCAACACTCACTAGACCAGGAGCAAACTAGCTCAACTTGCTAAACTCAATCTCATACTCACTAACCGTGAGTTTCCTCTGCTTCAAATGAAGGAAGTCACTCATTAGCCGGTCCTGCTCGACTGAAGGCAGAAACTTACTTAACGACATCACCTTAAATGACTCCCAAGTGCATCCTGCCACCAAGCTCTCTTTCTCCATCAGCCACCAACTCTTTGCTAAGCCCTTGAGCTAGTAGGCAGCGAGCATCACTCTCTGATCGTCTGCAATCTCAGAGTAAGAGAACATCTCTTCAATGGAAATCAGTCAGTCATCCAAAATCATGAAATTTGCTTGCCCATCATAAGTAGGGGGCCTAAGCGGCTGAAACTGGGATATGAACGCCATCTCTGGGGGCACCACAACCGAAGGCACCGGAGGAGCAGGAGGGGCAGGAACTGCTACCCCCTCAGCGGGGTCCTGAACTCTCAGAGTCTGTCCCGCCATCACTGCTACAAGAGACTGAATTTGAGCCTGCATATCCACTACCTGTCTCGATAAGGCATCATTACTCTGTCGCAGGCTTTCTATCAATGCCTCGCTCTGCGCTCCCGACATCTCACCCTCTGATTGGGGAGTCTATCTCGTCGCAGGACTTCTCGCCATCCTATAATCGCACAAACTTTAGACAAAACCTAGACTAATAGCTAGAACAAAACTACCCGGTACAAACAAACACACTTAAATATGAACTTCAACTGCTAAACTTGCTCTGGGATTTGTTTTTACCATGATGATGTTATGCTTAATCTAAGATGGTTCACCACCATCATACTAACTCATGTGCCTAAACCATGAATGCATGTATTTGTATTCTTTTTGACTCAAAACCATGCGTGTACATATGTCATTATGCAAATCTTTAGCTTGGCACGTTGTGATTATGCAATGTTATGCTATGCATGATTGTGCTATGCATTCTAAAAAGGCCCTAATGCATGCCATGGGCGGCGTACATATGAAAATGTTATGCATCCCATACTACATAATATTTCCATGCAACGAAAAAAGAAAACGTGCTAGCCGCATTCATGTGGTGAGGTTATGTATCTCATACTACATAACCCTCACATATTGCCTCCTATGGTGGATCCATATACAAACACATATTATGCTTCTCATACTACATAATATGCCCCGTATACTTCTTCATGCTCATGAGTGTAGTGTTCGTGCTTTAGCCACGACGTGCTGATGACATATCGGTGTGTGTATGGTATGACGCTAACTACTAATGCAAACAAGGGAAAGGTTGCCCGACCATTTGCCAAGCAACCTCCCTCTGATACAAACTGTCACAACCCGCATTTTCTCGATGATTACACCGCATCAGAGCAAGAGAAAATACGCGTCGTGATGCCACGTCATGCAGGGGATAACTGCACACGTTCAGGCAAAACTCCAGACCTTAGATTTTAAGGAAAATCATAGTTTAATATGAAAGAAAACCAGTTATATTTAATGGTCGTATCGCTCGGCACAGTGGATCAGCTAGTCCACAATTATAAGTATATTTATACGCAGTGAAAAATACTTTGGTTAAATTGAGTTGACACCCTAAATGAGCATAAGTGTCCCCGAGAGACGACTCCTGGTATGCACGACTCTAAGGTTAGTATAGTATATAAAAAATGTAGTCTTTACGCTAAAGGAAAAGTAGTGTCTTAGTTTTATAAATATGACATGCATGAGATACATATAGTAACGCTTTTAGGGTTTTAAAATATCTAACATGCTACCTGACATAAAACATTCCCAGAAGCAAGTAAACGGCCACAAATAGGCAAAAATAGCAGTTTTAGTTCATACCCAGCATCGCAAGAACCCACCAGTGGGTGTCAACAACCTGACACGAACTCACTGATGAGTATGCATGTCTATACAGAAAGGTAAAGAACTACCTCACAAAAATCGAGGATCAGCTATCTCAGCTACCCAAGAGGCCACAAGCAAGCCCCTCCAAAAGAACTAGCTGCTGAACTGGCTACAACTTGGACCTGAGGCATTCAAGAAAAAAACACCTCAGTAAGAAAATAATCAAAAAGGTAAATAGAGCATTAGATTTATGAGCAAATAAGAAGGGTTTACCAACCCGGCAACAAAATGTTATCAGTAAAAGAAAGGACATGACAGTAAGAAAAGAACACTGTCTAAAGAACAACAAAGCACACCAAGTGCGAGTAATAAAAGCAACATGCCCTACAAAAGAGCCTACAACAGCAACAAGACATATACATATATGCCAAGAGAAATAGCCATAAAATAGGAGAGGAACTAACAATCCTAACTTGTGGGTTACTGGCAGGGGTCAAAACATGGATTTGAATACATAACCAAAACCAGATCCAAAAAGGGCTAAGGGGTCAAATAGTGGCAGCTCTAGGGTCCACACACGCCAACCCAAGACGGGGCAAAAGGCGGTGGCCACAGCTCTCCACATAAAACCACCCCTCTAGAGGCACCAAAACTCCACCACCTGCCACAACCCAAGAGTCGGCATGCAAAAACTAGCCGAACACCCAATACCCCCCCCCAGGGAATAGGGAAAAGTCACACTAACAATCCTAAGGAAACACACGAACCCAAGGCAGAAACGTCGAGCCCACTCGACGCGGCGTTGAGTAAACTCCACTCACTTGACGCCAAAATACTTAGCTGCAAAACCTACGCTGGATGACGGCGTTGAGTGAACTCGGCTCACTCAACTCTGTCAGCGCTTTCTACTTAGGGTAAACGTAAATTTTAGTTAAAAATGCAGCCTAAACTCTCTCAACGCGCGGAAACAGAGAGTTGAAAATTTAATTCCAACCCTCCCTTCCATCCTATCTGCTCGGGGCTACCGCAACTAAACTTAAACTACAACTAAACGCAGCCTTACCCTACCTATAGCTACCCACTGGACACCAAACCGCGAATAATAAAAAGAAAGAGATTAGCCAAAATTCCTAGACAACCTAAATCGAACATGGCTGAATTTAAGAACAATATACAACAAAGTAACTAGGTAAAAAGGGGTCAACTTGGCAAGGGCAAGGAGCCACTTGCCTTACCACCAAGATGCAGTGATTGCAACACAAAAAAAAATCTGGATTTGACGGCAAGATCGGCCACCTACGGGTCAAAAGCAAAGATTAGAGAAGAAGAAAAGAAATCAGAAATTTTTAACTCCTAGAATCAGCCCTAGATCAATAATAACTTACATGGAAGGAAGGATCTAGACGAGAGCACGCCAAATCCGCTAACGCACGAGAAAATCGAGCTCTAGCCCTCCCGTAATCGCCGGCCAAAACCCAACACCTCCCCTCCCAAAACCTTCCGCTGGAAGCTTCTCCAGAATCGGGAACGAAGAAATGAGGAGGAAAAACAACTTACGGCATAAAAAGAAGCACTCAGGAAAAAAGTACGGAACACGCCCCGGACACGCCCGTGACACGCCCGTATCCGGTCCGACACGCCCGTGGCACGCGGCGTGTACTCACTCACCTACCCACTCGATGATCGTCGAGCTCATCTCGACGAAACAGGGGTCACGCCCTGTGACACGCCCGTGTCACAGGCCGTGTACCAACATAACTAGCGCTCGACAATCGTCGAGCGCAGATCGCCGACCAGGAGTCACGCTTTAAGCCACGCCCTTGCCAGATCCGGCACGCCCGTGTTAGGGGGGCGTGAACTCACCCAAACGCCGCTCGACTATCATCGAGCGCAGCTCGATGACGACGAATCGTCGAGCGCAGCTCGATGAATCGAAGGGGACACGCCCTGTGACACGCCCGTGTCACAGGCCGTGTTCCTACCAAAAACAACCGTCAACCGAATTTCGTCGACCACACAACCGAGAGCTCTACTCGAGCTCGACACGCCCTGGGTCACGCCCGTGACCCAGGCCGTGTCACCCAAACATACACAAAAAAACAGCTAACTCCTTAGCTAAAAAAAGAAACAAGGCACCAGCCTAACAAGCTCGGCCACACCAGGCCATGCACAGTACAACAAACATTACAGCTAACATAACAAACGTCAAAACGACGCGAAAGCAAACGATCTCGGACTTCGACCAAAACTCGCACCGTAGCTAAACACCCAAGCCACGAAAACAATGGTGAGGTCGAAAACAACATCCGACGATCTCACACTCGGGATAACATGTCCCGAAGCCAAAACACAAGCATTCCCTAAGAGGCCCAACCGAGTCACCAAAACAGACTACGTCTAGCTGGGGAAACTTGCTAACAGGCTACAACCAGGCTACACAAGGAACCTAAAGAGCTAAGACAACGCTCTACAATGGCGAAAGGCCGGAAATACGTCATCGTAACGCCAATCAAAGATCAAACCAAACACAGAAAAACTGGGGGCGTTACAGGCTTCCCGGAAGGCGAGCCTCCACACCATGCATCGCCGGAGCGTTGGCTCCACATCCCAAACCCCACACCCAGAAGAGAGGATCACCTTCTCTAGGAGCGATATGTCGGATCATGAGGATCCATTTTGCGATGTGCTGGTCATCTAGACAGCCATCAAAAATTTTACCATCTCCAGGATCCTCGTCGACAACGGAAGCTCCGTCAATGTCGTCTTTAAGAAGGTGTTTGACGCAATGAAGGTGGAGGGAAAGAGGGTGTTGGCCTCAAATGGTCCCCTGTTCGGATTTTCGGGGGAGAGGAAGGAGGTCGACGGAGGTGTAGGCCTCCATGTCACCCTGTGGGGGGCAGTCCAGGAACTGTAGGTTCGTCATTGTGGACGCCCCCAGCAGCTACATCGCCATCTTCGGGAGGCCCCTCATCATTGCCTTCCACTGTGTCCCCTCATCATTCTATCAATTCTTGAAGTTCAATGCCGAGGGGATTCAGTTCAGGGTCAGGGGGGAGCCCAAGGTGGCGCGAGAGTTCTACGTCACCGCCGTGAACTCCATATCTTGGCAGGAGGGAGCCGAGTAGATGAAGCGAAGGATGGAGGAGGCGGAGCAAGAAGCTGGCAGGGAGGAGCTGGAAGAGAAGAGCTGCACCGAGGTTGAGGTGGCAGGAGGAGATCGGGAGGAGTCGGCCGAGGCGATGGCCATGGAAAAAGAGGTGGAGGCGGAGGTCCTCATCCCAAAGGAGAGGGATGTTGAAGAATGGGGGGAGCAGTCCAGGTTGGAGGCTGCGGAAGAGGTGGTGGAGCTGGAGGTCCTCACATGTGAAGGCAGGGTGGAGAAGGTCCGCGTCAGCGGAGGGCTGACACCGGAGGCTCCGGGCAGGATGCTGGAGTGCATGCAGAAGAACGTGGACATCTTCGCATGGAGCGCCGCGGAGATGTCGGGGGTTGACGCGGATGTGGCTTACCACCGCCTCAACTTGAACCCGGGAGCACGCCCCGTTCAACAAAAGAAAAGGTCCACCGCAGACAAGCTGCTAGAGCCAATCAGGGAGGAGGTAGCCAAGCTTCTCAAGGCCGGCTTCGTGTCAGAGATCCAATACCCAGGCTGGGTCTCCAACATAGTCATGGTTAAGAAGGGAGACGATCGGTGGCATATGTGTATCGACTTCTCTTTGCTTAATAAATCTTGTCCTAAGGACTGTTATCCCTTGCCTCGGATCGACGCGCTGGTTGACTCAGCCGTTGGTTTTTCTGTAATGAATTTTCTAGATGCATTTTTAGGTTATCATCAAATCAGTATGCACCACCCCAGACGTCAAGGTTGTCTCGTTCATCACGGGGGATGGATGCTACTGCTATAAAATGATGCCCCTCGGGCTGAAGAATGCAGGGGAGACCTACCAGAAGATGATGGATAGGGTCTTCAAAGAACAGAAGGGGAGGAACCTGGAGGTGTGTGTAGATGATCTCATGATCAAGAGTCAGGATGTAGACTCTCACCTCCAAGACCAAGAGGAGACCTTTGCTACCCTGCGCAAGTACAAGATGCGGCTGAACCCCTTGAAGCGTGTCTTCGGGGCTAGCAGGGGAAAGTTCTTGGGGCACCTCCTCACCCCTGTAGGGGTCGAGACGAATCCTGATAAGTCAAGGCTATCATGGAGCTGGGGTCGCTGCGGAATACTAAGGAGGTGCAACGACTTACAGGGAAGCTGGCAGGGTTAAGTAGGTTCCTCTCCCGGGCTGGGGAGAAGTGCTCCCCCTTCTTCAAAACACTGAGGGGGGGTCAGAAATTTGAGTGGACCAAGGAGTGCGAGGAGGCATTCCAGGCCCTTAAGATGCAGTTGACTCGGGCTCCATTGCTCCAAGGGCCGAAGGAGGGGGGGGGACCTATTTTTGTATCTCGGGGTCGGGGCGGAGGCCTTAAGCTTTGTACTAGTTCGTGAAGAGGGGAAGAAGCAGCTCCCTATATATTATGTGAGCCTGGTCTTGAGGAAGGCCGAGCTCCGGTATCCAATTCTAGATAAGCTGGCCTTCGCCCTGGTCATCTCAGCCTGAAGGCTGCGTCCCTATTTCCAGGCACACTCAATCCGAGTGGTGACTGACCATCCCCTCTGCAACATCTTTGAGGGGGTGGAGCATTCTGGCAGGCTGGCCAAGTGGTCGGTGAAGTTGAGTGAGTTCGATATCTCCTTCGTTTCCCGCCTCTCGATCAAGGCTCAAGCGATGGCCGACTTTTTGGCCGATTATGTGATCGAAGTGGCGGAGGAAGAGCTCGCTCACCCGACCCTATGGAAGGTAAAGGTGGATGGCGCCTCGAGAAGGCATTCCCTGGGGGTAGGGGTGATCTTGGAGAGCCCCTAAGGAACTAGAATTGAGCAGACGATGGTGGTGCACTTCCCCATTACAAATAATCAGGCTGAGTATGAGGTCGTGATAATAAGGTTGTACCTGGCCAGGGAGCTGGGGGTGTTGGACGTGGAGATCCTTACTGACTCCATGGTGGTAGCTTCCCAGATCAACGGGGAGTTCGAGGCGAGAGAGCCTACTCTGCGGCTATACTTAGCCAAAGTAAAGGGGGTCATTGGCACGTTCCAAACTTTTTCCATCCAGCACATGCCCCGGGAGGAGAATGAGCAGATCAATCAGCTAGCAAAGCATGGTCCCCAGGTGGGGGGTACCATCACTGACCTATTCCGCCCTTCCATTGAAGAGGGATAACTCATGGAGATAGATCAGCAGCCCTCATGGATGGACTCGGTCACAACCTTCCTTTCCACGGGAGGGTATCCGGAGGGGGTGGACAAGAAGAAGCTCAAGTACAAATCAGCGTACTACCTCCTTCGGGACGGGCAGTTGTACAGGAAGACTCTCTCGGAGATGTTGGCTCGTTGCGTGGCCGAGGGGGAAGTATAAAGAATCTTAGAAGAAGTCCACTCCGGGGAGTGTGGGAGTCACTCTGGGAGTCGGACCCTGGAAAGAAGGATCGTCAGTTAAGGGTATTTTTGGCCCACCCTGGGTCGCGACGCGATAGAGTTCACGAGAAGATGCCACAAGTGCCAGCTATTTGCCCCCCTCCAGCTACAACCAGCTCAGTGACTCAAGAGTATCACAGCCCCCTGGCTCTTTGCCATTTGGGGAATGTATTTGGTTGGACCGTTACCCAGGCCAGTGGGCAGAGAAGGTTCCTACTGGTGATGATCGATTATTTCTCCAAGTGGTTGGAGGTGAAGGTGCTGGCCAAGGCGACTTCCGAGGTCATCCGGAACTTTGTTTGGGGAGAGATCATCTGCCACCTTGGGCTGCCCTAGGCCATTATCACGGATAATGGGCCCCAGTTCACCAACATAGAGTTTACCAGTTTCTGCGAGTAGCTTGGGATCGACCTCAGGTTTGCCTTGGTCCACCACCCCAGGAGCAACGGGCAGGTGGAGGCAGCGAACAAAATCATCGTTAACCTCCTAAAAAGAAAGTGGAAAATCTGAAGGGGAGCTGGGTGGAGCAGCTTCCCGCGGTTCTCTGGGCCTTGAGGACCACCCTCAACACAGCTACATGAGAGCCCCCCTTCAAGCTCTCACATGGGTGCGAGGCAGTGCTCCCCGTAGAATTTGAAGTTCAAACGCCTCGAGTTGTTGCGGTCTGGGAAGGAAGGGAAGAATGACAGGCTGAGAACGAGGAAGAGTTGTGGCTCTCCCTTGACATGGTGGAAGAGTTGCTGGTCCTTTCCTCTGTCCGACAAGAAGAGGTGAAGAGGAGGATGACCAAGTACTTTGACAAGCACGTCAGTTTCAAGCAATTTGTGGAGGGGGACTTGGTGCTGAAGAAGGTGGATGCAGCAGGGAGGTCGGCAACCGTGGGGAAGCTCAACCCCAGCTGGGAAGGACCTTTCATTGTAAAAGAGGCATTGAAATCAGGAGGGTATCGACTCCAAAATGTGAAGGGCGAGACCCTGAGTCTCACCTGGAGCGTTGAGGACCTAAAGCGCTTTTTTTCCTTAAAGATGTAAGTGATATTTTGAGGCTTAATAAAGTTTGTTAACGTGACAATTCTATCACAATAGCCTATATGAAAGGATGAAGTGTGCCTTAGACCCCGAGCAGATCCCGCTGTTAGGCTCTCATCTAGCAGACAGGGCTGGAAGTCACTCGGTGTCATCCCTGGACCCCGAGCAGATCCCGCTGTCAGGCTCTCACCTAGCTGGCAGGGCTGGAAGTCACTCGATGGTGTCAGCCCTGGACCCCGAGCAGATCCTGCTGTCAGGCTCTCACCTAGCTGGCAGGGCTGGAAGTCACTCGATGGTGTCACCCCTAGACCCCCGAGCAGATCCCGCTGTTAGGATCTCACCTAGCTGACAGGGCTGGAAGTCACTCGGTGTCATCCTTAGATGCCGAGCAGATCCCGCTGTCAGGCTCTCACCTAGCTGGCAGGGCTGGAAGTCACTCGATGGTGTCACCCCTAGACCCCGAGCAGATCACGCTGTCAGGCTCTCACCTAGCTGACAGAGCTGGAAGTCACTCGGTGTCATCCCTGGACCCCGAGCAGATCCCGCTGTCAGGCTCTCACCTAGCTGACAGGGCTGGAAGTCACTCGGTGTCATCCTTAGACCACGAGCAGATCCCGTTGTCAGGCTCTCACCTAGCTGGCAGGGCTGGAAGTCACTCGATGGTGTCACCGCTGGACCCCGAGCAGATCCCGCTGTCATGCTCTCACGTAGCTGACAGGGCTGGAAGTCACTCGGTGTCATCCTTAGACCCCGAGCAGATCCCGTTGTCAGGCTCTCACCTAGCTGGCAGGGCTGGAATCACTCGAGGAAGTGCTACACTCTCCAGGTAATGTCTAACAAGTTTGGCTTTTCTTCTAAAGTAGAAAAAAGCTCGACATAGACGAGTCCGGGCTCGCCAATTTAGCTCGACCTCGGCAGTAGGGTGGCGAGCCAGGCCCTTGGGCCTCGCTAAGGGGAGGCGGATCCCGCCAGGATGCCTCGTCCCCCACTCTATTTTACTTGGGAAAATTCTATAAATTTGGCCTTATATTGATAAGGTTAGGGGGAGCTCGCGAGCGAGCTGGGGGTGGTGCGCCCAGGGCGGCGGGTAACCCACCCCTGAATTATCCAAGAATCGGCGAGCTCTCAGAGTGTACTCTCACAAACGAGCTCTAACAAATATCCTACTCACAAAATATATCTACGCGAGGTCGCCCAAGGAAGCATTCGCGAGCAAGCAGGGCACAGTGGGGACATACAAAAAAAAGAAGAAGAAGAGAAAAAGATGGGACAAAATTTATATCAAAAATTTATATTTCTTTAAACGTCAATAGTTACAGGGGGAGCTCGCCTCGGCGAGCTTACAAAAAATGAAGAAAAACATAAAATCAACCCTTCCCCCCCTCGCCGGGTTGATGATCATCCCCCCTTCGCCGGAAAGTTCCTGGAAGCCCTCCTCGAACAGCACATCGAGACTGTCTTCCTTCTCGCTGGGTGGCGTCGTCGGGAACAGGCTCGGCATCAGATCGCGGACTGAGATCTCCTTGCACCCCTCCACCAGCACTCCAGTGTCCTTCATCATCTGGAGGGTGCATTCAACGACCTGGATGGAGTTGATCCGCAATCTCTCGGCGAGGTCGGCCTCGCCAAAGATCCTCGGCCTCTTATAGGGGAGGGTAGGATCGGCGTCGCTGGCCGGGAAGAAGATCTTCGCCTGGCGGCGGACCTCGCGACTGAGGTTCTGATTCTCCTCCTTCAGCCTCACATTCGCCCCCTCCAGCTCGGCAAGCCGGGCGCGCAGCTGGCCAATCTCCTCCCCCTGCTCGACATTGCGAGCCCGCAACTCCCCGACGTCCTTGGCATCCTAATGGAAAAGGGAAATTCATTAACAACAACGCAAATGTTTTAAGTAAAAGATGGAAGAGCAAGCCAGATAATCACCAATCCGTCGGCGGCCTGGGCAAGAAGACCCTCAGTGATGCTGAGCTGCCTCGCTTGGTCGGCGACATTGTCATTGGCGACGTCGCGAGCCTGCTCGGCTTTTTGAAGTTGGTTGCTGAGGCCGAAGCTGCGGCGGACCAACATGTGATGGAGCTCCATGGCTCACAGGTGGGCCTGCAGGCCCTCATGGTCGAGCTACCACAGTTTCATGCCCTTGTAGGCCTTGGCGTCCAACCGGCCATAGAGGCCGAAGCCGAGGGCGTAAGCGTGACCGGTGGCGGGCTCTCGGTCATTCCAGGAGGGTTGAAGGGTGGAGATGGAAACCCGGTGGGCCAGCTCATCCTACTGCACCATGGGCTCGCCCGCCGAGTCTTTCCACCGTCCCCCAAAGCCTAAGAGGGGATGTTCTTTCGGCATGCCGAGCTCGCGAGCCGTCCTCTTCGCCGAAGGAGGTGGAGAACTCGCTGCAGGGGGAATAGAGGTCTTGCCACCCTTCCGCCCCTTCCGGGTGATTTCCTTCAGTGGGCTCTCCGGTGACACATCGGGGACGACTTCAGGAGAGCTCATGTATTTGGGGCTGGATTGATGTTGTTGATGTTGTTTACCTCGTGAAGCCGGCACAGCTTTCCTCATCTTTTTGGGTAGTTGTTGGCGATGGGGCGGGCTCGACCTCGCATCCTCAGGCCGCCTCTTGCTGGAGGAGGGTTTGGAGAAGGCCGCTTCATCTTGGCAGGCCGCCGCCGCTGCCTTCTCGCGAGCGAGAGGGTCCGGGTACAATCCCGGGTCCGCAAATGGAGGGTTCACGGGGATTAACCGCTCCCCTGCAAGAAAAAACTTGGAAAACTTAGAAAAATTTCGTTGGCAAATATGGCGAGCTGAGCAGCAGAGTAGACAGTATCTTCGCCGAGCAGGACAGGGCGGAGCGCGTCGAGGCCCCTTCGCATGAAGGCGACCTCAAATTCCTTGTGGAGGAAGTACTTGTGGAGGTCAGCATCATTGCCTGACACAGCCGGGGGGAGGTAGACCTCCTCGCCCTTCTGCTGGGGGAGTAAGGGATGTTGCCAAGATCGCCCTTGATGAAGACGATCTGGGTCATCCAATTGTGGTGCTTGTTCGCGATCTCGCGAACCTTGATCAGCGAGCCCATAAAGTAGGCGACCCCATCCGACGTCGCCTTGTAGGTGAAAAGCTTCCTGAACACCGTCAGGTTGAACTCAATCCTCTCTCGGAGGAGGTAGCTCGCGTACACCACCATCATGGCGATGACGTTTGAATTCAGCTGCGCGGGCACCGTGCCATAGTATTTCAGAATCTGGAGGATCTCCAGCCAGAGGGGGAGGCGCAGCCCCACCTAAAAGTGCGAGATGGAGAAGGCGAGCTCGTCATCATAAAAAAGTGTTGATGCCTCCCCCTGCCTCGGTCGGCGCGCCTCGAAGCCTAGGGGCACATGTTCGACCACAAACTCAGCGAGCTCGTCCTCGTTGGTGTGCCCTTCAAAGAAGCAGTAGTCAGTGAAGTGATGGGCACACTTGGTGCGGCCGTCGGCGTCAGGGTTGGTCTTGCCCATGCTCGCAGAAGAAGGGGTGGAGCGCGAGTAAGAAAGAGAAAAGCGCAGGAAAAGAGAGAAGATGAGCAGTTAATACGGTGTACGGGGTTGGTGAGGGGGCTATTTATAGAAAAAATTAGTCTGAGGGCAAGTTGTCTAATCGGCCCAGCTCACCACCCCGGCTCGCCACCCCGGCTCGCCACCCCGGCTCGCCACCCCGGCTCGCCACCCCGGCTCGCCACCCCAGCTTGCAGACTTCTGACGTGTCCCACCCCGCTCTGGGCAAAATATAAGGAAACATATTTATTATTATTCAAACATCAGGTACCGGCCTAAAAGTGTTCGCAGATTATTACATGAATCAAGTAAAGAATAAAAAGTAGGGCGCGCGGGCAGGGGGACCAGGAGGCGAGTATCGGTCGGCTCAGCAAGGGAGCCGCCTTTTATCTACCCCGACCTCGCATCCCCCATACCATGGACTACCGCGCGCGAAGGAACTCGTGAATCTGCCCCGAGTTCCGCTGCACCGCCAGAAGGCCCTCGTCAATCTCGTCCAGGAGCCGAGAAGGAGACAGTAACTCGCCAGTCTGGCCGCCTCGCACTTCGTCAGCAAGCCGAACATAGCCTCACTGCAGCGCCTCGTTGACTTCCTGCACCTCACGCAGCCTGCACACCAGTTTCTTGAAAAGCTTGACCCACCTCCTGGTCAGCTCGCCTTGATCCACTTCAGGGCCTAGGTAAGAGTTCAGCGAGCTCGGGGAGGGGAGGGGAGAGTAATGGGCTGCCCGCGAAGATTCCTCGGCAACGGATTGACTGGGGTGAACTGCAAAGACAGAAACATCAGCAAGGGGAGGCGTGCTGGAAAGTCGCATAACAAGAATCCAAGGCCAAATTTACCTGATGAGCTCGGCAACTCAAAGGAGGTGCGGGGAGGGACAAACCTCAGGTACTTCCCGCGACCTGGGCCGCGCGTTCTCGGTGAGAGAAGCTCGAATCCCTGGATGGGGATGGTCTCCACACCCGCCCCCGTGGTTACAACTGCTCGCTGAGGAGAGGGGGCACGCACCGGCAAGTTCGGCCTCTGCGAGCTGACCCCCAAGGTCCCGAAGGGAGGGGATGGGTCCCGGGGACGGTTCTCTAGAGTCATGAATCGCGAGTCCCCAAGGGTGGTCTTGGCTCGCGGGGTGGTGTCTCGCGGCATGGCTCCCCCCCCCTCCAGCTACAGCCATCTGGAGGAGAATGAATCGCGAGTCCCCAAGGGTGGTGTCTCGCGGGAGGAGAATGAGCAGATCAATCAGCTAGCAAAGCATGGTCCCCGGGTGGGGGTACCATCACTGACCTATTCCGCCCTTCCATCGAAGAGGGATAGCTCATGGAGATAGATCAGCAGCCCTCATGGATGGACTCGGTCACAACCTTCCTATCCACGGGAGGGTATCCGGAGGGGGTGGACAAGAAGAAGCTCAAGTACAAATCAGCGTACTACCTCCTTCGGGACGGGCAGTTGTACAGGAAGACTCTTTTGGAGATGTTGGCTCGTTGCGTGGCCGAGGGGGAAGTATAAAGAATCTTAGAAGAAGTCCACTCCGGGGAGTGTGGGAGTCACTCTGGGAGTCGGACCCTGGAAAGAAGGATCGTTAGTTAAGGGTATTTTTGGCCCACCCTGGGTCGCGACGCGATAGAGTTCACGAGAAGATGCCACAAGTGCCAGCTATTTGCCCCCCTCCAGCTACAGTCAGCTCAGTGACTCAAGAGTATCACAGCCCCCTAGCTCTTTGCCATTTGGGGAATGTATTTGGTTGGACCGTTACCCCAGGCTAGTGGGCAGAGAAGGTTCCTACTGGTGATGATCGATTATTTCTCCAAGTGGTTGGAGGTGAAGGTGCTGGCCAAGGTGACTTCCCAGGTCATCCGGAACTTTGTTTGGGGAGAGATCATCTGCCACCTTGGGCTGCCCCATGCCATTGTCACGGATAATGTGCCCCACTTCACCAACATAGAGTTTACCAGTTTCTGCGAGTAGCTTGGGATCGACCTCAGGTTTGCCTTGGTCCACCACCCCAGGAGCAACGGGCAGGTGGAGGCAGCGAACAAAATCATCGTTAACCTCCTAAAAAGAAAGTGGAAAATCTGAAGGGGAGCTGGGTGGAGCAGCTTCCCGCGGTTCTCTGGGCCTTGAGGACCACCCTCAACACAGCTACAGGAGAGACCCCCTTCAAGCTCTCCCATGGGTGCGAGGCAGTGCTCCCCGTAGAATTTGAAGTTCAAACGCCTCGAGTTGTTGCGGTCTGGGAAGGCAGGGAAGAATGGCAGGCTGAGAACGAGGAAGAGTTGTGGCTCTCCCTTGACATGGTGGAAGAGTTGCTGGACCTTTCCTCTGTCCGACAAGAAGAGGTGAAGAGGAGGATGGTCAAGTACTTTGACAAGCACGTCAGTTTCAAGCAATTTGTGGAGGGGGACTTGGTGCTGAAGAAGGTGGATGCAGCAGGGAGGTCGGCAACCGTGGGGAAGCTCAACCCCAGCTGGGAAGGACCTTTCATTGTAAAAGTGTAACACCCCGAAGTCAAGAGGATCATTTTGAGCAAAATCGGGTTCAGGCATGGGTGACACGGCCTGGGACACGGGCGTCTCCCAGGGCGTGTCAGTTGACACGGCCTGCGACACGGGCGTGTCGCAGGGCGTGTCGAGGTTGTGTCGACGATTGGACTTGGTGTCGACGATTTTCGCTCGGCATCGTCGAGAGGGGCACACGGCCCAGGACACGGCCGTGTCGGATGCCGTGTCGCCATGCTCGACGAGTGTTACGCGATGATCGTCGAGTATCGAGTTCCAGTGAGGACACGGCCTGTGACACGGGCGTGTCACAGGGAGTGTCAGTGGGCGTCAAATTTAGCTCGACGTCTCGGGTTAGGGCGTGTTTGCGGGACACGGGCGTGTCCTGGTGCACACGGCCATGAACACGGGCGTGTGCCAAGCCGTGTGCCAGGCCGTGTGAAGTCTCGGGTTGATTTGAGATTATTTCTGTTGAGGAACACGGCCTCAGACACGGGCGTGTCTGAGGGCGTGTCGGGTACACGGCCGTGACACGGGCGTGTCACACGGGCGTGTACTGGCTGGATTGAGTCGGTTGTCTGCCGCTTAGGGGGACACGGCCTGTGACACGGGCGTGTCACAGGGCGTGTCAGGCCGTGTTCAGGGTTTTCTGGCCAGATCTGAGCCGTTTGTTTCCCTCTTCCTGGATCCAGTGGCTGGGCTTTGTCCAGGTGTTGGGAAGGCCGAGAATTTGAAGATAAATCCCTTATCTTCTCTTCTTCTTCTTCTTCATCTTCATTCCAAGAAAGAAAAGGGGAAAGGCCTAAGGGAGAGAGAAGGGAGGAGTCTTCCAGCTGCTGTAGGAGCTGCGGAGTGCGGAACGAAGATCCGAGAGCGGATTCGTGAAGGCAGAGCCGAGGCGGTGATTTCCATCCGGCTACTTCATGGCGCCGAAGCGATCTTCAAGGGTAACGATCTCCTTCTTGGACATCGAAGTCCTTTCTCTATACATGTGCTTGGAATCCTCCACCAAGAGGTGGATCGCGGAAGTGATTCCTTTGTTGAGTCTGCATCTAGAGCCGGAATTATGAAGTACGGCGTAGGCATGCTGTGTGAAGCCCATCTGGACCGGTAGTCTGGATTGGTGATGTTCATGGGTAAACCGGAGAAGACTCCGTGGCTTTGATGCTGTGCAAAACGGATTTCTGTTGTGATGAATGTATGGATGTGATTGTGAGGAGGCTTTGGTGAAGCTCCTGGATATGAGATGATCAATTGGTAGCACGCCTGGGGAGCTCGTGATAAACCCGGCCTGTTACACCACTAGGGTGGGTTGATCTAGTTAAGGAAGGGATCGATGGGCGGCAATGCTAGGGGAGCCGAGTTAAACCCGGGTTGCTGCACCACATGGTGTGGGTCGATCGGATTAGGAGGGGGATCGATGGGTAGACAATGCCTGTGGAGCTTAGATAAACCCGGCTTGCTACACCACGGAGTGTGGGTCGGTCTGCTCTGTTTGTGATGCTGTGAGGATGGACCTCTGAGTGGCTTGGGCGGGATGTCACCAGCCTGCGAGATGGTGGACTAGGGCCGGTCAACCAACAAGTTAAAACCTCGAGAGACAGCGGTGTACGACGGTGGATTCCGGTACGCCAAGAAGGTGCCCTGAGTGCACGAAGCGTTGGTGGACTCCAGCGTTTGTGATGTGGTGTGTTTGTTAGATAGTGGCATAAAGAGAATGATCCTATGATATGATTTGGTGATGTTTGTTGATGCTTGATGAAAAAGGAAGCACTGTATACAGAGAAGGAACCACTGCCCCGGGTAGGGGGTAGGGTCGTTATAATGGGTCAGCAATGCTGACCGTTACTTTGTTTTCTGTGTTGGCTTGGATGATGACTTGCAGGTGCTGCGGTTTGGAAAGAATAAGTGGATTGGCTAGCCTGGTGTTCTTAGTCCTTGAAGGCTATGTGAAGAATCGTGGTTGGATTTCATGTGTGGCCGGCCTGCGTGCCGATGTACGAACTTATTGCTATGTAAAGAGGAACTTGTAAGGCCATAAGGCCAGGGTGTGTGAGTTGTATACATTCCTGGTGTTGTTCTATATAAATGTGGTATTTATATATGGGTGGACCTTCTGGTTTGAGTTCATGTTAACAAGAAAAATGCTGCGCTAGAATGAACTGAGTTAAGGACACGCATAGATTTTGATTTCCACACGTGATTCCTTCGCTTGTCTTTGCTATATGGCGTGTGGCCCCGGCCGGACCCACTGTTATATGTCATGTGACAGGTGGAGGCGTTACAAAAAGAGGCATTGAAATCAGGAGGGTATCAACTCCAAAATGTGGAGGGCGAGACCCTGAGTCTCACCTGGAGCGTTGAGGACCTAAAGCTCTTTTTTTTTCTTAAAGATGTAAGTGATATTTTGAGGCTTAATAAAGTTTGTTAACGTGACAATTCTATCACAATAGCCTATATGAAAGGATGAAGTGTGCCTTAGACCCCGAGCAGATCCCGCTGTTAGGCTCTCACCTAGCAGACAGGGCTGGAAGTCACTCAGTGTCATCCCTGGACCCCGAGCAGATCCCGCTGTCAGGCTCTCACCTAGCTGGCAGGGCTGGAAGTCACTCGATGGTGTCAGCCCTGGACCCTGAGCAGATCCTGCTGTCAGGCTCTCACCTAGCTGGCAGGGCTGGAAGTCACTCGATGGTATCACCCCTAGACCCCGAGCAGATCCTGCTGTTAGGATCTCACCTAGCTGACAGGGCTGGAAGTCACTCGGTGTCATCCTTAGATGCCGAGCAGATCCCGCTGTCAGGCTCTCACCTAGCTGGCAGGGATGGAAGTCACTCGATGATGTCACCCCTAGACCCCGAGCAGATCACGCTGTCAGGCTCTCACCTAGCTGACAGAGCTGGAAGTCACTCGGTGTCATCCCTGGACCCCGAGCAGATCCCGCTGTCAGGCTCTCACCTAGCTGACAGGGCTGGAAGTCACTCGGTGTCATCCTTAGACCACGAGCAGATCCCGCTGTCAGGCTCTCACCTAGCTGGCAAGGCTGGAAGTCACTCGATGGTGTCACCGCTGGACCCCGAGCAGATCCCGCTGTCATGCTCTCACGTAGCTGACAGGGCTGGAAGTCACCCGGTGTCATCCTTAGACCCCGAGCAGATCCCGTTGTCAGGCTCTCGCCTAGCTGGCAGGGCTGGAATCACTCGAGGAAGTGCTACACTCTCCAGGTAATGTCTAACAAGTTTGGCTTTTCTTCTAAAGTAGAAAAAAGCTCGACATAGACGAGTCCGGGCTCGCCAATTTAGCTCGACCTCGGCAGTAGGGTGGCGAGCCAGGCCCTTGGGCCTCGCTAAGGGGAGGCGGATCCCGCCAGGATGCCTCGTCCCCCACTCTATTTTACTTGGGAAAATTCTATAAATTTGGCCTTATATTGATAAGGTTAGGGGGAGCTCGCGAGCGAGCTGGGGGTGGTGCGCCCAGGGCGGTGGGTAACCCACCCCTGAATTATCCAAGAATCGGCGAGCTCTCAGAGTGTACTCTCACAAACGAGCTCTAACAAATATCCTACTCACAAAATATATCTACGCGAGGTCGCCCAAGGAAGCATTCGCGAGCAAGCAGGGCGCAGTGGGGACATACAAAAAAAGAAGAAGAGAAAAAGATGGGACAAAATTTATATCAAAATTTTATATTTCTTTAAACGTCAATAGTTACAGGGGGAGCTCGCCTCGACGAGCTTACAAAAAATGAAGAAAAACATAAAATCAACCCTTTCCCCCCTCGCCGGGTTGATGATCATCCCCCCTTCGCCGGAAAGTTCCTGGAAGCCCTCCTCGAACAGCACATCGAGACTGTCTTCCTTCTCGCTGGGTGGCGTCGCCGGGAACAGGCTCGACATCAAATCGCGGACTGAGATCTCCTTGCACCCCTCCACCAGCACTCCAGTGTCCTTCAACATCTGGAGGGTGCATTCAACGACCTGGATGGAGTTGATCCGCAATCTCTCGGCGAGGTCGGCCTCGCCAAAGATCCTCGGCCTCTTATAGGGGAGGGTAGGATCGGCGTCGCTGGCCGGGAAGAAGATCTCCGCCTGGCAGCGGACCTCGCGACTGAGGTTCTGATTCTCCTCCTTCAGCCTCACATTCGCCCCCTCCAGCTCGGCAAGCCGGGCGCGCAGCTGGCCAATCTCCCCCCCCTGCTCGGCATTGCGAGCCCGCAACTCCCCGGCTTCCTTGTCATCCTAATGGAAAAGGAAAATTCATTAACAACATCGCAAATGTTTTAAGTAAAAGATGGAAGAGCAAGCCAGATAATCACCAATCTGTCGGCGGCCTAGGCAAGAAGACCCTCAGTGATGTTGAGCTGCCTCGCTTGGTCGGCGACATTGTCATTGGCGACGTCGCGCGCCTGCTCGGCTTTTTGAAGTTGGTTGCTGAGGCCGAAGCTGCGGCGGACCAACATGTGATGGAGCTCCATGGCTCACAGGTGGGCCTGCAATCCCTCATGGCCGAGCTACCACAGTTTCATGCCCTTGTAGGCCTTGGCGTCCAACCGGCCATAGAGGCCGAAGCCGAGGGCGTAAGCATGACCGGTGGCGGGCTCGCGGTCATTCCAGGAGGGTTGAAGGGTGGAGATGGAAACCCGGTGGGCCAGCTCATCCTACTGCACCATGGGCTCGCCCGCCGAGTCTTTCCACCATCCCCCAAAGCCGAAGAGGGGATGTTCTTTCGGCACGCCGAGCTCGCGAGCCGTCCTCTTCGCCGAAGGAGGTGGAGAACTCGTTGTAGGGGGAATAGAGGTCTTGCCACCCTTCCGCCCCTTCCTGGTGATTTCCTTCAGCGGGCTCTCCGGTGACACGTCAGGGACGACTTCAGGAGAGCTCATGTATTTGGGGCTGGATTGATGTTGTTGATGTTGTTTACCTCGTGAAGCCGGCACAGCTTTCCTCATCTTTTTGGGTAGTTGTTGGGGATGGGGCGGGCTCGACCCCGCATCCTCAGGCCGCGTCTTGCTGGAGGAGGGTTTGGAGAAGCCCGCCTCATCTTGGCAGGCCGCCGCCACTGCCTTCTCGCGAGCGAGAGGGTCCGGGTACAATCCCGGGTCCGCAAATGGAGGGTTCACGGGGATTAGCCGCTCCCCTGCAAGAAAAAACTTGGAAAACTTAGAAAAATTTCGTTGGCAAATATGGCGAGCTGAGCAGCAGAGTAGATAGTATCTTCGCCGAGCAGGACAGGGCGGAGCGCGTCGAGGCCCCTTCGCATGAAGGCGACCTCAAATTCCTTGTGGAGGAAGTACTTGTGGAGGTCAGCATCATTGCCTTACACAGCCGGGGGGAGGTAGATCTCCTCGCCCTTCTGCTGGGGGAGTAAGGGATGTTGCCAAGATCGCCCTTGATGAAGACGATCTGGGTCATCCAATTGTGGTGCTTGTTCGCGATCTCGCGAACCTTGATCAGCGAGCCCATAAAGTAGGCGACCCCATCCGACGTCGCCTTGTAGGTGAAAAGCTTCCTGAACACCGTCAGGTTGAACTCAATCCTCTCTCAGAGGAGGTAGCTCGCGTACACCACCATCATGGCGATGACGTTTGAATTCAGCTGCGCGGGCACCGTGCCATAGTATTTCAGAATCTGGAGGATCTCCAGCCAGAGGGGGAGGCGCAGCCCCACCTAAAAGTGCGAGATGGAGAAGGCGAGCTCGTCATCATAAAAAAGTGTTGATGGCCTCCCCCTGCCTCGTTCGGCGCGCCTCGAAGCCTAGGGGCACATGTTCGACCACAAACTCAGCGAGCTCGTCCTCGCTGGTGTGCCCTTCAAAGAAGCAGTAGTCAGTGAAGTGATGGGCACACTTGGTGCGGCCGTCGGCGTCCGGGTTGGTCTTGCCCATGCTCGCAGAAGAAGGGGTGGAGCGCTAGTAAGAAAGAGAAAAGCGCAGGAAAAGAGAGAAGATGAGCAGTTAATACGGTGTACGGGGTTGGTGAGGGGGCTATTTATAGAAAAAATAAGTCTGAGGGCAAGTTGTCTAATCGGCCCAGCTCACCACCCCGGCTCGCCACCCCGGCTCGCCACCCCAGCTCGCAGACTTCTGACGTGTCCCACCCCGCTCTGGGCAAAATATAAGGAAACATATTTATTATTATTCAAACATCAGGTACCAGCCTAAAAGTGTTCGCAGATTATTACATGAATCAAGTAAAGAATAAAAAGCAGGGCGCACGGGCAGGGGGACCAGGAGGCGAGTACCGGTCGGCTTAGCAAGGGAGCCGCCTTTTATCTACCCCGGCCTCGCATCCCCCATACCCTGGACTACCGCGCGCGAAGGAACTCGTGAATCTGCCCCGAGTTCCGCTGCACCGCCAGAAGGCCCTCGTCAATCTCGTCCAGGAGCCGGGAAGGAGACAACAACTCGCCAGTCTGGCCGCCTCGCACTTCGTCAGCAAGCCGAACATAGCCTCACTGCAGCGCCTCGTTGACTTCCTGCACCTCACGCAGCCCGCACACCAGTTTCTTGAAAAGATTGACCCACCTCCTGGTCAACTCGCCTTGATCCACTTCAGGGCCTAGGTAAGAGTTCAGCGAGCTCGGGGAGGGGAGGGGAGAGTAATGGGCTGCCCGCGAAGATTCCTCGGCAACGGATTGACTGGGGTGAACTGCAAAGACAGAAACATCAGCACGGGGAGGCGTGCTGGAAAGTCTCATAACAAGAATCCAAGGCCAAATTTACCTGATGAGCTCGGCAACTCAAAGGAGGTGCGGGGAGGGACAAACCTCAGGTCCTTCCCGCGACCTGGGTCGCGCGTTCTCGGTGAGAGAAGCTCGAATCCCTGGATGGGGATGGTCTCCACACCCGCCCCCGTGGTTACAACTGCTCGCTGAGGAGAGGGGGCACGCACCGGCAAGTTCGGCCTCTGCGAGCTGACCCCCAAGGTCTCGAAGGGAGGGGATGGGTCCCGGGGACGGTTCTCTGGAGTCATGAATCGCGAGTCCCCAAGGGTGGTCTTGGCTCGCGGGGTGGTGTCTCGCGGCGTGGCGCCCCCCCCCCCCCCCCATTCCATCAAGCTGGCTATCGGGGTCGTCGTATATTTCGACAACATTCTTGCCCTTTTCAGGGGCAGGCAGAGTGGAGGAGCCGGTCCCGTGCTCCAAGGTGGTCCTCAGGTCGTCATAAATGGGCTCGGATGCTTGAGGGAACTGTTTCGCCCTCTTAGAGTCGGGCTCGGCTGAGCCACACTGCGGCACAGCGATTGGGACCGCTGTCAGGGAGGCCATGCGAGCAGAAGAAGCCTGGTGAGCTCGGCTAAGGCACTCTTGGATCTCGTTTGGGATCGGCATCGCAGCAGGGCTATAGCAAGGGGAATGGCAAGAGTCAGGCAAGTATACAGGTGTGTTGGGTACATTGGAAAATATGTACCAGATTTGAAGAAGTCTCACCTTACTCAATGATATGCATCAAAGTGTATTTGATGTTGTTTTGAGTTTATATATGCAGGTTAAGTAAGTGCAGGAATGCAGGAAAAAGTTTCTAAGTCCATGAGTCGACATCAGAAGAAGCTGTGTCGACACTTATGAAGACTTGTGTCGACACTGGAGAAAAGTTGTGTCGACACTTAGAGTTAATTGTGTCGACACTTGGAAAGGCTGTGTCGACACCAGAAGAAACTGTGTCGACACACAGAGGCAGTATCTACTTACAGAAGGCTTAGTCGACATCAACTGTGTCGACACACAGAGGCAGTGTTGATACACAGAGAAAGCTTAGTCGACATCAACTATGTCGACACACAGAGGCAGTGTCGACACACAGAGAAAGCTTAGTCGACATCAATTGTGTCGACACACAAAGGCAGTGTCGACACACAAAAGACTTTGTCGACATCAACTGTGTCGACACACAGGACTTGTGTCGACACATGGCATAATTTCAACAAAATCTATTTGTGTGAAGAAAAGAAGTGACTGTGTCGACACCACAGAACTTGTGTCGACACAATCTACAGAAGTTGTGTCGAGAAGCAGTGTCAACACCAAGGAAGCTGTGTCGACATCACCAAGGCTTGTGTCGACACTTAGTCTACTTGTGTCGACACATGATGAAGTTCAGTCTCGACACTTTGCTGACAGAGACAGAGTTTCAAGAAGTGACTGGATGACTTGACAGCTGCCATTACCAATCGGTCAACTGCAACTGTCAGAGCTGTTAGAAGTTTGGTAGAAACCGGATCAGCCGGTTACCATGAAGAAAGTCTATATAAAGGCATTCTCCTTCAAAAGATAAGACAGATAACGATACATATATAGTGACACAGAATAAAAAAGAAGTTGGAGAGAGAGAGTTCCATCTATTGAAGTGAAGAAAGGGGCTTACATCAATAAATTCCTCAAGTGCAAATTCTGAACCAGTCTGCCAAGAAGGATTCAGATTGAGATCTGAATTTCAAGAAAGAAGCTGATTGAAGATCAACTTCAAAGGAGTTCAACCCTACTGAGTTCAGATTCAAGAAGCTTTGAAGAAAGCTAAGAGTGGTTGTTCTCTGCCATCAGATTCTTCCAAGAACTGTTCAAGAAGCCATCCATCTTTTCTCTCTCTATCAGGGTGGTGGTAAAATACATTGTTAAATCTATTTTCTATAGGATCTTTTTAAGATCTGAGCTGTAAGCCTGATTTATAAAGGCTGAGTTGTAGGAGATTTAGATCTGGAAGGAAAGGGTCAGATTATTCATAGAGGCATCTGATCCTAGAATTTAGATAACAGTTAAGGAAGGAACATATGTTCTAATGAAGATTTCTGTTCTTGATGTCAATCAAAGAATTCCAAAGGATTTTTCAGAGATGACTAAGGATGAGATCATCTTGGCTACAATGGATAAAAGAGCCCAGAATATTATAGTAAGTGTCATTGATGATTCAACATTCCAGACTCTAATTCACTGCAAAAACTCCAAGGAGATGTGGGACACATTGATTGTCTACATGGAAGGTTCTGAAGATGTTAGGCAAGATAGAAAGTCTATGCTTAATCAAGAATATGAGAGTTTCAGACAAGCCAAGTCTGAAAGTATAACTGAAAGTTATAAGAAGTTCTATAGGATTTTCAATGAACTAATGTCTTATGGAAGAATATTCAGTACTTATAAGCTGAATGACAAATTCCTTGGGTCTTTGACTAAGGAATGTGATACTAAGATCTGTGTCATAAGGGAAGTGGTCAGACTGGCTGAGATTTCTCCTCCAACACAGTTTGGCAAATTGCTGTCTTATGAGATGCAGCTGTTGGCCAGAAAGGAGGAAGAGAAAAATACAAAGGGTGACTATAAAGAAAAGTCAGTGGTTTTCAAGGTAGAAGCCACAAGGAAGAATAGGAAAATGTCTCCATCTTTTCCTAAGAGAGATGCAGAAATGATCTCAGAAAATTCAGATAATCCCAGTTCCGACAGCAGTAATTCTGATGAAGACTTTGCAGCATTCACAAGGCAGTTCCAGAGATTCTTAAAGAATAAGCAGTGGAAATCTAAGCCTTCCACATCTCAGACCAATGATGACTATTATCCAAAGAGGAAATCATCAAGGAAGGACAGGAATGGGACAAAGCCTAATAAGTCAACTACATCCAAGATCATATGCTATTGCTGCAACAAAGCTGGACATGTTGTGGTTGACTGTCCAGACAAAAGGAAGGAGTTTGCTAATAGAAAGAAGTCTCAGCACAAGAGCAAGAAGGAGAAATCCTCGGTTGCTGAGAAAGAGAAAAGTTTGACAGATCAATCAACTTCAGAGTCTGAATCTGAGGCTGAAGCATATATTAGTTTGTTTGTAGAAGAAGAGGATGAGTTCATGCAATTACTGGACTCTATCTATAAGCAGGAAGACCATCAGTGCAAAGGACTGATGGTAGTGTCTGATGAAGACCAATGCCAGGATCAGCCTGGCACCAGTAAGGTAAAAAGTGTATCTGTAGATTTTGATTACTTCACTGGGTCAGAATCAGATGCATCTCCATCAAGAGATAAAGATGGGTCTGAATCTGAAGGAGATATTCATCAGCTGATAGATGAATATGGATATTTATTGCAGGCACTTAATAAAAGCAAAAACCTGGCCAAAAATCAGGCTAAAGAAATTTAGCTCTTAAGTTGGCTGCATCTAATTCAGAGAAGCTGCTGGATCAAAAGATGAATGAGATTGCCAAATTGAAGAACATAACTGTTATTCAAATGGGAACAATCACATTCAAGAATGATTAGATTAAAAGTCTGGAAAACAGACTTCAGAAAGAGAAGGAGATTGTGGATAGTTTCTCTAAGCCAAAATCTATCATACCCTTAATAGATGACTTTGTGTCACAAAAGGGTAAGATAGGAATAGGCTTTAAGAAAACAGCATGGGCTGCACAGTCCAATAAGAAAGGCAAAGCCTCAGCACAAAACAAAAGACCTGCTGTAAAAAATACAACTAAGATTATACCTAAAAGAGGTATAATAAGTTTGAGTGCTGGCGCTGTGTCAAGATAGGACATTATGCCTTAGAATGTTGGCACAATACCAGTGTCATGGAGAATAGTAGTCTGCCTGTTAGAAGAGCTGCATGCAGATTTGTTAAGTTTCAGACTAACTTGAACCAATGACCCAAAAGTTATTTGGGTTCTAAGGTTAAGTAATCTTTATTGCAGGTGAGTCCAAGTTGTCATGCCCCTATATGGTACTTGGACAGTGAATGTTCCAGGCACATGACTGGAATAAGGGGATTGGTGAAGGACTACTCACTGATGCTGAATGGGCCTAAAGTAATCTTTGGTGGTTCTGAAAAGGGAATCATCAAAGGTTTTGGTAACATTTCTAACCACTCAATTACAATCACTCAAGTGGCCTATGTGAAGGGTTTGAAACATAACCTAATTAGCATAAGCAAGCAAAGTGATCTTGGATATGACATTTCATTTGTCAAGAATGAGTGTCATATCAAGAGGTCAAGTGATCAAAAAGTCATATTGACTGGATATAGGAAAAAATGTATACTGCCTAAATTTTGAGTGTGAGAATAAAAATTCTCCTATCTGTCTTGTGGCTGATGAGAAAGCCTCTCAATGTGTCAAATGGCACAAGAGGCTAGCCCATCTTAACTACAAGACAATTGACCAACTCTTTAGTAAAGAGTTAGTGAGGAATGGTACTCAAGTTAAGTGTTATAAGGATGGAATATGTTCAGCTTGTCAAAAAGGCAAGCAGACTAGATCCTCCTTTCATAGCCTAGAAACCAAAGACTCAGTGAGGTGCTTATACCTCTTACATATGGACTTATTTGGTCCTATGTCAGTTCAGATCCTAGGTAGGAAGGTCTACACTTTTGTGGTTGTAGATGACTATTCTAGATTCTTATGAGTATTCTTTCTGAGACAGAAATCTGAAACCCCAAAGGTCTTCTACAATTTTGTCAAACAAATTCAGAATGAATTAGATAGTGAAAGTGCAAGTTAGATCTGATATACTCTAGAGGGGGGTGAATAGAGTATGGTGCTTGCTAAAAACTTTTACAACAATTGTTGTATTCTTATGTGAACAGGGAAACAAATAATATAAAGTAAATCTAGCCACAACAACTATCTAATCACAGAGCAACCTAATCACAAAGCAACCTAGTGACAAACCATAGTCAAAAACAAAAATAAAGTAAGCAACCAAAAGACACAAGGAGCTATAGTGGTTCCCCAATCAATCTGGGTACATCCACTCTTCTACCACCTAGGTAGGAATCCACTGTATGATGAGTTGATCAGGTGTCCTGGGCACCAATGAGATTTTGATAAGGTGCTCAAAAACCAAACCAGATTTTTTGATCAGGTGTCTTGCCACCAATGAGCTTTTGATAAGGTGCTCAAAAACCAAACACAAACTTTTGAAGGGAGTTTGAAAAACCCTTTACAGCAGAGTGAGAGAGAGAGAGAGAGGGAAAGAGATGATCTTCTCTATCAACAGTCAGAGAGAAGATAGTGGATGTTGTCAAAGCTCCCCCTGAGATCTGTAGTTGTTCAGGAAGTGAAGCTTTGCAATAGGGTGATAGGCCTTCAGAAAATTGATCTCCAGCAAATGATGATTTCAGCAACAGCTGAAATGTGAGGTGTCTGGAGTCTTGAATGATGATGGCCTTTGAACACTTGAATCAAGAGAGATCTGAAGATTTCAGTTTGTTGATTTCCTTTGGTGATGTTGTTCTTGTGTGAATTCTTGAGACTGAGAATGTCTACAACTCTCTTTCTTTCTCTTGTGTAACTATTGTGTTGTAAGAGTTGTTGTTGCAGAGAATTGTTGTTGCAGAGAATATTTTTCTAACTTCTTGTTCTTCTTTTTTCAAGGATGAAAAAATCTTATCTTTTATTCCTTTTGTCTGAATAGAAATGATCCACTGTCCAAGATAGCCGTTAGTCTGTCATTAATTACTTACTTAATTGCTTTTGTCTTCTGGAGGAAAGTCCAATAAAACATTCATTGATAATTTCTTGAAACTTGCTCCAGATTAAATGAAAAACGGCTCCAAGATTTCTGAATTAAATGCTGACAATAATTCCTTAACTGTCTGAATTTGAATCTTGAAAATCGTTGAACTCTTCAGAAAAACATCGAACTAAGCTCCATTATCGTTGAACTGAGCTCAGAGATTTGGACTTAGACAGAAACAGAGATCGTCGATCTGAGCTCAACTATCGTCGAACTGAGCTCAGAGATAGAGAATTAAACTGGAGTCAAGATCGTCGATCTGAGCTTGAAGATCGTCGAATGGAGTTCGACGACTTGTTGAAGTTGAGCTCAGCGATCGTCGAATGGAGTTCGACGATTCGTCGAAGTGAGCTTAACGATCGTCGAATGGAGTTCGACGATTCGTCGAAGTGATCTTAACGATTGTCGAATGGAGTTCGACGATTCGTCGTACTGAGCTCGACGAAATGACTTAGTCTTCTGAAACTGAAAATCTTGGTCTTGAGGGCAGCTTCCAAACCTAAGTACTAACCCTTAGACTCAATTCTAATTGACCTTTAGATCTATACAATGAGGTCAAAACAGGTTTCCTAAAAGACATAGTGATCCTGACCCAAATCAATAATAGGGTGTTCCAACAATCTCCCCCTATTTGGGTTAGGATTACTATTTATAGACATTTGAGGAAATAAAAGCAGCATACAAAGCAACAATACAGAAATGCAACAAACAAAGCATTGCAGAATCATAGATATAACTCAGATAGTTCAGAAAACAAAATAACTGTCACCTTACAGAATTACTCTTTTTCCTTGCTCTTTATAAGTACTATTTCTCTATTTGGATTGAGAGCTTCCTTTTTAGATCTTCTGTCATCAGCTGCACCTAAGGAGGTTTGTTGCTTAGGCCTGGGCACTACAGCTTCAGGATGCAGCTTCATGTAGCTTTCAGAATCAAAGAACTTGCTGGAAGAATATCTTTTAAGTTCCTTTTTCCTTTGTTCTGATAAAGTAGTATTACTGGGAGTGTCTTTGCCTTGTTCTCTGGCTTTCTTAATTTGATCCAAAGCAGCTAATTCCTTCATCCTGGCTGTCCATGAAGTTGGATTGTTCTCTGGATCCTCAAAAGGAACTGGAGGCTCATATCTGTTTGAGGGATTGTCTGGAGGAGCTTTGTATGAGACTAACCCTTTAAGCTTGTAGGGAAAGGGACCTGAAGTAGTATGAAAGGAAGCTTGTCCTTAGCTTGAATAAGGGTGTTGCCTGGAATAGCCTTTGGAGTATACTTGAAATTCTCTTTGGTTTCCTCTATAGTTTCCTCTCCTTGATTGGTAGCCTCTGGATTGACTTCCCCTGTACTGGGATCTACCTTGAGGTTGATAAGGGATTTGACTTCTGGCAGAGGGTTGAACAGCAGAGCTACCACCCGCACCTGTATCAGGTGAAGGAGGAGGAGGAGGAGGATGGAACTGAGAGGAACCTTTGTCATACTTTCTCTTTTTCTTCATGGCCTTCAATTGATTCTTGGAGTATTGCATCCAGTGTTCTGTGATAGGACAGTTATGCAGTATGTAATAAGGAATATCATTGGTATCTTTGACTTTTGCTGGAGGAACCCTTTTCATAGCCTTGCTTCTGGCCTTCCTTTTCCTTGCAATAGTTGCAGAGGAGTCCTCTGAATCAGTCCTGAACTGATCACTTTCTGAGCTTTGATCATCATATAGTGCATCAATCCTTTTGGGACAGTCTTTCTGTTGTTGTGATTGAGCAGGAGAAATAGTAGTGACAGCAACAGTAGCAGCAACAATATCAGGAAGAGGAGTAGAAGCAGAACTGGCAGAAGAAGTTGTAGCAGCAGCAGTAGATACAGCAGTAACTGGGGCAGCAGATTCAGATATAACAGTTTTAGTAACATGAATAACATCAACAGTAGTATCAGTTGATGCTGGAAAATCATCACTAGAAGAGGCAACAGCAGCAATAACAGCAGGCTCAAGAATAAGTGCCTCTGTCATATGTATATCCTCAGATATATCAAAATCAGAACTAACAGCAACATCAATGATATCAGTACTTTCAACAGAAACTGCAGGAGCAGCAGCAGAAAGGGACTTTACAAAAGAAAGTATTATACTGGTGTCACAGCTTAAAATAGGCATAATGGCCTTAGAGAGATCTTCTGATGGCTGGACTGCAGTGTGCTCTGGAAGACAGCTGAAATAAATAGAATCAAAATCTGATAATAGTGTCCTGAGGTCCATTGAGAAAACTACAACAGGAGGTGTTGAGGCTTGAGCTTGGGCTGAAGATACAGCAGCAGCAGCAGCAGACAATCTATCCACTTCATGAGGCATCTCCCCCTGCCTAGATTCAGAGAAAGCTGGATCAAGGCACCCAAAGGACGGGATTGCCTGAGAGGGAAGAAGAGAGGAGAGTCTGGCAGACAGGTCTGCAACTGACTTGAGAAGTGGAGCCAAGGAGGTCTCTAATAAGAGTGATAGCCTGGGAGCTATCAGCTCATAAAGTCTGTCTGCTAAAGCTGGAAGATCTACATGCTCAAGAGGGACTTGAGCAGAGGTAGGGACTGAAGGTGGAGCAGCTGGAGATGTGGGTGGAGAGCTGGTGGATGGTGGAAATGAGGTTTGAGATATGGGGATTGTGGAAATGGAAGATAGTGGAATGGAAATGGATGGGGTGAAGGATGGTTGTGCAATGATGTCTTGAAGAAATTGTTGGTAGGATGTGGATGAAGAGGGTAGATCAGGAGGGGATAAAGGGGAATCATCCATAAAGGAATCATCTAGAAGTGTGAAAGATGGAAGTTGAGATGAGGAATCAATTTCTTGTTGTGGGTAGTGATGTAAAGGATGGAAGATTTCTTCAGTTAGTGGAAGAGTTGGAGAATGGATAGAAGTTGGAGATGGGGTTGAAATTATGATGGTGGAGGAAACTGTAATGGTGGATGTGACTGGTGGAGATGAAATAAAAGGTGGTGGAGGAGGAGAAGAAACAGGCAAGTCTTCTGCAGGGGCAGAGACTTGAGGGGAAGAGACTGCAACAGTCCTTGTGCCTGAAGTTGCACTTGCAGAGAGCCTGCTGGGCTTCACTATTTGCCTGTCCCACTTTCCAAACAGGGCACAAGAGAGCCTCTTGGAGGCATTGATGTGCACCCCACTGGAAACTAGCAGAGCAGGGCATCTATTCTGAAGAAATAGCCCTAATATCCTTCCATAGTTAACAAAATTCTTGTTGATCTTCTTCTTAATCAGATCAAAGAAGATTTCTCCCCAATTCAGTTGTTTCTTATCTACAAGAGCACCCATCAAGCATAGTTGATACCTGGATATGGTATCATGGGCTGAGTGTTTGGCCAATAACACCTTTCCTACAACATCAGCCAAAAATTTGTACTCCACAGATAAATTCTTTTTCAGCAGTTTGCTAGAGTTTGCATTTGAATGTCCCATTCTCTCAAGCATAGTAGAAAATTCTTCTCCAGACATCTCAGCAGAATCCTCTCCAGAATGTAATTGAAAAACCTCTGTCAAGATAGTAGGTGTTAGAGGTACCTGAGTTCCTGATATTGATCCAACAACTCTATTCTGATCCTGGTTGTGGGCAGTATATACTCATTCCTTTATTTCATCAGCAGCTAACTTGATCCTGTTAATCATTATTGTAACTAGCTTTTGTTCCTTGAAAAGTTCGAGAATATCTTGGAAGATTTGATCACTGGTGCTGAAAGAATCCATGTCAATGTCAAAACTTGCATCAAATTTCATTCTGGCTAGGACTATAACTGAGACGGCCATTGATCCCTGCAAAAATCAACAACCAAACGACCAAGTGTAGAGAAATTTGGAGGGAAGGAGAAAATTTGCAGAGAGAATGAAGGCGCAAAGAGAGAACGACGGCTGAAAAAATGAAATTTATATTAGGGTTCGACGCAGAAAAGGAAAGATCGTTGAACTCAGTTCGACGATCGGGGCTTCTAAAGGAAACTGAAAGGTCATCAACATCGTCGATCTCCGTTCGACGATATTGGAGAGCTTCGAGCTCCGTTTGACGATAGTTCAGAGAACAAAATCGTCGAGCACCGTTCGACGATCGCTGACCTGAAAAGATAGTTGAGCACTATCTGAGAAGCGCTGAACTCTGGTCGACGATTTCGGAAAGCGTCGATCTCCGTTCGACGATCTTGGGGAAAATCGTCGAGCGCAGTTCAGAGACCAGAAACACTCTATACACTAGAAAAATCAAGATGTTTGTCTAGTATTGGTCAATTTTTAGAGTTTTAAAATCTTGGATATTATTTTAGACTTCCTCCATCTAACATTCCTAACTGATTTAGGAAGAATGTATGTTTCTTTTCATCCAAGAGTTTGGTGAAAATATCTCCCCTTTGCAAATCAGTTGGGATATATTGAAGTTCAATTTTATTTTTCTCAACATTATCCCTTAAGAAGTGATGCCTAATTTCTATATGTTTTGTCCTACTATGGAGGACTGGATTTTGAGCTATAGAAATAGCATTGGTATTATCACAAAAGATTTTTGACTTCTCTAAGTTGTAGCCATAGTCTAGGAGTTGGTTTTGAATTCACAATATTTGTGAACAACAACTACCTGCAGCCATATATTCAGCTTCAGCAGTTGAAGTTGACACAGATGTTTGTTTCTTACAAAACCAGGAGACAAGTATGTCACCAAGAAACTGACAAGTTCCACTAGTGCTTTTCCTGTCAATTCTGCATCCAGCATAATTAGCATCAGAAAATCCAGTTAAGTCAAATGCTGAGTCTTTTGGATACCAGAGACCTAGATTTGGACAACTTTTTACATACATGAGAATCCTTTTTACTAATGTTAGGTGTGACCCTCTAGGGCTCACTTGGAATCTAGCACATATGCATGTAGCAAACATTATGTCAGGCCTACTATCTGTAAGGTACAATAAAGAGTCAATCATTGCTCTATATGTTGTCTGATCAACAGGTTTCCCATGTTCATCAGCATCTAATACAGCATTAGTAGGCATAGGTGTTTTCATACAAGATGCTTTAGACATACCAAATTTCTTGACCAATTCCTTTGCATACTTGGTTTGAGAAATAAATATGCCTTCAACATATTGTTTGATTTGCAATCCTAGAAAGAAGGATAGCTCACCCATGCTACTCATTTCAAATTTGGAATGCATTAGATTGGAGAACCTTCTGCACAAATTTGAATCAGTAGAACCAAAAATAATATCATCTACATAAATTTGTACTAGTAGGGTATGAGACTTATGGGTTCTAATAAAAAGAGTTTGGTCTACTCTACCCCTTATAAATTCATTTTTTAGAAGGAAGCATACTAGGGTCTCATACCATGCTCTAGGAGCTTGCTTGAGACTATATAATGCTTTGTGCAATTTGAAAACATAATCAGGATGAATTGGAGAGATAAAACTTGGAGGTTGTCTGACATAGACTTTTTCTTTGATATCTCCATTGAGAAAAGCACTCTTTACATCCATCTGGTACACTTTGAAACCTTTGTGTGCTGCATATGCTAAGAAGATTCTTATGGCCTCCAACCTTGCAACTGGTGCAAAAGTCTGGTCATAATCTATCCCTTCTTCTTGAGAGTACCCTTGAGCAACTAGCCTTGCCTTGTTCCTTACAATGACTCCTTGATCATCCAACTTGTTTCTGAACACCCACTTTGTTCCAACAATGGAGTGATCCTTAGGCCTTGGTACTAGTTCTCAAACTTTGTTCCTTTCAAATTGATGCAACTCTTCTTGCATTGCAATGATCCAGTGAGGATCCTGCTCTGCATCTTGAATGGATTGAGGTTCAATTTGAGAAAGAAAGCAGGTGTGCATCAGGTTTTGGTTGACCTGATTTCTGGTTTGCACACCAGCTGAGATGTCTCCAATTACTTGGGAAATTGGATGGTCTCTTGATGTTACTAAATCAATAGGAGGTGTTGATTGTTCACCAACATGTGTTGTTGTTTCCTCTTATGGTACAACAACTGGCTCTTCAAGAGGTTTCTCTTCAGGATATTGAATGTCTTCTTCATCTTCACTGCTTTCCTCTTTTTGAATGATTTGTAATCTGTCCAAGTCTTCAGCAAGAGAATGTACCTGCAAAGGTTCTATGGTAGAAGTGTTCTTCTCCTTGAAAGACATGTTAGATTCATCAAAAGATATATGCACAGATTCTTCAATTTTAAGAGTTGATTTATTATATACCATATAAGCCTTACTGATCATGGAGTATCCCAGAAACACTCCTTCATCAGCTTTAGCTTGAAATTTTGCTAAGTATTTCTTGTCATTATTATGAATATAACAAATACAACCAAAAATTCTAAAATAATCTACTTTAGGTTTCTTCCCTTTGAGTAATTCATAGGGAGTCTTGCCCTTCAGTTTATGTATTAAACTTCTATTCAACATATAGTTGGAGGTGTTCACTGCCTCTGCCCAAAAAGATAGAGGAAGGTGAGCATCTGACAACAATGTAGTGGCAGATTCAATAAGGGTTCTATTTTTCCTTTCAGCTACCTCATTTTGTTGAGGAGTTCTAGTAGCTGAGAAAGTGTGTATGATCCTTTCACTCTGACAGAACTCTTGCATAAGAAGAGAATCAAACTCTGTCCCATGATCACTTCTGATCAGGGCAATGTGAGTATTGAACTCAGTCTGTATTCATTTGAGAAACTCTGTCAAACACTTAAAGTTATCAGACTTCTTCCTCAGAAAGAACACTCACGTGAATCTAGAGAAGTCATCTACAACTACTAAAGTGTAAGATTTCTCTCCTAAGCTTTGTACTGTAATGGGTGCAAAAGGATCCATATGTAACAGATACAAAATCCTAGGTGAATCACTCTTATTAAGTGACTTGAAACTATTTTTGGTTTGCTTGCCTAATTGACAAGCCCTGCAGAGTCCTTCCTTCTTGTAGGGGCCAGAAGGTAGTCCTCTGACAAGGTTGTCCTTGGATAGCCTAGCAATGGTTCTAAGGTTTATATGCCCTAATCTCTTATGTCATAATACATTAGGTCTACTAACAGAGTTAAACATGCAAATATCTACTTCAGTTGAGAGAAAATCTACTAAATAGATGTTACCTTTTCTTTTACATGTCAACACAGTTGTGTTGTCCTCTGATTTAATCCTGCATAAGGATTTGCTGAAAGTCACCTGTAGCCTTCATCACATAGCTGACTGATGCTGATCAAGTTGTGCTTCAGTCCTTCCACATAGGCTACCTTCTTGAATGTGACTGTCCCAATTTGGACTGCATCATATCCTTTTGTTAGTCCAAAGTTTGAATCACCAAATATGACTTTGGGTCCAAGCTTGGCTTTAAAGGATGTGAGATTGTCCTTGCTTCCTGTCATGTGCTTTGAGCACCCACTATCCAGATACCATTGTTGGTTTGAAGTTGGATAGGTCTTCACCTGCACATAAAATAATTTACTTGTTTTTGACCCAGTTTACCTTGAGCTTAGGTTGATAACCTTTAAATTCAGAAATAAATGTGTTAGAAAGTAGAGACAAGAAGCGAAAAGTAGAGAACAAGCGAACAAACTTTTGAATAATTGAAATTTTATTATCCAAAAAAGATATCATTTACAAAGGTATGGCCTCCCTTATATAGAATGGAGGAGATAAGAAAGAGAGTATACAAACAATGTGGGACTAAACATTTACAGTACTGAGCGGCTAGAATAATGGAGACCGCATAGGCCGCGCGGTTAGACAGATGGGCTAACCGCTCGGCAACTCCATCAGGACAGAACAGGCCGCAGAGGTAGACCGATAGACCGCCCGGTCTACAAACCGCTGGATCAGACCGCTAAGCCACCCGGTCTACAAACCGCTGGATCAGACCGCTAAGCCGCCCGGTCTAATACTTCAACACTCCCCCTCAAGCTGGAGCATAGATATCAATCATGCCCAGCTTGTCACAAATGCGGAAGAAGGAAGTAGAAACCGGCTTGGTGAAGATATCTGCCAACTCCTTGTCAGAGGTGACAAAAGGAGTACAAATCTGTTTCTTCAAAATCTCCTCCCGAATGAAGTGACAGTCAACCTCTATATGCTTCGTTCTCTCATGGAAGACCGGATTTCTGGATATGTGTATAGCGGCCTTGTTGTCACAGAACATAGGGAGAAGACAATCATATACCTCGCCCAGGTCAAGCATGAGAGCCCGCAACCACTTTAACTCACACGTAGTTGACGCCATACTCCGATATTCTGCTTCGGCACTGGATCTGGAAACAACAGACTGTTTCTTGCTCTTCCAACTCACGAGATTACCGCCAACAAAGGTACAAAAACCTGACGTGGATTTACGATCGCCTTTGTCATCCGCGTAACTTGAGTCTGAGTAGGCCTCAACCCTCAGATGACCATTCTTCTGGAAGAGTAACCCTCTGCCCGGTGCTGCTTTGATATACTCTAAAATCTTCAGGGCGGACTGAAGATGACACTCCCTGGGAGCTTGCATAAACTGACTGACCTTTCCTACAGCATAGGCGATGTCGGGTCTAGTCACCGTGAGATAGATGAGTTTCCCTACCAAACGTCTGTACCGTGTGACATCAGATAGAGGAGGTGATTCATCCGTCCACGTTTTGTCTTCTCCAACAGCCATGGGAAGATGAGCTGGTTTGGCACCTGTCAAGCCTGCTTCTCGAAGAAGATCAAGGGCATACTTCCGTTGAGAGAGAACCAAGGAGTCAGGTTTCCGAGAGATTTCTATCCCCAAAAAGTATTTTGGGGAGCCCATATCCTTCGTGACCAAGTGCTGACGGAGGTGCTTCTTCGTCAAGTCCACCCCATCTCGGTCATCACCAGTAAGGAGAATATCATCCACATATACGGCCAAAACCACCAGTCCCGAGGCCGTTTTGCGAATGAATAAGGAGTGATCGGCCGAACTCCTTTGAAAGCCGATGGTTGCCACAATACCACTGAATTTTTCGAACCATGCCCGAGGGCTCTGCTTTAGGCCATAAATGGCCTTCTTCAAATGACAGACACGTGTCTCCCCCTGAGCAACATACCCAGGAGGTTGCTCCATATAGACGTCCTCCTGAAGATCGCCATAGAGAAAGGCATTCTTCACATCAAGCTGGGAAATAGCCCAAGCCCGGTTAACAGCCACAGAAAAGAGAACCCGGATGGTGCTGAGGCGAGCAACCGGAGAGAAGGTATCAAAGTAATCAACGCCATAAGTCTGAGTAAAGCCCTTGGCCACCAGCCGGGCCTTGTAGCGATCCACAGTGCCGTCGGGGCGAAACTTCACAACAAAGACCCAGCGACAGCCAACCACATCAGTGCCCACTGGAGGAGGAACCAGGGTCCAGGTACCCCGTTCAGTGAGAGTAGCCATCTCCTCATCCATGGCAGACTTCCAATGAGGGAGAGCGAGAGCCTCCTGGTAGGTACGGGGAGTAGAAGTAGCAGAGATAGCCAAGGCAAAACACCTGCGAGAAGGAGAAAGCTGATCATAAGAAACAACAGCCGTGAGCGGGTGTTGAGTACACGCCCGCACCCCCTTTGCGAAGGGCAATGGGAACATCCAGATCATCGGGAGCGTCGGCGACGGGAGCGTCAGCGACCGGAGCGTCCGTGGCGGAGAAGGCTGGCCCGGGACTAGAGAGAGACGGCAGCGGAGAGGAGGGTGGAGGGGTGGGTGGGGAGACGGACTGGGAAGGAGTGGGTGGAGGAGGAGACGAAGGTGGGAAAATGTGGAGAGGTGTGGAAGGAACGGAGATATCAGAAGGAAGAGAAGAGGAAGGAGAGAAGTAGGAAGCATTTTCGAAAAAAGTCACATCTGCGGAGACAAACTGCTTACGGAGAAGGGGGTCAAAGCAGCAATAGCCTTTTTGAGTGGTAGAGTACCCCAAAAAGACACACTTGGTGGAACGGGGGGAAAGCTTGTCGCGGGTAGCGGAGGGAACGTGAACAAAGGCCGTACAGCCAAAGACACGGAGAGGAAGAGGAAAAGGTTCCTGGTGGGGGTAGAGAAGGGAGAAGGGAGTCCGGCCGTGGAGAACCGTGGAGGGAATGCGATTGATGAGATAGCAAGCGAGGAGCACAGCGTAGCCCCAGTAGGAGCGAGGGACGTGCATCTGCGTCATGAGAGTACGCGCAACATCAAGCAGGTGACGGTTTTTACGCTCCGCCACCCCATTCTGTTGGGAGGTGTAAACGCAAGTCGTTTGATGAATGAGGCCGTGTTGGTGAAAGAACGCGGAGAACTCATGAGACAGATATTCCTTGGCATTATCAGAACGTAAGACTTTAATAGAAATAGCAAATTGAGTCTTAATCATAAAGTAAAAAGATTGTCAAACAGAAAATAGTTCAGAGCGATCCTTTAAGAGATACACCCAGGTACATCGAGTAAAATCATCGATAAAAGTGACAAAATAGGAACTGCCCCGACCAACTGTGAGGGTAGGAGCAGGACCCCATACATCAGAATGAATAAGATCAAAAATGCGAGAGGAGCCACGGCCTTGCTTCGGTGGGAAGGAGGAGCGATGATGTTTGCCAAGCTGACACGCATCACAGTTGAGCGGAGAACTGGTGGGAGGTAAGTGGGGCAGAAGCTGACGAATAAGCCGAGGAGGAGGATGTCCAAGACGAAGATGCCACTGAAGGAGATCGGTGGAGGAGGAGTAGGCAGAAAGAGCTGAAACATCGTCGAGGAAGTAGAGGCCGCCACTCTCAGTCCCAGTAGCAATCGTCCGCTGGGTCCTCGGGTCCTGAAAAGAACAAGTAGTGGGAGTGAATAAAACGGAGCACTGAAGTTGCCGGCATAAAGTAGTAACAGATAACAAATTGCACGGGAACTTCGGGACATAGAGGGTATCCTCCAAGCAAAGCGATGGAGTGAGTTGAACCATGCCCGTCCCATGAACCGGAGACGGGGAACCATCCGCCACACGAACTGGGGGTAAGCGGTCATGGGTCTCAAGACGGGAGAAGCAATGAGGGTTGCCCGTCATATGATTGGTGGCACCGGAGTCAATCAGCCATTTACCTTGGGTAACGACGTGGGCACTACCTGACGTCGTGGCCACAGAGGCAGACGGCCTAGAAGAGGCAGAGGCCGAAGGAGCATCACCGGAAGGGCGAAGATGAGGATGTTTCTGCCAGCAGCGGTCAACAGTATGGCCAGTACGACCACAGTGAGAGCAGAAGAACCGGGAGGAACCCCGTCCGCCAGAGGAGCCACGGCCACTCGGGCCCCCCCGCTGAGCTTGGTGAGCAAAGGAGTCCTGGGAGGGGGGGGAGGCCAACAGAGGCCGCTGGAGGAGCGAAGTAACAGCGGCAATGCGAGCCGCAGTGGCATCCAAAGTAGGAGATTCCGCCTCACCCAAGATCTGCTGGCGGATCATATCATAAGAGTCGGGAAGACGAAGAAGATAACAAACAACCAGGAGTTCCTGGAAGTGTTTGTGCTGGTCGGCCAAGTCCGCGGAGAAGGGGCGATTCTGGAGGATTTCAGCCCCAAGAGCCTGAACCTGCTGATAAGCCGCAGCTGGGGACATGGAAGGGCGGGCGAAGAGATCCGCATAGAGAGTATAAATGCGGGACGTCTGGCCCCCCTTAGAATAGAGAGCAGCGAGGTGAAGCCATGCGGCCTTGACCGTCTCATCATGGCGAATGACGGGAAGGCACTCATCAGAAAGGCTGTTGGCCAGCCAGGTGCGAACAAGAGCATCACTCGCATCCCAGTCATCAAACTCAGGAGAGGTGCGAGGAGGAGGGTCATCGGTGAGGTGATGACGCTTGCGTTGAGAACGAAGGAGAAAGGTGAAAGAGACGCTCCAATCGGGATAGTTGGAGCCCACAAGCTTGGAAAGGGTGCCAAGGTTGCCCGAAGGAGGAGGAGGAGAAGGAGCTGCAGGAGTAGTGGTGAGACCGGAGGTAGTCATAGAACCCGGAAGCAGAAGAAGCCGCACGAACAGGAGCGGTTAGAAAACAGAGGAGGCCGCGCGAACAGGAGCGGCTAGAAAGAGGCACGGCGGGGAAGAGGTCGCGCGGACTGAAAAGGCCGAGCGAACAGAAGAGAGGAGAAGAGCATGTGACCGCGACCAAGATGCGGGTAAGAAAGAGACAACCCGCACGGTCAGGCAGATCACAGCAGCGGCTAGAAGGCGGTCAAAGGCACGACGGGGAAGAAGTCGCACGAACTGAGAAGCCCGAGCGAACAGAAAAAGAGGAGAAGAGCTGGCGACCGCGACCAAGATGCGGGTGAGAAAGAAACAACCCGCACGGTCAGGCAGATCACAGCAGCAAACCGCGAGTAGAGAGACAACACACACGCGGACAGGGACAGACCGCAACGACTAGGAAGTCGGAGAGGCAAGAAAGAACAAGGAGCGCGGCGACAATGAAACAGGTCGCTGCGACAAAGAGAAGTAGGAGAAGAGAACCAAGAAGGGGCAAGCCGCGCGAACAGGTTGGCGGACAAAAAACAAGCCGCGCGGATAGAAACAAGCCGCGCGGATAGAAGAGAGGGCAAGCCGCGAATCAAGTCGCAGAGCGCGGAAAAGAAGTCGCGAACAACAGAGGGCGCACAGAATCAAGAGGAAATGACCGTGTGCTTTGATACCATGTTAGAAAGTAGAGACAAGAAGCGAAAAGTAGAGAACAAGCGAACAAACTTTTGAATAATTGAAATTTTATTATCCAAAAAAGATATCATTTACAAAGGTATGGCCTCCCTTATATAGAATGGAGGAGATAAGAAAGAGAGTATACAAACAATGTGGGACTAAACATTTACAGTACTGAGCGGCTAGAATAATGGAGACCGCATAGGCCGCGCGGTTAGACAGATGGGCTAACCGCTCGGCAACTCCATCAGGACAGAACAGGCCGCAGAGGTAGACCGATAGACCGCCCGGTCTACAAACCGCTGGATCAGACCGCTAAGCCGCCCGGTCTACAAACCGCTGGATCAGACCGCTAAGCCGCCCGGTCTAATACTTCAACAAAATGACATCCCTGGTTGACTCTTATAACCTTCAGGATGATATCTCCTTGGAGGTATTGTCCATTCAGTATAAGGGTTAAATCTGGATGAAGGACCCCTAGGATTGGAATTTGATTTACCCTTGAAGAAGTTTTCAAATCTCTGATCTCTGCTCGACGATCGTTGAGCTGCGTTCGACGATCTTGGGTCAGATCGTCGAGCTCCGTTCGACGATCGACTGTGGGTTATGAGGTGAGATTTTCTGTCTTTTCTTTCATCAGCAGATCCTGAGACTATTTCAGATAGCTTGTCCCAGATTTCCTTTGCTGAGTTGCATTCAACTACCTTTTGGAAAATTTCATCAGACATAGTCTGAGCAAGAATGTTCATAGCTTTTGCATCTGCAACTTTCCATTTCTTGATGTCAGCATCTGTTCCTGATGGAGGTGGAACAACACTTGTGCTTGTATTCTCTGGAGGTCTTGGACACACTGTCAAAACAGAATTGAAGATGTCCTCATCAATAGAATTCATGTAGAGTCTAATCCTTGCCTTCCAAAGTGCAAACTTGGATAGATTGCACACTGGAGGTCTGGTGCTAGCATAATCTTTGTTTTGGGTCATGTTTTGTGAAGAAATAATCCTAATAACCAAATCAAGATAAGCAGATTTAACTATAGGAATCTTTGGGTTCAGGTGTTAGCTTGTGCAACCACTGAGATGTGGTATTTTTAACCAACCTGGCTCTGATACCAATTGAAAGTGCAAGTTAGATCTGATATACTCTAGAGGGGGGGTGAATAGAGTATGGTGCTTGCTAAAAACTTTTACAACAATTATTGTATTCTTATGTGAACATGGAAGCAAATAATATAAAGTAAATCTAGCCACAGCAACTATCTAATCACAGAGCAACCTAATCACAAAGCAACCTAGTCACAAACCACAGCTAGAAACAAAAATAAAGTAAGCAACCAGAAGACACAAGGAGCTATAGTGGTTCCCCAATCAATCTGGGTACATCCACTCTTCTACCACCCTAGGTAGGAATCTAATGCATGATGAGTTGATCAGGTGTCTTGGGCACCAATGAGCTTTTGATAAGGTGCTCAAAAACCAAACCAGATTTTTTGATCAGGTGTCTTGCCACCAATGAGCTTTTGATAAGGTGCTCAAAAACCAAACACAAACTTTTGAAGGGAGTTTGAAAAATCCTTTACAGCAGAGTGAGAGAGAGAGAGAGAAAGAGATGATCTTCTCTGTCAACAGTCAGAGAGAAGATAGTGGATGTTGTCAAAGCTCCCCCTGAGATTTGTAGTTGTTTAGGAAGTGAAGCTTTGCAGTAGGGTGATAGGCCTTCAGAAAATTGATCTCCAGCAAATGATGATTTCAGCAACAACTGAAATGTGAGGTGTCTGGAGTCTTGAATGATGATGGCCTTTGAACACTTGAATCAAGAGAGATCTGAAGATTTCAGTTTGTTGTTCTCCTTTGGTGATGGTGTTCTTGTGTGAATTCTTGAGACTGAGAATGTCTACAACTCTCTTTCTTTCTCTTGTGTAACTGTTGTGTAGTAAGAGTTGTTGTTGCAGAGAATTGTTGTTGCAGAGAATATTTTTCTAACTTCTTGTTCTTCTTTTTTCAGGGATGAAAAAATCTTATCTTTTATTCCTTTTGTCTGAATAGAAATGATCCACTGTCCAAGATAGTCGTTAGCCTGTCATTAATTACTTCCTTAATTGCTTTTGTCTTCTGGAGGAAAGTCCAATAAAATATTCCTTGATAATTCCTTGAAACTTGCTCCAGATTAAATGAAAAATGGCTCCAAGATTTCTGAATTAAATGCTGACAATAATTTCTTAACTGTCTGAATTTGAATATTGAAAATCGTTGAACTCTTCAGAAAAACGTTGAACTGAGCTCCACTATCGTTGAACTGAGCTCAGAGATTTGGAATTAGACAGAAACAGAGATCGTCGATCTGAGCTCAACTATCGGCGAACTGAGCTCAGAGATAGAGAATTAAACTTGAGTCAAGATCATCGATCTGAGCTCGAAGATCGTCGAATGGAGTTCGACGACTTGTTGAAGTTGAGCTCAGCGATCATCGAATAGAGTTCGACGATTCGTCGAAGTGAGCTTAACGATCGTCGAATGGAGTTCGACGATTCGTCGAAGTGAGCTTAACGATCGTCGAATGGAGTTCGACGATTCGTCGTACTGAGCTCGACGAAATGACTTAGTCTTCTGAAACTGAAAATCTTGGTCTTGAGGGCAGCTTCCAAACCTAAGTACTAACCCTTAGACTCAATTCTAATTGACCTTTAGATCTATACAATGAGGTCAAAACAGGTTTCCTAAAAGACATAGTGATCCTGACCCAAATCAGTAATAGGGTGTTCCAACAGATAGTTCAGTGGTCAAAATCAGAAGTGACCATGGAACTGAATTCCAATCTGAAAGTATGACAAGGCTGTGTGAAGAATTTGGGATTCTTCAGGAATTCTCCTCACCTAGAACACCTCAGCAAAATGGCATTGCTGAGAGAAAGAATAGGACATTGATTGAGGCTGGAAGAACACTATTGAGTGATACTTCTCTCCCAGAATATTTCTGGGCTGAGGCAGTAAACATTGCATGTCATGTGCTCAATAGGGCTTCCATCACCAAAAGCCACAAAAAGACACCCTATGAGGTTATGAAAGGCAGAAAACCAAATTTATCCTATTTTAGGATCTTTGGTTGCAAATGTTATGTGCTTAACAATGACAAAACTCACCTAACTAAGTTTGCTGCCAAATCTCAAGATGAGATATTTGTTGGGTACAACAACAATAGTAAGACTTATAGGGTCTACAATTTGGCTACTCAAGTTGTAGAAGAGTCAGTTCATGTCATCTTTGATGAAACTAAACTTATTAACAGTCAGTTGCCAAGTAGTTCTTGTAGCTCCACAGGTACATAGCAGAAGATGGACCAGCTTACTATAAGAGAAGTTCCAACTGCAAAGCAGGATGAGGAAAATGGTAGTTGCTGTCCAGGGGGAGTACACGACACTCAAGATGCTTATGAAGACCATGAGGTGCAGCATAATGAAGAGATTGGAGAAGGTCAAACTGCTGATAGATTACCTCCAACAGTTAGACAGTTGAAGGATCATCCTGCACATCAGATCATTGGTGATCCAAGACAAGGAGTACAAACAAGGAGCAAGAACTTGAACACAGTTCTTTGCTCCAGTTTTTTTATCTCAAGTGGAACCCAAGAGATTTGAAGAAGCAATACAAGACCCTCACTGGATTGATGCTATGCAGGAGGAGTTAAATCAATTCAGAAGGTGTAAGGTCTGGGATTTGTTTCCAAAACCAAAGAGCCACAATGTCATAGGGACAAAGTGGATTTATAGAAACAAGCTTGATGAGAGTGGGATCATAGTGAAGAACAAGGCAAGACTAGTTGCCAAAGGATACAGACAGGAGGAGGGCATAGACTTTGATCAGACTTTTGCTCCAGTGGCTAGGTTGGAAGCTATCAGGCTATTCCTAGCCTATGCATCATATCAAAGCTTCAAAGTGTTCCAGATGGATGTTAAGTCTGCATTCTTAAATGGTGACTTAAAAGAGGAGGTCTATGTAGAACAGCCCTCAGGTTTTGTTGATCCACTCAATCCTACTTATGTCTATAGACTTGGGAAAGCTTTGTATGGGTTGAAACAAGCCCCAAGGGCTTGGTATGAAACTCTGTCTACTTTTCTCATTGAGAACAAATTCTCCAGGGGGAAAATAGATAAGACTCTATTCCTTAGGGAATCCAAAGGAAAGATAATCCTAGTCCAAATATATGTTGATGACATAATATTTGGTTCTACTGAAAGTAACCTTTGTAGAAAGTTTGCAAAACTTATGCAAGGGAAATTTGAAATGAGCAGTATGAGAGAACTTAAGTTCTTCTTGGGTCTCCAAGTAAGACAGACTGATGATGGCATGTCCATATCCCAGTCTAAGTTCACCCAGGAGTTAATTAAGAAGTATGGTATGGAGTCATCCACTACCATGAGAACTCCAATGGGGACAAGTGTATCTCTTAGCAAAGATGATGCAGGGAAACCTGTAGATGAAACTTTGTATAGAGGAATAGTTGCCACCCTCCTATATCTGACTGATAGTAGACTAGATATCATGTATGCTTCATGTGTCTGTGCTAGGTACTAATCCTGCCCTAAAGAATCTCATCTTAATGCTGTCAAAAGGATTTTGAGATATCTTAAGGGCACACCTAATCTAGGCCTTTGGTATCCTAGGAATAGAGATTTTCTACTATGGGCTATTCAGATGCAGACTTTGCAGGTTGCAAAGTAGATAGGAAAAGCACTATAGGCACCTCTCAATTTTTAGGAGGAAGATTGGTGTCTTGGAGCTGTAAGAAGCAGACCAGTGTGGCAATTTCCACAGCTGAGTCTGAGTATGTTGCTGCTGGAAGTTGTTGTGCACAACTATTGTGGATACCGCATCAGTTAAAGATTATGGTATTCAGGTAAGTAGAACTCCATTATTATGTGATTCTACTAGTGCTATTTTTATTGCTCATAATCCTGTTTCTCATAGTAGAACAAAACATAAAGAAATACGATATCATTTTCTTAGAGATCATGTAGAGAAAGAAGATATCTTTTTAGAATTTGTTAGTACTGATTTACAACTAGCTGACATGTTTACTAAGCCTTTAGATGAAACTAAATTCAACAATTTTAAAATTGAAATAGGTATGTTGAACATAAATTAGTTTAACAAATTTGGCTAAGTAAAATTGTGTTGACATCAGAAGTTGTCTGTGTCGACACATAGTAGTTGGTATCTATATTCCAGGAAAGTGGTGTCGACACATCTAGAAAATAGGTGTCGACATTCCAGGAAAGTGGTGTCGACACATCTAGAGAATCGGTGTCGACACTTTAGAGAAGTGGTGTCGACACATCCAGAAGTGGTGTCGACACTTAGAGTAAACACACAGACTCGTCGACCTCAGATCGCCGAACTCGACTAAGACTAATAGAATTGGTGTCGAGACATTAGAAGTCTGTGTCGACACATTTCAACTATGTCGACACATTTAGATAATTTTGACGCGACTTTTGACCTTCATGATTTAGAAGAGTATAAATAGGTCAACAACATATTCTGTCGACACACTCTCCATATTTTTGAGACCAAAACCCTGTGTCGACAACTTCTCTCTTCTAAATTCAAGATTTCTCTCAACCCTAATGGCGCCAAAGCTAGAAGATAATGTCAACGAAGGCTATGAGCTGGTACGCAACGCCTTTGATAACGCGGAACCCGAAATTAAAGCAGTAGTAACCCTAATTGCTGAAAATGGGTTGGAATTTCTAGTATCTGAACCAACAAAGATATGGAAGAAAGAAATTCTGGAATTCTATGGCGCAGCTACTATAGATTCTACTGGACTTAAGATCAAATCTACTGTTCAGGGAGCTAAAGTTAAACTTACCTTGAAGAGCTTGAGGAAAACTCTTCAACTTCCAAGAACTCAAGAAGAAGAAGTACCCTCAACCAAGACTAGGGAAGCACTTCAGTGGTGTGGATTGGATCCCACCATGAAGATTGGATCTGCAATGAACAGAAAAGGAATGAATCAGCAAGGAAAATTCCTTTCAGAAGTGGTTGGAAAAGTCGTTCTCTGCAAGCCAGGGGGCATGATAGGATTTCAGCCTATATGTTCAGCCTGATGACCAGGATCATTTACAGACTAAATACAGATTGGTCAGTAGTAATTTTTGAAAAGATTAAGGAAAGTATTAAGAAGCCAAATCTGGGAAGAATTATGAGTATGTACTTGGCTAGAACAATTCCTGAAGTAATGGAACAAACTGCTGGTTCAAAGATCAACCATATGAGAAGAATGGACATAAGGATCATCTCCAGATGGGATAGAGTCCTAACTAAGGATATGCCTGATGAAGAGAGGCAAGAGATTCCTGAACAATCTCATGTACAAGATATTGCAGATAGTACTCAGGTGCAGGGGGAGCCTCATCTTGTGGAAGAACCAACCCACTTGGAAAGTGAAATGGCTACACAAACTATACTTGAGGTAATCCAAGAAATTAATCAATCAATTTTCATTAATAAGGATGAAATACTAATTGAGTCCTTGATTGATGCTGACCAGACCACACAACTAAACAGTCAAGCATAAGATGTTATCATGGAGGATACATCTGCTGCTGCTAATGCTCCTGAGTTGGTGGTGCCTCAAGTCCCTACTCAACAAGAGTTTACCCTTGAGTTGTTTCCAGATATAGTACAAGCAAGAACTTAGGGGGACCAAACTGAATTTGAGGGGGAGAAAGCAGACTTGGAGGGGGAGCAAGTTAATATTGAGGAGGAGCAAGTAAGTACTGTGGGGGAGGAGCAAGGGACTCATGGGGAGCTACCTAGGACTGCATAGGAATTGCCTCCTAGTCATAAGAAAAGAGTTGATATAGTCAGTACCTCAGCTTCAGAAGATGAAGCAGAAATTCAAGCCAAAAAGTGGAGGCTGATGGTTTTCAAAAGGAGAAGCCAAAACTATAAAAGGGCTTTACAAACTGCTCCTCAACCTGCCCCAGTAACTGATTATAGTTCCTTGTTGATCTCATTACAAGTAAAGTTAGATGAGCAAAGGATTGCCATGGAGAAATATATGGATGAGACTCATAAAGATCTGCAATTCTCCTTGGCTCAGGATATAAAATCAATAAGATTTGAAGTAAATCAAAACAAGATGGAAATGACAGATTGCTTCCACAAGGGTGGAAATGCTATTGTCTTTCTTGCAAAACAACAAGAAAGAATAAAGAATCAAGTTGATGATATGGCTGTTAAACAAGGCTATGTTCTAGAGAATCAACTTAGAATGAATGATAATCTGACAGAATCACATAATGTGATTGTTACAGAAATGAAGAATATTACTACTGCCCAGACTGAAGCAAGGGTTACAGCCAAGGCAGATTTTGATAAGCAATTACAGGAAGGCCTAGCTGCTGTACAAACAGCTATTGAGCAATCTCAAAAGACCATTTCTGCACAGCTCCTGAAGTTAAAGTCATTCTATAAAGATGGTGTTAATTATCTTGTTGAACAAATCAGATTTTATAAAGATGACCTCAGGGATCATATTGCAAGAGAAGTCATAAAGGGGGAGAGAGTGTTAGTCAAAGCTGGCACAGATCATGCTAAATGTATATCTAATAGTATCAGAGCCACACTTGGATATCCACCCCTTTGTGATGATGATAATGTATCTGAGTCAGTTATACACCCTACTTATTTAGGAGGTGATCAACCTGAAGTTGCTCAGGTCATTTACCCTCCATAAGATTTTGAAATGATTCACCAAGAAGTACAGTCAATGTACAGTCCTCCAGAGGGTGATAAAAATGTTATCATAGAGAAAGTTAAAATGTCAGAGGCAGCTATGAATAAGGAGCAAGAAGCTCAACTATCAAAGAAAAAGTTCAGAGAATAGGCTGAGTTGAAGCCTGATTTTGAGCAGTGGAGCCCTACTTCCAGAAATATTATATTGACTGCTTGGAAGGCTGTGAAGGACAAGACCCGTGATAGGGAAAATGGTATACTGAGCAAGAATGACAAAAGCATGAAGCTAGACAGGAAGCCATAATACAATATAGAAGAAAGGCAAAAGCTGGGAAGCTACCTCCTAATGCTCAGGAGCCTAGCAAATACTTTCCTAAGCCTTTTCATTATTTTGAAAGACGGAGAATAAGGGCTGAAGAATAAAAGAAGAAGGATCTGAAGGGCAAGAAGCCAGCTGAAGATACAGATGCTCCAGTACAAGCCAAGATCCAATCAGGCAAAGACATAGTCATCAAGGAGCCTGAGCAGCCTTAGGATATATTTACTAGATTTTACAAATTTGTAATCTTTAGTGTTAAAAAAATCTATGTAAACTATTATTAAAGAAACTTTTGAAAGTTGAAACAAAACATGATTAATGTTCATTCTGGTTGCATTATTATTCTGTGATGACTTTTTATATATATTTTGTTTAGAAGTTACCCTGTCATATAAAGTTTTTGTACATCATAATATGTGTTTGTTATGAATGGTGTATATCATTGACTAAGGGTTATGACTTCTCCAAATTGAGGGAGATTGTTGGGTACATTGGAAAATGTGTACCAAATTTGAAGAAGCCTCACCCTTACTCAATGATATGCATCAAGGTGTATTTGATGTTTTTTTGAGTTTATATGTGCAGGTTAAGTAAGTACACGAATGCAGGAAAAAGTTTCTAAGTCCATGAGTCGACATCAGAAGAAGCTGTGTCGACACTTATGAAAGCTTGTGTCGACACTAGAGAAAAGCTGTGTCGACACTTGGAGTTAATTGTGTCGACACTTAGAAAGGCTGTGTCGACACTAGAAGAAACTATGTCGACACACAGAGACAGTGTTGACTCACAGAAGGCTTAGTCGACATCAACTGTGTCGACACACAAAGGCAGTGTCGACACACAAAGGCAGTGTCGACACACAGAGAAAGCTTAGTCGACATCAACTGTGTCGACACACAGAGGCAGTGTCGACACACAGAGAAAGCTTAGTTGACATCAATTGTGTCGACACACAAAGGCAGTGTCGAAACACATAAGACTTTGTCGACATCAAATGTGTCGACACACAGGACTTGTGTCGACACATGGTAGAATTTCATCAAAATCTATTTGTGTGAAGAAAAGAAGTGACTCTGTCGACACCACAGAACTTGTGTCGACACAATCTACAGAAGCTGTGTCGAGAAGCAGTATCCATACCAAGGAAGCTGTGTCGACATCACCAAGGCTTGTGTCGATACTTAGTCTACTTGTGTCGACACATGATGAAGTTCAGTCTCGACACTTTGCTGACAGAAACAGAGTTTCAAGAAGTGACTGGATGACTTGACAGCTGTCATTACCAACCGGTCAACTACAACTGTCAGAGCTGTCAGAATTTTGGTAGAAACCGGATCAGCCGGTTACCATGGAGAAAGTCTATATAAAGGCATTCTCCTTAAAAAGATGAGACAGATAGAGATACATATACAGTGACACAGAATAAAAAAGAAGTTGGAGAGAGAGAGCTCCATCTATTGAAGTGAAGAAAGGGACTTACATCAATAAGTTCCTCAAGTGCAGATTCTGAACCAGTCTGCCAAGAAGGATTCAGATTGAGATCTAAATTTCAAGAAAGAAGCTGATTGAAGATCAACTTCAAAGGAGTTCAACGAGTTCAGATTCAAGAAGCTTTGAAGAAAGCTAAGAGTGGTTGTTCTCTGCCATCAGATTCTTCCAAGAACTGATCAAGAAGTCATCCATCCTTTCTCTCTCTACCAGGGTGCTGGTAAAATACATTGTTAAATCTATTTTCTGTAGGATCTTTTTAAGATCTGAGCTGTAAGCCTGATTTATAAAGGCTGAGTTGTAGGAGATTTAGATCTCTGAGTGGTAGGCCTTATTGAAGGCTGAGGTAGGGCTGTGAGCCTGAGCTGTAGGAGATTGTTATCTCTGAGTTGTAGGCCTTGTTGAAGGCTGACGTAGGGCAGACTGCCTGAGCTGTAGGAGTGTGTACTCACTCTGAGTTGAAGGAAAGAAGTTAGGCCGAATCTAGCACACTGCTAGATAGGCGAAGAGGGAAGTGGATGTACCCAGACCTTGGGGAACCACTATAAAAACGGTGTGCAATCTGTGATTGTGTGATTCTGTGAATTATGTGTTGTGTTAGCTGTTAAGTTAGCTGTTTCTGATTAATTAACTGAATAGATATTCTGCCTTAGAAGAAAAAGGAATTACACCTATTCAACCCCCCCCCCCCTCTAGGTGTTTAGGAACTAATTCTTTCAAGGTGTATTTATATATCCGCAGGTGGACACCACCCAAAGATTCCCTCTGGCTCACCCCGCACTCGCTGAACACTTGGGATTGGATGTTTCTTTCCGAGCTTTGCCAAGCTCAAAAAGAGCGGGGATTATGTACAACCCTGTATCCGATGAGTAGGGTCCACAGGAACCAAACCCAGCGGTGCAGATCTCTTAGAGGCCAGGCAAGATCGGCAGGGAAATCAGAAGCCCGAGCTCGGCACCCGCCGACCCCGAGCTCGGCATTTGTCGAGCTCATTCTAGGTTTCGTTGAGCCGATATCGACTAATGATAGTCGATCGATGGGCGAGCTTGCCGTCCCAGCTCGCACTCATGCAAAGGAGCTCGGCAAGAGCATGCGAGCCGGATCTTCAGGGGTGGCCGGGCTCCCCAGCTTCATCTCTCAAGCGCTTTCTGAGGATACCTTAGCTCGGCCTTTGGCTAAGGAGGGGAAGCGCTCTTAGATCTTTCGGGTGTGTGGTGGGTCCTCCCCGCCAAGCCCTTGGGTCAGTTTCTCCTTTTTTCCCTTACTATTTTGCTTGCAGGAGCGAAGTAGGTGCGCGACCACCCCTTCCCCGATTGTGAACTTCACATGAGACCGTTTTTCGGTTTCAACATCGACATAGTTTGGACCGCTTCTCTTTAGGACTATAAGCAAAAAATCAATCGAACCGCCAAACCAAACCAAACCAAACGGTTTGATTCGATTTCAGTAGGCCTCGGTTCGGTCACGATTTTGATTTTAGAAAAACCATATGGCTTGGTTCAATTCACTATTTTGCATGTCAAACCAAACTGAGTCGAACCAAGACAACCACCCAGTGCTTCCCAAGTGGCAACGACCCACCCTCAAAGCGCTAAATAATCGTCTTGTTAGACAAGAAGCACAACACATCACATTAGAACACAATGTGAAAGCAATCACAAAAAACCAACACCGATATATATATATGTATATATATATATGTATATATGTATATATATATATATATATATATATATATATATATATATATATATATATATATATACATATATACATATATGTATATATGTGTATATACATATATACATATATACATATATATATATATATAAGCAAAAGTTCATAGCCAACTATTTATACAAGCAGTCATGTAGGCCCAAGACATCTACTACTATTACATTCTCCTCACACATCACTATGCCCTAAAGACTCATGTCTCGAAAGACGGGAGATGAGACGGGCGCATCTGCTCGGGCATGCTCAAAGGTAGGCATGCTCTCATGTGGGCGCTGGTGCTCGTGTCGTGTTGTTTCCTAAAAGTGTGTACAACAACACGTTAGTCAACGATTAAGTGGATGCACACCTCCTCCTCAAGGACCCTAGCCCAAGGATGAGAGTGAGTACCAAAAACCCAAAATAGTCGAAGCAATAAAAGAGTTAGTAGCATTATGTATATAACGGGTAAAAAGCTCGAAGCACTGAGTAGATATAGTATTAATAACCGAAGTGCGGCATTTATATAAGCAGTTATCAAGCAAGCTTCATTAGCACAAGCAGGTGTCCACAACCTACATTAACTCTTTAGGTCGACATAGTTTGGACCGCTTCTCTTTAGGGTTATAAGCAAAAAATCAACTGAACCGCCAAACCGAACCAAACCAAACGGTTTGGTTCGATTTCAATAGGCCTCGGTTCGATCACAGTTTTGATTTTAGAAAAACCATATGGCTCGGTTCAATTCATTGTTTTGCATGTCAAACCAAATTGAGTCAAACCAAACCAAAGAGTATTGTATAACAACATTTAATTACCTTTAAATTTTTTTATTACATTTAATTGCATGTAATTTTTTTTGTTCTATTATTCTATTATTGTTTGGACACAATTACTATATTATTTTTAACTTTTAGGTTTCCAAGGGGTATTGAATGAACCGACCACACACTTCTCCTATTCTCTCCCGCTGCCACTGTGATGACGTGTCCTAGGGTATCTGTGACTGTAGCACTCGCCGCTCCCCATCATGTTGGGCACTGACCGCCACACACCATCACATCACCGACTGGACGCCTTCCACATCACGAAGCAATGCTACCTGAACGAAATTATCTAGGCAAAAGCATGAAATCAGTCCCAAACTTCTGGGACCTTTATGAAATTAGTCCCAAATCTTTTTGCTTTAGGATTCTAGTCCCCAACTTTTCTTAACATTATGATTTCAGTCCTACTTAACCCCGATGTAAGTCATGTAACGGAAATTACAAGATGCCCTTATCTTAGGGACTAAAACTGACGGACGGATGCTAATAACATTTTATATGATTTAATTAATTTTCTGGTCTGCATGCATTACAGTTCACCGCTATTCGCTGCATGCTTTCTGGCTAACATTAACACCGGCAAACCCTAATCAAAAATGAAAATTACTGTTATTTTTTTTTATGATGCTCCACCGGACCGGTCCAGCCGGACCGGTCCGGTTCTGGTGTTTTGTTTATATATATATATAAGCTTGCACAGCAGAATTCCCGATCCTTTCATCCATAACCTAACCTAATCGAGCGGAATAGAGCGGAGCAAAAGCGGCGGCAAGAAATCGAGATCCGGAGCGGCGGCTTCGGGTGCAAGGGAGAAGAGAAGCGCGGCGGAAGATCGGGAAGAACCAATCAAGGATCGATCGGCGGCGGGCCTTCTTCTCCGGCGATAGAGGCGCGACGGCGGCTTGGGAGTACGCACGATCGAGCGGCGACATCTGCAGCGATCGGGCTTGGCTTCGGGAGGAGATCAACGGTGGATTCGGGAGGAGATCCGGCAGCGGCATCGGGCGAAGGAGGAGCGGCGGCTTCGGGAGCAGTGATCGGTTTGGGGGTTTCTTCTCCGGCCAAGATCGAGCGACGACGGGCTCTCCTTCTCCAGCGACTTCGGCTAGGATCGGGATTCCCGATCGAGGTGTTTCTTCTCCGGCGACAGCGGCGCAGCGGCAAGCCCGATCTAGGGCTACGTAGGTCCGGCGATTCTTGGGATCCGGCGGTGGCAAGATCGGGCAGAGGCGCTTCTTCTCCGGCGACGATCGGCGGGCAAAGGGCCGATCTTGGGCCGGCTCTTCTTCTCCAGCTGGCATAGGGCCCAATCTTGGGCCGGCGGTTCTTCTCAGGCAGCAGCGGCGGCAAGATCGGGAGCGGCGGAAGATTGATCGGAGTTCCGATCTAGTGCACGGCAGCGGCATCGGCTCCATCTCCGGTGAAGGAGAGGGGAGATCCACGGCAGCGGCGGGTGCAGGTTGCCTTCTCCGACGGCTCCGGCGATCCAGCGGCGGCGGCAATTCCGGCGGTGAAAGAGGGCATAAGGCTGCGGTTCCTTCATCTTGAAGAGGGCAGCGGCTTTCTTGGCCGGAGGGCAGCGACGCGTGGCAGAGGCGAAGATCAGATTCAGATCCAGGCTGCGGATAGGGGAGTTTTTCTTTGTTCTCCTGTTGTTCTTTATTTTATATTTTAGGTTAGTGTCGATCCGCTGAGGATCGTTGAGTGCCTGTGTTGTAATCGGATTTTGTTTTCGATTAGTGGATCCGGCGCGCTCTCCCCGTGGATGTAGGAGCTTAACTCCGAACCACGTATATCTCTTGTCGTCTGTGTTTTTTCTGTGTTTTGGAAACTCGAACTGTGTTTGGTGCGCGCCATTATTTGCTCAAAGCTTCTGTTGCTATTGTCCGCGACGAGTTCCGTACTCGCGGGCAGGTGCCCATTTGCACAACAAATTACATAGGGAGACGAGAGGGTTTTCCGGCGTCTCCTTCCCTCCAGATCCGGCCGCCGACCGTCGCCCGCCGCCGCATTCCGCCTCATCATGAGCCATCCATCTCCCCCCCCCCAAATCTGGCCCCATCCACCACTCCACCGGCGGCAACCCGCCGTGGCGACGAATCTCCTGTTCAGCCTCATTGTCGCTGATGCGCTTCTGCAACTGCCCTGCTGCGGCACCCTTCACCGCCAGAGACAAATCTCCGACCAGAACTGTTCCCATGGTCTCGACACAACGCACTACCTCGGCTCTTGGAAGCTATTGACGCCTCTCTCTCGCCGAGCGAGTCCTCCCGACACCACCTCTTTCTCTGCGCTTGGCTGGCGATGGAGAAGATCTGCGCTTGGAATTTTCGTTACATAGATGTTAAGTTGGACTGAAATCATAAAGTTAGGAGAAGCTGAGGACTGAAATCTCAAAACAAAAAGGTTTGGGACTGATTTCATAAAGAGCCTAAAAGTTTGGGACTGATTTCATATTTTTGCCAATTATCTATCTATTTTTTAAAACTTTATATTATAAGCTATTGCAGAGGATCCCAGATTTTGTGATGCTTTTGCATATAAATTAAATTGACTGATTGGACTTCATATAAAGTAATAACTTTTAAGTTTTTCTTTTATTTTTATTTCTTAGTATAAACTCAGGTATGCATTATGCAAATGCAATTGTGATTTTAAAACACTCTTAGATTACACATTATTTAAACCACAAAAACCGAACTCAACTGAATAACTGAATGGTTGTGTTCAGTTCGGTTTCAATGTTTGAGGGGTTCGGTTTGGTTCCAATTTTTTTGAAACCATATAGCGCTGGTTCGGTTTGCGGTATTGCTTAAAAACTAAACTAAAATGAACTGTTACAGTGCTACTTCTCTTCAAGCAGGGTAGTGAACCCTGTGGGCCTCACCCATGTGGTTTTCGGTGATAGTGGTCAGTTCTGCCAATTTTGGGTGTGGTCGTACTGCACTACTCAGGCCTCAATGTACAACCTGATGTACTCCTGGATGTAGGCGACATCCGACGATTACTACATTAAGGGCGATTGGTGGAGAAATCCAATTGTGCATAACACGGTCGAGCACCTGCGGTATACACCTTCGTGTCGTCGAGAGTCGTCATTCTTCCCGCACCAGTATGAGCGGTCTACGGGTATGACTGACCAGCCACTTTTAACTACAAGTAATTTACAATATTAGTAGTAAATAAAATAGAACTGGCACCTTCGGGTCTGCGGTGGCCCGCCCTACTCGACCTAAAATAATTCGGACAAACAAATGTATATCATCAACGTGTTGCCCCACTTTAGACAAAGAGCGCAACGTGCATGTGAGTCCATTATTTAGGGCTAGACTTAGAGTAATTTCTCGACTCCAAGTTATCCCTAAATAACACTCAATCAGATAAATAATTGCTCGTCAAAGCGGGACCCGAGCTAAAATTGTAATAACTAAGTAAGGTAAGAAAATGCTACTGAAAATTACAGAATTGAAGTGCTGAAGTAAACTACAGTAAATAAAATACCGGAATGAACTGCGGTAATTAAAATGCTTAACTACAAGGAACTATAGTAAAGTGCTGAACTGAAATAAAAATAATATTAAAGAAAGTGGGGTAATATAAAATACTGAAATAAAGTGCAGAATAAGAAAGTGCAGTTCTTTAGTTCCATATTTATTTCAAGTGGAAAGTTCAGTTTCATCTTCGTTCATAGGAGACAAATTCAGTTCCATCTTCGTTCATAGGAGACAGTCTCATCTCCGTTTATAGGAGACAAGTTCAGTTCCATCTCCTTTTATAGGAGGCAAGTTTAGTTCCATCTCCGTTCATAGGATGTAAGTTTAGTTCCATCTTCGTTCATAGGAGGCAAGTTCAGTCTCATCTCCATTTATAAGAGGCTTCTTAGTATATTAGATTTCAATAGTTTACTTAAGCCTTATAATTATCTTAGTTGCACATATTAGGTTGGCTTAATCAGACTTATATAAGCTTGTTATAAATCTTTGCTTCTTGATTTAATTGTTGATCTTTTTGAAATAGTTGCGAGAGGCCATTCATGGTATTTATTAACCTCAATCGATCGAGTCAGGAAGATTTCAGCTATTTATTTATGTGGGGCTCGATTATCCTCGAATATCAACCCCAATAAATAATAAACATTTAAAGTATCAAAAAGATTTACAACTTCGACCTGAGGTTGAAAATTGCCCTAAATCTTCAATGTGGTATAATTTCTCATTATGTGCAAACCTTCGTGTCCGAGTTTCAAAATTAATTTTTTAAGCCAAAATATCAAAAATTTTTGAAGATTAGAATAGCTATTTGGAGCCTCTTTTAGAAGTGTCCTCGAGTTTTATAATAGTTTAACTCAAAATTCAGTCCCTGATATTTCTTAAATAATATTTTTTTCTAAAATATAAATCTTTAAAAAATATTAGGAATCGTTAATAAATTCAAATAAAATTTCAGGGAGTGTGTATTCTTTTATCATACATCATATAAAGTTTTCAGCCATGTGGATCATGCAAATTCCCCCCCCCCCCCCATCTTATTTAAAGGAAAGGTTGTTTCCTTAAATTTGTTACTAAAAATAATAAATCAACAACAATAGTTCCAAAATAATAATGGGAGTATATTCTGGCTCTTAGAGTGTTCATACAATTTTTTATGATTCTATTCTCAAAATTAGTACCTCTATAATTTTCTTTCCAAAATGAGAGTTTTTAAGTTTAACTCCTTTAGGGCATCAAGAATGCTTAAAAGTTTTCACAAAAATTTCGACAAGAGAACCATCCTCTAAGACCCACTAAATAAGAATTTCAAGGGTTTTAACCATGAGATTTTATTATTAATATTTTCTTTTGTGAAAAATTTCTGATTTTGAGCAAGCCCTTAAAAATAGTAGATAATCAGTCAAAATTCCTAATTTCATTTAGAGGATGTATTTGACTTCTCGAAACTCTTAGAAATTTTCTCCAAATGTTTCTAATTTATTTAATCCCTCTGCAAATTTATAAACATGATATTGACTATTTATAATTTACATAAAATATAAATAATTACCAGAAAAATTACCAAAAATTCATGGGTATAAACCTCTCTATGGGGAATATTTTTCATGTTTACAGTTTTTCCCCTAGACCCCTAGATTACCCTGAGAAAAATCGAATGTGTTCTGTTGAATAGTATGGGGTGCGATTAGCAGATAATGAGCAGGATATAAACGGTTGAGATGGAGCCATTTTTCGGCCTGGAGCTCTTCCCCCATAGTGGATCAGGCACGGATCCACCGCGGGGGCGCGTAATTTTAATAGATCAGAGCGGTTTAATCTCCACCGCAAGATCAGACGGCTAATGTGCGCCCCGAGCTTTGGAAGTTGACGGAGGCTCTCCATCGTCGGCCAATCACCGGACGGCCACTCCACCACCCATGGTTGTTTTCCCTTGAGGCCGACACTCCATCCAGCGGTTGTTCGGTGGCCTGGCGCCATCAGCCACTGCTAGAATTATCTAACAGAGGCCTAGGCGGGTGGTGCAGTTGACTTTATTTTCGGTAGTGCCCCCGCGCCACCGCACATTGGTCGTCGCGGTGCAACGCCACCTCCCCTGACCAATTTGTCGGGGTCAGTAATTCCTCTAGCGGTGGACCAACGGCCTAGCTCCACCGAGAATTCTAACAGAGAGCGATGCAAAAGAAAACAGGGCGCTACTGGCACTATTTCTGGCAGCTCCCCCGCCTGCGGCCCTTTTGGGGAGGTGAAGGACCTCCTCGGCGAGGCCCTACCTCCTTCTTACCAATCGAAAGATATGGGGAGGAGGGCTCACTTCCTGCGTAGCCCTCCACCCGAGGCCAGAAAAGCCATAGTAGGGCTGTGGGAGCTTCAAAAAGGATGACAGTAATGTGAGGAAGAAGAGGGAGAGGTTCCACCTAGTTATGGGACCGTTGGGAGATCTTGGGGAGGTTGGCCATGAGAGGGTGGAAAAGGTGGTGGTGGCTAGATTCCGGCGGGGTAGGGTTCCGATGAGGGTTGAGCAATGGTCTGTTGGGAGGTGTGAGCCTAACTGGAGGGGCATGGGTCCTTATATAGTCATTTGGGGTGCATATTGAAACCAAAAACTTGATCTCTATGGAGTTCGGGGATCCAAGAAAGGGGTGACCTCGCACCTACTACACTCAGGAGAAAGTCACGGATCAAAGGCTCAGGAAACTTAGGAACATACCATCGACTCTAGCGTGGAGGTCCCACCTCACACCCGGAAGACCTTTGAGGTCTCCCCCCCCCCTAGCCAATGCTTGAGCTAGGTGCCTTAGAGGAAGAAAGCAAGGGGGTTCAAGTGGCTAAGAAGTCATGCTCTCCAAGGCACCCTCAAGGGTCTATTTATAGTTTTTTGGGAATGTCCTGCCAATAACCAGCCTCTGCTACTCTGAAATTACTGAAATGCCCCCAAATTGTTCTGCCAACAGCCAAATCCCACTATTCTAAACAGCTAAATGCAGTCCACCAGGGGCAGCCCCTCGAGCCGTGTGAGCAGGCGGCAAGGCGAGCTTAGGCCGGGCGAGTAGGCGGCTAGGGGCGAGCTCGGCGGCCTAGGTAGAACTCGGTGGCCTGGGTTGAACTCGATTGTCTGGGTTGAACTCGGCAGCCTAGCTGAACTCGACGGCCTGGGTGAACTCGGTGGCCTGGGTGAACTCGGCAGCCTGGGTTGAACTCGGCAGCCTGGCTGAACTCGGCGGCGTGGGTGAACTCGGCAGCCTGGGTTGAACTCGGCGGCCTGGCTGAACTCGGCGGCCTGGGTGAACTCGGCAGCCTGGGTTGAACTCGGTGGCCTGGGTGAACTCGGCGGCCTGGGTTAAACTCGACGGCCTGGCTAAACTCGGCGACCTGGGTTGAACTCGGCGGCCAGGCTGAACTCGGCGGCCTGGGTTGAACTCGGTGACCTGGGGCTGGGTGACCCCTGAGGGGGCCGAGGGGAGAAAAATATTTTATCCCCCTTACTAGTATAATACACATATTCACACTAAATTGGCCACCAAGAGTGTCAAACCCCTCAAAAAGCTTAAAAAAACATAGCTGGTCATATGCCTACTGGGGGACCCCACTCTTGTGAATACGGGGTTGTACACAATCCCCGCTCTTTTCGAGGTTGACATAAGCTCAGAAAGAAACATCCAACCCAACGTATTCGCTGAGTGTAATTTCCTTGAGCTGAGTTCATGCAACCTCCACGGGGGGTCATCCTGCCCTGCCAGCTAATGAGAGCTTGGGTGGCGAGATCCTCCCCGGGGTAGAAAACACTTGGCCTCCCCGAGGGGGTCAACCTGTCACGCTAGCTAATGGGAGCCTGGGTGACGAGACGGTCTTCGGTGTAGAAAACACTTGGCCTCCCCGAGGGGTCAACCTATCACGCAAGCTAATGGGAGTCTAGGTGACGAGACGGTGCTCGGGGTAGAAAACACTTGGCCTCCCCGAGGGTTCAACCTGTCATGTCAGCTAATGGGAGCCTGGGTGACGAGACGGTCCTCGGGGCAGAAAATACTTGGGCTCCACAAGAGATCAACCTGCCCTGCCAGCTAGTAGGAGCCTGGTCAGCGGAATCATCTCGGAACTAAAAGGACTTAGCCTCCACGAGAGATCAACCTGCCCTGCCAGCTAGTGGGAGCCTGGTCAGTGGAATCGTCTCGGAGTTAAAAGGACTTAGCCTCCACGAGAGATCAACCTGCCATGCCAGCTAGTGGGAGTCCGATCAACGGAATCATCTCAGAGCTAAAAGGACTTAGCCTCCACGAGAGATCAACCTGCCCTGCCAGCTAGGGGAGCCTGGTCAGCGGAATCATCTCAGAGCAAAAAGGACTTAACATCCACGAGAGATCAACCTGCCCTGCCAGCTAGTGGGAGCCTGGTCAGCGGAATTATCTCGGAGCTAAAAGGACTTAGCCTCCACGAGAGATCAACCTGCCCTGCCAGCTAGTGGGAGCCTGGTCAGCGGAATCATCTCGAAGCTAAAAGGACAACCTCCAAGAGAGATCAACCTGCCCTGCCAGCTAGTGGGAGCCTGGTCAGCGGAATCATCTCGGAGCTAAAAGGACTTAGCCTCCACGAGAGATCAACCTGCCCTGCCAGCTAGTGGGAGCCTGGTCAGCGGAATCATTCGAAGCTAAAAGGACTTAGCCTCCACGAGAGATCAACCTGCCCTGCTAGCTAGTGGGAGCCTGGTCTGCGGAATCATCTCAGAGCTAAAAGGACTTAGCCACCACGAGAGATCAACCTGCCCTGTAAGTTAATGGGAGCCTGGTTAGCGGAATCATCTCGGAGCTAAAAGGACTTAGCCTCCACGAGAGATCAACCTGCCCTGCCAGCTAGTAGGAGCCTGTTCAGCAGAATCATCTCGGAGCTAAAAGGACTTAGCCTCCATGAGAGATCAACCTGCCCCTGCCAGCTAGTGGGAGCCTGGTCAGCGGAATCATCTCGGAGCTAAAAGGACTTAGCCTCTAGGAAAGATCAACCTGCCCTGCCAGCTAGTGGGAGCCTGGTCAGCGGAATCATCTCGGAGCTAAAAGGACTTAGCCTCCACGAGAGATCAACCTGCCCTGCCAGCTAGTGGGAGCCTGGTCAGCGGAATCATCTCGGAGCTAAAAAGACTTAGCCTCTACGAGAGATCAACCTGCCCTGCAAGCTAGTGGGAGCCTGGTCTGCGAAATCATCTCAGAGCTAAAATGACTTAGCCTCCACGAGAGATCAACCTGCCCTGCCAGCTAGTGGGAGCCTGGTCAGCGGAACCATCTCGGAGCTAAAAGGACTTAGCCTCTACGAGAGATCAACCTGCCATGCCAGCTAGTGGGAGCCTGGTCAGCGGAATCATCTCGGAGCTAAAAGGACTTAGCCTCCACGATTGATCAACCTGCCCTGGCAGCTAGTCGGAGCCTGGTCAGCGGAATCAACTCGGAGCTAAAAGGACTTAGCCTCCACAAGAGATCAACCTGCCCTGACAGCTAGTGGGAGCCTGGTCAGCGGAATCATCTCGGAGCTAAGGCACGGATCACAAATGTTTTCCGACGGTCTTTTTCATTAATCATAGTTAATACAACACAAGCAAAGTTCATTACAAGAGATGATCCACTTCACTACCTTCCTCTTCCCTCGTGAATCATGGGATCCCTCCCCGGGTGCCCACATCAACCCTATCCTCACACTTCTCCCCTGCTGCCTCGGGTTGGACTTCTTAAATCCGTACCAGATCTTGCAGTTGGTGAGGTTGTGGCGCCGGAGCTCTTGTCCTTCTCAACTCCTAGAATTCGGGGCAAGTAGCTATTACATGGCCCTACTCCTGGTGGAACTCACAGTAGGGTAACTCTACCCTGACTCTTCCTCTTCCCGCGCGGTTCCTCCTTTCCCTTCGACCGATCGCCATCACTTGCTGCGGTGGGGGTAGGAGCTGCCTAGGGGCTTGCCTTTGGAAGTTGTATCTTCCTTGGCCTCCCTGAACGTCCCCCGACCCTGGATGATTGCTCTTCCTGGACTATAGGCAGGTCCTTCCTACTGCCTCCGACCTGGCTCCAGACCCTCCTATCCCTGGAACCCCAGAGCTCTCTGCTCCTCCCTCCGTCTTCCCTCCTGATACCTCGAGCCGCCTTGCTTCTTCGGCTCCGCCTCTGTTATCCTTGCCAATTTCTTGAAAAATACCGGGTTAGCCGCCTCCATGGCTATCTCCTCAGCCGCCCTTTCCATCAGCTCCTTGAAGGAAAGGGGGGCCCTTCGAGTCAGGCTCATCTAGAAGAACCCCTCACCCAACCCCACTGTGAACGCCATCTAGAGGGCATAACCCGGCATCTCCTGGATATCTAGGATCTCCTCTTGGAACATAACGGGCCAGCGACTCCTCGGCCCCCTGCCTTATCAGGAAGATGGACTCAAGACTCTTCTTCCTCTTCTTGGAGGTGGAGAAGCGAAGCTGAAAGCTCCGGCTCAAGTCCTCGAACCCAGAGATCGACCTCGGATGGCGTTGATGAAACCAATCCCTTGCCCTGTCCTTCAACGTGATCGCAAAGAGGCGACACTTAAAGGCATCTGTCATCGGCCTGATGGAGACGACATCCTCAAACCACTACAAGTGCTGGACGGGGGTCATCCTTCCCGGTATAGTAAGCCATGTCGGGCTCTCTGAACCCCTCGGGAAAGGGAGCTGAGATGATTAGCTCGCTGAAGGGTGACCCCCTAAGGGGTGGTCTTGCCACCTCTACTCGCGCGACCTGCTCGCCTGGAAGGCTGGCACTCATCGGGCTGGAGAACAACTCCCGACCGGTGAGGTCTTGCTCGACCCCATCTCCCATCCTCTCCTTCCCGGGCCTTCTTTCTGGTGCACTTCCTTCTCCCCCTACTGGGGTCACCTCTCCTAGACCCCTGGGAGTCGGCTCGTCGAGAGGTGGGGGGAGCTAGCTCCTGGGGGTTGGAGTGGAGCTGCCACCCTAGGAGCAATACTTCGCAGCATCTCCATGATGCCTTGGATGGATGCCGTGAACTCCTGCCTCCCCACAAAGGGTCCTGGGTTGGGGAGCTCGCCGATATCATCACTACCTCCCTGACCTCCAGCCATGACACTCTCCCGAGATTTTTTGTGCTGGTCACTCTCCACGCTCACCACACCAAAATGTTGAAACCAAAACTTGGTCTCTGTGGAGTTCGGGGTCCTAAGAAAGGGGTGACCTCGCACCTACTACACTCAGGAGAACGTCACAGACCAAAGACTCGAGAAACTTAGGAACAGACCCTCGGCTCTAGCGTGTAGGTCCCACTTCACACCCGGAAGACCTTTGAGGTCTCTGTTGGAACCCCAGTTAGGATTTGGGCAAGGAACACTATTAGGGTTGCTTAGATTGACCCAACATATATAGTCATGGGTCATAGGACTTTTCCCAGTATTGGTCATTCAGAAGAATTCCAGAATTGCTGAAAGGAATGCAGTTAAGACAAAGTCAGAGAATCAGATCGACGATCGTCAAACGCAGTTCGACGAACGGCGATCTCCGATCGACGAATTCTGAGTTGCTTCTCTGAACTCAGGTCGACGATCTCAAGACTCAAGCAGGATATGTCGACACCATCACAGCAACTGTGTCGACACTCAACAGTTCTCTCAGCTCGACGAACACAGAAATTGAGCTCGACGAACTGCAAGCTCCGGTCGACGAACGCAGTCAAGATATTCAGCTCGACGAATCTAGCTGAGTTCGACGAATGTCAAACTCAGGTCGACGATCGATGAACTCGATGAATGCTCAGGTCGACGATTTCTGTGGAATCAGTAACAGTTGGCGGAATTTATTGGGGATTAATTACAGTCAACATTCCCAGTGAAAATAGCCGTTCAAACGAACAGTTACAGAGGAATTAAGTGAGGATCAGTTTCCAAAGCATCTTCACTCTCGGAAATGTTTCTTCCACCATCAAGTCTACGGAATTCAAATAGAGGGAAGAAGAGAGAACAAATAGAACAGACAGAAAAAGAAGAAAAAATCACTGTAAAGAAAAAAACAGAGATAGAAAAAGAAAGATACAGAAAGGGCAATATCACTATAGTAACAAGAAGCTCTAGACCAGAGCGATAACAACTATCTGAAGAAGAAGAAGAACATCTAATCACTATCAAGAGTCTTCTTCTTCCCTATCACAACAGGATAACTTCAAGGACAACAAATCTCTATCTGTCAGAAGTTCCTGAAGGATACTCTGGTCCAGTCCTGAAGATTGAAGGCCTATCACCCTGAAGCAGTGCTCCAGATTTCCCTGCACCAATCAATATCTCAGGGGGAGCATTTGCTACCATCATATTCACAAGTCTTTTCTCTGATTGTTGACAGATAAGACACCATCACTCTTTTCCCCCTCCTGTATAAAGGGTTGTCATCTCCCTTCAAAAATGATTCCTGGTTACAAGTCTCCTTCCAAACGACTTGAGTTTTTGGTTTTTGGGGACCTGATCAAAACCCATTGGTGTCGGACACCTGATCAAAAACCTGAGTGGATTCCTACCAGGGTGGTAGAAGAGTGGACTACCCAGATTTGAGGAACCACTATAAAAATCCTTGTGTCTTCTGTGTTGCTTGATTTCTTTCTGCATTTCTTACTTTATTCTGTACTGTGATTTTACTCTAATTAGTATTTTTGCTTAAGATCTATCTCTTTTAATTGGTATCAAAGCGAGGTTGGTTAAAATACCACACCTTAAGAGGTTGTCTTGGTTGTACATGCTAACACCTGAACCAAAAGATCCTTTGACATATCTTAATAATCTTTTGAGTTTTATTATGGCACAAATTGCAGATTTTTCAAGCACCAGACTGCCTATGTGCAATCCAGATAAGCTTGCACTATGGAAGACAAGGATTAGGCTTTTTATGGACTCCATTGATGAAAACATCTTCAAATCTATTTTGTCAGGTCCAACTCAACCTTAGAATACAACAAGGCCAGATGTTGTTTCATCATCTCAATGGACAGATGCCCAAAAAAAGATGAAGATTGCTGATGCACAAGCAATGAATATTCTGGCTCAATCAATATCTGATGACATTTTTGAAGAACTTGCTGAATGTTCATCTGCAAAAGAGATGTGAGACTCCATCACAGCAATGGCTGCTGGATCAGCAAAAGAAAGAATAATTGAAGCTGAATCCTGGAGTGAATCAGATGCTTCATCTTGCACAACTGAGGATGAAGAAGAAGCAAGAGTAAAAGGATTTTGCCTAATGGCAATAGATGCTTCTCGCAGCAGCTATGCTGCAGAATCTGAAGAATCAGAGTGTGAATCAGATGAAGAGGATCATGTTATTTCTTCCCTTGACTCTCCTTCAGCTAAATTTAACACCGATTTCCGATTATCACATGAAAATCATCAGAAAATCTTAGTTCAATATATTTCGTCGAACGGAGATCGACGACATCAATACTATTTGTCGAACTCAGATCGACGAACTATGAACAAAGATTTTGTTTTGAACTATTCAGGACTCTGTGCTCGACGAAACAAACTTAATTCGTCGAACAGAGATCGACGAAAATGGATCACAGAAAACAATTATTATCATTCTATGAACAGAGATCAACTATCTCAATATCATTCGTCGAACTCAGATCGACGAAAATATTTTTTGTCGAACTCAGAATTTCAAAACAGAAATTTTTATTCTTTTATTTCTGACTATTATAAAAGAGAACCAGGACCCAAGGTTATCTGGGTCCAGAACTCCTAACATTTCCTTGCAGGAAAAGAATTCTGTTCAGCCCACACAGAGGATATCAGTGGCTGAACATTTTAAGCAAGGTCATGTATATAGGGGGAGTTTGGCTAGTTGCAGTAGTTTAGTTTTTGTATTATTTATTTTATTTTCAAAGCTTCTATGTAAATCTGCTGATATCTTATAAATCAGGCAGATTGTTTTTGCTTTGCATTTTTATTTGCTTTTGATGTAAATAGTGTCCTTACCCAAATAGGGGGAGATTGTTGAAACCCCAGTTAGGATTTGGGCAAGGAACACTATTAGGGTTGCTTAGATTGACCCAACATGTATAGTCATGGGTCATAGGACTTTTCCCAAGATTGTCCATTCAGAAGAATTCCAGAATTACTGAAAGGAAAGCAGTTAAGACAAAGTCAAAGAATTAGATCGACGTTCGTCGAACGAAGTTCGACGAACGACGATCTCCGGTCGACGAATTCTGAGTTGCTTCTCTGAACTCAGGTCGACGATCTCAAGACTCAAGCAGGCTGTGTCGACACCATCACAGCAACTGTGTCGATACTCAACAGTTCTCTCATCTTGACGAACACAGAAACTGAGCTCGACGAACTGCAAGCTCTGGTCGACGAACGCAGGCAAGATATTCAGCTCGACGAATCTAGCTGAGTTCGACGAATGTCGAACTCAGGTCGACGATCGATGAACTCGACGAATGCTCAGGTCGACGATTTCTGTGGAATCAGTAACAGTTGGCAGAATTTATTGGGGATTAATTACAGTCAACATTCCCAGTGAAAATAGCCGTTCAAACGGACAGTTACAGAGGAATTAAGTGAGGATCAGTTTCCAAAGCATCTTCACTCTCGGGAATGTTTCTTCCACCATCAAGTCTACGGAATTCAAATAGAGGGAAGAAGAGAGAACAAATAGAACAGACAGAAAAAGAAGAAAAAATCACTGTAGAGAAAAAAATAGAGACAGAAAAAGAAAGATACAGAAAGGGCAATATCACTATAGTAACAAGAAGCCCTAGACCAGAGTGATAACAGCTATCTGAAGAAGAAGAAGAACATCTAATCACTATCAAGAGTCTTCTTCTTCCCTATCACAGCAGGATAACTTCAAGGACAACAAATCTCTATCTGTCAGAAGTTCCTGAAGGATACTCTGGTGCAGGCCTGAAGATTGAAGGCATATCACCTTGAAGCAGTGCTCCAGATTTCCCTGCACCAATCAATATCTCAGGGGGAGCATTTGCTACCATCATATCCACAAGTCTTCTCTCTGATTGTTGACAGAGAAGACACCATCACTCTTTTCCCCCTCCTGTATAAAGGGTTGTCATCTCCCTTCAAAAGTGATTCCTGGTTACAAGTCTCCTTCCAAAAGACTTGAGGTTTTGGTTTTTGGGGACCTGATCAAAATCCATTGGTGTCAGGCACCTGATCAAAAACCTGAGTGGATTCATACCAGGGTGGTAGAAGAGTGGACTACCCAGATTTGGGGAACTAAAAATCCTTGTGTCTTCTGTGTTGCTTGATTTCTTTCTGCATTTCTTACTTTATTCTGTGCTGTGATTTTACTCTAATTAGTATTTTTGCTTAAATCTATCTCTTTCAGTCTCCCCCTCCCTAGCCAATGCTTGAGCTAGGTGCCTTGGAGGAAGAAAGTAAGGGGGTTCAAGTTGGTAAGAAGTCATGCTCTCCAAGGCACCCTCACGGGTCTATTTATAGTTTTCTGGGAATGACCTGCCAATAACCAGCCTCCGCTGCTCTGAAATTACTGAAATGCCCCCAAATTGGTCTGCCAACATCCAAATCCCGCTGTTCTAAACAGCTAAATGTAGTCCACCAGGGGCATCCCCTCGATCCGGGCGAGCAGGTGGCAAGGCGAGCTGAGGCCTGACGAGTAGACGGCTAGGGGCGAGCTCGACAGCCTGGGTTGAACTCGGCGGCTTGGGTTGAACTCGACGGCCTGGGTTGAACTCAGCGGCCTGATTGAACTCGGCGGCCTGAGTGAACTCGGCGGCATGGGTTGGACTTGGCGGCCTGGTTGAACTCGGCGGCCTGGGTGAACTCGGCGGCCTGGGTTGAACTCGGCGACCGGGGTGAACACGGCGGCCTGGGTTGAACTCGACGGCCTGGCTGAACTCGGCGGCCTGGGTGAACTCGGCGGCCTGGGTTGAACTCGGCGGCCTGGCTGAAATCGGCGGTCTGGGTTGAACTCGGCGGCTTGGCTGAACTCGGAGGCCTAGGTTTAACTCGGCGGCCTGGGGCTGGGTGACCCCCCGAGGGGGCCGGGGGGGGGGGATATTTTATCCTCCCTACTAGTATAAAACACAGATTCACACTAAATTGGCCACCAAGAGTGTCAAACCCCTCAAAAAGTTAAAAAAGCATAGCTGATCATATGCCTGCCGGGGGGACCCCACTCTTGCGAATACGGGGTTGTACAGTGCCCGTTCTTATTATGCCTTGGTGCGGGATAAAAATCCTTTAGATGAGAGATTTGCCCCCTCTTCTAGCTGTCCCAGCTAGATGGCAGCAAAGGACATGCCAAGTGTTAAGATCACAGGGGGGGATGTTTTGATGGTCTTGGTTTGGGGGAAAAACAGAAGCGTGAAGGAGGTTTGACTTCTTGGGCTTTTGTCAAGGCCCAATCTTTATGGGTATTTCACTATTTTATAATGGCCCATAGGAGTTGGGGAGATGTGGCCCAAAGTAGCTTGAGTGGATGTATGAATCTCCCAATTTTAAATTTCCGAAATTTGTGATTTTGAGGGAGTTTGACAAAAGTCAACCCCAAGTGGTCCCCCATATGAGTTAAGGTCAAAGTGAGTCCAAGTCGTCAGGTGACGGGTCAATACTGGGGTATTAAAGTAATATTGGCATGTGCACGCTTTTCAATGCACTATAAAGCTTGATTTGACCACTCGTCCTCGAAATTGCTCAGAACGAACTCTGTTGGTCTTGTTTTGGTAATATGAGTTCAATTAAATTGGCTGGAGTTAATTCTGAGTTTATGTGCTTAATATTTTTAAAATGTGCGTCGTGGCGCGCTACGAAATTCGAAATGGTCATATTCTCCATATAACTTTGGATTGAAACGAAATAAGTCTCATTGCACTCATATTGACTATACGAGTCTATATGAATTGATAAAACTCAAATTTGAGTTCATATGCTCAATATCCAAAAATCGGGTCACCTCCTAATTTCTAAGATCATGGGTAGGGGATCAGGTCACTCTTATTGGGTACATTAGGGTTCTAGTGACCCAATAAAAGTCGGGATGTTACAACACGAGCGTGACCCATCAGACACATGAGTGTTCATTGCAGGGTCAAGGGGTGTGATCGCTGGAGAGCTGCTGGATTGGCTGGAGGCGGCTCGTGGGCTTGACCTGAATGTCACACCCCTGGGTCAAGTCCGTGACCTATGACGTGTAACTTTAAATGACTTGGCAGGCGAGTTCTGGATCGGGAAGTGGGTCATGACCGTGACATTATGTTATGCCCCTATGTCTCCACGTGTGACCTTGTACTTGGAGATTTTTGCAGAATTGATCCAATTTGACTCCTGATCACGCCTCTTTGCTCTATATATTTTTAGCAGTCTCTTTATTCCTGAAAACATAAAAAAACGAATTAGACCATAATTAACATAAAACAAGATTAATTATTAATTATTTAATACTAAAATATTACAGCAAAATAAAGATAAATAAAAAACTATCACATTTTTAGAAAATTTACTATGTGCGCACCATCATGAGATTCAACTTTGTTCATTGATTTTATTATTCACACCCCATGATAGATGATTTTACTATTTACACTCCATGTTGGAGGATTGCACTCCACGATGAGAAATTTTATTGTTTACACCCCCATGATAAAGTAATTTACTATCCGCACCTTATGATGAAAATTTTTACTTTTTGCAACCCCATGATTGAGGATTTTACTATCTGTACGCCATGATAGGGGATATTACTATTTGCACCTCCATGATGGAGGATTTTACTATTCATACCAATGATGAATGATTTTACTATTTGCATCCCCATGTTGGAGGATTTTACTATCCACACTCCATAATGAAGAATTTTACTATTTACACTGCCATGTTGGAGGATTTTATTATTTACATCTTATATTGGGCAATTTTACTATTTGCACCCACATGTTGGAGGATTTTATTATTTGCATGCTCAAATTGAGAGATTGTACTATCTGCACCACATGATGAGTGATTATGAAGATAGTGGGGTGTGATGGCTGCGACGTTGAAGTTACCCGACCTAGGTGCCCTCACGGCGGAGGTCGGGAGACGGAGTGTGGTCAAGCGCCCAAGTGGCATGTGCGGTCGCCCGACGGTTGTCCGGTGGATGGCGCGGCGGTTTCGCTGTGCCTGGCGGTTTCGGTGTTAGTGGGGTTGACTTTGGTCAACCCCACTCCCTCCACCAAAGGAGGTGGGTGTTTTGACTATATGCAATCCGGATTAGGGAGTCCCTATCAATGATTAATGTCAATTCTTTTGATCAAAAATCACCATGCACAAAGAACAAAACTGGAATTAAATTCAATGCTAATTCATGCATGTATGACATTGGATTGAAAATAAATTCTTGAAAATCAATGTTTTTCAAACAAACGGACCCATGTGATTCTTTTCTTAGGATTTTAGAATAGTGCCGATTATTAAATTTGGATAAACTGTCTGGCTCTCGGAATGCTTTCTACTGTGAGCCATACCAACACAACACCGACATGGGGAGCGTTTGTTTTGGGGCCTTTTCTGTGAGAACTAAAACATCCCAGCAAACAAAGAAAAGCAACTTTTTCTTGAACGGTGATATTTGTTATCTCACTGCCCGCCTCAGAAGATAGTTTTTTTATAAGATTACGGATTGGTGAGTACCGCTGTTTCCTGTTTTCCTGCAGAACATGGAATCGAATCATTAGACAGAACGGGAGCTCACCTGATGATTTTTTTTTGGCTAAGGGTAGTGTTCCTCGAGCGCGAGTAGCCTGTTCGTCATTGGATCAATCCTGCTCTCCGTCGAAGCAAAGCGTGTCCTCGTCTTTTTTTATTTTAATTTTTTTCTCGTCTTTATTGATAATGATGAAATTGTTTATCCACCGATTATCTTTTTGCTCTCCCAAAACTAAAAAGCTGCCCCATCTAAAATATTACTCCACCTGCTGACCGTCAAACACAACAATTTACAGAATAAAAACTTGCGGCCGCTGATGACCGACTGTCACAGCATACGAGTCTCAACAAATATGCTCCAAGCGGACGGGCCAGATCTCAACACAACATGGGGTTTATCGAGAAGGACACGGGGACACATTTCCGTCTCGGAGAACCTTGTTGGGAGCTCAAAACCTCTTCTTTTCCATCTCGACACAATAAACACTAGATCCGATACCTTCGCGACTTCCTCTTCTAATGGCGTCCGACGACGACAGCAGAGGCGGATGCCGCAACGTTCTGGAAAAGCTCGCCAACTCGCGCTATGCCGCTGCAATGTTTGTTGGGGGATTAGTGCTTGGCGTTTCTGTTTTGGCTGTGCACCTTGGCTACGCGCCGCCGATGACTGGCTTGAGGTTGCCGGGTAGGAGGAAGAAGAAGCCAGTTCGGGTTTATATGGATGGGTGCTTTGACATGATGCATTATGGACACTGCAACGCTCTCAGGCAAGCGCGGGCGCTCGGGGACGAGCTTGTCGTCGGTGTGGTCAGCGATGAGGAGATCATCGCGAACAAGGGCCCGCCTGTTACGCCAATTGAGGAACGGTCGGTGCTTTTCCTTCCTTTTTCTCGTCTAGGTCTAATCTTCCATTGCATTTCATGTTTCTTTCTTTCTTGCTGTTTACTGATTTGATTATGAATATATTTTGATTGACGGAGTTAGTCTTTCTTAATTCCTGTTATTCTGTTCTTAGGATGTTTGTTTATGTTTCTACGATTGTTTAGTTGGATCCTTACATGTGCTTTATGTGTCGGAAGTCGGAATCATTGCCTGCAGCTTCACCTTTTTTCCATACTTCCTATTGATCTTTGACTCGGGCTCTGTTTGTTCCGGGGGTTTTAACTTCAGTTTTTGGTGGATAAAAAGGCCACTGAAGAAATTGGTTTGTTTGGTAAACCTTCATTTTGAAACTCTGGTGCGATGAGACAAACCAAAAACATCATTTTGAACTCCATTTGCAACTGCATTGTTGGAGCTCCATTGTCACTGAGCTCTATTTCTCACTGGAGACACCTGCACCGCTCTCCCAAACGAATATATATGATTTATTATTTAATTGTTAAGACTTCACCTTTACTTACTTTTTTTCATTTGAATCCTCTGTAATCCGGCTATACTGTTTGATAATCAATTCAACAACATATCAGTATCCTATAAATGTGGCACTCTTATCTATACCATGTGTTAAGTGAAAAACCTTTTTGTGTAACATTTAGCATCTCGTCATAAATAACACCAAAATATTTACTTTTCACAAAACTATTCATTGGAAATGAAAATCAAACTGAATGTTTGAGATATTACAATTTACATGTGGGAGTATTCTATGTCACAGTCGCTGTTTCCAACAGTACCTCGTTTGATCCTTTTTCTTTGGGCATGCACTTTATAAGCTTCTGATGCCTGCAGCTTTATTTGACAGGTTGATCATGGTTGGTGCACTAAAATGGGTGCATGAGGTCATCCCAAACGCTCCTTATGCCATTTCTGAGGAGTTCATGTACAAGCTCTTCAATGAGCATCATATCGATTATATCATTCATGGGGATGACCCTTGCTTGCTCCCAGATGGCACTGATGCATACGCACTTGCCAAGAAAGCTGGCCGCTATAAGCAGATAAAGAGAACTGAAGGAGTGTCAAGTACCGACATTGTTGGTAATGCCACACTCAGATATGTATAAATATTGAATTAGAAATTACTATTTTAAATGTTTCTGTTATTATTCCTGCATCAATATGTTGTGTTAGAATTTGTTGATTTTTCATGTTTCTGCTATGCTTTACATACTCAATTAAACACAAAAAAAAATCTGCATTTTGATTGGCTAATAATTTCTAGCGGTTCAACTGAAATATAGTGTAGAGAAGCAAAGAGTTTTTATTATCTTCTTGTTGATTATGCCGTCCTAATAGTTGTGTTGGTGTTCAGTTTGGTTCCAAGCCCACCATGATTTGAAACAAATTGGCCATTAGTAGTGTGAATCTACCAGAAGTAGAACTAAATATGAGTGAACCATTTTAAGTTGCTTGATTTTTGTTCGCTTTCAATTCATTCAAACACCTAAAAAGCCTGGTTTGGTTATGTTAACAACTTATCATAGATAAACACATTATAGGATATACTTTGGCACTAACAATTCATTTTTATACATGTCTCATGTATCATTTATAATGTAGTTACTTTTGGGTTGGTTTTAGCCGATATCTCGAAGCTCCAATTTAAATTTAAATTGACACCCCACCCACCCACCCACCCACCCACCCACCCAACTTGAGGTTGTAAGACATGTAATTTATTACTCCAGCAATTCTTGGGCTTCATAATTAAATTCCAAACTGATTTTTTTAGTCTATTTTACACTTATATTAGTCGTGCTTATAAGAAATTTATATTGATCGTGTCATTCACATAATCAATCCACGCTTCTTGATTAGATCCAACCAAAACTAGCAATGAAGTTCATGTGACTCATTCAGGCATATTCAAAGTATTGAATATGCGGAAAAAGTTGATTCATATATAAAAAAGATATTTAGACAAAATAGTAAACATATCGAGGTTTCTTGTAGACAATTAAAAGGTAAAAAAAGAGGTTGTAGAGAGATGAGGCATTGTACCTGAGTGGAAAAGAGAGCAACAATTAAAGTTGAGCCGTAGACATTGATATCTGGGAGCATGAGAGAGCAATTAAAAGTGATTGTTGCTCCTGTCATCGGAAGAAGCACAATGCATATGAGTAGTTAAGAGATGCCTAAAGCTAGAGTTTGGAGTCCGAGTGATGGGGATCGACCACAGGATCGTCACCGGACTTCGGGCCAACACTTGATGGGGCCTGCATTTGTGTACTCGCGCAAGAGGCGTTGGTCTAATCGTCGATCCTACAGCACAAGCGCATCCGGAGTGCCGTTTCTACATTTTTATGTATTTTGTTTTTTGGACATTTTTAGTGTTACTCGGACATCAAACATAGCGGCCAATCATAGATATTCACGCCCGGTGCCCTAGCCCCACTTTCGCTATAAATAAAGGGGGGGGGGCTGTCATTCTGAGGTATTGTTTGACTTGTGAGAGATTCCAAAGCCTACAATCAAATCTTGGTGCGTCGCCGTGAGATCTTGGGGTGCCACGCCCCGGTTAATTATTTCAGTCTTCATTTTTGTTCCCACTCCCATAGCCCTTATCCCGCACTATTTCTCCACTGTAATTGCTAAACTGAGCATTCCCATTTTCTTAGAACTGCACGTCCCGCAGAACCTTTCCCCGTCGATTCTACATCTCTGCCGTAAATCGCACAACCGCAAGCTTTCCTTCTTCCCTTACAACAACCGCAAACATTTCTCCTACCTCACCACCTGTTGCAGCCCAAGACAAACTATAGAACTCGGCACTCCAGCCCTAATCCCAATCAACGTCTCTACTGTACTCTCATCTGCCCGCCCTCACTCTTCAAACCCAGCTGCAACTCACACATCTCTAACCTTTAGTCAAATCACGATGCATCACCCGCTCTTGTCGCAAAACAACACCGCAACCTCCACCAATTTCCTCTCGTGTGCTAACTTTCAAATTTCAAACGTCGAGTGTTTTTGCGCGCAAAATTCGACCAGGCTCGCTTGGTCTACATCGTTTTGGTATCAAAGGTTTTGATTCGCTCATATTGTGAATTAAGCGATCCGTGACTTAAAAAAGGAATTTGTTATAATGTTTTTTCGTTTTTAAATCTTTATTTAAATTTAAAAAAATCATTTTGCTCATTTGAGTTTTCAATTTTTTTTTAAAAATTAATTTAAAAAAATCTATATTCTCTCGTTGAGTTTGAATTTTAAGATAAAACAATCAAAGATTTATTATGCTCACTCGACTAATCTCGCATTTAAAATATAATTTTTTTAAAATTTGAGTAATTTTTTTAAGCATACAATTTTCTCGTTGTTTAAATTGATTAAAAAAATAATTAAAATATTTTAAAATTTATGATAATTTAGCACAATTATTTAAAATGGAAAATCATGACGGTCATTTAGAAGATATTGCTGTTGATCTGAACGCACAAGTTAAAAATTTGACTAAAATAATTGAAACGTTGAGTGCGAATGTTAATGCGAACATATGAGATATGTGACAAGTGACAAAAGAATTATGCACGAGTGTTAACATGTTAGAGGCTAACCAATATTTAGAGATTGCTTCACACCAAATCGAGAATCATCCTAATCCTACACAACCAGAGTTTGAAAACCCTAATCCACGACACCTTGAACAAGGGTATCAAATTGTAAGGGATCCACCCTAATGGGATTTAGGAGTAAAGTTATATGTTGGTGATTTCAGAGGGCGATTTGAACTTGAGGTTGTTTAGATTGGTGTGATAGGATGAATCGTTTCCTGGCTTGCAAGCAATTGTCCTAAGCTAGACAAATTGAGTATGTTACCCTTATGCTCAAAGGGTTCGCTCTAGTTTGGTGGGGATGCTAGCGCTCTAGATTTAATTTAGGCATGCCCCCCATCACCACATGGTTGGAATTTAAAACACAACTATGAAAAATGAATGTTCCACCAGATTAATTGCAAACCCTCTATTCTAGTTTTCACAACCTTCAACAGGACAAATTATCCGTGGACGAATACATGAATGAGTTTCTCATACTCCAGTCTCAACTCAACCTCCAAGAGAATGTTGTCGTGACCGTATCCCGTTATCTGAATGAATTACGTAATTTCATTAGAGATCAGTTAGAGCTCCATGATTATAGAGACTTAGGAGAGATCTCGAGTTGTGCACATAGAGTAGAGGCCCTGCAAAAGAGGACGTCCGAGATTAGGTCTACTCATAGATACCCACCTACTCACACCTCCACCCCTACGGTTAAGACTGTTGGACCCTCTCATCTGACCATACCCCGAGTACCCCTGCACTTCATGCTGCACCTTCTAGAGGTATGGAGATTATATGAACTAGAACACAACCCGGTGCGTTTAGATGCTTCAAGTGTATGAAGCCAGACCACAAGTTGTCTGAGTTCCCGCGACATCACTTCATCGCTATTATTGATTCTGAAAATGGACAAGAACCTGAGTATGGAGTCTTCTTAGCGACTCCCAAGCTAACCCTATTTTTGAGAGCGAGTTAGAGAGCGAGTTAGGGGTAGAAGGAAAACAACCTGATCAACTAGTTTGCGTCCTCCACCACAGCTTGCTGATCCTAAATCACCTTCTGAGGACGATTGGCCGATGAACAATATTTTTTGTATGAACACCCGCGTGCAAGGACAATTTTGTTCTATCATAATTGAGAGCGACAGTATAGAGAACTTTGTTTTTCAGCACATGATTGATAAATTGAAACTGAAACACAAACATTAGGAAAACCTTACAGTCTATATTGGGTCACTAGTAGTACTACGATACCAATCACGCACCAGTGTTTTGTAGAGTTTCTATAAGTAGTACCTATCAGGACGCGGTCCAGTGTCATGTCACAACTATCAATGTCCATCATATCCTATTTGGGTGACCTTGGCAGTACGATAGACACGTCCTTCATGATGGTGTAAAGAACTTTCATTCCTTCGAGCACAATGAGCGTAAGATTGTTCTTTTTCCCCAAAATAATAGTCTTGCCCCAAAGAGGTCTTCAGACCCATCTATCATTGTTTTTTCTATATCCTTCCCCTCCGCCTCTATGTTACCGACTCGACCACAATTTCAGGAGGAGATGAAAGATAATGACATAATTTACATGCTATCTGACGTTGACTCCACCCACGTTACGCTAGTGATGTATTCCAAAATCCTTCAATTAATTTCAAAAGATAAAATCTGAGATCAAAATTAAATTAAGTGGCGCCAACGGAAGTTTCATGAGTAATATCTCGCGATAACTGATCTAGCATTCGCAATCGTGCATGAATGTCTAACCATTGGTCACATTCCGCAACATGAATTAAATCCCCAACATGCTATTCAATGAAAGCAAACACATCAAAATTGCAAATTGACGACAAACATGAAATGATAGTTTTGGGCAAGCTCTGAATTTAATAATCCCTTGAAATTAACATACAATTGAACAATAGGGAGAGAACGAAGAGGAGAGTTATACCTGAGTCCCACGATCGCAGCAAACCGGTATAGGGTTGAAGGTTTACTGGACAACGCGCTGGTAGGCTCTGTGAGGGACACAAGACACTGGGGACGAGCAGGTACTCTGGCTGGACGACAACGTAAGTGAGGGAAGGTAGTGGTACGACGGGGGAGTCACTGAGTCACTGGAACTATCAGTGAGAGGTACATGAGTGGTCGCCGAAGATCTAGGAGGTCGTGAAAGTCGACAGAAAAATCCAGGTGAAGCTACATGCGACGTCGGGAGGAGGGAAGAAGAGCTCCGACCTCGTCGAAACTCTTGGCAGTAGGCGGGGAAAGGTTTGCCGGAACCGGGAGGGCCACCAAAGGCAGCTACGAGGCGGGAAGAGGGGGGTTGGGCGATGGGAGGCACGACAGAGTCACGTTGGAGGGGAACCGAACAATACAAAATTCTCGTTCAGTTCTCTTTTCCATGCTAGCTCTACCGTGGGTGGGGGGCTGAATTTAAATAGTTCGCTTTGCCTTATCTTCCCTCTCAAGTTTTGTGAGATTCCAACAGTTGGATGTCTTCCAATCTTTGATCTAGGGTTTCCTCTATTCCCGTGAATCATGACTTCTAACTCTCCATTGATGCTTGTTCACTCTTCTTCTCTTTGACGGGCTGTGCTTCTCTACCATATTCAATCTTCTTGGCAGTTTGGTTGCACTTTGTTTCCATGTCGGAGATTAGTGATTCCAGTACTCTCATGATCCCCGATGGATTTACCCGGGCCGGTCACGATCACCTCGATTCACAACTTACCACAATCCGCCTTGATGACACCAACTATTTGGTTTGGTCCTGCTCTATTACCCTTACCTTGAAAAGTCGACATCTCTTTAGCTATATCAATGACGACACCACTGCTCCGGCTTTGAATTCTACTGCTTGGCCTAAATGGGAGTAAAAAAACTCCCTTGTCATGTCATGACTTATCAACTCCATGCATGAATCGATTGCACAAAATTCTCTTCCTGGATACTGCTGCAGACGTATAGAAGTGCGCTGAGTCTACCTACTCCTACAAGTGGAATGCGACCCAAATCATCCAGCTTTGCCGCAAGATCAGAAATCTCCGTCAGGGGGATCATCCTCCTTCAGCCTATTACCTTGAGTTTACACAACTCTATCAGAGTACGGTCATTTTGACTCTCTCGTCATGGCGTGCAATGCAGATGCACTCTTGCTGAAGAATCACGAAGATAAAAATCAGGTATTTGAGTTCCTACATGGCTTGCACAAACATTTTGATTAAATTACGGTCCAGATTTTGGGGCGTGTTCCTATTCCCTCATTTCCTGAGGTTTACAATATTGTTCAACAAGAGTTTGATCGACGACAGTCCTTGACCACCTCCAACCTTCCAGAGGGATCTGCTCTAGTGGCTCATCAACCCCATTTTGGCAGCCGCGCTTCTCGTGATTTCAAGCCTAAGCCGACGGATAGAGATCACCTCACATGTGACTATTGTGGCAAGCCACGTCATACTCGAAATACTTGTTATAGCCTCCATGACTTTTCTCCTCGAGGTGGATCAACTTCTCGTGGTGGTCGCGGTCGTGGTAGGACTCCAGGCCGATCTCCTCACTCTGCTCATCTGACCAAGACTTTCAATGGTGGTTCTTCTCAGTAGTCCTCCTTCTCTGCTGGAGAGATGCAGACCCATCGTTGTTTGATGTACGACCTTACTACTGGGTCTCCCGATGCCCCTGTGCCATCATCTGCTCTTGCCCACACAGGTACTTCGATTGCCAATTCTGCTTCTACTGGTCCCACTCAATGAATTATAGATTCAGGCGCCACCAATCACATGACCAGTTTTGCTTCAAGTTTTGTATTCTATTCACCTCTTTCAAGTATGGTTAAAGTGAGCATTGTTATTGGGTCCTCTTCAATTGCTGGGAAAGGCTCCATTCTGCGTTCTCTCACTTTATGCTCTGTACTTCATGTTGCAAAGTTCACCCATAGTCTACTTTCTGTTAGTCATTTGACTAATTCTCTTCATTGCTCCGTTATCTTTTTTCCTTCTCATTGTGTCTTTCAGGATCTGAAGACGAGGCAGGTGATTAACTCTGGTAGCATGAAGAATAACCTGTACGCGTTTGACTCCTCTTCCGAGGCTACGCCATCGCAAGCTCTCCACTCTTCGTAGACCTCCACCTTGCTTACCTGACATCGTCGTCTCGACCACTCTTCCATTGCGACAATGCAACGTTTATTTCCTGTTTTTTCTTCTCTGTACTTTAAAAATTTTGTATGTGTTGTCGGTGTTGTGGCAAAACATCATTGTATTCCTGTTCAACACGTGTCGTTACCTAGTACTAGTCGTGCCCAAAAAGCCCGATCGGGCCGGGCTGGGCTGGGCCTGACCCGATCGAGCCCGGACTTTTTGCCAACCAGGCTCGGTCCGGGCCCGGCATGAGCCGGGCTCGGGCCCCCTCTCGAAGAGTGGGCCTTATTAAGAGCCCTAAGGCTGGCCCGGACTGATTTCCCTATTTAGGCAGGATTAAAATCCCGCCTATTAAATTTAATAGGCGGGATTAATCCCGCTTATTAATAAGCGCGATTAATCCCTGCTAAATAGGCGGGATTAATTCCGCCTAAATGGTAATCCTTCCACTAGCGGGATTTCCATCGAAATCCCTCCAGGAGCTGGGATTTTCCGCCGGCTTGGGTGCCGGGCCAGGCTAGGCCCGGCTCCCGGGCTTACTCGGGCCCGACCTGGGCCGGACATCGAGTCAAAACGGGGGCCCTGTAAGGGCCCCCAGCCCGGGCTAGGCCCGTGTCGGGCTTTTCCCGGGCCGGGCCTAGCCAGGCTTTTTCCGGGCTGGGCTCGGGCTGGCCCGCCGAGCTCGGTCTTTTTGAACACGACTACCTAGTACAACTCCTTTTCATATTATTCATTCTGATGTGTGTGGCCATGCTTTGTTCCCTCTATTTCTAGATGTTTTTGGTTTATTATATTTATTGACTGTCTCACGCACAACTTGTGTTTATATGATGAAAACTAAAAATGAGGTGGTTTCTATCTTCCAAAAATTTCATGTTATGGTTTTTACTCAATTTTCATACCCTATTAACATCCTCCGTTGTGTTAATGGCCGGGAGTATGTCGTCGCTTCATTGAAGGACTTTCTTGCTGCTTATGACATTCTGCATCAAATCTCATGTCTACTCTCCATCTCAAAATGGAGTTGCTGAACGCAAGAACCGTCACCTCTTAGAAGTGGCTCGCTGCTTATTCTTCACTATGAACCTCCCAAAGTACTACAGGGGACATGTCGTTCTCACGATTGCCTATGTCATAAATCGCACGCCCTTTTCAGTTCTGGGACATCAAACCCCTCTTTCTGCCTTAGGGGTGACACCGACCTCTCTACCACCTAAAATTTTTGGTTGTGTCTGCTTTTCTCATATACACTCTTCGGGTAGGTCCAAGCTTGACCCTCAAGCCCTTAAATGTGTGTTCATTGGCTATTCACCTGCTCAGAAGTGGTATACATGTTATCATCCCTCGACTAAAAGGATTTTTGTCACGATGGATATCTCATTTCGTGAATCTGAATCTTATTACGCGACCTCACTCCAGGGGGAGCACACATATACGGGTGAAGTGAGCTCACCTATTTTATCCTTGCCGATTCTTTCTTCACATTCTTTACCTACCGCTGAGCCTCCCAATCAGGGGGAGCTTCCTTATAAAGAAAATGAGTTACAAGTGTACACCAGACGGAATAGAGCTAACACACTGCCTCATCCCACGCCACCTACACCAATGCAGTCCCGTCAACGAATCCTTCTGAACTTCCCATTGTCCTTCTAAAAGGTATCAGATTTTGCACTCAACATCCGCTATCTCGTTATGTTTCCTATGAGACTCTAACTTCTTCATACAAACCTTTCGTCTCCTCCCTCGCTTCTATCTCTATCCCATCCACATGACAGGAGGCTCTTGGACATCAACAATGAAAAGATGCTATGATTGAGGAAATGAATGTTTTGGAAAAAATTGTACCTAAGACCTAACTCATATTCCACCTGGAAAGAAGGTCGTCGATTGTAAGTGGGTGTTTACCATAAAACAGAATTCTGAAGGTTTGGTTGAACGATTCAAAACAAGTTTGGTCGTAAGGGGGTATACACAAACTTTGGGAATTAATTATCAAAACACTTTTTCCCCCATCGCAAAATTAACTTCATACGCGTTTTGCTATCATGTGCTGCGTGCAAGAGTTGAGAACTTAACTAATTGGATGTGAAGAATGCTTTCTTTCAAGGGAATTAAGATGAAGAGGTACATATGTCTATCCCTCTAGGTTTTTCCCCTTCCGGAGTTGAAGGGAAAGTGTGCCGGTTAAAAAAGGCACTTTACGGTTTGAAGCAATCTCCGAGGACTTGGTTTGGTCGATTCCACAAAGTCATGATTTCACTTGGATACAAACAAAGTCAAGCTGATCATACTGTGTTTATTAAACGAAGAACAAGTCTAATAACTGCTCTCATTGTATATGTTGATGATATCGTCATAACAGAAGATGATATTGAAGCTGCAAAAGCTTTGAAAGTTAATTTGGCACGGAAGTTTGAAGTGAAAGATCTTGGAAAACTGAAGTATTTCTTGAAAATTGAGGTAGCACGATCTAAACGGGGCATCTTAATCTCCCAGAGAAAATACACCCTTGATTTGCTGGAACAATCTGGTATGAGTGGCTGTAGACTTGCTGATACACTGTTGTAGGGGTAGGCTAGTGGTGCTCGGAAGCTAGGACTCTACGTGCACGTGTGAGGGATATGCGAATGCAATGTACATGCAATGAACAGTCGGATAGCAACGACTAGAATTTAAGCAATGAGCAAGCAACACCACGCAGTTAACCGAAATAAAGAAACAATTAAATAACTTTGGCGATTTGGCAACGGCTTCCTCCGCACGGAGGGCCTGAGCAAGCGGCAACGACTATTTCCACAATAAAGATTAGCGTATAAAACAACAACTACCAAACTATGATCACAACACAAATATAGGTAAGCAACCAAGTGCCAATGTCAAGTACAAACATAATACCATGAAATACTCACGATGCAGTGGGCTGATCCGAGGCGATGGAGGATTTGACGAACCGGATGCAGAACGAGCGATCAGAAGTGGAATTGGAGGCGACGCGGCGATGACGGTGGCTGCCTTCGGCGAAAAGTGGCGGTGACGGATGGTAAACGGCGGATCCGGCCACAAATGAGTAGATCCGGGCCGGGGGAAAATAGATCCGATGATTTGGAGCGGATCCGAACAAAAATGGAAGGTTTGAGTGGAGGGGATAACGGATCGGAGTGTCGGTGGATAGATCCTCTAATTTTAGGACGGATCCGGGCTACGAGAGTGGAGATACGTAAGTGGATGGGAGATCGGGGGGCGGTAGTGCTAGATCAATTAGATATAGGATTTTCGGAGTGTTGGGGGGGGTGGATCCACGAGGGGAAGGAAAGGAGGGGGCGGGTAGGGCTAAAGATGCCCTAGGGGAACTCGAATTTGGGAAAGGAGGGGGGGCTGGTGTGTGCTGGGTGTGCAGCCAAGTCGGCGGACGGGTTACGGGGGGGGGGGGGGGGGAATCGGAAACCTGCGGGTTTTCCTGTAGCAGAGGCGGAACAGGCAACAAAGTCCTATAGCAGTCGGCTGCTATATGGGTTCCTGGGTGGATTCCGGAGGCTGAAACAAGATCTCGAGGGGTGGAAAATGAAGGTGGGGAAAGGGGTTACCTTGGGGGGGGGGAAGCTTGGCGGCCTAGGAGTCGTCACCTAGGGTTTCACGACGTCGGCACCGGGGAGGGATCGCTTGAATCCGGGATTATTTCTCTCCAAATTCTGCAATGCTTTGGAATCAGCCCCCTAGCATCCTATATATAAGAAAACATAACTTAGGGCATCCCCATCAACGGCTATGATTGGCCGGTGGGTTAGTCCTTGAAATACATCAAAATACACTCAAAAAAATAAAGTAATATAGTGATTTGACTCGCGATGACATCCCAGACGCAATCGCGGAGTCCGATCGGCGATCCGATCAAGTCTTCCTGCGCGAGTACATGTATGTGGGCCCCGCCTTGCGGCGAGCTCCTCCAAGTGCATCCGATGGCTCCCCATCAATACACCTATGGAGGTGAATCATAACCTTGGAAGAGATGATGGTGATCCTGTTGAAGACGTGACTTACTATCAATGCTTTGTTGGAAGATTAATTTATCTATACCACACTTAGTCGTGGGCAAATAGCTCGGGCCCGGAAATCCCGCCCGGGTCTGGCTCGGCAAAAGCCCGACTAGGCCCGGCCCGGGAAAAGCTCGACCCGGGCTAAGGCCGGGCTTGGGGCCCTTACCGGGTCCCCATTTTTGCCGGTTGCCCTCCCGGGCCGGGTAAAGCCCGGGCGCCGGGTTATCCTGAGACCGACACCGGGCTAAGCCAAAATCCCGCCAGGAGGGATTAAAATCCCGCCTTTCGTATTTGGGCCGGCCCGGCCCGGCCTGAAGGGCCTTACCAGGCTCCGCCTTTGTGAGGGAGCCCGAGCCCGACCCGACCCGGTTCAAACTGAGCCCGGGCCGAGCCCGGTTGGTAAAAAGCCCGGGCCCGACCGGGCCGGCTTTTTGGCCACGACTACCCACACTTGTCTCGACATAGCTTATGCTATTGGTATTGTTAGTCAATATATGCATGTCCCAAAGATGAGACATTTGAATGTTCATCGAATCTCAAGGTATTTGAAGACTTCACTAGGAAGGGGAATCCTGTTCACTCCCAATACAAACTTGAAGATTGAAGTTCTTACTGATTCTGATTGGGTCGTGTCTGTTGAAGACAGACAATTTACATCAGGATATTGCTCATTTGTTGCTGGGAACTTAGTCACTTGGAGAAGTAAAGAACAATCTGCCGTCTCAAGGTCCAGTGTTGAAGCCGAGTTTAGAACAATGACACATGACATATGTGAAGAATTATGGATACGCTCTTTGATGTGTGACCTGGGTTTGAATGAGTCTAGTCCTATCCACTTGTACTGTGACAACAAGCCTGCAATCAACTTCGCCAACAATCCCATCCAGCATGACCACACCAAGCATATCGAGGTGGACATACATTTCATTAAGGAGAAAATAAAAAATAAGATTATCTGCATACTTTTGTTCTCTCAAAGGTGCAATTAACTGATATTCTAACTAAAAGTCTCATGGAAAATTTTTGTGTGCTTGTATTGACAAGTTGGGTATGAAAAATATAACATGCCCAACTTGAGGGGGAGTGTTAGACCGTATTCTGTTATATATTTGACTATAATGTATTTGTTGGGTTTTCTATACATGAGTGGAACTGCACATTACATGTGCGCATCAGAATAAATTACAAGAAAACCCTAAACAGTAAAGGAGCTTGCGATCTTCATGAATCAAAAAAATAAATCATAGCAACACATTACATAGTACCTGTGAGAGATTGAGTCTTTGCTCAATCAAGATGCTCCAAATGCCTGCTCCAAAAATGTGTCTAAACAGTAGGCGGCTGAGTCCTCGCAGAAATAAATCTGCGACTCTACGAGAATCTACACGAACGACGGAGAACCCCAAGGTCTTGTTCCATAAGAACTGGGTCAGAGAAGGAGTGCTCTCTGCGTCTCCACGAATTGCTTGATCTATTCCAGGAGAGGCGACAACAACTATTCCAACTTTATTTAGGCTCTGTTTGACGCAGTGTTTTCGGAGTGGGGGGGGGGGGCGAATTTTCAAAACGTCGGGCCAAACATTGCTCCAAATCGCGCATATTTTAGCATTTTCGAGTCGCAAAAATATTTCGCGACTCGAAATCGCTCGATACCCCCCCCCCACACACACATTCTCCCCGATCTTGCTGACTCCCCCGTCACTGTTTTCTCTCCCGTAAAGCCCTAGCCGCGGGTTTCCCACGAGCTTGCGAGCCACCTACTCCCTACACGCGGGCGATCCACCTCCTCCGGCGAACATATCCTTTGCTTTTCCATTTCCCTCCGGTGAACACCGCCACCCACACGTCGGCGAGCCCCCTCCTCCTTCTGCAGGTACCGATCGTAACCCCATTTCTGAATTTTTTTCGTTTTTTTTTCAGATTTCATTCCATTTTTCAGATCTCAACTTTTTTCAACTTTTTTCCCAGATCTCTCCTGTGAACTTTTCTGGGTTTTTATCTTCAGGCTTGTAAGATGAGGCTGATGTTTATCTCCTCTATACAAATCTAGAGTTTTTTTGGTGTCTTCACAGCAAGATGAGGCTAATGTTTGTACAGATCTGGAGTTTTTGGGCCTCTCCACAGCAAGATGAGGCATGAATTGATTTTCTTCTTACATCTGTAGATGCTGCAAATGTCAAAATGATCACACATGTTCTTTGAAATGAAATGATATGTGAATTAGAATTTGTGCAATGAAATGATTTGTGCAATGAAATGATATGTAAAAATGTTGAGATAAACATACATCTTTGAATTTGAATCCTATTTCTGTCTATCTGGAGTCTAGCGGGTGTAGATTTATTGCTAAAATTATGGAGTATTACATGCTTCAAGGTGCAATAGTTTTAGAAACATACATTTCATGAATGTTCGATGATCGAAAGCGTAGGTGAATGTTAAAAGCGGATCACACTTATGTGTTTTGTTTTGGAAAAATGAAATTCACACCGCACAGTTGTTTTGCCAAACAGTTTCACAGATTTTGCGTTTGAAATAGCAATGCAAACGCTGTTCTTCCAAACAGTTTCATAGATTCTGTCACTACTCTGCAAAACAGCTGATTATTCCACCACTGCTTATTCGATCGCTGCAGCCGCGCCAAACAGAGCTTGTACCCAAGGATATCAAACAGACACGAGCCTTCATAATCCGCCAAAAACTCGACCTGCGTCGACTTGCACTCGACGTGCGTCAATAAGAATTTGACGCAACGTTGAGAAGCACTCGACGACATTCGACGCAACTTGAGTCGACACGCACTCGACGCACTTGCATCAAATAGAATTCTACTTACGTCGATATCTACTAGACATAGCGTCGACTGTGGCCCTCTTCGACTTCGGCTTCTGTTGCGTCGAATAGAAATCGACGTGCGTTGACGCGCACTCGACATAACCTGCGTCGATTTACTTTGTGCCATATGATTGATCCTTCACTCATATCTAATATAAGTAAGACCAACACAATCCTTCCTTCAACTTCGCCAAACGCTCTTATGTGCGACCCTATATGCCCATATCGCGTTGACAGTGAGACCAACTGATTGACTACTTCCAGATCACCATAGAAACACCGAATCACTGATAGTATTTTTCCTATATATATGAGACCCCTCTATTGAATATAATGATCTTTCGCCTTAATTAACACCAACCATAATAAATAATTAATAATGCAGCAGATGACAGTTAATGTAATAAATGTCAACTTCAAGAGAGCTGTCTGTTTTCCTTTTATAAGAGGAATGTTTGGGAAAGTTTTATATTTAATAAATGATTACCAAAGAAAGGGGCATTACAAAAGAGATACGAATAGGCTGCTCTAAAGAGGGGATGTTTCCTCCTTGGATTAATGTGAATAAAAGTGGGGATTTTAAAGAGTACCTTCTCATTTTATTATTTCCCATAAAATAAGTACTTAGTTTTAAATCTAGAAATTAAATTATGGAATTATAATTATAGAATTCAAAATTAAAATATTTATATTTTCATGATTTTCAAAGCTTGCCTGACTACCACTTAGCCTAATTTGAAGGACCTATTTATTCAGGGACTTCGTAGTTGGTCACACCAATAAAGCCAAAACAAATAAACACGAGTACGAACGAGCACAAGAAACAAGCACAATAAAGATGCACAAAGACACATACTCAAATAAAACAATATGCGCGAAGATTTGCGCGACACTAATAAAAATGCGAGAAGTAAGAATAAATTATGATGCCACTCAGGTTGGATCAATTCTCCCGGGGTTGAAAGATCTCGACCCCGATAAGACTGTGATGAAACCTGCAGGTTGAAAGTCCAAATGTCGATCTGAGAAATGTTGTGCTAACACCCTGCTGCTGAATAACCAAGATCTGTAGGTAAAGTTTTGTTCCTGAAATAAGCAAACAACCCATCTCCTTCAAAAAAAATATGATCCCCAATGAGAAAATCAACCATGAAATTATAGATTTCGGAAGATGCTCGCAAATTGTTAGTTATAATTTTATTCAAAATATTAAAATGACCAATAAAATCCAAAACATCAAATAAGAGAAAAACATAAGGTGGAAGAGACGATGGATTAAAATAGCGAGGTAAAACTCAAGGTAAGAAGCAAGATCGGGAGAAAGTATGATCGACCTATGGAATCAATAAATTAAATTGCATCATACACACTCGTGCTAGACACCTACGAGCATATGCAAATCCAGGATCAACTACCGTTATGTTTTCACCCACTGAAGTCCCACTAGTGTCGCAAAATTTTAAAAGGATCCCAAATTTAACATTTAAATTTTTCCAAAGGAATCCCTTAAAACGCGTGTTTCTATGATGAGTAAAAATTTTACGGATCGTGACTATCCTCCTAATACAAATGTTCTTAAACTGATAAATAATGTGTCGATATAGTTCAATGTACATGTCTCGACTCAGTAGATAAGGAAATGCAATAGAAGTGCGATCACCAAATATAAAGTCTATATATGGTGGTGACTCAAATGTCACTTGTGAGTGGCCACCAAGCTCAATTCTCTGACCTCATGGGTTTGCAGCTGCAGTGGGCTAGGAGAATCGGGACATATGAAGATCGAGTTTATTACACCTAAGATGAGGGAATCACTAGCCAACTCATTCTCCGGGAAAATTGAGAACGAAATTGTGTCATTCAAGGTGAGTGTCACATCACTAGTAAGTTCTTCTCGGAATGGGGCCCCAGAGATAAACTCGACGACTAAAGATTGTGATTCAGTGTGAGCATGGAGAAGCACCATTTCAATCGGGATGACGGGATAAGGAGGAGGAAGCTCTGAAAGAAATTATACCTAATCACCTAGAGAGGGGGGAGGGGTGAATAGGTGACTAAATCTTTTTAAACTTTTAGGCAGATTATATCACAGATTTATAACTAGTTCTTCACAGCAATCACAAAATAAAGCATGCACACAGTGAACACACAGATTTATAGTGGTTCCCCAAGATTTAGGTACATCCACTTTCCCCCTTCGCCTATCTAGTAGTGTACTATATTCAGCCAAACTCCTCCACTATTCCTCAGATCTTACACTCAGAACCCCAAATGGTTCCTACAACTCAGAGTGATCCCACTCCTACAACTCAGGCTCAACATCCCTACCACTCAGTCTTCACAAAGACCTACACTCAGCCACAAGGCCTACACTCAGCCACAAGGCCTACTCTCAGAGATATGAATCTCCTACACTCAGGCACACAGACCCTACCACTCAGCCTTTATAATTGCAGGCTTACAACTCAGATCCCAAGAATCCTACAAGAAATTACGAATACAATGTATATACCTACAACTCAGAATAAGAGAGAAGAGTTGACAGGTTCTTGATGAGTTTTTGAATGAACTCTGCTGAGATCAACCTCACTTGGCTTTCTTCAAAGCTTCTTGAATGTAGAACACAATAGGGTTGGTAATCTTTGCAGCTGATCTTCAATCACTGCAACTTCAGAATCAGAACTAGGTCTGAAACTTTCTTTACAGCCTGGTTCCAACAGCTGTCTTCTTGGAAGGAGCTCTCTCTCTCCAACTACTTAGATCTTCACTTGAAATGATTCTTCAATGAATAGCTAGATCTACTTCTCAATCTCTTGTTGTTAATCATCATTATCTGTTGACAGAATAAACCTATATATAGGCCTTCTTCATGGTGACCGGCTGATCCGGTTCCTAACAGATTTCTGACATCTCTGACAGTTGCAGTAGACCGGCTGGAATGGCAGCTGTCATGTCATCCAGTCATTTCTTGAAATATCTGTAACTGTCTGAAAGTGTCGAGACAGTCTGTCTTTAAGTGTCGACACTTATAGACTAAGTGTCGACACAAGTAGACTAAGTGTCGACACTAACCTTCAAGGTGTCGACACAACTTCTTGTGTTGTAGATTTTACTTCTCGACACTGCTTCTTCAATATGTGTCGACACTGATATTGTGTGTCGACACAACTCCTTGTTCTTCAGTACTTAGTTGAGTTCTTGTAAGTGTCGACACAACTCCTTTGTGTCGACACATCTTCTTGTGTTGAACTTGTTCAGTGTCGACACATCTTCTTGGTGTCGACACATGCCTTCTGTGTTGATACTTGCTGAGTGTCGACACAGCTCCTTGTGTCGACACATTCTTCTTCTGTTGTGACTTTGGCTGAGTGTCGACACATCTCCTTTGTGTCGACACTTGTACTTAGAATTTGTTAAACTTTGCTGAGTGTCGACACAGCCTCCTAGTGTCGACACTTTCTTCATGTATTGAGTCTTCTGCTGTGTGTCGACACATTCTTTATTATGTCGACACTTTCTTCAAGTGTTGAGTCTTCTGCTGTGTGTCGACACATTTTTCATTATGTCGACACTTATACTTAGACTCTGTTGAAATTTGCTGAGTGTCGACACAGCCTCCAAGTGTCGACACTTTCTGATGTAGACAAAGTTTCTCTGGGTGTCGACACTGCTTCTAAGTGTCGACACAACTTCTCTGGACTTCTCTTCATTGACTGTCGACACAACCTGTATGTGTCGACACTTTCCTTCTGGTGTCGACTATGCATCCCTGGTGTCAATACAATTATTCCAAGTGTCGACACTGCTTCTCTGGGTGTCGACACAAGTCTTCTTAAATGTCGACACTTTCCTTCTGTGTGTCGACACATGGACTTAGAAATTTTTCAGCTTTCCCTGCAAATACTTAACCTGCACAACTAAACTCAAAACACATCAAATACATTTTGATGTATATCATTGAGTAGGGTGAGACTTCTTCAAATCAGGTATATTTAAACCAATGTACCTAACAATCTCTCCCTATTTGGAGAAGTCATAACCCTTACTCAATGATATACACCATTCATAATAAAATCACAGTATGATGTAAAGCAGGATTATATAACAGGGTAAGTACATAAACATGTATTTAATCAAAACATGTATACACAGATATCTCAGAACAATTATGTAATAGATTTATCACACATCATATTGTTCTAACAACTTTGTCATATTCATTATACAAAAGTTTACAGAGTGTTTAAAATCAAAAGATTACAACTGTAAACTAAAGATAAATTCTATCCTATTGCTGCTCAGGCTCTTTGATCACTATGCCCTTTCTAGATTGTATCTTTGCTTGAACAGGGGCTTCAGCATCTTCAGCAGCAGCAGGCTTCTTGCCTTTAAGATCCCTCTTCTTTAACTCTTCAGCTTTAATCTTCTGCCTTTCAAAGTAATGATAAGGCTTAGGAAAGTACTTGCTAGGCTCCTAGGCAGTAGGAGGTAACTTTCCCATCTTAGCCTTTCTTCTGTATTGCACAATGACTTCTTGCCTGGACTCATGCTTTCTCCATTCCAGTTCAGAATACCACTTGTTTCTATCTTGAATATTATCCTTGACAGCCTTTCATGCAGTTAAGATAATATTCCTTGAAGTGGGGCTCCACTGTTCAAAATCAGGCCTTTGTTCAGCTTGCTCTCTGAACCTTTTCTTAGACAATATAGTCTCTTGTTCTTTCAGCAACAAAGCTTCTTGTTCTTTCAGTATAGCCTCTGGCACTGACTGAACCACTTTTTCTATGATGACATTTTGCTTTCCCTCAGGTGGTCTATACATTGACTGTATATCTGCTTGTACCATATCAAAGTCTGATGGAGGGTAAATTACTTGAGCCACTTCAGCTTGCTCCCCTCCAAGATATGCAGGATTAATCCCAGACTCTGCTACATTGTCATCATCACACAATGAAGGATATCCAAGGGTGGCTCTGATGGAATTGGAAATCCATTTTGCATGATCAGAGCTGGCTTTGACTAACACCCTCTCCCCCTTTATGACTTCTCTTTCAATGTGATCCCTCAGATCATCTTTCTGAAATCTTATTTGGGCATTCAGATAATTTACTCCATCCTTGTAGAAAAGTTTCAACCTTTGGAGTTTGTCAGTGATGAGTTTCTGAGAATCTTGAATTGCAGAAGTAACAGCAGTTAGGTTCTCTTGCAAAGCTTTGTCATATTCTGTCTTAATAGTAACAATAGCTGTAGTCTGACTAGCAGCTATATTTTTCATTTCTGTTACTATGACATTGTGTGAAGCAGTTAAATTATCATTCATCCTTAACTGGTTCTCCAGAACATAGCGTTGCTTCACTTCAAGTTCATCCACTTGAGTTTTGATCTTCTCTTGATGAGTAGCTAGATAGACTACTGCATTCCCTCCCTTGTGGAAGCAGTCAGTCATCTCTTTCTTATTCAGATTAATCTCAAATCTGATGGACTTAATATCCTGGGCCAGATCAAACTGTAGAGATTTTTGTCCTTCATCTACATACTTTTCCAGTGCTTGCCTTTGCTCATCAAGCTTTATCTGTAAGGCCACCATCAATGAACTGTAATCTATTGATGGGGCTGGCTGTGGTGCAAGCTGTGGTGCTAGTGTTTGCAGAGCTTTCTTATAATTCTGACTCCTCCTTTTGAAAACCTGAAATTTTCTCTTCTTGGCTCTTGCAGCCTCTTCATCTTCTGAAGCAGATGTGCTATCAATAGTCACTCTGTCCTTAGGACTTGGAGGTAACTCCTTCTCAGTCCTTTGGAGGCATTCAGTATCTCTTAGCACCTCAGTCTCTTTGCCTGCAGTTTCTTCTATATGTTCCACTTGCTCCCCCTCAACAGGAGCCTTCTCCCCCTCAGCAACAACACTTTCTTTCTCAAAATCAGTTTGGAGTAGGTCAGGGAATAGCTCTTCTAGGGTGAATTCTGGTGGAGGATGGGGTGGAGAAACTCTTATCTCATCAGCAACTTGATCAGATACCACTTGATCTGCAACAGATGTGTCCTCCATGACAACATCTTGGTATTGGCTATGTGTTTGTGTTTGCTGATTAACATTAGGTAATGAATCAGACAAAACAACATCCTCAATATGAAAATCTAATGCATTAATCTCAGTGATTACCTCAAGTATAGTGTGGGTAGCTTGTTCACTTTCTAGTGGAGTTGGCTCTTCCACTAGTAGAGGCTCCCCCTGGATGGAATCCTGGTGTACTGGGCTAGCTTGTGGTAGCTCCTCCTGCCTCTCTGCATCATCTTGTCTAGCTGGAGACTGGCCAGCATGTCCAGTGTCTTCTTCATCAGGAGTAAACACAACTTGCTCCTCAGAGCTGCTAGAGGATTCTTGAACCACTGGGGCTGTCTTCTTCTTCTTCTTTTGTGGTGTTATCTTCTCAGGAGTAGGCATTTCCTTAGTCAAGACTCTATCCCATCTAGAGAAGATTCTCATGTCCATCTTCCTCATGTGATTGATCTTAGAACCTGCAGCTTGACTCATTACTTCTGGTATACTACCAGCTAGGTATAGACTTATAATCCTACCCAAATTAGGTTTCTTCAGGCTCTCCTTAATCTTTTCAAACACTACTACAAACCAATCTGTTTCTAGTTTGAAAATAATTCTTGTCATGAGGCCAAACATATGAGCTGATACTCTGTCATGCCCTCCAGGCTTGCACAGTATTACTTTTCCAACAATTTCAGACAAGAATTTGCCTTGGCTGTTCATCGCCTTCCTGTTGAATACTGATCCAATTTTCATCTTGGAATCCAGTCCACACCATGTCAATGCTTCTCTAGTCTTAGAAGCAGAAACTTCATCTTCTTCCTTTGTCCTAGGTAGTTGTAGTATCTTTCTCAGACTCTTAGGTGAGACCTTCACCTTAGCTCCATGAACCCTTGATTTAATCTTTAGTCCTGATTTATCTAGGGTTGAGCCATTCAAAAATTCCAGAACCTCCTCCTTCCAGATCTTGATGGGTTCTGAAACAAGGAATTCTAATCCAGTCTCGGCGATTAGGGTTATCACACCTTTGATATCTGATTCTGCGTCATCAAAAGCATGCCGCACTAGTTCATATCCTTCATTCACGTTCTCTTCGAGCTTGGGCGCCATTAGGGTTTGAAGAAATTTGAACTTAGAGAAGAGAGCTGTCGACACACAAGTTTGGTCTCGAAACTTTGGTGAGCGTGTCGACAGACAATGGTGAAATCCTATTCATACCTTTCTAGGATCGAAGATGAAAGGGCGCGTCAATAAACTTAAATTGTGTCGACACTGTTGAAAAGTGTCGACACAGACTTATAATGTTTCGACAACTATGTGTCGACACAAGTATAGTCGACAAAATATATGTGTCGACACTTGTTTATGTGTCGACACCACTTAGCTCGACACTTAGTCGAGACTTTACTTCACTAATTCTGCATAAAGTATAAGTGTCGACACCACCTTGGATGTGTCGACACCTATCCTGTATGTGTCGACACTAATTCTCTGAAGTGTCGACACCAACTTCCTAGATGTGTCGACACCTTTTCTCTGAAATGTCGACACCAATTCTCTGTCTCGACACAGACAACTCTGTGTGTCGACACTATTTTACTTAGTCATTTCTGTAAACTTATTTTAAGTTTATCATACCTAATTCAATTTTAAACCTATTGAATTTGGTTTCTTCTAAAGGCTTAGTATACATGTCAGCTAGTTGATTATCTGTATTAACATATTCTAGTGAAATATCTTATTTTTCCACATGTTCTCTTATAAAATGATATTTTATTTCAATGTGTTTAGTCCTAATATGGGAAACAAGATTGTTTGCAATAGATATAGCACTTGTAGAATCACAAAATAGTGGTGTTCTACTTACTTGAATAGCATAATCTTCTAGCTGATGTTGTATCCATAGAAGTTGAGCACAACAACTTCCTGCAGCCACATATTCTGACTCTGCTGTGGAGATAGCCACACTTGTTTGTTTCTTGCTACTCCATGATATCAGTCTTTCACCTAGGAATTGACAGGTACCAGTTGTACTTTTCTTATCTTTCTTGCAGCCTGCAAAATCTGCATCTGAATAACTTGTCAGTTCAAAGTCTCCATTCCTAGGGTACCAAAGGCCTAGATAAGGTGTGCCCTTTAGATATCTCAGAATTCTTTTGACTGCTGTCAAATGAAATTCTTTAGGACAAGCTTGGTACCTAGCACAGACACATGTAGCATACATGATATCTGGTCTACTTGCAGTCAAATACAATAGAGAGCCAACTATCCCTCTATACAAAGTCTCATCTACAGGTTTCCCTGCATCATCTTTGCTAAGAGACATACTTGACCCCATAGGAGTTTTCATGGTACTGGATGAATCCATACCATACTTCCTTATTAATTCTAGGGTGAACTTAGACTGACATATGGATAAACCATTCTCAGTCTGTCTAACTTGGAGACCCAAGAAGAACTTAAGTTCCCCCATACTGCTCATCTCAAATTGTCCTTACATTAGTTTTGCAAACTTTTTGCAAAAACTACTTTCAGTGGACCCAAATATGATGTCATCTACTTATATTTGGACTAGTATGATCTTGCCTCTGGATTCCCTAAGGAATAGAGTCTTGTCTATTTTCCCCCTTGTGAATTTATTCTCAATGAGAAACTAGACAGGGTTTCATATCAAGCCCTAGGGGCTTGTTTTAACCCATACAAAGCCTTCCTAAGTCTATAGACATAATTAGGTTGAGTTGAATCAACAAAACCTGATGGCTGTTTCACATACAGCTCTTCTTTCTGATTTCCATTCAGAAATGCTGACTTAACATCCATTTGGTATACTTTAAATCCTTGATAGGTTGCATAGGCCAGGAACATCCTTATGGCTTCCAGTCTGGCTACTGGAGCAAAGGTTTGATCAAAGTCAATACCTTCTTCCTGCCTATATCCCTTAGCAACCAGTCTTGCTTTGTTCTTAATAATCACTCCATGTTCTTCCATCTTGTTCGTAAAGATCCACTTGGTTCCAATTATGTTGTGGTCTTTTGGTTTAGGAACAAGCTCACAGACTTTGCATCTCTTGAACTGATTCAGCTCTTCTTGCATTGCTTCAATCCAATGAGGGTCTAGGATGACTTCTTCAAATTTCTTTGGCTCAACTTGGGATAGAAAACTGGAGTACAATACTGAATTTAGATTTCTGCTCCTTGTTTGTACCCCTTGTCTTAGATCACCAATGATTTGATCTGCTGGATGATCTCTTAGATGCCTAGTAGCTGGAGGCAGCCTGACTTCAGGTTGAACTCCTTCAGCTTCTTCAACTTGCTGCACTCCCTGGTCTTCTTCTGCATCAGGTGCATCTAGTACTCCCCCTGGACAACAGCCACTATCATCCACATGCTGACTTGCAATAGATCCTTCTTCAATATTGAGCTTGTCCATCTTCGTAGTCACACATGTGGAGCTGTAAATACTTCTAGACAACTCATTGTTAATAAGTCTAGCTTCATCAAATAATACATGTACTGACTCTTCTACAACTTGAGTAGACAAGTTGTAGACCCTATAAGCCTTACTATTGTTGCTGTATCCAACAAAGATCCCCTCTTGAGACTTGACAGCAAACTTGGTCAAGTAAGACTTTCCATTGTTAAGTATATAACATTTACAACCAAAGATCCTGAAATAGGATATGTTTGGTTTTCTGTTTTTCACAATCTCATAGGGGGTCTTATTGTGGCTTTTGGTGATAGTTGACCTATTAATTACATGACATGCAGTATTAACTGCCTCAGCCCAGAAATATTTTGGGAGAGATGTGTCACTTAATAGGGTTCTACCAGTCTCAATCAAGGTTCTGTTTTTGCTCTCAGCAATGCCATTTTGCTGAGGTGTTCTTAGTGAAGAAAATTCCTGAAATATCCCAAACTCTTCACATAGCTTTGTCATGCTATCAGACTGGAATTCAGTACCATGGTCACTTCTTATTTTGACCACTGTACTGTCTAACTCATTCTGAATTTGTTTGACAAAACTATAAAAGATACTAGGTGTTTCAGATTTCTGTCTAAGGAAGAACACCCAGGAAAACCTTGAGTAGTTATCTACAACCACAAATGTGTAGACCTTCCTACCTAGGTTGTGAACTGGCATAGGACCAAAGAGATCCATATGCAAGAGGTATAAGCACCTCACAGCATCTTTGGTCTCAATGCTATTAAAGGTGGATCTAGTCTGCTTGCCCTTTTGACAAGCTGAACATATCCCATTTTTAACACACTTAACTTGAGGATTATTGCTCACTAACTCTTTGTTAAATAGTTGGCCAATTGTCTTGTAGTTAAGATGGGCTAGCCTCTTGTGCCATTTGACACAATGAGAGACTTTCTCATCAGCTACAAGACACACTGGAGAAACATTGTTCTTACACATAATGTCTAGGCAATAGACATTTCTCTTTCTATAACCTGTCAAAATGATCTCTTGATCATTTGACCTCCTGATATGACAACTATCTTTGACAAATGAGATGTCGTATCCTAAATCACTCAGTTGACTTATACTAATAATGTTGTGTTTCAAATCTTTAACATAAGCCACTTGAGTAATTGTTATAAGGTTGCTAGAAATGTTACCAAAATCTTTGATAATTCTTTTTTCAGAACCATCAAAGGTGACTTTAGGACCATCCTTGATTGGAGTGTAGTCATTTAGCAATCCCCTAGTTCTAGTCATGTGTCTGGAACATCCACTGTCCAGGTACCATATTGGGGCATGACCACTTGGGCTCTCCTGCAAAATAGATTAGTTGACCTTAGAACCCAAGAATTCTTGGGTCCTTGGTGCTGGTTAGTTTGCCTCTTAACAAAGCTACCTGTAGATCTTCCAACAGGCAGTTTGCTACTTATCTTGACACTAGAATTGTGGCAACAGTCTATGGCAAAGTGACCTACCTTGCCACAGCACCAGCACTCAAATCTATTGTACCTTTGCTTAGGTACAACTCTGGCTGTTCTATCTACAGCAGGCTTGTTGAGTACTGGGGCTTTGCCCTTAGATTTGGACTTTACAGTTCTGGCAGGGTTAGTAAACCCCAATCCAGTTTTACCCTTGTGAGGTATAAACTCATCTATCAAAGGTAGAACTGATTTTGGTTTAGAGAACCTTGCTACTATATCTCTCTCCTTTTGAAGACTAATCTTCAGATTTCTGATTTGATCATTCTTAAATGTTATAGTCCCCATCTGAATAACAGTTATGTTTTTCAGCCTGGCTATTTCATTTAGTTTCTGATCAAATAACTTATCAAAATCAGTTGCAGCCTCTTTGAGACTAGCAATCTCTTTTGCCTGACTCTTGGCCAAGGATTTGCTTTTCTTAAAACTTGCAATAGAATTCTATATTCATCAATCAACTGATGAATATCCCCTTCAGATTCAGATCCACTGACATCACTTGATGCTGATGTAACTGAATCTGAACTAGCACTAGAAATTGAACTTAAAGAACAATTTTGTACTTACTTGGTCCAGGCTGGTCCTGGATTTTGTCACCTTCTGTTAAGGCCATCAGTCCCTGACACTGATTGTCCTCTTGTTCATATATAGAGTTCATTATCTGGATGAACTTTTCTTCCTCTTCTTCAGCAAACAGTCCAATATAAGCTTCTGCTTCTGAATCAGTTTCTGAAATGATATGTCTGACAGACTTTTGTCCTTCTTGGCAACAAAGGACCTTTCCTTTTTGCCCTTTATCTGAGTCTTCTTCTTATCAGTTGACTCTTTCCTTTTCTCTGGACAGTCAACAATAACATGTCCTTGTCTGTTACAGCAATAACATACAATTTTTGATAAAGTTGCTTTGCTTGACTTCGGCTTTCTCCTGTCTTTCTTTGATGACTTCTTGTTCTGATAATAGTCATCTTTTCCCTGTGAAGTGGATGACTTTGACCTCCACTGTTTCTTCTTTAGAAACTTCTGAAAGTGTCTTGTGAAAGCTGCAAAATTCTCATCACTCTCACTGCTTTCAGAATTCCTGCATTTTGTCTCATCTGTCTCAGATCCATCAACCTTTGGAGGTGGAGATGGAGACTTACTTTTGTATTTCCTGGTGGCTTCTGTCTTGAATGCCACTGTTCTTTTTTTATGCTCAATTCTGGTAGTCTTCTCCTCTTCTTTCCTTACCATTAGCTGCATTTCATAGGACAACAGTTTTCCAAACAATGTTGGAGAAGGAATATCTGCTAACTTGACCATTTCCCTTATGACACAGATCTTGGTGTCCCAGTCCTTTGTTAGGGACCTCAAGAACTTATCATTCAGCTCATAATTACTGAATTCTCTTCCATAGGACATCAACTCATTGACAATCCTATAGAATTTCTTGTAGCATTCTGTTATACTATCAGACCTGCCTTGTCTGAAGCTCTCATATTCTTGGTTTAACAAAGACTTTCTGTCTTGTCTAACTTATTCTGAACCCTCCATATATACTATCAGAGTATCACACATCTCCTTTGATGTTTTATAGTGTATCAAGTTCTGAAATGTAGGATCATCTATGACACTTACAATAATATTCTGAGCGCTCTTATCCATGGTGACCAGAATAATCTCATCTTTTGTCATTTCAGAAAAGTCCTTAGGTGTTCTCTGATTTGCATCCAGGACTGAAACCTTCATAGACACATATGACCCTTCTTTAACTGTGATATAAATTCTAGGGTCAGAGGCTTCCATAAATAGCCTTACCCTTTCTTTCCAGATGTCAAAAATCTCTTTTCTGCAAATTGGCAACTTCATGAATCCAAGTTCCTTATGATTCTCTGTTGAACCCATTTTCTTGATTTTCTTGATTCTGCACTTTACTTATACTGAATCTGCCAACAGGATCTACTCAGACAGTTAAGTCTTTTTTGAGTAACCTGCCTTTGATATAACTTGAAAGAAATTGTACCTAATCACCTAGAGTGGGGGGGGGTGAATAGGTGACTAAATCTTTTTAAACTTTTAGGCAGATTATATCACAGATTTATAACTAGTTCTTCACAACAATCAATCAACAATCACAGAATAAAACATGCACACAGTGAACACACAGATTTATAGTGGTTCCCCAAGGTTTGAGTACATCCACTTTCCCTCTTCTCCTATCTAGTAGTGTACTAGATTCGACCAAACTCCTCCACTATTCCTCAGATCCTCAGATCTTACACTCAGAACTCTAAATGGTTCCTACAACTCAGAGTGATCCCACTCCTACAACTCAGGCTCAACAGCCCTACCACTCAGTGTTCACAAAGACCTACACTCAGCCACAAGGCCTACACTCAGCCACAAGGCCTACTCTCAGAGATATGAATCTCCTACACTCAGACACACAGACCCTACCACTCAGCCTTTATAATTGCAGACTTACAACTCAGATCCCAAGGATCCTACAAGAAATTACGAATACAATGTATATACCTACAACTCAGAATAAGAGAGAAGAGTTGACAGGTTTTTGATGAGTTCTTGAATGAACTCTGCTGAGATCAACCTCACTTGGCTTTCTTCAAAGCTTCTTGAATGTAGAACACAATAGGGTTGGTAATCTCTGCAGCTGATCTTCAATCACTACAACTTCAGAATCAGAACTAGGTCTGAAACTTTCTTTACAGACTGGTTCCAACAGCTGTCTTCTTGGAAGGAGCTCTCTCTCTCCAACTACTTAGATCTTCACTTGAAATGATTCTTCAATTAATAGCTAGATCTACTTCTCAATCTCTTGTTGTTAATCATCATTATCTGTTGACAGAATAAGCCTATATATAGGCCTTCTTCATGGTGACCGGCTGATCCGGTTCCTAACAGATTTCTGACATCTCTGACAGTTGCAGTAGATCGGCTGGAATGACAGCTGTCATGTCATCCAGTCACTTCTTGAAATATCTGTAACTGTTTGAAAGTGTCGAGACAGTCTGTCTTTAAGTGTCGACACTTATAGACTAAGTGTCGACACAAGTAGAATAAGTGTCGACACTAACCTTCAAGGTGTCGACACAACTCTTTGTGTTGTAGAATTTACTTCGCGACACTGCTTCTTCAATATGTGTCGACACTGATATTGTGTGTCGACACAACTACTTGTTCTTCAGTACTTAGTTGAGTTCTTGTAAGTGTCGACACAACTCCTTTGTGTCGACACATCTTCTTGTGTTGAACTTGTTCAGTGTCGACACATCTTCTTGGTGTCGACACATGCCTTCTGTGTTGATACTTGCTGAGTGTCGACACAGCTTCTTGTGTCGACACATTCTTCTTCTGTTGTGACTTTGGCTGAGTGTCGACACATCTCCTTTGTGTCGACACTTGTACTTAGAATTTGTTAAACTTTGCTGAGTGTCGACACAGCCTCCTAGTGTCGACACTTTCTTCATGTATTGAGTCTTCTGCTGTGTGTCGACACATTCTTTATTATGTCGACACTTTCTTCAAGTGTTGAGTCTTCTGCTGTGTGTCGACACATTCTTCATTATGTCGACACTTATACTTAGACTCTGTTGAAATTTGCTGAGTGTCGACACAGCCTCCAAGTATCGACACTTTCTGATGTAGACAAAGTTCCTCTGGGTGTCGACACTGTTTATAAGTGTTGACACAGCTTCTCTGGACTTCTCTTCATTGAGTGTCGACACAACCTGTATGTGTCGACACTTTCCTTCTGGTGTCGACTATGCATCCCTGGTGTCGACACAATTATTCCAAGTGTCGACACTGCTTCTCTGGGTGTCGACACAAGTCTTCTTAAGTGTCGACACTTTCCTTCTGGGTGTCGACACATGAACTTAGAAACTTTTCAGCTTTCCCTGCAAATACTTAACCTGCACAACTAAACTCAAAACACATCAAATACATTTTGATGTATATCATTGAGTAGGGTGGGGATTCTTCAAATCAGGTACATTTAAACCAATGTACCCAACAAGCTCTTCTTCCTGGAACTGGGGTTCAGGAAGAGTCTCCTCGACTGAAGGGAGTGCTATAATGAAGATAAGTGGGTCCAAGATGCGCGTGGGAGAAATGTTGAGAGTAGAAAAAGGTCTATTAGTAGTCCGAAGCCCGGTTCACACTAGTTGATATGTAGTTGGGAAGTAATCCGGAAAAACATATTGCTTGCACATTGTCTTCTCAAGGTTGTGAACAACGGTGCACAACCCATGCAAATTCTGCTTGATGTCTGCAGTGACAAACTCAACGTTTTTCATTACGATTTTAATGCGCTCGTCAGTATCCTTCATTTTTTCCTGTATCAGGGTTAAGACTCTTATTTATTTTTGTTTTAAAAAAGTAAAATCCTAAAAAAACTATAATTTTTTGTTGTAAAATAGCCTTTTCCTTTGACGCAAGAATGCGCGAACTATATTGTTTTAAACCTTAAACTCACAAAAAACTAAAATTCTTTTTTAAATAAATTTTTTTTATATTGTCGGATCGTCAGATTCACGATAAAAGTGAATCCAACCTACCTCTTATATCATATTGATGTATTCCAAAATCCTTGAATTAATTTTAAAAGATAAAATTTTAGGTCAAAATTAAATCAAGTGATGCCAGTGCAAGTTTCACGAGCAATATCTTGCGGTAACCGATCTGGCATTCACAGTCGTGAACATAAATGCCTAACCATTGGGCACATTCCACAACATAAATAAATCCTCCACATGTTATTCAATGAAAGCAAACACATCAAAATTTGCAAATTGACGAGAAACTGGAAATAATAGTTTTTGGCAAGCTCTGAATTTATTAATCACTTAACATTAACATAAATTTGTACTAGCAATTGGGAGAGCACGAAGAGGAGATTTATACCTCAGTTCCATGATCGTAGCAAACTAGCGTAGGGATGGCGGTTTACTGGATACCAAGCTGGTAGGCTTTGCGATGAACTGGAGAAACTGGGGAGGAGCGGGTACTGTGGTTGGTCAGCGGCGTAAGGGAGGGAAAGTAGTGGTACGACGGTGGGTTCGCCGGAACCGTCAGTGAGAGGTACAGGAGAGGTCGCTGGAGATCTGGGAGGTCGTGGAATTCAACAAAAAAAAATCTAGGTAAAGCTACGTCCGACAACGAGAAGAGAGAAGAAGAGCATTGACCTCGTCAAAACTCTTGGCAATAGGCGGGAAAAGGTTCTCCGGGACCAAGAGGGCCACCGACGAAGCGGGAAGAGGGGGAATCGGGCAATGGGAGGCGCGACAAAGTCGCTGGAGGGGAACCAAACAGGACAAAAACTCCCGTTCAGTTCTCTTTTCCAGGCTAGCTTTACTGTGGGTGGGTGGGGGGGGGGGGGGGGTGGGGTGGGGGGGGGGGTTGGAATTAAATAGAAAGCTTATTTATAAATGGTAATTGCAAGGGGTTCGACTATAATATAGAATTAATAATGCAACAGATGGCAGTTGATGTAATTAATGGCATTTTCAAGATAGTCATCTCTTTTCCTTTTAAAAGAGGAATGAATGGGAACGATTTATATTTAATAAATGGTTACAAAAGAAATGGGGGTTGCAAAAGTGATACGAAACGACTGCACTAAAGAGGGGTTGTTTTCCTCCTTGAATTAATGTGAATAAAAATGGGAATTTTAAAGGGTATCTTCTCATTTTATTATTTCCCATAAAATTAGTGTTTAATTTTAAATCTTGAAATTAAATTATGGAATTAAAATTTTAGAATTTAAAATTTAAATATTTATATTTTCATGAATTTCAAATCTTGTCCTAACTACCAATTATAGCCTAATTTGATGGACCAATTTATTTAAGGACTTAGTGGTCGGTCACAATAATAAGTCAAAACAAATAAACACGATTACAAACAGGCTCGAGTAACAAACACGATAAATATGCACAAACACACATACTCAAATAAAACAATATACGATATTGAAGCCAAAAACTGGCCTCAACGAGAGTTCGAACCTTGGGGTGTAGCCGACACCTATTTCTCCCAAATCTCAACCCAAGACTAGTTATAAGGACTAAGAACTGACCCAAAGCCTTAGCTGGGAGGTCCCTCCTCTAACCCGAAAGTTCTCTGACCGCTTCCCCTCCAAAGCCAATTGTTGGGCTAGGAGTACCTCAGAAAGCTCTCGAAGGAAAAATGAGAGTATGAGAAAAAACTGACTTTTGAGATATCCTGCGAGTCTATTTATAGATTTTCAATATCTGGTCTGCAAAAAACGTAATTCTGTTGCCATAAAATTACTGAAATGCCCATAGACTGGTCTGCCAATAGCCAAACTTTGCTGTTCTGAGGAGCTAAATGCAGACCCAGAGGTATTTAGATAATTTCAGGTCTGGGTTGAGCGGGAGCGTTGAGTGGAGAAGCATCACTCAACGCCAAAGGCTTCTGGGAGCGTTGAATGGAGAAACATCACTTAACGCCAAAGGCTGGCGAGGACGTTGAGTGGAGAAGCATCACTCAACGCCAAAGGCTGGCGGGGGACGTTGAGTGAAGAAGCATCACTATACGCCAAAGGCTTCCGGGAGCGTTGAGTGAAGAAGCATCACTCAACGCCAAGGGCTGGCGGGGGCGTTGAGTGGAGAAACATCACTCAACGACAAAGGCTGACGGGGGGCGTTGCGTGGAGAAACATCACTCTACGCCAAAGGCTTCCGGGAGCGTTGAGTGGAGAAGCATCACTCAACGCCAAGGGTTGGCGGGGCGTCGAGTGAAGAAGCGTCACTTAACGCCAAGTGCTGACGGGTGCGTCGAGTGGAGAAGCATCACTCAACGCTAAGGGTTTTCGCCGGCTCGAGGCGCGAGCCCTTTCGCCTGCCCAGGTTCAGCTATGGCCTAAACCTAAACCTGCTCGACGAAAATGACTTAAGTCGAAGGCTCAGTTCGACGAATAACGTTCGACGAATTAATGTTCGACAAATGGCGTTCGACGAATTAATGTTCTCAGCTCGACAAGCTGAACCTTCTTCGTTCGCCTAATTAGAGTTCGACTAATAGCATTAAACGAAATGACGTTACTCGACCCCTGGGCGACAGCCTTCCCGCCCTCTTACGGCGAGAGCCTTCCCGCCCCCTTTCTTATGTGGTCCATTTTGGAGCCCAAAGTTAGCCCAATCCGGGTCTTTGGGGGGTCTTGGTCCCATCCAGCGAATATGAGGTTGTGCACAATCCCCGCTATTTGCGAGCTAGCTTTACGCTCAGAAAGATACGTCCAACTCCTAATATTTGGTGGGTACTTGCTGACCTGGCAGAGAATCTTTCTGTTGACTCCACCTTTGTCTTATAAATACACCGCTGATTTTGTCTCTCAGGCCATCCATGTCGTCATTACTCTCTGCTTGAGGCTCTGCCAGACCATGAAAATGCGTACCAAAAATGTTGAAAAACCGCTCTCGGAAGAACTTCAGGCCCGCCTTGCCGTGGCCCAGGCGCGGGCTCGCGCCAACTGCGCCAAAGTTTCCCCTTGGCTGATGCGCAGGAGGCCAGCTGGCGAGAAGCCATCGGGCGAGAAGTCAGCTGGAGAGAAGTCAGCTGGCGAGAAGCCAGTCGGCGAGTACTCCCGCCCAAAGAAGAAAAAAAAGGCCAAGTCAGTCAGACAAGACCTTTCAAAAGAGAACCAAGCCTCACTTACCCCAACTCCTAACTGAGATGAGATCCCCTCTTCTCTGCCGGAGGTACTTTTCTCGCCTTACCCATTAACGCGAACTGTTAAAGAGTTGGAACGTGGTTGCGTACTGATGTACCACTTTTCTCGCAGGGGACGGTGCCAAAAGATGTCGCCGACTTTCTCCTGGCGGATATAGAGGCGACCCGCCTTTTGAATGAGGATCCGCCGTCAGCCTCAGGGGCAGCACCGCCAGTCTCGGGGGCTACCCCTCCAACTACCCCGGTCGATCCCCCAAGCTCTCCGGATATTTATCCCTTTCGCTGACTGACTTCCTCTTTAAATAGTCTACTTTTCCTTTTCGCTGGCCTTACCTCTCGCAGCACCTATTCGTGGGAGCCCGAACCCCGTTGGTCAGGGACACAAGATTTCCCCTCGCAAAGATCTTACTAATCTGGCGCCCGATCCCGCCCTCCCCGCCGGAGGGGTCGTCTCGGAGCCTTCTGCGCTGCGTCGGGATCCCAGCTCTCGGTGAGAGAGGGCGACTCTGTTCCCCCACTGGGCGAGACCGAGACCCTGGAGCGCAGGATGTTTCGTCCAGGCCGGGGCAAGCCGCTCCATCTGCTCTTTGGAAAAAGTTCAGAGAGCCAGCCCGACCCTTCTCGCCAACCATCAGGGGAGGGTATCCATCGCTCTTCAGGTATGCAAGAACCTCCCAGCTTTTCTTTCGCTCACCTCCTATTCTGACTAAAATCTGCCCTCCAGGTCCGAAGGAGCAGGAGGCGGATGGGGAAGGAGATGAAGATGAAGAAGAAGACCGGGAAGACTCGCCCCTCCCCTCCTCTGGCGAGATGGAGGACTTTCTCGAGGCCTCCGGGAGCGGCAAGGCGCGAAGGCAGAGGATTGCGACAGTCCTGTCGAAGCTCGCGCGGCAGCAGCGAGCCAACTCCGCAGCGGTGAAGAGAATCCACGAGATGATGGAGAAGGGGCTGGCGATCGTCGAGCGGGACTGCGCCTACCTCATTGGCGGGGCGGAATCACAGGACATGCTTTCCGCCGAAACCTCCCCAGGAAGATACGTTGCGCGGGTTCGTGATCAAGTCCGCCTGGCCAACCAGGGGCTGACTGTCCTGACGGCCTTCTTCGATCCTCGAGTGCCTCCGAGATATGGCAGGCGAGGACTGGGTCGTTGGCGGTGGGAGCCGTACTGAGCCCTGTGGGGCTAGCTTCTTCTTTACCCACCTCCTCAGCCTACCCTTCCCGCTTTGTACCACTTGTGCCTTATGGCGACAAACAATTATTATTATTATTTTTTATCATTGCTGTTTCGTGACTCTCGCCCGTGAGAGCCCCTTTATATCTGTGTTTTTTTTCCGTCTGTGTTTTGTGCTTTCTCTTTGATGCTTTGCGAATGCCTGACTCATACGCCTTGCTCAACACTTCTCGCACGCTGCGACCGTTTGCCTTTTCCCTAGCCCTCCCTGGAGGTTCTCGCTTCCTACAGGTCCACAGAGAGTCGACGAGGCAGGACGGAAATCTAGGAGTCAGAACATCAAGATTTGTTGACTTGTTGACCGACCCCCCGCTGTTTATTTTAGGAAAAACTCATAATTACCGTATCTTTTGTAAATAGTCCGATGCACCTACCACATTTACTTCTCTGCATTTATTTCTTTCATTCCAAGCCTTCGTCCCCCTCCGTACTGCTCTCGCCGATCTCTGAAACGCAAAGGCTCTTGCCTTTCTGATCTTTTCTCCCCTCTCGCCTTCTCTTCAAAATGCATGGCGAGGGTGATGGCCGCTTCAAGTGCGCGCAATCCTTCGTTGAACACAATTTCCCTGCTTGCCGGCTGACCCTGAAGGAGTTCAACATGATAGTCGCCAACTTCATCCGCACCGGGTTCATTGCGCGGAACCCTGGGAACGACGATAGAGTTAACCTCGCGTCGACCGGGCAATTCGCCATTCCCCTGGAGCACTTCGAGGTGGGCTTCCGCCTCACCCTCTGGCCGGAAGTGCGCCAGACACTTCAGTATTATGGGGTGGTGCCAACCCAACTCAACCCAAACTCCGTCGCGATTTTGGTGGCGTTTATCTGCTACATTCGGGCGGAAAAGATCGAATTTAGCCTGCCTATCTTCCGGAAGCTATTATAAGGACTAAAAACTGGCCTCAACGAGAGTTCGGATCTTGCGGTGTAGCCGACACCTATTTATCCCAAACCTCAACCCAAGACTAGTTATAAGGACTAAGAATTGAGCCAAAGCCTCAGCTGGGAGGTCCCTTCTCTAACCCAGAAGTTCTCTGAGCGCTTCCCCTCCAAAGCCAATTGCTGGTATAGGAGTACCTCAGAAAACTCTAGAAGGAAAAATGAGAGTATGAGAAAAAATTGCCTTCTGAGGTATCCGGTGGGTCTATTTATTCATTTTCAATATCTGGTGGGCAAAAAACGTAATTCTGCTGCCCTAAAATTACTAAAATGTACCTAGACTGGTCTGCCAATAGCCAAACTCTGCTGTTCTGAGGAGCTAAATGTAGACCCAGGGGTATTTAGGTAATTTCAGGTCTGGGTTGAGCGAGAGCGTTGAGCGAAGAAGCATCACTCAACGCCAAAGGCTTCCGGGAGGGTTGAGTGGAGAAACATCTCTAAACGACAAATGCTGGCAAGGGCGTTGAGTGGAGAAGCATCACTCAACGCCAAAAGTTGGCGGGGGACGTTTAGTGGAGAAGCATCACTTTACGCCAAAGGCTTCCGGGAGCGTTGACTGGAGAAGCATCACTCAACGCTAAGGGCTGGCGGGGGCATTGAGTGAAGAAACATCACTCAACGCCAAAGGCTAGCGGGGGCGTTGAGTGGAGAATCATCACTCTACGCCAAAGGCTTCCGGGAGCGTTGAGTGAAAAAGCATCACTCAACGCCAATGGTTGGCGGGAGCGTCAAGTGGAGAAGCGTCACTTAACGCCAAGTGCTTACGAGACCGTCGAGTGGAGAAGCATCACTCAACGACAAGTGTTTTCACCGGCCTGAGGCGCGAGCCCTTTCGGCTGCCCAGATTCAGCTATGGCCTAAACCTAAACCTGCTCGATGAAAATAACTTAAGTCGAAGACTCAGTTCGACGAATAACGTTCGACGAATGACGTTCGACGAATGACGTTCGACGAATAACGTTCGACGAATGGCGTTCGACAAATAACGTTCGACGAATAACGTTCGACGAATGGCGTTCGACGAATTAATGTTCGACAAATGACGTTTGACGAATTAATGTTCTCAGCTCGACAAGCTGAACCTTCTCCGTTCGCCTAATTAGAGTTCGACGAATAACGTTCAACGAAATGACGTTACTTGACCCCTGGGCGAGAGCCTTCCCACCCTCTTACGGCGAGAGCCTTCTCGCCCACTTTCTTATCTGGTCCAATTTGGAGCCCAAAGTTAGCCCAATCCGGGTCTTTGGGGGGTTTTGGTCCCACCCAGCGAATATGAGGTTGTACACAATCCCCGCTCTTTGCGAGCTAGCCTTGCGCTCAGAAAGATACGTCCAACCCCTAATATTCTGTGGGTACTTGCTGACCTGACAGAGAATCTTTTTGCTGACCCCACCTTTGTCTTATAAATACAACGCTGAGTTTGTCTCTCAGGACATCCCTGTCGTCATTACTCTCTGCTTGAGGCTTTGCAAGGTCATGAAAATGCGTACCAAAAATGTTGAAAAACCGCTCTCGGAAGAACTTTGGGCCCGCCTTGCCGCGGCCCAGTCGCGGGCTCGCGCCAACTGCGCCAAAGTTGCCCCTTAGCTGATGGGCAAGAGGCCAGCTGGCGAGAAGTCAGCTGGCGCGAAGTCAGCTGGCGAGAAGCCAGTCGCCGAGTGCTCCCACCCAAAGAAGAAGAATAAGGCCAAGTCAGTCAGACGAGACCTTTCAAAAGAGAACCGAGCCTCACCTACCCCAACTCCTAACCACGATGAGATCCCCTCTTCTCTGCCGGAGGTACTTTTCTCGCCTTACCCATTAGCGCGAACTGTTAAAGAGTTGGAACGTGGTTGCGTACTGATGTACCACTCTTCTCGCAGGGGACGGTGCCAAAAGATGTCGCCGACTTTCTACTGGCGGATACAGAGGCGACCCGCCTTTTGAATGAGGATCTTCCGTCACCCTTAGGAGTAGCACCGCCAGTCACGGGGGCTCCCCCTCCAACTACCCCGGTCGATCCCCAAAGCTCTCATGGTCTTTATCCCTTTCGCTGACTTGACTTCCTTTTTAAATGATCTGCTTCTACTTTTCGCTGACCTGACCTCACGCAACACCTATTCGTGGGAGCCCGAAGCCCGTTGGTCAGGGGCACAGGATTTCCCCTCGCAAAGGTCTTACTAATCTGGCCCCCGATCCCGCCCTCCCGTCGGAGGGGTCGTCTCGGAGCCTTCTGCACCTGCGCCGGGATCCCAGCCCTCGGCGAGAGAGGGCGTCTCTGTTTGCCCACTGGGTGAGACCGAGACCCTGGAGCGCAGGACGTTTCGTCCTGGCCGGGGCAAGCCGCTCCATCTGCTCTTTGGAAAAAAATTCAGAGAGCCAACCCGGCCCTTCTCGGCAGTCATTGGGGGAGGGTATCCATCGCTCTTCAGGTTATGCGAGAACCTCCCAGCTTTTCTTTCGCTCCCCTCCTTTTATGACTAAAATCCGCCCTCCAGGTCCGAAGGAGCAGGAGGCGGAAGGGGAAGGAGATGAAGAAGAAGAAGAAGACGGGGAAGACTCGCCCCTCCCCTCCTCTGACGAGATGGAGGACTTTCTTGAGGACTCCGGGGGCGGCAAGGCGCGGATGTAGAGAATTGCGGCAGTCCTGCCGAAGCTCGCGCGGCGGCAGCGAGCCAACTCAGCAGCGGTGAAGAGAATCCGCGAGATGATGGAGCGGCGGCTGGCGCTCGTCGAGCGGGACTGCGCCTACCTCATTAGCGGGGCGGAATCCCAGGACATGCTTTCCGCCAAAACCTCCCCAGGAAGATATGTCGTGCGGGTTCGAGATCAACTCCGCTTGACCAAACAGGGGCTGACTGCCCTGACGACCTTCTTCGATCCGCGAGTGCCTCCGAGATTTGGCAGGCGAGGACTGTGTCGTTGGAGGTGGGAGCCGTATTGAGCCTTGTGGGGCTAGCTTCTTCTTTACCGACCTCCTCAGCCTACCCTTCCGGCTTTGTACCACTTGCTCCTTATGGCGACAAACAATTATTATTATTATTTTTTATCATTGTTGTTTCGTGACTCTCGCCTCGCGAGAGCCCCTTTATATCTGTGTCTTTTCCGTCTGTGTTTTATGCTTCCTCTTTGATGCTTTGCGAATGCCTGACTCATACGCCTTGCTCAACACTTCTTGCACGCTGCGACCGTTTGCCTTTTCCCTCGCCCTCTCTGGAGGTTCTCTCTTCCTGCAGGTCCAAGGAAGACGACGAGGCAGGACGAAAATTGAGGAGTCAGAACTTCAAGATTTGCCGACTTGTTGACCGTCCCCCCGCCGTTTTTAGGAAAAACTCATAATTACCGTATTTTCTATAAATAGTCCGATCCACCTACCACATTTACTTCTCTGCATTTATTTCTTTCATTCCAAGCCTTCGTCCCCCTCCCTACTGCTCTCGCCGATCTCTGAAGCGCAAAAGCTCTCGCCATTCCGATCTTTTCTCCCCTCTCGCCTTCTCTTTAAAATGCCTGGCGAGGGTGATGGCCGCTCCAAGTGCGCGCAATCTTTCCTTGAACCCAATTTCCCTCCTTGCCTGCTGACCCTGGAGGAGTTCAACATGATAGTCGCCAACTTCATCCCCACCAGGTTCACTGCGCGGAATCCTGGGAACGACGATAGAGTTAACCTCGCGCCGGCCGGGGAGCTCGCCATTCCCCTGGCGCACTTCGAGGTGGGCTTCCTCCTCCCCCTCTGGCCGGAAGTGCCCCAGGCCCTTCGGTATTATGGGGTGGTGCTGGCCCTGCTCAACCCAAAGTTCGTCGCGATGCTGGTGGTGTTTATCTGCTACATACGAGCGGAAATGATCAAATTTAGCCTGCCCATCTTCACTAAGCTGTTATAAGGACTAAGAACTGGCCTTAACGAGAGTTCGGAACTTGGGGTGTGTCCGACACTTATTTCTCCCAAACCTCAACCCAAGACTAGTTATAAGGACTAAGAACTGACCCAAAGTCTCAGCTGGGAGGTCCCTCCTCTAACCCGAAAGTTCTCTGAGCGCTTCCCGCTATTTGCGAGATAGCTTTGCGCTCGGAAAGATACGTCCAATCGCTAATATTTGATGGGTACTTGCTGCCCGGGCAGAGAATCTTTTTGCCGTCCCCACCTTTATCTTATAAATACCCCGCTGAGTTTGTCTCTCAGGACATCCCTGTCATCATTACTCTCTGCTTGAGGCTCTGCAAGGGCATGAAAATGCATACCAAAAATGTTGAAAAACCGCTCTCAGAAGAACTTCATGCCCGCCTTTCCGCGGCCCCGGCGCGGGCTCGCGCCAACTGCGCCAAAGTTTCCCATTGGCTGATGGGCAAGAGGCCAGCTGGCGAGAAGCGTTGATCCCGCCCTCCCCGCTGGAGGGGTCATTTCGGAGCCTTCTGCACCTGCGTCGGGAACCCAACCCTCGGCGAGAGAGGGCGTCTCTGTTCCCCCACTGGGCGAGACCGGGACCCTGGAGCGCAGGACGTTTCGTCCGGACCAGGGCAAGCCGCTCCATCTGCTCTTTGGAAAAAGTTCAGAGAGCCAGCCCGACCCTTCTCGCAAGCCATCGGGGGAGGGTATCCATCGCTCTTCAGGTATGCGAGAACCTCCCAGTTTTTCTTTCGCTCCCCTCCTATTCTGACTAAAATCCTCCATCCAGGTCCGAAGGAGCAGGAGGCGGAAGGGGAAGGAGATGAAGATGAAGAAGAAGACGGGGAAGACTCGCCCCTCCCCTCCTCTGGCGAGATGGATGACTTTCTCGAGGCCTCCGGGAGCGGCAAGGCGCGGAGGGAGAGGATTGCAGCAGTCCTGTCGAAGCTCGTGCTGCGGCAGCGAGCCAAATCAGCAACGGTGAAGAGGATCCACGAGATGGAGCGGAGGCTGACGATCGTCGAGCGGGACTGCGCCTACCTCATTGGCGTGGCGGAATCCCAGGACATACTTTCCGCCGAAACCTCCCCAGGAAGATACGTCGCGCGGGTTCGAGATCAACTCCGCCTGGCCAACCAGGGGCTGACTGCCTTGACGGCCTTCTTCGATCCGCGAGTGCCTCCGAGATCTGGCAGGCGAGGACTGGGTCGTTGGCGGTGGGAGCCGTACTGAGCCTTGTGGGGCTAGCTTCTTCTTTACCCACCTCCTCAGCCTACACTTCCCGCTTTGTACCACTTGCGCCTTATGGCGACAAACAATTATTATTATTATTTTTTATCATTACTGTTTCGTGACTCTCGCCCCGCGAGAGCCCCTTTATATCTGTGTCTTTTCCGTCTGTGTTTTATGCTTTCTCTTTGATGCTTTGCGAATGCTTGACTCATACGCCTTGCTCAAAACTTCTCGCACGCTGCGACCGTTTGCTTTTTCCCTAGCCCTCCCTGGAGGTTCTCACTTCCTGCAGGTCCAAGGAGAGCCAACGAGGCAGGACGGAAATCGAGGAGTTAGAACATCAAGATTTGCTGACTTGTTGACCGTCCCCCGCCGTTTTTAGGAAAAACTCATAATTACCCTATCTTCTATAAATAGGCCGATCCACCTACCACATTTATTTCTTTGCATTTATTTCTTTCATTCCAAGCCTTCGTCCCCCTCCCTACTGCTCTCGCCGATCTCTGAAGCGCAAAGGCTCTCGCCATTCCGATCGTTTCTCCTCTCTCGCCTTCTCCAAAATGCCTGGCGAGGGTGATGGCCACTCCAAGTGCGCGCAATTCTTCCTTGAACACAATTTCCCTCCTTGCCGGCTGACCCTGAAGGAGTTCAACATGATAGTCGCCAACTTCATCCCCACCGGGTTCACTGCGCGGAACCCTGGGAACGACGATAGAGTTAACCTCGCGCCGACCGGGGAGCTCGCCATTCCCCTGGAGCACTTCGAGGTGGGCTTCCGCCTCCCCCTCTGGCCGGAAGTGCGCCAGGCCCTTCGGTATTATGGGGTGGTGCCGGCCCAGCTCAACCCAAACTCCGTCACGATTCTGGTGACGTTTATCTGCGACATGCGGGCGGAAAGGATCGAATTTAGCATGCCCATCTTCCAGAAGATGTTCAACTTCCGCGCGAAAGGCAGGGAGGTCTTCTTCTCGGGGCAATTGGTGAAGACAAGCGGTCTCGCCAACAAGAACCATCACTGGGGACAAAGATTCGTCTTTCTCCAGTGATTTTGGAAACATTCCGCTTGCGCCAGTTCAATATGACGACGCGACCTACAAGCCTCCCGCTCTCGGGGGGCGCGAGGGCGCTCTCGTCGAATTCTTCGGGACCAAGGTTTTCGACGTCCCCTTCCTGCGGCGAGACCTGGATTCCCTGCCGCCGGTTCCTCCCGACGAAGGTAATATTTCAATCTATTCTCGCAATCTTTTGTTTTGAGGAGCCGGGTAATTTAGCCACGGGTCTCGCTGGTGAACGAGAAATCCCCCTCCACTAACCTTTCAACGAGACCAGGGCGCTCGCCGACCCCTTGGCTCTCGCCAAGTCTGCTGCCGCCGCCTGTCGAGAGGAGCCGAGACCCTCTTCTACACAAAGTGTCCAGAAGCGGAAGAAGAGCTCCCTCTCTGCCCCCACTCAAAAAATCAAAACTTTCAACAACGAACAAGGGCAAATCCGTTGTGTCAGCTTTCGCAGAGATCCCCGCGGGACCCCTTCAGTTGCAGGCGGGACGGGTGTCGCCCGGCCTGCCGCAGAAACCCCTGCCGAGTCCTCTCTCAAGCCGGTGCCGAAAGGGCACCGGAATTTCGGCTTCAGCGAGAAGTACAAGGATGCGGAGGGCTAACCCTTGATCCAGTGGGACCATACCACCAACCGCATCGCGGTTTCCACACTTCTCCCCTCCTGGAGGTAGCGGGACTCAAGCTCCGACGATGCCTTCGCGCTGGGCTATGGCCTTTACGGTCGGGAGGACGCCGACACGTTCGACCGGACGACATCCCGGGACCTCGTCCTCGACGCCGCCCAGGACCAGCTTCGCGCGGTCCAGCTCTTGCACAAGGCTGGGCGCCGCACCCTCACCCTCGAGCGCAACCTTGCCGACATGCTCAAGGCGAGGGATGCTGCCGCAGTCGAAGTGGTCACCCTGAAGGCCAACTTGGCGGCTTCCCAACAACTTCTCTCCTCTCGCCCGGCCGCCGAGTTAAGCGGGACCCCTTCAATATTTTTCGTCCTCTTAATATGTATACATATTTTTCGCTTAACCGGACCGTCTCGCAGGATTCTACGCAAGCCGAGCTGTCTCGCGCGAGGGTGGCCGACGTCGAGTGTGAGAACCAGCTACTGCAAGCTGAGGTGAAGCGCTTGGAGGAGGCCCTGGCCCTGGCCCAGGCCCGACCGTTGTTGGAGGAGAGGATCGAGCGGCGTCATTATTCCACGTACGAGATTGACGTGATAGTTCAGGAGAACGCGCAAGCCAGCGCCAAGATGGTCTTCGAGGTGCTGCGGGAGTCGGCGCTTTTGAACGAAGGAGGAGAGACCCTCATAGCGCGAGGTCCGAGTGCGCCTTCCAGCCCTGCCAGCTAATGAGAGCCTGAGCAGCGGGATTCTCTCGGGGTATTCCCTTACCCCCCAGGCGAGCCTACAGACCCGGCAGCTAGTGAAAGTCTGGACAGCGGGTCTACCCGAGGCCGAGTGTGTCTTCCAGCCCTGCTAGCTAATGAGAGCCTGAGCAGCGGGATCCTCTCGGGGTATTCCCTTACCCCCAAGGCGAGTCTACAAATCTGCTAGCTAGTGAGAGCTTGGAAAGCGGGTCTACCCGGGGCCGAGTGCGCCTTCCAGCCCTGCCACCTAATGAGAGCATGAGCAGCGGGATCCTCTCGGGTTCTTGATAATTTCCATCTCCCTTTCCTTGACCACCGAGCGAGCCTACGGACCTGCCAGCTTGATGGGAGCCTGGACAACGGGTTTACTCGGTGCCGCCCAAAATCACAAACACTTCAAAACCTGTGAAGAAACAACCTTTAGAATAACTATCATAATAAAATATACTATCTTACCCATGCTAGGGATAAAAACGTTTCAGATCGTCGCCACTCCATGCGTGACTCATGGATACCCCTTCCACATTCTGGAGGTGGTATCCCCCCGACCCCAGGACTTTTTCCACAATGTAAGGCCCCTCCCAATTGTGGTTGAGTTTACCCACAGGGGCCGATCTTCTGGCGGCATCAACTTTCTTTAGGACTAGATCTCCTTCGGCGAATTGTTTGATCCACACGTGCTTGTCAAAATATTTGCCATCCGTCACTTGACCTCCTCTTGCCTGACGACGGCCACGTCGCGAAGTTCATCCATGTCCAATGAGAGCCGTAGCTCCTCATTTCCTTCCCTCCATACCCGAGGTCGATACCCAGCTGAGTGTAGAAGCTAATGAACTCCTCGTTTGCGAACTATGGTCCATTGTCCGTGACAATGACCCGAGGCAACCCGTGCCTACAAATGATCTCTCCACAAATGAAGTTCCTGATGACCTGGGAGGTTACCTTGACCAACTCATTGACCTCCAGCCACTTTGAGAAGTAGTCGATCATAATCAAAATGAACCTTCTCTGCCCGCTCGCCGGAGGAAACGACTCGACTAGGTCCGTCCCCCAAATGGCGGAAGGCCATGGCGCCGTGATGCTTCTAAGCCGTTGAGCGGGCAGGAGTTGGAGGGGGGGGGGGCGTAGAGTTGGCACTTTTGGCACTGTACAACCCAGTGTTCATCGGACGGGCCCCACCGGGAAGATCGAGCGGACCCAGTCCCGCGACCCGCACCCAAGCAACGAGCAGACATGCGGCAGGGGCTGGTCCGCTCCTGCTCACTTCAGACGAGCGAGCCAGGCGAGACGGTTCCTTCTCGCGGATGGGTTCGACGACAAGCGATCTGCGAGCCGTTCGAGGGTCACAATGGCCGCCAGTACTCCCCCTATACGCGACTTGGTCTCCTATCCGCCTCGGCAGAGGACTGGCGGGTCGCGGCGGACCGGCTCGCGTTCGCCCGAGAAAGATAAGCGAGCCGCTAGAACCAGGTCGCGCCCGCCTCTCGCAGAGAAGGATGGATGACGGGCTGACCCCCCCCCCCCCCCCCCCCCCCCCCCCCCATGGGCGCGAGTAGCTGTTTAGAACAGCGGGGCCACACTGTTAGCAGACCAGGTTGGACTGCGCATAGCTGTTCGGAACAACGAAGTTTGGATGTTGGCAGACCCAACCAAGGGCATTTTGGTATTTTAAGGTCAGTTCTTCTGGTTATTGGCAGTTCAGATTCCAAAAAACTATAAATAAGACCCAAGGGGTACCTCAGAAGGCACGCTTTGAGTGCCACCCTGCTCCTGTTTTCAAGTGCTTTCTGAGGGCACCTTAGCTCGGCTTCTGGCTAAGAAGGGGAAGCGCTCAGAGATCTTCCGGGTTTGTGGTGGGACCTCCCTGCCGAGCCCTTGGGTCTGTTTCTTCTTGCCTTCTTTGTTGTTTTTCTTGCAGGAGCGAAGTAGGCGCGAGACCACCCCTTCCCCAGGGGTCGAACTCCACAGGAGACCGGATTTCGGTTTCAACATTTTGGTGCGGTGAGCGTGAAAGTGGTCAGTGCAGAAAAGCTCCCTCGAGTTCAATGACAGGAGGACAGGGATCGGACAGGCAGGACTCGCCGCCCCCCCCGCCTCTCGCAACGCTGGGGATGTTGGAAGACTTCAGGAACGAGGTGCTGGGCCTCGTCAAGTTCGCACTCGGCGCGCGGGCCGAGTGCTCGACTCCGGCAGCCCAGATCGCGGCCGCCCCCTATTTAGGCGAAGACGCTCCTGGCAGGCGAGCCGGGAAGGAAGTGGCCGAGGAAGGCCGAGGGTGCGAGCTCCCAGGACGCGAGCTCTTCCCCGGCTCGGCAGGACGAGGCCGGTTCGGCGAGCTGGGCTCGCGAGATTCGCCAGCTCGCCCAGTTGGGGGAGGCAGTCCTTTCAGCGAGCTGGTCTCCTCAGCTCCAGTCCCAGATGGGTTCAGGGAACCCGAGATGTCTTACTACACCGGGAAGGGAGACCCGGTCCAGCATGTGCAATGGTTCGAGCATGTGGTCTCCATCCGTCAGATGTCGGACGGATTCAAATGCTGACTATTCGCCATCACCCTCCGGGAGAAGGCAAGGGAGTGGTTCCACCAGCTCCCAGCCAGCTCCATCTACTGCTTCGAGGACCTGCGCCGGGGGTTCATGCTGAGATTCACCACCTCCAAGAGGAGGAAGAAGGAGTCCGAGTCTTTGTTCCACATTAAGCAGGGAGTGAACGAGACGTTGGGAAGCTACGTGGACCGATTTCAGAAGGAAGTTACCCAGGTCCAGGAGATGCCGGGCCATAGTCTGATGATGGCTTTTACCCTGGGCCTGCAGCAGGGTTTCTTCCGAATGGAGCTGAAGAGAGTTCCCCCCCTCTCCTACGAGGAGTTGATGGAGAGGGCGGCAAGAGAAGTCGACGGGGAGGCGTCGAACCCGGAATTTGCAAGGAAACTGGCCAGGTGGGCAACTGAGGAGGAAAAGGAGTCGAAGGGAGGAAGAGGACAGGAGGAGAGGAGAGGAGACCGCAGGCAGAGGGAGTAGAGGCAGCTCCAGGGACAGCAGCAGCCGAGGTGGGGGCGTCAAGAGCCCGACCGACGGCTAGGATGGAGACCCGAGTGGCAGGGGGCAGGGGCCACGGGGGGGGGGGGGGGGGTATTACGGAAGGGATCACTACCAGTTGAGGCAAGATCAGTTCCACCCCCCGGGCTGGAGGCAGGGCCAGAGGCCCCGGCTCCCCGATCAAGAAGAGGCCATGGCCATAGCCTTGGGAGCAAGGAGGGGAGCGTGGAGGAGGAGGAGAAGAGAGGTCAGGGTGGAGCTGCCCTATTGCGACTTCCATCAGGAAGAGGGGCATGCCACGGCCACCTGTCCGGAGTTCCTCGAGATGAGGGGGAATGGGGAGCAGCAGCAGGGGCGGCAGGAAGTGAGGATTGAGGAGGTCCTGCCTCGGACGGAGGAGGATCGTTGCGAAGACCGGGTGGATGTGGGAACCCGAGGAGGGATCGGAGTGATCCACGGGGGAGTGGGGATCGAGGCTTCCCGCAAGGCAAGTCTCCACACCATGTACCGGCGGAGCGTCGCCTCTACATCACAGATCCCACCACCGGAGGAGAGGATCACCTTCTCCAGGAGTGATATGCCAGACCACGAGAATCCGTTCTGTGATGCGCTGGTCATCAAGGTGGCCATCGAGAATTTCACCGTCTCTCGGATCCTCGTGGACAACGGGAGCTCCGTCAACGTCGTCTTCAAAAAGGCGTTCGACGCGATGAAGGTGGAGGCAAAGAGGGTGCTGGCCTCGGATGGGCCCCTGTTCGGGTTCTCAGGAGAGAGGAAGGAGGTGGAAGGAGGAGTAGACCTCCATGTCACCTTGGGGGGGCAGTCCCGAAACTGCAGGTTCGTCATTGTGGACGCCCCCAGCAGCTACAACGCCATTTTCGGGAGACCCCTCATCAGCGCCTTCCGCTGCGTCCCCTCATCTTTCCATCAATGCCTGAAATTCAACGCTGAGGGGATCCAGGTCAGGGTCAGGGGGGACCCAAAGGTGGCGCGAGAGTGTTATGTCACCGCGGTAAATACCATCTTCTGGCAGGAGGACGCCGAGGAGATGGGGCGAAGGATGGAAGAGGTCGAGCAGGAAGCAGGATGGGAGGAGCTGGGAGTGAAGGACTACGCAGAGGAGGCGATAGGAGGAGATCTTGAGGAGGTGGCCGAAGTGAGGGCCGTAGGAGGAGAGATGGAGGTAGAGGTCCCTGTTCCGGAGGAAGGGGATGCCGAAGGATGGGGGAAGCAATCCACGCTGGAGGCAGCAGAGGAAGTGGTGGAGCTGGAGGTGCTCACCCGGGGAGGCCGGATGGAGAAGATCCGCGTCAGCGGGGGGCTGACCCCAGAGGACCAAGGCAGGATGTTGGAGTGCATCCAGAAGAACGTGGACATCTTCGCCTGGAACGCCGCAGAGATGCCGGGGGTTGACGCGGATGTGGCTTGCCACCGCCTCAACCTGGGCCCGGGAACACGCCCCGTTCAGCAGAAAAAGAGGTCCACTGCGGACAAGCTGGTGGAGCCCATCAGGGAGGAGGTGGCGAAACTCCTCAAGGCCGGCTTCGTGTCTGAGATTCAGTACCCCGGCTGGGTCTCCAACGTAGTTATGGTTAAAAAAGGAGACGACCGATGGAGGATGTGTGTCGATTTTTCCCTACTTAATAAAGCTTGTCCTAAGTACTGTTATCCTTTGCCTCGAATCGACGCGCTGGTTGACTCAGCCGTCGGTTATTCTGTAATGAGTTTTTTAGATGCTTTTTCAGGTTATCATCAGATCATGATGCACCCCACAGACATCAAGGATGTCTCGTTCATCACGGGGGATGGATGCTACTGCTACAAGATGATGCCCTTCGGGCTGAAGAATGCTGGGGCAACCTACCAGAAAATGATGGATAGGGTCTTCAAGGAGCAGAGGGGGAGGAATTTGGAGGTGTATGTAGATGACCTCATGATCAAAAGCCGGGATGTGAACTCCCACCTCCGGGACCTGGAAGAGACCTTCACCACCCTGCGCAAATACAAGATGCGGTTGAATCCCCTGAAATGTGTCTTCGGGGCCAGCAGGGGAAAGTTTTTGGGGCACCTCCTCACCCCCGCGGGGGTCGAGCCCAATCCAGATAAGGTTAGGGCTATCTTGGAGCTGGGGTCCCCGCGGAATGCGAAGGAGGTCCAACGGCTGACGGGGAAGCTAGCAGGGCTGAGTCGCTTCCTTTCTCGGGCAGGGGAGAAGTGCTCCCCCTTCTTCAAAACGCTGAGGGGTGGTCAGAGGTTTGAATGGATCAAGGAATGCAAGGAGACGTTCCAGGCCCTCAAGGTGCAGTTGACACAGGCTCCGCTGCTCCAAGGGCCGAAGGAGGGGGAGGACCTGTTCTTATATCTGGGGGTCGGGGCGGAGGCCTTGAGCTCGGTCCTAGTTCGTGAAGAGGGGAAGAGACAACTCCCTATTTATTACGTGAGCCGGGTCCTGAGGAAGGCCGAGCTCCGGTATCCAATTTTGGAGAAGCTAGCCTTCGCACTGATCATCTCGGCTCGGAGGCTGCGACCTTACTTCCAGGCGCACTCGATTCGAGTAGTGACCGACCATCCCCTCCGCAACATCTTTGAGGGGGTGGAGCATTCAGGTAGGCTGGCTAAGTGGTCGGTGGAACTGAGCGAGTTCGATGTCTCCTTCGTTCCGCGGCTCTCGATCAAGGCTCAAGCTATGGCCGACTTCTTTGGCCGACTACGTGGTTGAAGTAGCGGAGGAAGAGCTCACCCGCCCGACTCCCTGGAAAGTGAGGGTGGACGGAGCCTCAGGGAGACATTCCCTTGGAGTGGGGGTGATCCTAGAAAGCACTCAAGGGACCCGAATCGAGCAGACGGTGGTGGTACACTTTTCCATTACCAACAACCAGGCCGAGTACGAGGCCGTGATAGCAGGGCTTCGCCTGGCCAGGGAGCTGGGGGTGTCGGATGTGGAGGTCCTTACTGACTCCATGGTAGTAGCCTCCCAAATCAACGGGGAGTTCGAGGCAAGGGAGCCCACCTTGCGGTCGTACTTGGCCAAGGTGAAGGGGGTCATTGACACTTTTCAAACTTTCGCCATCCAACACGTGCCCAGGGAAGAGAACGAACAAGCCGATCAGCTAGCGAAGCGTGGTCCCCAGGTGGGGGGCACCATCACCGACCTGTTCCGCCCCTCCATCGAAGAGGGAGAGCTTATGGAAATCGATCAACAATCTTCGTGAATGGATCCAGTTGTGGTTTTCATCTCCACGGGAGAGTATCCAGAGGGGGTAGATAAGAAGAAACTAAGGCACAAGTCAACATATTACCTCCTCCAGGACGGGCAGCTATACAGGAAGACCCTCTCGGGGATGCTAGCCCGCTGTGTGACCGAGGGAGAAGCGCAAAGGATCTTGGAGGAAGTTCACTCCGGGGAGTGCGGGAGTCACTCCGGGAGTCGGACCCTGGAAGGGAGGATAGTCAGGCAAGGGTATTTCTGGCCCACCCTGGGCCGAGACGCCGCCGAGTTCGCAAGAAGATGTCATAAATGCCAGCTGTTTGCCCCTCTCCAGCTACAGCCGGCTCAGCGACTCAGAAGTATCACGACCCCATGGCCCTTCGCAATTTGGGGGATGGATTTGGTCGGGCCATTCCCCCAAGCCAGCGGTCAGAGAAGGTTCCTCCTGGTAATGATTGACTACTTCTCAAAGTGGATGGAGGTAAAGGCGTTGGCCAAGGTGACCTCCCAGGTGATCAGGAACTTTGTTTGGGGGGAAATCATCTGTCGCCATGGGCTGCCCCAGGCCATCGTCACGGACAACGGGCCCCAGTTCGCCAGTGCCGAATTCACCAGCTTCTCCGAACAACTTGGAATCGACCTCAGGTTCGCCTCGGTCCATCACCCCAGGAGCAATGGACAGGTAGAGGCCGCAAATAAGATCATCGTCAACCTCCTCAAAAAGGTGGAGAATTTGTGGGGGAGCTGGGTGGAGCAGCTTCCCGCGGTTCTCTGGGCCCTTAGGACCACCCCCAACACGCCTACGGGAGAGACCCCCTTCAAACTCTCCCACGGATGCGAGACAGTGCTCCCCGTAGAATTCGAAGTGCAAACACCGCGAACCGTTGCGGCAGAAGAAGGCCGTGAGGAATGGCGAGCAGAGAATGAGGAGGAACTGTGGCTCTCCCTTGACATGGTGGAAGAGGTGAGGGACCTTTCCGCTATCCGGCAGGAGGAGGTGAAAAGAAGAATGACCAAACACTTTGACAAGCATGTCAGGGTCAAACAGTTCGTAGAAGGGGACTTGGTGCTGAAGAAGGTGGATGCAGCAGGGAGGTCAGCATCCGTGGGGAAGCTCAATCCCAGCTGGGAGGGACCATTCATTGTAAAGGAGGCCTTAAGGTCAGGGGGCAATCGACTCCAAAATGTAGAGGGCGAGACCCTGAGTCTCACCTGGAGTGGTGACGACCTAAAACGATTTTTCCCCTGAAGCGTGTAAGCAACACTTTGATTATAATAAATTCCTTCAACTCTCTAACATTATCATAGCTAGACTGCATAGAGGGATGTAATGTATTTGGGGACCCCGAGCAGATCCCGCTGTCAGGCTCTCACCTAGCTGGCAGGGCTGGAAGTCAATTGGTGTCATCCTTGGCCTCGAGCAGATCCCGCTGTCAGGCTCTCACCTAGCTGGCAGGGCTGGAAGTCACTCGGTGTCATCCTTGGCCTCGAGCAGATCCCGCTGTCAGACTCTCACCTAGCTGGCAGGGCTGGAAGTCACTCGATGGCGTTAGTAGCGGACCCCGAGCAGATCCCGCTGTCAGGCTCTCACCTAGCTGGCAGGGCTGGAAGTCACTCGGTGTCATCCTTGGCCTCGAGCAGATCCCGCTGTCAGGCTCTCACCTAGCTGGCAGGGCTGGAAGTCACTCGATGACGTTAGTAGCGGACCCCGAGCAGATCCCGCTGTCAGGCTCTCACCTAGCTGGCAGGGCTGGAAGTCACTCGGTGTCATCCTTGGCCCCGAGCAGATTCCACTGTCAGGCTCTCGCCTAGCTGGCAGGGCCGTAAGCCACTCGATGGCAGTAGATTACGACCCCGAGCGGATCGCGCTACCAGGCTCCCACCTAGCCGGCAGGGGCGGGAAACTACTCGAACGGTATGAATAACGGATTAGAATCGCAAAGATTAACCGAAAGGGGGGGTCTAGCGTAACCACCCAGCCCCCAGATCGGCGACCAGAAGGAGACGAGAACCCGGGTCGCGTCGTAAAGAGGTCAACCCGCAAGGAATCTGATGTCTTGGGCGAGCAGCGAGCCGCCTCGCCTCGTCTGGTCAGCAAGTAGCCTCGGCAGCAGAGGCCACGCCGCAGATGCAGGTCGCCCACAGCGGGCGACCTGCCGGGCCTCCTACCGAATCCGTAGGCATACGGCCTCGTCGACGCAACGCGAGGTGAGCGGCAGCGAGCGCAAAAACAGGAAAATTACATCGCGCAATGACAAGCAGACGGGCGTAAGTAACGAGTGAGGAAGCATTTATAAGAGCATTAATAGACGAAAACTAGAAAGTATAGGCGCGGCCCGCGCTTACATCTCAAACAGCTAAACGTACATGGTGTATACACCTGATAAACAAATGTCAAAGAAGCGGGGGCGACGCGAGATCCGGGGCGAGAAGTCCTAAATGTGCTGGAAGGACTTATCCCCGGAGTCCGGCACAGGAAGGAACAGCGCCGACACCACGTCGCCCGCCGAGAGTTCCGCTGCCTCGCTCTTAAGGAGATCCGCGCGTCGCAGCATCTGCATCGTGTACTTCGCGGCGCTGGTGGCGTTCTTCTGCATCAGCACCTCCAACTCGTAGTCAGAATGGTGTTCGAGCGGGCAGCCCCTGTTATCTGGCGGAGGGACAGCGGCGGCGGCCTCCAGCTCGCGTACCCGCGCCTCCAGCGCCGACTTGTCCTGACCAAGGGTGGCGATCTCGACACCCATCCGGCTTGCCGTCGCCGCGTCCTGGGGAAAGGAGAGAGAATCGTAAGGTGGATGCGCGGGAAAGGGCGATTATTGAGGGTGAACACTTACCACCCCTCCCAGGTACTGCGCGAGGGTCTCCTCGGCCGCGTCGGCCCGTCTCCTCTGGAGATCCGCGTCCTCCTGGGCAAGCTTTCGGGCCTCCTCCCTCTCGTCCGCCAGCTTCTTGAGGGAGGTGGCGTTCCGCTCCAGCTGGGTGCAGCGCCTCCCCACCATATGGGCTAGCTCCAGGCCGCGCAGCTGGGCCCGCGCGCTCTCATGAACCAGTACTCGCGTCGCCTCCTTGTCATAGATGGCGACGTCCTCGCGCGAATAGAGGCCGAACGAGAAATTGTAGGCCTCCCCGCCGATGGTGTCCTGCTCCGGCCAACTTGGCAACATGGTCGAGACCACTGCGCGATTTGACTCCTTGTCCCACGACAGAAGCGGGACGCCGAGCTCGTCCAAGCATTTCTCGCCGTAGCCAAAGTTGCGGTGCCCCCTCGGCACCGGCTTCGCAGCAGCTTGCGACCCGTCCGGCGGCGCGAAAGTGCCCGCCGCCATGTCCGGGGTGTCGCTGGTTGAAGCGACCAACGGGGGGGGGGGGGGGGCCTCATTCGGAAGACCCGCCGGGCCTTGCCTTTTCTTTGGCCCCCAGCGGGTTGCTGCCCCGTAGTCTTCGCCATCTTCGGCGGGGGAGCGGGCTGTCCGCCGCCCGGCCGCTTCTTGGCCGGGACCGACGGGGCGTCGCGCTGAGCGGCGTCCGCGGCCTGAGCTCGTGCGAGAACCCCGGGGGCAATCCGAGCGCTCTCGTAGGGGGGATGAAGAGGGATGTCCCGCTCGCCTGACAAGAAGAGGGGGTGAAACTAAAGAAGAAAAGAACGGACAGAGCAGTGGCGAATGGCAAACCTCCCCCTGGTGGGACGACGGCAAGGTCATCAAGATTACGGTGCAAGTACGCGACCTCGAAGTTCTTCCCGGCGAAGAACCCGCACAAGTCGGCCTCGTGGCCCCCTAGGCTGGGCGGGCAGTAACTCGCCTCGCTGAGCTGCACCGGCGAGAAGGGGACGTTGCCGAAGTCCCCCTTGACGAATAAGAACTTTTTGAGCCAGTTGTGACTCTTATTTACGGTCTCCCGCACTTTGAGGTGGGCGCTGGAGAAATAGGCGGTCCCGTCCCGGTTCGCCCGGAAGGAGAATAGCTTCCGGAAAACCGCGAGACTGAACTCGACTCGCTCCTCTCGCAGAAAGCAGGCGAACCCCACCATAACAGCTATGGAGTTCGGGGTCATCTGACCTAGGACGACCCCAAAGTACTTCAGCACTTGGCGTACCTCAGGCCACAGGGGAAGCCGCAGACCCACCTCAAAGTGAGCCAGGGGTATGGCGAGCTCGTCCCTGGATAGATCGTTGATCTTTTCTCCCTCCCCTGGCCGCCTCGCCGAAAAGCCCGGCGGGACGTGGTTGCCGAGGGCATCCAGGTACTCGCGCTCCGAGATGACTGCGTGAGGGAAATCGTGCTCCGAGAAGGTTCAGGCGCACTTGCTTCGCCCGTCCGCATTGCCACCGCCACCGCCCATCTCCACCGAATCGCCGCCAAGCGTGCGAGACAGATCCAGAAGGCGAGCACGAGCCGTGCTTCGCGGAGAGCAGGAAGCGGGAGAGTGTTTTGAACCAGTGAGAGAATAAGAACCGGCAAGGCCTATTTATAGGGAGAAAGAAAGGGCGGGAAGCTTCCCGCCGAATGAAGGGGTGCGTGTAGCAAAAATCAGCCCGACGGTTCGACTTCCCGGCGCGCAACCGCACCGCCAAGGCCGATCAGGCGCGGTTCTCTCCCGGTCTCATCCGCGCAAGACTTGAGCGGGCGAGTCTCGGCCCGCACCCGCCCGGGATTCCGCGCGAATCCGGGAGACTCCCGGCTGGCGAGCCCCTCGGCTCGCTCCCGCCCCGATCGGCGGGGCGGGTAGAGCAAATCCATCCCCTGACCTGCCCTCCCCCCACCCGGAGGGAGGGCGAGCAAAGTACGCGAGTACCCTCGAGCCCGCCCCGCAGAGAATAAAAGCGACAACATAGCAATTTCAACACACATCAGCAGCAGAAAATTAGGCCCATAGGAGGGCGAAGAGAGTTGCGAATCGTTACAGATACAGGATAACTTTGAAATAGTAGCAGCCCGGCGATATCCCGCAGGCGGGGAGAAGGAAGGGTGGATCAGTACTGGATCCACTTCCACCTGCCCCGCCGTTGCGTTCCGGATCGCGGTGGCACGCGAGGATAGTGATAGTCGCGCACCGCCACCAGCTCCTGCTGGGCCAGGCCAACTTGCTCCGAGGCACTCCTGAGGCGCTCCTCGGCCCGCGTAATGTGCACGCCAGGCGAAGTGACCTCGCCACCTTCTGCAGCGCGCGGGGCCCCCTCCAGGGCCGCGAGCCGAGCCTCGGTGTCGGCCTTGTCTTGGTCGACCCTCTTCACGAGGTCCTGAAGCAGCAGAGTATGTTTCTGGAACAGCCGTGTCACTTGCCTCTTCATCCCCACCGCATCGGCCGGGTCGCCCAGGTAATCTGAAACACCTTCCACGTCAGGCGGAGGCGAGTACCTTTCGCTCATCTCCGTTTCGGAGGAGATCATGTTGTAGCCTGCAAAAAGGGCAATTCAGAAGGAACGAGCGAGAACAAGACAAGCGCTAAGCACGAGCTTACCAGGGGTTGGCACGTCGTCCGTGCCGGTGGAAGGACGAGGGGAGCCCGGCCGACCCTGAAAAGGTTCCCCCTCGAGGGCCGCGGGAGATTTCCCTAGACCGTGGGGAACTGGCGGGCGAGAGGTATTCGGGGGTAGGCGGTCCAGACCTGAGGGACTGCCAGCCCTCTCAGACGACAGGGGAGGGGGGCGATCCTCCCCCCGGTCCTCCCCGTCTCCACGATGCTGTGCCTGCAAGACGAGGGGGTCAGAGACATAGCAACAAGCCGAGGAGGAAGGTCGCGTACCTCAGAAGCGACCTCATCGCCAGCCGCCGAGCTGGAACCCGGGAAGTTATTCGCCGGGGACCGTCTCACGATCTTCCCCTTCACCGGCCTGAAGAGAGGGCCGGGAGACCCGCGCGCTAACCAAGGAGCGGCCTCGAGGGCCTCCTCCCGAGTTCTCTGGCCCGCGGCCGCCAGGCGGGCTCTTACCTCTTCGCTAACCGGCATCAGGAGGATGCAGTCCGGTTGAAAAACGAGATGATCTTGGGAGACCCCCCCCCATGGCTCAGTGGTGTATTTATAGCCGAATAGTGGGGCCCCACCAGAAGATTCCCTGCCAGCTCAGCACAGTACTCGCCGAACACGCGGGTTGGATGATTCTTTCCGAGCTTGTATCAAGCTCAAAAAGAGCGGGGATTGTGTACAACCCCGTGTTCGTCGGACGGGCCCCACCGGGAAGATCGAGCGGACCCAGTCCCGCGACCCGCACCCAAGCAACGAGCAGACATGCGGCAGGGGCTGGTCCGCTCCCGCTCACTTCAGACGAGCGAGCCAGGCGAGACGGTTCCTTCTCGCGGATGGGTTCGACGACAAGCGATCTGCGAGCCGTTCGAGGGTCACAATGGCCGCCAGTCCTCCCCCTATACGCGACTTGGTCTCCTATCCGCCTCGGCAGAGGACTGGCGGGTCGCGGCGGACCGGCTCGCGTTCGCCCGAGAAAGATAAGCGAGCCGCTAGAACCAGGTCGCGCCCGCCTCTCGCGGAGAAGGATGGATGGCGGGCTGACCCCCCCCATGGGCGCGAGTAGCTGTTTAGAACAGCAGGGACACGCTGTTAGCAGACCAGGTTGGACTGCGCATAGCTGTTCGGAACAACGGAGTTTGGCTGTTGGCAGACCCAACCAAGGGCATTTTGGTATTTTCAGGTCAGTTCTTCTGGTTATTGGCAGTTCAGATTCCAAAAAACTATAAATAAGACCCAAGGGGTACCTCAGAAGGCACGCTTTGAGTGCCACCCTGCTCCTGTTTTCAAGTGCTTTCTGAGGGCAACTTAGCTCGGCTTCTGGCTAAGGAGGGGAAGCGCTCAGAGATCTTCCGGGTTTGTGGTGGGACCTCCCTGCCGAGCACTTGGGTCTGTTTGTTCTTGCCTTCTTTGTTGTTTTTCTTGCAGGAGCGAAGTAGGCGCGAGACCACCCCTTCCCCAGGGGTCGAACTCCACAGGAGACCGGATTCCGGTTTCAACAGGCACCTCCTCGCAAACTCTGCCGCGTCCTTCCTCAGGGTGTGCCAGAAGCATCCCTGCCTGACCACCCTTGCTTCCAACGTACTACCCCCCGAATGGCTACCACATTCTCCGGAGTGCACTTCTTCCAAAATTCTTGGGATCTCTTCCTCTGCCACACATCGCGGCAAAAGGCCCGATAGCATCTTTCGATGTAATCCCCCTTCGTGCATAAGATAGTGAGCCACTTTATGCCGTAATCCCTTTGCTTCCTTGACCCCTTTGGGGAGGCTGCCTGTAGTGAAGAAGGACACGAAGGGATCCACCTACGATGATCGTCAGTCCACTTCCATCAACCCCCCCTCCTCGGTCACGGGATGAAATAGCTCGGTCAAGGTACCCCCCCCCCCCCGGAGGGTCCAAACTTGGCCAATCGGTCCGCTGCTTCATTCTCTTCCCTAGGGACGTGCTGAATTGAGAACGCTCGAAACCCACCAATGATCACCCTCGCCTTGGACAAGTACTTCTGGAGGGTGGGATCCCGAGCTTCGTATTCTCCCCTGATTTGCGACGCCACCACCAGTGAATCTTGAACACTTCCACGTCGTGAACCCTGAACTCCTTAGCCAACCGCAACCCGGCTATGACAGCCTCATACTCTGTCTAATTGTTTGTGACCGGGAAGTGCAGCGCCATTGCTTGCTCTATGGTAACCCCTTGAGGGCTTACCAACACTACCCCTCCTCCAAGAGAATGCTTCCCCGAGGCTCCGTCAACGTACATCTTCCATGCTTCCCTTGGCAGTGCTTCCTCCCCCTCCAGCTCTATGACGTAGTCGGCCAAGAAGTCAACCACCGCCTGCGCCTTGATGGAGAGTCTTGGCACGAAGGAGACGTCGAATTCGCTGAGCTCAATGGACCACTTAGTTAACCGCCCTGAGTGTTCCACCCCTTCAAAGATCTTGCGCAGTGGGTGGTCGGTCACCACCTTGATTGAGTGGGCTTGAATGTACAGCTTGAGCTTCCTGGACAAGACAATCAGAGAGAAAGCCAACTTCTCTAAGATGGGGTAGCGTAGCTCTACCTTCTTTAAGATCCTACTGACATAGTAGATGGATAACTGTCTCTTCCCTTCTTCCCTTACCAACACAGAACTCACAGCCTTAGCCCCTACCCCAAGGTACAATGCCAAGTCCTCCCCCTCTTTCGGGCTCTGTAGGAGCGGCACTTGGGATAGTTGAGCCTTCAATGCTCGGAAAGCCTCCTAATATTCCTCCGTCAACTCAAACTGTTTGTTCCCTCGAAGCGTTTTTGTTGAAACCAAAAATTTGGTCTCTGTGGAGTTCGGGGTCCCTAGAAAGGGGTGACCTCACACCTACTGCACCCGGAGGAACGTCACGGACCAAAGATCAAGAAACTAGAAACAGACCCTCGACTCTAGCGTGGAGGTCCCACCTCACACCCGGAAGGCTGACTGAGCACTTCCCCTCCCTAGCCAATGCTCGAGCTAGTGTGCCTTGGAGGAGCTCTCTACTCTACCAAGAAGAAGCTAAGGGAGGAGGAAGCAAGGAAAAATCCCTCCCCAAAGGCACCCAAGGGGGTCTATTTATAGTTTTCTGGGAATGGTCTGCAAATAACCAACCTCCATTGCTCTGAAATTACTGAAATTCCCCCAAATTGTTCCGCCAACAGCCAAATCCCGTTGTTCTAAATAGCTAAATGCAATCCACCAGGGGAAGCCCCTCGAGCTGGGCAAGTAGGCGGCCAGGGTGAGCTCGTCGGCCTGGGGCTGGGTGAGCTCGGCGTACTGGGGCTGGGTGAGCTCGGCGGCCTGGTGCTGGATGAGCTCGGCGGCCTGGGGCTGGGTGAGCTCGGCGGCCTGGGGCTGGCTCGGCGGCCTGGGGTGAGCTCGGCGGCCTGGGGTGAGCTCGGCGGCCTGGGGCTGGGTTCGGCGGCCTGGGGCTGGGTGAGCTCGGCGGCCTGGGGTGAGCTCGGCGGCCTGGGGGGAGCTCGGCGGCCTGGGGTGAGCTCGGCGGCCTGGGGTTAGCTCGGCGGCCCGGGGTGAGCTCGGCGGCCCGGGGTGAGCTCGGCGGCCCGGGGTGAGCTCGGCGGCCGGGGGGGAGCTCGGCGGCCGTGGGGGAGCTCGGCGGCCCGGGGTGAGCTCGGCGGCCCGGGGTGAGCTCGGCGGCCCGTGGTGAGCTCGGCGGCCCGGGGTGAGCTCGGCGGCCCGGGGTGAGCTCGGCGGCCCGGGGTGAGCTCGGCGGCCCGGGGTGAGCTCGGCGGCCCGGGGTGAGCTCGGCGGCCCGGGGTGAGCTCGGCGGCCCGGGGTCAGCTCGGCGGACCGGGGCGAGCTCGGCGGCCCGGGGCGAGCTCGGCGGCCCGGGGCGAGCTCGGCGGCCCGGGGCGAGCTCGGCGGCCCGGGGCGAGCTCGGCGGCCCGGGGCGAGCTCGTCGGCCCGGGGCGAGCTCGGCGGCCCGGGGGGAGCTCGGCGGCTTGAACGACTTGACCGACTTCTCAAGAGTGCCTTGGGGGGGAGAAATATTTTCTCCCCCTACTAGTATGTTCTACATGTTCACCCAAAATTGGCCCCTAGGAGTGCAAAATTCCCAAAAAGCTTAAAAACGCGCATGTCTTGTTTGGGGTTCACTCTTCGCGAATACGGGGTTGTACACAATCCCCGCTCTTTTCGAGGTTGGCACAAGATCGGAAAGAAACATCCAACCCAACGTATTCGCAGAGTGGGCTGGAGTCGAAATGTACCTGGCCCCTCCCAGGAGAGTCAGACCGTCAAGCCAGCTAATGGGAGCCTGAGTGACGAGGCGAACTCGGGGTAGAAAACATTTGGCCTCCCCGAGGGGTCGACCTGTCAAGCCAGCTAATGGGAGCCTGGGTGACGAGACGGCCTCGGGGTAAAAAACACTTGGCCTCCATGAGAGATCAACCTGCCCTGTCAGCTAGTGAGAGCCTGACAACGGAATCCATCTCGGAGCTAAAAGGACTTAGCCTCCACGAGAGATCAACCTGCCCTGCCAGCTAGTGAGAGCCTGCCATCGGAATCCATCTCGAAGCTAAAAGGACTTAGCCTACACGAGAGATCAACCTGCCCTGCCAGCTTGTGAGTGCCTGACAGCGGAATCCATCCTGGAGCTAAAAGGACTTAGCCTCCACGAGAGATCAACCTGCCCTGTCAGCTAGTGAGAGTCTGGCAGCGGAATCCATCTCGGAGCTAAAAGGACTTAGCCTCCACGAGAGATCAACCTGCCCTGTCAGCTAGTGAGAGCCTGACAACGGAATCCATCTCGGAGCTAAAAGGTCTTAGCCTCCACGAGAGATCAACCTGCCCTGTCAGCTAGTGAGATCCTGACAGCGGAATCCATCTCAGAGCTAAAAGGACTTAGCCTCCACGAGAGATCAACCTGCCCTGCCAGTTTGTGAGAGCCTGACAGCGGTATCCACCTCGGAGCTAAAAGGACTTAGCCGCCACGAGAGATCAACCTGACCTGTCATCTAGTGAGAGCCTGACAGCGGAATCCATCTCGGAGCTAAAAGGACTTAGCCTTCACGAGAGATCAACCTGCCCTGCCAGCTTGTGAGAGTCTGACAGCGGAATCCATCTCGGAGCTAAAAGAACTTAGCCTCCACGAGAGATCAACCTGCTCTGCCAGCTTGTGAGAGCCTGACAGCGGAATCCATCTCAGAGCTAAAAGGACTTAGCCTCCACGAGAGATCAACCTGCCTTGTCAGCTAGTGAGAGCCTGGCAGCGGAATCCATCTTGGAGCTAAAAGGTCTTAGCCTCCACGAGAGATCAACCTGCCCTGCCAGCTTGTGAGAGCCTGACAGCGGAATCCATCTCGAAGCTAAAAGGACTTAGCCTACACGAGAGATCAACCTGCCCTGCCAGCTTGTGAGTGCCTGACAGCGGAATCCATCCTGGAGCTAAAAGGACTTAGCCTCCACGAGAGATCAACCTGCCCTGTCAGCTAGTGAGAGTCTGGCAGCGGAATCCATCTCGGAGCTAAAAGGACTTAGCCTCCACGAGAGATCAACCTGCCCTGTCAGCTAGTGAGAGCCTGACAACGGAATCCATCTCGGAGCTAAAAGGTCTTAGCCTCCACGAGAGATCAACCTGCCCTGTCAGCTAGTGAGATCCTGACAGCGGAATCCATCTCAGAGCTAAAAGGACTTAGCCTCCACGAGAGATCAACCTGCCCTGCCAGTTTGTGAGAGCCTGACAGCGGTATCCACCTCGGAGCTAAAAGGACTTAGCCGCCACGAGAGATCAACCTGACCTGTCATCTAGTGAGAGCCTGACAGCGGAATCCATCTCGGAGCTAAAAGGACTTAGCCTTCACGAGAGATCAACCTGCCCTGCCAGCTTGTGAGAGTCTGACAGCGGAATCCATCTCGGAGCTAAAAGAACTTAGCCTCCACGAGAGATCAACCTGCTCTGCCAGCTTGTGAGAGCCTGACAGCGGAATCCATCTCAGAGCTAAAAGGACTTAGCCTCCACGAGAGATCAACCTGCCTTGTCAGCTAGTGAGAGCCTGGCAGCGGAATCCATCTTGGAGCTAAAAGGTCTTAGCCTCCACGAGAGATCAACCTGCCCTGCCAGCTTGTGAGAGCCTGACAGCGGAATCCATCTCGGAGCTAAAAGAACTTAGCCTCCACGAGAGATCAACCTGCCCTGTCAGCTAGTGAGAGCCTGACAGCGGAATCCATCTCGGAGTGAGACCTTTCATGGACCATAAATATTTTTCGGTGGTTTCTACCATTAATCATAGCTGATACAACACAAACTAAGTTCATTACAAAGAGATGATTCACTTCTCTCTTACCTCCCTCTTCCCCCGTGAATCATCCGATCCTTCCCCGGGTGCCCACATCAACCCTGTCCTCACATCTCTCCTCTGCTGCCTCGGGTCGGACTTCTTCAATCCGCACCGGGTCTTGCGCTTGTTGAGGCTGATGAGGTTGCGGTGCTGGAGCTCTTGTCCTTCTCAACTTCAGAAATTCGGAGCAAGTAGATGTTGCGTGGCCTTCCTCCTGGTGGAACTCACAGTAGGGTAACTCTACTCTGACTCTTCTCCTTCCCGTGCGGTTCCTCCTCTCACTTCGACCAATTTCCATCTCTTGCTGTGGTGGGGGTAGGAGTTGCCTAGGGGCTTGCCTTTGGAAGTTGAACCTCCCTCGGCCTTCATGAAAATCCCCCCCACCTTGGTTGTGACCTCTTCCTGGACCCTGAATGAGTCCTCCCTGCTGCCTCCAACCTGGTTCTGGACCCTCCTGTCCCTGGAACCCCTGAGCTCTCTGCTCCTCTCTCCTTCTTCCTTCCCGATGTCTTGCGCCTCCTTGCTCCTTCGACTCCGCCTCTGTTAGCCTTGCCAACTTTTTGACAAATGACGGGTTGGCCGCCTCCATGGATATCTCCTCTGCCGCCCTTTCCATCAGCTCTTCGAAGGAAAGGGGGGCCTTCCGGGTCAAGCTCATCTTGAAGAAGCCCTCCTTCAGCCCAACGGTGAAGGCCATCTGGAGAGCATACCCGGGCATCTCTTGGACCTCCAAGATCTCTTCTTGGAACCTGTCAACGTAGCGGGCCAGCGACTCCTCGACCCCTTGCCTTATCAGGAAGATGGACTCAGGACTCCTCTTCCTCCTCTTGGAGGTGGAGAAGCGAAGCTGGAAGCTCCGGCTCAAGTCCTCGAACCCGTAGATCGACCTTGGAGGGAGTTGATGGAACCAGTCCCTTGCCTTCTCCTTCAACGTGATCGCAAAGAGGCGACACTTTAAGGCATCTGTCATCGGCCTGATGGAGACCGCATCCTCGAACCATTGCAGGTGCTGGACGGGATCATCCTTCCCGGAATAGTAAGCCATGTCTGACTCTCTGAACCCCTCGGGAACGGGAGCTGAGATGATCAGCTCGCTGAAGGGTGACCCCCTAAGGGGTGGTCTCGCCACTTCTATTCGCGCGGCCTGCTCGCCTGGGAGGTTGGTACTCGCCGGGCTGGAGAACAGCTCCCGGCCGGTGAGGTCTCGCTCGACCCCATCTCCCATCCTCTCCTTCCCTGGCCTTCTTCCTGATGCACTTCCTTCTCCCCCCGCTGGGGTCATCTCGCCTAGACCCCTGGGAGTCGGCTCGTCGAGAGGGGGAACTAACTCCTGGGGGGTCGGGGTGGAGCTTCCACCCTGAGGAGCAATGCTGCGCAGCATCTCCATGATGCCTTGGATGGAGGCCATGAACTCTTGCCTCCCCACAAAGGGTCCTGAGCTGGGGAGCTCGCCGAGATCATCACTACCTCCTTGACCTTCTGTCATGACACTCTCCCGAGATCTTCTGTGCTGGTCACTGTCCACGCTCACCGCACCAAAATGTTGAAACCAAAAATTTGGTCTCTGTGGAGTTCGGGGTCCCTAGAAAGGGGTGACCTCACACCTACTGCACCCGGAGGAACGTCACGGACCAAAGATCAAGAAGCTAGAAACAGACCCTCGGCTCTAGCGTGGAGGTCCCACCTCACACCCGGAAGGCTGCCTGAGCACTTCCCCTCCCTAGCCAATGCTCGAGCTAGGGTGCCTTGGAGGAGCTCTCTCTACTCTACCAAGAAGAAGCTAAGGGAGGAGGAAGCAAGGAAAAGTCCCTCCCCAAAGGCATCCAAGGGGGTCTATTTATAGTTTTCTGGGAATGGTCTGCAAATAACCAACCTCCATTGCTCTGAAATTACTGAAATGCCCCCAAATTGGTCCGCCAACAGCCAAATCCCGCTTTTCTAAATAGCTAAATGCAATCCACCAGGGGAAGCCCCTCGAGCTGGGCAAGTAGGCGGCCAGGGTGAGCTCGTCGGCCTGGGGCTGGGTGAGCTCGGCGTACTGGGGCTGGGTGAGCTCGGCGGCCTGGTGCTGGATGAGCTCGGCGGCCTGGGGCTGGGTGAGCTCGGCGGCCTAGGGTGAGCTCGGCGGCCTGGGGTGAGCCCGGCGGCATGGGGTGAGCTCGGCGGCCTGGGGTGAGCTCGGCGGCCTGGGGTGAGCTCGGCGGCCTGGGGTGAGCTCGGCGGCCTGGGGCTGGGTGAGCTCGGCGGCCTGGGGTGACCACGGCGGCCTGGGGGGAGCTCGGCGGCCTGGGGGAGCTCGGCGGCCTGGGGTGAGCTCGGCGGCCTGGGGGGAGCTCGGCGGCCTGGGGGGAGCTCGACGGCCTGAGGTGAGCTCGGCGGCCTGGGGGAGCTCGGCGGCCTGGGGTGAGCTCGGCGGCCGGGGGGGAACTCGGCGGCCGGGGGTGAGCTCGGCGGCCGGGGGTGAGCTCGGCGGCCCGGGGTGAGCTCGGCGGCCCGGGGTGAGCTCGGCGGCCCGGGGTGAGCTTGGCGGCCCGGGGTGAGCTCGGCGGCCTGGGGATGGGTGAGCTCGGCGGCCTGGGGATGGGTGAGCTCGGCGGTCGGGGGTGAGCTCGGCGGTCCGGGGGGAGCTCGGCGGCCCGGGGTGAGCTCGGCGGCCCGGGGTGAGCTCGGCGGCCCGGGGTGAGCTCGGCGGCCCGGGGTGAGCTCGGCGGCCTGGGGCCGGCTGAGCTCGGCGGCCTGGGGCCGGCTCGGCGGCCTGGGGTGAGCTCGGCGGCCTGAGGGGAGCTCGGCGGCCTGGGGGTGCTCGGCGGCTCGGGGTGAGCTCGGCGGTTTGGGGGGAGCTCGGCGGCCTGGGGGGAGCTCGGCGACCTGGGGGGAGCTCGGCGGCCTGGGGGGAGCTCGGCGGCCTGGGTGAGCTCGGCGGCCTGGGGTGAGCTCGGCGGCCTGGGGTGAGCTCGGCGGCCTGGGGTGAGCTCGGCGGCCTGGGGTGAGCTCGGCGGCCTGGGGAGCTCGGCGGCCTGGGGGGAGCTCGGCGTCCTCGGGGAGCTCGGGGGCCTGGGGTGAGCTCGGCGGCCTTGGGTGAGCTCGGCGGCCTGGGGGAAGCTCGACGGCCTTGGGGCTGGGGCGGCTTGGACTTCTTGACCGACTTCTCAAGAGTGGCTTGGGGGGGGGGGAGAAATATTCTCCCCCTACTAGTATGTTCTACATGTTCACCCAAAATTGGCCCCTAGGAGTGCAAAATTCCCAAAAAGCTTAAAAACGCGCATGCCTTGTTTGGGGTCCACTCTTCGCGAATACGGGGTTGTACAGTTTTGAAGAAGGGTGAGCATTTCTCTCCGGCACGAGAGAGAAACCGACTCAGCCCGGCCAGCTTACTCGTCAAGCGTTGAACTTCCTTGGCGTTGCGACGAGATTCCAATTCCATGATGGCTTTCACCTTATCCGGGTTAGGCTTGACCCCCGTCGGGGTTAGAAGGTGTCTGAGTAACTTGCCCCGGCTTGCCCCGAAGACACACTTCTGGGGGTTTAGCCTCATCTTGAACCTTTGCAGGGTCGCGAACGTCTCCTACAAGTCAAGTAGGTGTGAACCTACATCCCTGCACTTTACCATGAGGTCGTCGACATAGACCTCCAGGTTCCTACCCCTCTGGTTTTTAAACACCCGTCCATCGTTCGCTGGTACGTAGCCCCCGCGTTCTTTAGCCCGAAGGGCATCATTTTATAGCTGAAGCATCACTCCCTTGTGATGAAGGAGACATACTTGACATCGGGGGGATTCATGCGAATCTGGTGATAACCTGAAAAAACATCCAAAAAACTCATAATAGAAAACTGACGGCTGAATCAACCAGCGCGTCGATTTGAGGCAGGGGGTAGCAATCCTTAGGGCATGATTTATTCAATAAAGAGAAATCTACACACATGCCCTACCTCGCATCACCCTTCTTTACCATTACCACATTTGAGATCCAGCCTGGGTACTGGATCTATGAGATGAAGTCTGCATCGAGAAGCTTCTTGACCTCCTCGCGGATGAGCTCCTCCAGCTTGGTGGCAATGATCCTCATCTTTTGGCGAATGAGACCCATCTTGGGATCCAGATTCAGACGGTGGCAAGCCACATCCGCGTCGATGCTCGGCATGCCCGCCGCGCTCCAAGCAAAGATATCAACATTTTTTTGGATGCACTCCCACATCCTTGCCTGATATTCTGGGCGCAAGCCTCCGCTGATCCTTACCTTCTCTACCTTCCCTGCCTTGCTGATGACCTCCATCTGCATGACTTCCTCCGCTGGCTCCAGCCGGGATTGCTCCCTGCCAGCTCTTTCCTCCTCTTCTCCCAACTCCTCCTCACCTTCTACCCTCTCAACCTCCATCGCCTCCAACAGGCCTTCCCCAGACAACTCCACTTCTTCACCCCTCCGGGTCTCTACCCCAGCTTCTCCCTCTATCGCTTGCTCCTCTGCAGTATTCTCTCCGGCCTCACCTAGGCTCAACACTCCTCTCTCCACAACCTCCTCTTCAGTCTTCTCTCCATCCTCACCTAGGCTCGCCTCTCCTTCCCCCACAACTTCCTCCTCCATCGCCATCTCCCTCTCTAGCTCCTCCGCCTTCGCCATCCAAGAAATTGTATTGACGGCAGTCACGTAGCACTGGCTCGCCACCTTCGGATCCCCCCTGATCCTGACCTGCACTCCTCCACTGCTGAACTTTAGGCACTGATGAAATGAGGAGGGGACGCAACAAAAAGTGCTAATAAGGGGACGCCCAAAGATTGCGTTATAGCTTCTCAGAGCATCAACAATAATGAACCGACTGTTCCTCGATACCCCCCCTCCCCCCTCCCGCAACGTCACGCGCAACCCTACCCCTCCTTCTGCGTCCTTCTGCTTCCCCGAGAACCCAAACAACAGTCCATCCGAGGCTAGAACCCTCCGAACTTCCACCTTCATCTCATCGAAGGCTTTCTTGAAGATTACATTCACAGAGCTCCCGTTGTCAACCAGAATCCTGGAGACCGTGAATTTCTCTACCGCCGTCTGGATCACCAATGCGTCACAGAACGGGTCTTCGTAGTCAGGCATGTCTTTCACCGAGAAACTGATTTTTTCCTCCTGTGGGGGGTCTGGGAGATCGAGGCGACGCTCCTTCAATACATGATTTGGAAGCTCCCCTTACGGGTGGCTTCGATCCCCACACCCCCATGGATCACCCCGATCCCTCCTCGGGCTCCCATGTCCACCCGGTCTTCACATCTATCCTCCCCTCCTCCTTGCAGAACTTCCTCAATCCTTACGGGGGGCTGCTGCTGGACCTGCCCCCTGGCCGCTCTCATCTCCAAAAACTCCGGGCAGGTGGCCGTTGCATGACCCACCTCCTGGTGAAAGTCATAGAAGGGCAATGCCACCCTGCCCTCTCTCCTCCTTGCTCCTCCCCGAGCTCCTCTCCTTCCTCCTCTTCCCCTCACTATCTCCATGGCTTCCTGCTGCGGCGGGAGGGGGGCCCTCTGTCCCTGCCTCCAGGCCGGCTTGTTTAACCTCCTTTGCTCCCGGTGGTTGTCCCTTTCTTGGAATCCACCACCCTGTCCCTGAGTGTGACCTTCCTGGGGCCTCCAGCCCAACCTGTTCGACTCTCGGGGCCCCCAACCTTGCTGATGCCCCTTCCCTCGGAGTTCCTCTCTCCTCCTCTCCCCGCTCTGCTCTCTCTGGCTCCCCGCTCCTGATTCCGTCCTATCATCCTCCGTCAACTTGGCCAACTTCTTGGCAAACACCGGATTGGCCGCCTCGATCTCGATTTCCTTCGCCGCCTTCTCCATCAGCTCCTCGAAGGAGGGGGGGGGACTCTCTTCAGCTCCATGCTAAAGAAGCTGGACCTCAGCCCAAGGGTGAAGACAAGCATCACCGTGTATCCCGACATCTCCTGAACTTGCAGAATCTCCTCCTGCAACCGATCGACATAGCGTACCAGCGTCTCCTCCAGCCTCTGCTTGATGGCGAACAAGCACTATACTCCCTTCTTTCTCTTTTTGGACGTTGAGAACCTCAGCAAGAACCCGCGTCGCAGATCCTCGAAGCAGTAGATCGAACTCGCATGCAACTGGTGGAACTAGTCCCAGACCTTCTCCTTCAGAGTGATGGCGAAGAGCCTACACCTGAAGACATCCGACATTTGCCTTATGGAGACGACATCTTCAAACCACGACACATGCTGCGTGGGGTCGTCCCTCCCCGTATAGTAGGTCATGTCTGGCTCCCGGAACCCCTCCGGAACCGGAGCTGAGGTGATGAGCTCACTAAAGGGGCTCCCGCCCCTACCTGCCGAGAGGGTTCGTCGCGCGACCTCGACTCGCTTGCCCTGTCCGCACTGGTCTGTCCCGGGAACAGCTCCCGCATGGGGACATCCCTTTCCGCAGCCTATGTCGGAACCTCCTTTCCCGGGCGTTGCCCGGGAGCGTTCTCGCCCAACGACGGAGCAGCCGCCACCGGGACCTGAGGAGTCTCCCACTCGCCTCTTGCCGGGAAGGCCAAGTGGATGGTATGCAAGACTTCTCGCCTGAAGTCCTCCAACATCCCCAACGTCACCCCACTTCCCCGAGAGGGAGAACCTCCCGAGCCAGCTCCTCCTTCACCTCTTGCCATAAGACTTGGCTTGAGATTTTCTTGTATCAGCTACGGTGCACGCTCACCGCACCAGAAATGTTGAAGCAAAAAACTGGCATCAACGAGAGTTCGGACCTTGGGGTGTAGCCAACACTTACTTCTCCCAAACCTTGCCCCATGACTAGCAACAAAGAACTAAAAACTGCCCCTAAGCCTTAGCTGAGAGGTCACTCCACTAACCATGAAGATCTCTGAGCGCTTCCCCTACAAAGTCAATTGCTGGGCTAGGAGAATCTCAGAAAGCTCTAGAAGGAAAAATGAGTATGAGAAAAAACTGCCTTCTGAGGTATCCTGTGGGTCTATTTATAGATTTTCAATATCTGGTCTGCAAAAAGCGTAATTCTGCTGCCCTAAAATTATTAAAATGCCCTACACTGGTCTGCCAATAGCCAAACTCCGCTGTTCTGAGGAGCTAAATGCAAATCCATGGGTATTTAGGTAATTTCAGGTCTGGGTTGAGCAGGAGCGTTGAGTGGAAAAAAACATCACTCAACGCCAAAGGCTTCCGGGAGTGTTGAGTGGAGAAACATCACTCAACAACAAAGGCCGGCGGGGGCGTTGATTGGAGAAACATCACTTAACGCCAAAGACTTCCGGGAGCGTTGAGTGGAGAAGCATCACTCTACGCCAAAGGCTTCCGGGAGCGTTGAGTGGAGAAGCATCACTCAACGCCAAGGGCTGACAGAGACGTTGAGTAGAGAAGCATCACTCAACGCCAAGGGCTGGCGGGGGCGTTGAGTGGAGAAGCATCACTCAACGACAAAGGCTGGTGGGGGGCGTTGAGTGGAGAAGCATCACTCTACGCCAAAGACTTCCGGGAGCGTTGAGTGGAGAAGAATCACTCAATGCCAAGGATTGGTGGGAGCGTCGAGTGGAGAAGCATCACTTAACGCCAATGGCTGATGGGAGCGTCGAGTGGAGAAGCATCACTCAACGCCAAGGGTTTTCGCCGGCCCGAGGCGCGAGCCCTTTCGCCTGCCCAGGTTCAGCTTTGGCCTAAACCTAAACTTGCTCGACGAAAAAACTTAAGTCGAAGGCTCAATTCGACAAATAACGTTCGACGAATGACGTTCGACGAATAACGTTCGACGAATGACGTTCGGCGAATTAATGTTCGACGAATGGCGTTCGACGAATAAATGATCGCAACTCGACAAGCTGAACCTTTTCCGTTCGCCTAATTAGTGTTCGACGAATAGCGTCCAACGAAATGACGATACTCGACCCCTGGGCGAGAACCTTCCCGCCCTCTTACGGCGAGAGCCTTCCTGCCTACTTTCTTATCTGGTCCAATTTGGAGTCCAAAATTAGCCCAATCCTGGTCTTTGGGTGGTCTTGGTCCCACCCAGTGAATATGGGGTTGTACATGCACAAAGTTGTGCGTGACACTAATAAAATGCGAAAAATAAAAGTAAATTGTGATGCGACTCGGGTTGCATCAGAAAGACATCCTTAGTGCTATACACCCTCTTATTGATGAGTTCTTTGAGATTGTGCCGGAGGAGTTACCTGATCAGCTCCCTCTGACGAGGGATATCCAACATTGTATTGATCTAACTCTATGGGGTAGTTTACCTCATCTTCCCCATTATCGTATTAGTCCGAAAGAGCATGAGGAACTTCACTAGCAGGTGATTGATCTGATATCAAAAGGTCATATTAGGGAGTGTATGAACCTTTGTGTCGTTCCCACATTATTAGTCCCCAAGAAAGACGGAACATGACGCATGTGTGTCGATAATCAAGTGATTAATAAAATTACATCAAATATCGCTTTCCAATTATTTGATTGGATGACATGCTAGATATGCTTAATGGATCTAGTGTGTTTTCGAAAGTATATCTAAAGAGTGGGTACTACCAGATTCGAATTTGACCCGGAGATGAATGGAAGACTGAGTTTAGGACGAGAGATGGTTTATACGAGTGGCTGGTGATACCTTCTGATCTATCCAATGCACTCATCACATTTAAGAGAGGGATGAGCCAAGTGTAGGACCACTCATTGAAGTTTGCGTAGTGGTTTATTTTGATGATATTCTGATTTATAGTACTGATTTTGATCAATACCTGATTCATTTTAGGCAAGTGTTAGAGATCCCACACACTAATAAATTGTATGTTAATTTGAAGTACACTTTTTTGACTGTAGTCTGATCTTCTTAGGGTATATTATGTCATCTGAAGCTTTATTATTTCATCTAAAGACATTCCTAGGTCGATCACTCCTGATAGAGATACACGTTCTATGTGATATTTTTGGAAAATTCTTTGGGGTCAAATAGGAACCAAACTCAAGTGTAGTAACTCTTATCACCCTCAGACCGATGGACAAACTGAGACAGTTAATAAGAGTTTGAGGAATCTTCTTAGGCGTTTAGCTGGAGAAAATCCAAAACAATGAGATCTTGTACTTCCGCAAGTTGAATTTATATTTAATAATTCTAAAATCCGCCCAATTGGTAAAGTTCCTTTTGGGATTGTCTATGGATTTGCCAACCCCCACTTGCTTGACTTCCACTCTCTGCCATCTCATGAATTCATTTTTTGATGCGCAAACTCATATTAATTATTTTAAAAAATTGCATAAAAGTAACAACAACAACACTCGAGCCTTTATCCCAGTGTAGTGTGGTCGACTATGATCCTTTGTCGTCATTGTGCCCTATCTTTTGTCATAATTTCACTAATGCCTAAGTACATCATGTCTTTCCTTATAGTTTCATTCCGAGTCTTTATTGGTCTACCCCTCCCTCGTCTAACATTCCTAGTGACTAGACTCTCGCAAAGCCTAACAGGTGCCTTTAATGGTCTCCTTTGTACATGTCCAAGCCATCTTAATTGAGCTTCTCGCATCTTCTTTGCAATTGGTGCGAATCCCGTCTTATCCCTGATATATTCATTCCTAATTTTATCGAGTCTCGTGTGTCCACACATCCACCTAAGCATTCTCATCTCCACAACTCTCATTTTTTGTTCATGTACATAATTCACTGCCCAACACTCAAAACCATAGAGCATCGCTGGTTTAATTGCAGTACAATAAAACTTGCCTTTATGTTTTAATGGTACCTTACAACCACACAAGTTTCCTGACGCGCCTCTTCACTTCAACCAACCCGCTTGGATTCTATGTGTCACATCTCTAGCAATACCTCCGTCGTTTTAAACTATCGATGTAAGATATTTAAAACACTCACTACGAGAATATCTTGATCACCCAACTTAATAACGAAGTCATCCGCCCTTCTTGCACTGTTAAATTTAAGCTCCATATACTCTGTATTTGCCCTGCTCAAACTAAAAACTTTCTTTTCTAAAGTGTCTCGCCCCGATTCAAGTTTTGCGTTTACACCCTCGCACGTCTCATCGACCAAAGCGATATCATCCGCAAACAATGAACACCAAGGTATTGCTTGTTGGATGTCTGGTGAGCTCATCTAAGATATGGGTAAAGAGATAGGAGCTTAAAGCTGAACCGTGATGTAAGCCAACAGTGATAGGAAATTCCTTTGTTAATCCTCCAAATGTCCTCACCCTTGCCACTAAATTTGTATACATATCTTTGATTATGTCAATGTATGATACATTTACACATTTCTTTTTTAAGACTCTCCATAAGATCTCTCTTGGAACTTTATCATAAGCCTTCTCATGATTGATAAACAACATATACAAGTCTTGTTTTCTTTCTCAGTAATTGTTAATGAGTCTCCTCAAGAGATGAGCTTCCATGGTCGACCGCCCCGACATGAATTCAAATTGATTCTCTAAGATGTTAGTCTCCCGTCTTACTCTTCTTTCTATTACTCGTTCTTATAGTTTCATGATATGACTCATCAATTTAATTCCTCTGTAATTAACTCAATTTTGTATATCTACTTTGTTCTTATACAAATGTACCAAAAATACTTTCTCTCCATTGGTATGACATCTTTTTTGACTTCAGTATCTTATTGAAAAACATGTAAGACATAAAATTCTTTCATTCCCGAAACATTTTCATATTTTGATTGGTATATCGTCTGCCACAACCATCTTTCTATTTTCCATTTCTTTTAGACCATTTACCCCAGATACTTGAATTTTACGATAAAATGTTCTGTTCCTATACTTCTCTGATTTACTTAAATCTTTTAAGTTCAATTCATTGTGTTTTGTTTCATTATAGAGTTTATAAACGTATCTTTTCCATCATTTTTTAATATCCACTTCATCCGTCAAAATTGTATCTGTTTCATCATTTATGCATGTTACTTGACTTAAATCTTTTGTCTTTCTTTTTCTAGCTTGAATAATTTTATATATGGCATGCTCTTCATTTTTGGTATTTATTCGCTTATAAAATTCTTTATGGTCGATCGTCATTGTTTAGCTTCTTTTTTGGCGACATTATAACAGACTAACTTTTCATCATTCCTACAAGCGTAGATTGATATATAGCTTGCCCTCTTTGCCTTCTCTGCCCTCAATTTGTCTTGCACTTAAAAATATTACTAATAAATTGGGAGCATTTCTGAAAATTACAAATTCATGGTCCATCGTCATTTTTTGGAGTTATACTTTTAAGAAGAAGATTAAGTGTTTACTTATTTTAGGAAGCAAGGAGTTACTCCTGGGACAAATCATAAACTACATCAAAGTAGTTTTGGTCCATTTAAAATTCGGAAGTGCATCAGTGAGAACACCTACCTCCTCGATTTACCGGTTGAATTCAGTACTTAATCGATATTTAACGTGGCTGATCTGACGTTATTCTATAGAGAGCCGCCTAGTTTCAGGCCCAGTCCACTTGTTGCAACCCTAGACATACCGCCTGGCTTAATACTAGTGCCGACGCCCATCACCGAGGAGATAGAGCAGGTTCTTGATGTACGAGAATTTCGTACTTTCTATGGGACGTATCAACATTGGTCTCTTGGCAGGGACAAGTCATTACTAATAATTCTTGGATTAGCCCCACCGAGTTGCAACAATGATGTCTCGATCTCTCTGTTGCCAATTTTTTTGAGTTCTTTCCAGGGTTGATCTCTGTCAACCTTGGGGAATTCATGCAACCGTTTTCATATCTGAAGACACATAATATCATCACATGACAGTTATTTCTTATTTGTTGTTTTATTTTCTGTCATTTTTTTTTCGGCGCACCGATGTTATTCAGAATTCTGTCTCATCTGTTTGACTCCTCGGTGAGACCATGAATGAATAGTCTGTCAATTTGAGTAGCTAGGAAGAAATATGCAAGCTTTAACTAATTAAGGACACATGCGACCAAAACGACAATATTTCTATTTGATCTTATCAGGAGTAAATTAAGAAATAATATTTTGGAATGAAATTTTAAAATACATAAAATCATTTGTTATTTGGAAACAAATATACAAAATGAAAATTGTTGGAAATCTTATAATATAAATGAGACTCATTTAAATCATAGAAGGAAATCAGGCAGTAACAAAGGAGACGTATTTGCGTCTCCCTCTGTCGACCAAAATAATCCACTGTATACTCCCCCAAGTGACAGGATCATCTTCTCCAGCCGTGAGAAGAACAACCAGGGCCTGGACGACTTCGTCCCTAAGTCCTTTCCGCAACCAAGTGATAGAGTCTCCACTAGCTGAAGGATGTCGCTTCAGAACCGCCGATTTTGCCGATGTCCAACAACCTTCCGACACTGTTCGAGTTGACGAGGTCATACTCCCTCCTTCAGGTCGCCGTTGACCTCGTCAGCCTATTCCAATGACCTTCATTCCTTCAGTTCATCCCCTTCCAAAGCTTTAGAAATGCTTCTTCCTGTTTCACCGTTGACCTCAGTTATTGTCGTTGCTCGACAATAATTGATCACAATTCGACAGCAGGAGTCGTTAGCATCTTTTGTGTCACTGTGTTTGAAGTGGCCTCCTACTCGTCGTAAATTTGCATATGCTACGCTCTTTTTCTTGCTCCCGATTATTAGCATTAGTGGTATGCGATTCAACTAATTAACAATAATCTTGCCTCGAACGTTCAATTTATTTCTTATTGTCGTTATTTGTAAATTATTATGATTAAACTTGGCAGAAGTTACAAATACTGTTTTTTGAATCGAACCTTAAATCACGTGGGAAGTTTTCTTTCAAATATTGATTAACTAACTTTCAAAGTTCAAACGTCGAGTATTTTTGTGCGCAAAATTTGACTTGGCCCACTCGGCCTACATCAAGGGAGAACCCACCCACTCCACTGGACGTTCTCTTTGAGGAAAAACGGGACGCCCTCCCCCCTCAAGATTGGCATGCTAGGAATCAACCTTCACGAGAGGCCGCCCCACACCTGAGGCGATCCCTCGATCATATTAATGATCGTCAACCTGGACCTGTCCCGGTTAGACATCTCCAACCTCGGGAGGACTATCCCCCTCAACACCCAACCCTCATGATCAATTCCAGGGCCATTTTGATTTTTGGCAGGATGATTACTTTGACGAATATCCTGAGCCACGTAGAGCACCACACGCGAAGGACGACATCAATCGTCATATACACATTGACTCTTCCACCTTCAATGGTCACCTTGACCCGAATGCCTTTAGTGATTGACTTCAGGAGATGGACGACTATTTCGAGTGGTATGATATGACCGACGAGCATCGCGTGAAATTCACGAGGATGAATGTGGTTAACCCAACCTAGAGAGGTCACTTCGTCGAGATGGATACCGTCTTACCACTGGGAGGACATGAAGCGACATGTTACGCCCCCGAACATGGCACGGTTCTCAGGGCGTCATTACGATCGTCAGCGGAAGGAGAGTATAGGAGGCAACGGGGCTGAACCCACCGGTTCAACCACCACTCATTAATGCGCGCGGCTTCGGGGATGAACCACCCGGTTCATCCCCTTTTGTGGGGTGGGGGGGGGGGGGTGGGGCCACCGGCCCCACTTGCGCCCGAGTCTATTTATACTCGGGGCTCTTTCTTGGAAGGTGGCAAGGATGATTTCAGGTATTTATCTTCTTCCTCCCCCTAAACCCTAATTCCTCTCTATCTCTCTCTAGTTCTCTAGTTCTCTCTTCTTCTTTAGTTCTCTATCATTTGGTATCAGAGCAGCGTTCCTGCAACCATGGTTACCATTCACTCGCAAGAGGAAACCATCCGGTTGGAAACCCTAGAAGAAAACTACGCCAGCTTGACGAATACGGTGTCTGCCATCGAGGAAAAGATGAGGGCCACGTTGGAGGAACGGATAGACGCCCACATGTAAGAAATTAAAGCATTATTATCCCAAAATCTGAAAGGGAATCTACCGACAGCAAATGAGAAGTCCGGCGGCTCACAGGTGCCGGCCCTAGACACGACTGGGCCTCATCAATTCGCGCCGCAAACGAGCGAGGCTTCCGGATCGGCGGGACTGGGCCGTGCCGGGGCGGGTTCGTCCGGAGCAGTAGGAGTGATGGGAGGCTGGGGCGTCCGTTGGGCGTCGTTGGGCACAGGATCGATCCAGGGCGGGGTCGGCGATGTCGGCTACTGGCGCGCGCCATGGAGGCGGGTCAGTGAGGACATGAGAGGGGCCAGGAGGGCTCCTGGACCTATGGTACAACCGGTGGTGGGTGCAGGTGGCCTTCTTTCCCGCGTGCCTTTGGGACACCAGAGGGCCATTGAACCGACGCTCGTTGGGCGGCCAGCCCTAACCGATGGGTGGACTGCATCGACAAGGATATCCAGGCACACATCTTGATCCTACAGAGCAAAGAGGGCCAACGTGGTACAGACAGGAGCCGGGATGGCACGGCCAGGCCAACTCGCGAGCTTACTGCCTCCGAAATTGACGCGCATGATTTTCCCAAGTTCAACGAAGGAGACGCTTTGAAATGGGTGCCGGAGGATGAACTTTTTTTCAGTTATCAGGAGGTCCCGGAGGCCCAATGGGTGCAACTAGTGTCCTTCCATCTGGAGGGTGATGCTTTTTAGTGGACACAATGATTTCTGAGGGGCAAGGAATATGTGCCCTGAGCTGATTTTGTGGAGGGCTTCACCGCCAGATTCAGGCCATTGGAGTACGAGGATTTTGAGGCCCTCCTTCAGAAGTTGCGGCAGAAGGAGACAATGATGGAGTATCGCACAGAGTTCGAAAAATTGGCAAATCGGGTGCACTGGGAAGAAAAGACGTTGCTCAGCTGTTTCATATCGGGACTCAAGGAACATCTACGTGACGAGGTTCAGTCTTATATGCCTCGCAGTATAAACCATGCCATCAGCCTGACTCGCATCCAGGAGGAACGCTTCACAGGCAACAGGCAACGGACTCGCACCACGGGGAGAACCACTACCACCCCGGTGGTCACCAGAAGGGAACCGGCGGCGGCTGGTAAACCGACTGACACGACTCTCGTGGACCGAGCTTCAGGCGAGGAAGGAGAAGTGTCTGTGTTTCAACTGTGACAAAAAGTATACGCCGGAGCACAAATGTCAAACGCTCCAGGTTTATATGTTACATGTGGATGTGGAGGACGAGATTACTCTAGAACCAGAGCCAGAGGAGGACTTGGATTTGACCGAGTTTGGCGTGTCCTTGTAGGCTATGGAGGGATGCAACGCCCACCTCACGATGCGGGTGACGATTTTGGTGGATAGTGGGAGCACCCACATCTTCATCTATCCCGATGTGGCTCAACAAGTGCGACATGTGATCGATCGCGGGGCCGCTTTTCAGGTCATGATGGCGGATGAAAGCAAACTTCAATGCGAGAGAGTTATGAAAGGGGTGGAGCTACGAATACAGGGGTACACGGGTCACACTGATGTCTACCTCCTTCCTATCAAGGGCTCAGACATGGTGCTTGAGGTACATTGGTTGCATCAATTGAGGCGTGTGACCTTTGATTTGGATCAGATAACGATGAAGTTCCTTCAACACGGGAAGCAATATTGTCTGGGGGGGGGGGCCCTCAAATCCTCTCTGATGAAGGAGATCTCCCTTCGAAGCCTGGAGCGACTAGGGGAGCAGGGAAGCACCATGGCAGAGATCATGGAAATTACATCGGCTAGTCCAGTTCCTTCAGTGGTACCGGTATAGATCCAGGCGATACTGGCTTAGTATGCTGACATATTCCAGGAACCTCGTACACTTCCACCATCGAAATTCAGAGACCATCAGGTTCAACTCAAGACAAGGGCCGAACCTACCAACATCCGACCATACCGTTATCTGCACATCCAAAACGCCGAGATTGAACGCAACGTCAAGGAAATTCTTGCCGCCGGGATTATCCGTCCCTGTACGCGTTCCTTCTCTTCTCCCATCATCCTAGTAAAGAAGAATGATGAGTGGTGGCGATTTTGTGTGGATTACCGCGGCTTGAACAACTCGACTATCAAGGATAAGTTTCCCATTCCATTGATCGAAGAGTTGTTAGACGAATTGCACGATGTTTCTCTATTTACCAAGCTCGACCTCCGGTCGGGCTACCATCAGATTCAGATGCGAGAGGAGGACATTCATAAGACAACCTTCCATACTCATGACGACACTATGAATTCCTCATGATGCCTTTTGGGCTCACCAACGCCCCTTCCACGTTCCAGATAGTTATGAACGAGATCTTTCGCCCTCTTCTCCGCCGTTCAGTATTGATATTTTTTGATGACATCCTCATATACAACACGAGTTGGGAGGAGCACCTGACCCACGTAGAACACGTTTTCACCATTCTCCGCTAGCACCAGCTCTACGCCAAGCAGTCCAAGTGCTCGTTCGGACAGACAAAGGTCGAGTACCTGGGACATTTGGTCTCCGCTCACGACATCAAGGCCGACCCAAAGAAGATCGAGAGCACGCTGTCATGGCCACGTCCTCATACAGTTTGGGCCTTATAGTGCTTCCTGGGACTCACGGGGTATTACAAGCGTTTCGTGAAAATTTATGGCAAGATTGCACGACCGTTAACCCAGTTATTACAGAAGGACGTCTTCCATTTGGAAGGAGGAGGCGGAGGCGGCATTCCAGGCTCTCAAGGGGGCCATGACCTCCACACCGGTCCTCACCCTTCCCGACTTCGACAAGGAGTTTGTGCTTGAAACTGATGCGTCAAACGTCGAAATTGGCGCGGTATTAATGCAGGTGGGCCGGCCATTAGGCTTCTACAGCAAGGCGTTGACCCCCCCCCCCCCACTTTAGGGCTGTCCACGTACGAGAAGGAGATGCTGACAATCATCCATGCGGTGGCCATGTGGCAACCTTATTTGCTGGGCCGACACTTCAAAATCCGTACTGACCACCATAGCTTGAAGCACTTTTTGGAGCAACGAGTTTCCTCGCCGCTCCAACAGAAATGGGTGACTAAGCTGTTGGGGTACGATTATGAGATTCTCTATAGATAGGGCAAAGAAAACGTGGTTGCTGATGCCTTATCCCGCCTACCAGAGAGCACCCTCACCCAAATCTCCGCACCCCTGCTCGATTCTTTAGATGATATACATGAGGTCATGCGGGACCACGCACTACGGGACCTCGTGGAAGCTCTTCAATAGGGGCAAGTCACCGCCCCGGGCTATCACCTGCAGAATCGAAGACTTTATTATCACGACCGAGTGGTCATTCCCCCCAACTCCGCCCGGAAGACCGTCATGCTGCACAAGTTTCACTCATCCCCTACTGGGGGTCATGCAGGAGTACTCCACACTCTTCAACGCGCGCGGACAATTGTATTTTGGAAAGGACTACGTCGCGATGTACATCAGTTTGTTCAACAGTGCGAGATGTGCCAGCGACAGAAGTACGAGACGACCACCCCTGCAGGACTACTTACACCCTTGGAGATCCCGTACCATATTTGGGATACAGTGTCTATGGATTTTATAGACGGGTTGCCCAAGTCTATTATCCTGGTCGTGGTTGATAAGCTTTCCAACTATGGACATTTTTTGGCCTTGAGACACCCTTACACGGGCGAGTCAGTTGCCCATCTCTTTGTTCGGGAAATAGTCTGTCTCCACGACGTTTCACGTGCCATCATTTCCGACCGTGATCCAACGTTCGTGAGTAACTTATGGCGAGATCTTTTTCAACAACAGGGGACTTGCTTACGCTTCAGCACTACTAATCACCCCCGACCAGATGACCAGACAGGGGTTCTCAACCGGGGAGTTGAAACATACCTCCGTTGTTTTGTAATGGACGAGCCTCGGACATGGACTCGCTGGCTGCACTGGGCCGAATATTGTTATAATACCTCATACCACTCAGCCAGCAAGTTGACCACGTTCGAGGTCGTTTACGACCGCCCCCTCCGTCATTGGGCAGCTATGAACCGGGCAGCACGACCTTGTCGGCCGTTGATTGGGCACTACGTGACCGGGACCGCACCTTAGCCACTTTACACGAGAACCTACGGGCGGCTCAGGATCGCATGAAGGTCCAAGCAGACAAACATCGCAAGGAAAATGAATTCGCTGTCGGTGATGTCGTCTATCTCAAGCTCCAGCCATATCGTCAGTTGTCTGTTGGCCGCAGGGCGAACCAGAAATTGGCTCTACGTCACTATGGGCCCTTTCGTATTACCCGCTGAGTGGGACCAATGGCGTACACCTTGGCGCTACCCGAGGGATCGCGCATCCATCCTACCTTCCATATGTCCTTGCTAAATAAGAAGATATGCAACACAATTCCAGCCAGCCCATTCCTACCAGAGGCGACAACAGCGGGCAAGCTGCGACCGTTGCCCGAAGAGATTCAGCTGATCAAATGGAAACAGAGCGGCACTGAGTACCGCCCCGAGGTCCTTGTCAAATGGAAACACTTGCCAGAAGCATATAACAGTTAGGTCGACCTGCTGGACTTCAAGGAGCTTTACCCGGACTTCCATTTTGGGGACAAGCTGGATCTTGATGGGGAGGGGAATGTTATGCACCCGAACATGACACGGTTCTCAGGGCGTCATTATGCTCGTCGACGGAGGAGAGTTCAGGAGGCAATAGGGTTGAATCTACCGGTTCAGCCCCCACTCATTAATGCACGCGGACTCGGGGCTGAACCATCCGGTTCATCCCCTTTGGGTGGGTGGGTGGGGGGGGGGGGTGATGAGTACGATTATGATAGGCTTTTTACTATCATAATTGTAATCATATCTACCATTTCCTGCCCCTTTTGGTGTTGATTTCATGATAATATCAAAGAAATTGTCGTATCATAGATAGAAGAGCGTATTTAGAAGTCCTTGTCAGTTCTTGTTTTAAACCATTTACTGAGTCTATTATTTTTCTATTGCAGGTAATGCCAACCAATGGACCTAAAAGTTTCGGAGCAAACAGAGGAGTTCACGGAGTCCACATGGCCGATGACAGGACAGAAATTTGGTGCACACGGCCAGGCACACGGCCGTGTGCCTACCCGTGTCCTAGGTACCTGGAACTGAAGAATTTGGGCGCAGACAGAGGAGCCTCACACGGGTATGGCACACGGGCGTGTGCATACCCGTGTCATCTTTGCACACGACTGCTGATCAACCCGTGTCTGAGGGACACGGCCGCACACACGGCCGTGTCGATACCCGTGTCATCTGACACGGCCCACTACCAGACACGCCTTTTCGTGGGGAACCGTCCAGGAACCACCTAGGAACCGTCCACACGGCCTGGCACACGGCCGTGTGAGACCCCGTGTCCGACCTGTTTGCAAGGGAACTATAAAATTCCTGTAGAAAAATTTATTTGGAACTTTTGGATCATTTCTGCATTGGAGAACTGCTGGAGGCCGAGGAGGAGCATCCAAGACAAGGAGGATTGAAGGGTATTTCTTATGTAATTTTTATTTAATCATTAACCCTTTGAATCCTTCCTTCATCTTGATGATCCATCTTCAATTTATGTTTTGATTTACATGAATTTTGCTTTGAACATTTTAGTAATCATGTATCACCTTGTTCATGTTATATTTGTAGCATTTTATTTGTGTTTATGCAATCAAACTAAGAGTTTAATCATCCCTTTGAATTACTTATTTATTTTACAAAATTTGCAATTGGCTAGATTGAGAAATTGGTTATTTGCAATGAATTTAGTATGTTCATATTGTGATGATAATTCACTTTGTATTTCAAACTCTATGATCGAGAGATATTTTGTTTGGAAAATTAGAACACGGATAAAAGAATTCATGTTAACTTAGAAATAATGTTCATGAATTTATGTAGTAATAAAGGTATTCTAATTAATGCGAACTTGAGTGTTGTGAATTGTTCGAGAGAAAATTTACTATCTTAGGTTTAGATTTGGAATTGCTCGAGAGAGAATTTTGATGAAAAATTTACCTTTACATTGCACAAATTTAACAGTATTTTCATATCATGATTGCTTAGAATTGAACTAGTAAATGAAATTGTTCATGTAATTATTTAAAAGCTTCATGTTCTATCGTTTGTATTTCTCCAATATTGAATTATCCAATTGGTCATAGTTAGGTTAATGTAGTTTAAATATCACTTTTGTTTAGAGGTATGAAAATAAAGGGAGGGTGAGTACGAATAGTTGAAACGACCCTGTGGAATACGACACGAGATGTAGATTTCTCATATATTACGATTGATAGGTGCGCTTGCCTGAATGCTAATTCAATCTAGTTAAGTCCATCTACATAATTGTATTAGAATGTAGAATGAAATCACATTGAATTATTACTTGTTAGCAAGAAAAATCATCAAGTTTTTGGCGCCGTTGCCGGGGATCGCTTTCAATATTTTGAAATCCTAATCTTTATTGATCTACCAATTTTTATTTATATAGTTGTAAATTAGAATTTGAATAATTATATTGTGTAATATTTTTTTTTTGTAGTCTGTTAGTCTATGACCAGGGGCAAAAATTCTGGGCTAGCACCATTTCATCCTGACCCAGAACGAATTCTCCATAACACTAACTTAAGGGACGTGGGAATTAATACCACAGATAATTCAAACGGACTATCAGAAGAGGAAACAGTAAACCAAGGAGAGAATCATCTTGAAAACTTAGATACTATGGCCAACCAAAATGAGCAAACCATGTCTGACTTTGCTAGGCCTAATCTCCAAGGAACCGGGTCAAGCATCGTTAGACCGCCGATAGCTACCAACAATTTTGAATTGAAGCCTAGTGTAATACAGATGGTTCAACAGTATGTTCAGTATGATGGCTTGCAAGATGAGGATCCTAACACTCACTTGGCCGGATTCTTAGAGATATGTGACACATTTAAGATCAATGGTGTTTCCAACGACGCCATTCGATTGAGATTGTTTCCATTTTCTTTAAGGCATAAGGCGAAGCAGTGGTTGAATTCCTTACCTAGAGGGTCGATCACTACTTGGGACATGATGGTTGAGAAATTTCTAATGAAGTATTTTCCACCTGCAAAGACTGCGAAGTTAAGGAATGACATCTCTACATACATTCAATTGGAGTCTGAATCGTTGTACGACACATGGGAACGATTCAAGGAGTTGTTAAGGAGATGCCCCCACCATGCTCTACCTTCATGGCTTCAGATTCAGACCTTCTATAATGGTCTAAATCCGGCCACCAAACAAATGATTGATGCGGCTAGTGGAGGAACTTTGAACAACAAGACACCTGAAGCGGCTCAGCAGTTGATAGAGGACATGGCAATGAACAATTACCAATGGACTACCGTAAGACAAAAGCCTAGCAAGCCCGCAGGAATTTATGAAGTAGATGCCGTCACCGCCTTAGCAATTCAAGTGGAGAAACTTCACCAAAAGATGGACAACCTTGCCTTAGCATCACCTTCCATGGCACCACAACAATGGGACCCTTCATGCACTGGAATGCCTGGATGTGAACCGCAAGTTCAAGAGCATGTTGACTATATGGGTAACAATATTAGACCACCTTTCAATCAAGCCAATAACCCATATAGCTCTACATATAATCCTGGATGGCGAAACCACCCCAATTTCTCTTGGGGAGGACAAGGAAATCAAGGGAAGCAGCCCATGTTTGGACAACAACCACAGTTGGAACCAAGGAAGCCTACATTGGAAGATGTGCTTACCAAATTTATGCAAACTACCGATGTAGCCTTCCGAAATCAAGAGGGTTCAATTCGGAACTTGGAAAATCAAATTGGTCAGCTTGCAAGGATGGTTTCTGAAAGGCAGCAAGGAACACTTCCAGGGAATACAGAGATAAATCCAAGGGAGCATGCAAAAGCCGTTCAATTGAGGAGCGGAAAGGAGTTACAAGACCCAAGGCCTGCAAAAGAAGCACCCAAAATGGAGTCTAGCGGCGAAGGACCAAGCGACATGAATGTACAACCGATGGAGTACCAACCAGCATTACCATATCCAGCAAAGCATAGCAAGGAGCGCATGGATGCGCAGTATGGTAAATTTTTATCTATGTTTAAGCAATTACATGTTAATTTACCTTTTTCTGAAATTATTCAAATGCCTAAATATGCAAAATTTCTTAAGGATTTGATTTCTAATAAAAAGAAAATAGAAGAATTATCATTAGTAACATTAAGTGAAGAATGTTCTGCTATTTTGCAAAATAAATTGCCACAAAAACTTAAGGATCCCGGTTCATTTTCAATTCCATGCTTAATTGGTGATTTGCAAGTAAATAAGGCTTTAGCAGATCTAGGAGCAAGTATAAATTTAATGCCTTATAATTTATATCTGAAACTAGGCCTAGGAGAACTTAGCCCAACAAGAATGAGTATTCAATTAGCAGATCGATCGGTTAAGTATCCTAGAGGAATAGTGGAAGATGTATTAGTTAAGGTAGATAAATTTATATTTCCTGCTGATTTTGTTATTTTAGACATGGATGAAAATATAGAAGTACCACTCATACTAGGTCGTCCATTTCTAGCTACATCTAGAGCACTTATTGATGTTTTTGATGGTAAATTAGTATTGCGAGTAGGAGAAGATGAAGTCACTTTTCAAATTGGCAAAACTATGAAACAATCTTTAGATAACGATGATTATTGCTATTTTTCTCATGGTATTGATGATTTTATGTCTTCTATAAATTCTAATTTTTATTTCAAAGATCCTTTAGAAATTTGCATAACTAACAATTATCTAGATTATGATAAAAATAATGACATTATTGAACATTTATTTTTTCTAGAAAATTGTGTTGCTATGAATAGAACAACGGAGTATAGTTTAATTACTAAAGGAGATCATGAAATTCTTAAGAATAATGCTAAGGATCCACCAATAGTAGAATTAAAAAAATTACCGGATCATCTTGAGTATGCATTCTTAGGAACAAATTCTTCGTACCCAGTTATCATATCTTCAAATCTTTCCAAACTTGAAAAAGAAAAATTGATAACCGTATTGAAGAAATGTAAAGGTGCAATAGCGTGGCAAATATCTGATATAAAGGGTATTAATCCTAGTTTTTGCACCCATAAAATTCTTTTGGAAGAAAACTATAAGTCGTCTATCCAACCGCAACGTAGGCTAAATCCTAATATGAAAGAGGTAGTTAAGGCTGAAATTGTAAAGTTATTAGATGCTGGTATTATATACCCTATTTCGGATAGTTCATGGGTTAGTCCTGTCCAAGTAGTTCCTAAGAAGGGTGGCCTGACCGTAGTGGCAAATGATAAAAATGAATTAATTCCAACGCGAACAGTAACAGGTTGGCGTGTCTGTATAGACTATAGGAAATTAAATGATGCCACTAGGAAAGACCATTTCCCTCTTCCCTTCATCGACCAGATATTAGAACGCTTATCAGGACACTCTTACTATTGTTTTCTAGATGGACTTTCTGGATACTTTCAAATTCCTATAGCACCAGAAGACCAAGAGAAAACAACATTTACTTGCCCATTTGGTACCTTTGCCTATAGACGTATGCCTTTCGGGTTATGTAATGCGCCCGCCACATTTCAAAGGTGCATGCTAGCCATCTTTAACGAGTATGTTGAAGATATCATGGAAGTGTTCATGGATGATTTTTCGGTTTTTGGCGACTCTTTTGAGTTGTGTTTAAATAATTTAGAGAAAGTTCTTAGGAGGTGTGAGGAGACAAACCTAGCGCTTAGTTGGGAGAAGTGCCATTTCATGGTACAAGAAGGGTTAGTACTTGGCCATAAAATTTCAAGCCAAGGAATTCAAGTAGATAAAGCAAAAATAGAGACCATAGAAAAATTGCCACCACCAACCTCCGTAAAGGCAGTGAGAAGTTTCTTAGGACACGCGGGATTTTACCGCCGTTTTATTAAAGATTTCTCTAAAATAGCTAAACCACTTACAAGGCTTTTAGAAAAGGACACACCTTTTATTTTTGAACAAGAGTGTCTACACGCCTTTGAGTTCTTAAAAGAAAAATTAATTAATTCTCCTATTATGATCGCACCTGACTTTAGTCAACCATTTGAGATCATGTGTGATGCTAGTAGTTTTGCGGTAGGGGCTGTTTTAGGACAACGCCGAAACAAACATTTTCACCCAATATATTATGCTAGTAAAACACTTAATAATGCACAGGAGAATTATACAACTACTGAAAAAGAACTCTTAGCAGTGGTATTTGCCTTCGATAAATTTAGATCTTATTTAACATTATCCAAAGTGGTAGTTTATACGGATCACTCTGCACTTAGATATTTGCTAGCCAAAGCGGAAGCAAAGCCTCGTTTAATCCGATGGGTTCTTCTTCTACAAGAATTTGATCTAGAAATTAGGGATAAACGAGGAGCGGAAAACTTAGCGGCAGATCATCTTTCACGTTTAGAAAACCCACTACGATCAATGTTAGATGAGTCTGAAATTTCTGATACATTTCCTGAGGAATCTTTATTTGCCATATCTACCAATATACAACTAGATTATCCATGGTTTGCAGATTATGCAAACTATCTTGTGGCTAAGGTCCTTCCAAAAGACTTTTCATATCAGCAGAAAAAGAAATTTTTCTCTGACTTGAAATATTACTTTTGGGAGGACCCTTTTCTTTTTCGGATATGTGCAGATTCTGTTATAAGAAGGTGTGTATCAGCGGAGGAAGGTTGGAAGATTTTGGAGCAGTGTCATTCAGGTCCTGCTGGTGGTCACTATGGAGCGAATCGCTCCGCTAAAAAGGTTCTTGATTCCGGTTTTTATTGGCCCCTTCTATTCAGGGATGCCCAAAGGTATGTGCTTTCATGTGATTCTTGCCAAAAAGCAGGTAATATTTCTAAATTACATGAAATGCCTCAAAAATTTATCCTTGAATGTGAGGTATTCGATGTGTGGGGTATAGATTTTATGGGACCATTCCCAGTTTCTTTTGGGAATAAATATATTTTGGTAGCTGTAGATTACGTATCAAGGTGGGTTGAAGCGCAAGCTTTGCCTACTAATGATAGTAGGGTTGTAATTAGATTTTTGAAATCTTTATTCGCACGATTTGGCACACCACGTGCACTTATTAGCGATAGGGGTTCACATTTTTGTAATCTACAACTAGACAAAGTATTAGAAAAATATGGAGTTACACATAGGATAGCCACTCCGTATCATCCTCAAACTAGTGGACAAGTTGAAGTTTCCAATAGAGAGCTTAAGAGAATCTTAGAAAAATCTATAGAAGGGAATAGGAAGCAGTGGTCTAGGAAACTTAACGACTGTTTATGGGCTTATAGGACCGCCTACAAAACACCTATAGGGACCACCCCCTTTAGATTAGTCTACGGTAAATCTTGTCACCTACCTATAGAATTAGAACACAAATCGTATTGGGCAATACGCTCCTTAAATTTTGACGCTAGTTCTATAGGAGAAAAGCGTAAACTTCAACTTAACGAATTAGATGAGTGGAGAACTATGGCCTATGAGAACTCCCGGATTTATAAAGAGAAAACTAAACTATTTCATGACCGTCACCTTCGTCAACCCAAGGTATTCCAAAAAGGTGACCAAGTCCTCCTTTATAACTCCAGATTACGATTATTCCCAGGGAAGTTAAGGTCTAAGTGGTCCGGACCCTTCAAAGTTAAAGAAGTCTTTCCCTACGGTACCGTCGAGTTAACTCACCCCGAGAAGGGAGATTTTAAGGTTAATGGTCACCGACTTAAACCCTATTATGGTGAACTCCCTATGGACTTCCCTCGTTTAGAAACCTGCCTCCGTCTTGACTAATTTAATTTTAAGTATAGTAGTTGTTTTTAAGTATTCCTGTTTTAATATAAGTCTAATTAGTTGTAATGAAAAATTAAAGAAAAAAAATGTTAATGAAAAAAAAATTTTCCATCAAATTTTAATGAGAAAAAGAAAAAAAGAATTTTTCTGCAAAAAAATTTTTCTGGAGACGCACACGGCTACACACACGGCCGTGTGCGTGACCGTGTACACGACACAGGCTCAGGCCCAGCCGTGTGGAATTAATTCGGCATAAGGGCGTTTTCATCCCGAGCACAACACGGGTTGGCACCAACCCGTGTTCCGAGCCGTGTGCATTGGTCTCGACGATCGTCGAGACCGATGTGTCGAGACATCGAACACGGGCGTGTCTGATTACACACGCCCGTGTCTCCTACTTACCCGTGTTCGCGTGCCGTGCCAGCTGCGACACGGGGAGACACACGGCCGTGTTGTCTCCCGTGTCCACCTGACGCACTGACCCCAGCCGATTTGACCACACGGACCGAGGCAGGCCCGTGTTCCACGAGGCATTGGATCCCCTAACACGGGTGCACACGCGGCCGTGTGCGTACCCGTGTTCCATTACTTTACACGGACCGACGCACCCCGTGTTCCACGAGGTTAAAGATTCCCTAACACGGGCTCGCACACGCCCGTGTGCGGACCCGTGTTCAGCAAGTATAAATAGGGGCCGTGTGGTTTTCTTCCTTGCTCACTCCAAACCCTCTCCCAGCACCATTCATCCCGTGGCCAGATCCCCAAAGGCACCTCTTTCTCCAATTCTAGCCCCCCTTCACTCGTATTCTCCCCATCTACGTCATGTCTTCCGGAAGAAGCGGTGGTCGCCGTCGCCGACCGGAATTGCAAGTCTCCACGGAGAGGAGGGATGCTGCTACCCCGCTAATTTTCACTGATGCATCGCACACCGCCCGCTACAATCGCCTGCAATCCAAAAAATTTCAGGACATACGCATGATAGATTGGAGCGTACTTGAGGAGATAAACTTAGCTGGAGATGTCAGGGGGCTGATTTCCGTAATAGGGTGGAGTCAATTTTTTGCCATAGAGGAATTAGGCTTTAGGGAACTCACCTTAGAGTTCCTGTCGTCATTTTATTCCAGCTTTAGGCCAAATTTCATCGACGCACCGCACGCGCCCGAGGGGATTGTTTCATTTCGAGTGGGGGGCACATTTTACACACTCACCATGCTCCAATTCACCCAATATTTAGGGGTGTATGAGGAGTCGTTCCTTTTTAGTGCCGCCTACCCCGAACTCCACTTTGAGCTCCCCAACCGCGACATGGCCGGTGGTATATGGCGCCAGATTTCTTTTGACACTGGTGCCTACGAGGCCAAGAGATCTAAGGCATCCAAATTGATTTCCCCCGCCCTCCACTACGTCCACCATCTACTCAGCCACACGTTGAGCGGCCGGGGCGAAAGCTCCGGAGTTGTTAGTAGGCAGGATCTGTTATACCTATACAGCATGACTTCACGATATCCTCTACATCTCGGGTACCTTCTAGCCCAGTTCATTCTTCACCAGGCTGACACCCCTCGTATAGGGTCTATTTGCGTAGCCCCCTATATTACTCGCCTCGTGAAGAATATGGGCATCTTTATAGCCCTCCCCCAGATGACAGTGGTCGCAAAGACCGTGCCTATCACGATGGCTAGTCTTCGCGCCCTCCGCCTCGTCACCGCCCGTCAGGGCCGGGGAGGGGTCATATATTCTATTGCTCGACGAGGACCGCATGTACAGGCCGACAGTGATGATGAGATAGATCCTGACCTCGACGAGCCGTTGGTGCCTCCACCCCGTTCCACCTACGCTCATGGCGAGTCGTCTACTGCACCTCCTCCACCTCAGTCACGATACTCGCGCGAGTTCCGACAGTTTTTCGACACCGAGCTCTCGCCACGCTTTCAGGAAATTAAGGAGGAACATCAGGAAATTAAGGATCTCCTTCATCAGATTAGAGACCACCTTGGGATCGCCCCTCGCCAGCCGCCAGCTCCAGCACCGCCTTCCTACCCGGACGATTCGACAGGCCACCATGAGTACTTCTGATTTGTATCGATGTAGTTCTATCTTTATATATCGTATCTTGTATTGTTTTTTTTTATCAGTGTATTCAGTTGAATCAGCTATTATATATCAGAGTATTTCATTACAGCTCCTATTTCTTTACTGTGCTCTTCTACTTATTATGATAGCAGTTGTTCTTTTTATATATCATCATGAAATCACTCTATGTCCGCTTTTTACATTGCACTGAGGACATTGCAAATCTTAAGTCTGGGGGTAGAATGGTTGTTCATGTGGTTACAATTAATTCTAACCTGCTTATCATAATACTCAAGTTATTATACCACCCTTTAAAAATTTTGTTTGACCTTTTAAGCTCTCATTATTCATTCATGTGGGATTATAAATATTTAATTTACCTTCGCACACTGATTAAAATGAATTGATGTAGACTCATAGAGTATTCAACTTTGTTGATTTCGTAATTAAGCATAGAAATTTTTTTTTTAGCTTAATTTTCTTTATATAATTTAATTTTAAGATTACTCCTCTATATTAGTAACTATCCAACACTCTATTTTAGAAAATATATTTATCTATAATAAAATGAGTCGATGAGTGTAACATTTTTATAATTTGGTATTAGAGTTTTAAAATTAAAAATTACTCCATATTGATGTCTAGGACTCACCCTCTAGCATTCCTCAAAACATTACATAAGTTAATTAGTAAAGGCGGAAATGACTTAGGCCTCCTATTGGATAGCTTGAGCCTTGTTATCCCAACACCTTTAACATGATACCCTTGCACACCCCATTTGAACCTAATCCCCATCCTTTTGATGCTCTACTATTAAAATCCACCAAGGCCAAATCCCTACCTATTAGCACACCTATCATTGATGCCTGCTTGGAATGATTTGTTCATAGTGATATGTGGCCTGAGTGCGTGTATACTTGCACCCACTTGGAATGATCCCTACTTTGAACCCAAAAAAAAAGACATAGTGATATGTGGCCTGAGTGCGTGTATACTTGCACCCACTTGGAATGATCCCTACTATGGTCCCTTGGTTAAAAAAAAAAATGTAAAAAAAAATAGAGTGCCCTTCAAAATGTGGGAAATATACAAATTGCAAAGTCTGGGGGTGTTTACATAAAATTGAAATATGTTAAGGTATTTTCCAACATAAGGCTCAATCAAGATTTAGGTGTGAAACTTTATCAAAATTATCCTTGATTACCTCACCTTTAATCTTCTATCCTAAGCCAAAAAGGCTACACCAAAATTCAAGTCCTAAGGATCCAACCTTACTAATTCTAAATTATGCTGTGATGAGGATGTAAAAAGGGTAAGTTCATGATTATCAGTACGAGTACTTATAAGCTTTGAAACACTAATACGTATCTTATAGAGATTGTTATTTTCTCCTCATATTTGTTAAAGATGACTATACTTTTATTTCTAAAAGCGAGTGAGAGATAGTTAAAATGATATACTAGAGGAATTTTAAGATAAACATATATTTAGAAAAGTATGCTAAATTATTTCCTATGCGATTACATCACCAAAGTTCTCTTAAATTCATAGCAACCAGTGTGCGGAGGCAAAATTATTTAATGGTAACCCAGGTGTTTGAATTAGTTTGCTTAGGGACAAGCAAACATCTAAGTCTGGGGGTATTTGATGAGTACGATTATGATAGGCTTTTTACTATCATAATTGTAATCATATCTACCATTTCCTGCCCCTTTTGGTGTTGATTTCATGATAATATTAAAGAAATTGTCGTATCATAGATAGAAGAGCGTATTTAGAAGTCCTTGTCAGTTCTTGTTTTAAACCATTTACTGAGTCTATTATTTTTCTATTGCAGGTAATGCCAACCAATGGACCTAAAAGTTTCGGAGCAAACAGAGGAGTTCACGGAGTCCACATGGCCGATGACAGGACAGAAATTTGGTGCACACGGCCAGGCACACGGCCGTGTGCCTACCCGTGTCCTAGGTACCTGGAACTGAAGAATTTGGGCGCAGACAGAGGAGCCTCACACGGGTATGGCACACGGGCGTGTGCATACCCGTGTCATCTTTGCACACGACTGCTGATCAACCCGTGTCTGAGGGACACGGCCGCACACACGGCCGTGTCGATACCCGTGTCATCTGACACGGCCCACTACCAGACACGCCTTTTCGTGGGGAACCGTCCAGGAACCACCTAGGAACCGTCCACACGGCCTGGCACACGGCCGTGTGAGACCCCGTGTCCGACCTGTTTGCAAGGGAACTATAAAATTCCTGTAGAAAAATTTATTTGGAACTTTTGGATCATTTCTGCATTGGAGAACTGCTGGAGGCCGAGGAGGAGCATCCAAGACAAGGAGGATTGAAGGGTATTTCTTATGTAATTTTTATTTAATCATTAACCCTTTGAATCCTTCCTTCATCTTGATGATCCATCTTCAATTTATGTTTTGATTTACATGAATTTTGCTTTGAACATTTTAGTAATCATGTATCACCTTGTTCATGTTATATTTGTAGCATTTTATTTGTGTTTATGCAATCAAACTAAGAGTTTAATCATCCCTTTGAATTACTTATTTATTTTACAAAATTTGCAATTGGCTAGATTGAGAAATTGGTTATTTGCAATGAATTTAGTATGTTCATATTGTGATGATAATTCACTTTGTATTTCAAACTCTATGATCGAGAGATATTTTGTTTGGAAAATTAGAACACGGATAAAAGAATTCATGTTAACTTAGAAATAATGTTCATGAATTTATGTAGTAATAAAGGTATTCTAATTAATGCGAACTTGAGTGTTGTGAATTGTTCGAGAGAAAATTTACTATCTTAGGTTTAGATTTGGAATTGCTCGAGAGAGAATTTTGATGAAAAATTTACCTTTACATTGCACAAATTTAACAGTATTTTCATATCATGATTGCTTAGAATTGAACTAGTAAATGAAATTGTTCATGTAATTATTTAAAAGCTTCATGTTCTATCGTTTGTATTTCTCCAATATTGAATTATCCAATTGGTCATAGTTAGGTTAATGTAGTTTAAATATCACTTTTGTTTAGAGGTATGAAAATAAAGGGAGGGTGAGTACGAATAGTTGAAACGACCCTGTGGAATACGACACGAGATGTAGATTTCTCATATATTACGATTGATAGGTGCGCTTGCCTGAATGCTAATTCAATCTAGTTAAGTCCATCTACATAATTGTATTAGAATGTAGAATGAAATCACATTGAATTATTACTTGTTAGCAAGAAAAATCATCAGGGGGCGACCGACCCCCCTTGGGCCCGGGTCTATTTCTTGGATGGAGGCAAGGATGATTTCAGGTACTTCTCTTCTTGCTCCCCCTAAACCCTAATTCCTCTCTCACCCTCTCTAGTTCTCTCTTGTTCTCTAGTTCTCTATCACGAATTGAAGGATAAATATCTTCCCTCCTATCGGGACTTGTTGTTAGATTAGCTTTATGAGTTGCGCCAGGGCATGCTACCTATGGCGGAGTACACATCACGATTTGATGAGCTATCTGTGAGGAGTAATCTACGAGAGGAGACTAGTGCTACCACTTCCCGATTTCATTCTAGATTGAGATTTGAGTTACGTAGGGAGCTTATTCCCCATAGGATTGAGATCGTAGATCAAATTTATCAGATGACCCTCAAATATGAGCAAAACCCTTGACTCGCTGTTGTCTTTCAGACTCCTTCCAGATTAGACAAACCTATATTTAGGAGGCCACCACCAACCACTGCCACTCCTGCAGGGTCTTCTCCTGCTCCAATGGACACAAAGGGAAAGACGCCACCATACCTCCCACGACCACCAGGTCCGTGAACATTCAATGTTATCACTGCTCGTGTAGGGGCCATATGGCGGCCCAATGCCCTAGAAGAAATTTATTAGTCGAAGAAGCTGAATCCAGTTCTAATGTTGAGGAGGTCATCGATGAAGAGATTGTTGCTGCCATCGTGGATTGTTGTAAGGGCGATGCTGGGTTTTCCCTAGAGTTACGTGTGTTATACGATGTTTTCTTTACACCCCACATACTGGTGAGGATTGATGTCGTATGATGATCTTTTATACTTTCTTTCCCAGCACTGTCAGTCCCTGTAAGCTGGCCATTGATAGCGGGAGTTGCGCGAACATTGCGACCAAGAAGACCTTAAAGCAAATGCAGGTGACCCCTGAGCCTCATCCTCATCCTTATCGAGTTATCTGGGTCTATAAGACAACCATGCAGATTACTCTGAGATGCTTGGTACCGATCACTCTTGCCTTGTTTGAGGGTTGTGTTTGGTGTGACATCATCCTTATGGATGGTGCCCATATTTTGTTAAGGAGACCTTGACTTTACGACCGTGATGCCACTTTTTTTGGTCACTCAAACATGTGCGGATTTTACGATATGGGTTGTAAGGTCATATTTACACCGACCCAACCCAAGAAGAAATCCAAGGGGAAGGTCACACCCTCCACTAACACGAGTTCCTCTAGGCGGCTGCACATTTTGCGTTTCAGCGAGTTTATGAGGGAGAGCGTAGATGCCGATATATTCTACGCAGTGTCGTTCACTATGGCTTCTAATGACCCTATGGAGGCCAGCTTATTCTTGTTGAGTATGCTGATAATGTGCCGAATGATTTACCTGATGAGTTACCCCCATTACGTGAAATCCAACATGCCAAAAATCTAACACCAGGGGCCTCGCTCCCGAACCCATCACATTACCGGATGAACCCTGATGAGCATGCTGAGCTCAACAGATAGGTGGATGAGCTTCTCCGGAAGCAGTTCATACGTAAGAGTATGAGTCTTTGCGCGACCCTCTGCCCTTTTCACCTTGACGAAGGATGAGAGCTGGCGTATGTGTATTGATAGTTGGGCTATCACTAAAATAAATACACGTATCATTTCCTCATTACCCGGTTATACGACTTGCTTGACACAATGACTGATGCCCTGATATTCTCGAAGATAAACTTGCGCAGCGGGTGCCATCAGATTAGAATTTGCGAGAGAGGCGAATGAAAGACTGCCTTTAAACCAAAGATGGTCTCTATGAGTGTCTGGTCATATCTTTTGTGCTGTCCAACACCCCTAGCACTTTCATGCAAATCATGTCCCAGATACTGTGGCCCTGCATGAGAAAATTTCGGGTCATCTACTTTGATGACATTTTTGTTAAATGAACTGTGAAACTGAGTCAATTGATTATTAGATAGCCGATTCCCCTTATATGTAAAGAGGAAAAATACAACCTATAATAATTTCATTCTAACACTCCCCCTCAAGTTGGGCATGTTATATTTCTCATACCCAACTTGTCGATACAAACACATAAAGCATTCCCCCTAGGACTCTTAGTAAGAATACTAGCTAGTTGTCTCTCTTAGGTAACAAATCAAATACAGATAATCTTCTTCTCGATATTCTCCTTAATGAAGTGTCTGTCCACTTAAATATGTTTGGTGCGATCGTGCGGAACAGGGTTGTTGGCAATACTGATAACAACTTTGTTGTCACAGTACAACCGGATATGGCTAGATTCACTTAAACCCAGATCACACATAAAGGAGCGTATGCACAACCCCTCACATATGCCATGAGCCATATTTCTTAATTTTGCTTATGCGCTACACCTTGAGATGACAAATTACTTTTTACTTCTCCAAGTCACTAGGTTCCCCTCAACAAATGATTAATACCCAAATGTAGAGCGTCTATCTTCAATGTAGCCAGCCCAATCTGCGTCAGTATAAACTTCAATCGTCAAATTTGTATTGGAAGTGAAGATGATTCCCCTTCCTGATGATGTTTTCAAGTAGCTCAAGATTCTATGAGCTGCATCCAAATGTCTCGTCTTCGGTGAGTGCATATATTGGCTAACGATCCCCTCAACATAGGATATGTTGAGGCGAGTATGAGACAGATAGATTAACCGTCCGACAAGTCGTTGGTAACCCAACACTTTTTCAATAGGATCACAATCATTTCTTCCAAGGTTGTGGTTGTCCTCCATAGAGGTGTCAGCAGATCTGCACATACTAATACCGAATTGTTTTAGCAAATTGAGGATGTATTTTCTCTGAGAAATGAAAATACCCTGTTTAGATCTAGCTACTTCAATCTCCAAAAAGAAATGAAAAATACCTTGTTTAAATCTAGCTACTTCAATCTCCAAAAAAATACTTAAGTTTCCCTAAATCCTTCACTTCAAACTATTTTGCCAAATTCACATTCAACTCTTTCACTTCTTCGACATCTTCTCTTATGAAAATGTTGTCAACATAGTCAATGAGAGCTGTTAACATATTGTCCCTCCGTTTTATAAATAGAGTATGGTCAGCATGACTTGTTTGTATCCAAGAGTGATCATGACTTTGTGAAACCGACCAAACCAAGCACTCGAAGATTGCCTCAAGTTGTAAAGGGTCTTCTTTAACGTGCACACTTTCCCTTCAGTGCCGGAAAGGGAAAAACCTGTAGTGGGGAGACATATATACTTCTTTTTGTACATTCCCATGAAGGATTGCATTTTCCACATACAATTGAGGAAGACCCCAATCCTTGCACGCAGCACATGATAACAAAACCCGTATGAAGTTCATTTTTTTAACATGAGCAAAAGTGTCTTGATAATCAATCCCAAAGGTTTGAGTATATCCCCTTGCCACCAACCTCGCTTTAAACCATTAAACCAAGCCTTCAGATTTCTGCTTCATAGCAAAACACATTTAAAACCAATGGTCTTCTTTTCGGGTGGAAGGTGTATTTGATCCCATGTACAATTTTTTCCAAGACAGTCATTTACTCGATCATTGCCTCTTTTCATTTTTGATGCCCAATAGCCTCCTGCCATGTGGATGGAATAGAGACATGCAAGAGAGGAGATAAGGGCTATATGTAAAATTGTTAGAGCGTCATAGGAAACAAAATGAGACAAAGGATGTTTGGTGTAATATCTGATATCTTTACGAAGGGCAATGAGAGGTTCCGAGGACTCTATTGGCGGAGTTGGCACGGGCGCTGGTAGCGTGAGATGAGCCTGTGTGTTAGGAGCTTTACTCCGTCTGGTGTACGCCTGTAATTCCAGTTCTTTACGAGGAGTCTCCCCCTGAGAATGCTCCCCCTGGGAATGCCCCCCCTTAATGGGGGTCTCGTCATAAGGCGGAGCATGTGGAGGAATGTTGTATGGTGGATGAATCGGTAAGGATAGAGTGGGGGAGCTCACTTCTACCATATGTGTAGACTTCCCTTGAATTGAGGTCACATAATAATGGCCAGATTCACGAAATGTGATATCCATCGTGACAAAAATCCGCTTTGTTGGAGGATGATAACATTTATATTCCTTCTAACTGAGATAATAGCCAATGAATACACACTAAAGAGCATGAGGGTCAAGTTTAGACCGGCCTGAAGAGTGTATGTGAGAGAAGCAAACACAACCAAAAGACTCAGCATGCTTCCATATCTACACAACAGTATCCTGGAAAAGGTAATTCTGAGCAATAAATTTCTGCATGAAATTAGTGAGCCATGTCATGACAAGGGAGTTTCCAACTCCCATTGAGGCCAAGCATTAGAGGTCGTTGCTGGAGCGGCGGCGGTGCCACTGATATAGCCAAAGAGGCGACGACTCTTTAAGACTAGAGTAATGGAGCGGACCAATAAAAATAGTTGGTTTCATCAAGTCGGATTGCTGTAATCTGAGTGTAGTGGTGATTTTGACCAGCCTGAGTAGATCCAACAGGATTCACAGAGCTCCAGAATCAACGTCCGACATAAGGGCAAATGGTAGCCAAACTCCGCCAATAGGATGGTGAGGAGTAGAGATGAATACCCCTTCAAAAAACGGAAGGGAGATAAAGCATCACTACAGAGTTAGGAGACATCCTCCTCCTGAACAAAGGAAGCACAAGAACTGAGATCGGGAAGCATCCAACCATTAGATTCGCGAGAAAATTGAGGTGGAGGATTGGTGGGTAGCGTAACTTTTTCAAAAAGTTTGGAGTCAATCGAATCGCCGAAAGGCCGCCACAAGAATCATTCCGTGCGCCCAACACCGATCGGCCGACGGGTCTGTCGAGCGACGATAGACGCTGTAGTGAGGGGCACGCGGCGCACACGCGAGAAAGCGTGTGACTGGCTAGTGGTCAGCGGGAGAGAGTGGCGTCATGGGAATGACGCGCGGGAGACGGGCGCGAGTTGGAGACGAGAGCGCTAGGGTTCTGATACCATGCTAAATGAACAATCAATTGCCCACTATAGTGTCGACTGTATGAATCCTTTGTCGCCATTGTGCCCTATCATGTCATAATCTCACTAATGTCTAAGTACATCATGTCTTTTCTTATAGTTTCATTCCAAGTATTTATTGGTCTACCCCTCCCTCGTTTAACATTCCTAGTGACTAGACTCTCACAACACCTAACAGATGCCTCTAATGGTCTCCTTTGTATGTGTTCAAACCATCTTAGTCGAGCTTCTCGCATCTTCTATGCACTTGGTGCCACTCCTGTCTTATCCCTGATACATTCTTTCCTAATTTTATCCAGTCTCGTGTGTCCACATTGTAACACCCCGAAAATTGTATTTGAGTTGGTCGCGTAAAAAGGGATTTTTGGTACCTGTATAGGGGTACACGGCCTAGGACACGGGCGTGTCCAAGGCCGTGTCTGTCTGGTGTTTTGGCCGTTTTCATCCCGAGAAGGACACGGCTAGAAACACGGCTGAAAGACACGGGCGTGTCATTTGACACGGGCGTGTGCCTAACCGTGTCTGTACCCGTGTTCTGCGTTCGACGATCGCGCCAGGTTCGACGATCGTGCTAGCCGGTTGAGTTCGACGATTAGTGTTCGGGAGGAACACGCCAGACGACTTGGGCGTGTCGGGAGGGCGTGTCCCACTGCGTTCGACGATCGTCGAACGGCGCTCGACGATTGTCGAGTGACCCTCTGCGTTCGACGATCGACGATAGTTGCTCGACGATTTTCGGGTGACACGGGCGTGTTCATACCCGTGTCCCTACCCGTGTTCAGTTGGGTCGTGTCCGTTGCCGTGGCGGTTATATGGGACACGCCCCCTGCTCACGGGCGTGTCGAGGAGCCGACACAGGCGTGTGAGGTGAGACACGGGCGTGTCTTTGCCGTGTGTCTTTTCTTCGTTTGACGATCGTGCCTCGATCAAGGCACACGGCCTGAAACACGGCCGTGTGCGAGTCCGTGTTTGTCCCAGGTCGGGGGAATTTTGTGCAGATCTGAGCCGTTCGTTTTCTTTAATTAAGATCCAAGGGCTCAAACGGTTTCCTGCTCTGTTAATGCCGGGAATGGGGGAGTTAACTCTTCATTTTCTCCAAGCCATTCTCTTTCCAAGGAGTTAGAAAGAGGAGGAAGAAGGAGGAGGATTCCGGCAGCCGACGGAGCATCGGAGCACCGTTTTGAGATCCGAGAGCGGATCCGTGAAAGAAATTCCATTGCGAAGATTTCTATCCGTGTAGTTTTTCCATGACGCAAAAGCGGACTACAAGAGTAACGATTCTCTACTTGAGCATGTGAAGCTCTCTTCCTTTCTGCATAGGGAATCCCGCTCCCGCGAGTGTGAGGTTAGTGCGTGGTGTTTCTTGGGGTTGATGTGAATAGTGCCCCTTGTGTTGCATATAAAGTCCGGAATCGAAGTACGGGCATAAGCATTGTGTGTGAAGCCTACCCGGACGTGTATTGTTTGGATCGGTGATGTTGCATTTGATATATTTTGCCGGAGAAGACTCCGTGCTTTGGGTTTTTCGGGTTTCTACGCGGTAGATTGCAACAGGGATTCTTGTGGATTAACTCCAAGGCGTACCCGGAAAAATGAGCGGAAACGTGTTCTGCTAACTTGACGGTCAGGGAACCGGTCTTGAACATAACTGGGTTATTTGATTGTTTGTAAAAGTTTTGGGATCCGAGAGAAGCTTGGCTCCTGCGTACGTCTTAAAGTGACTACGTGGTGTGAGCAACGGGCAAGTGAAATTGGACCTAGGCTATGTGGTTCAGTGCGAGAGACCCGAAAAGGGGACTGGCCGTTGGCATAGTCGGGAGCCTTAGACAGTGGTCAGAAAGGCTAAATGCTCACGTGGTTGCCATCTTTGGGATGGTGGTGAAGACGCTGAAGTGTCAGGATTCACCGTTAATGTGCCCCGAGTGCACGAGGTTTTTGGCCGTGCGAGCCTACACCTGTGGCGTAGTATAATTGCGCTTTATTGTTTTACTGGACTAATGATATGCAGGGAAAGTGCACCACCGTCCCGAGTAAGGGGAGGGGTCGTTATAATTTGGTCGGCTTTTGGCTGATCGTTGCTTTGTTTGCCACCGTGCAGTGGAATGTGCTTGCAGGTGCTGCGGAGCCGAGTACCAAATAGCGGGCTGGAGCCCATGTTGCTGTGCTGGCCCTAGAAGTCCAAAGCGAATAGTTGTACTCTACTTTTGTCATGTGTGGCCGGCCTGCGAGCCGATGTATGAAAAATATTATTTAATTAAGTGAACCTCTGTAAGACCATAAGGCCAAGTTTCTTTCAGTGTGTTATTATTTCATTCCAGTGGTAGTGATGGTGGACATTCATGTTATTTAGATACAAGTTTTGGGTTCTTTCAACTATTTAAAAGCTTCCGCTAGAATGCTCTGTGTAGGACGAGTAGTCTTAATTGGAATGTTTGGATATTCTTATGTAACCCTTCCGACTGTCTGTGGTATATGACGTCGGGTTCCAGCTGGACCTTCTGTTATATGCCATGCGACGGATGAAGGTGTTACGCACATATCCACCTAAGCATTCTCATCTCCGCAACTCCCATTTTTTCTCATGTACACAATTCAATGCCTAACACTCGGAACCATAAAAAATCGCTGGTCTAATTGCAGTACGGTAAAACTTACCCTTATATATTGGCGGGGGGATACAACCTATAATAATTTTATTCTAAAAATTTTGATTTGCAAATCACCATCACCATCTGAACCATCAGGCTCTTATTCGAGATCTTTCAAAAGGAGAAACTACATGTGAACTTAAAGAAAAGTTCATTCTTGAATGATTCCATGCACTTTCTCAGGTTTATCATATCAGCATCCGACATGTCTGTTGACCCAAACAAAGTCTGTTCCATTCGTGAGTGGCCTATTACTACCACTATCATTGAGTCCCGTAGTTTCCACAGAATAATCATCTTCTGTAAGAGGTTGTCCAGGGCTTTAACATCATCATGACTCCCCTTCACGAGTTGACTGCGGAAGGGAGAATACCAGTGGATGGAGGCCGCCACTCGAGCTTTCATAGAGATCAAGAAGAAGTTGACAACAAACCCTGTTATGAGATTGCCCAATTTGTCTAAGGTATTTGAGGTAGCCTTCGACACATTTGACGTTGGGATTGATGAAGTTTTGAGCCAGATAGATCATCCAGTTTTTTACTTTAGTCAAAAGTTGATTTAGCTTGATAAAAACACTCAAATTATTATAAAGAGTTTTACGCATTAGTGCAGTTGCTTCGGTATTGGAGATAGTATCTCCTCTCAGTAGTTCGTCCTGTACTCCGATCATCAGGCTCTGTGCTATCTTGACTCACAGCGGAAATTAGGGTAAAAACATATCAAGTCGTCGAGTACTTGCAGATTTTTTATTATGTTCTCAAACATTGCGTGAGTGTTGAAAACAAGCCTATTGATGCCCTTAGTCGTTATGTCACCCTACTCCACACATTGAACACTAGCACACCTAGTTTGGATTGACTACTTAGGGAATACCCCCATCTGCACAGACTTTGATGAAATTTTCTCGGGACTGATAAAGGATTCTCTTGATCATACTGAGGGGTTCAATATCGTCGAGAGATATTATATCATGTGTCTCGTCTTTTTATTCCCTGGACCCTTGCGGACTTTATAATTTGGGAATTGCGCACAAGTGTGGCGTGTAGACCACTTCGACGGAGACAAGACAATTGCATTGGCTGATGACTGTTTTTGTTGGTCCACTTTGAAGTAGGATGTGACGAGGGTTGTGCGTCACTGCAGCACCTGACAGAATACAAATGGTTCAAAACATAACACTAAACTTTATACACTCCTTCCAGTCCCGCGCCATGTTTGGGTTGATATCGACATGGATTTTGACGCAAGACGAATCTATAGACGGCGAAAAATCTGCGACCTAACCCTACATGTCATGCAAAGCCCGACGGATTAAATCATAAATTAGATAATGAATTTAAATATCCCACACAGTTAATTCAAGACAAAGCAAAATAATTTAATTAAACGGACAAATTTAACATTTCCTCGACGTGGAGGGACAAAGCAAGAGCACGCGACGAATAAACCCTATAAATCACAATATTTATTTAACAAATTTCAGAGAAACTAAACTGGAAAGAATCTGTTGAAGCTGAACTCCAGTTTTCGTCGAGCAGAGAATCTGTCTGAATGAAGAGATCGTCGACTTGAGCTCGATTATCGTCGAGCTCAACTCAGAGAAGTAACTTTGAGTTCGTCGATCTGAGATCGACGATCGTCGACCTGAGTTCGAAGAATTTCGAATTGATATTTTTTAACTCTGAATTCTTCTAAGTCTGAGTCTACTGAGATCCTCTGCTGGCTAGTCCGTGAAGGTTGAACATAATGACTTAGCCTAAACTCTAGGACTCATAGACTTGACCCTGGCTATACAATGTGGGTCAAACTCATCCTAATTAGTGAACCTAGACAAAATCCAAACTAGGGATCCAACAACTACATTAGCCCCGCACGCTTCTAGCTCAAATGTTCTGTATCCATCTAAGTTGCAAAATGAGTGTATCAAGTAAAGTTATAAAATTTGTTTAGAAATTTTAAAACAAACTCATATTAATGTATCTTTCTTTGAGGCTCTCTCTCAAATTCCAAAATTCTCAAAATATCTCAAGGAGTTGCTCTCACATAAGAAGAAGCTTGAGGATATTTCATGTATTTCCCTTAACGAAGAATGTTCTGCGGTTGTACTTAACAAATTTCCAGAGAAAGTAAATGACCCGGGACTGTTCTACATCTCGTGCCTATTTAGTAATTTGTTAGCAAAAATACGCCTTGCCTGATCTTAGAGCAAGTATTAATCTCATACCATTTTCCTTATTCAAAAAGTAAGGGTTAGGAACTTTGAGCCCCACCCATATGAGAATTAAGCTAGCAGCCCAATCATTGAAGTATCTAGTAGGAATAATGGAGGATGTGCCCGTTAATATAGACAAGTTCATCATCCCGATGGACTTTCTTATCTTCAACCTCGAAGAGGATGCCAAAGTATCCCTTATACTACGTTTCCCCTTCATTTCCGCCTCTCGTGCGATTATCAATGTTAGTAATGGAAAGCTCCTCACACGGGTTGAAGATGATGAAGTTGTATTTAGTATAAATCCTGCAATGAGAAATTCCTTAGAAAACGACGACTCCTATTTCTACTTAGAGGAGTGTTTTGAGAATGAATTTTCTCCTTCTTCCAAGTTAGTCACCCCATCGTCGGACGATTTCAATCTTGTTGAGCTCTTTTGCTTAGAAGAAGTCGCTTGCTCTGCACCACCAAAGTCACTACTCTCAGAAAATCTTAAAGTCAAAACCTCCTGCGAGGAACCACCCACCTTTGAGTTAAAGAACTTCCCCCTCATTTAAAATATCTCTTTTTCGAAAAGAATTCGAAACTTCTCGTAATCGTCTATTCTTATCTAAGCATCCGAGAAATTTCAGAGTTGACTCTTGTTTTAAGTAATCACAACCACGATATTGCGTGGCAGATATCCGATATCAAGGGGATCTACCCTTCCTTCTACACTCACAAGTTCTTCTTATAAGATAATTCCAGCAATACAGTCCAGCCCAAATAATGACTAAATCAAATTATGAAAGTAGTCATGAAGGCTGAGGTTATTAAACTTTTAGATGCATGAATCATTTATCTTATCTCAAAAAGTAATTGGGTCGGCCCAGTACAAGTTATTCTAAAAAAGGTAGTGTAACAGTGGTTTCCAATGAAAACAATGAGTTAATTCCAACCCATACTGTTACGGGTTGGCGGATGTGCATAGATTATTGAAAACTCAATGATGTCACCCGAAAAGACCACTTTCAAATACCATGTATAGACCAAATCTTCTAACGCCTTTTGGGTCACTCCTACTATTGTTTTCTTAGCAGTCTCTCACGACATTTTTAAATCCCCGAGATATCCAAACAAATATGATGTCCAATCCGATAAATAAATGCAGAAAATAATAATCAAATACAACAATACTCACTAAATAGTGGTCTGACCAAGACAATGAAGATTCCAGAGCCGGATGAGTAGAGTGGCGATCAAATGTGGAACCAGAGGCGTAACGATGATGGTGGTAGCTGTACTCAGCAGAAAGTGGGGAGATCGGTCCAAAAATGGATAGATCCGGCCACTAGGAGGGAGATCCGTGCGGGGAAGGATATATCTGATATTTTGGGATCGGATCCGTGTGAGGGGATGTTGAACGGGTGATGAAAATAACGGATTAGGACGCTAAAATTCTAGATCTTGACTGATTTAAATTTTACGGTTGTTTGGAAGTGGATCCACATGAAAGGAGGGTGGCGGCTAGGGTTGTGCGACCACAAGAGGGGTGGTGGCTTAGGGGTGGTTAGTGTTTGCGGGCCTGGTAGGGGGCGGCGGTGGTAGAGGAAGGGGGGGGGGTAGTGGGGGGTTGGACTTCAGGATGGGGGAAAGAACTAGGCGGCGGGGATAATCTTCTGGAGTTGTTCAGGCACCTTTTCACGAGAGATAAAACTATAGGGGAGGAATAGAGATTTTAATTTTTGAACAATGACGTTGAATAGGAAACAAGTTTTCTGGACAACCAACCGGGGGCTATTTTGGGGCTGATTTTGGCGGCTGAAAGGGAGTTTGGAAGAGGGAAAATAATGCTTAGGTTATGGTATACCTTGAGGGAGGAGAAAATCACCTAGGAGTCATCACCTAGGGTTTCACGGAGTTGGCACCGTGGCGAGATCGCGGGAATCCGGGAAGAAGACTCCAAATTCTGCAATGCTTAGATCAGCCCCATATCACCTCTATTTATAATAAAACAAGGATTAGGTCATCCCCCATCAACAATTATGATTGGCCGGAGGTGGGGCCACCCAAATATATCAAAGTAAATGCAAATATATTAAACTAATGTATGAAAGTGATTCAGAACGCGAATTCGGACGCATCCGCGGAGTCCGATCGTCGATCCGGGCACGCCATATATGGAAAGTCGTCAATTGGCCCCGAACGGGCCCAAACTCGTCATCCACTGCAAGTACTTGTCTATGCTCCACATCAGATTTCGTACCAAGACTTCCTCCTCACACTTTGAGGAAGTATGATTCCATTTTTGTGATGGTAGAATGATTCTCAAAGATGACCCATTTTATTGTCTGTCGCAAGCTTGCAGATGCGACCCGTATAACGGCCCTCTTCATGAGAGACATCTTTTGTTTACATGATTTACCAAGTCCATAGTGTCCGACCATGACATACGTTTCATGAGTTATTTTTGGAAGACATTATGACATAAGACATGTACGACTCGGGATTTTTCTACAGCTTCTCACCCATAGACTGACGACCAAACCGTTCATAAACAGGAGTTTCCCAAATTTACTGCGGTGTTTCGTTGGCGAGCACCCGTCGATTTGGGATTTTATGTTGACCATAGCTAAGTTTGCGTACAATAGTTCCGTCAATAGGTCAATACAATGAGTTCATTTCATATAGTGTTAGGATATAAGCCAAGGAAGCCTATTAATCTTGCCTCGGTTCCTTTAACGTCACATCCTAGTGAGTTCGTTTAGTCCATCTAACATATACATGAATTGCATGAATTGATTCAAAAGGAAATTGCTAGCAGTATTGAATTATAAAAGACACGGGCATGCAAGAACATGCATGATCAACATTTTCAAGTGGACGAGCAGGTCATGGTCAGAATTCTCATAGAGAGGCTCCCAAAAGGGCCACTAAAAAGATACATCCTAAATGAACGAGTCCTTATAGAATTAAAAAGAAAATTGGAACAAATGCCTATGAGATTGACCTCCCGATATATATGAGTATTCAACTTGTATTCAGTACGAAAGATTTGATACTCTACTTTGAGTCTCTTGAGCACATGGACCCTTACCTTGATCCACCTCCAATACCCTCCCACTTACAACCTGCTCCATACCCTAACCAGCTTGGATGAACACCTACGGATTTGCCTGCACCCGTCGGTTTGGAATTTTGTGTTGTCCATAACCAAGTTCGCGTACAATAGCTCCGTCAATAGGTCTACTAGCATGAGTCTATTTCATATAGTGTTAGGATATGAGATATGAAGCACATATACTTCCCCAAAGGCAGCGTACCCGTACCGAATACGTATCCGGTACCGGTACGTACCCGATACTCGACAGATACACATATGTGGACAAACTTGGACTTAGCTCATTATTCTGCATATTGTGATATGAGTCTATTTTTTCTAGAGTAAACAAAAGTTGGCTCTATGTTAAGAAGCGTTGGTACACCCAATTAAGTTGTGTATCTGTGCCGAGTATGTTTTTGGTATCAGTACGTTTTTGTTACAAGTACGTGTATCAACAATGAAGTTGATCTCCAATAATGAAGAAGAAGAGAAAAAAAGGCTGATAAGTAGATTTAAGTTTAATTTTATCTCTTTTGGTTAAACATATAAGATGTTAAATTTTGTAATATTTACGAATGTTTAATGTTGAAAACTTCATGTTATGTTGCATTGATTTGTAAACTTGTACTTCAAGTTATGATTTATGTTTAATGTTTCGATATTTTGAGAAGTATTTATTGCACTTGTGATATATAAATATATATTATATTTGTTATAACGTATCATGACGTACCCGTATCATTGTTTTTAAATTTTGTCGTACCTCCGTACCAGGTACGTATCGTATCCGGTACCCGTACCCGTACCAGTGCTTCCTAGAATATGAGTTTAGGAAGCCTTTTGACCTTGCCCCGGTTCCCTTAGCGTCATGCCCTAGTGAGTTTGCTGAATCATTTATCCATCATATACATGAACTGCATGAGTTGATTCGGAAGAAAATTGCTAGCATTTATGAAATTATAAGACACAGGCAGACAAGCATAGACGTGAGCAACATTTTCAAGTGGGTAAGTAGGTCATGGTCAGAATTCGCATGGAGGGGCTCCCAAAAGGGGCCGCTAAAAGCTACATCCTAAACGATGAGTACTTATAGGATTATAAATAAAATTGGAACAAACGCCTACAAAATCGACCTCCCAGATGATATTGGTATTCATCCCGTATTCAATACAAATGATTTAACACTCAACTTTGAGCCTCTAGAGCATATGGACCCATACCTTGAGCCACCTCCAACACCCTCCCACTTACATCCTAACCCATTCTCTCTAGCTTGAATGAACACCTACGGGCTTGCCCGCATCCCTTATGATTGTACAGGTTCCTTTGGATCCACTGACACGAGAGCTGAGAGCATTTATGATATTGTGGAACACCCCAAACAGCCCATCCTGCCGTTATCTAGTGAATTGGACTGGTCACCCTACCTTTGACGACACTTGAATTTCGATGTCGGAGCTTGATAGACTTGCCTCCAATCTTCAACGTCAGTACGATCATTTTCATTCATATGCTTTTTAGTCTAGGGAGTTTATGGGGATCGGCCGCAAGATTGTCATGGGACTTCGGACCAACACTCGACGAGGCCCGCATGTGTACTCACACAAGAGGCATTGATCTGACCGTCAATCCGACACCACGTGCGCGTTCGAAGCGCCGTTTCTACTTTTTCTATGTATTTTGTTTTTTTATTAATTTTGGACATTTTTAGTGTTACGTGGGCATCAAGCGTAAAGACCAATCATAGTTATTCATGTCGGGTTCCGTAACCCTCCTTTTTCGCTATAAATATGGTGAGGGCTGCCATTTTGGTATTGTTTGCCTCGTGAGAGATTCCACAACGATCAATCTAATCTTGGTGATACTTCGAGATCCCGGGGTGCGACCTCCCGGTTAATTATTTCAGTCTTCATTTTCGTTCCCACTCCCGTAGCCCTTATCCCACAGTTTCTCCACTGTAACCGCTAAACAAACGTTCCCTTCCCCTTTGAACTACATGTCCAACAAAACCTTACTGGCAATCTACATTTCTATTGTAAACCACATAACCACAAGCTTTCCTCGTTCCTTTACAACACTCACATACATTTCTCCTACCTCACCACTTGTTGAAGTCCATGACTAACTGTAAAACTCCTCACTCCAGCCCTAATTCCAATTGACGTCTCTACTGTACGCTCATCAACTTGCCCCTCACTCTCCAAACTCAGTTGCAACACACACGTCATAAACCTCTGCTCAAATCACGACGCATCACCCACACCTGTCGCAATACAACACCGCAACCTCCACTAATTTCCTCTCGTGAACTCATAGCCCTTGCTCCGACTAAAATCCCAAGTGGCACTTCCAGCTTTGGCCACCACATCCTTTTCTCCACACCTTTACTCCAGTGGCTAACCTCCTCTACCACCACCAGCCAAGCCTCCGACCTGCTACAACCCTCCACCTTGTCAAAAGATAGTCATTGCAGTCGTTACCGCCGCTTGGATTCACGTTTACAGCCGTATCAGATCTCCGTTGCTAGTGAGTATTTTGGATTAATTCATACTTTTATTGTATATTGAATTCATATCATATATGTGTAAGACGTGTTAATTTGCTTGTGCACTTGATCATTTCTTGTTTTCTTATAATAATCTATGAGTGAAGGTTGTAGTTGAAAGCACTTCTGCGAAGGAAAATGATGCAGTGGTAGGTCGACTCGGGGTGGACGCTTTAAATGCAATTTTATATGCGATGAAGTATACTGCCAGTGTAGAGAGCGGTCCGCTCAAAAATACAGTTGTAATTAATTTTTTTAAAGAGTAACAACGACACAAGTGTTCCCAAAACTTTAATTAAAGAGAACATGACATGTTCACAAAATGAACGAAACCCAATTAATTCAAGCGCGTATGAAATAAATCCTGCAAATCGAACAATCGTAGATACTAACAACAAATAAAATAAACATCCGCTACAGGTCAGGTGTCAAAATAAACAACAATAGAGAATAAAGCTTCATACCACAATTCACACGTGCAGTCCTGCGACAATGACGGTTGTTGGAGGACATCCAAGGTTGTAGCAAGCAGAGAAGATGTTAGGAGTGGAGTTCTGGACTGGTGAAGGCTTGGGGGGGCTATGTGGTGGCTGTTAGGGGAAAGGAAGTGGTTGTTAGGGAAAGGGGGTGGCTGTTAGGGGAAAGAGGGTGGCTATATGGAGTTCACTGTGGGGGGGGGGGGGGATTTGGGTTGGCAGCGAAGAAATGGGTCAGGGGTTCAGTTGAAGAGGGGTGTATAAGGTAGGGTTCACTGGTAGGCAGTAGTAGTGTCCATTATATGATTTCTGGGGGGAGGGATTGCGTTGACGAAGGGGATCAAAAGGGAGGGGGAAAACAACGAGGGTGCCGATTGTCGGCGGGGGGGGGGGGGGGGTGGGGGTGGAAGCGGGCCGACGGGTGGGGGAAGTAATAACGACGATGGTTGTAGAAGAGGCTATGGGAGGACTCGGGGTGAGGGGGGGGGGGGGGTGGGGGGAGGTGGTGACCTTACAGTGGTTTGACCGTGGTGGAGGTGGGAAGGGGCGGCCTTGGCGTCGCATCAAGGAGATCACTCCAAGAGTCTCACTTGGAGAACGCACGACCGGAGGTTTCTGCGAAACTGCAATACCATCGACGACCCCCCCTTGAACCGTCTGCCGATATATATATCCCTATGTTGTTAAAAGCACGCCTAAGGCTACAGGCTCGCCAGACTTAGAGGTTTGCACCTTTGTGCGCCTTTGGATATTAAAGGCTCGCTCGAGTGTGTTTTTTGTTGCAAACCTTTTGTTTTCAAAATAATGAAAAAAATAATGCAAGAACTCATTAAGTTTTGTATGATTTAGTGTTTTTGAAATATGGTATAGGGGGCCACTATTTCAGTGGTTAGGTCTTTCTTCTCTGAGAGAAGCCACTTTGTGCATAGTGCCAAAGATTATGTCTGTTTCCAATCTTCCCCCACCCATAACCCCAATGATTGGGGACTATATGAGTTATGTTGTTGTTGTAGTGTTTTTGAAATATAATCGATCATTGAGACTTAGATATGATGCAAGTGATCATTGATTTTATTTTTTAAGAGATATAAATGATAGTAATGAATGATTATTGAGTACAATATATGAAGAATCTGTTTCGAAAGATGAATTGTTGTTTGATGTTGATTATTTAAAATGAATGTGATTGCGCCTTGCCTTTGAGTCTTTCGCCTAGACTCTAAGACTATTTTACGCCTTGGTGCGCCTTGCGCCTTAGTGCGCCTTGGTGCGCCTTGTGGCTTTAATAACTAAGATATAAACCTAAAAATCATACTGAAAGGGTGAACAGTCGTGACTTAAACCTCTAAGAATTCTCCACGGGGGTGAATAGAGATTTTAAAAATATTTGACTATTTTCCAGATTTAAACAATCTTAGATTAACATCCACATAATCACAACAAAAAAATAATCACAGAAAAATAAAAACACAAGCAAAAACAACAAAGAAAATCACAACAAAGAAGACACCAAAACTATAGTGTTTCCCCAAAATCTGGGTACGTCCACTCTTCTACCACCTTGGTAGAAATACGATATCATAGCGACTGAGTTTTTTGATAAGAAAACTCTCATAACCAAAAATTGAGTGTTTTGATAAGTAGACTCTCAGAACCAATACACTTGATCTTTTGATAAGCAGATCTTGAACTAAAGACCGGGTCTTTTGGTAAGAAGACTCTTAGAATCAAAATTGAATCCTTTGAAAAGAGATTCTTAAAACTCTTTACTCAGTTACAAAATGAGAAAAAGTAAGAAAAAGAAAAAATTTCTTCTTGATTAAACCATCTATCAACAAATCTCTGAGAATTGTAGACACTAAGTGTATTGGATCCATTTGATAGACGAATCCTTACTAAGAAGGTGCAAGGATTATATGCTTTTTGGATCCACTATCTTTCAGATTGTTCTGTGTATCTCTTTGTTGCAGTCGTGAAGAAGAAGAAGACCTAGAAAGCTATAGGCAATAATCTGAATCAATTTGTATTCTATTCTCTATCTATTGTTGTCTTCTGCTTGAATTTTGAGTATATCAATCTCTGTCTAATTTCCAATTGCTTCAAGGGAATTATCTCCAGAAGGAATACAATAATATCATTCTATTTCTGCCTTCAAGAATTCCGCCAATTTCCTTCAAATATCTTCCGTATATTCTTCAGAACATTTATTAGAAATCTCTTTTTATGAATCAACTCTATATAATTCAAATAACTTCTATAGTTATTCTCCTCCAATAACTCTGATTGAAGGAATTTTGACATTTCTATTCTGGATACGAGTCGACGCTACTTCGACTTCTGGTGGAAGGTGCGTCGAAATCGGCTTCAGAAAAATGCTCTATCGACTCGACATAATAGTTGACGTTACGTCGATATCTTATCAACACATGCGTCGACTTCTCCCTTGAGGATGCATCGATTTTGCTTCAGAGGTTGCGTCGGCAAGTAGTCAGAGTCACGTCGACTTCTAGTCGCCGTTGTGTCGACCTTCAGTCAATGCTGTTTGCCTTAGATGATTTCCTTCTTATTTTCAGCTAGCCTTTCTCATGACTTTGACTAAACTGAGTTCCTTGGACTTCTATCACCCAATTACTCTCACTATATATCATGAGTAATTAATCTAAGGAAAAAAATACTTAAGAATAATTTGTTAAGTTAAATCAATAGTGTTTTTCTCAACACATAACCGTAAGACCAACATAAGCACCCAAATCGGACGACTCGTACTGTTTGGGCCGATCGGGCGTCAAGTACAACTCAAAACATAAAAAGTAATATATGAAATCGACTCAGATCGACCATCCGAATGCAACTACAAAGTCGGATTGTCTGAGTAGGTAGCGGATCACCGCCTTTCGCGGGAATACAAATGTGTCGGATGTTGCGTGCTATCAACTCTCCCTGGCTTGAAAGAACTCAACTCCGATGAGTGTTGACGGTCGTATTCACTGTGTAGCCGCAACGCGAGTCTCTCGAGCTCCTATGAAGAAATCCATGTAGCATCATGTAGAGATCGACCGCTCCACCATACAAGATAACCTACAATATCTCGCCCGCCTGCGGTACATAAGTCGTGATCGTTGATTGGAAGTATGTCATTTGTCGAAGAAAATGGCTCTGGCTGTAATGCACCTCCGTCTGATTGCTGGATCGGTGAAACTGTCGATGTTGCAGTGCGATCCTCATGGAACGACTCCTCAGGTGGCAACTGGAAGGGACTGGTAGGGGCAATAGGTGGTGAAGGCTCTGGTAGAGGTATGGAGAATTGGTCCACATATACGCGCTCCTCGTAGTAAGGAGTCAGATTCTCTATGTTGAATACTCGGCTGATGCCCATATCATGATGAGATGTCAATTTCATATACTTTTATAACAATCCGTCGTACGAATATATATGAGCCTATTCGGTGAGTGCTTAATTTCTTTGCTGCTCCTTACGAGACCCTCTTAGGTCGAATGTGAATCAACACTTGTTCTCTCGTCTCAAAGATTTGTTCCCGCCTGTGCTGGTCTGCTCGATCTTTATAATAATCATTATTAGATGCATTTTTCTTACGAAATGACTCATGAAGTCCATGCACATGCTGGATAAAAGATTCTGCCGACTTACTGGGTCTGGACTCGAGTGGAATATCCATCAAGTCAATAGGTTTCCTAGGCTCATACCCTAACATGATATGGAATGGACACAAACGTGTTATTCTATTGACAAAACTATTATATGCAAATGTTTCTACGGGGAGAATAAAATTCCAGGTGGATGGACTATCTCCAACAAGACAACACAGGAGTATCCTAAGAGTACGATTGATAATCTCAGTTTGTCCATCTGTCTGTGGGTGGTAGGCGGTGGAGAACTTCAGAGTTGTACCGATCTTCTTCCATAATATCCTCTAAAAATAACTCATAAAACACACGTCGCAATCAAAGATTATGGAAGTGGGAAGCCCATGCTACTTAAATACCTCTCTAAAGGAAAGCATGACCACGTGGGGGGCGTCAACAGTATTTCGACAAGGGATAATATGAGCTATTTTAGAAAAATGGTCCACCACAACAAAGATCGAATTGAGCTTCCTCAAAGTGCGAGGGAGTCAAAGAATAAAGTTCATATTAATATCAATCCAGGGCCTCTGGGGACGGGTAGTGGAGTGTATAACCTAGTGGGCTGGCGGGATCCCTTCGCGGTCTGCCATACTCAATAATGCATGACAACCCAAGTAATGTCCTTCAGGCCGGACCAGAAGAAGTGAGCCTTGACTAACACAATCATCTTGTCTCGATCGAAGTGCCCCGCTGCTCCGCTTGCGTGTAGATCCCAGATAAGGAAATCACGGAGGGACGACTAAGGAACGCAGAGACGCGAGCCCATGAATAGGTACCCGTCTGAAATCGTATGCAACGTTAATTTCTCGGAAATCTGGGCACTCTGGATAATCGTAAGCTTGTCGATCGAAGCCCACTACTCGAGTGCTCATGGTGTGGATAATGCTGACTCGTCGACTCAAGGCGTCTGCCGGTTTGTTTTCAATACCCGCTCAGTGTTTGAGAACATAGTGAATCTCTTACATGTACTCCACCCATTTCGCATGAAGGTGACCCAATTTCTTCTGTGAGTTAAGGTACCTCAACATCTGATAGTCAGAGTACAAAACAAAATCCTTGTGCAGGAGATAATGACACCAGTAATGCAGTTCCTATATAGTAACATAGAACTCCGGATCATAATTCGAATACTTCTGTCGAGCATCATTCAACTTCTCGCTGAAATAGGCCATTAGATGACCTTCCTGACTAAGTACCGCTCCGATGCCAACTCCTGACGCATCACATGCTACTTCGAAGGCCTTGGAGAAATCTGGTAAGCGTAGAACAGGCGCAGTAGACAGTCTCTCCTTATCTCCTTGAAGGATCGAGTGACGACTTTCGTCCAAACAAAATCATCCTTACAGTGGTAGCTTGTAATGGGGGCCATAATCGAGATGAAGACATGGTAAAACCTCCTATAGAAGGTGGCATGTCCATGAAAGCTACGAGCCTCATGAATGTTCTTCAGAAAAGCCACTCAAGAATAATCTTGACCTAGACATGGTAAAACCTCCTTTGACTCAAGGCCTTCTGAGGTATCCTGTGAGTCTATTTATAGATTTTCAATATCTGGTATGCAAAAAGCGTAATTCTGTTGCCCTAAAATTATTAAAATGCCCTAGACTGGTCTGCCAATAGCCAAACCCCGCTGTTCTGAGGAGTTAAATGCAGAGCCATGTGTATTTAGGTAATTTCAGGTCTGGGTTGAGCAGGAGCGTTGAGTGGAGAAACATCACTGAACGCCAAAGGCTTCCGAGAGTGTTGAGTGGAAAAACATCACTCAACGCCAAAGGCCGGCGGGGGCGTTGAGTGGAGAAGCATCACTTAACGCCAAAGGCTTCCGGGAGCGTTGAGTGGAGAAGCATCACTCTACGCCAAAGGCTTCCGGGAGCGTTGAGTGGAGAAGCATCACTCAACGCCAAGGGCTGACGGAGGCATTGAGTAGAGAAGCATCATTCAACGCCAAGGGCTGACGGGGGCGTTGAGTGGAGAAGCATCACTCAACACCAAAGGCTGGCGGGGGGCGTTGAATGGAGAAGCATCACTCTACGCCAAAGGCTTCCGGGAGCGTTGAGTGGAGAAGCATCACTCAATGCCAAGGATTGGCGGGAGCGTCGAGTGGAGAAGCATCACTTAATGACAAGGGCTGATGGGAGCGTCGAGTGGAGAAGCATCACTCAACGCCAAGGGTTTTCGCCGGCCCAAGGCGCGAGCCCTTTCGCCGGCCCAGGTTCAGCTTTGGCCTAAACCTAAACCTGCTCGACGAAAAAACTTAAGTCGAAGGCTCAATTCGACAAATAACGTTCGACGAATGACGTTCGACGAATTAATGTTCGACGAATTAATGTTCGCAGCTCGACAAGCTGAAACTTTTCCGTTCGCCTAATTATTGTTCGACGAATAACGTCCAACGAAATGGCATTATTCGACCCCTGGGCGAGAACCTTCCCGCCCTCTTACGACGAGAGCCTTCCCGCCCACTTTCTTATCTGGTCCAATTTGGAGCCCAAAATTAGCCCAATCCTGGTCTTTGGGTGGTCTTGGTCCCACCCAGCGAATATGGGGTTGTACATGCACAAAGTTGTGCGTGACACTAATAAAATGCGAAAAATAAAAGTAAATTGTGATGCGACTCGGGTTGCATCAGACAGACATCCTTAGTGCTATACACCCTCTTATTGACGAGTTCTTTGATATTGTGCCGGAGGAGTTACCTGATCAGCTCCCTCTGACGAGGGATATCCAACATTGTATTGATCTAACTCTATGGGGTAGTTTACCTCATCTTCCCCATTATCGTATTAGTCCGAAAGAGCATGAGGAACTCCACTAGCAGGTGATTGATCTGATATCAAAAGGTCATATTAGGGAGTGTATGAACCTTTGTGTCGTTCCCACATTATTAGTCCCCAAGAAAGACGGAACATGACGCATGTGTGTCGATAATCAAGTGATTAATAAAATTACATCAAATATCGCTTTCCAATTCCTTGATTGGATGACATGCTAGATATGCTTAATGGATCTAGTGTGTTTTCAAAAGTATATCTAAAGAGTGGGTACTACCAGATTCGAATTTGACCCGGAGATGAATGGAAGACTGAGTTTAGGACGAGAGATGGTTTATACGAGTGGCTGGTGATACCTTCTGATCTATCCAATGCACTCATCACATTTAAGAGAGGGATGAGCCAAGTGTAGGACCACTCATTGAAGTTTGCGTAGTGGTTTATTTTGATAATATTATGATTTATAGTACTGATTCTGATCAATACCTGATTCATTTTAGGCAAGTGTTAGAGATCCCACACACTAATAAATTGTATGTTAATTTGAAGAAGTGCACTTTTTTGACTGTAGCCTGATCTTCTTAGGGTATATTATGTCATCTGAAGCTTTATTATTTCATCTAAATGCATTCCTAGGTCGATCACTCCTGATACACGTTCTATGTGATATTTTTAGAAAATTCTTTGGGGTCAAATAGGAACCAAACTCAAGTGTAGTAACTCTTATCACCCTCAGACCGATGGACAAACTGAGGCAGTTAATAAGAGTTTGAGGAATCTTCTTAGGCGTTTAGCTGGGGAAAATCCAAAACAATGAGATCTTGTACTTCCGCAAGTTGAATTTATATTTAATAATTCTAAAATCCGCCCAATTGGTAAAGTTCCTTTTGGGATTGTCTATGGATTTGCCAACCCCCACTTGCTTGACTTCCACTCTCTGCCATCTCATGAATTCATTTTTTGATGCGCAAACTCATATTAATTATTTTAAAAAATTGCATAAAAGTAACAACAACAACACTCGAGCCTTTATCCCAGTGTAGTGTGGTCGACTATGATCCTTTGTCGTCATTGTGCCCTATCTTTTGTCATAATTTCACTAATGCCTAAGTACATCATGTCTTTCCTTATAGTTTCATTCCGAGTCTTTATTGGTCTACCCCTCCCTCGTCTAACATTCCTAGTGACTAGACTCTCGCAAATGCTATATCTTCCATGAGTCTTGTGTCGTCCGACTCGACTACTCTAAAGCTTCCTTACTTTGTACATGTCCAAGCCATCTTAATTGAGCTTCTCGCATCTTCTTTGCAATTGGTGCGAATCCCGTCTTATCCCTGATATATTCATTCCTAATTTTATCGAGTCTCGTGTGTCCACACATCCACCTAAGCATTCTCATCTCCACAACTCTCATTTTTTGTTCATCTACATAATTCACTGCCCAACACTCAGAACCATAGAGCATCGCTGGTTTAATTGCAGTACAATAAAACTTGCCTTTAAGTTTTAATGGTACCTTACAACCACACAAGTTTCCTGACGCGCCTCTTCACTTCAACCAACCCGCTTGGATTCTATGTGTCACATCTCTAGCAATACCTCCGTCGTTTTAAACTATCGATGCAAGATATTTAAAACACTCACTACGAGAATATCTTGATCACCCAACTTAATAACGAAGTCATCCACCCTTCTTGCACTGCTAAATTTAAGCTCCATATACTCTGTATTTGCCCTGCTCAAACTAAAAACTTTCTTTTCTAAAGTGTCTCGCCACGATTCAAGTTTTGCTTTTACACCCTCGCACGTCTCATCGACCAAAGCGATATCATCCGCAAACAATGAACACCAAGGTATTGCTTGTTGGATGTCTGGTGAGCTCATCTAAGATAAGGGTAAAGAGGTAGGAGCTTAAAGCTGAACCTTGATGTAAGCCAACGGTGATACGAAATTCCTTTGTTAATCCTCCAGATGTCCTCACCCTTGCCACTAAATTTGTATACATATCTTTGATTATGTCAATGTATGATACATTTACACATTTCTTTTTTAAGACTCTCCATAAGATCTCTCTTGGAACTTTATCATAAGCCTTCTCATGATCGATAAACAACATATACAAGTCTTGTTTTCTTTCTCAGTAGTTGTTAATGAGTCTCCTCAAGAGATGAGCTTCCATGGTCGACCGCCCCGACATGAATTCAAATTGATTCTCTAAGATGTTAGTCTCCCGTCTTACTCTTCTTTCTATTACTCGTTCTTATAGTTTCATGGTATGACTCATCAATTTAATTCCTCTATAATTAACTCAATTTTGTATATCTACTTTGTTCTTATACAAATGTACCAAAAATACTCTCTCCATTGGTATGACATCTTTTTTGACTTCAGTATCTTATTGAAAAACATGTAAGACATAAAATTCTTTCATTCTCTAAACATTTTCAGGGCGGGGTCGGCGACGTCGGCTACTGGCGCGCGCCATGGAGGCGGGTCAGTGAGGACATGGGAGGGGCCAGGAGGGCTCCTTGACCTATGGTACAACCGGTGGTGGGTGCAAGTGGCCTTCTTTCCCGCGTGCCTTTGGGACACCAGAGGGCCATTGAACCGACGCTCGTTGGGCGGCCAGCCCCAACCGATGGGTGGACTGCATCGATAAGGATATCCATGCACACATCTTGATCCTACGGAGCAAAGAGGGCCAACGTGGTACAGACAGGAGCCGGGATGGCACGACCAGGCCAACTCGCGAGCTTACTGCCTCCGAAATTGACGCGCATGAATTTTCCCAAGTTCAACGAAGGAGACGCTTTGAAATGGGTGCCGGAGGCTGAACTGTTTTTCAGTTATCAGGAGGTCCCGGAGGCCCAATGGGTGCAACTAGTGTCCTTCCATCTGGAGGGTGATGCTTTTTAGTGGACGCAATGATTTCTGAGGGGCAAGGAATATGTGCCCTGAGCTGATTTTGTGGAGGGCTTCACCGCCAGATTCAGGCCATTGGAGTACGAGGATTTTGAGGCCCTCCTTCAGACGTTGCGGCAGAAGGAGACAATGATGGAGTATCGCACAGAGTTCGAAAAATTGGCAAATCGGGTGCACTGGGAAGAAAAGACATTGCTCAGCTGTTTCATATCGGGACTCAAGGAACATCTACGTGACGAGGTTCAGTCTTATATGCCTCGCAGTCTAAACCATGCCATCAGCCTGACTCGCATCCAGGAGGAACGCTTCACAGGCAACAGACTCGCACCACGGGGAGAACCACTACCACCCCGGTGGTCACCAGAAGGGAACCAGCGGCGGCTGGTAAACCGACTGACACGACTCTCGTGGACCGAGCTTCAGGCAAGGAAGGAGAAGTGTCTATGTTTCAACTGTGACAAAAAGTATACGCCTGAGCACAAATGTCAAACGCTCCAGGTTTATATGTTACATGTGGATGTGGAGGACGAGTTTACTCTAGAACCAGAGCCAGAGGAGGACTTGTATTTGACCGAGTTTGGCGTGTCCTTGTAGGCTATGGAGGGATGCAACGCCCACCTCACGATGCAGATGGCGGGAAAGATTAGCTAGGAGCGGGTGACGATTTTGGTGGATAGTGGGAGCACCCACATCTTCATCTATCCCGATGTGGCTCAACAAGTGGGACATGTGAACGATCGCGGGGCCGCTTTTCAGGTCATGATGGCGGATGAAAGCAAACTTCAATGCGAGAGATTTATGAAAGGGGTGGAGCTACGAATACAGGGGTACACGGGTCGCACTGATGTCTACCTCCTTCCTATCAAGGGCTCAGACATGGTGCTTGAGGTACAATGGTTGCATCAATTGAGGCGTGTGACCTTTGATTGGGATCAGATGACGATGAAGTTCCTTCAACACGGGAAGCAATATTGTCTGGGGGGGGCCCCTCAAATCCTCTCCGATGAAGGAGATCTCCCTTCGAAGCTTGGAGCCACTGGGGGAGCAGGGAAGCACCATGGCAGCGATCATGGAAATTACATCGGCTAGTCCAGTTCCTTCAGTGGTACCGGTATGAATCCAGTCGATACTGGCTTAGTATGCTGACATATTCCAGGAACCTCGTACACTTCCACCATCAAAATTCAGAGACCATCAGGTTCAACTCAAGACAAGGGCCGAACCTACCAATATCCGACCATACCGCTATCTGCACATCCAGAAGGCCGAGATTGAACGCAGCGTCAAGGAAGTTCTTGCCGCCGGGATTATCCGTCCCTGTACACGTTCCTTCTCTTCTCCTATCATCCTAGTAAAGAAGAATGATGAGTGGTGGCGATTTTGTGTGGATTACCGCGGCTTGAACAACTCGACTATTAAGGATAAGTTTCCCATTCCATTGATCGAAGAGTTGTTAGACGAATTGCACGATGTTTCTATATTTACCAAGCTCGACCTCCGGTCGGGCTACCATCAGATTCAGATGCGAGAGGAGGACATTCATAAGACAACCTTCTGTACTCATGACGACACTATGAATTTCTCATGATGCCTTTTGGGCTCACCAACGCCCCATCCACGTTCCAGATAGTTATGAACGAGATCTTTCGCCCTCTTCTCCGCCGATCAGTATTGATATTTTTTGATGACATCCTCATATACAACACGAGTTGGGAGGAGCACCTGACCCACGTAGAGCACGTTTTCACCATTCTCCGCCAACACCAGCTCTACGCCAAGCAGTCCAAGTGCTCGTTCGGACAGACAAAGGTCGAGTACCTGGGACATTTGGTCTCCGCTCACGACATCAAGGACGACCCAAAGAAGATCGAGAGCACGCTGTCATGGCCAGTCCTCATACAGTTTGGGCCTTATAGTGCTTCCTGGGATTCACGGGGTATTACAGGCGTTTCGTGAAAAATTATGGCAAGATTGCACGACCGTTAACCCAGTTATTACAGAAGAACGTCTTCCTTTTGGAAGGAGGAGGCGGAGGCGGCATTCCAGGCTCTCAAGGGGGCCATGACCTCCACACCGGTCCTCACCCTTCCCGACTTCAACAAGGAGTTTGTGCTTGAAACCGATGCGTCAAGCGTCGAAATTGGCGCGGTATTAATGCAGGTGGGCCGACCATTAGGCTTCTACAACAAGGAGTTGACCCCCCACACTTTAGGGCTGTCCACGTATGAGAAGGAGATGCTGACAATCATCCATGCGGTGGCTATGTGGCAACCTTATTTGCTGGGCCGACACTTCAAAATCCGTACTGACCACCATAGCTTGAAACACTTTTTGGAGCAACGAGTCTCCTCCCCGCTCCAACAGAAATGGGTGACTAAGCTGTTGGGGTACGATTTTGAGATTCTCTACAGATAGGGCAAAGAAAACGTGGTTGCTGATGCCTTATCCCGCCTACCAGAGAGCACCCTCACCCAAATATCCGCACCCCTACTCGATTCTTTAGATGATATACATGAGGTCATGCGGGACCACGCACTACGGGCCCTCGTGGAAGCTCTTCAATAGGGGCAAGTCACCGCCCCGGGCTATCACTTGCAGAATGGAAGACTTTATTATCACGACCGAGCTAAGTTATCAAAGGCGCAAGGCGCACCGAGGCGCAAAGGGCCCCTGGAGCCTAGGCGCAAGGCGCAGGCGCGCGCCTGAGCCACGTGAGGCGCAGAATTGGGGGAAGAAGGAAATTTAGCGAATTGGGTGCCCAATTCGCTGAAATTGAGCGAATTGGGCGCCCAATTCGCTGAAATTGAGCGCCCAATTCGCTGAAATTGAGCGAATTGGGCGCCCAATTCGCTGAAATTGTGCGAATTGGGCGCCAAATTCGCTGAAATTGTGCGAAATCGTGGAATTTCAGCGAATTGGGCGCCCAATTCGCGGAATTTCAGCGAATTGGGCGCCCAATTCGCGGAATTTCAGCGAATTGGGCGCCCAATTCGCGGAATTTCAGCGAATTGGGCGCCCAATTCGCTCAATTTCAGCGAATTGGGCGCCCAATTCGCTCAATTTCAGCGAATTGGGCGCCCAAGTGCACCTAGGGGGTGCCTCAGGTGCGTCTAAGATCATGTTTTTGCCCATATAAAAAAAATAAAAAAAAATACGTTGAAAGGCCCGGGCGCGCCTGGGAGCCTGTAAGGCGCGCGCCTGGGCGCGCCTGAGGCGCGCCTAGGGCACATCGCCCGCCTCAACTGTGCTGAGGCGCGGCGGGCTGCGCCTGGTGCGCCCGGCGCCTCAGGTGCGCCTAGGAGCGCGCCTTGACAACTATGCGACCGAGTGGTCATTCCCCCCAACTCCGCCCGGAAGACCATCATGCTGCACAAGTTCCACTCATCCCCTACTGGGGGTCATGCAGGAGTACTCCGCACTCTTCAATGGGCGCGGACAATTGTATTTTGGAAAGGATTACGTCGCGATGTACATCAGTTTGTTCAACAGTGCGAGATGTGCCAGCGAAAGAAGTACGAGACGACCACCCCTGCAGGGCTACTTACACCGTTGGAGATCCCGTACCATATTTGGGATACAATGTCTATGGATTTTATAGACGGGTTGCCCAAGTCTATTATCCTGGTCGTGGTTGATAAGCTTTCCAACTATGGACATTTTTTTGGCCTTGAGCCACCCTTACACGGGCGAGTCAGTTGCCCATCTCTTTGTTCGGGAAATAGTCCGTCTCCACGACGTTCCACGTGCCATCATTTCCGACCGTGATCCAACGTTCGTGCGTAATTTCTGGCGAGATCTTTTTCAACGACAGGGGACTTTCTTACGCTTCAGTACTACTAATCACCCCCAACCAGATGGCCAGACAGGGGTTCTCAACCGGGGAGTTGAAACATACCTCCGTTGTTTTGTAATGGACGAGCCTCAGACATGAACTCGCTGGCTGCACTGGGCCGAATATTGTTATAATACCTCATACCACTCAGCCAGCAAGTTGACCCCGTTCGAGGTCGTTTACGACCGCCCCCTCTGTCATTGGGCAGCTATGAACCGGGCAGCACGACCTTGTCGGCTGTTGATCGGGCGCTACGTGACCGGGACCGCACCTTAGCCACTTTACACGAGAACCTACGGGCGGCTCAGGATCGCATGAAGGTCCAAGCGGACAAACATCGCAAGGAAAATGAATTCGCTGTCGGTGATGTCGTCTATCTCAAGCTCCAGCCTTATCGTCAGTTGTCTGTTGGCCGCAGGGCGAACCAGAAATTGGCTCTACGTCACTATGGGCCCTTTCGTATTACCCGCTGAGTGGGACCAATGTCATACACCTTGGCGCTACCCGAGGGATCGCGCATACATCCTACATTCCATATGTCCTTGCTAAATAAGAAGATATGCAACACAATTCCAGCCAGCCCATTCCTACCAGAGGCGACAACAGCGGGCAAATTGCGACCGTTGCCCAAAGAGATTCAGCTGATCAAATGGAAACAGAGGGGCACCGAGTACCGTCCCGAGGTACTTGTCAAATGGAAACATTTGCCAGAAGCACAGAACAGTTAGGTGGACCTGCTGGACTTCAAGGAGCTCTACCCGGACTTCCATCTTGGGGACAAGTTGGTTCTTGATGGGGAGGGGAATGTTATGCCCCCGAACATGGCACGGTTCTCAGGGCGTCATTATGCTCGCCGTCGGAGGAGACTTCAGGAGTCAATAGGGTTGAATCTACCGGTTCAGCCCCCACTCATTAATGCACGCGGATTCGGGGCTGAACCATCCAGTTCAGCCCCTTTGGGTGTGTGTGTGTGTGGGCGGGGGGGGGGGGGGGCGACCGACCCCCCTTGGGCCCGGGTCTATTTCTTGGAAGGAGGTAAGGATGATTTCGGGTACTTCTCTTCTTCCTCCCCCTAAACCCTAATTCCTCTCTCTCACCCTCTCTAGTTCTCTCTAGTTCTCTATCACGAATTGAAGGATAAATATCTTCCCTCCTATCGGGACTAGTTGCTACATTAGCTTTATGCGTTGCGCCAGGGCATGCTACCTATGGCGGAGTACACATCACGATTTGATGAGCTATCTGTGAGGAGTAATCTACGAGAGGAGACTAGTGCTACCACTTCCCGATTTCATTCTAGATTGAGATTTGAGTTACGTAGGGAGCTTATTCCCCATAGGATTGAGATGGTAGATCAAGTTTATCAGATGACCTTCAAATATGAGCAAAACCCATGACTCCTTCCAGATTAGACAGACCTATATTTAGGAGGCCACCACCAACCACTGCCACTCCTGCAGGATCTTCTCCTGCTCCAATGGACACAAAGGGAAAGACGCCACCATACCTCCCACGACCACCAGGTCCGTGAACATTCAATGTTATCACTGCTCGTGTAGGGGCCATATGACGGCCCAATGCCCTAGAAGAAATTTATTAGTTGAAGAAGCTGAATCCAGTTCTAATGTTGAGGAGGTCATCGATGAAGAGATTGTTGCTGCCATCGTGGATTGTTGTAAGGGCGATGCTGAGTTCTACCTAGAGTTACGTGTGTTATACGATGTTTTCTTTACACCCCACATACTGATGAGGATTGATGTCGTATGATGATCTTTTATACTTTCTTTCCCAGCACTGTCAGTCCCTGTAAGCTGGCCATTGATAGCGGGAGTTGCGTCAACATTGCGACCAAGAAGACCTTAAAGCAAATGCAGGTGACCCCTGAGCCTCATCCTCATCCTCATCCTTATCGAGTTATCTAGGTCGATAAGACAACCATGCAGATTACTCTGAGATGCTTGGTACTGATCACTCATGCCTTGTTTGAGGGTTGTGTTTGGTGTGACATCATCCTTATGGATGCTGCCCATATTTTGTTAAGGAGACCTTGGCTTTACGACCGTGATGCCACTTTTTTTGGTCACTCAAACATGTGCGGATTTTACGATATGGGTTGTAAGGTCATATTTACACCGACCCAACCCAGGAAGAAATCCAAGGGGAAGGTCACGCCCTCCACTAACACGAGTTCCTCTAGGCGGCTGCACATTTTGCGTTTCAGCGAGTTTATGAGGGAGAGCGTAGATGCCGATATATTCTACGCAGTGTCCGTCACTATGGCTTCTAATGACCCTATGGAGGTCAGCTTATTCTTGTTGAGTATGCTGATAATGTTCCGAATGATTTACCTGATGAGTTACCCCCATTACGTGAAATCCAACATGCCAAAAATCTAACACCAGGGGCCTCGCTCCCGAACCCATCACATTACCGGATGAACCCTGACGAGCATGCTGAGCTCAACAGATAGGTGGATGAGCTTCTCCGGAAGCAGTTCATACGTAAGAGTATGAGTCTTTGCGCGACCCTCTGCCCTTTTCACCTTGACGAAGGATGAGAGCTGGCGTATGTGTATTGATAGTTGGTCTATCACTAAAATAAATACAAGTATCATTTCCTCATTACCCGATTATACGACTTGCTTGACACAATGACTGGTGCCCTGATGTTCAATGAGAGCTGTTAACATATTGTCCCTCCGTTTTATAAATAGAGTATGGTCAGCATGACTTGTTTGTATCCAAGAGTGATCATGACTTTGTGAAACCGACCAAACCAAGCACTCGAAGATTGCCTCAAGTTGTAAAGGGTCTTCTTTAACGTGCACACTTTCCCTTCAGTGCCGGAAAGGGAAAAACCTGTAGTGGGGAGACATATATACTTCCTTTTGTACATTCCCATGAAGGATTGCATTTTCCACATACAATTGAGGAAGACCCCAATCCTTGCACGCAGCACATGATAACAAAACCCGTATGAAGTTCATTTTTTTAACATGAGCAAAAATGTCTTGATAATCAATCCCAAAGGTTTGAGTATATCCCCTTGCCACCAACCTCGCTTTAAACCATTAAACCAAGCCTTCAGATTTCTGCTTCATAGCAAAACACATTTAAAACCAATGGTCTTCTTTTCGGGTGGAAGGTGTATTTGATCCCATGTACAATTTTTTCCAAGACAATCATTTACTCGATCATTGCCTCTTTTCATTTTTGATGCCAAAGAGCCTCCTGCCATGTGGATGGAATAGAGACATGCAAGAGAGGAGATAAGGGCTATATGTAAAATTGTTAGAGCGTCATAGGAAACAAAATGAGACAAAGGATGTTGGGTGTAATATCTGATATCTTTACGAAGGGCAATGGGAGGTTCCGAGGACTCTATTGACGGAGTTGGCACGGGCGCGCTGGTAGCGTGAGATGAGCCTGTGTGTTCGGAGCTTTACTCCGTCTGGTGTACGCCTGTAATTCCAGTTCTTTACGAGGAGTCTCCCCCTGAGAATGCTCCCCCTGGGAATGCCCCCCCTTAATGGGGGTCTCGTCATAAGGCGGAGCATGTGGAGGAATGTTGTATGGTGGATGAATCGGTAAGGATAGAGTGGGGGAGCTCACTTCTACCATATGTGTAGACTTCCCTTGAATTGAGGTCACATAATAAGGGTCAGATTCACGAAATGTGATATCCATCGTGACAAAAATCCGCTTTGTTGGAGGATGATACCATTTATATTCCTTCTAACTGAGATAATAGCCAATGAATACACACTTAAGAGCACAAGGGTCAAGTTTAGACCGGCCTGGAGAGTGTATGTGAGAGAAGCAAACACAGCCAAAAAACTTTTGGTCGAAGAAAAATCTTGTGTCGAAGTTGGTAGATCTGAGCCGCATCCCCCTTGCCGGAATAGGTAGACTCAGCATGCTTCCATATCTACACAGCAGTATCCAGGAAAAGGTAATTCTGAGCAATAAATTTCTGCATGGAATTAGTGAGCCATGTCATGACAAGGGAGTTTCCAACTCCCATTGAGGCCAAGCATTAGAGGTCGTAGCTGGAGCGGCGGCGGTGCCACTGATATAGACAAAGAGGCGACGACTCTTTAAGACTAGAGTAATGGAGCGGACCAATAAAAATAGTTGGTTTCATCAAGTCGGATTGCTGTAATCTGAGTGTAGTGGTGATTTTGACCAGCCTGAGTAGATCCAACATGATTCACAGAGCTCCAGAATCAACGTCCGACATAAGGGCAAATGGTAGCCAAACTCCGCCAATAGGATGGTGAGGAGTAGAGATGAATACCCCTTCAAATAACGGAAGGGAGATAAAGCATCACTACAGAGTTAGGAGACATCCTCCTGAACAAAGGAAGCACAAGAACTGAGATCGGGAAGCATCCAACCATTAGATTCGCGAGAATACCAATGGATGGAGGCTGCCACTCGAGCTTTCATAGAGATCAAGAAGAAGGTGACAACAAACCCTGTTATGAGATTGCCCAATTTGTCTAAGGTATTTGAGGTAGCCTTCGACACATTTGACGTTGGGATTGATGAAGTTCTGAGACAGTTAGATCATCCAGTTTTTTTACTTTAGTCAAAAGTTGATTTAGACTGATAAAAACACTCAAATTATTATAAAGAGTTTTACGCAGTAGTGCAGTTGCTTCGGTATTAGAGATAGTATCTCCTCCTACAGTAGTTCGTCCTGTACTCCGATCATCAGGCTCTGTGCTATCTTGACTCGCAACGGAAATTAGGGTAAAAACATATCTTCTGGTCGAGTACTTGCAGATTTTTTACTATTTTCTCAAACATTGCGTGAGTGTTGAAAACAAGCCTATTGATGCCCTTTGTCGTTATGTCACCCTACTCCACACATTGAACAGTAGCACACCTAGTTTTGATTGACTACTTAGGGAGTACCCCCATCTGCATAGACTTTGATGAAATTTTCTCGGGACTGATAAGGGATTCTCTTGATCATACTGAGGGGTTCTATATCGTCGAGAGATATTTATATCATGGGTCTCGTCTTTGTATTCCCTGGACCTCCTTCCGGGACTTTCTAATTTGGGAATTGCGCACGAGTGGCGCTGAAGACCACTTCGACAGAGACAAGGCAATTGCATTGGCTGATGACCGTTTTTGTTGGTCCACTTTGAAGTAGGATGTGACGAGGGTTGTGCGTCACTGCAGCACCTGACAGAATGCAAATGGTTCAAAACATAACACTAAACTTTATACACTCCTTCCAGTCCCGCGCCATTTTTGGGTTGATATCGACATAGATTTTGACGCAAGACGAATCTATAGACGGCGAAAAATCTGCGACCTAACCCTACATGCCATGCAAAGCCCGACGGATTAAATCATAAATTAGAGAATGAATTTAAATATCCCACACAGTTAATTCAAGGCAAAGCAAAATAATTTAATTAAACGAGACAAATTTAACCTTTCCTCCACGTGGAGGGACAAAGCAAGAGCACGCGACGAATAAACCCTGTATATCACAATATTTATTTAACGAACTACTACCATACGCGATATCCAAACAAATATGATGTCCAATCCGATAAATAAATGCTGAAAATAATAATCAAATACAACAATACTCACTAAATAGTGGGTTGACCAGGACAATGAAGATTCCGGAGCCGGATGAGTAGAGTGACAATCAAATGTGAAACCAGAGGCGTAACGATGATGGTGGTAGCTGTCCTCAACAGAAAGTGGGGAGATCGGTCCGAAAATGGATAGATCCGGCCACTAGGAGGGATATCCGTGCAGGGAAGGATATATCTGATATTTTGGGATCGGATCCGGGTGAGGGGATGATGAACATGTGGTGAAAATAACGGATTAGGACGCTAAAATTTTAGATCTTGACTGATTTAAATTTTAGGGTTGTTTGGAAGTGGATCCACATGAAAGGAGGGTGGCGGCCAGGGTTGTGCGACCACAAGAGGGACAGTGGCCTAGGGGTGAGAATTTGAGGGGTGGTTAGTGTTTGAGGGGTGGTTAGTGTTTGCGGGCCTGGTAGGGGGCGGCTGTGGTAGAGGAAGGGGAGTGGTAGTGGGGGGTTGGGCTTCAGGATGGGGGAAAGAACTAGGCGGCGGGGAAAATCTTCTGGAGGTGTTCAGGCAGCTTTTCACGGGAGATAAAACTATAGGGGAGGAATAGGGATTTTAATTTTTGAACAATGACGTTGAATAGGAAACAAGTTTTCTGGACAACCAACCGGGGGCTATTTTGGGGCTGATTTTGGCGGCTGAAAGGGTGTTTGGAAGAGGGAAAATAAGGCTTAGGTTATGGTATACCTTGAGGGAGGAGAAAACCACCTAGGAGTCATCACCTAGGGTTCCACAGAGTTGGGACCATGGCGGGATCGCGGGAATCCGGGAAGAAGACTCCAAATTCTGCAATGCTTAGATCAGCCCCATATCACCTCTATTTATAATAAAACAAGGATTAGGGCATCCCCCATCAACAATTATGATTGGTCGGAGGTGGGGCCACCCAAATATATCAAAGTAAATGCAAATATATTAAACTAATATATAAAAGTGATTCAGAACGCGAATCCGGACGCATCCGCGGAGTCCGATCGTCAATCCGGGCACTCCATATATGGAAAGTCGTCAATTGGCCCCGAACGGGCCCAATCTCGTCATCCACTGCAAGTCCTTGTCTATGCTCCACATCAGATTTCGTACCAAGCCTTCCTCCTCACACTTTGAGGAAGTATGATTCCATTTTTGTGATGGTAGACTGATTCTCAAAGATGACCCATTTTATTGTCTGTCGCAAGTCTGCAGATGCGACCCGTATAACGACCCTCTTCATGAGAGACATCTTTTGTTTACATGATTTACCAAGTCCATAGTGTCCGACCATGACATACGTTTCATGAGTTATTTTTGGAAGACATTATGACATAAGACATGTACGACTCTGGATTTTTCTACAGCTTCTCACCCATAGACTGACGACCAAACCGTTCATAAACAGGAGTTTCCCAAATTTACTGCGGTGTTTCGTTGGCGAGCACCGGTCGATTTGGGATTTTATGTTGTCCATAGCTGAGTTTGCGTACAATAGTTCCGTCAATAGGTCAATACAATGAGTTCATTTCATATAGTGTTAGGATATAAGCCTAGGAAACCTATTAATCTTGCCTCAGTTTCTTTAACGTCACATCCTAGTGAGTTTGTTTAGTCCATCTAACATATACATGAATTGCATGAATTGATTCAGAAGGAAATTGCTAGCAGTATTGAATTATAAAAGACACGGGCATGCCAGAACATGCATGATCAACATTTTCAAGTGGACGAGCAGGTCATGGTCAGAATTCTCATAGAGAGGCTCCCAAAAGGGCCACTAAAAAGATACATCCTAAATGAACGAGTCCTTATAGAATTAAAAAGAAAATTGGAACAAATGAGATTGACCTCCCGATATATATGGGTATTTAACCTGTATTCAATACGAAAGATTTGATACTCTACTTTGAGTCTCTCGAGCACATGGACCCTTACCTTGATCCACCTCCAATACCCTCCCACTTACAGCCTGCTCCATACCCTAACCAGCTTGGATGAACACCTACGGATTTGCTTGCACCCGTCAGTTTGGAATTTTGTGTTGTCCATAACCGAGTTCGCGTACAATAACTCCGTCAATAGGTCTACTAGCATGAGTCCATTTCATATAGTGTTAGGATATGAGATATGAAGCACATATAGTTCCCCGAAGGCAGCGTACCCGTACCGAATACGTATCCGGTACCGGTACGTACCGTATACTCGACAGATACACATATGTGGACAAACTTGGACTTAGCTCATTATTCTGCATATTGTGATATGAGTCTATTTTTTCTAGAGTAAATAAAAGTTGACTCTATGTTAAGAAGCGTTGGTACACTCAATTAAGTTGTGTATCTATGCCGAGTATGTTTTTTGGTATCAGTACGTTTTTGTTACAAGTACGTGTATCAACAATGAAGTTGATCTCCAATAATGAAGAAGAAGAGAAAAAAAGACTGATAAGTAGATTTAAGTTTAATTTTATCTCTTTTGATTAAACATATAAGATGTTAAATTTTGTAATATTTACGAATGTTTAATGTTGAAAACTTCATGTTATGTTGCATTGATTTGTAAACTTGTACTTCAAGTTATGATTTATGTTTGATGTTTCGATATTTTGAGAATTATTCATTGCACTTGTGATATATAAATATATATTATATTTGTTATAACGTATCATGGCGTACCCGTATCATTGTTTTTAAATTTTGTCGTACCTCCGTACCAGGTACGTATCGTATCCGGTACCCATACCCGTACCAGTGCTTGCTAGGATATGAGTTTAGGAAGCCTATTGACCTTGCCCCGGTTCCCTTAGCGTCATGCCATAGTGAGTTCGCTGAATCATTTATCCATCATATACATGAACTGCATGAGTTGATTCGGAAGAAAATTGCTAGCATTTATGAATTATATAAGACACAGGCAGACAAGCATAGACGTGAGCAACATTTTCAAGTGGGTAAGTAGGTCATGGTCTGAATTCGCATGGAGGGGCTCCCAAAAGAGGCCGCTATAAGCTACATCCTAAACGAATGAGTACTTATAGGATTATAAAGAAAATTGGAACAAACGCCTACAAAATTGACCTCCCAGATGATATTGGTATTCATCCCGTATTCAATACAAATGATTTAACACTCAACTTTGAGCCTCTCGAGCATATGGACCCATACCTTGAGCCACCTCCAACACCCTCCCACTTACATCCTAACCCATTCTCTCTAGCTTGAATGAACACATACGGGCTTGCCCGCATCCCTTATGATTGTACAGGTTCCTTTGGATCCACTGACACGAGAGCTGAGAGCATTTCTGATATTGTGGAACACCCCAGACAGCCCAACCTGCCGTTATCTAGTGAATTGGACTGGTCACCCTACCTTTGACGACACTTGAATTTCAACGTCGGAGCTTGATAAACTTGCCTTCAATCTTCGACGTCAGTACGATCATTTTCATTCATATGCTTTTTAGTCTAGGGAGTTTATGGGGATTGGCCGCAAGATTGTCATGGGACTTCGGACCAACACTCGACGAGGCCCGCATGTGTACTCACGCAAGAGGCGTTGATCTGACCGTCAATCCGACACCACGTGCGCGTCTGAAGCGCCGTTTCTACTTTTTCTATGTATTTTGTTTTTTTATTTATTTTGGACATTTTTAGTGTTACGTGGGCATCAAGCGTAAAGACCAATCATAGTTATTCACGTCGGGTTCCGTAACCCCCCTTTTCGCTATAAATATGGTGAGGGCTGCCATTTTGGTATTGTTTGCCTCGTGAGAGATTCCACAATGATCAATCTAATCTTGGTGATACTTCGAGATCCCGGGGTGCGACGTCCCGGTTAATTATTTCAGTCTTCATTTTCGTTCCCACTCCCGTAGACCTTATCCCACAGTTTCTCCACTGTAACCGCTAAAACGAACGTTCCCTTCCCCTTTGAACTACATGTCCAACAAAACCTTCCTGACAATCAACATTTCTATTGTAAACCACATAACCACAAGCTTTCCTCGTTCCTTTACAACACTCACATGCATTTCTCCTACCTCACCACTTGTTGCAGTCCATGACTAACTGTAAAACTCCTCACTCCAGCCCTAATTCCAATTGACGTCTGTTACGCCCCCGGACGGATCCGAAGGCGACAACGGGGCTGAACCAACTGGTTCAGCCCCCACTTTCTAAATGGCGACCGTCGGGGGCTGAACCCACCCGGTTCAGCCCCAATTGGGGCCGGCCGGCCCCCTTGGCTGCCCGGCCTTGGTCCGGGTATAAATGTACCCGGATCCTCTTTGGAGGGGGTCATGCAAGTATTATCAAAGGTAATCTTCTAGCTTCCTCTCAAACCCTAGAAATCTCTTCTTCTCCCTCAAATCTCATCAAGTTTCTAACATTTGGTATCAGAGGATTCTTCCTCCCAAAATCTTTTTTCCTTCCGGCTCGCATGCTCTGCCCAGCTTCGCTTCCACCCGCTGCGCATCGACGAGTTCCGACATCGATTCCGCGTCGAGCCCCGCGCATCGCTCCCGCGTCGACTCCCTACGCCGATTCCGCGTCGTCTTCAACGACAAATCCCAGCGTCGATTCCGCTGCCTGCTGCCGTTGTCGCAGCCCGCTCGCATCCCGCCGTCGATTCCCGCTCGCATCTTGCGGCCTCCGCCGCTCTGCATCCGCCGACCGGCTATTGCTTCCAGTGCTGCATCCGATTGCGGCATCCAATGCATCCAGTGCATCCGATTGCGGCATCCAGAGGCCACCGCCTCCAATTGTTGTTATTTCACGCACGCCCCGGGGTTCCACCATGGTGACTCGCACCCAAGAAGACTCCAATCGGCTCGCACATCTTGAAGAAAACTACACCGGGCTGACTGCCACCGTGGCAGCCCTCACCGATAAGTTAACGGCATCGGAACAACGTCTCGAGGAGAAATTGGACGCCTGCATGGACGAGCTTAAAAATATGCTAACTCAACATCTTAAAGGAAAAGCTGTTGTGGGCGAGACCAACGCAGTCCAGCCTCCCCTCCCTCCTCCAGCATCGGGGCACGACGATCGGGCCTCTAGCCTCAATGGGGGACTTGGAATTGACAATGGAAGGGTAGGAGGCTCACGACGACCACAAGCTTGGTCCGAGGCAACCCAGTTTGGCGGCATCGCCGCGTCTGCCTTGGATTTTCCTCCTTACCGTGAAGACCTCCAGGAGGACCAACGACCCAACAGGATGGGGTGCCCACCTCGTGATGGGCTCCTCCCTATTCCAGGAGAACCAGGACACGTCGCGGGCGGAAGGGGAGGAGGCAGATGGGAGTTTAGGCCGCCAGTCTTGGGGAACCCCTATGGAGGGGATTGGGGGTACCCACACGTGGCCGCTGATCGCCGACAACCGCTTGGGCACGGCCGAGAGTACGGAGGACCCGGGCACCAACTACCACGCGCCTATCTGCCGCCGAAGGTTACCCGTATGAACTACCCCAAGTTCAAAGGAGGAGATGCACTCGAATGGGTCCAAAAGGCAGAGTTATTTTACAGTTATCAGGAGATACCAGAGGCACAGTGGGTGAAGTTGGCGTCCTTCCACCTTGAAGAGGACGCATACCAGTGGACCAAATGGTTCCTCCGGGGACGGGATCACGCGCCATGGCACGAGTTTGTCGACGGATTCATCGCCCGCTTTGGTCCACTTGAGTATGAAGACTTCGAGGCTCTTCTTCAGAAATTGCGTCAGAAAGGGACGGTGATGGAGTATCGAACCGAGTTTGAACGGTTGGCCAACCGGGTGCAGTGGGGCGAAAGGACCTTAACAAGTTGTTTTATTTCCGGTTTGAAGGAGGACATCCGAGATGAGGTGCATGCCTATCTACCGCGCAGTTTGACACACGCTATCAACTTGGCCCGGATTCAAGAAGAGCGTATCATTCGAAAGAAGTCCCGGGGGACACTTCGAGGAACGTTACACACCTTCCCGACACAAAAAAGGATCACGCAGCTACCGAACGGGCGACGCTGAAGAAATTGACTTGGACAGAGCTACAGGCTAGGAAGGAACAGGGATTGTGCTTCAACTGCGATGGGAAATTTACCCCAGGCCACAAATGTCAGAGGATCCAGGTTTACATGTTGCAGGAAGGTCTGATGCCGGATGTAGACGGAGGGGAACAGGAGCACATTCTGGATACAATCGAGTACGGGGTATCTTCCCTTGCCATGGAGGGAGACTCCGCTCCGACCACTATGAGTATTGCGGGGCAGATTGACCAACAGCAGGTGACCTTTCTGTTTGACAGTGGGAGTACACATAACTTCATTAGCCCGACGGTGGCACAAACATTGGGGCTAGAGATCATCAAGGATGCCGCTTCCCAGGTTGTGGTGGCCGGTGGACACGAGCTGCAGTGCGAAGGAGTTCTTCGAGACGTGGAAATCAGTATGCAGGGATACACCGACAACATGGATGTCTACCCATTGCCCATCCAGGGGCCAGATGTGATTCTGGGGGCCCAGTGGTTGCGACATCTGGGTAGGGTGACTCTGGATTGGGAGAAGTTCACTATGGAGTTTGCTAAGGGTGAGAGACAGTACTGTTTGCAGGGAATCCACATCTCACCAGTGCCGGGGGGCTCTCTTTGCTGTTTGGAGAGGCTGCAGGGACACGAGCGTGACGTGGCTTGGGTAGACCTGAGGGGCCGGACGGCGCCACCAGATTCCCACCTTGAGGACAAGCTGGGTCTTGATGGGGCGGGGAATGTTACGCCCCCGGACGGATCCGAAGGCGACAACGGGGCTGAATCAACTGGTTCAGCCCCCACTTTCTAAATGGCGGCCCCTCACTCTCAAACCCTAGAAATCTCTTCTTCTCCCTCAAATCTCATCAAGTTTCTAACAACGTCCCTATTGTACGCTCATCAACCTGCCCCTCACTCTCCAAACTCAGTTGCAACACACACGTCTTCAACCTCTGCTCAAATCACGACGCATCACCCACACCTGTCGCAATACAACACCGCAACCTCCACTAATTTCCTCTCGTTAACTCATAGCCCTTGCTCCGACCAAAATCCCAAGTGGCACTTCCAGCTTTGGCCACCACATCCTTTTCTCCACACCATTACTCCAGTGGCTAACCTCCTCTACCACCACCAGCCAAGCCTCCGACCTGCTACAACCCTCCACCTTGTCAAAAGATAGTCATTGCAGTCGTTACCGCCGCTTTGATTCACGTTTACAGCCGTATCAGATCCCCGTTGCTAGTGAGTATTTTGGATTAATTCATACTTTTGTTGAATATTGGATTCATATCATATATGTGTAAGACGTGTTAATTTGCTTGTGCACTTGATCATTTCTTGTTTTCTTATAATAATCTATGAGTGAAGGTTGTAGTTGAAAGCACTTCTGCGAAGGAAAATGATGCAGTGGTAGGTCGACTCGGGGTGGACGCTTTAAATTCAATTTTATATGCGATGAAGTATACGGCCAGTGTAGAGAGCGGTCCGCTCAAAAATACAGTTGTAATTAATTTTTTTAAAGAGTAACAACGACACAAGTGTTCCCAAAACTTTAATTAAAGAGAACAAGACATGTTCACAAAATGAACGAAACCCAATTAATTCAAGCGCGTGTGGAATAAATCCTGCAAATCGAACAATCGTAGATACTAACAACAAATAAAATAAACATCCGCTACAGGTCAGGTGCCAAAATAAGCAACAATAGAGAATAAAGCTTCATACCACAATTCACACGTGCAGTCCTGTGACAATGACGGTTGTTGGAGGGCATCCAAGGTTGTTGCAAGCAGAGAAGATGTCAGAAGTGGAGTTCTAGACTGGTGGAGGCTTGGGAGGGCTATGTGGTGGCTGTTAGGGGAAAGGGGGTGGCTGTTAGGGGAAAGGGGGTGGCTGTTAGGGGAAAGGGGGTGGCTGTTAGGGGAAGGGGGTGGCTGTTCGGGGAAAGAAATGAGTGGCTATATGGATTTCACGGTGGGGGGGGGGGAATTTGAGTTGGCTGCGAAGAAATGGGTGAGGGGTTCAGTTGAAGAGGGGTGAATAGGGTAGGGTTCACTGGTAGGCAGTAGTACTGTCCATTATATGATTTCTGGGGGGGGGGATTGCGTTCACGAGGGGGATCGAAAGGGAGGGGGAAAACAACGTGGGTGCATATTGTGGGGGGGGGGGGAAGCGGGCCGACGGGTGGGGGAAGGAATAACAGCGTTGGTTGTAGAAGAGGCTATGGGAGGACTCAGGGGGGGAGGTTGTGGCCTTACAGTGGTTTGACCGTGGTGGAGGTGGGAAGGGGCGGCCTTGGCGTCGCATCAAGGAGATCACTCCAAGAGTCGCACTTGGAGAACGCACGACCGGAGGTTTCTGCGAAACTGCAAAACCATCGACGACCCTCCCTTGAACCGTCTGCCGATATATATATCCCTATGTTGTTAAAGGCGCGCCTAAGGCTACAGGCTCACCAGACTCAGAGGTTTGCACCTTTGTGCGCCTTTGGATATTAAAGGCTCGCTCAAGTGTGTTTTTTGTTGCAAACCTTTTGTTTTCAAAATAATGAAAAAAATAATACAAGAACTCATTAATTTTTGTATGATTTAGTGTTTTTGAAAAATGGTATAGGGGGCCACTGTTTCAGTGGTTAGGTCTTTCTTCTTTGAGAGAAGCCACTTTGTGTATAGTGCCAAAGGTTAGGTCTGTTTCCAATCTTCCCCCGCCCAGAACCCCAATGATTGGGGACTATATGAGTTATGTTGTTGTTGTAGTGTTTTTGAAATATAATCGATCATTGAGACTTACATATGATGAAAGTGATTCTTGATTTTATTTTTTAAGAGATATAAATGATAGTAATGAATGATTATTGAGTAGAATATATGAAAAATCTGTTTCGGATGATGAATTGTTGTTTGATGTTTTGATTATTTAAAATGAATGTGATTGCGCCTTGCCTTTGAGTCTTGCGCATAGGATCCAAGACTATTTTACACCTTGGTGCGCCTTGCGCCTTGGTGCGCCTTGTGGGTTTAATAACTAAGATATAAACCTAAAAATCATAATGAAAGGGTGAACAGTCGTGACTTATACCTCTGAGAATTCTCTACGGGGGTGAATAGAGATTTTAAAAATATTTGACTATTTTCCAGATTTAAACAATCTTAGATTAACATCCACATAATCACAGCAAAAAAATAATCACAAAAATAAAAACACAAACAAAAACAACAAAGAAAATCACAACACAAAAGACACCAAAACTATAGTGTTTCCCCAAAATCTGGGTACGTCCACTCTTCTAGCACATTGGTAGAAATACACTATCATAGCGACTGAGTTTTTTGATAAGAAAACTCCCATAACCAAAAATTGAGTGTTTTGATAAGGAGACTCTCAGAACCAATACACTTGATCTTTTGTTAAGGAGATCTTGAACTAAAGACCGTGTCTTTTGGTAAGGAGACTCTTAGAATCAAGATTGAATCCTTTGAAAAGGGATTCTTAAAACTCTTTACTCAGTTACAAAATGAGAAAAAGTAAGAAAAAGAAAAAATTTCTTCTAGATTGTACCATCTGTCAACAAATCTCTGAGAATTGTAGACACTAAGTGTATTGTATCCATTTGATAGATGAATCCTTACTAAGAAGAAGGTGCAAGGATTATATGCTTTTTGGATCCACTATCTTTCAGATTGTTCTGTGTATCTCTTTGTTGCAGTCGTGAAGAAGAAGAAGACCTAGAAAGCTATAGGCGATAATCTTAATCAATTTGTATTCTATTCTCTATCTGTTGTTGTCTTCTGCTTGAATTTTGAGTATATCAATCTCTGCATAATTTCCAATTGCTTCAAGGGAATTATCTCCAGAAGGAATACAATAATATCATTCTATTTCTGCCTTCAAGAATTCCGCCAATTTCTTCAAATATCTTCCGTATATTCTTCAGAACATTTATTAGAAATCTCTTTTTATGAATCAACTCTATATAATTCAAATAACTTCTATAGTTATTCTCCTCCAATAACTCTGATTGAAGGAATTTTGACATTTCTATTCTGGATACGAGTCGACGCTACTTCGACTTCTGGTGGAAGGTGCGTCGAAATCGGCTTCAGAAAAATGCTCTATCGACTCGACAGAATAGTTGACGTTACATTGATATCTTATCAACACATGCGTCGACTTCTCCCTTGAGGATGCATCGATTTTGCTTCAGAGGTTGCGTCGGCAAGTAGTCAGAGTCACGTCGACTTCTAGTCGCCGTTGTGTCGACCTTCAGTCAATGCATGTTTGCCTTAGATGATTTCCTTCTTATTTTCAGCTAGCCTTTCTCATGACTTTGACTAAACTGAGTTCCTTGGACTTCTATCACCCAATTACTCTCACTATATATCATGAGTAATTAATCTAAGGAAAAAAATACTTAAGAATAATTTGTTAAGTTAAATCAATAGTGTTTTTCTCAACACATAACCGTAAGACCAACATAAGCACCCAAATCGGACGACTCGTACTGTTTGGGCCGATCGGGCGTCAAGTACAACTCAAAACATAAAAAGTAATATATGAAATCGACTCAGATCGACCATCCGAATGCAACTACAGAGTCGGATTGTCTGAGTAGGTAGCGGATCACCGCCTTTCGCGGGAATACAAATGTGTCGGACGTTGCGTGCTATCAACTCTCCCTGGCTTGAAAGCACTCAACTCCGATGAGTGTTGACGGTCGTATTCACTGTGTAGCCGCAACGCGAGTCTCTCGAGCTCCTATGAAGAAATCCATGTAGCATCATGTAGAGACCGACCGCTCCAGCATACAAGATAACCTACAATATCTCGCCCGCATGCGGTACATAAGTTGTGATCGTTGATTGGAAGTATGTCATTTGTAGAAGAAAATGGCTCTGGCTGTAATGCACCTCCGTCTGATTGCTGGATCGGTGAAACTGTCGATGGTGCAGTGCGATCCTCATGGAACGACTCCTCAGGTGGAAACTGGAAGGGACTGGTAGGGGCAATAGGTGGTGAAGGCTCAGGTAGAGGTATGGAGAATTTGTCCACATATACGCGCTCCTCGTAGTAAGGAGTCAGATCCTCTATGTTGAATACTCGGCTGATGCCCATATCATGATGAGATGTCAATTTCTTATACTTTTATAACAATCCGCCGTACGACTATATATGAGCCTATTCGGCGAGTGCTTAATTTCTTTGCTGCTCCTTACGAGACCCTCTTAGGTCGAATGTGAATCAACACTTGTTCTCTCGTCTCAAAGATTTGTTCCCGCCTGTGCTGGTCTGCTCGATCTTTATAATAATCATTATTAGATGCATTTTTCTTACGGAATGACTCATGAAGTCCATGCACATGCTGGATAAAAGATTCTGCCGACTTACTGGGTCTGGACTCGAGTGGAATATCCATCAAGTCAATAGGTTTCCTAGGCTCATACCCTAACATGATATGGAATGGACACAAACGTGTTATTCTATTGACAAAACTATTATATGCAAATTTTTCTACGGGGAGAATAAAATTCCAGGTGGATGGACTATCTCCAACAAGACAACACAGGAGTATCCTAAGAGTACGATTGATAATCTCAGTTTGTCCATCTGTCTGTGGGTGGTAGGCGGAGGAGAACTTCAGAGTTGTACCGATCTTCTTCCATAATATCCTCTAAAAATAACTCATAAAACACACGTCGCAATCAAAGATTATGGAAGTGGGAAGCCCATGCTACTTAAATACCTCTTTAAAGAAAGGCATGACCACGTGAGGGGCGTTAACAGTATTTCGACAAGGGATAAAATGAGCTATTTTAGAAAAATGGTCCACCACAACAAAGATCGAATTGAGCTTCCTCAAAGTGCGAGGGAGTCAAAGAATAAAGTTCATATTAATATCAATCCAGGGCCTCGGGGGACGGGTAGTGGAGGGTATAACCTAGTGGGCTGGCGGGATCCCTTCGCGGTCTGCCATACTCAATAATGCATGACAACCCTAGTAATGTCCTTCAGGCCGGGCCATAAGAAGCGAGCCTTGACTAACACAATCATCTTGTCTCGATCGAAGTGCCCCGCTGCTTTGCTTGCGTGTAGATCCCAGATAAGGAAATCACGGAGGGACGACTAAGGAACGCAGAGATGCGAGCCCATGAATAGGTACCCGTCTGGAATCGTACACAACGTTAATTTATCGGAAATCTGGGCACTCTGGATAATCGTAAGCTTGTCGATTAAAGCCCACTACTCGAGTGCTCATGGTGTGGATAATGCTGACTCGTCGACTCAAGGCATCTGCCAGTTTGTTCTCAATACCCGCTCAGTGTTTGAGATTATAGTGAAACTCTTACATATACTCCACCCATTTCGCATGACGGTGACCCAATTTCTTCTGTGAGTTAAGGTACCTCAACATCTGATAGTCAGAGTACAAAACAAAATCCTTGTGCAGGAGATAATGACACCAGTAATGCAGTTCCTATATAGTAACATAGAACTCTGGATCATAATTCGAATACTTCTGTCGAGCATCATTCAACTTCTCGCTGAAATAGGCCATTAGATGACCTTCCTGACTAAGTACCGCTCCGATGCCAACTCCTGACGCATCACATGCTACTTCGAAGGCCTTGGAGAAATCTGGTAAGCGTAGAACAGGAGCAGTAGACAGTCTCTCCTTAATCTCCTTGAAGGATCGAGTGACGACTTTCGTCCAAACAAAATCATCCTTACAGTGGTAGCTTGTAATGGGGGCCATAATCGAGATGAAGACATGGTAAAACCTCCTATAGAAGGTGGCATGTCCATGAAAGCTACGAGCCTCATGAATGTTTGTCAGAACAAGCCACTCAAGAATAAACTTGACCTTGTCATGGTCAACTGATATAATAGATGCCAAAACTATATAACCTAAGAAGTGAACTGACGTTTACATGAACAAGCACCTTTTTAGGTTGATGTAAATATGCTCCTTCCGTAGGAGCTCAAACACCAGCCGAATATGATGCAAGTGCTCAGTGCGGCCCTAGATGTATATCAATATATCATCAAAATACACTATTAGGAACTTGCCCATGTAGTGTTGCCGAACCTGTGTCATCACCCTCATGAATGTGTCGAGCGAGTTCGATAGTTCGAACGACATAACTAGCTACTCATACAAGATGTCCTTCGTCTTGAAGGCTGTATTCCACTCATCCCCCTCTCTAACTCTAATTTGATGATATCCACTACAAAGGTCGATTTTTGAGAAGATCTAGGCACCGGCCTTCGAATCCAGGAGATCGTCGAGGTGGGGAATATGGAAACAATACTTCACTGCGATCTTATTTATGACATGACTATCAATGCACATGCGCCAGCTCCCGTCCTTCTTCAGAGTAAGAAGGGCCGGTACGACACAGAGACTCAGACTCTCTCATGTAAACTTCTTTCGCAGAAGATCTTACTTACCATTTCAGCTCAGCATGCTCGGTTAGATTCAGACGATAATGTGGGAGATTGGACAAAGATGCTCCTGGGATTAGATTGATCGCATGAGAGGGAGCTCATCAGGAAGCTCCTCAGGCATAATATATGAATCATCCATCAACCGATGAATATCCAGACCAGTACTCTTGGTCTCGCTAGGGGCCTCGGCCACCATCGTGGCCGCCGCAATAAACATAACCCCTGTCTCTAAACTCTCTCTGAGGAAGTCACCCTTCCTCAAGACATGGAGAGGTCTCGAAGACCCCACACTAATTGATGACTCAACCTTGCCCATGGGAGGATCCCTGGGTGGGGTCGGGATAAGGGTAATCTTTCAACCTTTATCGAAGAATACACACATGTTGGACTGACCATAACATGTAGCATCACGATCATATAACTAAGGCCAAGTAGAACGTGTGCGGCGTCCATGGGGATATCATCACATCAAACCTGGTCCTCGGTGGTTGCTAAGCGAGTCGAGGAGGATTGCTGTCGCACCACTATCTTCTTTACATAATTCCCGAGCACATGAGTCCCCTGCAAGCTCGTCATTGATAGTGGTATCGCCAATAAAGAGTTGGAGAGGATGCAGCTCATTGTCGAGCCCCATCTGCATCCTCTCCCATCCATTCTCTACGATTGTCGTAATCTCCTCAACAGTGACAGCTTCAGTGCTGGGCTCACCTGATTCCTCAATCAGTAAATTCCTTGTTGGGCATTGCACTGCAAAGTGCCCGCGTCCAAAACATCGATAACCTTGTACGCCCCCCGGTTTGGGGTTCCTTGAAGTCGGGCATAGCCATATATTAATAATAAGCAAATATAAGGGTCTACAAATAGTGAAAATCATGGAACAAAAGTTGGGAAAAGATAGTGGTAAGAGGCATACCTCTCTCCCACAGGAAATCACAATGACAAGCATTTTTAGGCCGCCGAGTTTGCTTTTCGGTCAACGAGAGAAATCACCACCCTTGGGAAATCCATCAGTAGTTTTGCCATGGTTGTCTCATACTCCCCCGCGAAGTAGCCAGAAAAGATTCGGTTGATACACGAGCAAGCATTTGCCGAGTCGCCTTCAAGAATAATCCCCAAGAAGCTGGAGGACTGCCATTTTGCAAAGAGGAGGGCATCGGTTGCTGTCCTGAATTCCGTCATCCCCACAGATCTACTGCGGTGCGGTGAACCCCGAGCTGCAAACACCGTACCATGATGATCTCGGAGAACGCACCCCTGACCAGCACAATTATTCTCAAGAACCGAGCCATCATAATTAATTTTCAACCACCCGACGGGGGGGGGGGGGGGGGGGGGGGCGTTCATGTGGATTGGTGGTTACATGTGGACTCCCAGTTACCGTGCAATGAGTCTTGAATAGCATTAATAATGATAGATGCGGGCTGCAAGTAGGATTCGCCATGTACCATAGAGCACTGGGCTTTCCACATATAAAAGAAAATTGATGAGAGGAATGAGGCCTTTTCAGGTGGCAAGGTTGTGGGGAAGTCATCTCCCAGAAGTTCTAACAAATTCTGACATAATATTTGGGGCTGGATGTTGTATCTTGCCCTCTCGGATCAGATTCTTTGGATGAAGCTGCAGCCCCCAAGCAAATGGTCGATTGTTTCGTTCACTCCGCATCCCCAAGGGCATACAACATTGTCGCGAAGTCGGTGATAACTTAGCCAAGAAAAGGTAGGCAGCAAGTTGTTAGCGGCTCTCCAAAGTAACGTCAACATCCTTGGTTGGGATTTGATTTTCCAAATACCTCACCTGACATAGTCGGATGCCGAGCATTCAGCCTCATAGATGGTTGAAGCCACCATGGTCTCTTTCTCAGATTGAGTCCAGACGAGTTTATCCGGACCTCCAACATTGTCGCGGGGTAGCATTAGGATGTACTGGATAAGAGCTGGTTCGAATCTGGCAAGCCGGTTAGTGTCCCATTGCCCCTCATCTAACAGCTCGACAACTAGAGCAGGGAGAGAACCTACGTTCACTAAGGTGGGCTATTAGGCACAATAACTTTCCCCGTTGCTTCTGCGGGAGTGCGAGGGGCGGCAGTGGCCGTGATAGGAGTAGGCTTCTTAGCTAGGGTGGCATCGGGTTGAAAGGTGACCTGCCTTGTGCTAGCAGTGCACAAATAATGCTCGTACTCTAGAGCGAGCTGAAATACCTACTTAACCGTCTCAATCCTATTGGGAATCAGTTCCCTTCGGATGTCATTCCTAAGTTTAGTACGATAGTGAGATGTAGTGGCGATGAGCTCCTCTATAATATCGCTACGAACTACTAGCTCATCAAATTGTGACATAATCTGCAACTGAGAGAGTTCCCTGACGCAGCGCATAAAGCTGATATAAAAGCTGATCATGATATGAAGCTCAGTGGTATTTATCTTTCAAGCACAGCTTCATCTCGTCCCATCGGGTGATGGGGTAATAGCCGTCCCGATCAAGTGACCTCTCCAAACTTGACCAATAGATTTTTGCTTGGCCGATCAGTTTCATTTTAGCGAACCATATACGCCTCTCGTCACTCATCTCAAACTAGTCGAAATAGTGGTCCATGTCTATAAACCAATCACTAAATGCCTTCTGGTCCATGTGACCTTCGAAGTAGGGTGCGTCGATGAAGATACCCCGTGTGATATTATCCTCCTCTGGAGTCATCCCGCGGCGTTGCTCGCGGTACTCACCGTACTGATCATCAAAATCATAGTCGTATCGTGCAGGAGGGGCTCGATCTTTACGACCAGCTGGGGGTGGTGGACGTGACACATCAGGAGGACGATTCCTCCCTGGATCTTTGCCGATGCTCATAACCACAATGACAATTCCATCTCGCAGGAGGAGGGGGGTCTCGGCAAGGGATGCCTCTATCATGTCTCTCAGAAGGGGGTGTAGCGTCTCGGGGATCCTCATAAGGCCTCTCGTCAGGAGGAGGAGTCACTCGATTTCTAGGTGTCTCTAACTGATCAACCCTTGTGCTAACCCTAGCAATATCGCCTCTAAGGGTTTCGAATTGGTCTGCCATCCAATTAAATCGATTGAGAACAAGTCTTTGAAACTCCGTGGACGTCATGTCCGACTGTGAATTGGCGGTCCTATCTGATGAAGGACACCCAGCGAACGGCCACTCGGTGGATGGAGATCCCGACGAGCTTGGGATCATGTGGCTGGAGTGCATCGACCCGTTATGGAGGCCGCAATCCATTTAACTACCGTTATTTTATTTCAGTTATGTTTTAATTCGGTGTGTCGATAGCCTGTATTGTTTATTTGGATTTATGTTTTGGTGTGCTGTTAGCCCTCCTCATAGTATAAGAGGAGGGATGTTCTGTTGTTTTGGGATCATTGAATGGATGAAGGATTTCTGAAACCCTAAGCTGCCGCCTTCCCTTTCTCCGCGCGAGAAGTTACGAACTGGAAGGTTCCGCCGTTGCCTCCCCCATCCTTCCCGAGCGGAAGATCACCAGACCGGTAGGTCCTTTCTCACGGCTACTACTTCAGTTGGTATCAGAGGCTCGCGCTCGACTCCTACGCTCGACCGCCGACCTCCGTCCCTCCTTCGCACCGGCCCTGTTCGCGCACATGGCGGAGTCTCCTCTGCACGATGTCGATGTATGTGCAGCCATCAACGCAATCACGACCCAGTTAGCCACGCTCACCACCGCTATCGCGGAGTTGCAACCCGGCCTCAGCCAGCCGCAGTTCCCCCCGATCCACCCGCCGACCTTTTCTTCGGCCGTCAAAACCGCCGGGGGCGTGTTCCGCCGCCGGTGACCCCTCGACCTCACAACGTACTATTCCAGTCTGATTCGAGCTTGGAGGACGAACCACTCGACGACGCCGCTCCGCCTCGGTGGGGGGAACAACAACCCTACCACCAAACGGGATACCGCTTGCGGGCCGACATTCCCCATTTCCATGGCAATCTAGGTATTGAAGAGTTCCTTGATTGACTCTCGGACGTGCAACGTTTCTTCGAAATGGCTGAAATCGACGAGCATCGTCAGGTGAAGATGGTCGCCTACCGCCTCAAGTACGGCGCTGCGGTATGGTGGGACCAACTCCAACACAACCGCAACCGCCAAGGCAAGGCCGCCGTGCGAACTTCTCCAAAGATGAAGAAGTTGTTGAGGAATAGGTTCCTTCTGCCCGACTACGACCAAGCTGCTCTTAAGGCACTCGCACGGTGACGGAGTACCTCACAGAGTTAAGCCGCCTCGCCGACCGCAACGGCCTAACCGAGACAGATGGTCAACTCGTCACACGATTTCTTCATGGGCTATGCCCGTCCTTACGTGGGAAGATTGGACTGCATGTTCTGCGCATCGTTGAAGAGGCCTTTAACATGGCTCTCAAGGCCGAGCAGATGGAGAAAGTGGCGACGCCTCTGAGTCGCGCGTCCTCCCGCCATTTGTGGACTGACGCCGCGGGATCCAGCAACCGGGACTCTACGATCAAGGATGTTTCAGACCGGGTGCCGGCCTCCTACTCCGCACCAACGGGTCGGGCGCCCAATCGTGTTCCGTCGGGCAACTGTTTTAAATGCCAACAGCTGGGCCATTTCGCCTCTCGGTGTCCGCTGCTTCGCTAACCCGTCCACGCAGTCACACAGGACGAGGACGACACAGATGACTTGGGGGAGGCCGACTAGGTCATCGACGGGTGTGACGACGAGGGTTAATTTGCCGCTTGCGTGGTCCACCGCCTACTGCTCACACCGCGCCTCGACGAACACGTTCAACGCAGCAACGTCTTCCGAAGCTACTGCAACGTCAAGGGCAAAATTTGCGACGTCTTGATCCACAACGGCTAGTGCGAGAACTTCGTCGCTTCACGCCTGGTCTCCTACTTGCAACTGCCGGCCGAACCACACTCGCACCCCTACTCCATTGGGTGGATCTAGCGCGGTCCCTTAGTTCGGGTCACACACTGCTCTCACGTCCCGGTCTCCATTGGGAAACACTACCGCGCCGACGTTTGGTGCGATGTCGCGGAGATGGACGCGAGCCACCTACTCTTGGGCCGACCATGGCAATATGACACAGATGTCTCTTACAAGGTCTGCAAGAACGTCTATTCCTTCACTTGGTCCGACAAGAAAATTCAAATTGTTGCACGGGTCGGCACCAAACCGGAAAACAGCCCGCCTTCGGATAAGGGGCGTAGCTTGTTGGTAATGCACGACGACACAACTCTGTTCGAGCGAGACATTGCAGAGGCAAAGGAGGTGGTGACCCTCGTTTCTTACGGGCTCTACGCCACTGACGAGTAGGTGACGGAAGCCGTCTTCCTGGATGTGCAAGAGCTGTTGCACGACTTTCGCTCCATCACCGCGGAGGACCTACCCGATCACCCTCCTCCTCTTCGGGATATCCAACACCAAATTGACCTCATACCGGGGGCTAGCCTCCCGAACTTGCCTCACTACCGGATGAACCCTAAGGAGCATGATATCCTGCGCGGAAAGGTCGAGGAGCTGTTGAAGAAAGGCTTCATCTCTGAGATCCTTAGTCCCTGTGGGGTCCCGACACTCCTAGTTCCCAAGAAGGACGGCTCGTGGAGAATGTGTGGGGACAGCCGCGCCATCAATCACATCACCATCAAGTACTCTTTTCCTATCCCTCGCCTTGATGATATGTTGGACATGCTAGATGTATCACAGTTCTTTTCCAAGATAGACCTCCGCAGCGGCTACCACCAGATCCGCATCTAGCCGGGTGATGAGTGAAAGACGGCTTTCAAAACCTCAGATAGCCTTTTCGAGTGGAAGATAATGCCTTTTGGATTATCTAACGCTTCGAGTACTTTTATGCGTCTCATGACACAGGTGCTGCGCCCATTCCTGGGAAAGTTTGTTGTGGTTTACTTTGACGACATCCTGGTCTTCATCAAGAGCAGGGTGGACCATCTGTCACATTTACGTGCGGTGTTGAAGGTGCTGGCGGACCACAAGCTCTTTATTGATGTCAAGAAGTGCACCTTCCTTGCCCCGCTGCTGAACTTTCTGGGCTTCATTGTTGGCGCGGAGGGGATACAAGTGGATGAGGAGAAGATTCAGGCGATCCGCGATTGGCCGACTCGTACGACTATCTCATAGGTGCGGTCGTTCCACGGGTTAACTACATTTTATCGCCGGTTCATCCGTGATTTTAGTACCATCACAACGTCGATGACTGAATGCCTAAAGAAGGAGCGGTTCCACTGTGGCGAGGAGGCCGACCAAGACTTCAACTTGATTAAGCTGAAGATCAGCTCTGCTCCGGTTTTGGCCCTTCCCAGCTTTGACAAGCTGTTTGAGGTGTATTGCGATGCCAACGACATTGGTATCAGCGCTATCCTCTCCCAAGACAAACAACCGGTCTTGTTCTTTAGCGAGAAGTTGTGTGATGTTAGGAGGAAATGAGCCGCTTATGATCAGGAATTCTTTGCCGTCGTTCGGGCCCTCAAGCATTGGGAGCACTATCTTCTTCACAAGGAATTCATCCTATTCACCGACCACCAGGCTCTCAAATACATTAACAGTCAGAAACGTATGGATGATATGCACCTTCGTTGTACCACGTATCTCCAGAGATTCCCCTACATCATTCATCACAAGCCCGAAGATCGCAATGTGGTCGCCGACGCGCTCAGTAGGCGAAGTTGTTTATTGGCAACCATGCACCAGAACATCATCGGCTTTGATACTCTCGCCGATTTGTATGCCGACGACGTTGACTTCAAGGAGGTTTGACGCGCCTGTTCGTTAGGCGGTTCGCATAACAATTTTCTCCTACTTGATGGGTTCTTGTTAAAGGACAACCGCTTGTGCATTCCCCGCACGTCCCTACGGGAAAACTTATTCGCGATTTGCACGGAGGCGGCTTGAGTGGACATCTCGGCCGGGACCAGACACTTGCCAGTTTACAGGAGCGCTTCTTTTGGCCACAGCTGACAAAGGACATCGGCAATTTTGTTCGGAAGTGTTTTGTGTGCCAACAATACAAGGGCCAAGCGCACAACACATGACTTTATACACCGCTCCCGCTTCCCGCAGGCATTTGGGAAGATTTATCCATCGACTTCATCTTGGGACTTCTGCGCACCCAACGCGGGGTGGATTCGGTGTTCGTCGTGGTGGATCATTTTTCAAAGATGGCTCATTTTCTCCCTTGCCGCCAGACGTCCGACACTTCTCATATTGCGCGGCTCTTTTTTCGCGAAATAGTTCGTTTGCATGGCGTTCCAACATTTATTACTTCCGACCGTGATCCCATGTTTCTCAGCCACTTTTGGCAAATGTTGTGGAAGATGGGATCACGCGCTTGCTCAGGCGGAATTCGCCTATAACAATGCAGTGCACAGCTCCACCGGCCGCACACCCTTCTCCATTGTGTGCACGAAGGCTCCCCGACATGCCCTCGACCTGGCCCGCCTGCCCGCGGCACCCCCTTTGGCGGCCCAACTGGCGGAAGAGGCTCGCGACCTCCAGACCGACACTCGGCTCAAATTGTTCGAGTCCAATGCAAAGTACAAAGACATGGCCGACAAGCACGACGCGAGAAGATATTTGAAGTGAGAGATTTGGTTATGGTTTTCCTCCGCAAAGAACGGTTTCCCGCGGGACATCACCACAAGCTCATGCCAAAGAAATATGACCCGTTCCCCATCACCCACAAGATCAACGACAACGCCTATGAAGTCGACCTCCCGCCGGAACTCAATATCTCCAAGACATTTAATGTGAGCGACTTGTCTACCTACTACCCGGATGTGCCCCTTTACCCCATGCACTCGGGGCCGAGTGCCTCTCAAGGAGAGGTGAATGATGAAGGACACCTAGTGGACGTCCACTCGGCGGATGGAGATCCCAGCGAGCTTGGGATCATGTGGCTGGAGCGCATTGACCCGCTATGGAGGCCGCAATCCATTTGACTACCGTTATTTTATTTCAGTTCTGTTTTAATTCGGTGTGCCGATAGCCTGTATTGTTTATTTGGACTTTATGTTTTGGTGTGCTGTTAGTGTAACATCCCATTTCCAACTAGACCATTAAGAGTTGTTTTGGCCATGATTAGGTCATGACAGAACCCTAAGAAGCTCAAGAAGATCAAGTGAGCTTAGACATGAAGTTGGAAATCATCATGGTCTGCAAATAGTAGGATTCTGAACACTAGTTTAGGAGGACCATGAGGCTACAGCTTGACCACAAGACCCTACCACAACACCCCTAATACTTTGGGAGGCCCATTAGAGCCATAATGACCCATTGGGGTCAATCAAGAGACTCAGTTGATCCAAGTCAACCCCAACCGTAAATGGGTCAAACTAGCCTACTTAGGGTCAATTGACCTTTCCCTAGCCAAGTGGACCCCACCCATGCTCTCCTAACCCTAAAGTGAGGTCAATGAGTCACCAAGGACACATTGGGTTCAGCCCTAGAGACCAAGTTCACCCACGTCAACTTAGGCCCCTCATCTGGTCAAAGTACCCTTACTAAGGTTAGGTGACCTCCAAAGTGCAAGGTAACCCTGCATAACCCTTCCTAGACATCAAGGGAAGCCATGGGGTCAGCAGGGACCCATTGGGGACAACCCAAATGATCAAATTGACCCAAGTCAACCCTAGCCTAAGCCAAGTCAAACCTAGCCCAAATGGGCTAACCCAAGCTCAAACCCATTTTCCCCACTTGGGCTAACCTCATTTTTATTATTAATATGATGCTATGGGCTGCCAATAGGCTAGGTAGATGAGAAAATTCGGCCATGGTGAGTAGGAGAGAGGAAGCTCCATTTTTCTTTTTAATGGAGGAGAGAGAAAGTGAGAAAAGAGGCCATTCATGGTCAAGGGAGACCAATGACCTCTCCAATTGATTCCGGGAGGGTTTGGAGTTCATTAGACCACTTAATTAAAATACCCTAGCATTATTAAATAAAAGTAAAAACTTTAGGCAAAGTGTCTCCAAAAAATCCCAATTTTGGACAGACCCTAGGTATAGGCAAGACTGATCCCCTGTCAAAATTTCAGCCCATTTGGACAAGGGATGAAGGGTGGGCATCCATTTTAATCTCAGGACAGCCTTAGGTACAGGTCCTACCAAAATGGGTGTCCTGTTCCAACCAGAGGGCCAAATTGGTCCAAATCAATTTTGGATTAAAGTAGACTCATAGGACTACAACTTTCATATTGAACGTTTTCCCACCAGGTGGCCCTAATATTTTTAATATTTATTTTAAAACAGACCAGTAAACAGGACAGAAATACAAAAAAAATCAAATTAAATAAATAAGATCCAGCACGAATCTTGAAGCAGATCCAACGCCTCCTGGTCATCTTCTTCCTCCAGCCAAGGGCTGGGATTGGCCGAACCTGGAGCCTATTCCAAGCTTATTTCCCGGCCACCCGGCCACCTCCCTGGCCGGCCACCGCCACCACCACCTCCGTTGAGGTGAGGGCTGCCGTCCGGCGGTGGTTTGACCGCCGGAGGTGGTGGTTTCCGACGAACCCGACCACCATTTTTGTTTTGGAAAAACCATGGAAATGAAAACTTGGATCGGCTCAATTGAGTCTGATTCTTGTCCTAAACGATTCTTAAGATCTACCCACGGAAGGAGTAGAGGAGGACCTTTAACCGAGCTTGTCGGCGAGTGTGGTGGTGGTGCGCCATGGCCGGTGGTGGAGCTTTCCGATGCTTTGCAACTACACAGCCAACTTGCTCGGTTTCTTCAGGTAAGGGGTGGAAATGTCTCCTCTAACCTTGGTGAAGTTATTAAAAGAGCCAAAAGGGGGATAGGGAGGGTCATAGCTTGAATCCCTTGACCATGAATGACATCAATACCTAGCACTGTACAAAATTTCAACTCATTTGGATGGATTTTGGTTAGGGAATCACCAAACCCTAGTTTGGCCTTAAGGAGGTATTTTTGATTAAAAGTGCACTATGGGCTTAGGGTGGCCACCTCCCCTCAACAGAGACTGAGGTTTTGGACACTGACTTAGTATGGCCAATGTCACCCTCTTAAGGAAAATGGGGTGATTTAAGTTTGATTTACCCTAGGGTTCAACCTCAAACCCTAAGGAAGGACTTTTGGGGGCTGTGAAGGACATGGGGGATAATGCCTTTGTATGACCTTGAAAACTCAGGCTCCGTTTGGTTGGGCTGTTGCTGATGGAAAGCTGCTGATGAACTGTTGCTGATAGAAAAAGTGCTGATTCTGGAAAACAGAGTTTTGTTAAAAAGTTGTTTGGATACAATACGGAGTTTTGAGTCAAATTTTTTTTCTAATGCAAATTTCAGATCTGAATTTTCCTGTAATTTTCGTTCATCCTCAATTTTCGTTCATCCTGAATTTTTGAGAAGAAGAAGAAGAAGAGAAGAAGAAGAAGAAGAAGAGAAGAAGAAGAAGAACTGAGTGTGCGGCGTGCGGAGCTCGCCACGATTGCGGCGTGCGGTTGCGGCGTGCGGAGCTCGCCACGGTTGCGGCGTGCGGAGCTCGAGCTGTAGGGTTGCGGGAGAACGCCACGAAGAAGAACCGGCGGTTGCGGCGTGCGGAGCTCGCCACGGTTGCGGCGAAGAAGAAGAACTGAGTGTGCGGCGTGCGGAGCTCGCCACGATTGCGGCGTGCGGTTGCGGCGTGCGAAGCTCGAGCTGTAGGGTTGCGGGAGAACGCCACGGAGAAGAACCGGCGGTTGCGGCATGCGGAGCTCGCCACGGTTGCGGCGTGCGGAGCTCGAGCTGTAGGGTTGCCGGAGAACGCCACGGTTGCGGCTGAACGCAACATTTTACAGCGGATCGTGATCAATAGAAAACAGCGGAATTTTAAAACCGGCGGTTCTTGAAACAGCAACGCCAAACATAACTTATGCATAAAATTGAGGTGCGGTTCAAACGCACTGGAGGCAAAAAGCCCAACCAAACGCTACCTCAGTAGAATTGAAGTTAGTGTAACCTAAGTTATCTGGAAGAAATCTTAGGGGACTGGGAGGAAGGTAGACACCTCAAAACCCTAACACTAGTTTCAGGGTAGAAGCACAATGTTGTAAATTCAGCCACTAAACCTTAACTAAAGGTTATGACACTTGGGTAGAGTAAGGTTTAGAATATCTAGAACCCCTGGTAATTTTATTAGAATTTTATGGATTATATTTCTGGTACTTTATTTGTTAAATACCCAAAAGGCCCAAAATGGTGTTTTAATTAATTTGATTATCCTGCTCATTTGAATCTGATGAAACTTGTTCAGAAGATAATCCAGGAGTAAGTTAATATTCCTGAATTTTGTTACAATTTTTAATTGATTATATTTAGTACTTCCTTCGCAAGTTTTAAAAAGGGGCTTTGGTGGTATAAAATTAATTATAGATGATATATCTGTTGAAAAATCTTGAGACTTAGGTATTGATGATTTCAGGCCAAGATATAATTGTAGGAATTTATTCATAATTTTTAGAGGAATATTTACAGTACTTTCTTTACAAGTCCATAATTTTGAGAATTTTGATAATTAATTTATTCAGAAAAAAATTCTTGCTGAAAAATTATGAAACTTGGGCAATGCTACTTTTAAGGTTATATTTGCATAGTATCATTAATACATAATTTTTGGATGGATATTTTCTGTACTTGGTTTATAAACAACGAAAGATAGTAAATAATGCTAAAATAATTTTAGTGCCCTTTTGATGATAGAAAAATTGTGATACTTTGGATTTATCATATTGAGATAACCTAATATTTATCATAATTTTGCTAGGCATCTTGCATGTGTACTTAGGGTAGCTCATGTTCAAACTGGTAGCCTTTGGAAGCCTTAAGGAAAATAATTAAATACCAGATAAGTTAGGAAAATTATAATTTCCTGGATTTAGACTATTTGTGTCATGATAAGTCTCCAGTAAATAAGGTAGGCCAGTTGGATGAGTATTTGGATTATCTCCTGTCCGGTGCGACATATAACCTATGATGGTCTGATTTTGGCAAGATGAGTAATTACAATAAGATACGATGGGACATGGGTAGGAGTTAGTCATTTTGGATAGATGAGGATGAGTTCACCATAGAAGAATAAGAAGTGTGGTGAGGAATTGGTTTGGCTAGGGTTTAGGGGCGCTCGGGTTCGACGAAAGATTGTCCTTCCCGAGGTGAGGTAGAGTCAAATCACCCTAGGATTAGCCTATTGTAATATGAGAAGGTAATGTGTATGAGAATCAACCAATAATAATAATAAGTATCTTGCGAAAGGGAATGTTGGGCGTAATCCCAACATAGTTCCTAGTGCCCCTTGAGAGCCCTTCACATGAAATACCGGGGGCAGTCCTGGGTTAACGTAAACTGTATTAACAAGCTGAAAAGAGTAACTTAGTAATTAGGCTTGCATATTTCACGAACACAGATAGCACCGATAGATAGTTGGAAGCTTCGGCTTGGATGGTTATGAGACGGACGTCTTGGTCCGACGAGCTTTGGCTCGGTTGATATTTGTGACGGACGGGATGGTCCGGGGAGCTTTGGCTCGGTTGATATTTGTGACGGACGGGATGGTCCTGGGAGCTTTGGCTCAGTACTGATACGATAAATTTGCATGTGCATGAAAGGAAAGAAAATTAAGGTGGTGGGTCTTCGGTATTGGAAGGTCGATGCACCGACGCCAATACGCTGACTCAGCAAGTGTGGTTAGCACTTCGCCAACAGAAGTCCGGTGCGCCAGCCGGCAAGAGTACGCAGGAGTCCGCTTCGTGCACCAAGCGTTGAGGCGTACGATAGGTCTGACCGGTAGTGCTTTACTGGTTTAGAGGTAGGCGAGACCCAACCCACCGCTTCCGTCTGCCACTACAGAGGTATCCTGTGAGGTGAGGCTCTAGAAAGGTGGAACTAAAGGTCTGTGTGCACAGAGTCGGGTGTGTGTGTTGCACTTGCATGTTCCATCATACCCACTTGCATGCCATAACATAATCGATTCATTTAACCCTGACACCTAAAGTATAAGTGGAATGAGACGCTTATACTTTAGGCCTGCAAAACGACCCCTTGATCTATAAGCTTGTGTGGGCAAGTTTATAAATTAAGGTCAATTTTGATATATATATTTACTGCTATTTGATAACCGACACCCCAACGTATAAATTGGTATGAGACTTTTTATACTATGAGAGTCTTGCAGAAGATCCCTTGGCTTATGTGTTCTCACATAAGTGAATGTTACTTTTCATATTTCATCTTATTGTCAATATCTATTATAGAATTGCTAGTATAGGTCCGCTGCCATCTGTTTTTGATTACTCTCCACCTTCAAGTCCTCCCCTTTCTTCCTCTCTGCTCGGTGCCTAGGATCCATGGGGGAAGGGGTGGGGGATGATAGAGCTTAGTCTTTTAGACAAATGGTTTTCGAACCGCATCATTTTAGGGGACCGTGGAGCCCAGCATGGAGGAGCAGCCCCGCAGGACGACACGCTTGGAGATGGAGCAGTCTAGCACCGGAGTTCATACAGCCGGGACCGTGAGTCTCGACCTTGAGTAGATGTTCTGTTTTTGCTTCCGCATGAGTGATTTGTAGTGAGAACATGATGTACCGGGCATAAGCCCGTATTTTAGTACTCTGTTATATCATTCTGTGGACACTCCCTTCGTGGAGATTATCTTTATGATATGTGATTATCTGTGGACTGCTAGTTTGCTTTTACCTTGTTTTGCTACTTTTCTGTGATCGAATTGGCCGGCAGAATCGGCGCTTTGTGGTGATGACCCTTCAGGGCGTGAAGGAGTCACCGCAAAACGGTGGTTCTGGGCCTAAGACCCCGGTGTTGAAAAAGAAAAAAAAAAGGGGGTCTTACAGTTAGCCCTCCTCATAGTATAGGAGGAGGGATGTTATGTTGTTTTGGGATCATTGAATGAATGAAGGATTTCTGAAACCCTAACCCTAAGCTGCTGCCCCTCCCCTTCTCCTCGCGGGAAGTTACGAACCGGAAGGTTCCGCCGCTACCTCCCCCATCCTTCCCGAGCGGAAGAACGCCGGACCAGAAGGTCCTTTCTCACAGCGACTACGTCACTATCGTCGGTGTGATTGTGATTTGACATGAACTGACAACAATCTTTACCATCACGTAACATGCAAGTGGCCCTAACTTAGGGCTCTGATACCAAATTGATGCAGTGGTAGGTTGACTCGAGGTGGACGCTTTAAATGCAATCCTATATGCGATGAAGTATAATGCCAGTGTAGAGAACAGTCTACTAAAAATACAATGCCAGTGTACAAGCGGGGAAGATGTCAGAAGTGGAGTTTTGGACTGGCGAAGACTTGGGTGGGCTATGTGGTGGCTGTAGTGTGTTCACATTGGGGGGGGGGGAGGATTATTTTGGCTAGCGACAGAGGAATGAGTGAGGGGTTCGGTTGAAGAGGGGAGAACTGGGTTGGGATCACCGGTAGGCAGTAGTAGCATCCTTTATATGACTGCCGGGGATGGAGGATTGTGTTGACTAGGGGGGATTCAAAGGGTGTGGGGGGGGGGGGACAACGAGAGTGTGGATTGGGGGGGGAGAGCAGGCTGACGGGTGGGGGAAGGAATAGCAGTGTGGGTTGTAGAAGATGCTATGAGAGGACTCGGGAGGAGGGGAGGTGGTGGCTTTACAGTGGTCCAGCGGTTGAGGAGGAGGGAAGGGGCGGTCTTGGCGTCACACCAAGTAGATCACTCCAGGAGTTGCACCCGGAGAATGCATGTCCGTTGGTTTCTGCGAAACTGCAAAACCGCAAAACCTTGCATGACCCCCCTTGAACCGCGTGTCGATATATTTAATCCTAAAAATCATAACCGCTGCATAACCGTAAAACCAACATAAGCACCCAAATCGGACAATTCATACTGTTTGGGCCGATCGAGTGTCAAGTACGACTTAAAATATAAAAAGTAATATATGAAATCGACTTGGATCGACCATCTGGACGCAATCACAGACTCGAATTGTCCGATTGGGTAGTGGATCACTGCCTCCTGCGGTAGTACACCTATGTCGGACGTTGCGCGCCATCATAAAACCTGCCTGATTGCTCACACTCAAATTTTTTGCATATGTTGTGTTTGGTTGAGTTGTCTGTTTAAATTTTACTACTCTATTTGATTTCAGATTGAGTTCAATCATACACACATCATATAGTTAAAGTTCGTTTGTGTTAACCCGGCACCGCTTACATAGGCTTGCATCAGTGTGGACATACCACTTACAGCCTACCTTGCGTCACTGAGAATATGAGAAAACAATAATTAAAAACAATGGTGGTGCATTTGGTATCTGAGATCCCGAGAGAAATAAAATAAAGCAGGATGCACTGATCTTAAATTTAAGCAATCGCTATCCCTTCAAAGAGTTTAGGTCCAAGAAGATGATTAAGAAGTAGTGGAAATCAGAAGAGGGAGCAGGGAAACTTGCTACAGTTGGAGAACTTTTAGAGGTTGTCTTAGAGATCTGAGAAAGTCGACTATGCGGGAGAAGAAACTACCGTATGAGGGATTGCAGAGGCCGTCCTGGCACATCAAGGAGAATGGCGGGGTCGCCGGTGCCCAAGAGATTTCACCACGGTTATGACACAACAAAGGAAGATGTTTAACGCAATGGTGATGGGCAAAATTGGAATTTGAAGTTATGCGCGCGGTAGTTGAGAAAGGTTCTGTTCATCTCACAATTCCCTTTATAATATTATATAGCTCTTATAGCATTTATATTGTAGTTCCTTTTGACTTGGTTTTTGACACTATCTCGAAGCCCCAATTTTATTTAAATGGAACCAATTGGTTTATGCCATCTAACATACATACCAAACCAAACTGAAAATGAACCATGTAGCATTTATATTGTAGTTCCTTTTGACTCGGTTTAGATGATTCTTGAAGTCCGAATTTTAATTTAGATCGAACCGATTGGTTTATGCCATTTAACATACATACCAAACCAAGCTGAAAATGAACTAAATGCTTGTTTCAGTTTAATTTTGTATTGTTTTTGGTTTGTTATATTTATTTCCACCCCAACTTGAAGATGTAAGACATGTAATTGAGTACTTCAACATTCGTTATGATTCATAGTTAAATTTCAAACGGAGTTTTTTTTACTCTATTTTACACTTATATTGTGTTTATAAGAAATTTTTCTTGATTGCATCATTTTGTTTCATCAGGCCGTATGCTACTTTGTGTGCGAGAAAGATCTAGTGGAGATCGTCATACTCATTCTTCCTTGCAAAGACAGTTCAGCCATGGGCATAGTCCTAGATTTGATGATGGAAAATCTCCCCATGGAGGAACTCGCGTATCACATTTTTTACCCACGTCACGGCGTATAGTTCAATTCTCAAATGGAAAGGTAATTTACTAGCTTTGTATTTACTGTTATCCTCTTAAAGCGAATTACAACAACACTCAAGCCTTTATCCCACTATAGTGGGGTCGGCTATATGGGTCCTTTGTCGCCATTGTGCCCTTATCTTTAGCCATTGTGCCCTTATCTTTAGTCATAATATTGAACTTAATGATTGACAAATTGATTTCTTATTTTTTCTTGGTACATTATCTATGACTTTATTTACTTCCTTGTATTTATGCATGATTCTGTTACGGGCACCACGAGTGGCTACGTTGACCCGAACAGGCCTGCAACTCAGTTGGTGATGAGCTCTACTTCTAAGTATTCTTATCTAAGGGGGCGCGGGTTTCAAACCGCGCTCCTACAACCGGCCGTTGGGTTTATCCCGGAAGCCCCAGGTGGGCCCGCGAAGAGTAGGTTGAGGTGTGGTTTGCAGGCCTATTCAGGTCCACGTAGCCACTCATGGTTCCCGTAACATAAAAGTGCACCTTTTATGTTGGTGAACGCGCACGGGATCTGGGACTCTGGGCTTATCCCGCTCCCGTACCCGCGTAATGGTTCTCTGCCAACAGGCCTGCAGAGCCAGGCGGCATCCCAACCCATCATTGCGCCTGTTCTCAGCAACAGTAGGTTGTTGAGGCGGGGTTTCGAACCCCAGAACTCCTTGATAAGGCCTTAACGCTGCCCCTCATCAGCAACTGAGCTGCAGGTGGGCTTATCATGTGAGAGGATTCTAAGTATTCTTATCAAAGGAGGCGCGGGTTCGAAACCGCGCTCCAACAACCGTCCGCTGGGTTTATTACGGAAGCCCCAGGTGGCCCCGCGGAGAGTAGGTTGGAGTGTATGGTCTGCAAGCCTTTTTGGGTCCACGTAGCCACTCGTGCTGCCCGTAATAGATTCATGATCTATAAATCTATATGACAGTGCTGCTGATCAGGAGTGAGTAAACAAAATTACTTATGAAGGTTATGTATAATATGAGTTAATGCAAAGATTTAATACATACCAAACTTCTTTCTTAACTATGACGATAGCTATATGGTTTCACATCACACACATCTGAAATTGTTTGTAGCTGTCTTTGTTGTTAGATAATCTAATAGCTTATACATCCTTTCAGTGTGTTTGAGCAAATGCTTTTATTTTATTTCCTCATTGTAAACAAATCATTTGAGGAACGTTTAACACAGTTTATACTCATTAACCAATTAACTCTACGTTGGATGTTGTTCCATTCTTAGTATTAGCTTTATCAAACTCTTTTTTGGGGCTCATTTCTGGTTATTCTAAGCTAAGCTTTTGTGAAGCTCATTTTTTTGTAGCTCAATTTATTTTCGATGTTCCTACCATCTTTGGTTGTGACCTATGCAAATAATATTAACATTAAAAATGATTGATCTAAGTTCAATTTATGATTAGTTGCCCTGTACTTTACATGAGTCTGACGGACATGCATATTATATGAACAACATTGAGTTTGACAAACACTGCTGTATTGAATGATTAATCTAAGTTCCATTAGCAATTCTCATAATCCTGTTCAACACGATCACACCAAATACATTGAGGTTGACAAACACTTCATTAAATAAAATATAGTGAGGGAAAATGTATGTGTTAGAAGATAGTAAAACCATGTGTAAAAGCCCATTGTAATTGTGACCCATTTATAAGCCCATATGTGTTTTTTTGTTTTGTCCCACATTGTATTCTTTGAGACTTCTCTCTTTCTCTCTTCATATATATGTGTACTCATACTTGAAGGTTAATACAAGAAATACAACCTACAGGTTTCATTGCTCTCTTGTCTACGTGGTATCTGAGGGATACGGTCCGACCTATTCTTTTCTAACCGCTCGCTCCTCCTGATTACCGGGCGGCTTGTTCTCCTTCTTAACGGCCGTGTCTTGCGGCCTCCTCCCTTTCTAACAGTGGCTTCCCACGCGGTTAAGTTTCCTAGCCGCTCCTCTCAATCTCTCCTTCTCTCTCGTGGCTTCCACTTCTTCTCCTCTTGCCCCCCTCCCTTATATAAATTTCTCGGTCAGGTGGGGCCCTCTTCCTCTAACTGCGCGGTTTCTTCCCGGTTACCCGCTTCCTGTCTATCTGCCACAGTCTCTCTGTCTACCCTCCTTCTCACCTCTCTCCTCTTCTCACGCGATTTATTTTCTTAGTCGTTGCGACTTCTATTGTTTGCTGCGACTTCCCTAACCACTGCCTGCACCGTATCTTGGTCGCGACATCTCTCCTTGCTGCTGATGTGCTCACCGTGACCGTGCAGTCTTCTTTGCTTAAGCGTTGCGGTTTCCCCCCCGTGGCTTTCCTACCCGCCGCGGTTTCCCCTGTCGATGCGTCTTCTCGCGCGGGTTCTTCTTTGCTTGTTCGCTGCGGCTTCTCTCCCCGCCGCGGGCTCCGCATCTCGGTCGCGGCCTCTTGTCGCTGGTGTTTTGACACCTAGACAGTGCGGCTTCTCCTGTTCTCTAGTCCAGGGGCTTCTCTTCTCTAACCGCTCCGGGTTTTGGGTTGCGGTCTGCCTCTAACCGTCCGGTCAAGTGCCTGTTCGCCGGTATTCTGTTTCTTCCGACCACTGCTGCTATCAGTCCGCTGTGGCTAGTCTTCTTCCAGCGGATAGACTTCTTCCGACAGCTAGACCTTGTTTATCTCCTTGCTGCGGTTTCATGGGTTCCACTTCTGCCTCCGGCGAGTCCACTGCAGCTTCGCCTCTGCCACCTTGGGCTGCTACTTCCGCTACTGATCTTCGGGATGAACTCCAGATTACCACCATCTCTCACTGGCAAACGAAACTTTGTGTAATGAGTATATTCAGTACGTCAGGTGCTCCAGACGAAAGGACTTCTTCATCACTTGACCCAGGATACTCCTGCCCTTCCCACTGATTAGTGGCTTCACGATGACGGCCGTGTGCAATCCTTGTTTCTCAACTCTATGGATACCGAGCCTTACATGATGACCATGTATCATGACACAACTAATTTCATGTGGGAGGAACTCCATTCCTTATGTTCTGGCCAAAACAGCCTCCAACATTTGTTTGATATCATCACTGATCTTCAATCCTTTGATCCCGGGATGCCAGACGATATGACTTCCTTCGTTGCCAAGGCCTAGACCCTTGTTGAGGCTTGGATACAACACCAACCTCCTACTACAGATCTGGTTGCCCAACGAGCACAAAAAGCGGCCGTCGGGATTGCCATGATGATGGCAAGGGTCCCTTCTCATCTGCATAGTGTTCGAGCTCACATTCTCTCCTCCTCCACTACTCCCTCTCTCTCAGATGTCTTCTCAATGCTTCTGAAGGTCACCCCGCCGGCCGAGGCTCCTATGCCTCTCTCTCCAGCTCTTCTACAACTACCTTCACTACATCAATCCAATCGTGGTCCTTCAGCCCGTGGGGGTTGCCATCCGTCTCGGGGACGAGGACGTGCTGGAATATCCTCCCTTAAATGCAATTTCTGCGGTCTGGATAATCATCTGGATGCCACTTGTTATTGTAAGCATGGTCTGCCGCCCCACCTTGCTGCCTCTACTAAGGCTGAGTCTCCGCACTCTGCTTCTACTTTAGATTCGTCAACCGCTCAGACTGACATTGATGCTGTCCGCACCCAACTTCAGCACCTACAAGGGGTGATTGCTCGCTCCTCGGGCTCCGTGGCTTCCATCGCCAATGAAGGTATATCTTGTCTATCTCGGAGTTCCGACTAGATCGTGGACTCTGGTTCCACCCACCACATTACTTCCCAAACGCCCCGCAATATATTGACATCTCCTCATCCCAAGTTCATCACTGTGGCCAATGGTGAATCCATCCCTGTCTCAGGAGCTGCCGATATCCATCTCACACCCAACCTGTCCTTAATCTCGGTTTTGCATGTTCCCGGCTCCCCGTTTAACTTATTTTTTGTTAGCCGACTTACGCAGGATCTTGATTATCATGTTACATTCTCACCATCGTCCTTTGTTGTCCTTTGTTATGCAGGATCGACAAACACAAAATATTATTGGTAGCGGGTGGCTGTCGCATGGGCTCTATCTTCTTGATGTTCTTCCATCTGCTCTTTCTATCGTCTCCTCGGTTGAGTGACATCATCGTCTCGTGCATGCTCCCCTCTAGATTCTCAAGCAAGCTCTTTCGGATGTCTTCTTGAATGAGTTTACTTGTGAATCTTGTATTTTTGGTAAACAACTTCGAGTTTCCTTTAGACATGTTTGTCATCAGAGTACTACTCCTTTATCTATTGTCCATTCTGATATTTGGGGCCCTTATAAAGTCCCTAATGTATTTGGGTACCGCTACTTTGTAACGTTTATTGATGATTACTCTCGTGTCACATGGTTATATTTACTGCGGGATCGTACCGAACTCACTTCTATATTTCGTACATTCGTTACTGAACTTCGTACTCAGTTCTGTTCTCCGCTTAAAATCATTTGAACTGATAATGCGCGTGAATATACGAGTCGAACGTTCGCCACAATTTGTGCAGAGTTTGGAATTATACATCAAACATCTTGTGTTTACACTCCTCAGCAAAGTGGTGTGGCTGAACACAAAAATCGTCATTTTTTTGATGTTGCTCGATCCTTAATGCTTCAAATACAGGTACCCAGTGAATACTGGAACTTTGCAGTGTTGACTGCATGTCATCTCATCAACCGCCCGTCTTCCTCCGTTCTCCACTTCGCAACTCTGTTTATCCTCCTCTTTCCTTCTCAATCTCTATTTCCTCTCGCACCTCGGGTGTTTGGGTGTGCCTGCTATGTCCATAACCTTGGTCCACTTACCGATAAATTTGCACCTCGTGTAACCAAATATATGTTCGTGGGGTACTCTCGCACTCGAAAAGGGTATGTATGTTACTTTCCAGTCGACCAAAAAGTGGTTGTTTCAGCTGATGTTACTTTTCTGAAAAACCTACCCTTTCACTCATCCACTTCAGTACCTCCACGTGTGCAACCCGTGCCTCGTCCTGCAATCCCAGTTAAGACTTCTCTACCTCCTCTTCTTCCAACACCCCACTCGACACCACCACCACCCAAACCACCTCTCATCCGTGTCTACACTCGCCGTAGTTCCAACTCCAGAGCCCAACCACTTCTACCGACTACCAGTACTATCTAGCGGCCAGCTGATCCCGCCTCCGCTTCTACTGCTCATCCACTCGCAAACTACATTTCGTTACATCAGCTCTCTCCTCCTCTGCTCAAATTTGCTCTTGCTCTTTTCTCTATTTCTCTTCCTAACACTGTGCAGGAGGCTCTTCAACACCCTGGGTGGCGTGCGACAATGGAGGCTTAGATGTCAGTCTTTTGGGCTAATCACACTTGGGATCTGGTAGCTCTTCCTTCCGCCCAGTCCCGCGTTAGCTGTAAATGGATCTTTGCCATTAAACATGCTCCGAATGGGACAATCGACCGCCTCGAAGCCCGTCTTGTGGCTCGTGGGTTGACTCAGCAACAGATCTTGGACTACGAGGAGACCTTCTCCCCCGTCGCCAAACTAAACTCTGTTCGGGTCCTTATTTCTCTTGCTGTTCACCGCAACTGACCCCTACATCAGCTGGACATTAAACATGCCTTTCTTAATGGTGATCTTCATGAGACGGTTTTCATGCAGCAACCTCTCGGGTTTGAGACCACGGGGGAGTCTCGGGTGTGCGGTTTGCGTAAAACTATCTATGGTCTCAAACAGTCCCCTCGAGCTTGGTTTGAAAAATTTAGCAAGGCTGTTCGTGATATTGGCTTTCAGTGGAGCTCGACTGACTTCTCCCTTTTTAATCGTCATCAATCAACAGAGACTGTCATTCTCTTTGTCTACGTGGATGATATTTTGATAACTAGCGATGACTCCACCAGGATACAACAGATCAAACAACACTTAAACTCTGTCTTCCAAACAAAAGATCTGAGAAACCTTCGATACTTTCTTGGACTTGAGGTTGCTCGTCGACCTGATGACCTGGTCCTATCTCAACAAAAATATTGTCTCGACCTTCTTCAGGATGCTGGTTATTCCAGATATAAACTCGCAAAAACACCTATGGATGTCAACCATAAGCTAAGTGTTCATGGAACAGAATCAGATTCTCTTCTTACAAATCCTGAATATTATCGGCGCCTTGTAGGAAAACTGATATACCTAACAGTTAAAAGGCCTGATATCTCTTTTGTTGTTGGAGTGGTTAGTCGTTTTATGCATTCACCAAGAAGCTCTCATCTACAGGCTGTCGAACGCATCCTCGGGTACTTGGAAGCTGCCCCGGGACGAGGGTTAGTATTCAAGCCATCCTCCTCTTTATCTCTTGTCGCGTACACTGTTGCTGATTATGCGGGCTCGCTTGATGATCGACGATCCTCCACTGGTTTCTGTACCTACTTTGGAGGAAATCTTATCACATGGCGTAACAAGAAGCAATCAGTTGTTGCTCGCTCTTCTGCTGAAGCCGAGAATCGTGCAATGGCTGCTGTCGTTTCTGAACTTACCTGGTTGAAGAGTTTTATTTGTGATTTAGGTGTCAAACTCTCCTCACTAGCAACTCTGTTCTTCGATAGTCAGGCTGCTATACATATTGCAAAGAACCCTGTATTCCATGAGCGAACAAAACACATTGAGGTTGATTGTCACTTTGTCCGGGAGAAGGTCCAACTGAAGAAACTTGAATTGGAACATGTTTCAGCCTCCGAGCAAGTGGCCGACATCTTTACTAAGGCTCTACCTCTGCCATTGTATCACCAGTTCCTATCCATGCATGGTGCCTATGATTTGTATGATCTAGCTTGCGGGGGAGTGTTAGAAGATAGTAAAACCATGCGTAAAAGCCCATTGTAATTGCGGCTCATTTATAAGCCCATATGTGCCTTTTTGTTTTGTCCCACATTGTATTTTTTGAGACTTCTTTCTTTCTCCCTTCCTATATATATGTACTCATATTTGAAGGTTAATACAAGAAATATAGCCCACAAGTTTCATTGCTCTCTTCTCTACAATATGCACTCCTAGTGGAAGCAAAACCGAGAATTGATTAATTGCATCAAAACCACTACTCATCCATATATATGAGTAGGGAGAAAAATACACAAGGTACAAAATACCCCCACAGTGTGATATAAAGAAATATAAAGACTTGTCTTATTACAACTCTCCCCTTTAAGTCGAACGAAAGATATCCGTCATTCCAAGATTTTGAATAGCATCAACAAAAATATCGCATCCCAAACTCTTGGTGAACCCATCGACAAGTTGGTCTTTGGACTGAACGAACGGAGTGACCACATTTCCTTTATCCAAATGGTCTTTGATAAAGTGTCGATCTACTTCAGCATGTTTACTCCTATCATGTTGAACGAGGTTATGAGCTATGCTGATTGCAACCTTATTGTCACTGTATAGGGAGATAGGGCTATTCTCTCAGAGCCCTAGGTCATGTAGCATGGTTGCACCCAAAGACCCTCACATAGACTTGAGACATTGCACGATACTCAGCCTCAACACTAAATCTAGCAACCACATTCCGCTTCTTACTCCTCCATGCCACCAAATTTCCTCCAACAAAGGTACAATAGCCGGTAGTAGATTTCCTGTCATCACGACATCCAACCCAATCCGCATCAATGAAGACTTCAATCTTCAAGTGATTATTTCGAGAGAACAAAAGACCACGACCAGGAGCCTTCTTTAGGTATCGCAATACGCGATATGCTGCATCTTGATGTTTGATCCTCAGAGCATGCGTATATCTATTCAAGATACCAACAACGTAAGTAATGTCAGGACGAGTGTGAGATAGATATATGAGTCTGCCAACCAATCTCTGATAGCTTGAAGTATCCGTACGATCTCCATCAACGTCCTCATCTATCTCGTGATTCTCCTCCGTAGGAGTGTTTGCCGGGACACAACCTAGCATTCCAGTCTCTTTTAAAAGATCCAGGATATACTTCCTTTGAGAGATAAAGATATCTTGATTTGACCGAGTCACCTCAATACCCAGGAAGTACTGTGATTTTCCTAAGTCTTTCAACTCAAACTCAACAGATAGAAGAGCCTTAAGGTTACTAATCTCCTCAGTGTCATTGCCTGTAATCACAATATCATCCACATAGACAATAAGGATCACAATATTCTGGTTATTTTTGTGGACGAACATGGTGTGATCAGATTGTCCCTGCTTGTAAACAAATTTGATCATTGCCTTAAGAAATCTGCCAAACCATGCCCTGAGAGACTATTTCAGCTCATATAAGGACTTTCTCAGGTGACAGAAAAGACCTTCTGCTCCCGGTTTTAACAATCCAGGTGGAAATTTTATGTACACTTCCTCATCCAATTCACCATGGAGGAAAGCATTTTTAACTTCCAGTTGATGAAGATCCCATCCTAAGCAAACAACACATAATAGAATAACCCGTATAGAGTTCATCTTTGCCACTGGAGCAAATGTCTCCTGATAGTCCACTCCTTGAGTTTGAGTGTACCCTTGAGCAACTAACCGAGCCTTGTATCGTTCAATTTTACCATCCTGATTATGCTTAACCGAGAATACCCACTGGGATCCAATAGCTTTCTTTGCGGGGGGAAGGGAAGAGACGTCCCATATATGATTTTTGTCCAAGGCTGACATTTCTTCCTTCATAGCCAGTGTCCAAACCGGTATCCCCAATGCTTCCTGCCACCTTTTGGGAACGAAAACCAAAGATAATGCAAAAATAAAGGCCTGGTGGGTCGGGGTAAGATGATGATAAGCAACATGATTGGAAATAGGGTGTTGAGTGCTTGCATCTTTACCTTTCAGCAACGTAGGAGGATCATCAGTGGAATCTGAGCCTTAAGTGGGCATTGGTAGAAGTGGAACACTAGCTGCCTGTTTCCCTGGTTGACGACGGTGGTATACGTGCGGAGAAGGAGAGATGAAAGTAGGAATCTGAGGAACAAGAACTTGGATGAGAGAAGACCGATGTATCTGAATCTTAGGAGCGGGGGTAAATGACTGAGTGGGAATGAGAGGAGGAATAAGATGAAGAGGGAGAGTAGGTGGAACACAGTAGTCACCCAACTCCCCCTGATGAAGAGAGTGAGTCGGAATTGGATAAAATTGCTCCTGATCAGTGACACCTGAATCAAAAATGGGTGACTTTAATAGTCTTCCTTTCGCTGATAAGTGACACCTGAATCAATGATCCATGTAGTGAGAGCAATAGTCGCAGTGTGCGCATTGGGTGAAGCTGCAATGGAAAATGAAGTGGAGGCAGACTGGGAATGAAGAAAGGCGACAAAGAACATCCAATTCGTGGATGGAGAGCTGTTCGTAAGGAGGATATGGAGGGGCATCATAGACCTTGGTTGCAGACACAATATCAGGCACACGAGAACACCCCCAGCGAGTTCCTCTACGATTGGGACCCCGTCCACGACCATGACCACGTCCAGTAGGAGCCAAATAAGAATAAGTCTGCGACGGGTCACCCATTTGTAGCATCGGCACACCCGACGAAGACTAGGAGAAGCACGACAACAGAGAATCAGAGACGGCACAACAACAACAACTAGAGCAATTAGCAAGGCATCGACGACGACATTAGCACAGAGAAATCTGAGACGATTGAATGCTCTGATCTTTCATCTGCAATCAGAATCGATGACAATTTCGACAAGGATCAGAATCTAATTTGAATCTGGAGGAAGAAAAGGATACATGATACAAGCGGCGAATCCGGCGAAGCCACAACAAATGAAGAACGACAAAGTCACAGTGGCACTTGGTCGACAGAAGAGAGACAGACAACAACATGGACCGACAACGGTAACAAGGCACAAATCATTAGGTGAGGTGGCAGTCTCCTTAAACGTGCACAACCGCCGGCGAGAAGGCCACGAATCACCATGAAACGAACTTCAAACCAACGGTGGGCGGTGGAGAGGCGGACGCGGGATGGACGGCGAGTTGTGGGCGGCAGAACGAAAGTCGCAGGATTAGGTTTTTTCTCCCGTCTCTGATACCAAGTGGAAACAAAACCGAGAATTGATTAATTGCATCAAAACCACTACTCATCCATATATATGAGTAGGGAGAAAAATATACAAGGTCCAAAATACCCCCACAATGAGATATAAAGAAATATAAAGACTTGACTTATTACAACTCTCCTTCATTCCAGCTGAACAACAACACGTAGATATTCTCACGAAAGGATTGAGTATGATTTTGGGAGGATTATTGCTAAGTTGAGCATGACCAACATTACACACCCAACTTGAGGTGGGGGAGGGGTGTTAGCATTTATTATTTCAGTAAATTATGTATTCTTCCTCGTTACTCCTCACTCATATATAGTAGACTGAAACTTATTGTATTCAATTAAGAAAATAACTTGAGCATTTCAACTGAAACTAATTCCATCTGTTGAGTGTTTTCCTGATAACTTCTCTCAATTGCTTATAGAAGAATTTTTTAAGTTATGATTTCTTATATTAATGATTATCCAGAGTGGCTATAATCTTAATGATTGTTCATTTTTTTCCTGCAGGGTCCAAGTCCAGATTCTCGTATTATTTATATAGATGGAGCATTTGATCTGTTCCATGCAGGGCACGTGGAGGTATACAGAGTTTATTCGAACACATTGTAGTACTAAAACCATACATGCTTTAGCTACTTATGATTACAACACATGTTGGCTAGTATTATTGAAACTCCAACAACAACACTCAAGCCTTTATCCCACTATAGTGGGGTCGGCTATATGGATCCTTTGTCGTCATTGTGTCCTATCTTTTGTCATAATCTCACTAATGCCTAAGTACATCATCTCTTTCCTTATAGTTTCATTCCAAGTCTTTATTGGTCTACCCCTCTCTCGTTTAACATGCCTAGTGACTAGACTCTCACAAAGCCTAACAGGTGCCTCTAATGGTCTCCTTTGTGCGTGTCCAAACCATCTTAGTCGAGCTTCTCACATCTTTTATGCAATTGATGCTACTCCTCTCTTAATCCTGATACATTCATTCCTAATTTTATTCATTCTCGTGTGTCCACACATCCACCTAAGCATTCTCATCTCCGCAACTCCCATTTTTGCTCATGTACACGATTCTTTTCCCAACACTCAGAGCCATAGAGCATCGCGGGTCTAATTGCAGTATGGTAAAACTTGCCCTTAAGTTTTAGTGTTACTTTACGATCGCATAAGATCTCAGACGCGCCTCTCCACTTCAACCAACCCTCTTGGATTCTCTGTGTCACATCTTTATCAATACCTCCATCTTTTTGAACTATCGATCCAAGATATTTAAAACACTCACTACGGGAAATATCTTGATCACCCAACTTAATAACGAAGTCATCCGTCCTTGTACTGCTAAATTTTTGCGTTTACACCCTTGCGCGTCTGATCAACCAAAACGATATCATCCGCAAACAATAAACACCAAGGTATTACTTGTTGGATATGTTTGGTGTGCTCATCTAAGATACGGGTAAAGAGATAAGAGTTTAAAGCTGAACCTTGATGTAAGCCAACGGTGAAAAAATTTCTGTGTTAATCCTCCAGATGTCCTCACCCTTGTCACTAAATTTGTATACATATCTTTGATAATGTCATTATATGATACATTTACACCTTTCTTTTCTAAGACTCTCCATAAGATCTCTCTTGGAACTCTATCATAAGCCTTCTCAAGATCAATAAACGACATATGCAAATCTTGTTTGCTTTCTCAATAGTTGTCAATTAGTCTCCCCAAGAGATGTATAAATTCCATGGTCGACCGCGCTGACATGAATTCAAATTGATTCTTCGAGATGTTAGTCTCCCGTCTTACTCTTCTTTCTATTACTCGTTCCCATAGTTTCATGGTATGACTCATCAATTTAATTCCTCTGTAATTAACACAATTTTGTATATCTCCTTTATTTTATTCAAAGGTACAAGATTCTTTCTCTTTATTGATCTGACATCATATATGACTTCAGTATCTTATTAAAAAACATGTAAACCACAAATTTCTTTCATTTCCTACACATTCCATACTTCGATGGATATATCGTCTGACCCAATCGGCTTTCCATTTTCATCTTATTTAGAACATCCTTTATCTCTGATACTTGAATTTTTTGATAAAACGTTATGTTCTTATACACCTCTGATTTGTTTAACTGTTTCAAGTTTAATTCATTGTCTTTTGTTTCATTATAGAGTTGATAAAAATATTTTTTCCATCGTTTTTTAATATCCATATCATCCGTCAAAACTGTATCTGTCACATCTTTTTTGCATTTTACTTGACTAAAATTTCTTGTCTTCTTTTCTCTAGTTTGAGCAATTTTATATATGTCACGCTCTCCATCTTTGGTATCTAGTCGCTTATTAAAATTTTCATAAGCTTGTATTCTTGCTTTAATTACTGTCTGTTTAACCTTTTTTTTGACGACTTTATACCTGAATAAGTTTTCATCATTCTTGCAATTGTAGAGTGATTTCTATTTGACCCCCTTTCCCCTCACTTTGTCTTGCACTTACTCTTTCCACCATCAAGATTCTTTATTTGGGGGCGCACGACCTTTTGATACTTCAAATACTTTCTTTCCATATATCCTTAAATGTGAAGACATAACTTCTCATGAGACATTATGATCAACATAAGAGTCATCAACTAGTTGTTTCATAACTGATGTCTTGAAAGCAACCTGCTTTTCCATCTTCAAGTTTCACCACCAATTTTTTTGCAACATTTTTGTTCTTGTCTTAAATTTATTATATTTAATTTGTACATCTAACACCACTAATATATGTTATGTTCTTAAACGTTTTCTAGTATGACTTTGCAATCCTTACAATCATTTTATCTTTTTTGCGAGTCATAAAATAATCAATTTGTGACATATTTGGTCCGTTTTTAAATGTAATTAAATGTTTTTCCCTTTTTATGAAAAGCGTATTTGATACAATTAGCTCATGTGCTGCGGCAAAGTCTAAAATGATTCGTCATTTTTCATTTTTTTCCCCATATCCATATCCTCCATTAATGGCTGTGTAATCTACATTTTCCTTCCCTATATGTCAATTTAAGTCTCCTCCTATGAAATCTTTCTCTCTTTGTGAGATTTCTCTTACAAAATCATATAAGTCTACCCAAAATTGCAATTTAATAGCTTCACTTAATTCTATTCGTGACGCGTAGGCACTGATCACATTAATAGTTTTCTTTTTTATGACTAATTTAAAAAGTAAGATTCTAACCTTTTCTACTTGCCCAACATTATAGCAAATTTTTTTCAGCTTTCATTTCACATCTTGTTGGAGAATTTATACTATTTCCTCACTTGTCAATTTGGAGCTGAAATCATTATAACATTTATTATATTTTTTGCTTTGATTTCAGTGGCAGCTGTCATTTATCTCACATCTGCTACATTATTAGTCTGGTGCCATGGTTGTATTAATTTCATGTAATTTATTTCCTTTTATGGTTTGATTGTTATTTAATTTCATGTTATTTACCCTTATCTTAGATGAGCTCATCAGACATATTCAACAAGCAATACCTTGGTGTTTATTGTTTGCAGATGATATTGTTTTGGTTGATGAGACGCGCGAGGGTGTAAACACAAAACTTGAATCTTGGCGAGATATTTTAGAAAAGAAGGGTTTTAGGTTGAGCAGGACAAAGACGGATAATAGGGAACTTAAATTTAGCAGTACAAGAAGAACAGATTGACTTTGTTATTAAGTTGGGTGATCAAGATATTTCCAGTAGTGAGTGTTTTAAATATCTTGGAGCGATAGTTCAAAAAGACGAAGGTATTGATAAAGATGTGGCACATAGAATCCAAGTAGGTTGGTTGAAGTGGAGAGGCGCGCCAGGGATCTTATGTGATCGTAAAGTACCACTAAAACTTAAGAGCAAGTTTTATCGTACTGCAATTAGACCCCCTGATGCTCTATGGTTCTGAGTGTTGGGCAGTGAATTGTGTACATGAACGAAAAATGGGAGTTCCGGAGATGAGAATGCTTAGCTGGATGTGTGGACACACGAGATTGGATAAACTTAGGAATGAAAGTATCTTGGATAAGACAGGAGTAGCACCAATTGCAGAGAAGATGCGAGAAGCTCGTCTAAGATGGTTTGGACACATACTGATGCGGCACCAGTTAACCACCGGCCCGCCAACCTGTCTGGTTACCCACCAGCCCAGGGAGGCCCACCACAGTTACCCACCGTGAGGGCTTTCATCAGGCCCGCGGGCCGTACACCCAAACCCGTCTCGGGCCCAACCACAGGAAACCGAAGGTTTGTGGGGTCGGGTTGCTTCGAACTGGCGACCCCCTTGATAAGAAGCTTTCAGGCAAGCTTCCCTCACCAACTGATCCGCGGATCAGTTGGTGAGGGAAGCTTGCCTGAAAGCTTCTCATCAAGGGGGTCGCCAGTTCGAAGCAACCCGACCCCAAAAACCTTCGGTTTCCTGTGGTGGGGCCCGAGACGGGTTTGGGTGTACGGGTTTCCTGTGGCGGGCCTGATGAAAGCCCTCACGGTGGGTAACTGTGGTGGGCCTCCCTGGGCTGGTGGGTAACCAGACAGGTTGGCGGGCCGGTGGTTAACTGGTGCCGCATCATAAAAGTGCACTTTTATGATGCGGGACCAGTTAACCACCGGCCCGCCAACCTGTCTGGTTACCCACCAGCCCAGGGAGGCCCACCACAGTTACCCACCGTGAGGGCTTTCATCAGGGCCGCGGCCCGTACACCCAAACCCATCTCGGGGTCCCACCACAGGACCACCACGGGTTTTTGAGGTCGCGTTGCTTCGAACCCTCGACCTCCTTGATAAGAAGCTTTCAGGCAAGCTTCCCTCACCAATTGATCCGCGGCTCAGTTGGTGATGGAGACTCGCCTAAGAGTCTCTTATCAAGGAGGTCGAGGGTTCGAAGCAACGCGACCTCAAAAACCCGCTGTGCTCCTGTGGTGGGGGCCAGAGATGGGTTTGGGTGTACGGCCCGCGGGCCTGATGAAAGCCCTCACGGTGGGTAACTGTGGTGGGCCTCCCTGGGCTGGTGGGTAACCAGACAGGTTGGCGGGCCGGTGGTTAACTGGTGCCGCATCAAGTAGGGTTCCACGACGTCGGCACCGGGCAGTGATCGCTGGAATCCGGGATTAGTGTTCTCCAAATTCTGCAATGACTTGGTTCACCCTCTTACACCAATATTTATAATAAAAGAAACACTAGGGCATCCCAATCAACGACCATGATTGGCCGGTGGGAGAGACCACTAAAATACATGATTAATGAACCAAAAATAGTAAACTAATATATGTTTTAGACTCGTGATTCGGATAAGGACAAATCTGCGGAGTCCGATCGTCGATCCGGGCACGCCATATATGGTAAGCCGTCAAATCAGCCCCGAACGGGCCCAAAGCTCGTGCTCGTCCCTGCTCCGCATCAATCTCCCCGGCATGAAAGAATTCATCTCCTGATGAATTGAGATCGGAATTCTCTCGATGAATGCCAGGTACAACTCGAACAGGTCCGCCGGGAGTCGTCCAAGTGTCGTCGACGGAAGAGTGTCCTTGCCCATCACTTTCACTCTAGAATCCCCGCCGAAAGTGCCCAGGCCAGCACTCTCCTCTTTGGAAGGTTCCCACCCTTCGACGCAGGCATGGATGTTCTCATTGCTTTTCGCAAAGGTGTAAGGGAGAGACACGCAACATCTTCTTGTTAATGTTATCATATATGCCAATCTCAGTCCTTCATGCATAAAGTTTGCATGGGCTATCTCTACCACTCCCGTTTCTACTACATATAACGAAACTCTTTGTTTATCTTGTTGGAAAACAGTCATGGATGAGAAAATCTCAGTCTTAAAATCACGGGGTTCCTGGACTTTTGTCCTCACCCTACTCAGAGGAGAAGTTGTCGGTTGTCATTGGATCTTCATCATCAATTTTCTCTCAGACTGCACTATGGATCGATACAGGGCTTGTCTAGTTGCCAAGGGGTTCACCCATACATAAGGTGTTAATTTTTTGACACATTTAAGGTTGTCTGTATCAGTACTATCCAGGTCCTCTTCTCCGTTGCTATCAATCGAAATTGGCTATCTCAGCATAATGTCAAAAAAGACTTCCTCAATGGTGACATACACAAAGAAGTCTATATGGAACAACCTCCTGGTTATGTTGCTTGGTAGGAAAAATTTAGGAATATAGATTTCTCTGAATTCTATGAACTTTGTGCAAGAGCACATATCGTTCATAGTATAGGATATTTTAAAAATAAAATATCAAATGTGGTATTTTTTTGGGTTTTTTGATTACTTCTGTTGGAAATTAGATGAGAAATCAAAAGTGCATAATATTCATCCACAAAGGGGCTATTTATAGGATTACAACAAGACTCATAACTGCTGACACAAGATGTGGGACTAAACCCAGTGACTGCTAAAGACTCTAATAGACCGACATTGACTCGATAATTCCAACACTCTCCCTCAAGCTGAAGGGGGGACCCTTCAGCTTGGACACATCAAATAGTGGCAATGGAGGTAGGCGATGCGGGACAAAATATCGAACGTGCCACCAGGAAAAATTCCAAACCGGGGAATCATGTCGAGGACATAGCCATACAAGACGCTAACCCACACACGACACAGGACCCACACACAATGTGGACTTGCTGGAAATCGGTCAACCAACATCACATATACAGACAACATGCAAAAGAGAACGAAATATGTGGAGCAAATCATCAAACCAGCGATCGGGGATAATCCGTCGGGAATAATCTATCGGGTATAATATGCACAAAGGGCGGTCTCTCACGGCACAGTCCCGCACGACACGGTCCTACGCGACACAACCCGCTGACGATAGAACACCAACATCAGTCATATCCCAACACACGACTAATCAAGAAGACAAATGGAGAGACACATACGACATAAGCATGTAGGTCGTGTGGAATAAAGGCGAAAAAGTCGGGAAAGAATATCTGAGTCTCTTTCATCCCCCCCCCCTCACGTGAATAACACGTGCATAAAGGCATAAAACACACATTACTAACGACACTGCAGTAAACCAAATACACACTTAAAAACCTAAAGAACGTCCAAACCATCACTGAGCATCTTTATCGGCGAAAGGAAAATATTTGAGAAGGGTAGCCGCTGCTGGAACTGATGGAAATCCGAGGGAAAGCTATTAGAGTCGTCTGAACTCGTCATAGAATTGAGGGTAGCAGTTGGAAGCGTCGTGGGGGACGCTAGAGGCATCTTCGCGTCTAACCTGAAAGGTAGACACGCTTGATCGACGGGAACAGCATCAGGTTCGATCGACGGAACCAACAGGAAGACGCGGGCATACGTGTCAGTGTTCAACGAGGCTGCAGCGGAAAACAATGAGAACTGCATCGTCGCTAGAGAGAAGCGTCGAGGTTCCCAACGCGTCATTGTCGATCAGTTGTGGGAATCGAGAGGTAGAGAAGACGCAGGCTTTATGGGAGATGTAGTTGACGGGATTTGCGGAAGAAATACCCAAACCCTCACAGGATCAGAAGTCGATCCCACCAATGGTCTTAGAAGATTGGATTAGAAGATTGATGGGAGTGAGAGCAGCGGTTCGTCGATGAAAAGGAGGATTAGAAGATTGACGGGAGTGAGACTGGAGCGAGCGCAGGTTGGAGGAGATGGCTAGATGGGAGAAGTTGTCGGTGACAACAGTAACGAACGACAAGGTTCAACAAAAATAGGGGCTCGACGGGTTGCATGGGGGGAAGAACCGCTCCCATCGATGGAATCATCGAATGATAACATCGACTGGAGCAGGGGAAGGGGAGACGCACCCGTCCGGAGGCCAGGCAGAGGAGTCAACCGATAAGAAGAGAAAAAAACAAGAGGTTGCGGCTAGGAGAAACGGAGGGTGAAAATTAAATTAGGGTTTCATGGTTTTGATATCTCATGTTGGAAATTAGGAGAGAATTCAAGAGTGCATAATATTCATTCACAGGTGATATTTATAGGATTACAACAAGACCCATAACTGCTGACACAAGATGTGGAACTAAACTCACTCACTCCTAAAGACTTCAGTAGACCGACATTGACTCGATAATTCCACCAACTTCTATTCACGCAAATTACTATTATTTTATCGGAAAATAAAAAGGGAGTCTTGAAAAAGAGAAAAAAATATAAAGAGGGAGAACATTTGATCGGAAATCCTTCTTAAGTAAAATAATTTGTAAATCTAAAATTCATAATAAATGATTGGGAATAATTTGAAAGGGAGGTTTCCAAATCTTGATAGCACCTCTCTCGAGTAATACTACCAACTAACATTAGATTGACCGATTAAGAGCCCTAGGGCAGTCGAAACCCCTAAGGTTGTTTTAGGCAGTGAACCCCTCTATTAGATTTGACTCCAATCCGAAAGATTTACGTCGTTCTCTCTCGAGGAGTGCATGCAACTCCTTTCACTAATGAGCGATCTACTTGTATTCGTGGATCTCTCGATCAACAAGAATATAGATCCAGACTTGATCTCATATAGCGGAAATATGAAATTTGAGAAAGAAAAATCAAAGGTAAATCGTAATTTTCGCAATCAAAGATTATGAAAAAAAATTACGAAATAAAATTACTTACGAGTTCATCTGATCAAAAACTATAAAATTAGCTATGCATATTTGAAAATAACATTTTACAACTATGAAAAAGAAATTACAAGTGCATGAAAAGTAAATCTATTCTAGAAATTGAACTTGCAAACATAAAAGGGAAAATTGCATAAAGGAAAAGTACAATAAATACTGCAGAAAAACTAAGTTGAAAATGATTCAATTGAAGCATGGACTGGGCAGGGATCAACTTGGTAGTAGCTGGAATTTATCGCTGAAAATTTGGAAGTCATGACCCTAGGTCACGTCTGTGACCTAGGACGTGTCTGGTACGGAACCGTCAACTTGAAAGTTCGGGAACGTTGAGAGAAAAACTGTCAAAAGTGAGTAATTCAGCGGATCACGCCCCTAGGTAACGCCCATGACCTAGGGCGTGTCTTGATTGGGTCAGCAACGGCAGCAAAATGGCAGATATGAAGTCAATTCGGGGTCGCTGAAAATGTCATGGACCTGGGTCACGCCCGCGACCAAGGGAGTGTAAGCTGGAACAACACGATAATGTGAAGTGCTTCTTTGAATGCTTTGTCGGGCTGAGTCACGCCCATGACCTGGATGTCACGCCCGTGACATGAGGTGTGTAACATTAATTGATGTGGCAGCGTGATCTGGAGCGCGTGAGGCGAATCATGGTCGTGATTAAGATCACTCCCCCAGGTCACGCCCGTGACCTCCTGGGGAGTGTACTTGCGATTTTTGCAGAAAAGCTCCAAAAATTCTCCTGATCTTGTCTGTGAGCTCCAAAAATTCTCCTGATCCTGTCTATCAGCTCCAAAATGCTATTTGCAACCCCAAATTACCTGAAAACACAATAATGTGAATTAGATAATTATTAAGATAAAAATTAATAAAAGGAAATTAATTGTTGAAAGAGAGAAAAAACATATAATTTCATTAAAGGTGTCCTTTATATATAGAGGACAAGGATAAAAATACAGAAGGCTAATAATGCTAACAATGCATAAGTGCTAATAATGCTAACACTCCCCCTCAAGTTGGACGTGTAATGTTAACCATGCCCAATTTGTTCACAATCTGGTCAAAAGAATTCTCACTCAATCCTTTGGTGAGAATGTCGGCAAGTTGCTCGTTGGAGGGCACAAAGGGGGTACATATGATTCCTCTTTCAATATTCTCCTTGATAAAGTGTCGGTCCACCTCGATGTGTTTTGTCCGGTCATGTTGAACCGAATTGTGAGCGATACTGATGGATGACTTATTTTCACAATACAGGCGGATGGGTCCCTCTTCCACGAAACCAAGATCGCTCAATAAGGCCCGAAGACACAAGCCTTCACAGACCCCATCGGCCATAGCTCTAAACTCAGTCTACGCACTAGATCGTGCCACAACCTGTTGCTTCTTGCTTCTCCAAGTAACAAGGTTACCCCCAACAAGAGAGCAGTATCCAGAGGTGGATCGCCTATCATCCACAGATCCGGCCCCCAATTAGCATCAGTATAGACTTCAATCTTTAGGTCGGAACTCGGGGAAAACAAAACTCCCCTTCCTGATGAAGATTTGAGATACCGAAGAATTCTGTGTGCCGCATTCATGTGTCGTGTCTTTGGAGCATGCATGTACTGACTCACGATACTCACCGCATAGGAGATATCCGGACGAGTGTGAGACAGATATATCAGCCTCCCCACTAACCTTTGGAACCCTGAAATATCTTCAATCTCCTCTTCATCATCACGCCCCAATCGGTGCTTTGCCTCAATTGGAGTATCAGCAGGTCTGCACCCACTCATCCCCATCTTCTCAAGAAGATCTAACGTGTATTTCTGCTGAGAGAGAAAGATCCCCTGCTTTGATCTTGCAACTTCAATTCCCAAGAAATACTTGAGTTTTCCTAGGTCCTTGACCTCAAACTCACTGGCAAGCTTCTGTTTCAGATTTTGAATTTATTCATGATCATCACCAGTTATAACAATGTCGTCAACATACACAATGAGAACTGTAATTTTCTCAAGCCTACGTTTGATGAACAACGTATGGTCAGCATTGCTCTGAGAGTATCCAAACGACATCATCGCCTTATGGAACCGGCCAAACCACGCTCTTGGGGACCGCTTCAGTCCGTATAGAGCCCTTAACAATCTACAAACTTTCCCTTCAGCACCAGCCGGAGTGAGGCCAGGAGGAATAGACATATAGACCTCCTCCTCCAAGTCACCATGGAGGAAGACATTCTTCACATCCAGCTACAGAAGATCCCAATTTTTGCAAGCAGCAACAGAGACCAATACCTTGATGATATTCATTTTAGCAACAGTGGCAAACGTCTCCTGATAATCAATGCCATGGGTTTGGGTATAACCCCTTGCAACCAACCGTGCCTTGCATCTCTCAACAATCTCTTGTGGATTCTGTTTCACAGAGAACACCCACTTGCACCCAACAAGTTTTTTTCCATAGGGAAGAGGGACAAGATCCCATGTATGGTTCTTCTCCAGAGCCTTCATTTCCTCAACCATTGCCTCTCGCCACATAGGGACCTCAAGAGCCTGTTGCCATGACACAGGGATAGAAGTAGCAAGAGAGGAGACAAAGGCCTTGTAGGAGACAACGCGTCATAAGATATATAATTAGATAAAGGATGGCGGGTACAAGACCGTATGCCTTTTCGAAGAGCAATTGGTAAATCAGAAGGTCCTGAGTCAGGATCCACTGACTGATCTGGCAACATAGAAGGCTCAAGTGTGCTTGTCCTCTTTATACGCCGAGTATATACCTGCAAGGTCGGTGGTGAGGATATAGGAGAGCCCCGAATAGGAGGACTCACTTCCACTGGTAGAGAAGGACTCACTTCCACCGGTAGAGGCTCCCCCTGAAGTGAGGGATACGGTGGAGGCATGGGCAAAGAAACGGAGGGAACACCCGAGGATGAGGGAGCAGACAAAGGGTAATATGATTCGGATTCACGGAAAGTGACATTCATGCTAACAAACACCTTCCTAGTAGGGGGGGGGGAACACTTGTACCCCTTTTGCGTAGGGGAGTAACCAATAAATACACACTTAAGGGCACGAGAATCAAGTTTGGAGGGACGAGGATGATGAATGTGAACAAAACAAGCACAACCAGACACCTTAGGAGGAAGGCGAGTAGGAGGCACACCAAGCATATCCAGAGGAGTAGAGTTTCCGAGGACACGTGAGGGCATCCGATTGATGAGGTATGCATCAGTGAGGACGGCATCTCCCCAATAGAATTTTGGGAGATGCATTGTGGACAATAGGCACCGAGCAACCTCCAACAGATGACGATTTTTCTGCTCAGCAACGCCATTTTGAGCAGTGGAATAAGCACAAGTAGTCTGGTGGAGGATGTCATGATCAGCAAGGTAGCGCTCAAACTGTGAATCCATGTATTCGTGGACATTGTCACTGCGAAGAATTCTAATGTGGGACTGAAATTGGGTGGAGATCATTGCATGGAATTGTCGGAAAATAGAAAACACATCGCTCTTGTGACGAATCAAATATAACCAGGTAGTGCGTGAGAAACAATCAATAAATGTAACAAACCACGTACAACCGGATATAGAAGGGACCGAGCAGGGGCCCCAGATATCAGTATGAATAGCAACAAATAGAATAGAAATAGGCAACGAAACACGTTTAAATGAAGTACGATGATGTTTGTTGACACTACAGACATCACACACAAAAAACTAAAAACAAAAACAGAAGACATTGCAGGAAACAACAATTTCAAAACAGAAAGAGAAGGGTGTCCCAGGCGATAGTGCCAGGAGTACAAAGGATGAACAGTGCTGGAATGAAGAGCTAGAGTAGAGGAAGCAGCGCCAGAGTCAAGCACATAGAGTCCATTCACCATGCTACCAGAGCCAATCACCTTCCCCGTCGTCAGGTCCTGAAACACACAAGAAGACGGAAGAAATGTCACAGAGCAATGCATGGAGTTGGTCAAATGACTAATTGAAAGCAGATTATGAGTAAAGAGGGCACGTGAAGAACAGAGGACAAGGTGAGGGAGGAGCAGGGGATGGTTCCCTTGCCAGCAATGAAGGAAAAGAGAACCATCAGCAATGCTCACCTTATCATGCCCAGAAAGAGGAGTATAGGAGACAAAACCTGTAGAGGACCCGATCATGTAATCCGTGGCCCCAGAGTCAATGACCCATTGAGTGGACAGAGAAGAAACAACAGAGTGAGCACCTGGCAGTCCCGTATGAGCGTAGGAGGAAGAGGCAGAAGGCTCCGTAGAAAGAGCATGCATCAGGCGTCGAAGAGCAAGCATCTCATCCGCAGTAAAAGCACCAGGGGTGACAGGGGCATCAGTACTAGAGTAGCCAGGAGAAACATCGGCAGTAGCGTCAGTAAGATGGGCCGCACGGGAGACAACATGACGACCCGAGGAGCGTCCAGAACCACGACCTCCACAAGGCGGGGCACCCCCTCTCGGGGCAGGAAACCCATGAAGCTTGAAGCAGGTATCCCGAGTGTGGCGACTCTTGCCACGGTAATCACAGAGGAGATGATCCTTATCTGAGCTCCTCGACTTGGGATCCCGGGAGGGACGAGTGCCAAGAAGGGAGGGGATGGTAGCAGCCAGAGCAGAGCCCTCTGGCACAGGATCCGGAAGAAGCGTCTGACGACGATCAAACTTCTGCTGTACGATGCTATAGACCTCAGAAAGAGAAGGGATCGGCAGTCGCCCCAGAATCTGAACACTGATCTGATCAAAGTCACGGTGCAAGCCCTGACGGAACTCAAATATGCGATTGCGGTCATCCCTGGCCCGAACCATCGCCTCATCAACATGACTAGCAAAGACAAGAGGGTCAAAATGATCATACTCTTGATAAAGCTGAGTGAACTCTAAGTAATACGCTGAAGGAGGACGGTCACCCTGACGGAGTAAACTGATCTGGCGGCGAAGCTGAACAATCTGAGCAGCATTGCCGCGGCGAGAGTACGTAGACTCGGCACGACACCAAATAGCAGAAGCACTGCCAAGAAAAAGATGGTTGCGGGCAATTGACTCTTGCATCGAGTTGGTCAGCCAAGACATGACCAAGGAATTCCCGGATTCCCACTGCCTCTATTCAGGAGAAGTCCTATCAGGTTCCGGCATGTGGCCGGAGACATAGCCAAAGAGACGCCAACTTTTAAGCGTCAGGGTAATAGAATGGGACCATGAGAGATAATTGGATTCATCAAGTCGGATAGTAGTTATCTGTGAGGTATTGTGATCGGTGGTTCCATGGTAGAAGACCGACGAAGGAGGACCAGCAGAAAGAGGGGCCGGAGTACCACCGGTAGAGGGAGAGAGAGAATCCGCTCTACTAGATCACATAGCACATGAATAGAAATCCTGAGTGAAATATCAAGCCGGAATAGAAATCCGGAAAGGGAGGAAACCCAAGAAATTAGGGCATCAAGAGGCAAAGGGAACCAGCCATCCAAGCATCACAAGGTCAGGAGGCGCCGGAGGAAGCAAGAGCACTATTCCGGCGCCATTATAAGAGGTGGAGAGGAGCAGAAGAGGTTGCAGGCAACTGGATTGGACGGCGACGCGGGAGACGCGACGCGGGGAACGCTGGCGCTAGCGGGAGTTGACTCTGGCGAGCGGAGAGACGAGCGGAGATGCGAGCGGGCTGGTGAGCGGAGACGGAAGCGGGAGCGGACTGGCGAACGGAAGAGGACTGGCGAGCGGGAGCAGAAGTGGACTGGCACGCGAGAGCGGACTGGCTAGCGGAAGACGGAAGCGGAGATTTAGGGCACGGGAGACTCTGATACCATGTTGAAAGAGAGAAAAACATATAATTTCATTAAAGGTGTCCTCTATATATAGAGGACAGGGATAAAAATACATAAGGCTAATAATGCTAACAATGCATAAGTGCTAATAATGCTAACAGTAATTATTACTAAAATACTATCGTAAAATATAGATAAATAATGTACTATCATTGATCGCTAGGAGTGTAAGGTGTGTAAGTTTCGGAAGGTCATCTATGATCTCAAACAAATCCCTCGCGCATTGTTTGACAAATTCATCCAGGTCAGTTCTACCAAAATTTTCTCCAGAAGCAATGTTGATCACTCTCACTTTATATAAAAAACCAACCATGGCCTGGTCATTTTAGCTGTCTATATTAACGATATTCTTCTTACCAGAAATAACTCCTCTGAAATAGAGAACACAAAGGAACATCTTCGCGATTATCTTGTTACCAAAGATATGGGACCTCCATGACGCTTCTTGTCAATTGAAACAGCAAGATGCAATAATTTTGTAGTTCTTTCTCAATGCATATGCCCTAAATCTACTCAATGAAGTCATTCTCCTTGGAACGAAACCTGCTCGGAATCTTATGCTTGTAAATGCTGACAAACTTTGTGATGAGACATCTCTCCTACAGGATTACTCAATACAAACGTCTGATTGGTAAACTCATCTATCTTACCGTAACTAGACCTAACATCTCTTATGTTATGGAGAGAACCAGTCAATTCATCCAGACCCCTAGAGAATGTCACCTACAAGATGCTTTAAAAATATTATATTACATCAAAGGATCTCCAAGAAAAATAACTATTGTTTCAAAGAAATAATTACACATTAAAGCATAATCTGATGCAAGCTATTTAAATGATAAAAGAGATCGAAAATCCACTTCTAAATTATGCACTTATGTTGGAGGATATCTGGTCATATGGAAAAGCAATAAACAAGCAGTAGTGCCAGGTCGAGTGCCAAAGCTGATGACTCAGACTGCTTGTGAGTTGAAGTGGTTGAGATTACTTCTAAAACACTTGGGAGAAATTCACGATTATCCTCTATAAATGTTTTGTGATCATAAAGTTGTCGACATATCTAAAAATGCAGTGTTTCATGAAAGGACAAGCCATAATGAAGTTGATTGACACTTCATGGAGAGAAGATTATAAAAAACAAATATGCACTTTGTTTGTTCATCCAGACAAAGAGTTGGTCAACGTCTTCAACAAATCAGTTTCTTTCACTTTTTCGGATATTTGTGTGAAGTTGGAAATGATCGATATATATATTTCAGTTTGAGGGGGTGTTAAAGCCCAAGATTCAAAACCCCAAAAAGGCCCATTGTACATTTTATCTTTCTTGTATTTAGTCCCGCAACACCAAATGTAAATTCTTTTTCTTCCTCTACTCTATATAAAGAGGGGAACATTTAATTGAAATATTTCAAATTCTTTCTCTTCCTCATTTATGTTTAGATCTTCATTTGTGGCCACAATAGAGAATACATTTAACAAGAGCTCCATCTTAGAATTACAAGAATCAAAAGCCAATACATTTAACAAGAGATTTATCTTAGCATTAAAAGAATCAAAAGCAAGAATTAAACTGAATACAATGAAGGTGAGCAGACTGTTCCCTTCCCAATGGAACATGAAGATCTAAACATAAATGATAAATATAAGAAAGCAAGAGAGAGGGATTAACATTTCCTTCCATAATAATTTGATTACTTTCACTTAATTATTCGTCACGTGTGGAAGATGAGAGGAATTAATCAGGCTCTTATGTGGTGGGACAACAGGCCTCATTAGGTATCAGATGTGCACATACAATTTATAGTCTAACAACCAAACCATACAACAACATTCAAGCCTTTATCCCACTATAATGGGGTCGGCTATATGGATCCTTTGTCGCCATTGTGCCCTATCTTTTGTCATAATCTCACTAATGGCTAAGTGCATCATGTCTTCCTTACAGTTTCATTCCAAGTCTTTATTGGTCTACCCCTCCCTCGTTTAACATGCCTAGTGACTAGACTCTCACAACGCCGAACAGGCGTCTCTAATGGTCTCCTTTGTATGTGATGCGGCACCAGTTAACCACCGGCCCGCCAACCTGTCTGGTTACCCACCAGCCCAGGGAGGCCCACCACAGTTACCCACCGTGAGGGCTTTCATCAGGGCCGCGGCCCGTACACCCAAACCCATCTCGGGGTCCCACCACAGGACCACCGCGGGTTTTTGAGGTCGCGTTGCTTCGAACCCTCGACCTCCTTGATAAGAAGCTTTCAGGCAAGCTTCCCTCACCAACTGATCCGCGGATCAGTAGGTGAGGGAAGCTTGCCTGAAAGCTTCTTATCAAGGGGGTCGCCAGTTCGAAGCAACCCGACCCCAAAAACCTTCGGTTTCCTGTGGTGGGGTCCGAGACGGGTTTGGGTGTACGGCCCGCGGGCCTGATGAAAGCCCTCACGGTGGGTAACTGTGGTGGGCCTCCCTGGGCTGGTGGGTAACCAGACAGGTTGGCGGGCCGGTGGTTAACTGGTGCCGCATCATAAAAGTGCAACCCAAACCTGTCTGGTTACCAGTTGCACTTTTATGATGCGGCACCAGTTAACCACCGGCCCGCCAACCTGTCTGGTTACCCACCAGCCCAGGGAGGCCCACCACAGTTACCCACCGTGAGGGCTTTCATCAGGCCCGCGGGCCGTACACCCAAACCCGTCTCGGGCCCCACCACAGGAAACCGAAGGTTTTTGGGGTCGGGTTGCTTCGAACTGGCGACCCCCTTGATAAGAAGCTTTCAGGCAAGCTTCCCTCCCCAACTGATCCGCTAGGTAAAAGGGGCCCTTGGAGTGGCCGGATTTGGTATGTGGGGGGGGGGGGCAGCGGTAGGCTGAGGTGAGGGCAAGGAGGCTGGCGGCCTGGACTGGAGAGGGACGGGGCGGCGGAACCAGGGATGAGGGTGGTCGGCTGGGCGGTTTGCTGGACGCTGCAGGCCGACGACTGTGAGGGTGTTTTGGAGGGGTTTTGACGGTAGGAGGTGAGGTATGAGGGGTGGAAAACAAAGGTTGAGGTAGGGATTACCTTGGGGAGGAGTTTGGAGGCTTAGGAGTTGTCAAGTAGTGATGCGGCACCAGTTAACCACCGGCCCGCCCACCTGTCTGGTTACCCACCAGCCCAGGGAGGCCCACCACAGTTACCCACCGTGAGGGCTTTCATCAGGCCCGCGGGCCGTACACCCAAACCCATCTCTGGCCCCCACCACAGGAGCACAGCGGGTTTTTGAGGTTGCGTTGCTTCTAACCCTTGACCTTCTTGATAAGAGACTCTTAGGCGAGTCTCCATCACCAACTGATCCGCGGATCAGTTGGTGAGGGAAGCTTGCCTGAAAGCTTCTTATCAAGGGTGTCGCCAGTTCGAAGCAACCCGACCCCAAAAACCTTCGGTTTCCTGTGGTGGGGCCCGAGGCGGGTTTGGGTGTACGGCCCGCGGGCCTGATGAAAGCCCTCACGATGTGTAATAGTGGTGGGCCTCCCTGGGCTGGTGGGTAACTAGACAGGTTGGCGGGCCGGTGGTTAACTGGTGCCGCATCACTACTTGACAACTCCTAAGCCTCCAAACTCCTCCCCAAGGTAATCCCTACCTCAACCTTTGTTTTCCACCCCTCATACCTCACCTCCTACCGTCAAAACCCCCTCCAAAACACCCTCACAGCCGCCGGCCTGCAGCGTCCAGCAAACCGCCCAGCCGACCACCCTCATCCCTGGTTCCGCCGCCCCGTCCCTCTCTAGTCCAGGCCGCCAGCCTCCTTGCCCTCACCTCAGCCTACCGCTGCCCCCCCACATACCAAATCCGGCCACTCCAAGGGCCCCTTTTACCTAGCCGACCACCATCCTCATCTCCCCTACGTTGATCCACTACCAACTATCCTCTCTTCTCTAGATTATGTTAGATCTGAGAATTTCAGCCCTTGTTCCGACGTTTGCCTCCAACCTTATTACCATTTTTGTTCGGCTCCGCTCCTACACATTGGATCTACCCTCCCTCGACCCGGATCTACTCATACGTGGCCGGATCCACCGTTTTATTGTCCGTTTTCACCGTTTACCACCGAGGACAGCCACCGCCACCGTCGCCTCGCCACCTGTTCCAACCCTTCTGAGTTAGATTGTACCCCACAAATATACATTTGGTGACATGATCATAGAGTTATCGCAACCGAATGCAGGATTGTGGACATAAGCAGTACAATCAAACACCCGCGTGGTGAGGGGAAAAAGGTGTACCGGTCGGACATAAAAGAGTGAAAACGGGTCTTACCCTTAAGGGTAGAAGAAAGTAAATAGATAATGAACAAACAAGAAATGAGAACCGCATGACCCCTGTAGGAGCGACGAACCTTTATGAGTGTCCGTGTAACATTAAGGAGGTGTTTTTTTTCTTTTGACCACCCCATTTTGTTGTGACGTATGCACACAACTAGAGCTGTCATGATTCCGGTTCGATTACATTTCTACTAAAATCGTGAATCGAACCGTTATGGTAACAATTCTTCAAATTAGAACCAAAACCTTTTTGATGTGTTCGGTTCTGGTTTCAGTTCCGGTTCCAACATGTTGGAAGCTCGTGCCTTTGGTTTTGGTTCCAGTTCAACAAAAACCAAAAGCAAATTATTCACTAAGGTCTAGTTTTATGCGGTTCCGGTTCAGTTCGATTCCAGCTCAACATAATATTTGGATTGCTCCGACCGCCTCTTTGGAGTGCTCCGATCACCTCTTTGGAGTTGAGTCTTGAATGATTGTTGACTTCAGGCAGATGGAGGGAGAGGAGATTAGGAGATGCAGAGCCGCAACATAGTCAATTTGGAGTCAAGGAAGAGGAAGGACCAAAGGAGCTCGCTATAGATGGGAATTGGCAGAGGGCGTGACTATCAAAAAATTGGGATGGGTTTTGAGCTAAGTTATTAAAGGTGCAAGACGCACTGAGACATAAAAGGGTCCTGAAGCCTACACGCAGACATGTGCTCGAGGCATGTGAAGCATAAAAATGAAAAAAATAATTTTTTTTGAATAAATGTACATTTGTATGGTTGTAATGATTCATTAATAAAATCAGTGAATTGGGTTCCCAATTTACTGAAAATCAGTTAATTGGGTTCCCAAGTGCGCCTCAGGTACGCCTCAGGTGTGCCTGAAGCACCTCGCCCGCCTTTGCCTGTCAGAGGCAGAGGGCTGTGGGCATGGTGTCTGAGACGCGCCTTTAATGACAGAGGTTTTCATAGATTTTTGACTTTTGATAGAACCAACATGTTTACAACCTCACATGATAGAAGTTTACTACGGAATATTATAATTTTATATAATAAATTGTTGATTTGCTACTATTATTCACTTATTTCTGTGAAAGTCTTCAATGATTGACTTGAATAGTAGTAAAATCATATAATAATAATAAAAATATATATATATTGAAAATATATTATAATATTATATGATAAAAATATATTATAATAAAATAATAATAATAATCAACAGGTTACTGTTCGATTCTGCTTCGGTTCAGATTAGTTCTAGAAATTCTGAAACCGCTCGAGACTTGTATGTTATAGTTACAGTTCTGGTTTGAATAATAAAATGAAGGAACCGCACCTGGACCATTGTTTTTCAGGGTTTCAAAATTCAAACCAAAACCAAATAATTTGCAAACAATTCGGTTCATGGTTTTCATTTCTAAGTGACAACTCTACACACAAATGACCTGATGAATAATATCTTTATAAGAACTGCTGACTCGTGTATTCTTTCGCAGAATCAATGTAGATGTAGTTTCTCGAGGCTTTCTTGCATAATTTTTCCCAGTCTCACACAAATTCAACCGCATATGCACTCGCCACATCCCCGGGAGAGATGTCGAAGCCATCTTGTGCGCCCAACGGGATTTGCGACGGGTTCGTTGATGAATCACAAAACCTCAAGTCCAGTGATCAACGAGATCTGGAGTAGCAAACAAGCTCGATGCTTCTTTCACGACTCCTAGAAGCCGAAGCATGCTTTCGAGAATGAGAGAAAAATACCAGGGTGGAAAATATAACCTCGCTCTGATAGCATACGAGAATTTGAAATATTAAATGATATTATTCCATTCTTTTTAAATATTACATGAGAGCTCCTTTCTTTATATAGAGTAGAGGGAGAGGAAGAATTTACATTGGGAGATGTAAGACTAATACAAGAAAGAGAAAATGTACAATGGGTCTCTTTTGGGATTTTAATCTCGTGCTTTAACAATTCTTAAGTACACCGACATTAAGACATTTTGTGATGTTGAAGTTGGGTTCTTGTTTAAGACTCTAAAGTTAAATGTGATGTTGTCAGTGTAATCCTATGGGTAATGTTTATGGGCAGTTGCACTACTAGGACAAAGCTTTGAGGTTTTTTTAGGTCAAAGAGACAATATTTCAATAGATTATTATGAGTGCACTAGATGGGAATTATGCGCCATAAAAAACAAAGTATTACACATTGGTAGCCACCTTTAAGATCTTGGTTGATAATTCCGGGTTAACGTCTACTGATGAGGACCTCACCACTCTTAAAATTTGAGGCACTTTTTGGTGTAATAATTGGTGTTCCATTTGGAACTCCAAACTTAAGTATGCTTATGCAAGAACACATCTAGGATGTGTCTTGGAAAGTTGCATCAAAATGATGAAACAACAATGTTTTACTGGACAAACTAAACAATATTATTGATGAGTGAGAGTTTAGACTATTGTTAATGATATATCAAGGTTGTAAATATTGGATGTCATGCCGGATTGTGTTTTTAATGTCGAATGATGAAAATGGGAGACATGATGGGATATTTTGAAATATCAGATTTTCATATCTTATAAATAAATAAACAAATATTTTTATGCGTACCAAGCATAATTATATATTATAAAAGTAAAAAAAGTAATGTAACAGGTACATCGACAATGTGTCATGTATATTCCAAAATAATTTCAGTGTATCCAAAGTAAAATATTATTAACAAATACAAATAGATACATCGTAAAACATATTTAATATTATACAATAATTTTATTTTGATAACACTAAATTTTATTGCATATAAAGAAGGTTTAAAATCTAAATATCTTTGATTAATTATAGTTCTCATGGAGCTTAATAAATTTATGTTAAAAATATAAAAATTAACCAACACAATAAGTATGTTAAACAATTTAACAATTTTTTCAATATAAAGTAAGAAAAATATAGTATGAAATAATTATACAAAATTGATTTTAAAAATAACACAGATTAAAGAGAAGAAAACAATACTTTTAATCGATTTAAGCATATATAATATAATATATTGGTGATTCAATGCTGTTGAAGGCGCGCCTAAGGCTCCAGGCTTACCAGACTCAGAGTTTGCGCCTTCGTGCGTCTTTTTTGCACCTTCGTGCGCCTTTTTTGCGCCTTTGTCCATTAACAACGCACCTTGGTGTGATTTTTATTGTAAACCTTTTTTTTCGAAATAATGAAAAAATAATGCAAGAACTCAATAAATTTTATATGATTTAGTGTTTTTGAAACATAATTGATTGTTGAGACTTAGATATGATGCAAACGAACATACTAATTTTATTTTTTAAGAGATATAAATGATAGTAATGAATGATTAATGAGTAGAATATATGAAGAATCTGTTCAAGACAGATGAACTTTTGTTTGATGTTTGATTATTTAAAATGAATGTAGTTGCAGCTTGCCTTCCTCTGGCGCGCACTTGCGCCTTGAGCCTAGGCTCCAAGACCCCTTTGCACATTGATGTGCTTTTAATAACTAAGCGTTGATTTAAACATATACTGTTAGTCTATTAACTTATATTGCATAAAATAAAATAACGGACAATATACTTAAAAGTCATCTACTGATATTTCAAAAAAAATTGAATATGTCAGCCTATATTTTATTAAAGAACATATCATTTTTTTGTTGAAAAAATGTGGTTTCTCCCTCAAAAGACGACATGTCGGCGAACATTTAAAACACCATAGAGGATTACATCATGTGGGAAATGGAGATTAAGTTCCGTACAAGACAAATTGCTTTGTTATGTTTTCCACCTCTTGAACTCATTTGGAATGAGTATTGCCTGGCAATAGATACCACTTGAGCCTATTTGAGCCTCCTTTAAAATCCTATTTACTTGTTGAATGGTTCTGCTTGAGTAAGATGGCCAATGAGATCATCAGTTAAGTCTGATAGATTGTATGATCTCTTGAATTCGGTGAAGTTAAACACCATTCTTTTGTTATAAAGAATGGTGTTTTTCCTCAAACAATGAAGTTAAATGTACTTGTGCTATTGCAGTCAGAGGATTGGTGAGTTGTTTGGTAGGTTGAACCAAGGTTGCATATGTCGGATACTGGGGACATGCCATTTAGGTTTTTCATGTCCTTTTTATATATTGAAGGATATATCAGGAATATTTCCTATATCGGGTTTTAATATTTAAGTAACTATATATTTAATTATATGTTAATAGTCATTTTTTAAATTTTATCAGGGAATTAAAGTATGAGGGATAAAATTAGGAATGAAAGTATCAGGGATAAGACAGAAGTAGCACCAATTGCAGAGAAGATGCGAGAAGCTCCTCTAAGATAACACGTACAAAGGAGACCACTAGAGGCACCTGAAGGTGGAAGGAATCCAGAGGCGATACGGGGCTGAACCAACCCCCTCTCACTCTAATTGAAGACCGGCGATATGGGGGGCAAACCGGACTGGTTCAGCCGCCATATGGGGAGGGGCCGGCCGGCCCCTCTCAACACCGGGTATAAATACCCGGGGTGGCTCTCTTGGTGGGCAAGCAATAGAATCTCAAGGTATTCTTCTCCTATAACCCTAATTCTCTAGTTTCTCTTCCTTGATCTCTCTTTCTCCCTTCTTCTTCCTATCATTTGGTATCGGAGGCTCTTTTCTCCACCATGCATCATATCTAAGACCATTAGAGGCTTAGATATGATGCAAACGAGCATACTAATTTTATTTTTTAAGAGATATAAATGATAGTAATGAATGATTAATGAGAAGAATATATGAAGAATCTGTTCAAGACAGATGAACTTTTGTTTGATGTTTGATTATTTAAAATGAATGTAGTTGCAGCTTGCCTTCCTCTGGCGCGCACTTGCGCCTTGAGCCTAGGCTCCAAGACCCCTTTGCACATTGATGTGCTTTTAATAACTAAGCGTTGATTTAAACATATACTGTTAGTCTATTAACTTATATTGCATAAAATAAAATAACGGACAATATACTTAAAAGTCTTCTACTGATATTTCAGAAAAAATTGAATATGTCAGCCTATATTTTATTAAGAACATGTCATTTTTTTGTTGAAAAAATGTGGTTTCTCCCTCAAAAGCCGACATGTCGGCGAACATTTAAAACACCATAGAGGATTACATCATGTGGGAAATGGAGATTAAGTTCCGTACAAGACAAATTGCTTTGTTATGTTTTCCACCTCTTGAACTCATTTGGAATGAGTATTGCCTGGCAATAGATACCTCTTGAGCCTATATGAGCCTCCTTTAAAATCCTATTTACTTGTTGAATGGTTCTGCTTGAGTAAGATGGCCAATGAGATCATCAGTTAAGTCTGATAGGTTGTATGATCTCTTGAATTCGGTGAAGTTAAACACCATTCTTTTGTTATAAAGAATGGTGTTTTTCCTCAAACAATGAAGTTAAATGTACTTGTGCTATTGCAGTCAGAGGATTGGTGAGTTGTTTGGTAGGTTGAACCAAGGTTGCATATGTCGGATACTGGGGACATGCCATTTAGGTTTTTCATGTCCTTTTTATATATTGAAGGATATATCAGGAATATTTCCTATATCGGGTTTTAATATTTAATTAACTATATATTTAATTATATGTTAATAGTCATTTTTTAAATTTTATCAGGGAATTAAAGTATGAGGGATAAAATTAGGAATGAAAGTATCAGGGATAAGACAGAAGTAGCACCAATTGCAGAGAAGATGCGAGAAGCTCCTCTAAGATAACACGTACAAAGGAGACCATTAGAGGCACCTGTTAGGCGTTGTGAGAGTCTAGTCACTAGGCATGTCAAACGAGGGAGGGGTAGACCAATAAAGACTTGGAATGAAACTGTAAGGAAAGACATGATGTACTTAGGCATTAGTGAAATTATGACAAAAGATAGGGCACAATGAAGACAAAGGATCCATATAGCCGACCCCACTATAGTGGGATAAAGGCTTGAATGTTGTTGTAGTCATTTTTGTAATTTTATATATGTTACCATATTAAACATTTAACTCCTATTGAACTTCTAAATTTTACAATGCTGTATGAAACATTTATGTTACAAAAATGAGAATGACATAATCCGATAAGTAAAACATTGAACATACAATAAGTTAATAATATAAATATTGTAAAACTAGCAATTTTAAGATGCACTTGACAGCCGCCGGCCTCCAGCAGCTACACCCACGCCTCCGCCATAGGTCCTCCCGTCCCACGCCAGGCCAACGCCCCCTCTCGGCCTTGGACGCATTCGCAATCGACGACCCATAACAAGAGGTTTAAAGGTAACCTCAGTTTCCGTTTCACAGAGCCAACTGAAATTTTAAAGAATCATACATTCTGAATAACAAAAATCTTCAAAAATATTTGATACAATGGAAACTTTAGATAATCATTACATTCAGTTCATTTTAAAAGTACAATAACTAAAATGAAAGATAGTTGAAAGGATGGACAAATATATGTGTAGAACCGCAAATGCTTATTCTAGGCACAACTCCCCATCAGTGACTTCTGAAAAGAAATGTCTAAAAATGAGTCAGCCCAACTGGTGTGTAAGAGAGACTCCTCCCAATAGTACTAAAAATACATAAATAGTTTGTATATTTATATGTCTTTTTTTTGTTTTGATACATTATAGATTGTATCTTATTATTTGAGTTCTTGTCTGTACTGATTTTAGTACCAAAGATCATTTCTAAAGATTGGGTAATTAAATTTCATGTTTTATGTTTTATTGTAAAGGCTCGGGTGTTGTTGTTTTATGTTTTATTGAACTTAATCTGATTAGAGAGCTCAAATGATGAGCCGAAGGTGCCTTCAGCTGAAGTGTTCCCTTAGTGGAACGTAGACCCGCATCTGGAAATTACCAAGTATGGAAATGTGACTGACGAACCCACGTCTCAGGCTCGTATGGACTGCTGGCCTTATGAGTATGAGGTCACTTATCTGATGTTTCTTACGTAATTTAAGCTTTTCCTCTTCGCCTAATTATATTATACCCCCTTGATTGGGTATGTTCATTTTGTGGAATGTAGGTAATCATGTATCATTCTGTATGTTGTATCATTCTTGTTAAAATAGCTCTTGTAAAGGGCCAATTATTGAGCCCATTTATTGTTTTATCTTCTCTCCTCCTTTAGTCCCACATCTTGTATAGGATTTTCTTCTCTTCCTCTTCCTATATATTTGTATTCTCTCCTTGTATTTACACACAAATAATACATACAAGTTTTTGAGCTCTCTCAACATGGTATCAAAGCCAGGTTACTGTCCTCTGCGGTTTGCCCTTTTTCTAACGGCCAAGCCCGCCCGGTTTCTTTTTCTCCTACCCGCTGCTTTGTCTCCTGCGGACTGGTAGCCTACCCGCTCCGGTCTCCTGTCCGCCCCTGGCTCTGCGGTTTGCACCTCTGCATCCGCTTCTCCTCTCCCTCTCCGTGGTTTCACCCTCTTCAGGCTTCTTATAGCCACCCTCTCTCTGCTTCGTGGGGCCCACCCCTCTTCTAATCGGTGCGGGCTCTCTTCTTCTGTCCGCTGCCAGCTCCGCTGCGGCTTCGCCTTCTAACCGCTGCGGCTTCGCCTTCTGACCGTCGCGGCTTTGCCTTCTGTCCGCTGCCAGGCCACAGTCTTCCCTAGCCGCTCGAGTTTCCACTCGCGGCCTCGCTTCCCTTGCCGCTCGAGTTCCTACTCGCGGCCTCTCTCCCCTAGCCGCTCGAGTTCCTCCTCGCGGCCTCTCTTCTCTAGCCGCTCGAGTTCCTACTCGCGGCCTCTCTCCTCTGTCCTCGTTCTCTGTCAACCCGCTGCGGGTTCTCTCCTGCGAGCTGCTCTCTGACCGCTGCTGGCTTCACCTAGACCGGGGCGGTCTCTCTTTTGTTTCTGCCCTTTGGTCGCGACCTGACTACTCGCTGGTGTCCGGCTTGGCCGTGCGGACTGCTTCCTATCCGCATTCTGGTCGTGGTCTTCCTTAGTCTTTCTTGCCGATGGTTTATCCTCTACTCGCCGCGGTCTGCCCTTATGGGTTCTTCCGGTAACTCTTCTGGCTCGACGACCAGCCCCCCTGCTTACTGCCCGGCTTGTCCGACTGACCGCCCGGCTTACCCTACAGAACTCCGTGACGAGCTGCGCATCACTACCATCTCTCTTTCCGGAAAGAAGAACTTCATTCCTTGGGTACATTCAGTTCGACGAGTTCGTCAAGCCAAGGGCCTTCTCCCTCACCTTACTCAGGCTCCTCCCACCCCTCCTACCGATGACTGGCTCCGCAATGATAGCCGAGTTCAGACCTGTATCTTGAATTCTTTGGATGGTGAATCATATCAAATGGCTATGTATCATGAGACTGCCAAAGATATGTGGACTGAGCTACACTCCTTATATTCTGGATGGGACAGCCTCCAGCATCTCTACGACATCCTCACTGACCTCTTTGCTCTTGACGCTGGAGGGGCTTCCGATATGTCCTCCTTTGTTGCTCGTGCGAAGACTCTTGCTGAAGCCTGGATCCAGCATCAGCCGTTTACCAATGATGCTCTTGCTCAGCGCGCTCAGAAGGAAGCCGCCTGTACTGCCATCCTTATGGCCCGTCTTCCCCCTCACCTTCAGAGCATTCGTGCTCAGGTCCTGGCTTCCTCTACCACACCATCTTTTTCTGATGTGTGCTCCATGATTCTCCGAGTACCACGTCCTCCAGATACTACGGCTCCTCCGGCCCTTCTTCAGCAGGCACCTCCGCTTCTACCCTTCCCTCCTCCTCCTACTCGGGGGGTCGTTCGGGATCTCGCGGCCGTGGTCGTGGTGGCCGGGGTCGGCCGAAGTGTTCCTTCTGTGGGAAAGATGGTCATCTCGAGGCAACCTGTTACAAGAAAGTTGACTATCCTCCTCGCCCGGCGGCTTCTGTTTCTACCAATGTTGGTCCTCCTGATCTTGAAAGTGTCCGTCTTCAGCTCCAACATCTTCAGGGCTTGCTCCATCCCCCATCTGCCTCCGTTGCCTCCGTCTCTAACACAGGTACCGCTTGTCTCTCCACCGACTTGGGCTGGATTGTGGATTCTGGCGCTACTCATCACATTACTCCACATCAACCTGCCCAGTACCTGACTTCCCCTTATCCACAGTCTATTACTGTGGCCAATGGAGTCATTGTTCCCGTCTCCGGCTCGGCAGATCTTCCTCTCACCTCCTCCATCTCCCTTCGCTCGGCTCTTCACGTCCCGAGTTCTCCGTTCAATTTACTTTATGTTAGACGGCTTACTACTGATTTGGATTGTTCTGTTATATTCACTTCCTCTTCTTTTGTTATACAGGATCGGCCGACGCAGACTACCATTGGTAAAGGCCGGCTGCGGAATGAGCTCTACCTTCCCGACGACTCTCCCACCATCCTCTCCTCCATTTCTTCCACTGCTTGGCATTGTCAACTTGGGCATGCTCCTCTACCGGTCCTCCAGCGGGCTCTCCCGGATGTTTCTCTTACCCCCTTTCAGTGTGACTCATGCATCCTCGACAAGCAGACTCGTTCATCTTTTTCTTCACATTGTACTCGGAGCGCTGCTCCTTTTGATTTAGTCCATTCGGATATTTGGGGACCATTTAAAATTTCTAGTATTTATGGTTTCCGGTATTTTATCACGTTTATTGATGATCACTCTCGCACTACCTGACTATACTTACTTCATGATCGCTCCGAGCTTCCTCGTGTCTTTCGGGCATTTGTCCTCGAAACCCGTACGCAATTCCACACGACCATCAAAGTACTCCGAACTGACAATGCTCGTGAGTACACTAGCCACGCATTTACTTCCTTATGTTCCGAGTTCGGGATTCTACATCAAATTTCCTGCGCTTACACGCCGCAACAAAACGGTGTTGCCGAACGCAAGAATCACCACTTACTCGATGTTGCCCGTTCACTCATGCTTCAAATGCATGTCCCTAAACCATATTGGAACTTTGCGGTCTCGACCGCCTGTTTTCTCATTAACCGTCTCCATTCCTCTATTCTCAACTATGCTACTCCGTTCAGCATCCTCTTTCCCTCCGCTACGGCCTTTCCTCTCCCACCTCGTGTGTTTGGTAGCATCTGCTATGTCCACCGTTTGGGGCCTTCATCGGATAAGTTGGATCCCCGGGCGGCCAAGCATATCTTCGTTGGTTATTCTCGCACCCAAAAGGAGTATGTCTGTTATTCTCCTGCTACACACAAGATCTCCGTTTTTGCTGATGTCACTTTCCGCGAAGATCAACCATTCTTTTCTGCTCCCTTACCTGACCATCGCCCACCCACACCTCCTCCTCCATCCATCCCACGCCTGGTCATTCCCGCCACTACTCCGAGTGTCATTCCCTCTACACCGCCTGTCGTTCCCTCCAAACCACCAGTTATCCGTGTCTACACTCGTCGCTCTACCACTTCCGTTGCCCCTCTGCCGTCGGTCTCTACCATGGATACTCCGCGTCCGAATGATCAGGTATCGCCTTCCACTGCTCATCCGCTGGTAAACTCCATCTCTCTTCATCGCCTCTCTCCCCATTTACACACTTTGACTACTTCTCTCTCTTCGGTTGCTATTCCTAATTCTGTGCAGGAGGCGCTTCAACATCCAGGCTGACGAGCAGCCATGGAGGAAGAAATGTCTGCTCTCTGGTCTAACCAGACATGGTCTGTTGTTCCCCTTCCACCGGGCCAAAACCAGTTGGGTGCAAGTGAGTCTTTGTCATCAAACATGCTGTCGATGGGACAATTGACCGTCTAAAGGCCCGTCTTGTGGCTTGAGGTTTCACTCAACAGGAGGGGCTCGATTATGAGGAAACGTTCTCTCCGGTGGCGAAGCTTAATAGTGTTCGTGTCCTCATCTCTGTTGCTGTCCATCGCCGGTGGCCTCTCTTTCAGCTGGATATCAAGAATGCTTTCTTGAATGGGGACCCCAGGAAACTGTCTACATGCAGCAACCAACCGGGTTTGAGAACACGGGGGAGTCTCAGGTCTGCCATCTTAAAAAGGCTCTATATGGTCTCAAACAATCTCCGCTGGCATGGTTTGAAAAATTCAGCAAGGTCCTCCGTGAGATTGGCTTCACTCGGAGCTCGGCCGACTTCTCGCTCTTTACTCGTCACCAACCAACAGGAACGGTTATTCTGTTAGTTTACGTCGACGATATTATCATTACTGGAGATGACTCTCAAGGGATACATGCAGTCAAAGTCCATCTAAACTCAGTCTTCCAGACAAAGGATTTGAGACCCCTTCGCTATTTTTTGGGCCTTGAGATTGCCAGAAGGCCGGATGGGCTCACTCTCTCTCAACGAAAATATTGTCTTGACCTTCTTCATGATGCGGGTCTGTCCGGCTGCAAGCCAAGTGATACTCCTATGGATGTGAACCACAAACTGTGTGCCCAGACATCTGACTCCGATCTCCTTCTTCAGAATCCTGAATATTATCGACGTATTGTTGGAAAACTGATATATCTCACGGTTACCAGACCAGATATTTCCTTTGTTGTTGGTCTTGTCAGCAGATACATGCACTCTCCTCGAAAATCTCATCTTCAAGCAGTGCAACAAATTCTCAGGTATCTGAAAACCGCTCCTGGTCAGGGACTTGTCTACAGTACCTCCTCTTCTGCTCCAACATTGGTGACATATTCAGATGCTGACTACGCTGGCTCTCTCGATGACCGGCGATGTACGAGTGGTTTTTGCACTTACCTTGGAGGACATCTTGTTACTTGGCGAAGTAAGAAACAAGCGGTCGTTGCTCGATCTTTAGCCGAGGCAGAGTACCGGGCAATAGCATCGGTTGTATCAGAATTAACATGGCTTGAGAGTCTTCTTACTGATCTGGGTGTAAAATTACCATCACCGGCTCTTCTCCTTTGTGATAGTCAAGCCGCCATACACATCACAAAGAACCCGGTCTTTCACGAAAGAACGAAGCATATTGAGGTCGATTGTCACTTCATCCGAGAAAAGGTTCAAATGAAGAAGCTTGACCTAAAGCATGTCCCAGGATCGGAACAAGTTGCAGATGTCTTCACAAAGGCTCTTTCCAAGACACTATTCTATCAGTGCTTGTCCAAGCTTGGCGCATACGATTTGTACGCTCCAGCTTGCGGGGGAGTGTTAAAATAGCTCTTGTAAAGGGCCAATTATTGGGCCCATTTATTGTTTTATCTTCTCTCCTCCTTTAGTCCCACATCTTGTATAGGATTTTCTTCTCTCTTCCTCTTCCTATATATTTGTATTCTCTCCTTGTATTTACATACACATAATACATACAAGTTTTTGAGCTCTCTCAACAATTCTAAATTACATAACTTTATTATGCATTACTAAGTTGTGTTTTTTTTTCTTTCTACGTAATTTGATGTAATTTTGTTAATTTGATACCCGACAACTAGAAGCTGAATCATTAAATTTCATGGGCATTCTTAAATAACTTAGATAAATGCATTTATGACGTGATATCTCTAGCCAAAAGGAGTCAAATTTTTTTCCTCGGGATTGCGACGCTGTGAGGCAATATGTTTTCTCTGGAGTTTTACTGAATTCAACAAGTATACCCTCCCTCGCTCCTAGGGTTTCACGGTGTTCCCAAACATGTTAATTAAGTGAAGTGAATATATTTTAAAGTAGACATCTATAAGGGTCTAAACCCTTAACAAACACAGATATCCTTCAACTAAATTGGATTGGGAACTACGAAGACCTTCTCTTATTCATTTCCTATGGACCAACATGAAATCTAAACATAATTGGAAACCACAAAATATTAATTTCATGATGGAAAAACGAATTTTTGGATACCTCTTCTTTAGGGAAAAGAGATCTAGTTGGTATCTAGCTGGCACGACAAGAGGGGATCGCTTGCTTGCGAGAATTGGGTTTTTCCTTTGATTTGTAGGGGGAAACCATTATTTCCGCGACTGAGGGTTGAGGGAGAAAAACTCAAATAGAACAGTTAATTGTGCCACCCGCGCCCATATAAAGGAAGGGTCGACCATTACCTATGAAGGAGAAAACTAAGGGAGGTCGATTCGAGACTTGAAAGGTTCAGCTAGTGCGTAGGGCACAGGAGTCCCTACAGCTTGTTGATGTCGACTTCTGCTCAAAATTGTGGGAAGTGGTCGACTCAGGATTGGAAACAACAGAACCATGATTGAAAGTTGAGTAGGGATCGACTGGAAGATTGTCGAGCTCCCACCATTGAAGAGAGCAGGTCATCGAAGGCTTCTGGCGAGATAGGGAGGATTGACGAGAGCTTCTAGCTAGAGGTGAAAAGTGTGTGACAATTTCTGATTCTGTCAAGCACTAAACAGGAGAGGGAATTAAGCGTGTGGCGGCTTCGACTCGTTTTCGAGTCGGAGAGGGAGAAATAGGGTTGCAAGAGATAGTAAATCGTGGGGAGGGGGTTTGAAATCGTGGCTCAGATTAATGTAAGGAAAAAAATAACTCCCTCCTAAATTTTCTTTAATTACTAATTATGCCATTATCAATCTAAAACCTTCTAACCTAGTATGTTACACCCGTTTGAAATTTGAATAGAGACAAACTTATTATACATCATATTTTCTGCAAATGAAACATAACATGAAATGAGTTACCTTGACCAGATGGTCGTGCACATGAAATTTCCTTGCGCTCAAATCCAGAAATGAGATCATTTTTGAAATTAGAAATACGGATGTTACAAGGCGTGTCAGCATCGTTAAGTCTCCACTAATGTACCATGGAAAAGCAAAATGACAAATTATTTCAGAGATACATCATTAAAATTTTTTGGGTTAATCAACATTAAGTATTAAATTGTACGTGGATTTAAGTTAAGATATTCTATTTGTCTATTTATCATTATTTACTAAGTAATCATTTTTGATATTGGTAAAGATCAAGCTGAGCACTTATTTGATTCTACATGGGAGGATCTTTCTTATATATCCTTGAGAGACACTCAACAAGACCACTCGTAAATCTTTCGTCGGCCTCAATCTCTTCTCTGTGGTAATAATAAAAAATGAGTTTAAATAATTTCCTGCAAAGTGCAGAGAGCTACTCATCTTGTTCTCTCATGTGATCGAGAAAAACAGTAACCTCCTCCCAAGTTTTCTTAATATCCCCATATAATCACCCCTTGGAATGTGTATCCCCATTGACTCTTTTCAAAACCTTTACAAATGGGGTGAATATAGCAACAACCAGCTTCACATTTGCCCAAAATCTTGAACTCAACACTATTATTGCAGCTTAACATATGCAAAATAACAAAGTGTTAGTTTCAAATAATATTCTAAATTAAAGTTCTAACATAACTCACATTGTTAGTGAAAGTGACAAACAAACAATATATTTACCTGCTTTCCCCGACATCATCAGCTAATTTCATTGCTTCCCACTTTGTAGATGTGAATAAGCCCCTCAACTGCTTCTTTTTCTCCAACATACTTTCTAATGATAAAATTGTTGTAGCGTATCTAGTCACACCAGTTCGAACAAGCTCGTGAGTGTCCAGTTCTTTCGTTGACGCTCTAAACATGTCAAGAGAGATTAACATTTCAAGAGAGATTGTGTGACCGTAGATGAAGACGTAGAGTTGGCGGCTCAAAGAGATAACACTCTTTATCCGTTCTAGTTTTTTTTTTGTAATTTTGCAATAGAAGATTGATTGTATCAGCTGCACTACTAGTCCAAAAAATCTTGGGCCTCTTCAAAGCTATAAGCTTTGGGCTATAAGCTTTGATGTAGTCATATTATTGAGTGCACCGTACGTCACAATCTGCTATATATTTTCCTCTCCTGGACCCTAGGGGTTATCAATCATCTCATCCAAGAAATCAAATATGAACTTTTCGTCATGTGGTGGAAGAGACATTCTTTGAAAGCCAAAATGCTACTCTAGAATTGCAGTGTATCATGATGTTCATCACACTTCTCTCCCTTTTGATTAATCCATGCACTAAACATAACCCAATAACATGTTTCATCTGCTTGAAAGAGGAGTTACATGCGGTATTGAACGAGATCCTATTTTCGTATGCCCATCTAAGCACAATGCCTCATCATCTCTGACATTCTTTTTGTAATTGTTCTTAATGATACTTTGCTGTAAAATTTTTTCCTTGCTTTACTCTGCAATAACATGAACAAATTAGTCCATTGGACCATGTGTGTGAATACAAACTCCTACAAGTAACAAACTCATCTACTTCATCATCTTGTGCACCTCCAACTACCACCTCATTCAAGCTTTCTTGTAACTTTTGCGCTCTTCAATCTCTTGCTCTCCAAGTTTGAATTGAGGGCCGACTCGGCCTTCGCCTTTCACTTTGGCGAAAAGTCAAGGGCATGGCTTGACATTACCCTTCCACCAAACCAAGTGATGTTTGAAATGGGTAATCTTGTCGCTATTCACCGCCTGCTTGCAGTAGTGCATTCAAGTCAATTGGTGTCATTTGCAATCAACTTTTCACCAAATGCCCAAAGCAGATCTCTACCAGTAGGTATCATTTAAAGAGGCACCTAGATCCACCAGAAGAAGTTATTTTAAATCTGCGAAAACAACAACCAAAACCATTCGATTGTTAGGCAAAAATTTTTGAAATGAAACAAATATTTAAAATGAAATAAGCATTCTACGAAAGTGCGGACATTCTATTTGATTGTTATGAATTATAAAAAACAAGACAACATCAGAAAAAGACCCCTAAGAATTCATTTGATCGTTATGTAGAGAGGGTTGAGAAGTAGCTCTAAACCATTGTAATCATACTGACATTCATATACTAAGCCATATTAGCATGCAACATTGCTATCCAAAAGCAGAAGTAGTCTCAATGCCCTAATAAATTTTGCAGCCAAAAATCAGAAAAACCTTGAAGAGAAGAGATGAAACCGGGGATTCAGGGAAAATAAATCAAACCAAAAAATGTCGTAGACACGAGAGAGTAGTGATGCGATGATGACAAGTCTACCGGTCATTCAGGTAATATAAAATCGGGAGTAAATCCCCAAGTATCGATCTCTCGAGAAATACGGACGTGTACGATAATTTATCTACTTGAGCAATTAATTCTAATGGTTAACAAAAGCGTTACTTGATTTTTAGGGTTTGAAAAATAAAATAAGAAGCAACTACACTAAAGGTTTGCGGGCCGCTGACACCGCATCGCTGCTCTCGAGGAACACTCTTAACACAATAATCAATGCGGGTTGCTCTCACCACTTTGCTCACTCGCGGGTCGCCTTCACCGCTTTGCTTAATTACTCACCTTCATTGCTTTGCTTGAGAAAGCAAGATTGTGGGTCGCACACACCTCTTCTCACTAGCTTGCACTCACAAATCAAACTAACAAGAACTTGCAAGAACAAAGCTCTATTGACATAATGCTAGAACATGTTAGGAACTATATTTCATTAATGTTCATTGAAAAGCATTAAAATGGAGTTCCTAAACTTGGATCTCAACCTCACTCTATAATTGATAAGGGAAAGAAAGTATGAAGAAAAATACAAAGAGATAGGTTAGGAATACAATACAAGAAGGCCCAAGGATCTTCCTTTGAAGTGAAGGAGGTTACAAGACTCCTATAACTCCAAAGAATACAATCCGGGATCCTTGAGGTGCTGGCACCGTAGTCTCACCCGTATTCTTGGCAGCCCCCATGATTGAGTCGAAATCCAACCCTTAGCAAGCTCTTGAACTCTCTAAACACTTGAAATCACCTTCTTGAAGTCCTTGGAGGTAGAGAGGAGCTTAGTGCGAAACCCTAGCTAAAGAGGAGACACATGACCTCCAACGACAGAGGGGATGTAGCGATCCCGTCAAAAATCCTTAAAAAACATTTTTATAGGAAAAAGCAGATGCACGCACGTGCAACACAAAGTGCACGCATGTGCGTGAAGTTAATATAGCAAAAACCTGCTCTCCCAGGCTGCGCACACACATTTATACACGCGCGCACGCTCGTGTGAAACCTACTCACGCACAAATTCAGATCACCAAAATGGAAACTACCAGAAAACGCAGGAAAACGTATTAGTCCAGTTTGGAAGCCATTTGTACAACTTTGGAGACTGAATTAGGAAACATGTTCTAAGGTAAAGTTGTAGCCACCGATATCTAGTTTCCAGAACTTTTGAAATTTCCAAAATCAGAGCTCTGCATCAAACGATATGCCCGATCGAGTGGACCATGGTCAGAACTGGACTGCAGATATGCACACGTGTGCGTAATAAGCACACACATGTTCTCTGTGTATATTTACAAAACATGATTTTTATGATCCAAAATTGATACCTAATTAGCCCATTTTCTCCTAAGGTATCTCTATATCATGAAATTAAGAATTTAGAAGATATTAAGTGATTATTACATATTTTAGGGATAAAACACCTGTAAATTCTTGCAAAAGGGGTCCAAAAATACTATATAAAATACACTCATCAAGTAGAAAGAAACTTACAGTACCTTCAATGAAACTAAAGATTCAGGGAGTGAGGGAGAAGAAGGAAAAGTTGTAAATTATATGTAAGTGAGAGAGTCGTCAAACTAGGGAGAGGAAACAGAGAAACCCTAAGAACCATGGAGAAGATCTCCATAGACTCAGAGAGAGCAATTGCCCGTCAGAGAGTCGAGGAATATGACACGAGAAGAATGATAATGACAGAGTGTTTAATTAATCATGCACTTGAAATGACAAAAATAAATGCGGGGCTTAAAAATCACAGAAATTCCTTAAACTAAAAAAATGAAACAATGATATATCAGGGATAAAACACTGGTAAATTCATGTAAAAGGGATCCAAAAATACTATAAAAAATACACTCATCATGTAGAAAGAAACTTACAGTGCTTTCAATGAAACTAGAGATTCAGCGAGTTGGGGAGATGAAGGTGAAGTTGTAAATTATATAGAAGTGAGAGAGTTGTCAATCTAGGGAGAAGAAACAGAGAAACCCTAGGAACCGTGGAGAAGATCTCCAGAGACTCAGAAAGAGCAACTGCACGTCAGTGAGTCGAGGAATACAACATGAGAAGAATGATAACAACATAGTGTTTAATTAATCAGACGCTTGAAATGAAAAAAATAAATGCGGGGCTTAAAAAATCACAAAAAATCCATAAAATAAAGAATGAAACAATACTATAAGAATGAAACAATGATATATCATCCGGTTCTTGCGTCGATATATCGGGAAGGTGCCGTTATTTTTGTTGAGAGAGAAAGAGCGGTGTACCTATCAGGGTTTTGCGTTCATCTCCCGATAAACCAATACGAATCCCATATATTAAGCCAATCATCCACACCTCACCACCCGATGAGTTTTGATTAGCTTACATCTTAACACCACCCTCAAGCTAACACCATAAGCATCCAACATCCCAAGTCTTAGAGAGTATGATTGAAGAGATTTGCCAGGACAATTTTGTTGAGATTATCAGCAAGTTGATTTTTAGCGGGCACAAACACCATAGTAATAATTTGATCCTGAATTTTGTCCCGCACAAAATGACAATCGATTTCAATATGTTTTGTACTCTCATGAAAGTCATGATTGTTAGCAATATGAATCACAGTTTGATTATCAAAGTGAAGGTGCATGACCTCAAGAATAGGGATGCCCATTTCTCCCAAGATAGATTTAACTCAAATGAGTTCCCAGGCAGTGATCGTAGTGATACGGTACTCTGCTTCAGTGGAGGAACGCGCAACCACGTTTTGCTTCTTACTCCAAAAAATAAGATTGCCACCAACAAAGATGGAATATCCACTCGTAGATCTTCTGTCCAGGGAAGAACTAGCGCAATCAGCATCACAGTACCCGTGGACCTTAAGGTGGCCATGATCTTGATAGATATTGCCTTTTTCGGGGTCCCTTTTTAAGTATTTTTGAATCTGAAGAATTGCTTGACAATGATGAACTTTAGGACTGTGCGTGAATTGATTAACTTAAGCCCACAACAAATGAGATATCAGGTCTAGTAATAGTCAAATAAATCAACTTTACCACAATACGTTGAAATTCTACCTTCCTCTCAAGGTTTGGCGAAGTCTCCTTGTGGATATCTTAATTAGGGTCTACAGGACTATCCACAGGTTTTGATTCCCAAATATCCAACATCATTGAGAAGATCTAAGACGTATTTGCGCAGGGTGATCATAATCTTCCCGACAAATCGAGCGATCTTAATTCCAAGGAAGTATTGGTGAAGGCGCAAAGCCTTGATTTCAAAGGCAGACGCTAATTCCTCTTCCACCAAGGTAATGTGATGGTCATCAGTTCCTGTAATAGTGATATCATCCACTTACACTATGAGGATATTGGTACACTTCTCCTTTCTGTAGACAAAAATTGAGTGATCTGAGGTACGAGTGAAATTTAGATTCAAGAGTTTGTCACTTAGCTTGGCAAACCAGACACAAGGTGACTGTTTGAGGCCATATAAGGTTTTCTTAAGGCGACACCCATGACCCTTATGAACATCCATACTTGGTGGAGGAGTCATATTGATTTCCTCCTCCAAATCACTGTGGAGGAAGACATTTTTTACATCAAGCTGATGCAAATTCCAAGACTTACGAGCCGCGATCGATAAAAAGATTCTATCGAGTTCAGTTTAGCAACGAGAGCAATTGTCTCTTGAAAGTCAACTCCATCGACCTGAGTGAATCCTTTAGCAAACACTCTAGCTTTATGTCTATCAAGAGTTCTATCTTGAAGGAATTTAGTAGTATATATCCATTTTCATCCAACATGGTGACGTCCTTGCGGGATAGGGGTAATTTCCCAAGTCTTTTGACGTTGTAGAGCATCCATCAAACGTGGTCTCCTGAGTGATAGAATGAGAGATAGAATGATACCCAACATACTTACCAATAAGATATTTATTACGACCACTATGAATTTGGAGAGCAAACGTGGTCTCCTGAGTGATGCTGATGCTTGGATCTGGCAGAATGGTGGTGGGTGGTGGAGCATGAGTGCGACATTCCCGCCCAATATTTCGGGTTTGCCTTCTTTGGTATACTTGAAGATCCTTCTTCCGTACACACGAAGGTTATTGATGAGAGCTTCCTTTCTAACTAGAGTGTTCACATTGCCTGGAGTAAGTACATCAACCAGCACAGGTAGGGGTGTCATTATATCACTCTCATCTTTGAACTTCTCCTGAAGCGTAACAGTCTTTACCCCATCCAATTTTTGGGCCAATTCATGGCTTTTGTGCTGGTCAATCTGTATCCCATTCTTCAGGTGGTCACCTGCTTGATTAAGGTTTCCATCTGAATTATTTGCCCTTATCGGATTAATAGGGAGTGTATTCAAAAAAAGTAACATCTTTTGATATAAACCTTCTCCGAAGAGCTGGAGAATAACACTTATACCCCTTTTGGTTGTCTTCATATCCCACAAAGATACACTTTATAGCTTGCAGACTTAATTTATCCTTATAGGGCCCCACAGTATGAACAAATGAAACACATCCAACTATATTCGGTGGGAGATTAAATAGACATATTTGGGCAAACAAGTTTTAAGGGGTACTTTCTCTCCAAAGTATCTGTGGCCATCCGATTAATTATGTAGATGAAAGTGAGAACACCTTCATCCCACAGTCCCTTAGGGGCATGCATCTCTTGTAACAGGCAACAAGTAGTCTCAATGATATGACAGTTCTTCCTTTCAGCTATCCCATTCTGCTCAGGGATCCCTGGACAGGAAGTTTGAAAAATAATGCCATAGTCTCCCAAGAACCTCTGAAGATCACTACTGGTATATTCCCCTCCATTGTCACTCTTGAGAATTATAATTTTCGCATCAAACTAAGTTTGCACATGATGATAAAATAGCTAAATATTTCAGAAACCTCATTTTTTTCCTTTTCATAACCCACATCCAAAAAAACATGAGTAATCATCAATAAAAGAAACAAAATATTGATATCCATTCACAAAACAAATAAGAGATGTTCAGATATCAGAATGTATGAAATCAAAACATTTCACAATTCGACTATAGCTAGGAGCATAATTGGTTCTACAATGCTTAAAAAATTCACAAGACTGACAATTAAAAGTAGGTTTTGCAACATCAAGAAATTGCGGAAATATAGTCTTTAGATTCTTCAAAATAGCATGCCCAAATTTCTTATGACACAACATCAACAGATCCGTATTGGTAGACTTCTAAGCACCAGAAGCATGACCATTGTCCATGACATACACACCACCAGACTTATGTCCACCACTAATCGACTTGTCACTCACCAGATCCTGAAAAACACAATAAGTAGGGAAAAAAGTGATAGAACAGTTAAGTTGTTTAGTTAAACTGCTCTCAGACAACAGATTTGTGGGAAATGAAGGAACAATAACCACAGGTTTGAGAGAAACAGATGGGTAAATATGAACAACCCCTTTACCAGTTACTGAAGCCGAAGATCCATTAGCAGGCCTCACACTGCTATATGCAAGAGAAATAGAGGAAACACCCAGAGATGACCCTATATGATCAGATGCTCCTGAGTCAATGATCCATGGAGCGGATGGTCCTTCAAAAGACACGAGTAACATGAACATGAGCAGATGTACCCGCCAAGTCTATAGTTAGAGATCTTCCAGCAACACTGGCTTTCAGGGCCTTGAGTTCTCTAGTCAAACTCTCATTTTCCGCCAGAAGATATCTAGTGCTCTCCAAATTGTCATACATAACAGTTTGAGATCTCACATATTTTCCATCAGAGACAGATCCAACCTGAAGGAATCAAGTGAGGATGAAGATCCCAACATTTCTTTTTCCTATGTCTTTTCTTCCCACAGTGAGGACAATTCATTTTGCTACTATCTTCTTGCCTCATATTTCTTGGATGCCACTTCTTATAATCCGCAACGAGGGCAAAATTATCATGACCAATATGAACATCCGTACAAAGGGAGTTTATACGGCTTGCCTCCCCTCGAATATAGTGGGCAACTGTTTCCAAATCCGACACAAAATCTCTTCCCAACATCTGAACCCTCTGAAATTCAAGTTCAGGGGGGAGGCCGAAAAGTATTTCAAACACCCTCTGTTGCATAAGTTCAGTCTTGTAGTCTTCAACAGTCTGGATCACAGAGTATTGATCAATTTTTGCCCACTTATGAGTTAGTTTCCTATAATGTTCCTCAAAATCACTCATTCCTATTTTATGGATCTGTTCAGTCTGGAGTTGATATATCATTGCCAAGTCCTTTTTTGAACAATTTCGTTCGATCAACTCTCATATTTATTTTGCAGTCTGACAAAATAGAAAGTGACTTGCAATCTTGGGCTCCATAGAGTTGACAAGGTAATTTATCACGGTAAGGTTCTTACCTTCCCATTCCTCATTTAGAGGGTCAGGCTTGCTTGGTACCGGCTTGGATCCGGTGATAAACCCAAGTATTCAACGACACCCAATGAATATTTGCATAGATTGAGCGCACATGAGGTCATTTCTCCCATGTTTGATGTGAGTCACCCTGTGATTGAAGTTCATATTAGAACTTCCTCTACTGTAGTGTTTAGGTTGATTTATCACCCCTTCAGAGGCATTGACACTCTTCAATTTGTCCTCCAAAAGAACAATCACCAAGAAGGAAAACAGCTACAAGCAAAGGCCAGGAAAATGGAGCAAAACAAGATGTTGAATGCACTACCCAACTCCAACGACAACAGCAAGCAAGAAATGGAGCAGATCATTGTCGGCTTCAACCTTTCCAACACAACAGGACACGGAGCAACACCGTCGGTGGATTCAACGTCTCCAACACAGCAGGACAATTGGAGCAACAACCCCCTTCAACTGCGGCCGCAAGAAGCAGGCCGACAGAACAGATCCGTCGGCAGACACGATGGAGAAAAGATACCACAGCAAGCGGTGCAGAGAAACGATGAAGGAGGAAGCACGAGGAACGACAACGGCGAGGAACGAACCCACGAGCGAGCCTTCTGGTCGACGCCGAGGAACACACCTCCTCTGATACCATGTCGAGAGAGAGAGCGGCATACCTTATAGGGTTCTGCGTTCGTCTTCTGATAAACCAATATGAATCCCATATATTAAGGCAATCAACCACACTTTGGGGTATGGTCACCAACCGATGAGTTTTGGTTAGCTTGCATCTTAACAATTTCAACCGTTTTTTCAAAACGTTACGGGCTTAAAACCCCCGATAATATGTCATTTTGGGGTTCAAACCTAAATGATGTAGAGTAGGCTCGGTGAGTTTGCTTAGGTATCTAAGAACACATTGCCTAGTTATAATGACATGTAGATGGACTCGCAATGCGATGAATGCAACTCAAAATATTCTGTCGGCAGATTAGTAGTTAACAATAAGAGTGATAAATACTTAGCAAAGTTTTACAACAATTTGCAATTATGGCGAAAGTAAATGAGTTTTAACTTCTACGGTTGGTGCACACAAGCGAAAATACCAAGCAAATAAGCCCAACAATTTATATTGATTAATTGGCAAACAAACAATTACATATTATGTTAACCTAAGCAATACAAACACTCATTGCACACAATAAAGGAACAATGCAACCAAAAATATAAGACTTACAAGTATTAGTGCTGCTTAAGGGGGGGGGGGGGGGGTGTTGGTGTATGCAGGAGGCATCCTGTAGCCGAGGAAGGGACATGAAGGGGGTGTTGGGTTGGGAGTTGCTAGGTGGAGGAGTTAAATGCGACAGTTGAAGGGCGGCAAGGCGTACTTTTGCAGCAGAGCTGGGAGGCTGGGAAGAGGGCTGGAATGCAGGGATCTGCAGCATGGAGTATCTGCGAGGCGGAAATATGCTACGAGGAGGAACTGGGATGCGGAGAGTGGAAGTGCTGGGAGGCTGGGAAGATGGTTGTAATGCAGGGATCTGCAACGGGGAGTAGATGTGAAGTGGAAATATGCTACGGGGAGGGAATGGGAGGCGGAGTTTTGCAGCGTGGAAGTGTTGGGATGCTGGAAGCGACGGAGAGGAGGGCTTGAAGGTAAGGATCTACATAAGGGTGGGATAGATTGGCAGTGGGAATGGGAGATTGGCGGTATGGAGGTGCTGGAGGTTGAGAACAAAGGACGGGTGGTGTGGGGTGATCGACAACGAGGAAGGGAAGGGAAACAGGAAGGAGGCGGACAAGCGAACAAAAGAAGCTTACCCTAGGCATCAACACTCAAGGAGGAGTGGCTTCAACACCACTCTGCGATCCACAGTTCCAGATAAAATAGTTCTCAAAACTTATTTGCCTGCAAAACAACCCGTAAATGCATATAAATATATATATATATACTCTATATTAAAAAGATATATGGAGGGCCTGCAAATATCGTGTCCCCAAAAATCACGAAAAACTCATACCATTAGATATCGTTTCAAAATATAGCCACCGTTCGATCATCCCGCAAAACCTATTCAAAAACCCGCAACTTCCTTCCTAATCCGCGCCGCGTCTTCCCTCTCCCAAACGAAGAAAGACACCATCCTCGCTTGCGCTCCACCCGGCAACGCCTACCATCCCCGTTCGTGCTTCCGCCGACGACGCCGAATTTGGTGGTTACATTCTCCAACAACATCGTCTCGCGAGATCCTCCTTTTCGGTTAAATGCACACCACTCTTCTATGCTCATTCCATTTTTGTTTTATTTTTGTTTTACGAATTTCAACTCAACACTCATCCTTTTCCTCTGGACAACAACCATGTGCACCAGCTTCGCCTGGATCGACCTGCCACCGTTCTGCTCCCAAAATGACGGCTCGAGCTCTCTTTGCCCATGTGCCTTCACCTCCCCCCCAAATTTCTGCATCTTCAAATGAGGAATTCTGGAGGAGATAACCTACCCGCAAATGCCACATCGCAGGTATTTTGCAGTCCCTCTTATCTTCATCTGCCTCAATCGACATGTTCCTGATCGTACAGTCCAGCGCATTTGTTGATCTTCATCTCCTTCATTCTTCAAGACGATTGTACTTCAATTTTATTTTTTATCCCATTCATGCAATGCTATGAGGAATGAGATGGATTGCATAAGAATGGTACTTCAATCTGCCTCTGCCTCTTAGTCCCCTATTTCTCTCCATCTCAAGCCATTTTGAATTTCTTTTTAACTAAAATAATTAATCTCCAAACTCCATGATTCTTTACATATCTATATTCCCAATGTCTGATTTTGTATCCATGGTTTTCTGAAAACCAAATTAATATGTGAAGGAGGTTTTTAAGGCTTCTGTTATGGACGTCTAAGATCACACGTCAATACTATGAGTTAAAATCGACCAAAAAGACTGAATTAAAGCTGAAGAAAAATCCAAAAAATATAATATAGTGGGCCGAATGCGAATGTGGCCCGGATCGTCAAGATGAAGCTCCGATCAATGCCTACGATGCACATAAACTCTCGTAGGTCCTGAATGGAGATCTCCATCACTATATATTGTCGATCTCCAATATGCACATCACTATATGTTACCTGCTCCGAGTGGCGATCTACATCACTACATATTGGTTGACATGTCGGACTTGTCTGCCAATATATACAACATTGTGTTGAACCAAAAGGACAAAACCTCGAGGCTTGTTAGACTAAAATTGATAATATCTCAATGGATGTGGGTTCATGCTATTCCGATAATTTCTGGATAGATGAGGGTTCATGCTATTATGATAATATCTCCATGGATGAGGCTTTATGCTATTAAAATGTCCTTTTGACAACTAACAACGTTGATATTTCTCACTTTTAAAGGGGAAAATATCTTGTTCTTCTTTATTTTGGTTAATATTATATAATAAGCTTGAATCTTTTGTAGTTCCATATTATTGGGTACTTATTCCTTGGTTGGGGCCTCAAACATATAAATTGATTGAAATTAGCATACAATGCGATAACTAAAAAATTCTGACACTTCCATCAGTGCATGAAACTATATCTACATATTTGAACTTCTTGAAAGTAATTTCTTTATTTTTTGTGTACATATTAATTTATGATCTAATTAATTCTTTTTTGACTAATTGAATATCATATTTTGTATAGATATTGAGGCTTGCTAGAGCGTTTGGGGACTTTTTATTAGTTGGAATTCATACTGATCAGACTGTCAGGTCATTTGGGTATTTAAATTTCTGTATCAGAATCTATTTTCCTGTTTTCCATTAGATGTGTTAAACTATCCTTCCATGATTGAGTTTGTTACATGTTTTTTATTTGGCAGTGTAAATTTTTTTTTCTGTACGTCTTTTATCTAGGGGATCCTTGGTGCACCGGTTAAGGTGTTGCCGTGTTACCTTGACGTCACGGGTTCGAGTCCTGGAAGCAGCCTCACAAAAATGCAGTGTATGGTTTGCCTACATTTCACACTTGTGGTGGGACCCTTCCCCGGACCCTTGCGGCGCGGGGATGCTTTGTGCATTAGGCTGCCTTTGTTTACATCTTTTATCCAAGATTCTGACTCTTTTCTCAAACTTCTCCCTTTGGAAGGGAGGGAGGGATGGAGGAGGGAGGGAGGGAGGGACATAATATGTTATATTTCTGAAGAATGTAGGATGTACAACCACACATCAACTAAACAAATTAACATACAAAATTGAAATAAAATGACAAAGACAACCAATCTTGTAGATGAAGTGAAACTACATATGATTGAAATAGTGTTTGTTAAATTTTCTTCTTCTAAATCTTCAAGCTTTCCTTGGCATTTCTAGTTGCATTTATTAAAAAAACATTTGTAAACATGTCACAATCTTGGCCACATCACACATGCGATTTGTAGTTTTATGATAATTCTTACCATATGGTTCACTCAGCAGGTTTTGTTATCTCAGTGCTTAGAGAAGTTTAAAACACACTGCTTATATACCACTCTGATTTTTTATGGTTTGAAGATTTGCTTGGATTTAGTAGATGGCTCCATACTGCCCATGTGCGGGTGCATTTGGAACTTTGAATGCTTGCTACGAGCATTATTGCATTTGGAATTTAGAATTCTTGCCACGACCTATGTGTGGGTGCATTTGAAACTTTGAATGCTTGCCATGAACAATTGTGTATTTGTGAGTGGGTCCTGGATCCCATGTGTGAGTGCATTTGGAACTTCGAATGTTTGCCACGAACAATTGTATGTGCGAGGGACATTCTAGATATAAAAGAAAAGGGCAGCCCAATGCACAAAGCAAATCCACACAGCGAGGATTCGGAGAAGGGCCCCACCACTAGGGTAAAATATAGACAAACCTTATCCTACATTTTTGCAAGAGGCTGCTTCCAGGACTCGAACCCATGAACTCAAGGTCACACAACAACACCTCAACCGGCGCGACATGTCTTCCTCGTTGCGCGACATTTTAGATATTTTTTAAATTAGTTTTATTACTATTATTTATCTCCATTATGCCATTTTTCATGCAAGAGATTGTAAGACTTGGCAAAAATAGCTTATTGAACGCCATCCTTATCATGTGATCACTTAGGAGGTCTAAGTTTCACATTGTCAAGGAGAGTTTGAGTTGCGTGCTTACGACCCATTCCGCCATGTATGGTTTCAAATTTTGTTTGGGTTTATGGAGGGGTAATGAAATCAATCCTTGTAACTTGTGTGCGGGTGCGTAAATAAATATTCTATTATTAGATGCGCATATAACTTTGCATATTTTGCGTGAATGCTCACGCTAGTGATTAGTTTATTAAATTTTATTGTGTAAATTAATTAATGTAAATGTATGTTTGCTATGTATTTTGTGTGAGAGATTGCAACTCATGGGGCATTTATATGGAATAAATATCTCATTGTACATTTACACAATTCAACGAAGATATATTTTGATGGGTATCAATCACATGACATGATTGACAGAGGAGATCGGGACACGACTCTGTAGGACCCACATTTGCATTCATGCATGAGATATGTTGATCAGATCGATAATCCGAGATTACGAGCGTGTCCAGAGCGTTGTTTTACTATTTTATGTCTTTTGTTTTTATTTTTTGGACTTATATTTAGTGTTCTAGGACACCATGGGTAACGACCAATCATAACCGTTCACGTCGGGTGACCAACCATCCCGCTTCATTATAAATAAGACCAGAGACTTTCATTTTGGGGGCATTGTTGATTTTGTGAGAGATTCCAGAACCGACAATCGTATCGCAGTGCGACGCTACGAGATCTCGGGGTGTGACGTCCCCATTATACATTTCAGTTTTCTTATTTTTATTTCCTTTCCCGTAACTCTTCCCCTGCCTCACAATTTCTCCCTCTTGTTTCCTTAACCATACGTTCATTTTGAAGCAACATTTTTGGATTGACAAAGCAATATTAAATTATATATGGTACATACAAATATACACAGATGTGAGCAACATTTTCGGATGGGTGAGTATGTCATGGTTGGAGAGACTCCCAAAAAGAGTCACTACTAAGTTGCAATTTAAGTGAATGAAGTCCTTGTAAGGTTATAAAGAAAATGAGATCAAATTCCTACGAGGTCGATTTCCATGGAGATATGGATAGTCATCTCGTATTTAATACAAAAGATTTGACACATTACTGTGAACCTTTCTAGCATAGGGACCCATACCTTCAGCCACTTCTGACACCCTCTCGGTTACGGTTTGACCATTCCCCTAATCGCCCTGGACGAGCACTCGCGGACTTGCCCGTACCCTCTATGATTCCACCAGTTCTTCTAGATCCACCAACCCGAGAGGAGAGAGCTGAGAGCAGTACTTACATTGTGGCCCACGAGTGCACCAGCACCGAGGGCGACCCATCTTGTCGTTACCTAGTGCACTGGAGTGGATGCCCCATCTTTATAGACACTTGCCTATCGACGACATGGCTTGTTAGACTTGCCCCGATCTTTGACTACAACTCAGTCATCTTCAATCATCAAAGATGAATGTTTTGCAATCGGGGGGGGGGGGGTGATGAGAGGGTCAACCGCATGATCGTGATCGACAAAGGAGATCCGGATTCCATTCGTTGAGACCCGCATTTGCATGCGTGCATGAGATACCTTGATCAGATTGGCGATCTAATACCATGACTGCGTTCGGAGCATCGTTTTACTGTTTTATGTATTTTTTTTATTTGGACTTATATTTTGTGTTTTAGGATACCAGGCATAACGAAAAATTATAGTCATTCACGCAGGGTGCCCAACCACCCTCCTTCATTAAAACTAGGGGTGGAGACTTTCATTTTGGAGGGCATTTTTTGTGAGAGATTCCAGAACCGACAATTGAATCGCGGTGTGGCGCTGCGAGATCCCAGATTGCGACGTCCCAACTATTTATTTCAGCTTTCCTTTTATATTTCCTTTCATGTTACTCTTCCCCCTGCCACATGATTTCCCCCTCTTCTTGCCTTAATCGCACGTTCATCCCACGATTTCCATTCCCCCGTCGACTCCAGAGCCCAGGCGTCGGTTCTCCCTCCCCGCCCTCAATTCCTTGCCACTATGACAACCACCCCACCGATTCCCTCATCCAGCGACCCCAGGCCCATCGACCTCACCTCTCGATCATCTTCCCCCGTTACAAGCCCCACTGCAACCTCCAGTTCTGTCTCCTTCCTCCCAGCATGCCCTCCTCCATGTAACTACTCCATCAACCAAGCCCTATCCATTGTCAACCCTTTACAAGCCCTAATCCCCTATAGTCCAGGCCACCGATTCCTCTCAACAACCCCCCTTTTGTTCCCTATCATTGGACCCACTAAATTCTCCATTTACCGTCCATCGTTTACCTGTTTACAACTGAACCCCCTTCTCTTCAAAGGTCTTGATTCTTCATTCCAGCACAACAAGAACCCAGGTCTTTCACCACCCGTCTACTCCCTCTCATTCCTGCACTGCAGTCCATCCCTAATCAAACAAGTTAACAACCCCTCCCCGTTGCTGCATCCTACCACCACCGAACCCCTATATTTGTGAGTTTCTTTATTTTTGTGTGTTTTATTACTCTATATTGAATACTTGAATGTTGTCTCATATTTTCAGTGGAAATCATGACTTGATTGTGTTTTTGTTTCCTTACTTTGTTCTGCTATAATCCAGTCGTAAAATTTGTAGTTGGAAACACCATTTACGAAAGACAAGCATGATTTTACTTGTGCACTGGAAAATCATGGTTCACCCTATGTAGCTTTTCTAAAATAATATAATTTTAATTGCTAACACTTTATTTCCTAATTTGGTAAATTCATACATGCATGATTTGCATTGAGTTTGTTTAAGTCCATCCCACACATTCACTTACGATTACATTAGAGTTGACACAACCATTTACAGCTTGTCCCGCATCATATTTTTCGCCCATAAGTGAAAACAAAATCTTATGTATTTCTTTCTACCTAATCTCTCACTTCCCATTACCTTCTTCAAATTTGAGCAAAAGGTTGTCGATTGTACACTTGGCATGACATCATGTGCACAATGGAGCATGGAAGAATTAAAATTTTGTTTTATCCTGGGGTATAGTCCTAGTAACCAGACTGCACTTATGTGAGGAAGGAAATAATTCCTAGGGACAGGGGTATACATGCCTCAAAATCATAGAGTTTGTTTTTGTTCTTCTTTAGATTTTAATTTCTTATCATATTTTAGGAACATATTTTTCATTTATTCCTTTTTCAAACAATGGCCATTGTTGATGAAGACCCTTGCTTAAACATCATGCATAGGTTATCAGAACCTCAAATTTGTAATGGTAATTATTCAGCGGATGCCAAAGGAAAATGTTGTATTGGCTTAACAATGCCTTTAATAATATATAAGGTGATAACTTGATAGATGCCGAAATAGGTTGCACTAGAGTGTAAATGAGATATACATAGAGAGAGAGAGAGAGAGAGAGAGAGAGAGAGAGCGAGGTTAGACATAAACTTCCATGATTCAATCATAGAGTTTGTTTTTGTTCTTCTTTAGATTTTAATTTCTTATCATATTTTAGGAACATATTTTTCATTTATTCCTTTTTCAAACAATGGCCATTGTTGATGAAGACCCTTGCTTAAACATCACACATAGGTTATCAGAACCTCAAATTTGTAATGGTAATTTTTCAGCGGATGCCAAAGGAAAATGTTGTATTAGCTTAACAATGCCTTAAATAATATATAAGGTGATAACTTGATAGATGCCGAAATAGGTTGCACTAGAATGTAAATGAGAGAGAGAGAGAGAGTTTAGACATAAACTTCCATGATTAAAATATAACTAGCTCTACTCCCCTTTTTATAGTAAGGGTACAAGATAACATGTGTCGAGGAAGCATAAACAAAATCCTTGGCGGAGGAGGTCGATGTAAGCCTGGTGAGAGAGGCAACATGTTAGAGGATTTGACTTTCGTGCTAGAACTAGAGGCAGTTGTTGGAGAGTAGATTCTGACGAGGCATGTGGAAGGAAACTTCGTATGGCGGTAGAGAGAGGGCATGTGCCTGTGTAGGTAGACCAACTTGTGATCGTGATTGGGAGGCCAAAGTGCTATAGTGACTGGGCCCCTGGCGTCGTGGAAAATCTCACTTCCACAAAGCGGGTTTGTAGGATGGACATAATGACAGTGGACGGGTCCAGAGTCCTTAGGAGGGCACAAATGTACGGTAGTAATCCATACATGAAATATTTGAGGTAATGGGCTATGGACAAACCAAAGATATGATGTGCCAACTCCACAAAATCGTGGACATAAGCTTCTTATTGAGACGACTTGATGAATGGCACAAAGACACGAGGTGACACATGTCGTAGCGTAGAATTAGTTCCTCCTTGAGCATGACTCTTCCATGCGGGAGGACCTGATACCTAGAGATCCATCTTGTCAATATTCTCGGCCATGTCTCTCGTCAAGTTCATTCACCACGCAAAGCGCTGCGAAGGAAGCACCGTAGTGTACAAAAGTTATGTCAGTGTAAAGATTGAGCACAAGAAGGAATTAGATTTAGCTTAAATAGATTGGGCGATCACATGAAGGAGTGAGTTTGAGCATGATGAGGACAGAAGGAGCAAGGAAGATAAGGGCTGCTGTGATCAGGGAAGACTAGCGCGGCGTGTAGGCTCTCTGCGATGGAATGAACAGATAAGGGGTTTGCGATCGTCTGGTGGCTTGTTCAAGTACGATGAAGACTAGAGGAGAATAAGACACATGCCTTATTCGATCAGGGAAGACAAGTGACAGTAGACCCACTGAAGTAGCCCGAGGCATTAGAGGTTGTGGTGTCAGAGAAGGATGCCGATGCGGTGTGCATGTGCTGTAAAATGTCCTCGAAGGAGGCAATTGGAGGCTCGCGGGACTGTCCAGATTCGTAAGATGGCGTGGGACACTTGACTTTGTGTGTGAAGCTGCTGACGAGCGAGTGAGTAGGTCACACAAGCATGCATGCGTGTGGAGTTGTGGATGGAGAGTTCCATGCTAAATAACTTCCATCAGTGGGGGCAAAATAACTTCCATAGGTGGGGGCGAAGTAACTTCCATAAATGGGGAGATCCGCAGATGTCGAGCCCGAGGATTTTGCTAGGCTTTGGGTTGGCGGCCAAAGTGAGTGGCGGATGGCACAACAAATCCGACCTTGTTGATAGAGACAAAAATAGATCGAAGTAGAATGCAAGTAGGATACACTCACGAGGTATACTTGCGGCCAAGCTCTTGAGGGTTGGCTCCCCTAAGAATTTTCTCCGAGAGATTTTGATGTGGCACAGGCGTCACACTTGCCCGCCACCCCGGAGTCCCACCAGGGGGCCCACCTGGAGTCAGCAACAGACGGCTTTCATTAGGGCCGTGGCCCGTACACCCCAACCAGCTCTCCGCCATGGAATCACCACCATGCGGCAGGTTGTTGAGGACGGGGCTTGATCCCCTGACCTCCTAGATAAGAGGCCTTCACCGCCGCCCGAGTTGTGCGCCACTGTCGTATCTGTCAGACGTCAAAGGGTAATAAACAGAACACTGGTCTTTATACGCCGTTACCCGTACCGCACCGCCCTTGGGAGGACATCAGCATGGACTTTGTTCTCGGACTTCCCCACACCTTGCAAAAAACATGACTCCATCTTCGTAGTGGTTGATCAGTTTTCAAAGATGGCTCACTTCATCGCGTGCCGCAAGACGGCAGATGCGACCCACGTTGCATCTATATTCATGAGGGACGTCTTTCGATTGCATGGCCTGCCCAAGTCGATTGTGTCAGACCGAGATATGAGGTTCATGAGCTACTTCTGGAAAACCCTATGCCACAAGACTGACACTATCCTTAGGTTTTCCTCGGCATATCACACACAAACGGACGAACAGACTGAGGTAATGAATCGGAGTCTAGGGAATCTGTTGCAGTGTTTGGTAGGAGAGCACGTAGGCAGTTGGGACTTAGATTTGTCGATAGCAGAGTTTGCCTACAATAGCTCAGTCAATAGGTCCACCGGGTTGAGTACATTTCATATAGTGTCAGGATATGACCCGAGGAAACCCATAGACCTTGTGCCGAGCCCTTTAGAGTCCCGCCCTAGCGAGTCTGCGGAGTTATTTGCACAACACTTGCATGATTTGCATGAGTCGGTCCGCCGACAAATAATATTAAGCAATGAAAATTACAAAACACATGCAGATAAGCGAAGGCGAGAGCAAGTATTTAACATAGGAGAAAGGATAATGATGCGAATCAACCCCGAGAGGCTCCCTTCGGGGCCTGCCAAGAAGTTAAGCGCGAGGCGAATGAGTCCGTATTCCATTATTAGTCGTATTGGAACCAACGCCTACCGACTTGACATCCTGGCCAGTATGGGAATTCACCCTGTGTTTAATGTTGAGGACCTGACTCCATACTATGAACCTCATGAGTATGTGGACCTGAGCAGTGGAGGTGCCAAGCCACCACCGCCCCCGCCGTCGCCACCCTACCACCCTCACACATCACCACCATCTGATGACCCTCCTAGTTCACCCGTTGTTGCCACCCACCCACTCGGGAAATCGTCCCCTTTGATTCCACCGCAGGCACCACCGATCGCACCGGGATCCACCTTTCGAGAGTAGAGAGATGAGAGAATCACGGAGATCAGAGCCCACCAGTTTGTTCCCACCTCAGACGGACCGCGTTGCCGCTACTTGGTACATTGGCGGGGCCGCCGTGACACTGACGACACTTGGATACTACCGGCAGAGCTCGATCGGCTTTCCCCCGGACTTGGACCTCAGTACGATCATCTCCATTCATCGGAGATGAAGGCTTTTCAGTCGGGGGGAGTTGATGGGGAACCATCGGATGCACCTGAAGGGGTTCGCCGCGTGGCGGGACCCACATACATGTATTCGCGCAGGAAGACTTGATCAGATTGCCGATCGGACTCCGCAGTTGCGTCCGGGACGTCGCTGTGAGTCAAAAAACTATATTACTTTATTTTTTTTCAGTTTTATTTTGATGTATTTTATGGGAAAACCCACCGGCCATTCATAGCCGTTGATGGGGGATGCCCTAGTTTCTCTTTTATTATAAATAAGATGTAGAGGGGCTGGTTTGAGGAGTTGTTGGATTTGGAGAAAAGTTTTCCCGGATTCCAGCGATCCCTCCTCGGTGCCGACGCCGTGGAACCCTAGGTGACGACTCCTATGCCGCCAAAGTTCCCCCCAAGGTAACCCCTATCCCCCTCCATCATTTTCCATCATCTCCTCCTCCATATCCAGCCACTGAATCCCCAAAATTCCCCTCCCAACAGCCCCCATTCCAGCCCCCAAAAGCAGCGGTTGCTGTCCAGATTACGCCACTGTTCACTATTGATTTCACTGTTCATTTATACAATTCCCTGTTCACAAAGTCGATAGGCCTGCTGTATTCCTGCAGCCGACAACCATCGCCAGCCCTCCTTCCCCAGCCCCCTCCGCCCCCTCTTTCCCTCCAAAACCGGCCACCCAAGGGACTTTCCAGCCCTAGCGGCCACTCCTTCCCCTTCCCCTTCGTGGATCCACTTCCCGCCGCTCCGAAAACCCTAGATCTATTTTGATCTAATTCTAGTACCCTCCGATCCGCTATTCCCTCCACCCAAACCTTCCATTTTTGCTCGGATCCTCTCCAAATAACCGGATCTACTCACCCCCGGCCCGAATCTACTCATTTGTGGTCGGGTCCGCCGTTTTACCATCCGTTACCGCCACTTATCGCCGAAGGCAGCCACCGTCATCGCCACCTCGCCTCCAATTCCAACTCCGATCGCTCGTTTTGCATCCGGTTCGTCAAATCCTCCATCGCCTCGGATCAGCCCACTACATCGTGAGTATCAGTGGCATCGTGTTCTGTAACTTGACATTTTCATTTGGTTGTTTATCTATATTGTGCTGCGATTTTTGTTATGTAGTAGTTGTTCTCTTTATGTTAATAATTGTTTGTGGAAATATTCGCCGCCGCTTGTCTTGGCCCTCCGAGCGGAGGAGCCGTTGCCGAATTGCCAAAATTAATTATTTGCTTCTTTATTTTGATTAACCGCGTGGTGCTATTGCTCTTCATTGCTTAAATTAATTGTTGTTGTCATCCGACTGCCGCATTGCATTTAGGTGTTGCATTGGCATATCCCCCCCCCCCCCCCCCCCGACACGTAGAGTCCTAGAGCCCGAGCACCACTAGCCTACCCCTACATCAGATTTTGTAGTCAAAAGGCAAACGTGTAAACCCCAAACATAAAGCTTTCTTAAAGACTTGGTACATGAGTGTGAAGGACAGCAATGTTATGTGACTTTAGTTTGGGAATTAATTATGTATTTTTATTTGGGGTTATTTAAGATTTTATTTTATGCAATTGTTCTTTCATGCAAATTCAGAAGAGCCTTGGCGCACCGGTTGAGGTGTTGTCGCGTGACCTTTAGGTCACTAGTTCGAGTCCTAGAAGTAACCTCTTGCAAAAATGCAGGGTAAGGTTTGCCTACATTCCACCCTTGTGGTGAGACACTTCCCCGAATCCTCACTGCGTGAGGATGTTTTGTGCATCAGGCTGCCCTTTATCTTTCATGCAAGTTGACTTTTTATGTTATGTCAGGCATGTCTGCCATTTGTCCAATTGTGTGAACTTATTTGTAATTGTGTGTTGTATTCCTTTGGGGCTTAATGGAGGTATGCAAAAGTATTTTTTTCAAACCCTAACCCTAACGATTTTGGTAGTTCATTCCTCTCGAGCAACTATGCTTATCGGATGTTGGCGGTAAAAGCCTCCGTTGTATCTCCTTCTCCACCTTTGGTCATCAACAAATCTTGGTTCTCCTAGCTATGAAGGAAGAATCGTAACAAACAACAAGGCTAAGAGGGAAAACCACAATTGTTGCAGGCCCAACCAATTTGCTACTCAATGCCGTCATATTAAGAGTGGTTTAGAAATTCAAAATTTTGTTTATCAACCTTCTGCCTTTTTTTCTTCGACTCTTCATACTAATCTACTCTACATATCAATCAACCTTCTGCCTTGCATTCAACTGGGTTGAGTGACTTAGGAGTTTATGAATTCCAACATTGACCAAAGTTTATATGAGAATGTGAGCAAACATGTAACAAATGTGAATGAATAGCCATCTAACCTAACACTAATGCGATGCAAATAATTCAACATGCATATTACAATAAAATAAATGACAGAAATTTAAAGTTCACACAATTAGTTACAATTGATTACTAATAATTCAAATTAGGCTAACAGATAATAACTTTATATATTATTGAGAGTGCACAAAAATTAAGCACATGCTGAATACATGGCACAAGCCCACAAACTAAATATGCAAATAATATGAGTACAATATCACTAAAAATATCAGAACTATAGGACAATGTGAGCAAAGTGAAACTATATGTAGAATGCTGGCCGAGCAATCAAAGTGGATGTCGCATAGGTGCGGTAGATGGGTTTGGGTGGTGATAAGATTAGATCTTAAGTTCGAATGTGTGCATGGAGGGCAAGACCATTAAATTTTAGAGTTTTAGGGATTTGAATTTAATGGAAATGGGGTGGTTACTGAAAGAGTTGGAGATGGGGGTGGGTTGTTTTAGGTGTGTAAATCGGCGGCTTGGGTTGAAGGATAGGAGGTGATGATTGTGGGTTTGGAGTAGTTGGGTGAGGGTTGCAGCTTGAATACGGTCTCTGGTTTGTGAGATTGATGGGGTGTTCTACGGGTCAGTGTTGGTAGGAGATGCGACTACTACGGAGCAGACGATGCGAATGCAAGTGACAACAATATTGCTTCAACAGCAGGAACATATGCTTGGATATGCGGTGGTTGCGGTGAAGGATTACTAGGAGCCCATGGTCGGGGTTTCTAGAGGAAGAACCAATGACAAAGAGGCTTTCAGACATGTAAGGGGTCGCATCATGGAAGGCTCCATGACTTCAACACAATGGAGGGGAAGTGTGCCTCACGCCAACACTAGGAGCAACCAAACATCTGTGATATGTGTCCAACCGCTCGATGCTCCCTCTGTAATTCCTAAATAAGGGGAAGGGGATTCGAAGTTAAATTATTTTGACAACTTATGTTACCGATTAGATCATTCAATAAATAAATAAATAATACATCAAAATAAGAAAGAGCCGATCACATTCGTGCTATGCTGTTAAAGGCACGCTTAAGGCTCAAGGCTCGCTAGGTTCAGAGGTTTGCGCCTTCGTGCACTTTTTTGCGCCTTTGAAGCATAAAAGTCACGCTTGAGTGAGATTTCTGTTGTAAACATTTTTTTTCAAATTAAAGAAGTAAATAATATAAGAACTCAATAATGTTTGCATGACCTAGTATTTGTGAAACATAATTAAGCTTTTGAGATTTAGATATGATGCAAGTGAGCACATTGATTCTTTTTTAAGAGAGATAAATGATAGTAATGAATGATTAATTAGTAGAATAAATGTAGAATCTGATCAAGAAGATGAAATTGATGTTTGATGCTAATTATTTAAAATGGACGTGATTGCTCCTTGTCCTTATCAGGTGCGCGACTGCTCCTTGAGCCTAGGCTCCATGACCCATTTGTGTCTTGGCGCGCTTTGAGCCTTTAATAATTAAGCATTGGAGTGTTCATCAATACAACATCCTTATAATCGATTGTAGTGTAAATTGACCCAAAATGGGTCGTGAAGCGCGGTCCTGTAGACATAGTGATGTGGGTGATCCTCATCAATTCTTCCTTGCTTTGAAACATTCATCTTTGGAATGGAGACGGTCATGCTTCTTATGCAGAATAGGGGAGAATTAATGGACACTTTCCTTTGAAAGGGAAGAGTGGATTTTAAATTTCTTTTAGGAAAGTATTATGAGTTCCACTCCGTCAGTTATCTAGCAATTATTTTATAATGAGTTTTTAGGTATCAAGTCAAGTTGTATGAGTTGAGTTGTATTGAGTCGAGTTGTGCGAGTCGAGTTGTGTGAGTCGAGTTGTGCGAGTCGAGTTGTATGAGTCGAATCGAATCAAGTCGTAGTTACGAGTTATTAGATTCTGGGTGTTTTAATATTCACGCATCTCTTTATATTGTGTCTTCACGCCCATCCTATATTGCTATCGGGGTCTTATATAACAGGACCGTTGAATCATGTATGGGGGATGCAAAAATTAAATCAAAATTTATCTCTCTCTCTCTAACTCTTATCCTCTCTCTAGTCTCCTCTTCTCTCCCATTTGGTTCTTCTCATCTTCTTCCCCATTCTAGGGTTAGCCCCGCATATCTCCGCCTCCATCGCTACGTCCAACGTCATCCCAAAATAGTCACTTAACAAATTTGGTATTAGAGCCTTCACCACCAAAGTTTTCCTCCACAGCCCGTTGCTAAAAGGAACCTCAACCTCCTTACCTTCGGGTTTTCATGGAAACGAACCCACAACCTTGTTTCGACATTTTTGGTTTAGAATTCTCTAGTGATCATCTTATCTATGAAATCCACGCTGCTGCATCTTCTTGACAATATCACGTGCTCGTCTCTTACCGAGCTCGCAATGCGCCTTCGACAGGATCACCACGACGATCCAGCTTTGCTCTACTTAGGGCATCGTCGCCTCCAGTTTTCCTCCTTTGATTGACTTCCTCCTCCTTTGAACTCATCCAAAACGCACGTCTCTAGAAGCTCACCTGAGTTTACTTCGTTTCCCTCTCCAGCTAACAACCAATTTCCACATCTTCCCCTTCGACCGAGCCGAATAGCTTTCCGTTTGTTCAAATTCGCCATCCCTCGCCAACTTGAACGGTTGAGCCCCTCCGTCGATTTGTTGTTGTTTGGGTTTCGACGTGCTCTGTTTTCCATCGTTGATGCCAACCAGAACCGCAAAGCCCGAACAACAGTTGAGCCGACAATTCCGTCATCGTACCAAAGCAGGCCCCATCCCAACATCTAGCGCTCTTATTTCTCTTCTGCACATTGAGCCGCCCACGCCTTCCATTCCTTGAGCTGAATCTCTTTATGCATCCTTTCGTTCCATACACTGTCAGTTCGCCTTCCTCGAGTCATATGCCTCTTTTTTGAGGTTTCCTTCCACGTGCAGCCCCATCTTCTTTTTAAATTACTTGATTAATTACTTAATCCATGTAATTGATTATGCAGTTATTTTGTCATGAAGATAAATGATGTGGATGAAGCCACCCTCCGTCTGATGGTGGTTTCCTCCCCGCATTTTCCACCCCCGGCATGGTCGCCTCCTAGCCCAACAGTTGTGCTGCTACATTTTGTGTCGTCATCGCCAGTTCCCGTTGTTGCCCTCCCACCACCTTTTCTCCGGCTGCCTGCTATGCTAGCCCTCTAGACAAAATTCTTTCGACGAGCGTTTCCCAGTCGGCACCACTGCTTCTCATCTCCATTGCTCACACACAACCTGGACTTTCGCCTCCCTAGTCTGTCCACCAAGCACACTCACCGAGCCTCAGATATGTTTGGAAGTTTGTCCTCAGAACGTCTTACAGCCATGTACGCTCTGTGCAGTCTTTTATACTATCGTGAAACATGTTGACGACCTGCCACTCAATGCAGCCTCTACTATAGCGATGCGTTATCGAGAGCTGTTCTGGCGGGAAATCGAAGAGCACAATGATCGAAGAGCACAATGATCAGGTCATCTAAGTACTGTTCGAGCTTGAGGGCAAGCTCGATTTGGAGGACTGGTTGAAGTTTATGGGTCCCACGCCTTTAGTTATATAGCAATTATATTATCATGATGCTTTAGGTATCAAGTCACGTTTTATGAGTCGAGTCGAGTCGAATTGTGTGAGTTGAGTCGAGTTGTATGAATCAAATTGTTGTTACAATTATTGGTGTCTTAGTGTTTTAATGTTCACACATTTTTTTATATTGGGTATTTACACCCATGCTATTGGGGTCTTATACAAGGGGACCAATAGTTCATGTATAAGGAATGCAGGAATCAAATCAAAATGTTTCTCTCTAACTCTTCTCTTTCTCTTTCTAGTCTCCTCTTCTCTCCCCTTTGGAGTGATGTCAATTCTCCCTTACTCTCAAGGGTCTAAATATTTTGCACATAGCCGAATGTGCAAACCGATTGACGTGATCAAATGCACACCGAAAAATGTGTATGTGTGTGTGCACATATGATAAGTTTTCACATGTAAGATCCTTAGTTCAAGACATTAGTCGCCTTGAATTTGCATAGATATACATATAATTTGGGAAAGTTCAAGTCCAAAAAAATTCTTTTAATATATGAAAACATGTGAATGCCTTTTAATAAACAATATAAAAACAATAGATGGACGTAGAACTAAGTAAAAATTCAAATTTAGATACCTTTTAATAAACCATTTTAATGCCAACCTTCTGAAAATCAGACTAGATTGGTTGCCCCAGCCGTGACCTGATTGACTAGCGGATCCCCATCTAATTAAACCGAGAATTAAACTTGGCAAGAAACAACTGACCTGCCCGAAACTGGGAATTAGAATTAATTTCCGAAAATTGGGCAGACAGCAGAGGCTAATAAAATTACTTTTTAATGAAAAAAATATGCAGATGGGGTTCGAAATCCCCATCTAATGAAAGCTGCAACATGCTTCTACAGATTACACCATAATAACTTATTGAAAGCATTTACACTTGTAGGAGAATATGAATGAACAGTGAAAAATAATAATATTTTTTAATTTCTCATTAATTTCCTTGAATAGAACACAAGTGTTTGTACATATATATATAGGAGAAGAGAGGAGCCTAAACATTATCTTAAGCTCTGAGACTAATCCGTAGAGCAAATAAGTCGTAGGAACCAAGCTTGAACGAGAACTGAAGATATTGTGGTTGCGACAAGGCTCTGGTAAGAATATCCGTGATTTGTTCTGCAACAGGAACATGTCTTAAGCCCAATTTTCTTGGTTGAATCTTTTCCCGAACAAGTGACAATCGACCTTGATATGATTTGTATGTTCATGAAACACAAGATTTTTGACAATATGAATAGCAGTTTGACTATCGCGGAACAAAGTGACAGGAAAAGAGAGTTTGACACCCAGGTCTCCTAGAAGGCTTTCCAACCATGTGAGTTCAGAGATGACAGAGGTCATTGATCAATACTCAGCTTCTGCAGATAAACATGTAATAACATACTGCTTCTTGCTTCGCCATGTAACAAGATGTCTACTAAAGTATGTATAAAAATCACTTGTGGAACGACGATCATCCAAGGATCCCACATAATCAACATCAGAATAGACAATGAGAGATAAAGACAAGGAGGGCTTATATATGAGCCCTGTCTAAGAGCAGACTTCAGATATCAAAGAATGCACTCAACTGCCTGGAGATGAGAGTTATATGGAGCCCTGTCTAAGAGCAGACTTCAGATATCAAAGAATGCACTCAACTGCCTGGAGATGAGAGTTATATGGAGCATGAATAAACCGACTGACAACCCGAACAACAAAAGATATATTAGGTCTTGTAACTATAAGATATATCAACTTTCACACAAGGCGATGATAATACACTGGGTTTGGTAGGAGCATATTAGAGTCGGAGGTATAAACACAGAGCTTGTGGTTGACATCCATGGGTATGTCAACTGGCTTGCAACCAGAGTCGCTAACATCATAATGAAAGTTTAGACAGTACTTTCTTTGAGATAGGACAAAACCATCAGGACGACGAGCTATTTTGACGCCGAGAAATTATTGCAGATTCCCTAAATCTTTGGAAAGGAATACAGAGGCCAAATGTTCCTTGATTCTGTGGATGCCTTTTAATCGTCACCCGTGATTAGAATGCCATCAACATAAACCAAGAGTATCACAATGTTAGTTGGGCGATGACAGGTGAATAAAGAGAAGTCAGCCGAGTTTCGAGTAAGCCTTGCATCACTAACAACCCGATTAAACTTGTCAAACCTTACCCGAGGAGACTATTTGAGACTATAGAGAGATTTATTGAGGTGACATACAAATAACTCCCCCGTGATCTCAAAGCTGGGAGGTTGATATATGTAAACAATCTCAACAATATCACCATTTAGAAAGACATTTTTGACATCTAACTGATGTAACGACCAATGATGATGAACAACCAGTGATATCAAGGTACATACAGTTTTTAACTTTGCAACAGGTGAGGTCTCTTTGTAGTCGAGATCGTATTGTTGAGTAAAACCCTGGGCTATAATGCGGGCCTTTAGATGTTCAGCCATCCCATTTGGAGCATGCTTGATAGTAAAGAGCCATTTGCAGCTCACACATGTCTGGCCAGGAGGTAGAGGGACAAGATCGCAAGTGTGATTGACCCAAAGAATAACTATTTACTCATCCGTAGCCATCTGCCACACCTAGAGCTGTCACTTAAAGCTGAAAACCGTAAACCGAACCGGAACCAGACCAGAACCGCAAAGAACCGAACCGAACCGTTCAAGAATTATTTGAGTTTCTGTTTGAATTTTGGAACCGTGAACAACATTGACCCGGGTGTGGTTTTTCCATTTTATTATCCGGACCGGAACCGGAACCGCAATATACAAGTCTCAAGCGATTACAAGATTTTTAGATCCAATCCGAACCGGACCGAAGCAAAACCGAATCTCAACCCGTTTATTATTATTATTTATTATTAATAATAATATTATTATATTGTTATTGTTTTATAATCTATCTATAATATTTATACTTGCTATTATGAGTGAAATTGACGCGGTTTGACCCACATTGCGATCGCACTAAAAGAGGTCGGTTTTGGACCGAACAAAACCACACCACACCAAAATTGTGCGGTGTGGTTTGACATTGGTCCGGTTTGGAGTCGGTTTTTGCAGCGCAATTTTGGTTTTTATACTATTATATAATATATTTTCAATTTTATTTGTACATTTTTTTCAAATAATTAAAGTAACTTGTACTCATTGACGATGATTGAAATAGCAGACCCTTTCGATGAAGATGGTGCAGCACAGTTTTGTTAATTTTGCACCGGCAAAAACAACACTGCAAACTATGTTGTTTTGCAACCAACGAAGCCTCTCTACAACCAAACCATTCAGTGTGGTTTAAAATCGATGCGGTCTGGTGCAATTTTGTGTTTTTACGATTTCAATTTTAACTTTCATCGTTACTTATTATATTATACAAAAAAGTTATCCCCTTGGAGTAATGTTAAATTCCTACGCTCGGGCCCCGGACTTCGAAGTTCTTGTAAGAAATCCGAACAGATTTACATTTCCCCTCCGGTTTTTTTATCTTTGACCTCCCCCATTCATTTTGCCAAATTTAGTTTTGGTTCTACTTAGAACCGATTGGAACCGGACCAAACCGCATATAACTTGATTGAACCGTTAGAGGTCGGTTTGGTTTTGATTCTTGCTGAACCGTAATCGGAACCGTTGACATGATAGTTTTAAAAATCCTTCTGGAACCGGAACTTTAACCGGGACAGATCAAATAAGATTTTGGTTCTAATTTAAAGAACCGTTACCTTAGCGGTTCGGTTCACAATTTAGTAGAACCGGAATCGAACCGGAACCTTGACAGCTCTAGCCACACCGGATATCTAAGTGCCTCTTGCAAAAAAGTAGGGGTGGAAACATACGATAAAGCGGTCGCAAATGTGTGAAGCACCAGAGATAGTCAATGTAAAGAAATAAAATTAGTGATGGGGTGAGCTATAGAAGTAGTGTCCGGATCAGCTGAGTGCAATGCTTCATTCGTAGGGGTAACAACCTTAGAGCATCAGAGCGAGAAGGACGATGAGTGTACGCACGAAGCGGAGGTGGGTTGGCAATTCTGATGGATAGTGTGTGAAGGAGAGTTGGTGCATGAGAGGGGACAAGAATGACAAGACGTGGTAGGAGAGGAGGTATAGGAGAAGCCATAAATAAGGAATGAAAAGGTTGATCTTGGAGGAAAGTTACATCCGCAGTCGTTACTAATTTGCACTTGGAAGGAGAATCATATCCATAGCCTTTCTAAGTGCAGGAGTTACCTACAAACATATACTTAGTAGCTCGAGAGTCAAGCTTGTTAGTTGCAGGTCCAATGGAGTGAACATAACAGGTGCATCCAAAAACAAGAGGAGCCACTGGAAATGGAGGGGTAGAGGGGAAGAGAAGACTGAAGGGAGTGACAAAAGTGAGAATGAAGGATGTCATATGATTGATGAGATAGCAGGCGATAGACACCGCAAAATACAAATAGAGTTTGGGTAACTGCATTTGAAACATAAGGGAATGTGCAGCGTTCAGATGGTTCTTGCGCTCAACAACGCTATTCTGTTGTGGTGTGTAAGCACATGAGGTTTGGTGGATGATACTGTTACAGGCCGCACATCCGCGTATCTAGTTATGATTATCTTGAGTAAGTTTATGTTATAATTATGTTGGGAGGCCTCGAGCACCGGGCTTAGTTATTAGGAGTTATTATTATCTTTTGTCGTGTTATATATTGTAAGCCTATATAAAAGTATTAGGGATATTGTATCAACCAAGCAAGAAGAAAATTCTTGTTCCTCATCTTGAATGTGAGATCTTGGTAGCTCTCTCTTCCAACGAGCAAGCCTCGCTTAGGCAGCCACGGTCATGGCTTCGTAGTATCTCCATTACCCCACATCTCCACCTCCGACCACTCCTCTGGCAACCTCCAAGTTAGGCCCATAACAACTTTGGTATTAGAGCCAGTGGTCCTCTTCGGCATGCCATCCGTCCGCTTCCATCATCCCCGAGTTCCAGCGAACGCACGTCCACGACCCCTGCATCGTACATGATTGTTGTCAACTTCCATCTTCCACGACGCTGTCTACTTCATCTTCCACAGTGCCTGCATCAAAAGCACCTCCAGCACTGTTCGCAGAATCCATTGCCGGTCCACGCACCCCCAACACTACAAACCGCCACCCCCGAGTTCCAGCGAGAACGCAGCCCTGCTCCTATACCCCATCGGGCTTCCTCGTACAGAATCGACACCGCCTTTCTCGCCTAGATCGATGGCCTGCCTTGTTCATTCTGTCGTCAAAGCCATCATCGACCTTCCCCTGATCTTCCGTCGCTCGACACGCAACCTCCTCTTCCATCAAGCCGACAAACATCTCCCGTGACATCGACAGCAGCACGCCGCCCTTCATCGAGTCCCTCCCGCTCTCTCGCCTCAAGCGTTATCGAGTACTGTCCCTCCCCGAGCCACCCGCTTTCTCTTGTTATTTATTTATTTCCCCCGTAAACATTCCTCAACCATACCTCGTTTATTCATCTTTTACTTTAATCTTTTAGCAGTGGGCCCCACCCCCTTTCCAAACCAGCAACCACACTTCTAATTTAAATCCCACCGCCTGCCCTTCTCCAACCACATTTCTAATTTCCATCAACCCCTTCTCTTTTGGTGCATAGTTATTTGTGCCAATATTGGGTGCCGTCGCGGCTCTCGTGGCCACTCCCAGTCATCCAACTCAACACAATCCGACTGCCCTGTCACCCGCTCCTCATCTCGCTTCTCATCTCGCACTATGGGTGACTCGTCTGAGCAACTAAGTCAGATTATGACCATGTTGCAGGCTGTCATGACGCAACAAGCTGCGCAAACTGCTCTCGCGGATCATCATCAGGAGATCATTATTACGCTCTCCAAGCGCTTCAATGATATTTCTACCGCCCTGCACACGATCATACAAGCAGTAGTCAGGCACAACCACTGCTCCACCTTGCCCCGCCGCCCCTGAGCGTCTACGAGCCACCGCTGCCAGTCCTCGCGCACCCCAACACTGGGATTATACCACACTACACCATATTGGAATTTTCAACCTATAATGGAAAAAGTGATCCCTTGAGCGGGCTCACCAAGTGTGAGCAATTCTTCGGTCACCAACAAAATCCAGCAGCAGACCGAGTCCATCTAGCATCTTTCCATCTGCTCGACTCCGCTGTCTTGTGGGCCTCTCGACTTCTTATTGACCGGACAAATCTGCTTTGGGAGGACTTCAAGCGGCTATGCAATTTACGTTTCAGACCTCCTATCCGCAGCAACCCTCTCGACGAAATCACATCTCTACAACAAATGGGGTGCATGAATGAGTACCTGGAACAATTTCAGCTTCTCTTGGCACATGCCCCCCTTGCTCGCCCCGGATATGCAGGTCGGCATTTTCACTGCCCGACTTCGCGAGCGCCTACGACTGGATGTCGAGTTTGAGGCCCCTCCAGACTTAGTGACTGCTATGAGTCTGGCCCGGCTCTGCGATTGTCGCCTCCAGCTGACACAGGATGCCTACCCGCCTGCCACCAACATCTTTCAACAAGGCTGTATCGAGGGTCCTCCAGCCCCATCGGTCCGCCGATTATCTCAGGTTGTAATGCTGCAACGACGCGCCCAAAGATTATGTTTTAATTGCGACGAGCAGTACACTCGCAACCACAGGTGCAACCGGCTTTTCTGCCTGCACGTCGAGTACTCTGACGACGAGGACATCAGATAAAGGTTGAGGACAAGCTCTTTTTGGAGGAAGGGTGAGATGTTATGGGTCGCGCGCCCGCGTATCTATTCATGATTATCTTTAATAAGTTTATGTTCTAATTATGTAGAGATGCCTCGTGCACCTGTCTTAGATATTAGGAGTTATTATTATCTTTTGTCTTGTTATATGTTGTATGCCTATATAAAGGCATTAATGGTATTGTATCAAGCAAGCAAGAAGAAAGTTCTAGTTCCCCATCTTGAATGTGAGATCTTGGTAGCTCTCTCCTCCAATGAGCAATCCCTGCTTTGGCAGCCGCGATCACAGCTCCGTATTATCCCATTACTCCGCATCTCCACCCTCGACCACTCCTACGACGACCTCCGATTTAGGCCCATAACAGATACCGAACTCAGTACAAAGGTTTTGAAATGCATGACTCGTATACTCACGCTCATTATCAGTCCAAAGAGTTTTAATAGTGGCGGAGAATTGAGTATGTATCTCAACATTAAAGACATGGAAGACAAAGTAATTCAGAGCGGTCACGAAGTACGTACAACCAAGTCATGTGAGAGTAATCGTCGATAAAAGTAAGAAAATGGTGAACCAGAAACACTAGTCATTTTATAAGGACTGCAAATACCCAAATGAACTAAAACAAAAGGAGCATTGCTCCGAGTACAATGAGAAGAAATAGAAGAGCGATGTTGTTTACCAAATATACAAGATTCATAATTGAAGTCAGTAGGACAGATCTGGAAGAGCTTTCTTCACAATTGGGAGAGGAGCATGCCCAAGAAACCGATGTCAGTCAACAGAGGTAACGGAGTAGAGAGCGGTGGAAGAAATATCCAAGGTGTAAAGCCCGTTAGACAACGCTCTCTACCAATGATATTATGTGTCTGTCGATCCTGCATGACAAAGGAGGATGAAGAAAAGGTTACAGAACAATCGAGGTCTTGAGTAAGACAACTGACAGAAAGTAGATTAAAATAAGAGCACAGAACATGAAGAGCCGAGCGAAGAGAGAGAGAGAGAGAGAGATGAAGTCAGGTGCATGTCTCCAGAGTCATGAACCGGAGTGGTGACACCATTGGCCATTGTGATGAACTTAGGACAAACAATGTCCAACTAATAAGTATGCTTTTGCGGAATAATATGATTGGTGGCCCCATAGTCTATAATCCAAGGTGGACTATGGGATAAACAAGATATACCTTCATTGGAGATGGTCGCAACAAAGCCCAAAGACTGACGAAGCATGCCCTGAAGATTTTGGAGCTAAGTGCGTAAGGCAACAACGTTAGGACAAGTAGCCGTGGGAGTATCAGTCGCCATAAACGCAAGGTGTGTAGGTGGAACACCTTGATGACAAATGGCCTCATGATGACCTTCCTGACCACAGTATGAGCACTTGAGATGCGGCCTACCATATCGATCTCTGCCTCGAGAGCCAATGCGAGCTTTACGAGCCGACAGAGGTTTGAGATGAGTAACAGGAGATTGTTGGAGAAGAGCTGGAGAGATAGTGCATGGAGCATTGGGAGTCGGTGTCACTTTATGAGCATGAAGCATACATCAGAGAGAGAGAGGGTAGGGTTGAGGATGATAAGGTATTTGAGCAAACATTGTGTAGATGTTGGGGAATATATGCCATCATTATGGCTATGCCAAGAGATTCTTTCTTTGCTCGTTGGACAGCAAGATCCAATGTGGGAGGCTGATGTTGAATCCAAACATCAATAAGAGGCTTGAACCGCACAATAGAGGAAGTTAGGTCACCATCCACCCATGAATCAAGAGACTGAAGATCGATGAAGATGTCAAACAAGTGTTTCAAATTATCCTTGCTAGAGTATGATGAGTGAAGTTCATCTCACATAACTTTAGTTGTTTCATGATATATGACCATACAGTATGGTTCACCGTCCATAGAGTTCAAAATCCAAGTGTGGACATATCCATCATCACAGAGCCATTCCTTGGTAGGGGTAGTAGGTTGTGCCTTGGTGAGACGGAATCCTTTGGTCTAGAGAGCATGGTGCACATAGTGAACCTATTCCACAAAATTTTTCCGACCACTAAGAGAGATGGTGATTATCTGGAGCTCATCCCGAACTCCAGGAAGAATAGTCATGCCACGGGACAGAAGAGAAGAGGCACCATTCAAGGCCATGGAGCCGCAGAGGGAGAAGAACGAAGAGGAGACTGCAGAGGACGACAAGGCGGTTACGCCGAGCACGAAGGCGATCGCAGAGAGGGAAGACAGAACAAGGGATAAGCGGAGGAAGAAGGGGGACAGACTTGGAGATCATAGAGGAGGAGGTCGTGGAAGGAGTTGAAGCTGATAAAATTTGGATTGAATGCTTGCTATTCACATAATCAATAGGAATATATGTACATGTACAAGAGAGGATGCTCACAACACCCAAGGTGTACTTAAGCTAACTCAACCACAAGGATGTACACTATATCTTACCCCCTTCCCCCCACAAACTCATGGGGGATCATACACCGAGATTTTAGATAGTAGATAGGCATGACGAGCCCTCGTCTGCGGCTTTGTCGTCAAATCAACAATCTGTTGCTTGGAAGGAACAAAAGGAGCAAGGGTGCCACAACCATAATACTCACGTGGGAAGAAATCATCCACCTCGATTTGCTTGGAGAGTGATTGTTTTACCGTGTTTAGACTAATCTGAATGGTACCGGTGCTATCACAGTAGAATGAAATGTGATCTGGAGAAGAGACACCAAGATCCTCAAGAAGCCAACGAATGCAAATAATATCCTCAGCGGTAGTAGACATGACCCAAAGCTCAGTCTCAGTGTTGGAACGAGAAATACCAGTCTGTTTCTTGGTGTTCCCTGCAATAAGTGAAGAACCCAAAAACAGATAGAAACCAATAACAAAGCGACAGTCAACAAGATCACTAGCGCAGGTAGCATCCGAGTAAGTACGAAGCTGTAGAGAATTACTGTTGGAGAAGAAGAGACCACGAGAAGTCATCGCCCGGAGATAGCGCAAGTGTTGCAATAGGTGACCGAAATGCACAGAGGTAGTCACACTAACAAACTGGCTCAACACATGAACAACACGGGCAATATCAGGCCGAGTAATGTTGAGGTAGAGGAAACTCCCAACGAGTTGGCGGTAGAAAGTAGGATCAGAGAGTGGGACCCATCATCCATGCATAGCTGAAGGTGAAGCTCCATATGAGTGTCCACTGTGTGAGAGTCAGAGAGACCAGCCCGAGCTAAGAGATTTGATATGTAACGCGGCTGAGAGAGCTGAAAACCGCGGTCTGTAGAGCTGACCTCAAGCCCCAAGTAGTAGCTCAACTGTCCAAAGTCAGTCATTTGAAACTGCTGCTGAAGGTGATGTTTGACGAAGGCCACGTGAGAAGGATCATCGCCGATAATTATCACATCATCAACGTAAAGAACAAAAGGGTTCGACCACGAGAGTAGGAGTGCACGAACAAAGCTCGATCATATGGATATGGCTGAAAACCGGCGTCTGTAATGACCAAGATGAAACGTGCAAACCACGCGCGAGGTGCCTGCTTGAGCCCATAAAGAGCTCGCCTCAAGCGATAAACAAAGCCCGGAGGAGAGGATAGACCGGGAGGAGGGAGCATGCATACCTCCTGCTGAAGATCACCGTGAAGAAAGACATTCTTCACGTCGAGCTATGACAGCGACCCGCGACGAACAACTGCAATTGTAATAAGAGTTTGAACCGTAGTCCTGAGAGCGACTGAAGCAAAAGTCTCGTCATTGTCTTTCCCCTACTCTTGCTGAAAACCACAAGTAACTAGCCGAGCCTTGTACCTCTCCACAGAACCATCAAAGCGAGTTTTGATCTTGAAGACCCACTTGCAAGTAATTGGAACAACACCAGATGGAAGAGGAACCAGGTCTCATGTACGAGTGTGTTCAAGTGCCTCCAACTTAGCAGACATAACAATCTGCCACTCAGGTATCTAAGCAGCCTCACAGTAGGAAGTCGGCTCTGGAGTGTTGCAGACAGTAGCAGGAAGGGCACGCAGGTCCAGCGATTGGGTAGCAAGGCTAAGACGGTCGGTAGGACGTCTCTCACGTGGTGGTTTGCGGCGCACAGTAGGATCATCCGCATGACAATCTCTAGTATAGACTGACACTGAGTCTGGGGGCACTAGAGGTCAGGGAATAGGAGGAGGAAGACGAGTATTGTGATAAGGAAGAGGAGGGACACGATCCCAAGTGGATAGCTCATCAAAGGAAGAAGTGTGTGACAGAGGGGAGGAGTGAGGAGGTGACAGAGTAGATTGCGGAACTGAAGATGAGGTGACATAGTAACATGCAGCAAGGAAAGAAGAGGCGGACATACCAGAGAAGAGGATAGGCTGAGAGATGAGAAGAGTGAGAAACTATACGCCAGAGAGAGTAATAGATGAGTGTGAGGTTGAAGGGACAGAGGACACGAAGAAAGGGTGAGACTTGTCAAAAGTGACATCACATGAAATGCGAAGCCAACCTGCAATCGGGTCATAACATCAATAATCCTTGTGCTCAGTACTGTATCCAAGAAAAATACAAGAAACAAACTAAGCATAGAGCATGGTACGCTCACGTGGATGGAGTAGGACATAACACGAACAACCAAAAATACGAAGATGAGTGTAACGTGGGGGTCGAGAATACAAACACTAACCCGGACTTTGTCCCTGTAGAAAAGTGGATGGCTGCAGGTTAATAAGGTAGACAACTGTGTAGGCAGCCTCAACCCAAAAATGAGGAGGAACGTGAGAGGAGATAAGAAGGGTGCAGTTTGTCTCAATAATGTGACAATGTTTCCTCTCAGCGATGTCATTCTGGACGTGGGCACCGAGACATGCAAGTTGTGGGAGAGTGTCGTGGGTAGCCAGCAGATCACAAAAAGCATGAGAGAGGTACAAAGAAAGTAACATAAATTTGGAAGAATTCAAAACGAAAGTGCATAAAATAAATCCAACAGTAATGAGAGTAATCATTAACAAAAATAACATAGCGCTGATATCCGCCCTATGATACAAAAGATGCGGGACCCCATACATCTGAATGAACTAAATCAAAAGGACGATGAAACTTAGACTCACTAGACTGATAGGGGAGTTATAGCTGTTTACCAAAATTATAACTCGTACAAGAGTGAGACCGATCAATAGAAACACGACCAAGGAGATCAGTAGTGATTAAAGACGAAAGACGCAAACCACTGGATGAGCAAGTCGGTGATGCCACTGAGAGAAGCCCACTGAAGGAAGACAAAAGGATGAGACCGCTAATGACGATGAAGTGGTTGAAAGATGGAGACGATCAAGGACGTAGACCCCCGCTGCGGCGATGACCAGCTCCAAAGAGTGTCCCTGTTAGACGATCTTGCACACAATAAGCAAACTCATCAAAAATAACAAGACGACTGTGAGACGTGAGTTGACTGACAGATATAAGGTTCATGGATAACTTTGGTATGTAGGCCACATTAGGAATATGAAAATGAGTGGTATGAAAGAGGTCACAGCTGGTGTGATGGGGAGAGTAGTAACATATGCTACAATGACCCTAAGGGTAGACGAGATGAGCTGACAGGACAAGAGGTGGGTGTTATCATGGGTTATGTGAAAGGAGGCTACAGAGTCAAGCAACCAGTCGGAGGAGGAGATACCTGCAGGGGTAGAGGCAACCGGATGAGAGGCAGATGCATTAGAAGTATGCGGTGAGAACATGAAGGTTGAAGAGCGATGCTGTCTGCCATGAGATAGCTACTGGGCAAGCTCAGAAACAGAAATTTACCGTGTCATAACAGAGAAGTGAGTTGAATGAGCACCAGGAGCACGCTGCTGACTAGACTGTTGAGGCCCTCTGAAGCTTGCGACACTCAGATTTGATGTGGCCAAGACACTGACAGTAGTGACAGCGGACAGACTGGCGACGAGGAGCACCAAACTGAGCAGTAGATGGTGTTGGAGGATGAGAAACATGTTGTACCGATGCACTATAACCCGTCAAACGCAGCAGAGTACTCAAGAAAGGTCAGCGGTGGAAATTCGGGAGCAGTAAGGATAGCATGAGACAGCACACCCGCAGGTGCAACAATGTCCAAGGAGTGGAGACGAGTCTCTTCAGCGATTACCCGAGCCCACGTATCGCTGAGAGAAGGTGGAGGGTCCCGATGCAGAAGTTGGGCATGAACAAGATCGAACACGGGGCTTAAGCGCATAAGAAACTCATACATGCGCTGAAAGTCATGATTCCAAAATGTAGAAACACACTGAGGGCGTGCAGGGGGAAGGAGCCATCTCATCGCACTGACGCCAGAGGTTCAGGAGCTCAGCAAAGAAGGCTTGTACAGACCGATCACGCTAGTAGCAGACGCCAAGAGTCTGAAACAGAGAGTAGCGCATAGCCTGACTAGAGGGCAAGTAGAGACGACGCAAGTGGTCTCACATCGCCTTGGCCGCATGGAGCTCGTAGACGGTCATGTGAAACGAAAGCTTGCATGACTGACAGATGATGGTTATCACGCAAGAGTCGTCTGAGCGCCACTTTGACTTGTAGGAGCGCTGGACGAAAGCAACAATGCTAACAGTGGAAGAGTCGACCACATGACTGGCAGTAGGTGGAGATGGAGCAGGCTAAGAACCGTCAATGTGTCCTCATAGATGTAGGTCACGAAGGATCACGCTGAAGGTGACAGACCATGCCTTGTAATTTCGTCCATCGAGGATGAAACCCGCCTTCTGGAGTAAGACATAGTAAATGTGATGCAACCCAATGTTACTTCTTTACTTTATTTACTTTTATCTGTCACAATTGTGGAGCACACGTCTATTTTGCGCATGTTTTTTATTTTCTATGATCGTTGTTAGTATTGTTTTATCGCACATGTTTTTGTCGCGCACGTTCGTCCGGCTTGTTGGTGTGTCCGACCAAAAAGACCTTAAATGAAAAGGTCCGTCAAATTAGAAGTAGTGTTGATTTAGGCAAGCAAGTGAGGTGTCATAACAATTAAGCTAATATTATATAAATCAGAAATTACATTGCTTTTAAAATTATTTTGATGCGGAATATCTAAAGCCATTTCTTTTTTTAGTTTGGACACCAAAAATCAAAGTAACGCCTTATTTATCTCCATTTAATCCCCAATCAATATTTATCAAAATATTAGTTAAAACTCCCCTCTTCTTTTCCTAGAGCTGTCATTTGACAATTGAAATCCCCCTACTTTCTACAGCCAGCCTCTGACAATTGAAACCCCCCTATTTTCCACAGCCGGCCTTTGGAAATTGAAACCACCCTATTAAATGTCATTGATTAAAAATAAAGCCTAAAACCCTTCTTTAAAAACCCTATCCTTTTTTCATCAAAAGCAGTTGGAGAAAAAATGAGACGAGTTGTGAAATTCCACTGCTCTTTTCATAACTCCCAGCCGCCGCTCGCCTGATTCCCCTTGCCATCGCCCGACGCCACCTCTCGGTCCCTCGCCAGCCAGCGCCACCGCAGCTGGAGTTCTTCCAAGGCTCCGACGTCCTGTTCTCCACCGTCTATTTCCCGAAAAATTGTCCTCGCCACCATTCTTTCCTTCCCAGTTCGCCGACATTGCACGATTTGAGATGCCATTCGCTCGATCGACTCTTAAGGAGCCTCCTGGGGGTCTGACTACCTCTGACGTGCTCCCCTCCAGCAACTTCTGGCAGGCCGAGCCTCCAGCTACTGTGCAGCACGCCCGCAAGTGTCCGTTACAATTCCTGACAGCTTCCCACAGTCCGATCCTGTTCCTGTTGCTGCTAGAAACTCCCCCAAGCTCTGCCAATCAAACCTTACTGTTGTCTCTCGCAGAAGCTGAAGGTATGCTCCTTTTATCCCAGTCTTGCTCGTGATTGCTAGTATAATATTATGACTAAATGTTTATGACCATCTAAAAATCAGAGCTTGCCTTGGACATCATTAATCCTGTTTGTCGTTAATTTCTACATTGTTTTTTCTCTCTCTTGAAGCACTAGTGGATGAAATTATTTCGAAGCGGATTGCGTGCAAACATTAGCCCACCTATGTTCGAGTACGAACCCTAGGTTGCTCTACATTTGAAAATTCTCGTGGAAATTGTGCGTTGTTTTAAAATTCGAACACAAATTTTAAAATTTAAAATTATTACAAGAATTTGGAATACATTAGTTTGGTATAAGTGAAGGTTCGATTCACTCCTATCGTGAGTCGAACGATCCCGATCTTATTTAAGTTGTTTTTAAAAAAAAAAATGAAAAAAATATAATTTTAAAAAATATGTCACCTTTTATTTTAGAAGAAAAAAAACTTTTCTTTGAGTCCATTGTTTTCTTTAAAAAAACACAAAATCAGTTAATAAAATTATATCACAACATTTAAAATAAATTTATTAAAAAAACTAATTTTAATGGAGAGTTGAAGTAATGACGACGGTAAAAGCACTCACTGTCAACTTTGGAGACACGAGCCAAGTCGTGAATTGGTTAAGGACCTCCGTTAATAACTTACTAGCCAAACGTCACCTAGGACTAAATCAACCACCTCGCCAAAATCCTAGGCAAGAGGAACAAAATCCTAGACCCACAGAACGTGCACAACTTGAACTTGGACTCCGTCGCCAATCCCGTTGGGATGGAGTAAAGCTTGATGTAGGTGATTTTGAGGGTCACGTGGAGCCCGAAAAATGTCTCGATTGGTATGAGCGCGTGAAAAGATTCATGTCATGTAAACAAATGCCTCTGAATCGGCAGGCTGAATATGTTGTCCTTAGGTTTTAGGGACTTGCACTAGTCTGGTGGGTTCAGCTAAAGCGCACACGATTCACCTTGGGCCTAGCACCTATCACCACGTAGGTATAGTTTAAGATACAACTGTGGAAGCGATATGTTCACCCGAACACGGACTATTTGCAAACTCTTTATCGAAGATTCCACAACCTTCATCAGGACAAGCTTTCCGTGTACGAGTATACCCATGAGTTTTTAGTGTTCCAGTTTAGGCTAGACCTACACGAGGAGGATGATATGACAGTGTCCCGCTATCTGAACGAGCTTCGTTATGCTATTATGGATGATCTAGAGTTGCACGATTTTAGAGATTTGAGTGAAGTGTTTAGTAGAGCTCGTCGAGTAGAGGTCTCACGCTAGAAGAGGACATCTGGGCATAGGTCTACTAGTAGGCCTTCCTCAAGCACCACCACCACGACAGCCGCCCCTAAGAATTCTGATCACCCTCTTGTCACTACTGGGACCCCGTCTCCTCCCACTAGCCTCACCCGAGGTAAGGAACCCATGAAATCCAAACCCAACACTGGAGTATTCCGATGCTTCAAGATATGGAGACTGGGCACAAATCTTTTGAGTGCCCGCGACGCCACTTCGTCGTAATTACTAATTCTTCTAATGGGCATGTGCCGGAATATGAAGTCTTCCTTAGTGACTCCAAGTCTGAGTCTGAGCCCGAGCCTGAGTCTTATAGCGTTATCGAGATCGAAAGAGAGCAAGCGGAGCACTTAGTTTGTGTCATTCGTTATAGTTTGATTTCCCCCAGTGAGACCACTGAGCGTGATTTTCAGAGACATGATATTTTTCGCACTACTGCGCGTAGTGATGGTCAAAAAGCCCGACCGAGCTTTTTCCCAACCGGGCTTGGCACGGGCCCAGTTTGAATCGGGCGTGGCCGAGCTCGGGCTCCCTCTCAAAGGGCGAGCCCGGTTAGGCCCTTCAGGTCAGCCCGGGCCGGCCTGAATTCAAAAGGCGCATCAGGTGGGATTTTAATCCCGTCTGATCAGGCGGGATTTTTAATCCCTCCTGGCGGGATTATTTTCCTTAGCCCGGCGCCGGGCTTAGGCTAGCCCGCGCTTTGCCTCGGCCGGGCCGGGTCGGGCCGGGTCGGGCAACCGACAAAAATGGGGGCCCGGTAAGGGCCCCAAGCCCGGCGTTGGCCCGGGCCGGGCTTTTGCCGGGCCGGGCCCGGGCGGGCTTTCTGGGCCCGTGCTTTTTGCCCATGATTGACTGCGCGTATTCAGGGATATTTTTGTTTCATGATTATTGACAGTGGTAGCATGGAAATTTTTGTTTACCAACGTATGATTGAGAAGCTAAGAATCGATACAAACCCCTTGGAGCGGCCCTACCACTTATCTGGGATTAATCGTCACCTGGCTATGCCCGTTACTCATTGATGTCTTGTGGAGTTCTCTGTAGGTAATGCGTATCAGGATTCTGTTTTTTTTATGTTGCACCCATTGATGTCTGTTATATCTTGCTAAGTAGAAAATGACAGTACGATAGACGTGTTATGCATGATGATGTGAGGAACTCTCACTCCTTTGATTACCATGAGCAAAAGATTGTTCTTCTTCCCCAAAAGAAGTCTTGTCCCTGGGATTCTTGGGACGACCTCACTAGCATTTGCCTCGCCTTACTTATTTACCACTATGTCACTCCTATTTAGTGTCACTCTTCTTCCTGGACCCCCGCTTCAGGAAGAAACACTTGATTCTAGTGAGACATTCAGCTTGGATATTGCTCACACCTTTGGTGACCCCACTTTTTGTTCACATTATATAGATTTTGTTTTTGGTGATCACACTTTTAGTTCACTGCACTACCCTACGGTTATGAGTGAGCTTGATTTCAAACTTTCTAGGCTAAGTCGTAGTAGGAGAATTGACTCGGTCCCTAGACTTTTTTTTTCTACTAGGGACACGCATTTTAAATGATTCCTCTGGTTAGTTTTTAAGATAAATTTGTGAACGGTTTTAAAATTTGTCGTGCTAGTCGGATTCTCACATTGTTATCATTGAAATGATTAATCTTGGCTTAGTATATGCACAAAGGTGTCTAGCACGAGTGTGTATGATGTTGTATGGTATAACGATTCCATAGGTTGCTCTTGTTTACTTCCTATTTTGTTTCTCACCTTGTTCTTTCTTTTCAACCTCTTCCCCAATTTTTGATGCTCTCCTATTTGTTACTCTGATTTTTACTGGTTTACATATTTTGCATGATATTATGACTAATGGTTTACGAGAAACTTTGGAAAATTGTAACTCGATGGATGATTTTATCACCGGGAATTATCTTTTTCCGATGGAAATTGGTTTCTGTAGAAAAGGCCTGAAACTTGTGTATATTGATTGAGTATATAAATACAAAGAGAGTATACAAATATATAGGAAAGAAAGAGAGGAAATAAATCCTATACAAGATGTGGGACTAAAGAGGAGAGAACAAGAAAATGGGCCCAAAACATGGGCCTAATACATGGGCTATTCTAACACTCCCCCGCAAGCTGGAGCGTACAAATCGTATGCACCAAGCTTGGACAAGCATTGATAGAAGGATGCTTTGGGAAGAGCCTTTGTGAGGACATCTGCAACTTGTTCTGTCCCTGGAACATGCTTTAAATCGAGCTTCTTCATTTGAACCTTTTCTCGAACGAAGTGGCAATCAACTTCAATGTGCTTCGTTCTTTCGTGGAAGACTGGGTTCTTGGCGATATGTATAGCCGCTTGGCTATCACAAAGAAGTAGAGCAGGAGAAGGTAATTTAACACCCAGGTCAGTGAGAAGACTTTCAAGCCATGTGAGTTCGGATACAACAGAAGCCATTGCGCGGTATTCTGCCTCAGCCGATGAGCGAGCAACGACCGCTTGTTTCTTGCTTCGCCATGTAACCAAATGTCCCCCAAAGTATGTGCAGAAACCACTAGTAGACCGCCGGTCATCAAGAGAGCCCGCATAGTCCGCATCGGAGTATGCCACTAAGGTAGGAGCAGACGAGGAAGTCCGGTACACAAGTCCTTGACCCGGGGCTGTTTTTAAGTACCTCAGAATGCGTTCAACAGCCAGAAGATGAGACTTGCGAGGAGAGTGCATGTATCGACTGACAAGACCAACAGCAAAGGAAATATTTGGTCGGGTAACAGTAAGATAGATCAACTTGCCAACAAGTCGTCGATAATATTCAGGGTTCTGGAGGAGAAGATCTGAGTCAGAAGCCTGAGCACACAACTTGTGGTTCACATCCATGGGGGTATCACATGGCTTACACCCTAAGAGGCCAGCATCATGAAGAAGATCAGTACAGTATTTCCGTTGAGATAGAATGAGGCCGTCCGGTCGCCTGGCAACCTCAAGTCCCAGAAAATATCGCAGAGTCCCCAGGTCCTTTGTCTGAAAGACCGAGTTCAGATGTGCTTTGACTGTATGTATCCCTTGGGAGTCATCTCCTGTGATGATGATGTCATCAACATATACTAATAGAAGGACCGTCCCTGATGGTCGGTGACGAGTGAAGAGCGAGAAATCAGCCGAGCTACGGCTAAAGCCGACAGCGCGAAGTACTTTACTGAATTTCTCAAACCAGGCCCGTGGAGATTGTTTGAGACCATACAGAGCCTTGCGAAGGCGGCAAACCTGAGACTCCCCCGTGGTCTCAAACCCGGGCGGTTGTTGCATGTAGACCGTTTCCTGGAGATCCCCATTTAAGAAAGCATTCTTAACATCAAGCTGAAAGAGAGGCCACCGGCGATGAACAACGACAGAAAGAAGGACCCGAACGGTATTGAGCTTGGCGACCGGAGAGAAGGTTTCCTCATAGTCGAGCCCCTGTTGTTGAGTGAAGCCGCGAGCGACAAGGCGAGCCTTCAGACGGTCGATCGTCCCATCAGCATCATGTTTGATGACAAAGACCCACTTGCACCCTACCGGTTTGTGACCCGGAGGGAGGGGGACAACGGACCATGTCTGGTTAGCCCAGAGAGCAGACATCTCTTCTTCCATGGCGGCCCGCCAGCCCGGATGGTTAAGCGCCTCCTGTACAGAGTTAGGAACAGAAACCGAAGAAAGAGAAGTAGCAAAGGAGTGCAGAGGTGGAGAGAGGCGATGAAGAGAGACATAAGCCTCCAGAGGATGAGCAGTGGAGGGCGTTACCTGATCAGAGGGACGCGAAGCATCCGTGGTAGAGGTCGGCGGCAGAGGGGCGACGGAACAGGGAGGGCGACGAGAGTAGACCCGGATAACGGGTGGTTTGGTGGTAGAAGGAGCGGGTGGAGGAGAGAGCGGGGGTGGTGGTGGAGTAGCAGGAATAACGGGACGAGGGATGGACGGCGGGAGAGGAGGCGTTGGTGGAGCAGTAGGGAAAGGAGCAGGAAAGAACGGTTCGTCTTCCCGGAAGGTAACGTCCGCAGAGACAGTGACCTTGCCGGTAGTGGGTGAGTAACAAACATAGCCCTTCTGGGTGTGGGAGTAGCCAACAAAGATGTGTTTCGCCGCCCTGGGGTCCAATTTATCGGTGGAGGGCCCGAGGCAGTGGACATAGCAGGTGCTGCCGAAGATACGGGGCGAGAGAGGGAAAGCCGGAGTGGAGGGAAACAATATGCTGAAGGGGGTCGCATAATTGAGGACAGAGGAAGGGAGGCGATTGATGAGAAAGCAGGCAGTGGAGACCGCAAAGTTCCAGTAAGCTTTAGGAACATGCATTTGGATCATGAGGGAGCGGGCAACATCCAATAGATGACGGTTCTTGCGTTCGGCAACCCCATTTTGTTGCGGGGTATACGCACAAGAGGTTTGATGGAGAATCCCGTATTCCGTACATAAGGTGGTAAAGTCGTGGCTGGTGTACTCACGAGCGTTATCAGTACGGAGAGTTTTGAGGGTGGTATGGAATTGTGTCCGGGTCTCGAGGACAAAGGCCCGAAACACCCGGGGAAGCTCGGAGCGGTCGCGAAGTAAGTAGAGCCACGTGGTGCGGGAATGATCATCAATAAAGGTTAGAAAATAACGATAACCACATATACTAGGAATCCGAAATGGACCCCAAATATCCGAATGAACAAGATCAAAAGGAGCCGCACTCCGAGTACAATGCGAAGGAAACGAAGAACGTGGCTGTTTGCCGAGAATACATGAATCACACTGAAAAGACGTAAAAGAAAGATCTGGAAGAGCCCGCTGGAGAACTGGCAGAGGGGCATGACCAAGGCGGCGATGCCAGGCAGTGGAGGAGACGGAAGACAGAGCGAGTGGAGAGGCATCGAGAAGGTAGAGCCCATTCCGCAGCTGACCTTTACCAATGGTAGTCCGCGTCCGTCGATCCTGTATAACAAAAGAAGAGGAAGTGAATATAACAGAACAATCCAAGTCACTCATAAGACGCCCAACAGAGAGTAAGTTAAAAGGGGAACTCGGAACATGAAGAGCCGAGCGAAGAACGAGAGATGGGGAAATAGAAAGATCAGCCGAGCCGGAAACAGGAACCAGCGCCCCATTGGCCACGGTGATGGACTTCGGAGAAGGAGAACCCGAGTACTTGGCAGGTCGTTGCGAAGTAATGTGATGAGTAGCGCCAGAGTCCATAATCCAATCCGGGCTGTGGGAGAGACAAGCAGTACCTGTGTGGGAGACAGAGGCGACGGAGGCCGAGGGGGATTGAGCAGCCCCTGGAGATGTTGTAGCTGAAGGCGGACGGTCTCGAGATCCGGAGGAGCATCAGTAACGGCAGAAGCCGTCGGGCGAGGGGGTAGCTGAGTTTCTTGTAACAAGCCGCCTCAAGATGGCCATCCCGGCCGCAGAAGGAGCACTTTGGCCGGCCACGGCCGCCACGGCCACGGCCCCGCGAGCCCAACCGTCCCCCCCGAGTAGAAGGAGGAGGAGGAGAGGGTAAGAGCGGAGGGGCATGCTGAAGGAGAGCCGGTGGAGAAGGAGCTGGAGGATCTGGAGGAGGCGAAACCCGGAGAAGCATGGAGCAGACATCCGAAAAAGAGGGCGTAGTAGGAGCGGCCAGGATCTGAGCACGAAGACTGTGAAGATGAGAAGGAAGGCGAGCCATAAGGATGGCAATGCAAGCAGCTTCCTTCTGAGCCCGCTGAGCAGCAAGATCAGTGGTCGGCGGCTGGTGTTGGATCCAGGCTTCAGCAAGCGTTTTAGCCCGGGCGACAAACGAGGTCATATCTGAGGCGCCGCCAGTGTCAAGAGTGAAGAGATCAGTGAGGATGTCAAAAAGATGCTGGAGGCTATCGCGGCCAGAATACAAGGAATGAAGCTCATCCCACATAGCCTTGGCGGTGTCGTGGTACATAGCCATTTGATAGGGCTCACCATCCAAGGAGTTCAGAAGCCAAGTCTGAACATGACCGTCATTACGAAGCCAATCATCCGTAGGTGGAGAAGGAGGTGCCTGAGTAAGGTGCGGGAGAAGGCCCTTAGCCTGGAGAACCCGCCGAACAGAATGTACCCAAGGGATAAAGTTCTTCTTGCCAGAAAGAGAGATAGTAGTGATCCGGAGCTCGTCACGGAGGTCAACAGAACAGGCCGGGCGGTCTGGAGGACAAGCCGGAGGAACAGGGGGCGGGCTGGCCGCTGAGCTGGGAGAAGAACCAGAGGAAGTCATGGAGACAGGCCGCAACCCTTAGACAGGGAAGGAAGAGGGCCGCGGTTAAAGAAATAAACCGGGCGGACTGAGACAAGCCGCACTGGACGGAGACAAGTCGGGCGACCAGGCGACGGGAGAAGATCGCGACCAAAATGCAAGCAGGAAGGAGACAGCTCGCACGGTCAGGCAGATCGTATGCGCCGGACTGAGACAAGGTGTGCCGGACTGGGACAAGGCGCGTCGGACTGAGACAAGTCGCGCGACTAGGAGAGAGGCCGGAGATCGCGACCAAGATGCAGGCGAGAAGACAGCCCGCACGGTCAGGCAGATCTGAGCAGCGGACAGAGAAGGAGGCCGCGGCGAGAAGAGAGGGAGGCCGCGGTGAGAAGAAAGGCCGCGGCGGGCAGAGAAGGAGGCCGCGGCGGACAGAAGAGAGACCGCGGCAGACAGAGAATACCAGGCCGCGGCGGACAGAAGAGAGACCGCGGCGGACAGAGGAGAGGTCGCTGCTAGGAGAGAGGCCGCAGCGGACAGGAAGAAAGTGGTCCCACGGAGAGAGGAAATGCTATAAAAGCAGGAGGGGGGGGGGGAAGGGGAAAGGTGGATCCACGGAGAGAAAATGAGGGCAGAGGAAGGCGGTCTGAAAGGGCAGGCCGCGAGGAAGTGCGGCTAGAAACGAAACAGGCCGCGAGAAACAAGCCGCGGGAGGAAGACCGCGAGAGTGTTTACACAGTGCGGTTAGTTAGGGACAAACCGCGAGAGTCGGAACCTGGCTCTGATACCATGTAGAAAAGGCCTGAAACTTGTGTATATTGATTGAGTATATAAATACAAAGAGAGTATACAAATATATAGGAAAGAAAGAGAGGAAATAAATCCTATACAAGATGTGGGACTAAAGAGGAGAGAACAAGAAAATGGGCCCAAAACATGGGCCTAATACATGGGCTATTCTAACAGTTTCAAACGTCTTTCAGGGAAGAGAGTGTATCATCAGTTCATGCGCAGCAATGGAGGGGCCTTCCTTTGGTCCACTTTCTACGAAAATAGGGCAGTGACATAGTACTTTCTCAGTTTGACGCTTCGATGTTTCTGTGGCGGGTTTTATCATATTCTCGACGGGGCGAACGCTTTCAACCCCGGGGAAATTGATGCAACCCGATGTTGTTTCTTTACTTTATTTAGTTTTATCTGTCGCAATTGTGTAGCGCACGTCTATTTTGCGCATGTTTTTTATTTTCCTTGCTCATTGTTTGTATTTTGTTATCGCGCACGTTTGGGTTGCGCACATTCGTCGAGTTTATTGATGTGACCGACCAATAAGATCTTAAATGAATAGGTCCGTTAAATTAGTAGTATTGATTTAGGCAAGTGAGGTGTCATAACAATTAAGATAATATTATATTAATCTGAAATTACATTGCTTTTAAAAATATTTTGATGGGGAATATCTAAAGCCATTTCATAATTTAGTTTGGACACCAAAAATCAAAGTAATGCCTTATTTATCTCCATTTAATCCCCAATCAATGCTTATCAAAATATTAGTTGAAACTCCCCGCTTTTTTTTCCTAGAGCCGTCATTTGACAATTGAAATCCCCCTATTTTCTACAGCCAGCCTTTGACAATTGAAACCCCCTATTTTCTATGGTTGGCCTTTTAAAATTGAAACCACCCTATTAAATGCCATTGATTAAAATAAAGCCTAAAAGCTTTCTTTAAAAACCCTATTCTTTTCCCAAAAAATGAGAAGAGCTGTGAAAATTCCACTGCTCTTTTCGTAATTCCCAGTCGACGCTCGCCTGTTTCCCCTTTCCATCACCCGACGCCACCTCCCGATCCCTCGCCAGCCAGCGCCACCGCCGCTGGAGTTCTTTCAAGGCTCCGACGTCCTGTTCTCCGCTGTCTATTGCCTGGAAAATCGTCCTCGCCGCCATTCTTTCCAGCCCAGTTCGCTGACATTGCACGAGTTGAGCCGCCACCTGCTCGATCGACTCTGAAGGAGCCTCTTGATGGTCCGACTACCTCTGGCGAGCTACCCTCCAACAGCTTCCGGCGGTGCCGAGCCTCCAGCTAGTGTGCAACACGCCTACACGTGTCCGTCCTGTTAGCTTCCTAGAGCCCTATCCTATTCCTTGTTGCTGTTAGAAAATACCCCAAGCTCTGCCAACCAAACCTTACTGTTGTCTCTCGCAGAAGTTGGTGTCCCCCTTTTATCCCAGTCTTGCTCGTGATTGCTACTATAATATTATGGTTAAATGTTTATGACCATTTAGAAATCAGAGCTTGCTTGCCGAGGTCATCATTAATCCTGTTTGTCGTTAATTTTTACATTGTTGTTTTTTTTCTCTAGAAGCACTTGTGGATGAAATTATTTCAAACCTGATTGCATACAGACGTTAGCCCACCTACGTGCAAGTATGAACCCTAGTTCGGTCTACATTTCAAAATTCTCGTGAAAATTGTTCTTGCGCCGCGATGTTTTAAAATCCAAACACAAATTTTTAAATTCCAAATTTTAACAAGAATTTAGACTGCATCCCGATGCCATCGGTGCTGCAGGATCAACCAAAAGAGGTTCCAGAAGACAATGAAAGAGAGTGCAACAGCGCCAGAATCAGCCAGAGGAAAACGGGGCCGCAAAAATCAGATGGAGTAGAAGACAAGGCTGGCTGCTAGGAAGGCCTGAATGCCGCCTGGAGTGTCTTGATCGTCTTCGACGTCGACCCCGGCTGCCGGATTATTGGAAAAGGCAGATTGGGCCGGTGCTACGAACCGTGAGTTGCGATCAAGATCGGGATCGAGCGGAACTGGGAGTTGCGATCGGGATCAAGCGGATTGGTAGCACTCTGTCTGGATCGGGAAGCATGAGCTAGAGAGAGCGAGACAGTCGCCGGATCTATGAGTTGCGAGCGGGATCAAGTAGGACTTGGAGGGATCGAGCGGGATCGAGAACGCAGGGCTGCAGAACGATTGGACTGGAGTTGGAGGAAGGACGACTAGGGTTAGTTTGATAGAATTTGGATTGAATGCTTGTTATTCACATAATCAATAGGAAAATATATATACATGTACAAGAGAGGGTGCCCACAACACTCAAGGTGAGCCTAACATAACTCAATCACAAGAATGTACACTATAACTAATAGAAGCGATTACAGCTAGTGAGTAGTGACCTGGCAGGAATGCGAATAGAAACATCATTGAGAAGTGCGACAAATGTGGAAAGATATCTGGCGTGCAAAAGGAGATCGTGGGAGTAACACGTCCAAGAGCTTGGCGAACCAGCGAGCAAGTGATTCAAGCGAGCAAGACGAGGAGGGCATGTGGGAAAGAGGAGGCCAAGAGCTTGCGAGCAAGAGCTCGGCGAACAGGAGAGAAAGCGACAAGCGAGCTGAGCGATCAGGCTAGCTGAGCGAGAAAACGAGGAGAGATCGATGAACAGGAAATCTAAGTGATCAAGACGAGGAGAGCTCGCAGAAAAGATTCATCCAAGAGCTTAGCGAATGGGAGCTCACGAACAGGCGAGCAAGCAAGCTGAGCAAGCAAACTAGGATAGCTCGCTAGAGAGGTCAACTAGGTGGACCCCGGTAGATGTCAGAGGCAATCTATAAATCCAGCTAAGGAGGGCAGAAGGAGCCGAAGCTCTGTGACAGAGGTTGCAGGAAGAAATCGGAGTTTGCCAAATCGTGCGGACAAAACGATTGCGCGATACGAAACCGAGCGTAGAAAATTTTAGGATCTGTTTCCCTCTAATACCATGTAGGAGAATACAAATGGAGAGTGAAAAATAATAATATTTATTAATTTCTCATTGATTTTCTTGAATACAACACAAGTATCTGTACATATATTAGGAGGAGAGAGGAGAGCTTAAATATTATCCTAAGGTGTGAGACTAATCTCTAAGAGGGCTTTACATGGGCCGATTATATGGATCTTTCTTTACAAGCTATTTAACAAGAATAAACTTTATACACACCTTTTTTTAAAAGATATATTTCATTTGCGCACTATTCAGATTCCAACACGGTTAGAAAGTCGATCAAAATAAAATTTTGATAATTTATCCGAGTCTTAGGTTTATCAAAACTTGACTCAATACAATATTTTGAACGATCTTGGGACTTTGAGTGCCCCTTTTATAAAATTTTGATAATTTATTGTTTGTATGTAAAAAATTTAATTACAATATTGAGATAATATCACGACTCTGAAAATTGGACTAGAATGATTCGAGCATTTGAACTTACCATAGCAATATGTATGTGTGCATGTTATATATACATTTATAATATACATGTATCATAGATGCACACGCGGGCGCACACATGCATATAATATACCAAATTCACAAATGCTAATAATTTAATACATTTTAGCTAAACAGTAATTACAATATTTCGGTGAAATGTTAATTTATGGAAATATTTGTATATTATTGGATGTTTTTCATTTTATGAGGATTATTTTAAGAAATTTAATTGAATTTAAATTTATTTTTATACATATTTCATCAACACCATTTAAAAGATCCAACCATGAACCTTTACATCATCCGGTTTAATATCTTGTCCGTTTGTGAAAAACCTTGAGGATTGCTCAATTTTTTATTTATCTTGAAGTATTTGTTATTTTCCTAATGTGATTATGTGAATCATGCTTGTGACTGTTTTTCTATTGTGATTTATTCTTACCATGTGATTCACTTGTGGTTTAAGTCTCACATTATCTTGGAGTGTTTAATCTGTGAGCTTATATTCTAGTTTCATTTAGTATGGTTTGAGGTTTTGGGTTTTAAAATTGTGTTGTGGCTGAAATCCACGCAGCCTGCATGCAAGTGCTAATAAGTGCACTATTGTGATGTGATTATTAGGTGTGCTGAACACTTCACACTTCCTTCTTGGATATGGGTGCAAGGGAATGACCTTTTAAATATTATTGTTTTTAATTAATTAATTTATGTTTGTTGTACAAAGGAGATCATTAGAGGCACCTGCTAGGCGTTGTCAGAGTCTAGTCACTAAGCATATTTAACGAGGGAAGGGTAGACCAATAAAGACTTGGAATGAAACAATAAGGAAAGACATGATGTACTTTGGCATTAGTGAGATTATGACAAAAGATAGGGCACAATGGCGACAAAGGATCCATATAGCCGAACCCACTAAGTTGGATAAAGACTTGAGTGTTGTTGTTTATGTTTGTTATACTTTTTTTTTATTCGGGAGATTACGACCTTGGGCAAATGCTGAGAAAATCTCATAAAATATTCTCACCATTTTGAGGAGACGTACTCTGCACGCCTAAGAGAGATTGAGACCTTCAATATTTCTCTCAACATATTGCTGTTGGAGTTTACGCATAAAGTGTTTTTATCTTTCGGTCTATGTATTAGAGTCCTCTAGGAATGTGTCTATGAGTTTAGTCTCACATTGCCTATTCTAGTGTGCTGAGTCCTCATAAGTTGTTTAAATACCTCTTTTGAGGGTGAATAAAATGCACTTGATATTTCCCTCTTATTTAGAACATGGTATCAGTGGGAGGAATTATTTTCTCATAATTTTCTCGGCCCCGTCTGTTAGGGCTGAGACCAGGTCCTCATGCTCTTGTGCCTTTCTCCCACTCGCTGCTAGCTTCTATTTCGTCGTCTATTGACCCAGTTTTCGTTGAATTTTTGCTTCCAGCCCCGAGCCCATCACAGACCCTACTTGAGTGAATGAGATGGATTTACCCGTCGTTCCTCTTCCAGTCTCGATTCCTTCGATCGCTGGCCTCGATGAGCCCCTCTACTGCTTTTGATCCAGATATCAACCCCTTCAATGCTCATTGTCGAAGATGAGGTCTTTTGCACTCGTCTGCCGCTTGTCGTTCTCCCGGCTTCAGATCAACAAAGGCAAGTCTCCTTCTCCTTTCACCTATCTAGTCAGCGCTCTCCCGTGTCGTCTTCTTCGATCGCAGCCGCTATCCCCATCGTCGACGACTTCAGTTCTGACGGTTTCATCTCCCGCTGAAATGTTGAGTGTCAAACAAGAGCTGCTTCTGAGCTCGACGACGCTTCCCTCTGCCGACGACTTCATTGATCTTGTCTGTTATTTTCATTGACAATCTGTTGTTGCTCTCGTTTGGTGGTTTTGATCCTCTGCTCCTCTACATCTTCTCACTTGATCTACTCGCCGCTTGATCAAAAGATGTTCTCATCGTGCCTGAAAGCCCTAATGGAGATGTCGTCAGCCCTCGCTTCATTCTTTGTTGCCGCCTCATCTCCTCTCCAACTATAAGTTGCTGCCACTCATTCCGATTGGTGTGTTCCAACCACTTCCAGCTGTTGTCCTTGTTTCCAATGCTACCAGCCGCTTCCACCCGCTTCCCCTCGTGCTTCGACCAACTCCGGCTGCTGCTACCCCTTCCAGGGTGCCCATCTCTCACTGATGAAGAAGTTTCATGGTGATTTTGGTCGTTTTTATTAGTTTTATGTGTCGTTAATCGTCTTTGCAATGTTGTTGTTACCGTATTTTATGCCTTCATGCACGTGAGTTTCACATGAGGGAGAGTGTTTGGGATGAAGGCGACTCGTATAGTATTTCCCGACTTTCACCTTATTCCCATACGGCCTCTAGGCTTATGTGTTTGTTGTTTCCTTCTACCAATTTTTATTTCCATAGGTACATGTGTTGTGATACGATCAGTGTTGGTTGTCCTAATCTCAGTGGGTTATGTCGTGTGGGACCGTGTTGTGCGGGACCGTGTCGTGTGAGACCGTCCTTTGTGTGGATTAACCCCTACAGATTATCCCCGACAGATTATCCTCGGTTGCCCGTTTGATGATTAACCTCACATCTCCCGTTACCTTCCACTTGTGTGTGTAGATGATGTTGGTTGACCTGATTTCAGCGAGTCCGTACCGTGTGTGAGACCTGCGTCGTGTGTGGGTCTACGTCATGTGTGGCTACGTCCCCGATTTGATTCTCTAGTTTAGAATTTCCCGCGGTGTCATGCCTGATTATTTGTCCCACATCGCCTACCTCCATTACTTTTTAATGATGTTTTAAAACATAAGTTTTCTCCTCCAGCTTGAGGGGGAGTGTTGGAGTTTACGCATTAAGTGTTTTTATATTTCAGTATATATATTAGAGTGATGCATTCCTAAACTCTTAAATTGATTTTAAAATATTTAAAATTGTGATCTTTTAAACATTTGCGGCGCAAGCTGGGCTTTCACGAGAAAACCCATGCGATAACCAACCCAGAGTTACAAACACACGTTAATGTCTAACAATCGAGTGACTTAATGTTCTACAAGCGAGTAATTTAAATAAATGGCAATGCGAGACAAACAGATTTTAAAATTGACGACAAACAGGGATAAATGTTTATTATGGGCAAGCTCTGAAACTATAGAGGTCATTTTAAAATTAAGCCTAAAAGTTACACTGACATGAATCAAGCACAGGAGAATTGAGTGGCATACCCTAATTGCATGTCCACTGCGACAAACCCGGCTCTTCAGGAGAACACAAAAGAAGCTCTGTAGATCGACAGGAATGTCATCGTTCGCTGCGGAAGGGAGCAAGGACGGGTCACCGGATTCTGGCAGTCGTTCTGGTGGCTCTGGCGCTCTCTGCGGCAGGGTGGAAAGTAGGATCCAAGGAACGGACGTACAGGAGCTCGCTCCCACCGGAGCTCGCATGCGAGAGGCTCGCAGGTAGTTGTCCCGCCTCGGGAAGACTCGTCGACGTTTGTACCGGTCACAGGAAGGGTCGTCGAGGACGAGGAAGCAAGAAGATGGGCACGTGCGACAAGTTGGAAGCTTTGCCTGGCATTATCGAGAAACAAAGATTTTTCCTCTGTTTCCCGATTCTGTCGAGATCGCCATTAACTGGTACGGGCAACATGTTTTATAAAAGAGGGAATTGAATTCAGCAATTTAATGGATATGGATTTCAAAGGTCAAAAAAAGATGGCCGTTTCAAATTGATATCAAAAGGCTAATAACGGGGGAAGTTTTCCGGTTGATTTTAATTTGTTTGATGGCAACCGGTTTCCAATTAAAAACCACTGATTTTAATGGGGAAAGTTTTCAAAAGGCTAGTAATTTTAAAAGACTCCCATTTAGTATTCTCAAATCTATAACTTCTGAATTTGACGCATTTAATGTCAAATTCAGAATTTAGAATATTTCAGTGCTAAGTAAAAATACATTTGTTTTGCCTTAATTAACACTAGCTTAATTTGACGGACCTCTTCATTTAAGGCCTTATTGGCCGACCACACTAATAAATCGAACAATTCATGACATAAGCACGCTAATGACATGCGCAAAAATACAAGGAACACGCACAAAAATAAAATAAAATGACTTGCACAAAGACATGTGCGACACCAATTAAAATGCAAAAAATAAACTAAAATATGATACGACTCAGGTTGCATCAATTCTCCCGGGGTTGAAAGAGCTCGACCCCGACGAGGCTGTGATGTGACCTGTAAGTAGAAAGCCCAAATGTCGATCTGAGAAACGATGCGCTACCACACTGTTGTTGTTGAATGCCCCAGATCTCTAGATAAACCCTGCTTCTGAAAAAGGTAGGCACCCAATCCCCATTGGAAAAGGATTACTCTCGATGATAGAATCAACCGTGAAGTTATAATTTTCCAATGATGCTTGCAAACAGTTAGATATAATGTTATGCAAAATATTTAAATGACTAATAAATTTCAGAGCATCAAACAGGAGAGAATCACAAAGTGGAAGAAAAAGGTGGATTGAAAAAACAAGGTAAAAAACAAGGTAAGAAGTAAGGTGTGGAGAAAACATGATCAACCCGTGGAAGCAATAAATCATATCGCATTATATGCTTGTCTGCTAGACAATTACAAGCGCCCGCAAATCCAAGATCAATTACCATTATGTTTTCACCCGCTGAAGTACCACTAGTAGTAGTGTTAGTATCGCATCATATCCTCTGATACCAAACCGATGCATACTAAAATTTGTAATTGATTTTAAAAAGTTAATTTTGTGTTCAACTTAAGAATTGGCGGCGAAATAAAGACGTCACGAGCTATAAACATGCGACAATTTAATCAAAAGTTTTGTAAAACCGCAGAAGTGACTAGCGTTGGTTCGCATTTAACAATATAACTAATTTCATGCGCAAGTTTTTCAATAAAGGAAAGCGACAACAATGATAACAAATTAACGACAAATAGGAGCAAGATTAAGTTTGGCAAACAAGCTCTGAGAATTATTAAACTATAACATGCCTTCATAAGGAATAGACTGTGTAATCGAAAATGCGAAATGAGGTGAAGGGTTTATCAACAATAAGTGTGTCCTGGAGTCCCGCTGTGTAGGAGTGGAGGAAATGGAGCAGAAACCACTAGGCTCGGTTCTGGGCAGGGGAGAGAGCTCTTAAAGGGAGTTCACACCCGTTAAGGTTCAACAGATGGCCAATCGGCAAGGGGGAGGGCCTGGAGCCGGCGTCCGAGGGCGTTTGGCGGCGTGAGTCCACAAGAAAAGAGTATATGCGGCGGTTGCAGAGCATGGGCGAGTTTCTGCGGCGGTAGGCGCCGAAAAAAAGAGGAGGCGGGTCTGGACTCGTCAGCGAGTACTGCAACCGGTGGAGGAGGGGTTGTCGAGGCCGGAGGGCCCCTATGGTGGATGCAGCGAGCAGGGGGATGGATTCGTCGGGAGGCGAGAAGCGGATTAGGTGTGGATGCCGCGGGTATTACCGGGAACAAAGATTTCCTTTTCTCTGTTCTGATTTTTATCCCGTCTGTGTTCTTTGACGTAAATGAGGATTATTAAAAACACAAAGGGCATGCACAGGGAGGGGGTTACAAAAGAGAAGTCATAAATGGTTAGCCGGTTTAATAATATTAATAGTAGATAAAATAGATGACAGTTATGGCTAATGAAAAGGCTAGGAGGAATTAATGGGATAATGGGGGAGGTGAAGAATGCAGAGAGTTAAGATATAACCTTTATATTAAATCAAGATATTATATTAACATCAATTTCAGATTTATTTAATTTTAATTAACTTCATTACTAGCTTGCGCAGATTAATCCTAGTCCTAATTTGACAAACCAATTTATTTAAGATCTTATTGGCCGATCACACCAATATGTCGCACGAACGATTACACAAATGCGACACAACATACACAAATACACGAGAAATCAAAGACATACTTGAGCGATGACATGCGCTACAAAATATTTAAATAAAATACGATAAAAAAATAACGATGCACTTCAGGTTGAATCAATTCTCCCGGGGTTGAAGAAGCTCGACCCCGTCTAGACTGTGATGGAACCTATCACTAAAACTTCTAAACAACGACCCGGATCATGTATTTCCGCCTCCTTGCCTACGTAGATAGTCAAAGACAAGGACTCATCATTGTAGCACAAGACTTGTTGGCAAACCCTCTTTCTTGAAAGGAACAGAAAACTCATCGCCCTTGGAAAAATATAACTACAAGCGATGAACTCAACCGCGGAGTTATAGTTTTCCAAAGTTTCTCGAAATCTGTTAGTCAAAAATTCATGCATGGCATGCAATAGTCTAATAAAAGTCAGAGCTGAAAGGAAGTGAGTACGATAAAGTGGGAAAGGGAGTGGGTCAATAAAGCAGAGAAAGTGGCAAAATCGTAAGGAAACATGATCAACTTGTGGAGTCATTAAAACATATTGTATTATACGTACTCGTGCTAGACACATTCGAAAGTTTACAAAACCAAGACAACTATTAACATATCATCACCCACTGATACCTGACTTACACCACAAGTTTGTAAACCGAGCACAATTTTTTCATTTAAAACCAACCACAAAAATCCTTTAAATCGTGTATCTCTACGGGGCGTGAAAATTTTAGGAAGCGTGATTATACTTCTAAGACGATTATGATTGAATAGACTGTTAATTTGACATTGGGACTTAACGCACTCTCCAGTAATATTAGGATAATAAAAAGAACTAAAAGTGTGGTCACCAAAGACAAAGTCGATATAGGGTGGGGACTCAAATGCCACTCGCGAGTGGCCGCCAAGAACAATGTCTACGGCCTCAAGGATGTGCGCCTGCAATGGGCTAGGAGAGTCGGGACATAAAGAGATCGAGTCTAGTTACTCTAAGATGAGTGACTCTTCTCTAACCAATTTCTTCTTCGAAAGAGGTGGAATCAAAATTGTGTCAACCAAGGTGAGTGACACATCACTAGAAAATACTTGCCGTAGCGGGGCCTCAAGAACACACTTGGCCTCTAAAGTTTGTGGCACAACGTGAGTAAATTGAATTTCTATTTCAGTCGGGGCGACGAAATAAGAATGAAAAAGATCTTCTTAGAGCTGGGGCTCAAGAAGAACCTCCTCGAATAAAGGGAGTTTTTCAGTGGAGACAAATAACGCTAAAATGCTTGTGGGAGAATCATCAAGCCTAGAAAGACGGCTTTTAAGACAATGAAGCTCTGGTTCCACTAATTGATATGTAGTTGGGAGGTAGTTAGGAAGAACATATCATTGACGCATTCTTATTTCGAGGTTGTGTACATCATTGCACAACCTAATCAAACTCTGTGTGCATTCTGCAGTGACTGTGTCGACCGACTTCGTCAGATCATACATTCGAATGGCTAAGTCACCTAAGGTGGATCCTATTCGATCTAAGCGACCCTCCATTTTTTTTAAAATAAAAACTTAATTTCTTTTAGATGATTTTTTTTTTTAAAAGTGGTGATATATATTCTTTCTTTTAATGATAATTGAAAAACTTAACTGAATTTTTTTTGAAAGAAAAATGTGGGCTCAAATTTTTTTTCTTTTTAAAATAGAAAGAGACCGAATTTTTTAGAAAATAAAAATGTGCTTTTGTTTTTTGGAAAACCAAATTTTTTTCTTAACAAGTAAATATAAAACAGGATCATTTGATTCACAATAGCAGTGAATGGAACCTGACTTTGATACCAAACTGTTGCATTCCTAAACTCTGAAATTGATTTTAAAATATTTAAAATTGTTATCTTTTAAACGTTCGCGGCGCAAGCGGGGCTTTCACGATCAAAGCCATGCGGTAGCCTACCCAGATTTACAAACACACGTTAATGTCTAACAATCGAGCGCTTAAATAATACGACTTAATGTTCCACAAGAGAGTAATTTAAATAAATGGCAATGCGAGACAAACAGATTTTAAAATTGACGACAAACAAGGATAAATGTTAATTATAGGCAAGCTCTGAAACTATAGAGGTTATTTTAAAATTAAGCATAAAAATTACACTAACATGAATCAAGCACAAGAGAATTAAGTGGCATACCCTAATTGCATGTCCACTGCGGCAAACCCGGCTCTTCAGGAGAACACGAAAGAAGCTCTGTAGATTGAAAGGAATGTCGTTGTTCGCAGCGGAAGGGAGCAAGGACTGGTCGCTGGATTCTGGGAGTCGTTCTGGTGGCTCTGGCGCTCTCTGCGGCAGGGTGGAAAGGAGGATACAAGGAATGGCCGTACAGGAGCTCGTTCCTGCCGGAGCTCGCGTGCGAGAGGATCGCGTGTAGCAGTCATGCTTCGGGAAGGGTCACCAACGTTTGTACCAGTGATAGGAAGGGTCCTCGAGGCTGAGGAAGCAAGAAGATGGGCACGTGCGACAAGATGGGAGCTTTGCCTGGCATTACCGAGAAACAAAGATTTTTCCTTTGTTCCCGATTCTGTCCAGACCGCCATTAACTGGTATAGGCAGTAGGTTTTATAAAAGAGGGAATTGAATTCAGAAATTTAGTGGATAGGGATTTCAAAGGTCAAAAAAAAGGTGGCTGTTTCAAATTGATATCCAAAGGCTAGTAATGGGGAAGTTTTCCGGTTGATTTTAATTTGTTTGATGGTGGCAAACCTAACGTCAGATTTTAATGGGGGAAGTTTTCAAAAGGCTAGTTATTTTAAAAGACTCATTTAGTATTCTCAAATCTATAACTTCCGAATTTAACGCATTTAATGTCAAATTCAGAATCTAGAATATTTCAGTGCTAAGTAAAAATACATTTGTTCAAAGCTTGCCTTAATTAACACTAGCCTAATTTGACGGACCTTGTCATTTAAGGCCTTATTGGTCGATCACACCAATAAGCCGAACAATTCATGACATAAGTTCGCTAATGACTTGCGCGAAATTACAAGGAACACGTACGGAAATAAAATCAAATGACTTGCGCAAAGACATGCGCGACTCCAATTAAAATGCAGAAAATAAACTATACGATGCGACTCAGGTTGCATCATAGAGTCTTCTAGGATTGTGTCTCTGGGTTAGTCCCAAATTTTCTATTCTAGTTTATAGGTCATTGTAACTTGTTTAAATACCCCCTTTGAGGGATGAATAAGATGCACGTGATATTTCCCTCTTATTTCCAACAATTATTTTCTTCATCTTCTTTAATTTGGGCAAAAGCATTTGGTTGATAGCTTGGCTGACACCGGAGCAAACCCTGATACAGATGTACTTGTACCCCATGGTAACACCACTGGTAACCCGATCCCATTTATATTGCCATGAACCTAAATAAAAGGACATTCTTCGTGCCTCGGAATCAGTGTGGTTGTATTGTTCATTAAATTTTTATTGTCTTGCATCTTCTAGAAAATAATTAGAACCATACCCTAGCTTCTCCCTGAAATCTTCCAGCTCCAATTGAATTAAGAGAAGACTGGAAAAATCCGCACATATAATCATACAAATATTAAACAAATGTTGGAATGGAAGTAAAATGCTTTATGCATTTTCAGAACCTTTTACTTGCTATCATAAATCCTCCCAGTCCCTGAACTTCAAGTTAAAACATCGTTATTTTGTCTGCCTGCCTATTTATGAGTCAAGGGTCGGGTACAAATCACTTAATGAACAGTGTGAAATCTGAACACAATAGGTTCTAGCACTGTTTTGGTGGGCATTAGGGCTCCGTTGCGATGGGAAAAGACGGGTGGTGGGAAAGGATGGTGGGAAAGTGAGGGGTTCCCCTGTGGTGGGAAAGTGAGCATCACCACAGTTAACGTTTCCTCTTTTCCACCGGAGGCTGACTGCCACAGCCTATTCAGGAATTATTTGGTGCTCCACCCTTTCCCACCTGACCAATGGGAAAGGGAGCCCCACCACCCACCCAAACAATGCCTCTTTTTGGGTGAGCTGTGGGAGAGTGGTGGTTGTTGTAAATGCACTTTTGAAATAACCAGATAGCGTTTGGATAGTTGCTGGCACGAGCACCATGTCCTCAAATGGACATTTTGGGCGAAAAGCAACCATGGTCATTGAGGTGAGCTCAACGTTAGCGCCTAGCCGTCACGGATTCCCCAACTCCAAAATTGGAGTTTTGGCCAGAAACTCTGCCACAAATATTTCGTAGGTAAATCAGCGTTGCCGCGTTTACTAACTCACATGTACACTTCCACCACTCAAACATTACAATTGTCCCATACAAAAACCTTAAGCACTCAAGCCAAAAAATTTACAGTTCAAGCACTCAGTCAGTCCCCAAGCTTTTACCTAACACAGATTGCCACACATAATACTTCTCAGACGTGAGCACCTACATATCATTGCAGCAAAGCTTCAAGATTTAATACTCACAAAACTCAGTATTATAGGAAGTCTATATCAACATTTTCAACCAGACATCAGAGACTGCATCATTCTTAGGGGCATCACAGGCAATCACTGCTGAAATGAGGAAACCAATTTCTGGTTCCTATTTTTTATTATGCATTGAGAGTGTTGTTATCTTGATATGATTCTGTCTTATATTCATCATCTGAGTTCTGAATAAATGCACTAAAATTATGGATATTTTTGCACTTTCCTAGATCTAGTGTTCTCTGTATTCTCAATAATATAGCATTCTCAGCTCTACACGAGGATCTCACCGTCCAATCATGAATTTACATGAGAGAAGCTTGAGTGTTTTGGCATGCCAGTACGTCGATGAGGTGATCATTGGCGCTCCTTGGGAAGTCACGAAGGACATGGTTAGTTTCATATTTCACCTATGCTATATATTTTTGCTTCTTCCTTGTTTGAAGTAAATACAATGATATTCACCGCAGTTTTTTATTGTAATAATAATTAAATTAGAATACCACTGCTACCATTTTGACTCTTTCAAGTTGAAAATTGCAAAATAGCATCCAAATTCATCAGATTTCGGTCAAAAAGTTGTAATTATATGTTATTTTTGAATGATTTCATTGCCTTCGAGATTCTTTTTCAAATATTTACCTATGGAATTTTGCTTGAGACTGCTTTATGGATGTGCATACTTGAAAGATTCCAGGTATGAATTGCAAGTTATTTCTTTTTAGGATGTGCATGACCTAATTCCTCTTAGTTTTAAGACCTAGGTTTCAAATAGTGATGATTATAATATGTTGGTCTGCGATCATAACATGAATTTTCAAATCCGTGGAAGAATATGTGCAAGTAAACTGGTTGGTCTGCTTAGGCTTCTTTTGGCGTGGCATTTTTTGCTCGAGTGAGTTTGGACAAAAACGACACCATTATATAATGTTTGTTTGGCATGGCAATTTGAACATAAAAGTGAATGATGCTCATTAGACGAGGTTGGGCGTTCACAAACGGCGTTTCGTAACCACCGCGTGACGCGACCGCCACCGCCGCGCCAAACGGAACCTTAGTCTCTTGATTAATGAGGCCCCTTTCATTAAAACCCCTATTTTAATTTGATTTTTTTTGCTTGAGTTATCTCCATCACCCCTATTACACCACCTTTCCTGTTTGATAACAATGAGTTGATAAAATGATATATTTGAATGATATCCTTCTGTGTAAATGGTATCACATCAAGAAAGCGTAATTACTACATCTTTTCATCTTATTTTTTAATTCTCATGCTGATTACATATGTCCTAATCCTTTTCTGTTCAAACTAGAATTATTTCTAGCCTTTAATATTCGTTTAATTTGATTGATTTGCTATTTTTTGCAGATAACAACCTTCAATGTCTCATTGGTTGTTCATGGAACAATTGCAGAAAACATGGATTATCTTGTGGTAAATCTAATTAGCTTGCTTGTTGCTGTAACTAGAAGATTAATAAATGTACAGAGATTCAAAATTTGATCTTTGTCAAGCAGGAGAAATCTAACCCTTATGCTGTTCCCATGGAAATGGGCATCCTTCAAACGATCACAAGTCCTCTTGATATCACAACAAGCACAATAATCAAGAGGATTGTCGCGAATCATGAAGCCTATCAGGTTATTTTTGCTACTCATTTTTGTTCATCAAATCCACATGTTTTTATAAAAAAACAAATTATTTTGAATTTATAGAGATTGATTGGCTTCTGCTGAAGTCAATTTTTCTTTTGTTTTGCTTCAAGGGTAGTGTGGAGGAAATGAAATGAAATCCTAATTGGGTGATTGTGAATCTCTACTTCTATATGTTGGCATCATTTAGCTGTTTGATAAAAAAAATCAAATTCTTAAATAAAATGGGATATAAAGGATATGAAACTAAATAAAAATATGTACATGTTAAAAGAAAATAAATCATGTTCAGCAAAAAAATCATTTAATCATGCAATTTAACCGTTATGTTGTTACAAAGAAAAAATAATAGTTGTCTTTCTTAGGTTCTTATTGTTTCATTTTTTATACATTTTTTAAAGATTGTGTACCACCACCTTTTTTGTATTAACATAAACCAACTTTTTTGTAATCTCCAGAAACGAAATGAGAGGAAGGAACAAAGCGAGAGGCGATATTACGAGAATAAAACCTACTTATCCGGAGACTGACTCGGATTACACTCAATCATAAGGGCTTTACCTGGAAACAGTTTCTTCTGCTTGTAACAGAGTTATTTGTTCTTCCATCGACACGTTTTTTTTCTATTCAATTTTGTTCGCCTCCAAAATCCCTGACCCAGCTTTCTATCAGAAAAAAACGACGGTAAATCTCGCAATCAGTGAAGGCTCGAAACTGTGTTAATCCTCCTTTTAACTTACTTTTGTCCATTGTTATTTCTTTTATGAATAATAATATGTATATATAGATAGATACTTGTAAAATCTACTGTGACAGATCTCTTCTATTCTGCACATTGTGATTAATGCTGTATATGAACCCTATCACAATAATTATGCTGATGCATGCTTCCAGCTGTTAGGAATTCATTCAATAAATGGAAGGGTTATCTTCATCAGTTTTGATGGTTACATTTTTTTGTGAGGCCCAACTGATTCTGAAAATCTAAAGTGTGGAGATGAGGAGAATGCTGTCGTGTAGGGCATATAGGTATTGATGCCAATTTAATCACTTGCAATAATGGTTTTTTGTTCATGTGGTTGGAATTTGAGGGGAGAGGATGCATGAAGTTAGGGGATGGGTTTCCTTGGGTTGTGGTTGCTTCTAAGGAGCCGCGATTACGGGGAACTAAATATGATTTGTGATCATGTGATTGTGTGTGATCACAATAATTATCACGTTGGATCATTATGCGATCATGCATGATCATTATGATCCTGCGGTCGATCATGACCAATCATTTTATGATAGTGCATGATCATCACGTTAGCGTGTATGATCATTATGTATGATCTCGCGTGATCTCGCATCTTTTAAAATTAAAGGCAATCTACTAATTGCATTGCTTTATTTATATTTCATTTTCAATCCAATGTCTATGGTGTTATTTCCATGTTTCATAGCAAATCCCATCATGAAGAAAAACACGATTTTACATTATTGAAACGTAAAAACTAGCTTTGTTTGTGATTATATTTTTGTTTCGTAAGGCAAATCATTTTTTTTAATCTTGTTCCCTTTTTTTATTAAAGGATCAGGATCTTCTCCAATTCGAGCGAAGCAAATTGGATAGTATTCCGTTCGTGGTCCTGATTTGATCTCCCAAATCGGACGACGAGTTGAGCTGGGCACTTAAAGGCAAGCTGAACTGGCGAGTTGAGTTGGTGATGTCATTTTTGCGATCTTTTATCCTCTGCCGTTGGATGATGAATTGGATATTATCCAGTTCATCACAATTGGAGAGGATCTTGTTCCTTTTTTAAATTTCTTTTTTATTGGCTGAGTGAGGAGTGGTGACTTATCTTGAGATTCTGAGAAATCATTCAGTCGATGTACCACTCTGAAAAGATGCTTCAAAGCTTGTCTTGTAGATGCTAGCCACTCTATTAGACCCTCACTATTCACACTTGCTCCACCACAATCCGTTCAATCATTGTGATTTGATTCTCCAAAGTGAAAAATCTCATCCTCATTCTCGAGAGATAACTAGTAGTGTGCTTGAGCTCAATTGGCAAACTTGTATCAGCCGAATGGTTCTCGTAACCAGAACCGCATTGTTTTCGTAGGGTTTGATTGGATCACAAATTTTGGAATTGAGGAACTAAAATCCAAGTAATTCCAAAACCAACGATTATGCTGTCCGACTCGGAATAGAAATGTGCAAAAGAAACTGAAATTTGATACTTTTGTTCGATTGCGTCTACATTTACACATACAATTTACATTCTCATGCAAAGTTCATCAAATTAATGGCAAATATAATTGAGAAATCTAACAAATAACAGTAAACAAATTCTTGATGAATACTATATTTACAAGCATTGTTCTATTTTCTCACAAATTTACATAATCTCAAGCACAATATAAGAAAATGATGCCATCTTTGGATTTGCATAACGATATTTTCCCAACTCACATAATCAACATGAAGCCAGGACAAAGCATAAAAATTCAAACAAGAATACATTTCTGCATCCATCTAAATCCAAAGTCAATTACTTGACATCCTAATACCAACAGCCTTGACAAGAAAAAAAATTTAGAACATTTTCTGGCAACCTCGGGCTGCACAAAAAAGAATAACAAACAATAATAAGAACATTCAATTGAAGAAGAAGAGGAGGTACCCCTGATGCAGCGAGGTTTTGCGGGATTGATATAGATCGAGAGAGAATGTTGCATAAATAAGAAGGATAAAAATACACATAACAAGAATAATTATAATAAGATGATAATGATGATGATGTTGTGGAGGAGGACGGGGAGGAGGTAACAACATCAGTGATGTCAGGAGATTTCTAGCAATCTCGGGCTGCACAAACAAGAAAAGTATGTAATTGAAGAAGATGTAGATGAAGATGAAGAAGAAGAAAAATAGAAGAGACTCGGAACGTGCGCACTTCTTATGTGGGATTCGCGTGGTGAGAAAACGAAGAAGTCGCGACCGGAAACTCTGAGGTGGAAAACCAACCCAATTAGATAAGAATTGAGAATATGCTAAAAAGAAAATTGTGTAGCTTTTGCCCAATTCCGCCTCACCATCAATTCATGCCATCCGAACATGTAATGATTTCTTTAAGCTCAAAATCAATTACATTAAGGCAATTCTGCTTTTCCGAACATACCGCTGGGGGTTAGTTTGTGTCTTTATATGTGGATTAGGAGGGGATGCCTAAAAACAGGAGCTCTCTCTAGTGAAGGTAGGGTCTTTTCAAGTAAAGGCTCACGGACCTTTTTATAGCATTTTAGAGAGGCGTCCCAATAATTGCGCGGCAGTAACAATCAGACTAGCGAACATAAACTCTCGATCTAGGCACACAGATCACCATTTTTGTGAAGATGACGATCTTACTCCCCGTGCAGTTCGGGTCAGATCTGTGTTGACGGCGACAACAGGAGATGACGATTGGAGGCGACCAAGACGATAGTAGGCAACGACAATGTCGCAAGGAGACAATGGCGTCGGAAGGCGATAACTGCTACAGGAGTTGAGGGCGACATCGCGAGGCAACAATGAACATTGGGAGGCGGCAACAATGTCAGGAGGCGACATGAAGCATCAGGAGGCGGTGACGGCGTCAGGAATTAAGCATTGAGAGGCGATAGCGGTATCGAGAGACAACAACGCACATCGTGAAGAAAAGTGGCGGAGAGCATGGATGCGGGCGATGAGAACGAAGGCGAAGGATGAGCAGGACGACGAGCAATGAGCCCGCCAAAAGTAAATGAGCGAGGAGGCAGATGATTAGTGCGGCGGCGGGCGATCAGCGTGAGGCAGGTCATGAGAGTGGAGACATGAGGCAAGTGTGGAGGCATGCGGTGTGCACACCGACGGGAGTTGAGCGCAATGGCGGGAGGCGAGCGTGGCGGCGGGAGCTATGGAGGCAGGAGACGAAGAGTGGCCAGCGGCATCACAGGCCATGTAGCATGGGGATCTATGATGGATTTATGTTGGTTATTCATTTGCAGGAAAACTAGACAAAATCTAAACAGGAAGAAGGAGAACAGAATGCATGGAGTACTACATAAAACATCATACAACACTTGGGTATAAATACACCCTAGATAAATAGTTCTGGAACAGGAAAATTAAATACTTAGTTGGCCCGAGACAGGTGGCCGAAATAAGCTTAAATGCTAAATTAATAACCTTAATAGCACTAATTACTCTATGGTTAATCATTCTTGTTATTGGTGCAGATTTCTTTCTTCACCCCCTCTAAATCTGTACCATCAATCATCCCGAGCTTGCTCCTGAGAAGATCTAAACAGTGGCACAATAAAGGCTTGGTCATGATGTCGACGATCTGTTCTTTAGAGGGGCAATGGATTATCTCAATCTCCTTTTTCTCTAGGATTTATCTGATAAAGTTGTAGCATATGTCGATGTGTTTGCTCCTCCCGTGGAATACGGGATTTTTCGACATCGTTATTTCCGACATGTTGTCACAGTAGATCTTGATCTTGCTAGCATCTTCCTCTTCTTTGTATACTTCACTCTTCAATCGTTGTAACCAGATTGCTTCACATGCTATGGCAGAAAGAGCCTTATATTCTGCTTCACTAATGGAAAGAGCCACGGTGCGATGTTTTCACGAGCTCCAGGATATGGGACTTGAGCTAAGGAAGAAGATGAAGCCCCCACATTTCTTCTATCCTCTATGTTCTCGGCCCAGTCAGAGTCTGTGAAAGCAGAGAGCTTGTGGCTTTGTCCATATTGGTAGAGAATCCCATAGTGCTTCATTCCCTGCAAGTATCGGAGAATTCTTTTTCCTGCTAAGAAGTGAGATTTTGAGGGATTGCTTACGAACCTGGCTAGGATGTTGACAACATTTTCGATGTCCGACTTGGTGTTACTGATGTAGATCAGTGACCCAATTAGGCTTCAATATTCATCAATTTCAGTTCCTTCTTCTTCTTCTGACTTCGGGAGCATTCTTACTCCAACCGCCATTGGTGTGAGATTGGGATTGTATTCTTCCATAGAAAACCTTTTTTTGTATGGATTTGATATAGAGTTCTTGAGACACAAAAGGCCGTCCTCAAGGTGTTTGATTTGAAGTCCCAAGAAGATATTAAGCTCGCTAAGATCCGTCATCTCATACTTTGAAAGTTAGAGGATAGATCTTAACTTAAGCTGATTAGAGTTATAAAGATCACATCACAAGATAAAAAAATAAAAGTAAAGACAAGAAGAGCAAGCAACCAGAAAAGAGACACAAGGATTTTATAGTGGTTCCCCAAATCTGGGTAGTCCACTCTTCTACCACCCTGGTAGGAATCCACTCAGATTTTTGATCAGGTGCCTAACACCAATGAGTTTTGATCAGGTCCCCAAAAACCAAAACCTCAAGTCTTTTGGAATGAGACTTGCAACTAGGAATCACTTTTGAAGGGAGATGACAACCATTTGTACAGGAGGGGGTGAGAGAGTGATTTTGTCTTCTCTGTCAACAATCAGAGAGAAGACTTGTGGATATTGATGTTAGCAAACTGCTCCCCCAGAGATATTGAATGGTTCAGGAGAGATCTGGAGCTTTGCTTCAGGGTGATAGGTCTTCAAGGTGATGATGTCTCCAGCAAGCTTCTTAGACTGATATTGAATGGTTGTCTCTTGAAGCCTGGAGCCACTGAAGAACACTGATGATTGTTCTGATTGATGCCGGGTTCTTCCTTCCTTCTGTCAAGGGAGAAAGTTGTACTTTATGTATGCGACTATCTGTTGTATCTCTGTATCCTTGAAGCCCTTCACGACGACTATTCTCTGTATGTTCTCTTTCTGAATTTAAAACCTTTTGAATTCATTTGTCTTGATAACGGATGATGCATTCCCGAGAGTAGAAGATGCATTAGAAGTTAATCCATAATTAATCTTCTGTAGCTGCCCGTTTGAACGGCTATTTTCACTGGGAATGTTGACTGTAATTAATCCTCAATTAATTCTGCAAACTGTTACTGATTGCACAGAAATCGTCGACCTGAACTTTCGTCGAGTTCATCGATCGTTGACCTGAGTTCGACATTCGTCGAACTCAGCTGAATTCGTCGAGCTGAATATCTTGCCTGCGTTCGTCGACCGGAGCTTGCAGTTCGTCGAGCTCAGTTTCTGTGTTCGTCGAGCTGAGAGAACTGAAGAGTGTCAACACAGTTGCTGTGATGGGTCGACACAGCCTTGCTTGAGTCTTGAGATCGTCGATCTGAGTTCAGTGAAGCAACTCAGATTTCGTCGACCGGAGATCGCCGTTCGTCGAACTACATTCGACGATCGTCGATCTGATTCTCTGACTTTGTCTTAACTGTTTTTCAGATTTCTTTCAGCAATTCTGGAGAGTCCTTCTGAATGACCAATCCTGGAAATAATCCTATGACCCATGACTATACATGTTGGGTCAATCTAAGCGAACCTAATAGTGATCCTTGCCCAAATCAGAACTAGGGTTCCAACATACTTCTTCTTCATTTCTTCTCCGTATTTATTTAGAAGATGATGAATTGTCCCGGTGATGAGAAGATCATCAACATAGAGGCTTATTAGTTTGATATCTTGTTGGTGAGTTTGAATGTACATAGTAGGTTTGTTGATGCTCCGGATGAAACCTATAGATAGGAAGTAACTGTCGATGTTCTGGAGCCATGCTCGAGGCGCCTGTTTTAACTCGTAGAGGGCTTTATGCAATCGATAGACATGACCTTCTTGTCCCTTGATTTTGTAACCAGGGGGTTGAGAAACGAAAACTTATTCAGAGAGGTCGCCATTGAGGAAAGTGGATTTGACATCTAATTGAATGATTGAATATCGATTCTGAGCAGCAACTGCAAGAAGGAGCCCGATTATTGTCATTCAAGCTACCGAAGCAAAGGTTTCGTCATAGTCAGTCCCAGACTTTTTGTTGAACCCCTTTGCAACGAGTCTTGCTTTGTATTTCAAAATGTCCCCTTCTTCATTGGATTTGGCTTTGTATACCCATTAGAGGTCGATAATGCTTCGAATTTTGGCCTTGGAACGATGGTCCAGGTATTGTTCTTGTCTATTACTCTCAGTTCTTCTTCTACAACATTTCTCCAAAGTTTTTCTTTTGAAGATTCAATGTAGGTGACAGGTTATTTAATCGAACCTGTAGCATCTTCAATGAGGACAGCTATAGTGCTATACCCTGTCCCCCAGCTGGAGTCCCTGGTGTTATGCCCGTTAGGTCGTTAGTTTAAACTAAGTCTTGGTCTCCCTCCCCCCTTGCAACACTTAGGCACCTTGCGGGGGAGGATAAAGAGGAAGGTACTAAAAGTGGAGAGTAAACAAGAACAGGTGATAGTGGCCCTAGCTATCATATAATAAAAATATCTATCAAAAAATCATCAAGTACATAAATGAAACTGTAAGTAAAGGTTTAGCATAATGAAAAATATAATGAGAAATAGAGATAAACAACTAGATAACATCACAGAGAAAGTAACCTCAACTTATAAGTATGCCCATACAAACTTATAAATTAAGGGGTCGTTTTGTAAGACCTAACGTATAAAAGATCCATAATAATTTATACGTTAGGGGTAAAAGTTTTATGCAATGTTATGTATGACATGAAGTGGTATGGATGTTAGATGATATGTCTCACAAAAATGCAACACACCCACTCGACTCTATGCACACAGATCTTTAGTTCTCCAGTTTTGAGTCAGCTAAACTCTCAGGTACCAACTTTAATGCGCACGATGGTCCAATTACAAAGACCCACCACTTTAATGCACATGGTATAGATGAATTCTGAGCCATCAACTCACAAAACCAAGCAACCAATTCTATCAAACACCGAGTCCACCGCTCGTGAGTTAAAAACCAACTACCCTCCCGAAATGACGTGGTGAGTGAAAGTGTGACGACAATTTATTAACGATTAATCTTTTAGTCTGCATATTTCTATAGTTTAGGGTTAACCTTTGACTGCACAAGACATGCCCGGTGAAGGGCTCTCGAGAGCACTAGGAACTACGATGAGCTGATGCTCATTGCTCCCTTTCTCAAGGCACTTACTTTTGTGGGTAACTATTTATTACCAAACCCCTTCCCTCGTTGCATCTTTAGCTAACCCTAAGTGACTTATTACTTTTTTGGTGAAGACAATACTTCGTCGGCACCGAGCACATCTCCGTCTCCTTGGGTACTTATACTACCTTACATAAGGTCCTAAGGGTGACCTCATTTAGAACCCACCAAGACTCGCTGCACCCACTATAATACCACCCATGTGAGACCTGCAATTCTTCCCCGAAACCTCGATTTACTATATGCAGTCCCAAAGAATTAACATAGGTGTATGAGAGTAAACACTTCAATTAACTACACCATAAACCTTAAGATTAATTCTAGAGGTCTACCATGACATGTTGTGCTCAAATCCATCGTTTGGTATTTTTTCTAATTAAATTAGCCTTTTTAATAATTTTCTTAAAATCATGCCTCCTATGACTTTGAACATGAAGTATAAGATTCTGATATGCAATGCTCTCACAAAAAATTTTCACAGTCTCTTATTGACTAAATAATAGCAAGGCATGAGTTTCATGATTTTCAAAAAATGATTTCTATCGTAAATCAAAATATAAACTTTTTGATCAAAATGATAATTAACAAAGAGAGCATAAGATCTTACCATCCAAAAATTATAATAAAATTACCATAGGTCTATATTGAGCAGAAAATGTGACTGCTCAAATTTCATGATCCTCAAATTTATTTTAGCCACATAATTAAATTAATGAAAATAATTACACCATGGGCACTTAGTGAAGGAACCTCTACATAATTACTTCCGGAAATTGCAATAAAATTAACAAGGTATCATAATGGTCAAAAAAGTTTACTAGTCAAGTTTCATAAATGTCCAGTTCACAGTTTATCCTGAAACAATTTATTTCTCTAGTCAACAATTTCTAGAGTTACAAAGAAGGTACCATAATTCTTCAACCAAAAATTACAATAAAATTTGCAGACATTAATAACCTCAGTATAAGCCCACTACTCAAGTTTCATGACCTTTCAGTACTGTATGGACATGTATTTTGTACTTGATAGGAAAGTTCATATTTTAATTAATAAGTTATTTATGGGGGGGGGGAGGAGTACTCAAAAAATTCTAATTCAATTATCCAAGGTGTTTCTACACCCAATGAGACTACTTACAAATTCTTGAGACAAAACATGGAGATGTGACTATATATCCTTCACTAACCCTAAAAGGCGGCCGTAAGGTTTGAACTAGGGTTTCATGGCATATCAACTCTAAATACTCCTAAAATTATTCATGAGGGTGTTTAGTGGTATAATATGCCAGTGGCCATGGTTTCACCTTGAATAGTTGAAGGGTTGACCACTCAACCTCTCTTTGTGCACTTTTGAAGAACTAGGCCTATTACCCTTAGGTGACCAACTTTGCTCACCATGTTACCCAATCAAATCAACACCAAACGAGCTATAGTTTTGTCATGGGAATTTTATGAGCCCTCTGGTCATCCACCAGAGTTTGGGGGAATCTAAGGTCCTTAGACCTGATTTTTTTTCATATGTATTAATTATTAAATTATTACAAGAACTATAGAAAATTCATCTCCAAAAATTCAAATTTTTGGATATATTGGGGGTAATTGCCAAACTAGCCTATGGTCAAATTTTTAAACCATTTGACTGAGTGGTACACTGGGGACACTCATTTTTATTTCAAGTTAGTATTTGGACACGTTGCACCAAAAATTGTGCTGAGGGAAATCCATTGGTCCAAATGGGTTGATTCAAATTTTGTGTCAAACTAGACACCAAGGTCAAAGTTTTCTATGTTGGTCACTTTTACATATAAGGCATCTAAGTAGTTTTAATAATTAAAACCAAATTATTGTTATAGTGCGACAAAAATGAAATTAATTAAATTTATTAAAAATCCGTCCTGCAAATATCAGATCAAGTTGATCCAACGGCTGATGGTCATCGCCCACGATGAGCCAACAGCTAGGTTTGACTCTTCCTAGAGCTATTACAGCGCCAATTCCCGACCATCCGGCCCTCTAACTGGCCAGCCACCGCCACCACCACCTCCGTTGAGGTGATGGCTATCGCCTGACGGCGGCACGGCCGCCAGAGCGGCTATTTTCGGAGAACCTGAGAGTCGAGTTTTTCATGGAAAATCTCTCATTTTCTCCTCGTTGATCAGGCTCAATTGAGCCCGATTTCACCACATAATGATCTACAGATCTAGTAAAGAGGAAGAGGAAGAAGACTAGACCTGCAAACAGGCTTGGTTGCGAGTGTGGTGGTGGTGTGTCATGGCCGACGACTTCTAAGATCTTCCTTGACTATTTTTCAATCCTTCACCCAAACCAGTGATGTAAAGATTCATTTTGATTTCTTGGGAGCTTTTAAAACTGATGGAGGGGTAAATTTGGGAAGTGGAAGGGGCAACCCATGAATGGCCATTAATGGTCTTGAATGGAGCTTTCAGCCATAGTAGAAGGGTGCTTTCTCCTATGATTGACTGGCTGGAATTGATGGAAATTTCTTCCCAAGGGTCAAGGAAGAGGAATGTGGTCATAAGGAAGGGGAGAGGGAAGTTCTTTTGCATTCACCATTAACCCCCTCCCTCTTTCTCTCTCCTCACTTGAATGAAAACTCAATTTTCTCTCTCCTATTCACCCCATCCAGAATTTGAGTGGCATTCTAGGTAATTTCCACTTGTTACAGCTAGTGGGCCATCACAATTGGGCCTATCCCAATTGGATGAATTTCGTTTTGACTTTCTTCCCCATTTTGAGCTTGGTTTGACCAAGATTGACTTGAGGGTGTTGACTTGATCAAATGAGTGGGTTGACTGGTCAAACATGTGTCTTGAGTCCCTTGCCACCACCTAAGTTCATTTGTGGCTTGGTGCAATCAATTGTGTCAAGTTAGGGCAATTTGACCTAACTAGGGTTAGGGTTGACTCTGGTTAACTTGACTTTGTTGATCCCAAATGGGTTGTTAGGGCACAAAAAGGGTCCTTATAAGGTTGGAAGTGGTATGGTGGGGTCAAGTAGTCATGTTGGGAGCCAAAAGCCAAACCCTAGGTTAAGTGACCATATTTATTATTTGCAGACCAAGGTGCTTCCAACTATTTACCTAGGCACCCATGGTCCTCTTGGTCTTCTTAGGGATTTGTCATGACCTAGTCATGACAAAAACTTCCAGGGGTCTAGTAGTTTGTGGGATGTTACAAATCCCAATACATAAAAATAAAAATTTTGTCCCTGAAATTAAGGTTAGGCCTATGGGGGTTGCACTAAAAATTATCGAATGTGAAGTTCTTGGGTAGTTAAGGTTATACCGACCCTGAAGAGTTCCGGATACCTATGATACATAAGGTCTAGTGGATCCCAAGTGTGCTCCTCCTGTCTGTGATTCGACCACAGGACCTTGACCAATGGAACCTTCTTTAGTCGCATGACATACCTCTGTATTGTCTATCATGACTGGCTGATCGGTCAGAGGATATTGGGCCAGTCATAGTGGTAATCTACTACTTTGGCTGCAGGAGAGCCCTCCTAAGAGAAGAGATGTTGTTGGAATCCTAGTTCTGATTTGTGCAAGGATCACTATTAGGTTTGCTTAGATTGACCCAACATGTATTGTCATGGGTCATAGGATTATTTCTAGGATTGGTCATTCAGAAGGACTCTCCAGAATTGCTGAAAGAAATCTGAACAACAGTTAAGACAAAGTCAGAGAATCAGATCGACGATCGTCGAATGCAGTTCGACGAACGGTGATCTCCAGTCGACGAATTCTGAGTTGCTTCACTGAACTCAGATCGACGATCTCAAGACTCAAGCAAGGCTGTGTCGACCCATCACAGCAACTATGTTGACACTCTTCAGTTCTCTCAGCTCTACGAACACAAAAACTGAGCTCGACGAACTGCAAGCTCCGGTCGACGAACGCAGGCAAGATATTCAGCTTAACGAATTGAGCTGAGTTCGAGGAATGTCGAACTCAGGTCGACGATCGATGAACTCGATGAAAGTTCAGGTCGATGATTTTTGTGAAATCAGTAACAGTTTGCAGAATTAATTGAGGATTAATTACAGTTGTTGGGTACATTGGAATATATATACTAGATTTGAAGAAGTCTCACCCTACTCAATGATATACATCAAGGTGTATTTGATGTGATTTGAGTTTATATGTGCAGGTTAAGTAATTACAGGAAATGCAGAAAAGTTTCTAAGTCCATGTGTCGACACCTAGAGGTGAAGTGTCGACACTTATGAAGGCTTGTGTCGACACCTAGAGAAGCTGTGTCGACACTTGGAGTAATTGTGTCGACACCAGGAATGGCAGAGTCGACACCAGAATAAAAGTGTCGACACATACAGGCAGTGTCGACACACTGTGAAGAATTGTCAACATAATCTGTGGCGACACTTAGAGGCAGTGTCGACACCCAGAGAAACTTTGTCGACATCAAATGTGTCGACACCAGGAGGCTGTGTCGACACTCAGCAAGCTTCAACAAAGTTAGAGTACTTGTGTCGTCACAAAGGAGATGTGTCGACACTCAGCAAGTTTCAACACATGAAGGCATGTGTCGACACAAAGGAGATGTGTCGACACTCAGCAAGTTTCAACACAAGAAGGCATGTGTTGACACAAAGGAGTTGTGTCGATACACAGCAGAATTGAACTAAGTATTAAAGAAGAAGTATTTGTGTCGACACACTCAACCAGTGTCGACACATTCAACAGAAGGCTTGTGTCGACATACAGAATCAATGTTGACACATTCTGAAGAAGCAGTGTCGAGAAGCTGTTACAACAACACAAGGAGTTGTGTCGACACCATCAAGGCTAGTGTCGACACTTAGTCTACTTGTGTCGACACTTAGTCTATTTGTGTCAACATATAATGACTATCTGTCTCGACACTTTCAGATAGTGACAGTGATTTCAAGAAGTGACTGGATGACTTGACAGCTGCCATTTCAACCGGTCAACTGCAACTGTCAGAGCCGTCAGAAGGTTGTTAGAAATCGGATCAGCCGGTTACCTTGGAGGAAGACTATATAAAGACCTTTCTCCTTCAACAGAAAGAGATTGATCACAATTAATCAAGAGATCTAACAACACAAAAGAAGAATACCTTCAACAGAAGATCTAAGAAGTTGGAGAGAGAGAGCTCTTTCTAAGAAGAACAGCTGCAGAACCAGGCTGCCAAGTAAGATTCAAATTGAGATCTGAATCTCAAGACAGAAGTTGATTGAAGATCATCTTCACAGGAGATTCAACCCCACTGAGTTCTAATTCAAGAAGCTTTGAAGAAATTCAAGGGAGGTTGATCTCTGCCAAGTTCTTCCAAGAACTCATCAAGAAGCCAGTCAACTCATCTCTCTCTGTCAGAGTTGTGGTTAATTACTTTGTATAATCAAATTCCTGTAGGATCTTGTATAGATCTAAGTTGTAAGCCTAAATCTATAAATGCTGAGGTAGGGCATTTGAGCCTGAGTGTAGAAGATTCAATTCTCTGAGTGTAGGCCTTGTTGAAGGCTGAGGTAGGGCTATTTAGCCTGAGTGTATGTCTTGTTGAAGACTGAGTGGTAGGGCTTTGTGCCTGAGTTGTAGAAGTGAGGACACTCTGAGTTGTAGGAACCTGTTTGGGGTTCTGAGCTGTAAGATCTGAGGATCTGAGGAGAAGTGCTGAAGTTAGGCCGAATCTAGTACACTACTAGATAGGCGAAGGGGGAAAGTGGATGTACCCAGACCTTGGGGAACCACTATAAAAATCTGTGTGCACTCTATGTTTGTTTATTTCTGTGATTGCTGAGTTAGCTGTGCTGAATTGCTATAGAAAATTACAAATACAGGTTTAGGTGTTCAGTGTTTCTGCCTTGAACTTAGAAAGATAAAGTTCACCTATTCACCCCCCCTCTAGGTGGTTAGGCACTATTTCTTTCAAGTGGCATCAGAGGGAGGTTACTCAAAAAGGGACATAACAGTCTGAGTAAGATCCTGTTGGCAAATTCAGAACAAACAAGATTCAAGAAAATGGGTTCTAGTGAGAATCACAAAGAGCTGGGGTCCATGAAATTGCCAATATGTAGAAAAGAGATATTTGTCATATGGAAAGAGAGGGTTAGACTTTTTATGGAAGCTTCTGACCCAAGAATTTATATGAAAGTGCAGCTAGATCTTATATACTCTATAGGGGGGGGGGGTGAATAGAGTATATGGTGCTTGAAAACTTTTTACAACAATTGTTGTAATGTGAGTAAGCAGGGAAGTAATTATAAATCTAATCACAGAACTAAACTAATTACAAACTTAACACAGAACAATCAAGGCCAGAAACAAAAATAAAGACAAGCAAAACCAGATGACACAAGGAAATATAGTGGTTCCCCTAAACTTGGGTACATCCACTCTTCTACCACCCTAGGTAGGAATCCACTACAGGATGAGTTGATCAGGTGTCCTGGGAACCAATGAGATTTTGATAAGGTGCTCAAAAACCAAATCAGATTTTTTGATCAGGTGTCTTGCCACCAACGAGCTTTTGACAACGTGCTCAAAAACCAAGCTCAAACTTTTGAAGGGAGTTTGATAAACCCTTTACAGAGAAGGGGGTGAGAGAGTGATGGAAGTCTTCTCTTTCTCAAACAGCTGAGAAGACTATGTGGATTGATGGTGTCAAAGCTCCCCTGAGTCCTTGAGATCTTCAGGAAAAGAAGCTTTGCTGTAGGGTGATAGGCTTTCAGAAGTTGAGCTCCAACAAAAGATGATTTCAGCAACAGCTGAAATGTTAGGTGTCTGGAGTCTTGAAATATGTTGGCCTTGAACACTTGAGACAAGAGAGATCTGAGGATTTCAGAAAGTTTGATCTCCTTGGATGTGTGTTCTTGAGAATTCTTTGAGACAGAATATTTTTGTTCTTGTTCTGAAGATTACTGATGTCTCTTTTTCTGTCTGTCTGTGTGTATCTGTGTATGATAGAGAGATTCAAAAAATTCTCCTCTTTTATTCTCTGATATTGAATAGAAAAACATCCTCTGTCAAGAATAGTCGTTGGCCTGCATTAATTGCATCCTTAATTGCAAAATGTCTTCTGGATGAAAGTCCATAGAAATATTCCTTGAAAATCCCTTGAAACTTGGTCCAGAAATAAATGAAAACGGCTAGAAAATCTTCTGAATTAATTACAGAATAACTCCTTAACTGATTTGAATTTGAATCTTGAAAATCCTTGAAGTTATCTGAAAACGTCGATCTGAGCTCTGCTATCGTTGAACTGAGCTCAGCGATATGGACTTATACTGCAACAAAATATCATCGATCTGAGCTCAAAGATCGTCGAACTGAGCTCAGAGATAGAGATCCAATACTGAGTCAAAGATCGTCGGACCGAGCTCACCGATCGTCGAATAGAGTTCGATGATATGTGGAAGTTGAGCTCAGCGATCGTCGAATGGAGTTCGACGATCTGTCAAAGTTGAGCTAGACGATCGTCGATCGGAGTTCGACAAATTGTCGTGCTGAGCTCGACGATATGACTTGGTCTCAAACTGAAAAAGTCTTGGTCTTGAGGGCAGCTTCCAAACTTAGACTTCTAACGCTTACACTCAATTCTAATTGACCTTTTGAGCTATACAGGAGGTCAAACATTGGTTTCCTAGAGACATAGTGATCCTGACCCAAATTAGTAATAGGGTGTTCCAACAATCTCCCCCTATTTGGGTTAGGATTACTATTTACAGAGTTTGGAAAAATTAAATAACATACAAGCAGTAATACAGAAAAACAAAAAGAAAAGCTGGACATGTAGAACCATAGATATATATATATATATATATATATCATCCCAGATAATAACCAGAAGTCAGAGAGATTGTCACCTTACATAATCATTTCTTTTCCTTGCCCTTAACAAGTTTGATTTATCTGTTGGGATTGAGAGCTTCTTTCTTTGATCTAGTATCATCTGCTGCACCTAAAGTGGTTTGCTGTTTGGGCCTGGGAACTACAGCTTCAGGATGCAGTTCCATGAATCTATCTGAATCAAAAATTTGCTTGATGCATATCTTTCTAACTCTTTCTTTCTCTGTTCATACATTGTAGAGATGTTAGAGGAATCTCTTCCTTGCTCTTTAGCTTTCTTGATCTGATCCAGTGCAGCAAGTTCTTTCATCCTTGCAGTCTAAGCAGCTGGATTGTTCTCAGGGTCTTCAAAAGGTACTGGTGGCTCATATCTATTAGAAGGATTATCTTGAGGAGGCCTGGATGAAACAGTTTCCTTCAACTTATAGGGAAAAGGACCAGAGGTGGTGTCAGATGAAATTTGTCCTTCCCTGGAGTATGGATGTTGCCTTGAGTATCCTTTAGAGTAAACCTGGACTTCTCTTTGATTGCCTCTGTATCCTCCTCTCCTGGATTGAGAACCCCTGGATTGGCTTCCCCTATGGTAGGATCTAGCATGTGGCTGATAGGGGGTTTGACTTCTAGCAGGGGGTTGAGCAGCAGAACTTCCACCTGCACCTGCATCAGGAGGAGGTGGTGGAGGAGGATGAGAATGTTGGAATTGGGAAGAGCCCTTTTCATATTTCCTTTTCTTTTTCATTGCTTTGAGTTGATTTTTAGAGTACTGCATCCAGTGCTCAGTGATGGGGCAATTATGAAGAATATAGTATGGTATATCATTGTTATCCTTGATCTTGGCAGGAGGTACTCTCTTCATGGCTTTGCTCCTTGCCTTTCTTTTCCTGGCAATGGTAGCAGAAGAATCATCAGAGTCTGTTCTGAACTCATCACTTTCAGAACTCTGATCATCATACAGGGCATCAATCTTCTTCATCAAATCCTTCTTGAGCTGTATAGAAGCACATGAGGTAGCAGAGGGTGTAGTAGCAGTAGCAACAGCAGATACAGAAGGTGTGGCAGTTGAAGTAGAAACAGTAACAACAGCAGCAGATACTACAGGTTCTGGAGAAGTAACAACAGCAGCAGCAACAGATTCACTAATAGTAATATCAATAGCAGAAATATCAGCAGAAAATTCAGAAGGCTCAAACTCATGTGCCTCCGTCATAAGGATCTCCTTAGAAATTGGCTCATCAGCAGTAACAGAAGTATCAGCAGCAGTATGAAAACTTTCAGCAGCAGGAGGGGCAGCAACATCAGAAACAACAGCAATGCTTTCAGCAGAAGTAGCAACAGCATATACTGAGTGGACAAAAGAGGTGATGATGCTGGGGTCACAGCAAGAGAATGGCACAAGGGCCTTGGACAGATCCTCTGGGGGCTGGATAGGAATTGTCTCTGGTAGACATCTGAAATATATAGAGTCAAAATCTGAGAGCAAAGACCTGAGGTCTATTGCAAAGACTGCAGCAGGAGGTTGAACTGAAGCTTGAAACACATCAGCAGCAGCAGCAGGAACATGAGCTGAAGAAACAACAATAGCAGCAGCAGGAAGATTCACTGAAACAGCAAGAGCAGCAGCAGGCAGACTCACTTCATAGGGCATCTCCCCCTGCCTAGATTCAGACATGGCTGGATCAAAGCACACTGCTGAAGGGGCTGCCTGAGGGAAAAGAGAGGAGAGCCTGGCAGAAAGGGCTGCCACTAACAGGAGTAAGGGAGCCAAGGAGGTCTCCAAAAGAAGAGATAGCCTGGGGGCTAGCAATTCATACAGCCTGTCAGCAAGGGCTGGAATGTCTACTTGCTCAGTGGTGACTGGAGCAGAGGTAGAGGATGGAGGTGTAGCTGTTGGTGATGGTAGTGAAGAGCTGGTGAATGGAGGAAGAGATGGTTGAGGTGTGGGTAAGGTGGGTATGGAGGACAGTGGGATGGAGATAGATGGGGTGAAGGTGGGTTGATTAATTATTTCTTGCAGAAGATCTTGGTAGGATGTTGAGGATGAGGGTAGGTCAGGAGGAGAGGATGGTGAGTCATCCATAAAGGAATCATCAATGAGGTTGAAGGAGGGATTGGAGGGTGATGAAGTGATATCTGGTTGAGGGTAGGAGAATAATGGATGGAGGTGGTCTTCTGTGGTTGGAAGAGTAGGGATTGGAGATGGTGTAGATGTTGGAGAGGGGCTAGAGATGATGATGGTGGATGGAGTTTGAATGGTAGATGGAATGGGAAGAGATGGAATTGGAGGAGAAGGAGAAGAGGCATCAGCAGGCAGGTCATCTGTAGGGGCAGAGACCCGTGGGGAAGTGACTCTGAGAGTCCTGGTGCCTGAAGGAGTGCTGGAGGAGGGCCTGTTGGGCTTGAGGATCTGTCTGTCCCATTTTCCAAAAAGGGCACAGGACAGTCTCTTGGATGCATTGATGTGGATTCCAGAGGAGACCAGCAATGCAGGGCACCTATGCTGCAGAAACACCCCTAGAATTCTTCCAAAGTTCACAAAACTTTTGTTGATCTTCTTCTTAATGAGGTCAAAGAATACCTCTCCCCAATTCAGGTTCTTCCTGTCTACTAGGGCTCCCATTAGGTAGAGCTGATACCTGGAGATTGTATCATGAGCAGAGTGCTTAGCCAGTAGGACTTTCCCAACTACATCAGCCAGGAATCTGTATTCCACAGAAAGATTCTTTTTCAATAGCTTGCTAGGGTTAGCCTCAGAATGACCCATTCTGGCAAGCAAGTCAACAAATTCTTCTCCAGACAAATCAGCAGTATCTCCACCAGTTCTCAACTCAAAAACCTCTGTTAAAATTGCTGTGGTCAGAGGTACCTGTGTCCTAGAGATTGATCCAACAATGGTGTTGTTGTCCTGATTGTGGGCAGTGTAGACCCATTCCTAAATCTCATCAGAAGCAAGCTTAATCCTTGTAGTCATGAGTGCAGTAAGGTTCTGCTCTTTGAATAACCCCAAGATGTCCTGAAAGACCTGGTCTGTTGTGCTGAAGGATTCCATGTCGATGTCGAAGCCAGCATCAAACTTCATGGCGGCGAGAACAGCAACAGAAACAACCATGGTTACCTGCTAAGATTCAACAAACAAAACGACCAAGTGCAGAAATGTTTGGAGGGAAAGAAAGTTCTTGCAGAGAAATCGAAAGCGCAAAGGAGAACGACGGCGAAAAAATGAATTTTATATTAGGGTTCGACGCAGAAATGGAAAGATCGTTGAAATCAGTTCGACGATCGAGGCTTCTAAAGGAATCTGAAGAGTCTTCAACATCGTCGATCTCCGTTCGACGATATTGGAGAGCGTCGAGCTCTGTTCGACGATCGTTCAGAGAATAACATCGTGGAGCGCCGTTCGACAATCGTTGACCGGAAGAGATAGTTCATACTATCTGAGAAACACTGAACTCAGGTCGACGATTTCAGAAATCGTCGATCTCCGTTCGACGATCTGGGGGAAAATCGTCGAGCCCAGTTCAGAGATAAGAAAAACTCTAGACACTAAGTAAAATCAAGATGTTTGCCTAGTCTTGGTCAATTTTTAAGCTTTTAAGATCTTGGAGATTATTTAAGACTTCCTCCATCTAACATTCCTAACTGATTTAGGAAGAAGGTGTGTTTCTTTTCATCCAAGGGCTTGGTGAAAATATCTCCCCTTTGTAAATCAGTTGGGATATATTGTAGTTCAATTTTATTCTTTTCAACATTATCCCTTAAGAAATGATGCCTAATCTCTATGTGTTTTGTCCTATTATGGAGGACTGGATTTTGAGCTATAGAAATAGCACTGGTGTTATCACAAAAGATTTTAGACTGCTCTAAGTTGTAGCCATAGTCTAGGAGTTGGTTTTGAATCCACAAGATTTATGAACAACAACTACCTGCAGCCATATATTCAGCTTCAGTAGTTGAAGTTGACACAGAGGTTTGTTTCTTGCAAAACCAGGAGACAAGTCTGTCACCAAGGAACTGGCAAGTTTCACTGGTGCTTTTCCTGTCAATTCTGCATCCAGCATAATCAGCATCAGAAAATCCAGTTAAATCAAATGCTGAGTCTTTTGGATACCAGAGATGTAACATCCCATTTCCAACTAGACCCCTAAGAGTGGTTTTGGCCATGACTAGGTCATGACAAAACCCTGGGAAGCCAGAAATGGGCCAAGAGATAGGAGGCCAAGGTAGGGATCACCATGGTCTGCAGATAGTAGAATTCTGAACAATAGTTTAGGATGACAATGGGGCTTCACCATGACCCCAAGACCCTATCACAACACTCCCAAACATTTTGGGAGACCCATTAGAGCCAAAAGGACCCATTAGGGCCAACCCAAGAGGCCCAGTTGACCAAGGTCAACCCTAGCCCTAAATAGGTCAACCTAGCCCACTTAGGGCCAATAGACCCACTCCTAGTCTAGAGGACCCCACCTATGCCCTCCTAACCCTAAAGTGAGGACAATGGGTCACTAAGGACACATTGGGGTCAGCCCTAGAGGCCAGGTTGACCCAGGTCAACTCAAGCCCTAATCTGGTCAAAGTACCCCTACTAAGGGTATGTGACCTCCAAAGTGCAGGGCAACCCCATATAACCCTACCTAGACCCTAAGGGAAGTCAATGGGTCACCAAGGATCCATAGGGGTGGACCCTAATGGTCATGTTGACCCAAGTCAACTCTAGCTCTAAATGGTCAAAGTGACCTTACCAAGGGTCAAGTGACCTTTAAGGTGCCAAGTCAACCCTACCCAGCCCTACATAGACCTTAGGGGAGGCCAATGAACCACCCAGGACCCAATGGGGTCAACCTAGATGGTCAAATTGGCCAAGTCAACCCTCATTGAGGGTCAAGTCAACTTAGCCCAAAAAGGGCTAACCCAAGCTCAAGCCACTTCTCCCTTAGGCTAAGCCCATTCCCATGATCATCATAATCCAGTGGGCTGCCTTTAGCTTGTGGGGTTGACTAGTCAACCAGAGGTGACTAGGAGAGAGAAAAAGCTCCTCTCCATGATAATGGAGGAGAGAGAAATGAGGAAGGAGAAGGGGGAAGTAAGAGGCCGGCCAAGGGAGACTAACAGCCACCCTTTATGGCTGCAATCAACTCCTCTAGGAGAGAGGAGTTGATTCCAGCCGTTTCCCGGCCACCAAGGGGTGGGTTCAGCCCCCCTCCACACAACCCGAGCCACTCCATTAATGGAGATAATGGTCATTGAAGAACCAGCCTCTCCCCTCCCCCAATTGCCTTTTAAACACCATCAGGGAGCCGAGGGGATCATTTTGGAGCACTTACCTGGAGGAGACGAGCCCTTCCACCGTGCAGTTGCAGAAGCCGAGCGCCGCCGCCGTCGCCAATGGCATCCCGCCGCTCCTCTCGCATCCAGGCCGCCAGGAAGGTCCTCCTCCTCTCCTTAACTCGCGGGTAGATCCTAGGAATCCTTAGGCTAGAGTTTCGGGCTCAATTGAGCCCGATCGAATCCAGGATTTCTCCTGGTTTCGGCAAGGAAAAGTCTTGCTCAATCCGCCGGAAAACACCTCTCCGGCGGCGGAGCCGCCGCCTGACGACAGCCACCACCTCAACGGAGGTGTTGGTGGCGGTGGCCGGCCGGGGAAGGGGCTGGATCGCCGGCGGCAGAGCTTGGAAATCGCTCCAGGCAGAACCAATCCCAGCCGTTGGCTCAGTGGGGACGATGACCAGATGCCATCGATCTGCGCCAAGATTCGTGCGGCATCAGATCAGATACTATAGGGTTAAATAAAATTTATTTCATTTTTGTCACACTGGATGTATTTAATGTAATTAATGTTTAAAAATACCTAGGGACCCTGGATGGAAATTTGCCCAACATGAACATTGTAGCTTAGGGTGTCTAGTTTGCAGCAAAAATTGTTGGGACCCTTTTGGGTCACTGGTTAGACCAGGGCACCCATTTTGGTGGGACATGTCCTTAGGGCTAGGCAGTCACTAAAATGAGTGCCCACTCTTCACCCCAAGCCCAAATGGGCTGAAATTTTGGCAGAGGGTCTATCCTAGGCATACCTAGGGCCTGCCCAAAAATGGGAATTTTTGGAGAAAATATTTCTATAGTTTTGGTAAAAATTTAATAATCATTAGATAAATTAAATAGGTGCCCTAAACACACCCAAACCCTCCCAAATTTTGGTGAGTGGTCCCTGGGCTCCAATTAGGTACCTGTATAAAATTTCAGTTGGTTTGGGTGAGTGTTAAATAGGTTTTGACCCAACCCTAGTTCTACCCTATGAAGGGCATTTTGGTCAAAAGTGGCACTTTTGGTTTTAAGTGACCAAATCACCTCAACAGAGGCTGAAACTTTGGCCACTGATATGATTTAACTTTTTACACTCACTCATGAAGTTTGGAGTGGATTGGGCTAGGGTAGCCCTAGAAGTGTAGGGTAGGCCCTTTAGGGTAATTCTCTAGGGTTTGAAGAAATTGGGGTCAAAAGACCTTGGATGGGCTTGAAACTTGGGAATGATGACCATAGGGTCACTATGGTCCTATGGTTAAAATTTTAGGTCATTTGGAAGATTAAAGACCCCTTAAATCCATAACCCTAGTTTAGGGCACTAGCTTTGAAACCATAAGAACTAATACCAAAACTATCTAAAAAGGGCTGAGATTTTGAATGGGTAGTTGCTTAGGGCATACATGTCTCTGGAAATTTTATAATAAATTTTGGATGAATATTTTTGGTACTTTATTCACAGAGTTATATTTTATAATTTCCACTTAAGAGTTTTTGCAGAGCACTATACTTGCTTAAACTTGATAAAACTTAGCCAAGGGGCTTATAATCATGTTACCCATCTCTGTAAATTTTTATGGAATTTTTGAAGAATGATATTTAGTTGTTGCTTCTTTAATTATTTAATTCCATGGAACCTTGGAAAATTTAATAATGACTTTTAGATTGTCTGAAAAATTCTAATTTCTTCATCATGATGTTTTTAGTTCCCTATGAAGCCCTAGTAATTTTTACATAATTATTGGAGACATATATGTGGCACTTCCTTCATTATTTTTGATTTTTGGAATTATTTTAATAAATCCTTTAGAGGTCAAGAATTATCTGGAAAATTATGAAAATTAGCATCCAATGATATTTCTCTGTTATTTAGTGAATACAAATTTTAGGAGGCCATTACCTGAGAAAATCTTATGGTTCATGTTCAAATTGACTACGGCCTAGTTTTTGAGGAAAATTCAATAAATAGTAGATTAATTGGGAAAAATATGATTTTCTGAATTTAGTCTATATTTAACATAATAGACCTTTGATAATTATCATGAGGGTACTGGATGAGTATTTCATGTACTTCCCCTTTTACGGGTCACGTAGCTTAAGTGGTCTGCATATAGCAAAACTGCAGGATTTCATTTGGATTGAATTAGGGCACGTATGATGGGTCTTGATGGTTTGCTGTAAGGACAAGTGGAAAGGGCTGCATCTTTGGAAGATGAGTGAGTAGGGTGTGGATTTGTCTAGGGTTTAAAGGCGTTCGGGCCCGACGAAAGATCGTCCTACCCAAGGAGAGTTGGAGTCAAATCACCCTAGGATTAGCGTATCGAAACATGAGAAAATAATGGGTAAGGGGATCAACCAATAATAAAATAAGTACCTTGCGAAAGGGAACGCTGGGCGTAATCCCAACACAGTTCCTAGTGCCCCTTGAGAGCCCTTCACAGGGAATACCGGGGGCAGTCCTGGGTTAACGTAAACTGTTTAACAAGCTGAAAAGAGTAACTTAGTAATTAGGGTTGCACATTTCACAGGCACTGTTAGCACCAAAAGTCAGCTGGGAGCTTCGGCTCGGATGGTTAAAAGACGGACTCTTGGTCCGGGGAGCTTCGGCTCGGGTTTTGTTTACGCTAAATCTGCATGTGCATAAAAGGAAAATAAATTAAGGTGGTGGGTTTTCGGTATTGGAGGGTCGATGCACCGACGCCAATACGTTGACTCGGCAAGTGTGGTTAGCACTTCGCCAACAGAAGTCCGGTGCGCCAGCCGGCAAGAGTACGCAGGAGTCCGCTTCGTGCACCAAGCGTTGAGGCGTACGATAGGTCTGACCGGTAGTGCCTTACTGGTTTAGAGGTGGGCGAGGCCCAACCCACCGCTTCCGTCTGCCACTACGGAGGTATCCTGGGAGGTTACGGCTCCAGAAAGGGGGAACTAAAGGTCTGTGTGCACAGAGTCGGGTGTGTGCGTTGCACTTGCATGTCCATCATACCCACTTGCATGTCATAGCATAATCGATTCATTTAACCCCTGACACCTGATGTATAAGTGGAATGGGACGCTTATACATTAGGACCTGCAAAACGACCCCTTAGTCTATAAGCTTGTGTGGGCAAGTTTATAAATTAAGGTTAATTTTGATATATTTAGTTACTGCTGTTTGACCACCGTCACCCCAACGTATAAATCGGTATGGGACTTTTTATACGATGGGAGCCTTGCAAAAGACCCCTTGGCTTATGTGTTTTTCCACATAAGTGAAGGTTACATTTCAGCTTACATTTTATTGTCTTTATATGCTATAGAACTTGCTAGAATAGGACCGCTGCCATCTGCTTTGATATTCTCCACCTTCAAGTCCTCCCCTTTCTTCCTCTCCGCTCGGTGCCTAGGAGCCGTGGGGGAAGGGGTGGGGGATGATAGGACTTAGTCTTTTAGACTAACGGTTTTCGAACCGCATCATTTAGGGGATCGTGGAGACCAGCATGGAGGAGCAGCCCCAGAGACCGGTGCGCTTGGAGATGGGGCAGTCTAGCTCCGGAGTTCATACAGCCGGGACTGTGAGTCTCGACCCTGAGTAGTTTTTCAGCTTTTGCTTCCGCATGAGTGACTTTGTAGTGAGGATATGTTGTACCGGGCATAAGCCCGTATTTTTGCTACTCTGATGTTATCTTCTGTGGACACTCCCTTCGTGGAGTTATAGTTATATATGTCATGTGATTCTCTGTGGACAGACAGTTTTCATTTTACTTCATTACGCTACTTTTATGTGATCGAATTTGCCGGCAGAATCGGCGCTTTGTGGTGATGACCCTTCAGGGCGTGAAGGAGTCACCGCAAAACGGCGGATCTGGGCCTAAGACCCCGTGGTCAAAAAGAAAAAAAAAGGGGTCTTACAAGTGGTATCAGAGCAAACCTCGATCGAAAAGTAGCCGTCCACAACCCTGGGTCACCCCCGCGCGGGTTTAGTTTGGGGACAAACTAAGCAGCGGAAGCGGTGGTGTGCCCATATGGGGGGAATCACATATAAATTGTCCACTATCATTAGGCATTGAGTCGATTACCTACTGATGTAGTTCATTTTGCAGCCCTCAGCTCAGCCCACCCCACAAGGTGGAGCTCAGCAGATTCCAGACATTGCACCACCTCCCATGGTCCCCACACCTTTCCTCCAGTCAGACATGGGGCAGACCCTTACAGCCATCCTTGAGGCCTTCCGGGCTCAGCAAGCCCCAGCCCAGCAGCCAAACCCAGGGGCCAACTGGATGAGCACCTTCCGAGGACTCTCTCCCCCATCTTACTTGGGGACGGAGTCGGCAGTACGGACAGAGGAGTGGCTGGATGTGATGTACGAGATGTTGACGGGGATACGATGCCCCTGGGAGGAGAGGGTGGCCCTAGTGGTATCTTGCTTGGAGTCACATGCCAAGCGGTGGTGGAAGACGCTGTTGGACACGACTTTTGCGGATAGAGAGATTGCAGAAATCACATGGGAAGAATTCAGGGCCACGCTGCTGGAGCACTTTGTTCCTCAGTCGGCCAGGGACGAGTTGGAGGAGCGTTTCTTGCAGCTGAGGCAGGGCACCAGGACAGTGGTGGAGTACCACCGAGAGTTCGATCATTTGGCCCGATATGCGGGCTCTTATCAGCTGGATGAAGCGGGGTACGTCAAGAGGTTTTATAAGGGCCTAAAAGAGGAGTTGAGAGAGGCTTTGCTTTTTGTCTCTGACGGGCCCATCTCCCGGATTTTAGAGATGGCGAAGAGGATTGAGGCCGACTGGCACACCACTCGGGGCCGGAAACGGCAAACGGAGGACCAGGGCCGGAGGGCCCGAAATGATCAGCGGCGAGGCATCGTACCAGATGGAAGAAGGGCAGAGGAGCAGCCTCGTCAGGAGTTGAGGCAGGAGCCGAGAGAGCAGGTGGTCTTGGCCCCTCAACCTCTCCGGATCCAGGAGATGCAGAGACCCCGGGGTATGGCGTATCCCCCGCCGGAGTGCTTCCACTGTCACCAGGTGGGACACCTCCGGAGAGATTGCCCTATGAGGGGGGCACCACCTCCAGCACCACGGGGTGGCCCACCGGCCCAGCATTTCGGAGGCCGAGGACGCGGCCGAGGACGTGGTTACCAGGGAGGCGACCGCAGGCAGAATGGGGAGCAGATTTACGCTCTGGACTTAGCACATCCCCGGAACCCGGACAGGGTTATTGCAGGTATGAGAGTAATCTTAATGTTAGAATTATTCTTTGCTCGTATTAAGCATTGATAGAACTACTATACAACCTAGGTTAGAAAACCTTACGCTAGAATTTCTTTCAAACTGATTTAGGAATGGTGATGGTGTGCGGCAAGCCTGCCCACACCCTGTTCGACACGGGGGCATCACATAACTTTGTATCGGAGGATTTCGTCAAGGACCTGGATCAGATTCGTTGCTATACAGGACTACCCAGGAGGGTGCGCCTCCCCAATGGGATGGAGATTCAGTCCACAGAAAAGTGCCTCCTGGAGGTTACCATAGAGGGGTTGACACTCGAGGCCCCGGCGACGATCTTGAGGATGCCGGACTTCGATCTCGTCTTGGGCATGACATGGCTTGTCTGGAACCATGCCCAGATTGATTGCCCGGCAGGGAGGGTCGTGCTCAGCCACGGCGATACTTATGCAACGTTCGAAGGTACTACACCGGTCTCCCGTCGCTTGCTTTCATCTATTCAGGACATTAAGGCCCATATGCAAGGGGACGAGGTATACCAAGTATTGTTCGAGATGACTGAGGAGAAGGACTTGATCGCAGACATTCCGGTGGTTCGTGACTACGCCGATATTTTTCCGGATAAGCTGCCGGGACTACCTCCGCATAGGGAGAAGGACTTCCAGATTCAGCTGGTACCAGGGGCTAAGCCGGTATCCAAGGCCCCTTATCGGATGGCCCCGAAGGAGTTGGCGGAGTTTCGGACACAGTTGCAGGAGCTGGTGGAAGCAGGATTTGTTAGGCCGAGTTCCTCATCATGGGGAGCTCCTGTCCTATTCGTAAAGAAGAAGGACGGCACCTTACGCCTGTGCATCGACTATCGAGCACTAAATAGGCTGACCGTCCGAAATACCTATCCGCTCCCCAGGATAGACGAGTTGTTCGATCAGCTGGAGGGAGCCCATTACTTTTCGAAGCTGGACTTGAGATCAGGCTATTACCAGCTGCGGATCCAGGAGGAGGATATCCCGAAAACGGCCTTTAGTAGCCGGTATGGATTGTATGAGTTCATCGTGATGCCCTTCGGGCTCACGAATGCTCCGTCAGCATTTATGAGCCTCATGAACCGGGTCTTCGAGGCTTACTTGGATGTGTTTGTCATAGTGTTCATAGACGACATCCTTATCTATTCTAAGACGGAGGAGGAGCATACACGACATCTAGCATTGACCCTGGAGAGACTGCGGGAGCATCACCTTTATGCGAAATTCAGTAAGTGTCAGTTCTGGCTGAAGGAGGTGGCGTTCTTAGGTCACATTATCAGCGGAGCCGGGCTGGCAGTGGACCCGGCAAAGATTCGAGCTATTTCAGAGTGGCCGCAGCTGAAAACAGCCACTGACGTACGGAGTTTTCTAGGACTTGCCGGTTATTACCGGAAGTTCGTAGAGGGATTCTCTCGAATCGCCCTCCCGCTCACATCCTTGACAAAGAAGGAGGCACCGTTCGTGTGGACCCCGCAGTGCCAGACAGCTTTCCAGGAGCTGAAGGATCGGCTGACCTCGGCTCCCATTCTTACTCTTCCCTCGGGGAGGGAGGGATTCCAGGTCTACACCGACGCATCATATCAGGGGATGGGAGCGGTACTGATGCAGAACGGACACATCATAGCTTATGCCTCCCGCCAGCTGAAGACCCATGAGAAGAACTACCCAGTACATGACCTTGAGATGGGGGCAGTTGTATTCGCACTGAAGATATGGCGGCACTACCTTTATGGAGTCCACTGTGACATATATTCCGATCATAAGAACCTTAAGTACGTGGACACGCAGAAGGAACTGAACATCAGGCAAAGGCGGTGGGTGGAGTTTCTATCTGACTATCAGTATGAGATGCACTATCACCCGGGGAAGGCAAACGTGGTGGCAGATGCACTGAGTCGGAGAGCCGCCACAACAGGAGCAGAGCCTCAGTTGATGTCTATGGAGCTGCTGCAGAGACTAGAGGACATGCACATTACTCTGGTATCGTCTGATGATCCTGAGCTCTATGAGGAGTACTTGGCCGCGATAGGCGTTACCGATGACATCAGAGACCGGGTCAGAGAGGGACAGAGGCAGGATGCCAAGTTGGAACCCATCTTCCAAGCTCTGAAGGCGGGCACTGCAGGAGATTACACACTGAGGGACGATCTGGTGTGCTTCAGAGGACGGGTGTATATACCGGAGGGAGGCCAGATCCGGGAGGATATTATGATGGAGGCGCACTGCAGCCGGTATTCTGTACACCCGGGGATCACAAAGATGACGGCTGATTTGAAGAGGACGATGTACTGGCCGGGCATGAAGAAGGATGTCTCACACTTCGTGACCCATTGTGAGGCATGTCAGCTAGTGAAGGCGGAGTGCAGGAACCCCGCAGGATTATTGCAGCCACTCCCGGTGCCGGAGTGGAAGTTTGATGACATAGCCATGGACTTCATACATGGGCTTCCCCGGTCTCGGATAGGGAATGACTCGATCTGGGTAATCGTCGATCGGTTGACCAAGGTGGCTCGATTTATACCGATCAGGAAGGATGATTCAGTAGGAGTACTGGTGCAGAAGTTTGTGGAGCAGTTCATTCGTTATCATGGAGTACCCAGGACGATAGTGTCGGATCGGGATGGCAGGTTCACCTCCAGGGAGTGGAGGTCCGTGCAAGCTTACTTAGGCACGCGATTGACTTTCAGCACTGCATTCCACCCCCAGACAGACGGGCAGACAGAACGCACCAACCGGACGCTGGAGGACCTTTTGAGGCTATGCATCTTAGATCGCGGGGAACCGTGGGAGAAACTCTTACCCCTTGTCGAGTTCTCCTATAACAACAGCCACCAGTCCAGCATCAGGATGGCGCCTTACGAAGCCTTGTACGGGAGGAGATGCCGGACCCCGCTCTCATGGGTGCAGAACGAAGATCCGAAGGTATTGGGGTCAGAGTTCGTTGAAGACACCGAGGCACAAGTGAGGCTGATCAGAGACAGGATGCTCGAGGCGCAGAGTAGACAGGCCAAGTACTATGACGCCCGACATCGGCAGGTGGAGTTCCAGGTGGGGGACCGGGTGTTTCTGAAAATCCGGCCCATGCATGGAGTTTCACGGGTGCGTGGTCGGAGGAAGAAGCTCAGCCCTAGGTACATGGGCCCTTACAGGATCCTGGAGCGGATCGGACCCCTAGCCTACCGGCTGGAGTTACCACCAGAGCTAGAAGCGCTGCACGACGTCTTCCACATTTCTTCTTTGAGGAGGGCTCTACTACGCCCGGAGCAGCAGATTCTGACCACCGAAGGGCCGGTAGCTTCAGACCGGTCTGTTCATTTGGAGCCTGTGAGGATCGACGACCGAGGAGTGCGGGTCTTACGACGCAAGAGGGTCCCTCTAGTCAAGGTCCTGTGGAGGAACCACGGCCAGGAGGAGCATACCTGGGAGCCACAGGACCTGATGCGACAAAGATACCCCGAGCTATTCAGTCAGGTATACCTCTCAGACCCCTCAAGATGTTAATTTATTTTTCTGCTTTAAGTATACTAAGGGCTGCTCTAGGTAGATAGGGGCTTATCTTTGTTTATTGGGGGCTTAACTTTGTTTATTGGGATTTTGGTTCGCCGTTTGGGCGAAAGGGGTCTTAGATCTAAGTTTTCCCTTAAATCAAATTTAACAAACAAGACGTCATAATGGGATGTTACAAGACTCTTTCCTTCGGTAATAAGACCCGTAGGTCCAACCTTGATTTCGGGGACGAAATCTTTGTTTTGTTTATTGGGATTTGTAACATCCCATTTCCAACTAGACCCCTAAGAGTGGTTTTGGCCATGACTAGGTCATGACAAAACCCTGGGAAGCCAGAAATGGGCCAAGAGATAGGAGGCCAAGGTAGGGATCACCATGGTCTGCAGATAGTAGAATTCTGAACAATAGTTTAGGATGACAATGGGGCTTCACCATGACCCCAAGACCCTATCACAACACTCCCAAACATTTTGGGAGACCCATTAGAGCCAAAAGGACCCATTAGGGCCAACCCAAGAGGCCCAGTTGACCAAGGTCAACCCTAGCCCTAAATAGGTCAACCTAGCCCACTTAGGGCCAATAGACCCACTCCTAGTCTAGAGGACCCCACCTATGCCCTCCTAACCCTAAAGTGAGGACAATGGGTCACTAAGGACACATTGGGGTCAGCCCTAGAGGCCAGGTTGACCCAGGTCAACTCAAGCCCTAATCTGGTCAAAGTACCCCTACTAAGGGTATGTGACCTCCAAAGTGCAGGGCAACCCCATATAACCCTACCTAGACCCTAAGGGAAGTCAATGGGTCACCAAGGATCCATAGGGGTGGACCCTAATGGTCATGTTGACCCAAGTCAACTCTAGCTCTAAATGGTCAAAGTGACCTTACCAAGGGTCAAGTGACCTTTAAGGTGCCAAGTCAACCCTACCCAGCCCTACATAGACCTTAGGGGAGGCCAATGAACCACCCAGGACCCAATGGGGTCAACCTAGATGGTCAAATTGGCCAAGTCAACCCTCATTGAGGGTCAAGTCAACTTAGCCCAAAAAGGGCTAACCCAAGCTCAAGCCACTTCTCCCTTAGGCTAAGCCCATTCCCATGATCATCATAATCCAGTGGGCTGCCTTTAGCTTGTGGGGTTGACTAGTCAACCAGAGGTGACTAGGAGAGAGAAAAAGCTCCTCTCCATGATAATGGAGGAGAGAGAAATGAGGAAGGAGAAGGGGGAAGTAAGAGGCCGGCCAAGGGAGACTAACAGCCACCCTTTATGGCTGCAATCAACTCCTCTAGGAGAGAGGAGTTGATTCCAGCCGTTTCCCGGCCACCAAGGGGTGGGTTCAGCCCCCCTCCACACAACCCGAGCCACTCCATTAATGGAGATAATGGTCATTGAAGAACCAGCCTCTCCCCTCCCCCAATTGCCTTTTAAACACCATCAGGGAGCCGAGGGGATCATTTTGGAGCACTTACCTGGAGGAGACGAGCCCTTCCACCGTGCAGTTGCAGAAGCCGAGCGCCGCCGCCGTCGCCAATGGCATCCCGCCGCTCCTCTCGCATCCAGGCCGCCAGGAAGGTCCTCCTCCTCTCCTTAACTCGCGGGTAGATCCTTAGGAATCCTTAGGCTAGAGTTTCGGGCTCAATTGAGCCCGATCGAATCCAGGATTTCTCCTGGTTTCGGCAAGGAAAAGTCTTGCTCAATCCGCCGGAAAACACCTCTCCGGCGGCGGAGCCGCCGCCTGACGACAGCCACCACCTCAACGGAGGTGTTGGTGGCGGTGGCCGGCCGGGGAAGGGGCTGGATCGCCGGCGGCAGAGCTTGGAAATCGCTCCAGGCAGAACCAATCCCAGCCGTTGGCTCAGTGGGGACGATGACCAGATGCCGTCGATCTGCGCCAAGATTCGTGCGGCATCAGATCAGATACTATAGGGTTAAATAAAATTTATTTCATTTTTGTCACACTGGATGTATTTAATGTAATTAATGTTTAAAAATACCTAGGGACCCTGGATGGAAATTTGCCCAACATGAACATTGTAGCTTAGGGTGTCTAGTTTGCAGCAAAAATTGTTGGGACCCTTTTGGGTCACTGGTTAGACCAGGGCACCCATTTTGGTGGGACATGTCCTTAGGGCTAGGCAGTCACTAAAATGAGTGCCCACTCTTCACCCCAAGCCCAAATGGGCTGAAATTTTGGCAGAGGGTCTATCCTAGGCATACCTAGGGCCTGCCCAAAAATGGGAATTTTTGGAGAAAATATTTCTATAGTTTTGGTAAAAATTTAATAATCATTAGATAAATTAAATAGGTGCCCTAAACACACCCAAACCCTCCCAAATTTTGGTGAGTGGTCCCTGGGCTCCAATTAGGTACCTGTATAAAAGTTCAGTTGGTTTGGGTGAGTGTTGAATAGGTTTTGACCCAACCCTAGTTCTACCCTATGAAGGGCATTTTGGTCAAAAGTGGCACTTTTGGTTTTAAGTGACCAAATCACCTCAACAGAGGCTGAAACTTTGGCCACTGATATGATTTAACTTTTTACACTCACTCATGAAGTTTGGAGTGGATTGGGCTAGGGTAGCCCTAGAAGTGTAGGGTAGGCCCTTTAGGGTAATTCTCTAGGGTTTGAAGAAATTGGGGTCAAAAGACCTTGGATGGGCTTGAAACTTGGGAATGATGACCATAGGGTCACTATGGTCCTATGGTTAAAATTTTAGGGCATTTGGAAGATTAAAGACCCCTTAAATCCATAACCCTAGTTTAGGGCACTAGCTTTGAAACCATAAGAACTAATACCAAAACTATCTGAAAAGGGCTGAGATTTTGAATGGGTAGTTGCTTAGGGCATACATGTCTCTGGAAATTTTATAATAAATTTTGGATGAATATTTTTGGTACTTTATTCACAGAGTTATATTTTATAATTTCCACTTAAGAGTTTTTGCAGAGCACTATACTTGCTTAAACTTGATAAAACTTAGCCAAGGGGCTTATAATCATGTTATCCATCTCTGTAAATTTTTATGGAATTTTTGAAGAATGATATTTAGTTGTTGCTTCTTTAATTATTTAATTCCATGGAACCTTGGAAAATTTAATAATGACTTTTAGATTGTCTGAAAAATTCTAATTTCTTCATCATGATGTTTTTAGTTCCCTATGAAGCCCTAGTAATTTTTACATAATTATTGGAGACATATATGTGGCACTTCCTTCATTATTTTTGATTTTTGGAATTATTTTAATAAATCCTTTAGAGGTCAAGAATTATCTGGAAAATTATGAAAATTAGCATCCAATGATATTTCTCTGTTATTTAGTGAATACAAATTTTAGGAGGCCATTACCTGAGAAAATCTTATGGTTCATGTTCAAATTGACTATGGCCTAGTTTTTGAGGAAAATTCAATAAATAGTAGATTAATTGGGAAAAATATGATTTTCTGAATTTAGTCTATATTTAACATAATAGACCTCTGATAATTATCATGAGGGTACTGGATGAGTATTTCATGTACTTCCCCTTTTACGGGTCACGTAGCTTAAGTGGTCTGCATATAGCAAAACTGCAGGATTTCATTTGGATTGAATTAGGGCACGTATGATGGGTCTTGATGGTTTGCTGTAAGGACAAGTGGAAAGGGCTGCATCTTTGGAAGATGAGTGAGTAGGGTGTGGATTTGTCTAGGGTTTAAAGGCGTTCGGGCCCGACGAAAGATCGTCCTACCCAAGGAGAGTTGGAGTCAAATCACCCTAGGATTAGCGTATCGAAACATGAGAAAATAATGGGTAAGGGGATCAACCAATAATAAAATAAGTACCTTGCGAAAGGGAACGCTGGGCGTAATCCCAACACAGTTCCTAGTGCCCCTTGAGAGCCCTTCACAGGGAATACCGGGGGCAGTCCTGGGTTAACGTAAACTGTTTAACAAGCTGAAAAGAGTAACTTAGTAATTAGGGTTGCACATTTCACAGGCACTGTTAGCACCAAAAGTCAGCTGGGAGCTTCGGCTCGGATGGTTAAAAGACGGACTCTTGGTCCGGGGAGCTTCGGCTCGGGTTTTGTTTACGCTAAATCTGCATGTGCATAAAAGGAAAATAAATTAAGGTGGTGGGTTTTCGGTATTGGAGGGTCGATGCACCGACGCCAATACGTTGACTCGGCAAGTGTGGTTAGCACTTCGCCAACAGAAGTCCGGTGCGCCAGCCGGCAAGAGTACGCAGGAGTCCGCTTCGTGCACCAAGCGTTGAGGCGTACGATAGGTCTGACCGGTAGTGCCTTACTGGTTTAGAGGTGGGCGAGGCCCAACCCACCGCTTCCGTCTGCCACTACGGAGGTATCCTGGGAGGTTACGGCTCCAGAAAGGGGGAACTAAAGGTCTGTGTGCACAGAGTCGGGTGTGTGCGTTGCACTTGCATGTCCATCATACCCACTTGCATGTCATAGCATAATCGATTCATTTAACCCCTGACACCTGATGTATAAGTGGAATGGGACGCTTATACATTAGGACCTGCAAAACGACCCCTTAGTCTATAAGCTTGTGTGGGCAAGTTTATAAATTAAGGTTAATTTTGATATATTTAGTTACTGCTGTTTGACCACCGTCACCCCAACGTATAAATCGGTATGGGACTTTTTATACGATGGGAGCCTTGCAAAAGACCCCTTGGCTTATGTGTTTTTCCACATAAGTGAAGGTTACATTTCAGCTTACATTTTATTGTCTTTATATGCTATAGAACTTGCTAGAATAGGACCGCTGCCATCTGCTTTGATATTCTCCACCTTCAAGTCCTCCCCTTTCTTCCTCTCCGCTCGGTGCCTAGGAGCCGTGGGGGAAGGGGTGGGGGATGATAGGACTTAGTCTTTTAGACTAACGGTTTTCGAACCGCATCATTTAGGGGATCGTGGAGACCAGCATGGAGGAGCAGCCCCAGAGACCGGTGCGCTTGGAGATGGGGCAGTCTAGCTCCGGAGTTCATACAGCCGGGACTGTGAGTCTCGACCCTGAGTAGTTTTTCAGCTTTTGCTTCCGCATGAGTGACTTTGTAGTGAGGATATGTTGTACCGGGCATAAGCCTGTATTTTTGCTACTCTGATGTTATCTTCTGTGGACACTCCCTTCGTGGAGTTATATTTATATATGTCATGTGATTCTCTGTGGACAGACAGTTTTCATTTTACTTCATTACGCTACTTTTATGTGATCGAATTGGCCGGCAGAATCGGCGCTTTGTGGTGATGACCCTTCAGGGCGTGAAGGAGTCACCGCAAAACGGCGGATCTGGGCCTAAGACCCCGTGGTCAAAAAGAAAAAAAAAAGGGGGTCTTACAAGAGACCTAGATTTGGACAACTTTTAACATACCTGAGAATCCTCTTTACTAGTGTTAGGTGTGACTCTCTAGGGATTACTTGGAACCTAGCACATATACATGTAGAAAACATTATATCTGGTCGACTAGTTGTAAGGTACAGTAAAGAGCCAATCATTGCTCTATATGTTGTCTGATCAACATGTTTCCCATGTTCATCAGCATCCAATACAGCATTAGTAGGCATAGATGTTTTCATACAAGATGCTTCGGACATGCCAAATTTCTTAACCAATTCATTTGCATACTTGGTTTGAGAAATGAAGATGCCTTCAGCATGCTGTTTGACTTGCAATCATAGGAAGAAGGATAGCTCACCCATGCTACTCATTTCAAATTTAGAATGCATTAGGTTGGAAAACCTTCTGCACAATTTGGAGTCAGTAGAACCAAAAATAATGTCATCTACATAGATCTGTACTAGTAGGGTATGAGACTTATGGGTTCTAATGAAAAGAGTTTGGTCTACTCTACCCCTCAAAAATCCATTTTCCAAAAGAAAGCATGCTAGGGTCTCATACCATGCTCTAAGAGATTGCTTGAGATCATATAATGCTTTGTTCAATCTAAAAACATAATCAGGATAAGTTGAAGAGATAAAACCTGGAGGTTGTCTGACATATACTTCCTCTTTGATGTCTCCATTTAGAAATGCACTTTTGACATCCATCTGATATACCTTGAAGCCTTTATGTGCTGCATAAGACAAAAAGATTCTGATAGCTTCCAATCTTGCAACTGGTGCAAAAGTCTGGTCATAGTCTATTCCTTCTTCTTGAGAATATCCCTGAGCAACTAGCCTTGCCTTGTTCCTTACAATTACTCCTTGATCATCCAGTTTGTTTCTGAACACCCACTTTGTTTCAACAATGGAGTGATCCTTAGGCTTTGGCACTAGTTCCCATACTTTGTTCCTTTCAAATTGATGCAACTCCTCTTGCATTGCAATGATCCAGTGTGGATCTTGCTCTGCATCTTGAATGGACTGAGGTTCAATTTGAGATAGGAAGCTGGTGTGCAACAGGTTTTGGTTGACCTGATTTCTGGTTTGCACACCAGCTGAGATGTCTCCAATTATTTGGGAAATTGGATGGTCTCTTGATGTTACTAAATCAACAGGGGATGTTGATTGTTCACCAACCTGTGTTGTTGTTTCCTCTTGTGGTACAACAACTGGCTCTTCAAGTTATTCTTAAATCTGTTGAGCACTTTCGTCATCTTCACTGCTTTCATCCCTTTGAGTAACCTGTAACTTGTTCAAGTCTTCAATAAGAGAATGTTCCTGCAAAGGTTCTATGGTAGAAGAGATCTTCTCCTTGAAAGACATGTTAGATTCATCAAATGATATATGAACAGATTCCTCAATTTTTAGAGATGATTTATTATAGACCCTATAAGCCTTGCTAATCATGGAGTATCCCAGAAACACTCCATCAGCTTTAGCTTGAAATTTTGCTAAGTATTTCTTATCATTATTATGTATGTAGCAAATACAACCAAAAACTCTAAAATAATCAACTTTAGGTTTCTTCCCTTTGAGTAATTCATAGGGAGTCTTTCCCTTTAGTTTATGTATCAAACTTCTATTCATCACATAGTTGGAGGTGTTCACTACCTCTGCCCAAAAGGATAGAGGTAGATGAGCATCTGACAACAATGTAGTGACAGATTCAATAAGGGTTCTATTTTTCCTTTCAGCTATCCCATTTTGTTGAGGAGTTCTAGGAGCTGATAAAGTATGCCTAATCCCTTCAATCTGACAGAACTCTTACATAAGAAGAGAATCAAACTCTGACCCATGATCAATTCTGATCAGGGCAATGTGAGTATTGAACTCAATCTGTATACATTTGAGAAACTCTGTCAGACACTTAAAGTTATCAGACTTCTTCCTTAGAAAGAACACCCAAGTGAATCTAGAGAAGTCATCTACAACTACTAAAGTGTAAGATTTCCCTCCTAGGATTTGTACTGAGATGGGTCTAAAAAGATTCATGTGTAACAGATACAATATCCTAGGTGAATCACTCTTATTAAGTGACTTAAAGCTGTTTTTAGTTTGCTTGCCTAATTGACAAGCCCTGCAGAGTCCTTCCTTCTTGTAGGGGCCAGAAGGTAGTCCTCTAACAAGGTTGTCCTTGGATAGCCTAGCAATAGTTCTAAGGTTTAGGTGTCCTAGTCTCTTATGCCATAAAATATTTGGTCTACAAACAGAATTGAACCGACAAATATTTATATCTGTTGAAAGAAAATCTACAAGATAGATGTTACTTTTCCTTTTACCTGTCAACACAGTTGTGTTGTCCTCTGACTTGATTTTGCATAAGGCTTTGCTGAAGGTCACCTGGTAGCCTTCATCACACAGCTGACTGATGCTTATTAAGTTGTGCTTCAGTCCTTCCATATAAGCTACCTTCTTGAATGTTATTGATCCAATCTGGACTGCACCATAGCCTTTAGTCTGTCCAAAGTTTGAATCACCAAAGATAACTTTGGGTCCAAGCTTGGCTCTAAAGGAAGTGAGGTTGTCCTTGTTCCCTATCATGTGCTTAGAGCACCCACTATCCAAGTACCATTGCTGGTTAGATGTTGGATAGGTCTTCACCTGCACATAAGATAATTCATTTGTTTTTGACCCAGTTTACCTTGGGCATAGGTTGATAACCTTTAAATTCTGAAATAAAAGACATCATAGGTTGACTCGTATATCCTTCAGGATGATATCTCCTTGGAGGTATAATCCATTCAGTATAATGGTTAAAGATTTGGGATGAAGGACCCTTAGGATTAAATTTTGATTTGCCCTTGAGAAAGTTTCCAGAGCTCTGACCTCTGTTCGACGATCTTGGAGCTGCGTTCGACGATCTTGGGTCAGATCGTCGAGCTCTGTTTGACGGTCGACTATAGAAGAGTTCAGGAACTTGAGATCGTCGACCTGAGTTCGACGATTTTGCTTGAGATCGTCGATCTGCGTTCGACGGTCGTCGATCTGCATTCGGCGATCGTCGATCTCCGTTCGACGATTTCTGCTGGGACTTAGTTTTCTGGGGCAAATCAGAATTTTTCCTAGCTACCTCTACAACTCCCTTTCCTTTATCAGAAATGAATTTGATTGGAGTTGTTATAACTATGCGTTGGCTGGATGAAGCACCCAAGCCCAGTGTACTATTAAATCTGGAGTTCACTGTGCTTGTGATGTCCATCAGCTTGATGCTTCTCCCATTAAGGGATTCTTCAAGCTTCTTGACCTCAGGTAGCTCACTATTCAGTGAAGCTATCTGCTCCCTACAGCACTCCAACTCCTGAGAGAGTTTGAGGTTTTCTGACTTTAAATTATTATGTTCAGATAAATGATTTCTGAGAGAGATAATTTCATTCTCAGACTTTAGCAGGTCTAAACATAAAGCTTTAAATTCAGATTTAAAGTCCTCTGAATTAAAATCAAATGAACTAATTACCTGATCTTCTTCAAGTTGAGTCTCTGAGTCTGACTCTGACTCCTCTTCATCTGAGTTATGTTGTGAGGCATTGTAAGACCCCCCTTTTTTTCTTTATTGACACCGGGGTCTTAGGCCCAGAACCGCCGTTTTGCGGAGACTCCTTCATGCCCTGAAGGGTCATCACCGCAAAGCGCCGATTCTGCCGGCCAAATCGATCGCAGAAAGGTGGCACAATAATGTAAATGCAAAATTGCAGTCCACAGAAAATCACATATCATAGTAATAAAATCTCCACGAAGGGAGTGCCCACAGAATAAAACATCAGAGTAGCAAAATACGGGCTTATGCCCGGTACATCATATCCTCACTACAAAATCCCTCATGCGGAAGCAGAAAAACTACTCAAGGTCGAGACTCACGGTCCCGGCTGTATGAACTCCGGAGCTAGACTGCCCCACCTCCAAGCGCACCGGTCTCTGGGGCTGCTCTCCATGCTGGTCTCCACGATCCACTAAATGATGCGGTTCGAAAACCGTTAGTCTAAAAGACTAAGTCCTATCATCCCCCGCCACTTCCCCCACGACTCCTAGGCACCGAGCGGAGAGGAAGAAAGGGGAGGACTTGAAGGTGGAGAATATCAAGAACAGATGGCAGCGGACCTATACTAGCAATTCTATAACATGTATAGACAATAAGCTGAAACATGAAAAGTAACCTTCACTTATGTGAGAACACATAAGCCAAGGGGTCTTCTGCAAGGCTCCCATCGTATAAAAAGTCCCATACCAATTTATACGTTGGGGTGTCGGTTATCAAACATCAGTAGATATATATATCAAAATTAACCTTAATTTATAAACTTGCCCACACAAGCTTATAGACCAAGAGGTCGTTTTGCAGTTCCTAAAGTATAAGCGTCCCATTTCACTTATACTTTAGGTGTCAGGGTTAAATGAATCGATTATGCTATGACATGCAAGTGGGTATGATGGATCATGCAAGTGCAACACACACACCCGACTCTGTGCACACAGACCTTTAGTTCCCCCTTTCTGGAGCCGTAACCTCCCAGGATACCTCCGTAGTGGCAGACGGAAGCGGTGGGTTGGGCCTCGCCCACCTCTAAACCAGTAAAGCACTACCGGTCAGACCTATCGTACGCCTCAATGCTTGGTGCACGAAGCGGACTCCTGCGTACTCTTGCCGGCTGGCGCACCGGACTTCTGTTGGCGAAGTGCTAACCACACTTGCCGAGTCAACGTATTGGCGTCGGTGCATCGACCCTCCAATACCGAAGACCTACCACCTTAATTTCCTTTCCTTTTATGCACATGCAAATTTAGAGTAATCAAAAACCGAGCCGAAGCTCCCCGGACCAACACGTCCGTCTCAAACAATCGAGCCGAAGCTCCCCGGACCCAAAGTCCGTCTTTTAAACATCCGAGCCGAAGCTCCCCACTATCTTCCGGTGCTACCTGTGTTTGTGAAATGTGCAACCCTAATTACTAAGTTACTCTTTTCAGCTTGTTAAAACAGTTTACGTTAACACAAGACTGCCCCCGGTATTCCCTGTGAAGGGCTCTCAAGGGGCACTAGGAACTGTGTTGGGATTACGCCCAGCATTCCCTTTCGTAAGGTACTTATTTTGTTATTGGTTGATTCCCTTACCCATTACTTTCTCATGTTCCGATATGCTAATCCTAGGGTGATTTGACTCCAACTCTCCTTGGGTAGGACGATCTTTCGTCGGACCCGAACGCCTCTAAACCCTAGACAAAGCAACACCCTACTCACTTATCTTCCATAGATGCACCCAATTCTACTTATCCTTCCAGCAAACCAACAAGACCCATCACACGTGCTCTAATTCATATCCAAAATGATTTCCTGCAGTTTTGCTATATGCAGACCACTTAAGCTACATGACCCGTAAAAAGGGAAGTACATGAAATACTCATCCAGTACCCCTATGATAATTATTAGAGGGCTAAACTGACATTTGTAGCATAAATCCAGAAATTCATAATTTTCCTAATTTGTCTGATAATTTATTTATTTATTCTAGTATCCAAAAAGCCCAAGCTTGAACATGAAGTACCAATTTCAGACAAGATAATATTCCAATAAATTTATGTTAATTACAAAATGCATAATCAACTCTAAAGCCTAAGTCTTCAAATGTTTCAGCAAGGTTTAGGCCCTTAAATATAATTTCAAAGATATCTCTTTTAAAGTCATTTTAAAAGATTTTACAACAATAATACCTCCAAAACTTCAGAGAAAATTCAGGGATGATTATGATGGCATACAAATACCCTAGAAAAAGTTGCATAATTTATCATTTAATAATAAGACTATACTTGATTTCCTCATGAAATTCCAAGTTTATGGGTTAATGAACAAAGTATACTAATTATCCATCAAAAATTTCCACAAAAATTCCCACATGATAATAATGAACTAGGAACACTATGTATCAAGTTTCATAATTTTTAAACAAGTATTGAGCTCTTGTAAGAATTATTTATTATGTAACCGAAGTAATGCACTTGTGAAGTAGATGCCCTAACTAGGTATCCAAAAATTCTATCAAAAATCATATATGATCAGTATGGTCTAAAACTACCTCTGCCAATGTTTCATGACCTTTCAATGGGCAGTGAGATCACAATAGTCAAATTATTAATTAGGGCAATCCTATTGGTTACAAATGAAGTGCTACCAATATTGATCAAAACTTCCCAAATAAATTACCAGAGGCTCAAAAATATCCTTATTCCATCACTACCCAAATTTGATTAAATTTCAAGAAGTTTAGCTAACCTAAACTAGCACTACAAGTTTTATGACCTAAGCTAGGGTTAGGGTTTTGTGGACCCTACCCTTTTCAAAATTATTTAATATTTTTACCAGGGGTTTTATATACCCTAGGACCCTCCATGCAAAATTTGATGTTCATCCAAGGTGTTTAGGACTCATGCCCTTCACAAGGCAAAAAGGTCCTTCCTTAGGGTTTGGCCTAGGAACTTAGGGCAAATCAATTCCACACTACCCCACATTCCATGGGGAGGTGATAAATGCCAAAGCAAGTAAGTGTCCCAAATTTCAGCCTCTGTTGAGGTGATTTGGTCACTCAAAATTAAAAGTGCACTTTTTGAACATAAATACCACCTTAGGGCCACACTAGGGTTTGGTGATTCCCTAACCAAAACATATCCAAATGAGTCCAAACTTTGTACAGGACTAGGTCTTGAAGCCAGGGACCACTCCCCAAAATTTGGGAGGGTTTGGAGGTCATTTGACTACTTAATTAAATTACCCTAGCTTTATTAAATAAAATCAAAAACTTTAGGAACAGTGTGTCCAAAAATTCTGAGTTTGGGGCAGGCCCTAGGTATAGAGCTAGGTTAGTTTCCCTGCCAAAATTTCAATTGATTTGGGCTAGGGATGAAGTGTGGGCACTCAGTTTAATGACTGCCTAGCCCTAAGGGTATGTCCCACCAAAATGGGTGCCCTGGTCAGACCTTGCACCTAAATGGGTTCAAACAAATTTTAAAATAAATTAGACTCAGAGGGCTACAACGTTTGTGTTGGTGACTCTTTCTGCAGAGGGGCCTAAGTATTTTTAAAAATTAAAACCATTTAGTGTATATAGTGTGATAGAAATGAAATAATCAAGAAATTGATTCCTATAGTTTAATTTCTGATGGAGCACGAATCTTGGCGCAGATGAACGGGATCCGTTCATCTCCTTCGTTGAGCTGACGGCCAGGATGCATTTTTCCTGGGCCGACTTCAAGCGGCTGCCGCCGGCCATCCAGCCCCTTCCCCGGCCGGCCACCGCCACCACCACCTCCGTTGAGGTGGGGGCTATCGCCAGACGGTGGCTCTGCCGCCGGAGAGGCGTTTTCCGGCGGTTCTAGCAAGTTCATTTTAGCCGGAAACCATGAAAATTCCTGGTTTGGATCGGGCTCAATTGAGCCCGAAACTTCAACCTAAGTAGTCCTATGATCTACCCGTGAGTTAAGGAGAGGGGGAGGACCTTCCTAGCGGTCTGAATGCGAGTCGATCTTCGGGTTGCCATGGTGGTGGTGCTGCCGGCCGAATTTCTGCAATAGTGCAGTCAAGTTGCCTGAATTCCTACGGTAAACGATGGGAAGGGATCCTATCATGTCACTGATGGTGTATAAATCATCAGTTGGGGGAGGGGGGAGGCCAAACATCAATGACCATTAATGCCCTTAAAGGCTTGGCTCAGGTTGAGTGGGGGGGTGGGGGGGCTGAATCTTCCTCTTGGTGGCCGGGAAATGGCTGGAATCAACTCCTCTTCCCTAGAGGAGTTGATTGCAGCCACTGATTGTCTCTGAGATATCTGCAAAGAGAAAATACCAAACTAACAATTCATCAAGGCAAGTATACCTATCGAAATGCAGCTAGGGGACACAAGTGTCGTATTGAAATCCGGGAACAGTTGAGTAAGCTTACTCACACGAAATCTATTATTTTATCGACGGCAAAATAAGGCTTGGCTAAATGTACTAAAAGAAGAGAACTACTTGTATGAAAAGATAAAGAGAGCGATTAACTTAAGCTTAGTAACGATGAAGGGAAAATGCACTCGATCAGAAATCACCTCGGCAAGAGTGATTAGAAAAATACGATAACTAAACCTAAGCTAATTAGGGTAAAGGTCTTTGACCGTGGAGGTTCCATGAATATTGACACGCTTCTCTCGAAGGCCGTGCCTAACTGAGTTTAGGAAGGTCCGACCGACTTTCGCCTAAATCGGAGGCCTAAAACTCGCTTTACGCGGTGAACCCCTCTAATGGATTTTACTCCAATCCGGGAGATTTGATCGTCTGCCTCTCTCGAGGGGTGCGAACAACTCCCTTTACTCTTGAGTGCTCATTTCAAACTTTTGGCCTCTCGGCTAACCCAGAATGAAAGCAAAGGTGGAGAGTATATATCGATAATATACCTCCAACCCGTGATAAATCAAGAGTAATTCAAAGCTAAACCCTAAAAAGAAAAGGTAAGATTCAAAGCATCATAACCTAATCACTCGAACCTCGGATCAATTAGATCGAGTACATGGAGGATTAGTTAATCATGGTGAGGTGGAAGAAGGGGATGAGTAGAAGAAAAATACTGAAAACAGAGCAGGAACGAAAAAAGAAAACAACACTTTTTATTTAGAGAAACACGACCTTACAGCTTGAAAACCAGAGATTACAAGAACATGAAAAGGAAACTACACTATCATTAGCATCATACTACAGAAAGAAGCTAGGAGCTAATACAGGGAAAGCATAAAACTAGAGCTACGAACTAGAAATGAAAATACATGCTTAAAAGTTCAGAAAAACAAAGGACAGAACCTCCCCTCTCAAAGTGAAAGTTGTCCTAAAACCCCTGGAGTTGGGCTCTATTTATAGAATTTTTCGGGTCGGGTCACGCCCCCCTGTCACGCCCTGGTCGGGCGTGACCCTGGGGCGTGACACATTCGGCGCGACTTTTTCGGGCAGGAATTGAATTCTGACGGAGTTGTTGCGGTACACGCCCACAAGTCACGCCCTGGCAGGGCGTGTACCTGGGGCGTGTTGTTTGCGGCGTGACTTTTTCGGGCTGAACTGAATGCTGGAGGTGACGGGCGGAATTGCTGAAGTACATGCCCATATGTCACGCCCGGGTCAGGCGTGACCCTGGGGCGTGACACTTTCGGTGCGACGGTGGAGCGGGAAAAACGAGCGCGCTGCGGCGATTCCTCGGAACCTGGGGACACGCCTATAGTACACGCCCGTGTTTGGTATGTCACGGGCGTGACCGAGGGGCGTGTACACTAAGTTTCCATGGAATGCAGTTTCGGACCAATTGCTTCATTCCTCTGGGTACACGCCCTAGGTACACGCCCTGGTAGGGCGTGACCTTGGGGCGTGTCACAGCAAACTTCGGCTGAAAGCCGTGAAAACCTGCAAAAAGCAGAAAAAATGCATTAGCGACAAAAATATATACAAAGGGGAATCAAAACAAGTACTTTACAAGACATGATTGGCTTTAAAACCCCGAAAATATCCTAATAAAATTGACTGCAAACGTATTATCAAATTCCCCCAAGCTTAAGTTTTGCTTGTCCCCAAGCAAAGATATAAAGACAAGCTAATCATAAAAAGTGACTAATTCAAAAAGTTTTAATCATACTCACACAAGTACTATGCGAAATTCTTGGCAGGGAGAATGTAAAACGTAAATCTAAAACAATTATTTAGGTATGGTTTTAACTTTTATAAACTTTACTTAATAAAAATAAATCATCCAGAATTTTGACGAAATTCTTTAAATAGATTTGAGCAAGGCAATGAAAATGAAAAGAACGTATTGAGTTATTACTAGATCCAAGCAATGCATTATAATTATATCAATTAAATAACAAAAATCTAAGTTTAAATCCAAAACTAAAACTGATTTACTTTTCTTCTTTTCTTAGTTGTTAAATAAAATTAAAAAAAAGGGGCGTGAATCAAAAGGACTTAATAGGACCGAAACGTTTGGTTTAGGAATATGAATAGGAGTGGAATTCAAATATAAACATGGAGGCTTAAAAATCACACTAAACCAAAACAACGAGTTTCAAAAAAAAATAAATTTATTTTAAACAAAATATATATAAATAAATTTATTTTTTTCTCTTTATGATTTTTTTTTATCTCTTTTTTTTCTTATTTTCATTCATTTTTGTTTTCTTCTTTTTTTTTTTTTCAATTTATTGCTTTTGAGTACACTTTTTTCAACAATTTCTCCAAAGATAACACAAAATTTCATATCAAACAAAAGTAGCGTGATTTAGATAGGTAGGAATTTGGGCTTTGGTGAAAATGAAATGGTGTGTGGAGTTTATCAAATGAATTTGGAAAAAAGGCTCAAAAGCGGCTAACTAGTGGTGAAAGAGTTTAGGTTGGCAAGAAAGCTCAAACGTAAACAAAAATGGCCTAAATCATTTTCACGCATTTTTTTTTAAATTTATTTAAAACATAGAGTCGATAAATTTCAAAAAGCAAGTTCGAGATAATAAAAGAAGATTGATGAAATTATCTTGAAAATAAAAATAATATGTCACTTGGATCGTTCATATCTACTACGTTATTCAAAATATGTTCTTACAAAAATCATCTAAAGACGAAAAGGAAAATAGTGGATGATAAATTTTTAGAGAAAGTAAAGAAAATAAAGAACGGAAAACCATAATAGAAATGCACGGTTTAGAGAAATATTTTACCTTAACATGCTACCGTGAATTAGAAACACAGCATGACCAACATTTTACTTGTGAAATATGATTAAAAAGAATGATTAGAAAAATTATAACTAACTACGTTGTTTATAAAGAAGTTTGAGAAAAACAAAACATAAACATGGGGTACTTATTGAAATACCAAAATGCAGCTATATATATAAGAATTTTTTGAAATTTTGTGAAATTTTGGATTTTTTTTTTGGGATATTTACAAAAAGAAGGAGGACTCAAAAAGAAAACAAAAAGAAGGAGGAAGTCCTCCCCCAAGCTTAAAATCTACATTGTCCGCAATGGAGAAGGAGGTCGGAGAACGAGAGAAAAGTAAAGTACAGAAATAAAAGACAGAATTGAAAAGCAGGTACTTCCCCGGTTTTATTTTGCTGGGCAAGTTGAGTGATGCCGCTCCTCCATGCCTGTGCTGTGGAGCTTCATGAAACGTCGTCCGGCGGACTTTGGCATGGAAGCAGAACCGTTGGAGCAGGCGATCGCAGAAGTTTCAGCTTGCCGGAGCCATTCGGGGCAAAAAGTGTAAAATAAAGAAAACAGAAAAAGATAACTTGGGTTGCCTCCCAAGAGCGCCCTTTGTTTAAAGCGTCGTTTGAGCTCGACGCATCAAAATAATAATGTCCCAAATATTGTTTAACAATAAAGTTCGAATAAATGTCAAAGTTTGTGAGTAAAATAATGTTCAGATTAATCAAATGTCAGGACCGGAAAGATAGAGTTAACAGGGTTTAAACTGACATCATCACAGAAATACAGTTTAAGACGCTGACCATTCACTTTGAAAGTACCCTTATCAGGGTGAGAAATTAAAACAGTACCATAAGAAAAGACTTCTAAAACAGTAAAAGGCCCAGACCAACGTGATTTTAATTTACCCGGGAATAAACGTAAACGAGAATTATAAAGAAGCACTTGGTCGCCTGGCTTAAAGATTTTTGGGTGCCTAAGATGTCGATCGTGTAAACGCTTCGTCCGCTCTTTATAAAGTCGGTTATTTTCATATGCGTAAGAGCGCCACTCGTCGAGTTCGTTAAGTTGAAATTTTCTAAAATCGCCGACAGAGTGGGGATCGAAGTTTAAAAATCGTAAGGCCCAAAAGGCGCGGTGCTCTAACTCTACGGGTAAATGACACGATTTTCCATAAACCAACCGATATGGCGTACAGCCGAGGGCGGTTTTGTACGCTGTTCGGTAGGCCCATAGAGCATCGTCTAATTTGGCTGACCAGTCTTTTCTAGATGGGGAAACAGTCTTTTCTAAAATTCTTTTTATTTCTCTATTCACTACTTCGACTTGTCCGTTAGTTTGGGGGTGGTAGGCAGTGGAAAGCTTATGAGTAACGCCATATTTAGTTAGGATTTTTGAAAATTGTGCGTTACAGAAATGGGAACCCCTATCACTAACGATAGCGCGCGGCGTACCGAATCGAGAAAATAATTTTTTGAGGAAATTAACTACGACTCGGGCATCATTCGTAGGAAGAGCTTGGGCTTCGGCCCAACGTGAAACATAATCAACGGCAACTAAAATATACTTATTCCCGAAGCTAGAAGGAAAAGGGCCGACAAAATCAATCCCCCAGAGGTCGAAAACTTCGCACTCTAGGAAATAATTTTGTGGCATTTCATTTTTATTCGAAATATTCCCCGACCGTTGGCAACTATCACACCTACTCACAAAGGCATGCGCGTCTTTAAACAGGCTGGGCCAGTAAAAACCCGCGCTTAACACTTTGTGAGCGGTGCGAGCAGCTTGATAGTGCCCACCTGTCGGTCCTTCATGCAAATGTTTAATAATATCTAATCCTTCATGCAAGGAAACACACCTCCTGATCACTTGGTCTGCACAGACTTTAAAAAGATGCGGGTCCTCCCAAAAGTAGTTCTTCAGCTCAGAAAAGAATTTCTTCTTTTGCTGAGATGAAAACTCTTTTGGGAGCACACGGGCCACTAGATAGTTGGCGATGCGGGCAAACCAAGGAGAAGTAGATGTGTTAATAATGAACAGCTTCTCATTAGGGAAATAGTAATGAAAAGAATTTTCATCTAATTGCTCGATAAACGGGTTGTCTAGGCGCAAAAGGTGGTCGGCGGCCAAGTTCTCGGCACCTCGCTTATCACGGATCTCTAAGTCAAACTCTTGGAGGAGTAAGACCCAGCGAATCAAGCGAGGCTTGGCATCCGTTTTAGAGAGAAGATATTTGAGGGCCGAGTGGTCCGTAAAAACAATGATTTTCGAAAGAGTAATATAAGGGCGAAATTTGTCAAATGCGAATACTACCGCTAAGAGCTCCTTCTCGGTTGTGGTGTAATTTTCCTGTGCAGATGTGAGTGTTTTACTAGCGTAATAAATGGGGTGGAAGTTTTTGGAAATACGTTGACCTAGTACGGCTCCCACCGCATAACTACTCGCATCACACATTATTTCAAATGGAAGATCCCACACTGGAGCTATCATGATTGGCGCATTAACTAATTTTTCTTTTATTAAATTGAAGGCAGCTAGACAGAGGTCATCAAAGATGAATGGGGCGTCTTTTTCTAAGAGATGGGTAAGAGGCTTGGTGATTTTGGAAAAGTCCTTTATGAAGCGGCGGTAGAAACCCGCATGACCCAGGAAACTTCTTATGGCTTTTATGTTCGTAGGTGGCGGCAGTTTCTCGATAACTTCTATTTTCGCAACGTCTACTTCAATACCCCTTTCAGAAATTTTATGTCCCAAAACTAACCCTTCCCTTACCATAAAATGACATTTTTCCCAATTTAAGGCGAGGTTAGTTTCTTCGCATCGCTCTAGGACTTTTTCGAGGTTCTCTAAGCAACTATCGAAGGAATTCCCGAAGACGGAGAAATCATCCATGAAGACTTCCATAATGCTTTCTACGTACTTGTCAAAGATGGCGAGCATACATCGTTGGAATGTAGCCGGCGCATTGCACAATCCAAACGGCATTCTTCGGTAGGCGAAGGTGCCGAAGGGACAAGTAAACGTAGTTTTCTCCTGGTCCTCGGGGGAGATGGGGATTTGAAGATACCCCGAGAGGCCATCGAGAAAACAATAAAAGCTATGTCCGGAAAGTCGTTCTAAAATTTGATCAATGAACGGCAAGGGGAAGTGATCCTTGCGGGTGGCGTCATTCAACTTACGGTAATCTATACACATTCGCCATCCGGTCACCGTCCGAGTCGGGATTAATTCATTATTTTCATTACTTACGACCGTTATCCCTCCCTTCTTTGGTACTACCTGTACTGGGCTAACCCACTTACTGTCGGATATAGGATAGATAATTCCTGCGTCTAACAATTTCATAACCTCGCCCTTAACTACGTCTTTCATGTTTGGGTTTATACGGCGCTGAGGTTGTATAGAGTTACGAGAATTATCTTCCATTAAGATTTTATGAGTGCAGAAAGATGGGCTTATGCCCTTGATATCAGATATCTGCCAAGCAATAGCTTGGCGATGCTTTTGTAAAATTGAAAGAAGTTTATTTTTTTGTGCATCCGTGAGGTAGGCCGAAATTATGACAGGCAGCTTAGAGTCTTTTTCTAAGAAAGCGTATTGAAGGTTCTCTGGTAGTTCTTTCAGTTCCAAGGTAGGGGGGTCATCATACGAGGTCTTGGAAATTTGTTCTTTTTCAAAAATATGTCCTCGTACACTTTTTTATAAGTAAAATTAAAAGGGGTGTTGCTAGCGGCCATGGAGGCTTCGTGCAGCGATTCAGTTGGAAAAGTAGAAGAGGAACATAAATCATTAAATTCTTTTTCAAAATCAGAGGGGCGGGTGGAGGATTCTTCACCTAGGTGTAGAGATTCAGTTGGAAGAGTAGGAGAGGAACAAAAATTGGAAAATTCTTTGTCAAAATCAGAGGTGGGAGAGAAGGATTCTTCACTTATGGTATCCATGAAAAAACAGGAGTCATCATTAGCTAGTGTGTTCTTCATCGAGGGGGTGATAGAGAAAGTTACCTCATCGTCGCCCACTCGAAGGAAGAGCTTACCATTGCTTACATCAATGATAGCTCGGGAGGTGGCAAGGAAGGGTCGGCCAAGGATCAGGGGAACCTCGACGTCTTCTTCGATATCTAAAATGACAAAGTCCACCGGGAAGATGAACTTGTCAACTTTGACTAGGACGTCCTCCACTATTCCTAACGGGTATTTGACTGACCTGTCGGCTAGCTGGATACTCATTCGTGTGGGGTTGAGACTACCAATTCCTAACTTTTTAAACAACGAGAGGGGCATAAGATTAATACTCGCACCTAAGTCGGCTAAAGCGTGTTTGACAAAGAGATCACCAAAGACACACGGGATAGAGAAACTACCCGGGTGTCTGATTTTTTTCGGTAATCCGTTTGTCAAAACCGCCGAGCACGCGACATTTAACGTGACATGAGAAAGGTTCTCTAACTTCTTCTTGTTAGTTAGGAGGTCCTTAAGGTATTTTCCGTACTTCGGCATCTGGGATATGGCTTCGTGGAAAGGCAGATTTACGTGGATTTGTTTAAACATTTCCAAAAAACGGGTGTATTGATCGTCCTGTCGTTGTTTATTAAGTTCGGAAGGGTATGGCGGGGATGGATTATTTTTAAAGGTGGGTGGTGGAGTGAATTCTTTTTCTACGATAGGGGTGATAATGTCTTCGGCAGAGGATGGAATTTTTAAAAGGGGAACGGAGCTTTGATTTTCAAAAACGGGAGCGGAGCTTTGATTTTTAAAAACGGGAGCGGAGCTTGCCTCGGGTTCTTCACTTACAATACCAGGAACTTTCTTCCCACTCCGAAGAGTTATAGCTTTCGCTTGCTCTCTCGGGTTGGGCTCGGTATTGGAAGGAAGAGACCCTACGGGTCGCTCAGAAATCATTTTAGCGAGCTGTCCTACCTGATTTTCTAAGTTTTTAACACTTCCGGTTAAGGTCCTAATCGTAGCGTCATTAACATTCATGTATTTTGAAAACACTTCCTCCAAATTTGGAGGTTTTGGAAAACTTTGAGGAGGTGGTGGTGGAGCAGAAAAATCACTTTGCGGTGGCGGGCGCACAGCATTCGATGGATTGCTCCACGAAAAATTCGGATGATTTCTTAACGCAGGATTATAACTATTCGGAAAATTAAAACCAGGAGGATGATAATTCGCAGCAGAAAAATTATTAAAAGCAGTTCTAGGCATATTATTTACATAATCCAAATGTTCGGCGGGAGGAGTTGCAGATTCCCATACCTGAGGGGCGGAGGCAGCAGTCATCTCCGTAAATTTTTTGCTTAATATTTCAACTTGCAGTGCGAGTTGTGAGACGTTGTCCACTTCAAAGAGACCTGCAGGTTTGTTTGGGCGGGACCTAGGCACATTCCACTGGTAAGTGTTCATGGCCATGTCTTCAAACAGCTCAAGAGCTGCTTCCGGGGTCTTATGGTTTAAAGTACCGCCAGAAGCTGCGTCTATCATTTGCTTCGTGCTTTGATTTAGCCCATTATAAAACGTCTGCACCTGCAACCATACAGGCAGAGCGTGATGTGGGCATCGTCTTAATAATTCTTTAAATCTTTCCCAGGTTTCGTAAAGGGTCTCAGAGTCTATCTGTCCAAAGGCAGAAATGTCATTCCTAAGTTTAGCTGTTTTAGCAGGCAGAAAATACTTGGCCAAAAATTTTTCAGTTAATTGCGTCCAAGTAGTTATGCTATTTTTAGGAAGGGTGTTCAGCCACTGCTTAGCCTTAATTCTAAGAGAGAAAGGAAATAATCTTAGCCTAATAGCATCATTTGTGACACCATTTATCTTGAAGGTGTCACAAATCTCAAGAAAGCTGGCTATGTGTGCGTTCGGGTCTTCATCTTGAAGCCCGTCAAATTGCACATACTGCTGCACCATTTGAATTATGCTAGGCTTCAGTTCAAAATTATTATTATTTATTGCAGGGCGAACTATACTCGTTTTTGTACCCTCGAGATTTGGTCGTGCATAATAGGACATAGGCCTTTGCACGACTTCCTCCACGTTGGGTTCTGCCATTCTTAAGGTAGAAAATGACTCGGAATCCTCAACCGGCACTTGGGTAGTAGGGCCTTGAAATCGCGATCTTCTCCGAAGAGTACGCTCAATTTCGTGGTCCAGGTCCAAAGTAACCGACGGACTACCGCGGGTCATACACTAGAAGAAAAGAGGAGAAGCAAGACTAAAAAGTAAAAAAGCTAATGAAGTTGGAAAATTTTTTTTGAAATAGATTTTTTATATTTTAACTCCCGAACTTCCCAAGGGCTACCCGGTGAAGGGTTCGCAAGGTACTAGACAAGATAGTGGCATTTAGAGCCACTTTGCCCTTTTCGAGAGAGTTAGGTGGTGTAGAAAATTTTGTGATGTGGGTTTCTATTACGAATGCGGTAATTAAAATCCAGCCACTTATCTCTGTGCGAGTAGGCGGAAATGAAAAGCTATACTCACGCACTCGTCAGAAAATTAAAACACACCCACTCGACAGAAAGTAAACACACTCTACTGAAATAAAGCCTGCCAATTAACTCAAGTGAGTAGGCGGAAAAATAAAATACGCACACTTGCTTGAAATAAACCAGCCAATTAACTCAAGTGAGTAGGCGGAAAAATAAAATACGCACACTTGCTTGAAATAAAACCAGCCAATTAACTCAAGTGAGTAGGCGGAAAAATTAAAAATACGCACACTTGCTTGAAATAAAACCAGCCAATTAACTCAAGTGAGTAGGCGGAAAAATTAAAAATACGCACACTTAACAAAATCCAGCCATTTGACTCAAGTGAGTAGGCGAAAAAAAATTAAGAAGGAGGCTGAGAAAGAGAAGTGATAAAATTAATATATTCGCGTTTTCAATTTATCAACAAGCGTTGCTTCCCCGGCAACGGCGCCAAAAACTTGATTGTCTCTGAGATATCTGCAAAGAGAAAATACCAAACTAACAATTCATCAAGGCAAGTATACCTATCAAAATGCAGCTAGGGGACACAAGTGTCGTATTGAAATCCGGGAACAGTTGAGTAAGCTTACTCACATGAAATCTATTATTTTATCGACGGCAAAATAAGGCTTGGCTAAATGTACTAAAAGAAGAGAACTACTTGTATGAAAAGATAAAGAGAGCGATTAACTTAAGCTTAGTAACGATGAAGGGAAAATGCACTCGATCAGAAATCACCTCGGCAAGAGTGATTAGAAAAATACGATAACTAAACCTAAGCTAATTAGGGTAAAGGTCTTTGACCGTGGAGGTTCCATGAATATTGACACGCTTCTCTCGAAGGCCGTGCCTAACTGAGTTTAGGAAGGTCCGACCGACTTTCGCCTAAATCGGAGGCCTAAAACTCGCTTTACGCGGTGAACCCCTCTAATGGATTTTACTCCAATCCGGGAGATTTGATCGTCTGCCTCTCTCGAGGGGTGCGAACAACTCCCTTTACTCTTGAGTGCTCATTTCAAACTTTGGCCTCTCGGCTAACCCAGAATGAAAGCAAAGGTGGAGAGTATATATCGATAATATACCTCCAACCCGTGATAAATCAAGAGTAATTCAAAGCTAAACCCTAAAAAGAAAAGGTAAGATTCAAAGCATCATAACCTAATCACTCGAACCTCGGATCAATTAGATCGAGTACATGGAGGATTAGTTAATCATGGTGAGGTGGAAGAAGGGGATGAGTAGAAGAAAAATACTGAAAACAGAGCAGGAACGAAAAAGAAAACAACACTTTTTATTTAGAGAAACAGCGACCTTACAGCTTGAAAACCAGAGATTACAAGAACATGAAAAGGAAACTACACTATCGTTAGCATCATACTACAGAAAGAAGCTAGGAGCTAATACAGGGAAAGCATAAAACTAGAGCTACGAACTAGAAATGAAAATACATGCTTAAAAGTTCAGAAAAACAAAGGACAGAACCTCCCCTCTCAAAGTGAAAGTTGTCCTAAAACCCCTGGAGTTGGGCTCTATTTATAGAATTTTTCGGGTCGGGTCACGCCCCCCTGTCACGCCCTGGTCGGGCGTGACCCTGGGGCGTGACACATTCGGCGCGACTTTTTCGGGCAGGAATTGAATTCTGACGGAGTTGTTGCGGTACACGCCCACAAGTCACGCCCTGGCAGGGCGTGTACCTGGGGCGTGTTGTTTGCGGCGTGACTTTTTCGGGCTGAACTGAATGCTGGAGGTGACGGGCGGAATTGCTGAAGTACACGCCCATATGTCACGCCCGGGTCAGGCATGACCCTGGGGCGTGACACTTTCGGTGCGACGGTGGAGCGGGAAAAACGAGCGCGCTGCGGCGATTCCTCGGAACCTGGGGACACGCCTATAGTACACGCCCGTGTCTGGTATGTCACGGGCGTGACCGAGGGGCGTGTACACTAAGTTTCCATGGAATGCAGTTTCGGACCAATTGCTTCATTCCTCTGGGTACACGCCCTAGGTACACGCCCTGGTAGGGCGTGACCTTGGGGCGTGTCACAGCAAACTTCGGCTGAAAGCCGTGAAAACCTGCAAAAAGCAGAAAAAATGCATTAGCGACAAAAATATATACAAAGGGGAATCAAAACAAGTACTTTACAAGACATGATTGGCTTTAAAACCCCGAAAATATCCTAATAAAATTGACTGCAAACGTATTATCAGCCACAAATGGTGGTTGTTGATCTCCTTGGCCGGTTTTCCACTCTCTCCTTCCTCTCCCCCATTTTATCTCTCCACCATTAACATGGAGGGAGCTCCTTTCTCTCTCCTAGTCACCCATGTTGACTGGTCAACACCAGTGGCTATGTGCAGCCCACTTAGCCATGATGATTATGAAAGTGAGATTAGCCTAAGGGGAAAATGGCTTGAGCTTGGGTTAGCCCTTTTGGGCTAGGTTTGACTTGGCTTAAATGAGGGTTGACCTGGGCCAATTTGACCATCTGGGTTGACCCCATTGGATTTTTAGTGACCCATTGGACTCCCTTAAGGTCTAGGATTACTTGAATAGGGTGGGTTGGACATCTTGGTGGTCACATGTCCCTTGGCAAGGGCACTTTGACCATTTTAGGGCTAGAGTTGACTTGGGTCAACATGCCCAATTGGGTTGACCCCTATGGGTCCTTGGTGACCCATTGGCTTCCCCTAAGGTCTAGGTAGGATTATGTAGGGTTACCCTGCACTTTGGAGGTCACATACCCTTAGTAAGGGTACTTTGACCAGATTAGGAGCTTGAGTTGACCTGGGTCAACCTGGCCTCTAGGGCTGGCCCCAATGTGTCCTTAGTGACCCACTGACCTCACTTTAGGGTTAGGAGGGCATAGGTGGGGTCCTATAGGATAGGAGCAGGTCAATTGACCCTAAGTAGGCTAGTTTGACCCATTTAGGGCTAGGGTTGACCTTGGTCAACTGAGCCTCTTTGGTTGACCCCAATGGGTCCTTATGGCTCTAATGGGCCTCCCAAGGTATCAGGGGTGTTGTGGTAGGGACTTGGGGTTAAGGTGTAGCCCATGGTCATCCTAAACCATTGTTTAGAGTTCTACTATTTGCAGACCATGATGATTTTCCACATTTTGTCCCCTATCTCTTGGCCCATTTCTAGCTTCCTAGGGTTTTGTCATGACCTAGTCATGGCCAAAACCACTCTTAGGGGTCTAGTTGGAAATGGGATGTTACAAATCCCAATAAACAAAACAAAGATTTTGTCCCCGAAATCAAGGTTGAGCCTACGGGACTTTCTACCGAAGAAAAGAAACTTGTAACATCCCATCATGACGCCATGTTTGCTAAATTAGGTTTAAAGGGAAACCTAGATCTATGACCATTTCGCCCAATTGGCAAACCAAGATCCCAATAAACAAAGATAAGCCCCCAATAAACAAAAGATAAGCCTCTATCTACCTAGAGCAGCCCTTAGTAGTTTAAAGCAGGAAAATAAATTAAACATCTTGAGGGGTTTGTGAGGTATACCTGACTGAACAGCTCTGGGTATCGTTGTCGCATCAAGTCCTACGGCTCCCAGGTATGCTCCTCCTGGCCGTGGTTCCTCCACAGGACCTTGACTAGTGGGACCTTCTTGCGTCGCAAGACCCATACTCCTCATTCGTCGATCCTAACCGGCTCCAAACGAACTGACCGGTCTGAAGCTACCGGCCCTTCGGTGGTCAAAATCTGCTGCTCCGGGCGTAGCAGAGCCCTCCTCAGCGAAGAAATATGGAAGATGTCGTGCAGAGCTTCCAGCTCTAGTGGTAACTCCAGCCTGTAGGCTAGGGGCCCGATCCGCTCCAGGATCCTGTAAGGGCCCATGTACCTAGGGCTGACATTCTTCCTCCGACCACGCACCCGCGAGACTCCATGCATGGGCCGGATCTTCAAAAACACCCGGTCTCCCACCTGGAACTCCACCTGCCGATGCCGGGCGTCATAGTACTTAGCCTGTCTACTCTGCGCCTCTAGCATCCTGTCTCTGATCAGCCTCACCTGAGCCTCGGTGTATTTAACAAACTCTGATCCCAACACCTTCGGATCTTCGTCCTGAACCCAAGAAAGCGGGGTCCGACACCTCCTTCCGTACAAGGATTCGTAAGGCGCCATCCTGATGCTGGACTGGTAGCTGTTATTATAGGAGCACTCGACTAGCGGTAAGAGTTTCTCCCACGGTTCCCCGCGGTCCAAAATGCATAGCCTCAAAAGATATTCCAGCATCCGGTTGGTGCTTTCTGTCTGCCCGTCCGTCTGGGGATGGAATGCAGTGCTGAAGGTCAATCGCGTGCCTAAGTAAGCTTGCACGGATCTCCACTCCCTGGAGTGAACCGGCCATCCCGATCCGACACGATCGTCTTGGGCACCCCATGATATCGAACGAACTGCTCCACAAATTTCCGTACTAATACTCCAACAGCGTCATCCTTCCTGATCGGAATAAACCTGGCTACCTTAGTCAACCGATCGACGATGACCCAAATTGAGTCATTCCCTATTCGTGATCGGGGAAGTCCGTGGATAAAATCCATCGCGATGTCTTCGAACTTCCGCTCTGGTACCGGGAGTGGTTGCAGCAACCCCGCAGGGTTTTTGCACTCTGCCTTCACTAGCTGGCAAGCTTCGCAGTGGGTCACAAACCGAGTGATATCCTTCTTCATGCCAGGCCAGTACATAGTCTTCTTCAAATCCGCAGTCATCTTCGTGATGCCCGGGTGCACCAAGTATCTGCTGTAGTGGGCTTCCGCCATGATATCCTCCCGGACCTGGCCTCCTCCCGGTATATAAGTCCGACCTCTGAAGCATACCACGTCATCCCTCATCGTATAATCTCCTGCTGTACCGTTCTCCAAGGACCAGAATATCGGCTCCAGATTGACATCTCGCCTCTGTCCCTCTCTGACTCTGTCCCAGATATCATCTGTAGCACTCACCGCTGCTAAATACTCCGTGTAAAGCTCGAGGTCCTCGGATGTCACCAGTGTGATGTGCATATCCTCCAATCTCCTCACCAGCTCCATAGACATAACCTGAGACCCGACTTTGGAAGTGGCAGCTCTCCGACTCAATGCGTCCGCCACCACGTTTGCCTTCCCTGGATGATAGTGTATCTCATACTGATAATCTGCAAGGAACTCCACCCAGCGCCTCTGCCTGATGTTCAGTTCCTTCTGCGTGTCCACGTATTTCAGGTTCTTGTGGTCGGAATAGATGTCGCAGTGGACTCCATACAGATAATGGCACCAAACCTTCAAAGCAAAAACGACTGCCCCCATCTCAAGGTCGTGCAGCGGATAGTTCTGCTCGTGCTTCTTCAATTGACGAGATGCATATGCAATCACATGGTCCTTCTGCATCAGTACAACTCCCATACCCTGGTAGGAAGTGTCACAACCCGCATTTTCTCAATGGTAAAATCATATCAGAGTAAGAGAAAACACGTGCCGTGATGACACGTCGTGCAGGGGATAACTGCACACGCTCAGGCAAAACTCCAGACATTACATTTTAAGGAAAATTGTTGATTCGATATGAAAGAAAATCAGTTACAAAGAATGGCCGTATCCCTCGGCCCGGTGGATCAGCTAGTCCACAGTTAAAACTATATTTATACGCAGCAGAAAATACTTTGGTTCAATTAAACTGACACCCTAAGTGAGCATAAGTGTCCCCGGGGGACGACTTACACGAGCATGACTCTAAGGTGAATATAATAGGTATGAAAAATAGTGTTTTACGTTGAGGAAAAAGATAGTGTTTTTGTTTTAGAAAACATGTTATGCATGAAGTACATATATTAATACTTTTAGATTTTAAAATATCTACAATACAGCCTAGCATAAATCCTTCCCAGAAGCAAGTAACCAACCTCAAATAGGCAAAAACAACAGTTTAAATTCATATTCAGCATCACAAAAGGCCACCAGTGGGCGCCAACAACCTGACACGAACCCACTGGCGAGTATGTATGTCTATACAGAAGAGTAAAGAGCTACCTCACAACAGACGGGGATCAGCAATCTCAGCTACCCTAGAGACCACCAACAAGCCCCTCCAAAGAACTAGCCGCTGAACTGGCTACAACCTGGACCTGAGGCATTCAAGAAAAGAACACCTCAGCAAGGAAACATCAAAAGTAATTAGAGCAATAGATTAATGAGCAATAAGATGAAGGGTTTACCAACCCGACAACAAGCTGCTATAAGAAAAGAAAAAAGGGAAAGACAGCAAGAAAAGAGTACTGTCTATGACACCGCAGGGCACACCAAGGGTGAGCATTTAAAACCAACATGCCCCACCAATAAAGCCTGCAACAGCATCAAGACATATACATATGCCAAAAGAAAGGGAAAGCATAAACAGGAAAGGGACTAACAGTCCTAACACGTGGGTAAGTGGCAGTGGTCAGACATGGGTCTGATTGTATAACTAGAATCAGACCCAAAAAGGGCTAAGGGGTCAAACAGTGGCAGCTTTAGGGTCCCACACACACCAACCCAAACCGGGGCAAAAGGCGGTGGCCACAGCTCTCCACATAAAACCACCCCTCTAGAGGCCACCAAAACTCCACCACCTGCCACGACCCAAGAGTCGGCATGCAGAAAATAGCCGAACACCCAAAGCACCCCCCTAGGGAAAAGTCAAGCTAACAATCCTAAGGAACTCATGAACCCAATACAAAACGTCGGGTCCAACCGACGCGGCCTTGCACGCCCAACCTGAACCAACCCCGAGTCTACCTGACCCCAAGACAAGCGCAGCACCAGTGTCGACACGATATGTCGACACCTCGACAAGCCGGTGTCGACACAAGGTGTCGACACAACCACGGACGGTGTCAACACCGAGTGTCGACACTATAGAGGCCAGTGTCGACACAAGGTGTCGACACTGCCACGGCTGGTGTCGACACCAAGTGTCGACACTACAAAGGCCAGTGTCTACACAAGATGTCGACACTGCCACGGCTGGTGTCGACACCAAGTGTCGACACTACAAAGGCCAGTGTCGACACAAGGTGTCGACACTGCCACGGCTGGTGTCGACACCAAGTGTCGACACCACTGCAGCCGGTGTCGACACAAGGTGTCGACACTGCCGCTGCTGGTGTCGACACCAAGTGTCGACACCATGACTGGCCGGTGTCGACACAACAGTGTCGACACCCCAATTGGCTACAGGAGCCAGATCCAGCAAACGACCAAAAACGGGAACGGGGAAAAATCCTCTTCTCTCTTGAGCACGACCTCCATCGGCAAGGGTACCTACTCGACCTAGACCGAACCAAAACTGCCCCTAATAGACGAAATCCCTCAGGAAAACTGAGATTTTCTGGACCTTCCTACACTAACCATGGCATGATCGGGAACAAGCCCTAGCTTGCACCTCAGATCTACACAAAAGAGATAAAAGATTAAATCAAAAGAAAGCAAAGATCAACTAGGCAAGGATGAGGGTACATCACTTGCCTCAAAACCAGGAACTCGGTTGGCGGCCTCCCCCGCTTGCGGATCTGGCCGCAGGGCAGCAAGCTGAGGAGCAGAAAGAAGGCAGATCCCGGCAGGGGTGTTAGAAAGTAGAGAAAGGAAGCGAAAAGAAGAGAACAAGCCGAATAAACTTTTGAATAATCGAAATTTTATTATCCAAAAAAGATAACTATTACAAAGGTATGCCCTCCCTTATATAGAATGGAGGAGAGAAGAGAGAATACAAATAAGAGATGTGGGACTAAAATTTACAAGCTAAGCGGACTGTACAAAGTAAACCGCACAGGCCGCGCGGTTAGACAGAAGGACTAACCGCACGGCTTACAGTAAGAGATGCAGAGAGGTCGCATGTTGAAGATTGCTAGACCGCCCGGTTTACAAGTCTCCGAGTCAAACCGCCAGACCGCGCGGTCTCTAACCCGCAAAGACAGACCGCCCGGTCTCCAACTTCAACACTCCCCCTCAAGCTGGAGCATATATATCAATCATGCCCAGCTTGTCGCAAACATGCAGAAACGAGGCGGAGACTGGCTTGGTGAAGATGTCAGCTAGCTCTTTATCAGATGTGACAAACGGAGTGCAAATCTGTTCTTTTAAAATCTCTTCACGAATGAAATGGCAGTCAACCTCAATGTGCTTTGTTCTTTCATGGAATACCGGATTTTTGGAGATGTATATGGCGGCCTTGTTATCACAGAACATAGGTAGAGGATGGTTGTACACCTCTCCTAAATCTAGCATGAGAGCCCGCAACCATTTCAACTCACAAGTGGTTGACGCCATACTGCGATACTCAGCTTCTGCACTGGACCTGGAGACAACAGACTGCTTTTTACTCTTCCAGCTCACCAGATTTCCCCCAATAAAGGTGCAAAAACCTGAGGTAGACTTGCGATCCCCTTTGTCATCAGCATAACTTGCATCTGAGTAGGCTTCAATCCTCAGATGACCATTCTTCTGAAACAGTAATCCTTTCCCAGGCGCTGCTTTGACATATTCCAAGATCCGCAAGGCGGACTGAAGATGACATTCCCTGGGCGCTTGCATGAATTGACTCACCTTGCCCACAGCATAAGAAATGTCGGGTCTGGTCACTGTGAGATATATGAGCTTACCAACCAGACGCCTGTACCGCGAACTATCTGAAAGAAGAGGCGAATCATCTGTCCAGGTTTTGTCCTCCCCAATAGCCATGGGACATCGGGCAGGTTTAGCTCCAGTCAATCCTGCCTCTTTTAAAAGATCAAGGGCATACTTACGCTGAGAGAGAACTAAGGAGTCGGGCTTCCGAGAGAGTTCGATCCCCAGAAAGTACTTTGGAGAGCCCATATCTTTAGTGATCAGATGTTGGCGAAGATGTAGCTTTGTCAGGGCTACCCCTTCCTGGTCATCGCCAGTGAGAAGAATATCATCGACGTATACAGCAAGAACAACCAGCCCAGAAGGAGTTTTGCGAATAAAGAGAGAGTGATCAGCAGAGCTTCGCACAAAACCAACAGCCGCCACAATACCGCTGAACTTGTCAAACCAAGCTCGAGGACTCTGCTTGAGGCCATAAATTGCCTTCTGCAGCCGGCATACTCGTGTCTCCCCCTGAGCAACATACCCAGGAGGTTGCTCCATGTAAACGGCCTCGTGAAGATCACCATAAAGGAAGGCATTCTTGACGTCCAGCTGAGAAATTGGCCAATCCCGATTGACGGCCACAGAGAGAAGAACCCGGATTGTGCTGAGACGAGCCACAGGGGAGAAGGTGTCAAAGTAATCAACCCCATAGGTCTGAGTAAAGCCCTTAGCCACAAGGCGAGCCTTATACCGATCCACAGTGCCGTCTGGGCTAAATTGGACCACAAAGACCCAGCGACAGCCAACAACATCAGTGCCAAAGGGAGGAGGAACAAGAGTCCAGGTACCCCGCTCAGTGAGGGTCGCCATTTCCTCATCCATGGCCATCTTACAGTGAGGAATAGCAAGGGCCTCCTGATAGGAGCGGGGTGTGGCAGTGGCAGAGATAGCCAGTGCAAAGGCCCTGTGAGAAGGAGTAAGACGATCATAGGAAACAACAGCAGCAAGGGGGTGTAAGGTGCACGTCCGCACCCCTTTACGAAGAGCTATAGGAAGATCCAGGTCAGCCGGGCCCGCGGCATCCGGAGCATCCGTGGTAGAGAAAGCTGGCCCGGGAGAAGAGAGCGACGGCAACGGAGAGGAGGGAGAGAGTGGTGGGGAAGGGAGAGAGAGAGGTGGAGGAAGAGGAGGGGGTGGAGACGGTGTAGTGGTGGAAAGTGTAGGAGGAGACGAGGGAACGAAGGGAACGGCAGGAGAATCAAAAGCGGGGAGAAGAGGAGAAGAGGCATCCGAGAAGTAGGAGGTATTCTCGAAGAAGGTGACGTCAGCAGAGACGAACTGCTTACGAAGGACGGGATCAAAGCAACAGTAGCCTTTCTGAGTGGTGGAATACCCCAGAAAGACACATTTGGTGGAGCGAGGGGAGAGCTTATCACGGGTGGCAGAAGGGGCATGCACAAAGACAGTGCATCCAAAGATTTGGAGAGGGAGATGAAACGGCTCCTTGCCCGGATACAAAATGGAGAACGGGGTTTGGCCATGGAGAACCGTGGAGGGAATGCGATTGATGAGGTAGCAGGCAAGGAGAACAGCATAGCCCCAATAGGAGCGAGGAACATGCATCTGGGTCATCAAGGTGCGAGCGACATCGAGCAGGTGTCGGTTTTTGCGTTCAGCTACACCATTTTGTTGTGAAGAATAGACACAACTAGTTTGATGAAGAATCCCATTTTGCATGCAGAATGTAGAGAAGTCACGACTGAGATATTCTGCGGCATTATCAGACCGAAAAACTTTGATAGAAACATCAAACTGAGTTTTGATCATGAGATAGAAGGATGTCCATACAGAGAATAATTCGGAGCGATCTTTTAACAGATACACCCACGTACAGCGAGAGAAATCATCAATGAACGTGACAAAATAGGAACTACCCCGACCAATGGTAAGAGTAGGAGAAGGACCCCAGATGTCGGAGTGGATAAGATCAAACGGACGGGTAGAGCTACGAACGTGCTTTGGAGGGAAGGAGGAGCGGTGATGCTTGCCAAGCTGACAGGCCTCACAGTTGAGCGGAGGACTTTGAGGAGGAAGGTGGGGCAGAAGTTGACGAAGAAGACGGGGAGGAGCATGACCAAGGCGGAGATGCCATTGGAGAAGATCTGTGGAGGTGGAGGAGAAGGTGGAAAAAGCAGAAATGTTGTCTAGGAAGTATAAGCCGCCACTCTCAGTCCCAGTAGCAATCGTCCGTTGGGAGTCCGGATCCTGAAAAGAGCAAGAAGTAGAAGTAAATGTGACGGAACACTGTAATTGCTTGCAAAGAGATGTAACAGATAATAAGTTGCACGGGAACTGGGGCACGTATAGAGTATCTGCCAAGTGAAGAGACGGGGTGACATAAACTATCCCTGTGCCATGAACTGATGATGAAGAGCCGTCAGCGAGAATAACTGGGGGCAAGCGAGCATGTTTTTCTAGGAGAGAGAAACACGGGAGATGGCCGGTCATATGATTCGTAGCACCAGTGTCGATCAGCCATTTGCCCTGAGTAACAACGTGTGCACGACCAGAAGACGTGACAACCGAGGCGAAAGCCATGAAGGGAGGAAGAAGAAACTGCAGCGGTCTCGGTGACAGCACACCAGCGGCACGAAGGGACACGACCAAAGTGCAGAGCACAAGCCGCGCGACTAAACCAGGAGGTCGCGGCGACTAATAAGAGAAGCGGCTAAGAGCGAAGAGGCGGAGAGGCCGCTCAAACAAGGAAGAATCCGCGTGAAACCGCGGCGGGAACAAAAGGGAAGAAGCCGCGTGAACACGAGCGGCTAGGATTCAGATCAGGGCACAGCGGGGAAGAAGTCGCGCGGACTGCAAAGGGCCGAGCGAACAGAAGAGAGGAGAAGAGCAGGTGACCGCGACCAAGATGCGGGTAAGAAAGGGACAACCCGCACGGTCAGGCAGATCACAGCAGTTGCGAGAATGCGGTCAAGGGCACAGCGGGGAAGAGGTCGCGCGGACTGAAAAGGCCGAGCGAACAGAAGAGAGGAGAAGAGCAGGTGACCGCGACCAAGATGCGGGTAAGAAAGGAACAACCCGCACGGTCAGGCCGATCACAGCAGCAAACCGCGAGTGCAGAGACAACACACGCGGACAGAGACAGACCGCAGCGACTAGGAAGTCGGAGCGGCAGGAAAGAGCAAGGAGCGCGGCGACACGGAAACAGGTCGCTGCGACAAAGAGCAGGAGGAGAAGAGAAACAAGAAGAGCAAGCCGCGCAAACAGGCAGCGGACAGAAACAAGCCGCGCGGATAGAAACAAGCCGCGCGGACAGAGGAGAAGGCAAGCCGCGAACAAGCCGCAGAACGCGGAAGACAAGCCGCGAACAACATAGAGCGCACAGAATCAGGAGGAAAAGACCGTGTCCTCTGATACCATGTTAGAAAGTAGAGAAAGGAAGCAAAAAGAAGAGAACAAGCCGAATAAACTTTTGAATAATCGAAATTTTATTATCCAAAAAAGATAACTATTACAAAGGTATGCCCTCCCTTATATAGAATGGAGGAGAGAAGAGAGAATACAAATAAGAGATGTGGGACTAAAATTTACAAGCTAAGCGGACTGTACAAAGTAAACCGCACAGGCCGCGCGGTTAGACAGAAGGACTAACCGCACGGCTTACAGTAAGAGATGCAGAGAGGTCGCATGTTGAAGATTGCTAGACCGCCCGGTTTACAAGTCTCCGAGTCAAACCGCCAGACCGCGCGGTCTCTAACCCGCAAAGACAGACCGCCCGGTCTCCAACTTCAACAAGGGGCAGCCCAGATCCACTCTCGAAACCAAGATCCGACCGCAGAAGCTCCAGGAAAACGGCGTCCGAAGGCTAGGGTAGGCCGGCGACGCTCCTCCTCTCGCACGACGGGCGACGACTTCTACCAAACAGAGAAACAGGAAAGAACCAAAAAGGAACCCAGCCCTAATCTGACCCAAGACTATATATCAGCAGTAATAATGATAAACCACAATACATAATAGTTACTATTTACACCCAATATCAAAACAACCCGAAACTTCTCGAAAAAAGACGAAATTTACGCCGCAGCTAAAAACCCACGCTACGAACGCAACTATGAAGTCGAAATTAACATTCGACGAACAAAGCCCGGGATAACACCTCCCGAAGCCAAAACACAAGCATTCCCTAAGAGGCCCAACCGAGTCATCAAAAGACTCCGGCTAGCTGGGGAATCTTGCTAACAGGCTACAAACAGGCTACACAGGGAACCCTAAGAGCTAAGACCACGCTCTACAACGGCAAAAAGCCGGAAATATGCCATCGTAACGCCAGCCAAAGATCAAATGAAGCACAGAAAAACCGGGGGCGTTACAGCCACTCCCCCTAAAAGAAAGTTTCGCCTCGAAACTTTACTCACAACACTCCTATAGAGAAGGAGAGAGAAAAAGCCGGGAAAGGGCTAAATAAACAACAAAATAGAACATACCAAGCGCAAGATCAGGGAAACAGATGAGGGTGAGCCTCCCTCATCGCCGACTCCAACTCCCAAGTCGCGCTTTCCACATCTTGATTTCTCCATAAAACTTTAACCATCGGAATAGTCTTCTTCCGCAACGCCTGAACTTGAGAATCCAGAATACGAACAGGCACCTCCACATAAGAAAGATTCGGCTCCAACTGAGGTACAGAATCCAAAACCTGCCTGCCATTCATCACACATTTCCGCAGCTGACTGACGTGAAAGACATCGTGCACGCCAGGGAAATTTGCGGGCAAAGCCAGCCTGTAGGCTGATACCCCAATCCGCTCAACAATCGGAAACGGCCCCACATACCTCGGGTCCAACTTCCTATTCTTGCCAAACCGCTTGACTCCGACCAACGGGGAGACCTTCAAGAATACCGAGTCCCCCACCGCAAATTCCAAGTCCGATTTACGTCGATTGGCGTTCTTCTCATACCTCTCCTGGGCTATCCGAAGCTTTTCCTGAATAAGCTTCACAGCGGTTTCCATCTCCTCAAGCGCTTCTGGTCCCAACAAAGGTCCCTCGCCAAGCTCAGCCCAAAACAAGGGAGTCCTGCAGCGCCTCCCATATAGAGCTTCAAAGGGAGCCATTTGCAAGCTTTCTTGGTAACTGTTGTTATATGCGAATTCCATAAGCCGCAAGCGCTCGTCCCACGCTCCTCCGTGGTCCAGAATATAACATCGGATCATATCTTCCACAATCTGATTTACTCGCTCTGTCTGACCATTGGTCTGCGGATGATAAGCTGTGGAATATCTCAAATTTGTACCCAACCCTTCTTGAAGGCTCTTCCAAAAATGAGACGTGAACCTGGAGTCTCAATCTGATATGATACTTACGGGTACACCATGCAATCTGACAACCTCTTCCAGATACAACTCGGCTATCTTCCTCATCGGATAATCGATCTTAAATGACACGAAATGAGCGCTCTTCGTCAATCTGTCTACAATTACCCAAACTGAATCATGCCCCTTAGGCGATCTCGGTAAGCCGGTAATGAAATCCATCGAGATACTCTCCCACTTCCACATCAGAATCTCCAAGGGAGTCAGCTTGCCACCAGGCCTCCCATGGTCGGCTTTCACGCGCCTGCAAGTAAAACACTCTGAAACAAATCTGGCTATGTCCTTCTTCATCCCGTACCACCAGGCAATCTCTTTTAAATCATGATACATCTTGGTAGACCCTGGATGGTAGGCAACACTAGATCCGTGGGCGTCTCTGCACACCATATCTCGGATATCTCCAACTGCGGGGACGCAAAACCTGCCACGGTACTTCAAGGTACCCGCATCATCTATAGAGAAATCTGGTAATTCACCCTTCTTAGCTCGAAGATACAAATGCAGAAGATCGGGATCGTCCTTCTGATGCAGTCTCGTAAGCGAAATCCACGAAGGTTCTGCTATTGCTATACTACTCTGCGAGTCACAGCTTCCCACGGTAATGTCCATCAATAGAAACTCTTCCACTAGACGCTCGGCGGAGAGATTAAAGATCTTACCTGACTTCCGACTCAGGGCATCAGCCACCACATTTGCTTTGCCTGGATGATACTGAATTTCAACATCATAGTCGGCCACGTACTCTAACCACCGCCGCTGGCGCAGATTCAATTCTTTCTGAGTGAAGACATACTTCAGACTCTTATGATCCGTGAAAATCTTGCACTGCGCACCATATAGCAGATGCCTCCACAATTTCAACGCATAGATCACAGCTGCAAACTCCAGGTCATGCGTAGGGTAGTTCCTCTCGTGAGTCTTTAACTGCCTCGACCCATACGCAATCACCTTCCCGCCCTGCATCAAAACACAGCCTAGACCGACATGTGACGCATCCACATAAATATCATATTCACTATCCCCCGTAGGCAAAAGACAAAACTGGAGCCGAGCATAGCCTCCTTTTTAGCTCCTCAAAAGCCTTCTCACACTTATCATCCCATATAAAGGCTACATTCTTCTGTGTCAACTTGGTCAACGGCGCGGACAAGGTAGAGAAGCCTTCTACAAATCTTCTATAATAACCCGCCAAACCCAAGAAGCTTCTGATCTCTTTGGGGGTAACAGGTCTCGCCCAATCCATGACAGGAGCGATCTTCTCTGGGTCCACCGATATTCCCTCTTTATTAATCACGTGACCTAGAAAAGAAACTTGAGGCAACCAAAATTCACATTTGCTCAGCTTGGCGTACAACTTATGGTCCCTCAGAGTCGCCAAGACCAGGCGCAAATGTCGATCATGCTCCTCTGCATCCTTAGAATACACCAAAACATCGTCTATAAAGACAATCACGAACTTATCTAGAAAATCCTTGAAAACTCTGTTCATCAAATCCATAAAAGCTGAGGGCGCATTAGTCAAACCGAATGACATAACTAAAAACTCAAAATGCCCATGACGAGAGCGGAACGCCGTCCGCGGAACATCTGATTCCCGAATCCTCAACTGGTGATAGCCCGAACGAAGATCTATCTTGGAAAACACGGCACTACCTCGCAGTTGGTCAAACAAATCGTCGATTCGCGGCAAAGGGTACCTGTTCTTAATCGTAACCTTGTTCAGCTCTCTATAGTCGATGCATAACCTCATCGACCCATCCTTCTTTTTAACGAACAGCACTGGTGCACCCCAAGGCGAAGAACTTGGCCTTATAAAGCCCTTTTCCAACAACTCATCCAGCTGAATCCGCAACTCTTCCAGCTCTCGCGGGCCATCCGGTACGGCGCCTTAATGATAGGACGCGTACCTGGCTCCAAATCTATTACAAACTCGACATCTCGATCGGGTGGAAGACCGGGAAGGTCGTCTGGAAACACATCAGAAAAGTCACGCACCACAAGAATTTCTTCCAAACGGGGCTTACTAACAATCGACCCTACCAGAGAAACCACACAGGCAAAACAGCCAGAAACAAGCAACTTTCGAGCACGCACCGCAGAAATGATTGGAGACTCCTGGAGAGAATAACCATAAATGCTCCCTGGCTGACCGTTGTCTTTGACAAAGTCCAAGCGCTTACCCTTGCACTGGATCACAATGTCGTACCTTGACAACCAGTCCATGCCCAAAATAACGTCGAAGTCCTCCAGGTCAATCACCATCAAATCTGCCTTGGCAAGGAAATCTCCCAACAAAATCGGACAATCTAGGACACCCAGGTCCGCAACCACAGAGTCGCCGGAGGGGAACTTAACGCAGAAGGCACCACCAACACGATCTAGGCCCAGACTGAACCGCTCCACAAAGGCTTTAGCCACAAACGAGTGGGTAGCGCCGGAATCGAAGAGAACGCGCGCCCAGCGGTTCTTTACCTTAAATCGCCCTACGAATTGCATATGCATCTAAGGCAACAAGCGCCAAAACGAAACTACAACCAAAAAGGGAACGTAACGAAACGACTGGAGAGGAGTCGAACCTGAGATAACCTGGGTCGAGGTCTGCGCTTCATCTGCCGAGAGCACATTCAGCTTTCCTTTTCCTTTATCCACTTACTGAGGCGGTGGCAGAGCCTGGAGGGGAACTGGCTGCAGAGTAGACTGGGTCTGAGGGCACCTTGTCTTGAGATGACCCTTCTGGCCGCACTGAAAACAGACCTTATCTTTTAACCAACAACGGGCAGCCTCGTGCCCCTTCCTTCCACATAAGGCACACACCAAGTCTCCCCTGGAAGTACCCTGAATCGCGTGCACCTGTTCCTTCTTCTGCGCTCCCAACCTTTTGAAGCACTTCTCAAAGGGGTGGCCTGGCCGGCCACAAAAGCTACAAATCTCTTTGACCTTCTTCCTTGCGACAACATCAGGTTACTGAGGGCTCTTCCCTCCACCGGACTTCCGCTTATCTTTCCTTAACCGCTGGCCTCTATTCTTGGCATTCTCAATGGCCTCAACTCTCAAAGCAGCTTCAACCGCACTGGCGTAACTGACTGCTCCATAAGCATTCGCTAACTGCTGTATGTCGCTTCTTAATCCACCCAGGAATTGCTTAACTCGGTCTGCCTCAACACTCACCAGACCCGGAGCAAACCGACTCAACTTACTAAACTCAATCTCATACTCACTAACAGTGAGTTTCCTCTGCTTTAAGTGAAGAAAGTCGTTCATTAGCCGGTCCCGTTCGACTGAAGGCAGAAACTTACTTAACAACAGCACCTTAAATGACTCCCAAGTGCAACCTGCCACTAAGCTCTCTTTCTCCCTCAGCCACCAATTCTTTGCTAAGCCCTTGAGCTGGTAGGCAGCGAGCATCACTCTCTGTTCGTCCGTAATCCCTGAGTACGAGAACATTTCCTCAATGGTAATTAGCCAGTCATCCAAAATCATGAAATCGGCCTGTCCATCATAGGTAGGGGGTCTCAGCCGCTGAAACTGGGATATGAACGCCATCTCCGGGGGCACTACAACCAAAGGCACGGGAGGAGCAGGAGGGGCAAGGACAGCTACCCCCTCTGCGGGGTCCTGAGCTCTCGGGGGCTGCCCCGCCACCACAGCTACAAGGGACTGAATCTGAGCATGCATAGCCACTACCTGCCTCGATAACTCCTCATTACTCTGTCGCAAGCTTTCTACCAACGCATCACTCTGCGCTCCTGACGTCTCACCCTCGGACTGGGGGGTCGATCTCGTCGCAGGACGTCTCTCCATCCTAAAATCGCACAAACTTTAGACAAATCCTAGCCCATCAACTAGAACAAAACTACCCGGTACGGACAAACACACTTGGATATGAACTCCAACTGCAAAACTTGCTCTGGGAGTCGTTTTCACCATGATGATGTTATGCTTATCCTAAGATGGTTCACCACCATCATACTAACTCAGGTGCCTAAACCATGAATGCATGTATTTATATTCTTTTTGACTCAAAACCATGTGTGTACATATGTCATCTTGCAAATCTTTAGCTTGGCACGTTGTGCTTATGAAATGATATGCTATGCATGATGTGCTATGCATTCTAAAAAAAACCTTAGTGCATGCCATGGGCGGCGTACACATGAAAATGTTATGCATCCCATACTACATAACATCCCCATGTAACGAGAAAAGAAAACGTGCTAGCCGCACTCATGTAGTGAGGTTATGCATCCCATACTACATAACCCTCACATGTTGCCTCCTATGGTGGATCCATATACAAACACATATTATGCATCCCATACTACATAATATGCCCTGTATACTTCGTCATGCTCATGAGTTTAGTGTTCGTGCTTCGGCCAAGACGTGCTGATGACATATCGGTGTGTGGATGGTATGATGCTAAACACTAATGCAGACAAGGGAAAGGTTGCCCAACCATTTGTCAAGCAACCTCCCTCTGATACCAACTGTCACAACCCGCATTTTCTCAATGGTAAAATCGTATCAGAGTAAGAGAAAACACGTGCCGTGATGCCACGTCGTGCAGGGGATAACTGCACACGCTCAGGCAAAACTCCAGACATTACATTTTAAGGAAAATTGTTGATTCGATATGAAAGAAAATCAGTTACGAAGAATGGCCGTATCCCTCGGCCCGGTGGATCAGCTAGTCCACAGTTAAAACTATATTTATACGCAGCAGAAAATACTTTGGTTCAATTAAACTGACACCCTAAGTGAGCATAAGTGTCCCCGGGGGACGACTTACACGAGCATGACTCTAAGGTGAATATAATAGGTATGAAAATTAGTGTTTTACGTTGAGGAAAAAGATAGTGTCTTTGTTTTAGAAAACATGTTATGCATGAAGTACATATATTAATACTTTTAGATTTTAAAATATCTAACATGCAGCCTAGCATAAATCCTTCCCAGAAGCAAGTAACCAACCTCAAATAGGCAAAAACAGCAGTTTAAATTCATATTCAGCATCACAAAAGGCCACCAGTGGGCGCCAACAACCTGACACGAACCCACTGGCGAGTATGTATGTCTATACAGAAGAGTAAAGAGCTACCTCACAACAGACGGGGATCAGCAATCTCAGCTACCCTAGAGACCACCAACAAGCCCCTCCAAAGAACTAGCCGCTGAACTGGCTACAACCTGGACCTGAGGCATTCAAGAAAAGAACACCTCAGCAAGGAAACATCAAAAGTAATTAGAGCAATATGTTAATGAGCAATAAGATGAAGGGTTTACCAACCCGGCAACAAGCTGCTATAAGAAAAGAAAAAAGGGAAAGGCAGCAGGAAAAGAGTACTGTCTATGACACCGCAGGGCACACCAAGGGTGAGCATTTAAAACCAACATGCCCCACCAATAAAGCCTGCAATAACATCAAGACATATACATATGCCAAAAGAAAGGGAAAGCATAAACAGGAAAGGGACTAACAGTCCTAACACGTGGGTAAGTGGCAGTGGTCAGACATGGGTCTGATTGTATAACTAGAATCAGACCCAAAAAGGGCTAAGGGGTCAAACAGTGGCAGCTTTAGGGTCCCACACACACCAACCCAAACCGGGGCAAAAGGTGGTGGCCACAGCTCTCCACATAAAACCACCCCTCTAGAGGCCACCAAAACTCCACCACCTGCCACGACCCAAGAGTCGGCATGCAGAAAATAGCCGAACACCCAAAGCACCCCCCCTAGGGAAAAGTCAAGCTAACAATCCTAAGGAACTCACGAACCCAAGACAAAACGTCGGGTCCAACCGACGCGGCCTTGCACGCCCAACCTGAACCAACCCCGAGTCTACCTGACCCCAAGACAAGCGCAGCACCAGTGTCGACACGATGTGTCGACACCTCGACAAGCCGGTGTCGACACAAGGTGTCGACACAACCACGGACGGTGTCGACACCGAGTGTCGACACTATAGAGGCCAGTGTCGACACAAGGTGTCGACACTGCCACGGCTGGTGTCGACACCAAGTGTCGACACTACAAAGGCCAGTGTCTACACAAGGTGTCGACACTGCCACGGCTGGTGTCGACACCAAGTGTCGACACTACAAAGGCCAGTGTCGACACAAGGTGTCGACACTGCCACGGCTGGTGTCGACACCAAGTGTCGACACCACTGCAGCCGGTGTCGACACAAGGTGTCGACACTGCCGCTGCTGGTGTCGACACCACGACTGGCCGGTGTCGACACAACAGTGTCGACATCCCAATTGGCTACAGGAGCCAGATCCAGCAAACGACCAAAAACGGGAACGGGGAAAAATCCTCTTCTCTCTTGAGCACGACCTCCATCGGCAAGGGTACCTACTCGACCTAGACCGAACCAAAACTGCCCCTAATAGACGAAATCCCTCAGGAAAACTGAGATTTTCTGGACCTTCCTACACTAACCATGGCATGATCGGGAACAAGCCCTAGCTTACACCTCAGATCTACACAAAAGAGATAAAAGATTAAATCAAAAGAAGGCAAAGATCAACTAGGCAAGGATGAGGGTACATCACTTGCCTCAAAACCAGGAACTCGATTGGCGGCCTCCCCCGCTTTCGGATCTGGCCGCAGGGCAGCAAGCTGAGGAGCAGAAAGAAGGCAGATCCCGGCGGGGGCAGCCCAGATCCACTCTCGAAACCAAGATCCGACCGCAGAAGCTCCAGGAAAACGGCGTCCGAAGGCTAGGGTAGGCCGGTGACGCTCCTCCTCTCGCACGACGGGCGACGGCTTCTACCAAATAGAGAAACAGGAAAGAACCAAAAAGGAACCCAACCCTAATCTGACCCAAGACTATATATCAGCAGTAATAATGATAAACCACAATACATAATAGTTACTATTTACACCCAATATCAAAACAACCCGAAACTTCTCGAAAAAAGACGAAATTTACGCCGCAGCTAAAAACCCACGCTACGAACGCAACTACGAAGTCGAAATTAACATTCGACGAACAAAACCCGGGATAACACCTCCCGAAGCCAAAACACAAGCATTCCCTAAGAGGCCCAACCGAGTCATCAAAAGACTCTGGCTAGCTGGGGAATCTTGCTAACAGGCTACAAACAGGCTACACAGGGAACCCTAAGAGGTAAGACCACGCTCTACAACGGCAAAAAGCCGGAAATACGCCATCGTAACGCCAGCCAAAGATCAAACGAAGCACAGAAAAACCGGGGGCGTTACAGGAAGCATCAGTGTAGACCTGAAATCCTTCCCTCCCCGAGGGGAGAGTAAGAATGGGAGCCGAGGTTAGCCGATCCTTCAGCTCCTGGAAAGATGTCTGGCACTGTGGGCTCCACACGAACGGTACCTCCTTTGTCAAGGATGTGAGCGGCAGGGCTATTCGAGAGAATCCCTCCACAAACTTCCGGTAGTAACCGACAAGTCCTAGAAAACTCCGTACGTCGGTGGCTGTCTTCAGCTGCGGCCAATCCCGAATAGCCTGAATCTTTGCCGGGTCCACTGCCAATCCGGCTCCACTGATAATATGGCCTAAGAAGCCCACCTCCTTCAGCCAGAACTGACATTTACTAAACTTCGCATATAGATGATTCTCCCGCAGTCTCTGTAGGGTCAGTGTCAGATGGCGAGTGTGCTCCTCCTCCGTCCTCGAGTAAATGAGGATGTCATCGATGAACACAATGACAAACACATCCAGATATTCCTTGAAGACTTGGTTCATGAGGGTCATGAACGCCGATGGTGCGTTGGTGAGTCCGAAGGGCATCACCGTAAACTCGTATAAACCATATCTGCTACTAAAAGCAGTCTTCTGAATGTCCTCCTCCCGAATCCGAAGTTGGTAGTATCCCGAACTCAAATCTAATTTCGAAAAGAACTGCGCTCCCTGCAGCTGCTCGAACAGCTCGTCTATCCTTGGCAGTGGATAGGTGTTCCGGACCGTCAGCCGATTTAGTGCTCGATAGTCGATGCACAATCTGAGGGTCCCGTCTTTCTTCTTGACGAACAATACCGGGGCTCCCCAAGGGGAAGAGCTTGGTCAGACAAATCCGGCTTACACTAACTCTGAAGCTGGCTCCGGAACTCTGTCAACTCCTTTGGGGCCATCCGGTAAGGTGCCTTGGACGCTGGCTTGGCCCCCGGCACAAGCTGTATCTGGAAATCCTGCTCCCTGCGCGGGGCTAATCCGGGTAACTTCTCCGGAAAGACGTCCTCAAACTCCCGCACCACCGGGATATTCGATATAGAACTCGTGGCCTCCGTCATCTCAAACAGCACCTCGTAGACCTCCTCCCCCTGTAAATAGGCCTTGACGACCTGTACTGAAGATAAGGGTATACGTGAGGTAGGTCTTATACCTTCGATGATGATGGTAGAGTCCCCGTGCCTCACGGTGATCCTCTTCGCTTGACAATCAATCTGGGCATGATTCCACTGTAACCAAGTCATACCCAGGATCAGCTCGAAGACTGGCATCCTCAGGACCGTTGCCGGAACTTCGAATGACTTCCCTCCAATCTCCGCCTCCATGCTGCAGTGAGCTGAGGTGAGTATCTCTGATCCGTCGGGTAGACGCACCCTACTCATCCGGCCTGAGAACCGTTCCACTCCTTCCAGCCCTTCCAGGAAGGCCTCCGACACAAACGAGTGCGAAGCACCCGTGTCGAACAGAGTATAGGCGGGCTTGCCGCTGATGAAGACTATACCTGTGATGATTAAAGGTCTTAGTATTTTATGACGCGTTTTCTTTGCTATTTATTCTGCTTAGGGCAGTTCTACTTGTTGGACAATTGAGAACGGAAATTATAATTTAAACAATTTAAACATCTTGACTTACCTATGATGACCCACTCTAGATTTTGAGGCTGTGCCAGATCCAAGGCATATGCCTGCTCCCTTTCCTGTCTTCGGTCTCCTCCCTGGTAACCACGTCCTCGGTCGCGTCCTCGGCCTCTGAAATGCTAGGCAGGTGGGCCACCCTGTGGTGCTGGAGGTGGTGCCCCCCTCATGGGGCAGTTTCTCCGGAGGTGTCCCACCTGATGACAATGGAAGCACTCTGGCGGGGGATACGCCATACGCCCGGGTCTCGGCATCTCCTGTATCCGGAGAGGTTGAGGGGACAAAACCACCTGCTCTCTCGGCTCCTGCCTCACCTCCTGACGAGGCTGCTCCTCTGTCATTCTCCCATCTGGTATGGTGCCTCGCCGCTGATCATTTCGGGCCCTCCGGCCCTGATCCTCCGCTTGCCGCTTCCGGACCCGAGTGGTGTGCCAATCGGCCTCAATCCTCTTCACCATCTCCAAAATCCGGGAGATAGGCCCGTCAGATAAAAACAGCAGGGCCTCCCTCAACCCCTCTTTTAGGCCCTTATAGAATCTCTTGACGTATCCTGCTTCGTCCAGCTGGTACAAACCCGCATATCGGGCCAAATGGTCGAACTCTCGGTGGTACTCCACCACCGTCCTGGTGCCCTGCCTCAACTGCAAGAACCGCTCCTCCAACTCGTTCCTGGCCGACTGCGGAACAAAGTGCTCCAGCAGCGTGGCCCTGAATTCCTCCCAAGTAATTTCTGCAATCTCCCTATCGGCAAACGTCGTGTCCAACAACGTCTTCCACCACCTCTTGGCATGGGACTCCAAGCAAGATACCACCAAGGCCACCCTCTCCTCCCAAGGGCATCGTATCCCAGTCAACATCTCGTAAATAACATCCAGCCACTCCTCTGTCCGCACTGCCGACTCTGTCCCCAAGTATGACGGGGGAGAGAGTCCTCGGAAGGTGCTCATCCAGTTGGCCCCTGGGTTTGGCTGCTGGGCCGGAGCCTGCTGAGCTCGGAAGGCCTCAAGGATAGCTGTAAGGGTTTGCCCCATGTCTGACTGAAGGAAAGGTGTGGGGACCATGGGAGGTGGTGCAATGTCTGGAGTCTGCTGAGCTCCACCTTGTGGGGTGGGCTGAGCTGGGGCTGCAAAACGAACTACATTAGTAGGTAATCGACTCAATACCTGATAAAAGTGGACAATTTACATGTGATCCCCCATATGGGCACACCACTACTTCCGCTGCTTAGTTTGTCCCCAAACTAAACTCGCGCGGGGGTGACCCAGGGTTGTGGACTGCTACTTTTCGATCGAGGTCTGCTCTGATACCACTTGTAAGATCCCCCCCCCCCTTTTTTTTACAACACCAGGGTCTTAGGCCCAGAACCGCCGTTTTGCGGAGACTCCTTCACGCCCTGAAGGGTCATCACCGCAAAGCGCCGATTCTGCCGGCCAAATCGATCGCAGAAAGGTAGCACAATAATGTAAATGCAAAATTGCAGTCCACAGAAAATCACATATCATAGTAATAAAATCTCCACGAAGGGAGTGTCCACAGAATAAAACATCAGAGTAGCAAAATACGGGCTTATGCCCGGTACATCATATCCTCACTACAAAATCCCTCATGCGGAAGCAGAAAAACTACTCAAGGTCGAGACTCACGGTCCCGGCTGTATGAACTTCGTGGCTAGACTGCCCCACCTCCAAGCGCACCAGTCTCTGGGGCTGCTCTCCATGCTGGTCTCCACGATCCCCTAAATGATGCGGTTCGAAAACCGTTAGTCTAAAAGACTAAGTCCTATCATCCCCCGCCCCTTCCCCCATGGCTCCTAGGCACCGAGCGGAGAGGAAGAAAGGGGAGGACTTGAAGGTGGAGAATATCAAGAACAGATGGCAACAGACCTATACTAGCAATTCTATAACATGTATAGACAATAAGCTGAAACATGAAAAGTAACCTTCACTTATATGAGAACACATAAGCCAAGGGGTCTTCTGCAAGGCTCCCATCGTATAAAAAGTCCCATACCAATTTATACGTTGGGGTGTCGGTTATCAAACATCAGTAGATATATATATATATATCAAAATTAACCTTAATTTATAAACTTGCCCACACAAGCTTATAGACCAAGGGGTCGTTTTGGAGGTCCTAAAGTATAAGCGTCCCATTCCACTTATACTTTAGGTGTCAGGGTTAAATGAATCGATTATGCTATGACATGCAAGTGGGTATGATGGATCATGCAAGTGCAACACACACACCCGACTCTGTGCACACAGACCTTTAGTTCCCCCTTTCTGGAGCCGTAACCTCCCAGGATACCTCCGTAGTGGCAGACGAAAGCGGTGGGTTGGGCCTCGCCCACCTCTAAACCAGTAAAGCACTACCGGTCAGACCTATCATACGCCTCAATGCTTGGTGCACGAAGCGGACTCTTGCGTACTCTTGCCGGCTGGCGCACCGGACTTTTGTTGGCGAAGTGCTAACCACACTTGCCGAGTCAACGTATTGGCATCGGTGCATCGACCCTCCAATACCGAAGACCCACCACCTTAATTTCCTTTCCTTTTATGCACATGCAAATTTAGCGTAATCAAAAACCGAGCCGAAGCTCCCCGGACCAACACGTCCGTCTCAAACAATCGAGCCGAAGCTCCCCGGACCCAAAGTCCGTCTTTTAACCTTCCGAGCCGAAGCTCCAAACTATCTTCCGGTGCTACCTGTGTTTGTGAAATGTGCAACCCTAATTACTAAGTTACTCTTTTCAGCTTGTTAAAACAGTTTACGTTAACTCAGGACTGCCCCCGGTATTCCCTGTGAAGGGCTCTCAAGGGGCACTAGGAACTGTGTTGGGATTACGCCCAGCGTTCCCTTTCGCAAGGTACTTATTTTGTTATTGGTTGATTCCCTTATCCATTACTTTCTCATGTTCCGATATGCTAATCCTAGGGTGATTTGACTCCAACTCTCCTTGGGTAGGACGATCTTTCGTCGGACCCGAACGCCTCTAAACCCTAGACAAAGCAACACCCTACTCACTTATCTTCCATAGATGCACCCAATTCTACTTATCCTTCCAGCAAACCAATAAGACCCATCACACGTGCTCTAATTCATATCCAAAATGATTTCCTGCAGTTTTGCTATATGCAGACCAGTTAAGCTACATGACCCGTAAAAAGGGAAGTACATGAAATACTCATCCAGTACCCTATGATACTTATTAGAGGGCTAAAATGACATTTGTAGCATAAATCCAGAAATTCATAATTTTTCTAATTTGTCTGATAATTTATTTATTTATTCTAGTATCCAAAAAGCCCAAGTTTGAACATGAAGTACCAATTTCAGACAATATAATATTCCAATAAATTTATGTTAATTATAAAATGCATAATAAACTCTAAAGCCTAAGTCTTCAATTTTTTTAGCAAGGTTTAGGCCCTTAAATTTAATTTCAAAGATATCTCATAAAAAGTCATTTTAAAAGATTTTACAGCAATAATACCTCCAACAATTCAGAGAAAATTCAGGGATGATTATGATGGCATACAAATACCCTAGAAAAAGTTTCATAATTTAGCATTTAATAATAAGGCTATACTTGATTTTCTCATGAAATTTCAAGTTTATGGGTTAATGAACAAAGTATACTAAGTATCCATCAAACATTTTCACAAAAATTCCCACATGATAATAATGAACTAGGAACACTATGTATCAAGTTTCATAATTTTTCAACAAGTATTGAGCTCTTGTAAGAATTATTTAGTATGTAACCGAAGTAATGCACTTGTGAAGTAGATGCCCTAACTAGGTATCCAAAAATTCTATCAAAAATCATATATGATCAGTATGGTCTAAAACTACCTCTGCCAATGTTTTATGACCTTTCAATGGGCAGTGAGATCACAATAGTCAAATTATTAATTAGGGCAATCCTATTGGTTACAAATGAAGTGCTACCAATATTGATCAAAACTTCCCAAATAAATTACGAGAGGCTCAAAATATCTTTATTACCTCACTACCCAAATTTGATTAAATTTCAAGAAGTTTAGCTAACCTAAACTAGCACTACAAGTTTTATGACCTAAGCTAGGGTTAGGGTTTTGTGGACCCTACCCTTTTCAAAATTATTTAATATTTTTACCAGGGGGTTTTATATACCATAGGACCCTCCATGCAAAATTTGATGTTCATCCAAGGTGTTTAGGACTCATGCCCTTCACAAGGCAAAAAGGTCCTTCCTTAGGGTTTGGCCTAGGAACTTAGGGCAAATCAATTCCACACTACCCCACATTCCATGGGGAGGTGATAAATGCCAAAGCAAGTAAGTGTCCCAAATTTCAGCCTCTGTTGAGGTGATTTGGTCACTCAAAATCAAAAGTGCACTTTTTGAACATAAATACCACCTTAGGGCCACACTAGGGTTTGGTGATTCCCTAACCAAAACATATCCAAATGAGTCCATATTTTGTACATGACTAGGTCTTGAAGCCAGGGACCACTCCCCAAAATATGGGAGGGTTTGGAGGTCATTTGACTACTTAATTAAATTACCCTAGCTTTATTAAATAAAATCAAAAACTTTAGGAAAAGTGTGTCCAAAAATTCTGAGTTTGGGGCAGGCCCTAGGTATAGCTAGGTTAGGCTCCCTGCCAAAATGTCAATTGATTTGGGCTAGGGATGAAGTGTGGGCACTCAGTTTAATGACTGCCTAGCCCTAAGGGTATGTCCCACCAAAATGGGTGCCCTGGTCAGACCATGCACCCAAATGTGTTCAAACAAATTTTAAAATAAATTAGACTCAGAGGGCTACATCTTTTGTGTTGGTGACATTTTCTGCAGAGGGGCCTAAGTATTTTTAAAAATTAAAACCATTTAGTGTATATAGTGTGATAGAAATGAAATAATCAAGAAATTGATTCCTATAGTTTAATTTCTGATGGAGCACGAATCTTGGCGCAGATGAACGGGATCCGTTCATCTCCTTCCTTGAGCCGATGGCCAGGATGCATTTTTCCTGGGCCGACTTCAAGCGGCTGCCGCCGGCCATCCAACCCCTTCCCCGGCCGGCCACCGCCACCACCACCTCCGTTGAGGTGGGGGCTATCGCCAGGCGGTGGCTCTGCCGCCGGAGAGGCGTTTTCCGGCGGTTCTAGCAAGTTCATTTTAGCCGGAAACCATGAAAATTCCTGGTTTGGACCGGGCTCAATTGAGCCCGAAACTTCAACCTAAGTAGTCCTATGATCTACCCGTGAGTTAAGGAGAGGGGGAGGACCTTCCTGGCGGTCTGAATGCGAGTCGATCTCCGGGTTGCCATTGTGGTGGTGCCGCCGGCTGGATTTCTGCAATAGTGCAGTCAAGTTGCCTAAATTCCTACGGTAAACGATGGGAAGGGATCCTCTCATGTCACTGATGGTGTATAAATCATCTGTTGGGGGAGGGGAGAGGCCAAACATCAATGGCCATTAATGCCCTTGAAGGCTTGGCTCGGGTTGAGTGGGGGGGGGGGGGGGGGGGCTGAATCTTCCTCTTGGTGGCCGGGAAACGGCTGGAATTAACTCCTCTTCCCTAGAGGAGTTGATTGCAGCCACAAATGGTGGCTGTTGATCTCCTTGGCCGGTTTTCCACTCTCCCCTTCCTCTCCCCCATTTTCTCTCTCCCCCATTAACATGAAGGGAGCTCCTTTCTCTCTCCTAGTCACCCATGTTGACTGGTCAAGGCTGATTCTCAAAAAAAGAACGAGAAGATATCAAAGAAGGAAAAAGAAACGAGCGATAGCGAAGGCGGGCTTTGCAAGGACCAGTTCGGAGTACTCAGTGGTGAGGAAAGCAGTAGTGACCCAAAAAACAGGTAGCCCTCGGAAATGATAAAACCCTCACGAGGCTCGGGTTGGTCATTAGATAGGGCAGAGAAGATACCGCCAAAATCAGGGCACTCAGGGTAATCCTGGCAAACGCGCTCAAATCCCTCAACTCGCGTGTCCATGGTATGGAGGATGGTGACTCGGCGACTCAACGCATCAGCCGTCTTGTTTTCAACACCAGCGCGGTGTTTGAGAATGTAGTGGTACTCCTGCATGAACTCCACCCACTTCGCATGTCGGTGTCCTAACTTCTTTTGCGAATCCAGGTATTGCAGGGCTTGATGGTCAGAGTACAGGACAAACTCCTTGTGTAGGAGAAAGTGGCACCAATATCGGAACGCATGTACGACAGCGTAGAATTCTCGATCATAATTGGAGTATTTCTGTCGGGCGTCATTCAGTTTCTCATTAAAGTAAGCAATTGGATGACCTGAGCCAATTTGACCATCTGGGTTGACCCCATTGGGTTTTTAGTGACCCATTGGACTCCCTTAAGGTCTAGGATTACTTGAATAGGGTGGGTTGGACATCTTGGTGGTCACATGTCCCTTGGCAAGGGCACTTTGACCATTTTAGGGCTAGAGTTGACTTGGGTCAACATGCCCAATTGGGTTGACTCCTATGGGTCCTTGGTGATCCATTGGCTTCCCCTAAGGTCTAGGTAGGGTTCTGTAGGGTTACCCTGCACTTTGTAGGTCACATACCCTTAGTAAGGGTACTTTGACCAGATTAGGAGCTTGAGTTGACTTGGGTCAACCTGGCCTCTAGGGCTGGCCCCAATGTGTCCTTAGTGACCCACTGACCTCACTTTAGGGTTAGGAGGGCATAGGTGGGGTCCTCTAGGATAGGAGCAGGTCAATTGACCCTAAGTAGGCTAGTTTGACCCATTTAGGGCTAGGGTTGACCTTGGTCAACTGAGCCTCTTTGGTTGACCCCAATGGGTCCTTATGGCTCTAATGGGCCTCCCAAGGTATCAGGGGTGTTGTGGTAGGGTCTTGGGGTTAAGGTGTAGCCCATGGTCATCCTAAACCATTGTTCAGAGTTCTACTATTTGCAGACCATGATGATTTTCCACATTTTGTCCCCTATCTCTTGGCCCATTTCTGGCTTCCTAGGGTTTTGTCATGACCTAGTCATGGCCAAAACCACTCTTAGGTGTCTAGTTGGAAATGGGATGTTACAGGCATTGATTGCCATCATGCAGAACTCTTTTTCTTCTGCATCATCTTCATCATCACTAGAGCTGGATGAGGCTTCTGACTCCTCTTCAGTCTCACTCCAGGATTCAGCAACAAACCCCTTTCTTGTATGTTTGTTTTTGCTTGATGAGGGTTTGCCATTGCCATTCCTCTTGGAGTCTTTCTCCTTTCTTCTTTCTTTCTTGTCCCTTCTGTCCTTGTTTTTGTTTTCTGGACAGTCAGGAACTATGTGCCCTGGTTTCCTGCAACCAAAGCAAACAATTTCTTTATTATTAATTGACTTGTCATACCCTGGCTTATCATGCTCCTTGTATGATCTCCTTCTGAAGTCCTTTCTGGCCATCTTGTAAAATCTTTTGGCCAACAGACTGAGCAGTTCATCATTGCCTGTGACTTTGTCTTCAGGCTGATCTTCAGTTGCCTTGAAGGCTATTATTTTCTCTTTTCTTGTGGCTGGTGAGGCAACCTTCTATTCTTCTTCTCTGTTTTTGATGAGTAGCTCATAAGATTTGAGCTTACCCAATAGAGCTTCAGTGGTGATCTCATTCAAACTTCTGACATCCTTGATTGGCTAGATTCTTGAATCCCAAGTGCTAGGGAAGCACATTAGAATTTTGTCATTGAGTTCAGTTAGTGAGATCTCTTTATCCAATGTCCTGAGTTCACTGACTATTAGACTGAGCCTGTTGTACATATCTCCCACTAACTCAGTTTCTCCCTTCTTGAAATTCTCATATTGAGATATGAGGTGAGATCTCCTATCCTTTCTCTCATCAGCTGAGCCTGACACTATTTCAGAAAGTTTGTCCCAAATTTCCTTTGCTGAATTGCATTCAGCCACCTTTTGAAAGATGTCGTCAGACATTGTAACGCCCCCGGTTTTTCTGTGTTTTGTTTGATTTTGGATTGGCGTTACGATGACGCATTTCCGGCCCTTCGCCGTTGTAGAGCGCGGTCCTAGCTCTGTAGGTTCCTTGTGTAGCCTGGTTGTAGCCAGTTGGCAAGTTTCCCCAGCTAGCCGGAGTCTGTTTTGGTGACTCGGTTGGGCCTCTTAGGGAAATGCTTGCGTTTTGGCTTCGGGAGGTGTTAGCCCGAGTGTTCGATCGTCGGATGTTGTTTTCGACCTCGTCGTTGTTTTCGTGGCTTGGTTGTTTAGCTACGGTGCAAGTTTTGGTCGAAATCCGAGATCGTTTGCCTTCGCGTCGTTTCGGCGTTGTTTTGTTAGCTGCATGTTTGTAATGTTTGCTGTGCTGTGTGTGTCCTGTTGTGGCTGAGCTTGTAGGCAGGTGCCTTGTCTCTTGTTGGCTAGGTATTAGCAGGTTTCTTTTTCTGTGCAAGTTTGGGTGACACGGCCTGGGTCACGCCCGTGACCCAGGGCGTGTCGTGCTCGGGTAGAGCTCCCGTTTCTCTGGTCGACGAATTTTTTGTCGACAGGGTTTTTGTAGGAACACGGCCGTGACACGGGCATGTCACGGGCATGTCCCCCTTCGGTTCGTCGAGCTGCGCTCGATGGTCGTCAGGCGGTGTTTAGTGAGAACACGGCCCTGTCACGGGTGTGTCGTGTCGACCACGGGCGTGACATTGGGGCGTGTCTCTCTGTTCGACGATCGGCGCTCCACGATCGTCGGGCGGTGTTCGAGTTGGTACACGGCCTGTGACACGGGCGTGTCACAGGGCGTGTCCCTTGCTTCGTCGAGCGGAGATCGACTTTCGTCGAGTGGGTAGGTGCGTGAGTACACGCCCCGTGACACGGGCGTGTCGGGCCGTGTCACGGGCGTGTCTGGGGGGCGTGTCCCGTGTTTTCGTCGAGTAGAGATCGACGTTCGTCGAGTGTGTGAGTACACGCCCCGTGACATGGGCGTGTCGGGCCGTGTCACGGGCGTGTCTTGGGCGTGTTCCGTACCTTTTTCCTGAAATCGTCTTTTGTTGCCGTGAACTATTTTTCCTCCTCATTTTTCATCATTCCCGAGTCTGGAGAGCTTCCAGCGGAAGGGTTTTGAGAGGAGGCGGTGGTTGTTTTGGCCGGCGATTTCGGGAGGGTTAGAGCCCGTTTTTCTCGTGTGATAGCGGATTCGGCTTGCTCTCGGCTAGATCTTCCCTTCCATGTAAGTTTTTCTTGATTTAGGGTTCGATTTCAGGAATTTCTTAATATCTGATTTCTTTCTTCCCTCAAGTTTCAGCTTTGGTCTTCTAGGTGGCCGATCTTGCCGCCGGAGCCAAGCCGTGGTGCGGCTGTTGTTTGTTTTTCGAAGAGGTAGAGGCAAGTGGCCCCTTGCCCTTGCCAAATTTATTTCTAACCCATGATCTGTTTTTATTTCTTGTGCATAAGCCCTGTTCTCCTTGTTTTTTCCTCCCTAGGGCAGCAGGTTGAATTATTTCATCAAGCTTTTAATCAAGTGCTGATTCTTCATTTCTTTTTCTGGAATTTTCATCAATGTTCTCTTTTTGTCGGATGTTTAGTGTCCAGTGGGTAGCTAGAGTTAGGGTGAGGTTGCTGTTAGTTACAGTTTAGGTTTAGCTGCAGTAGCTCCGAGTAGTTAGGACGGAACGGAGGGTTGGGATTAAATCTCCAACTCTTTGTTTTCGCGCATGAGAGGGCTTAAGCTGCGATTTTAGCAAGACTTACGTTTACCCTAAGTGGAAAGCGCGGACAGCGTCGAGTGAGCCGAGCTCACTCAACGCCGTCACTCAGCATAGGACTTGCGGCTAAGTATTTTTAGGCGTCAGGTGAGTGGAGTTTACTCAATGCTGTGTCGAGTGGGCTCGACATTTCTGTCTTGAGTTCATGTGTACCTTAGGATTGTTAGTGTGACTTTTCCCTTCCTTTAGGGGGTGGTATTGGGTGTTCGGCAAATTTTTGCTTGCCGACTCTTGGGTTGTGGCAGGTGGTGGAGTTTTAGTGGCCTCTCGAGGGGTGGATTTTGATGTGGAGAGCTGTGGCCACCGCCTTTTTGCCCCGGTTTGGGTTGGTGTGTGGGACCCTAAAGCTGCCACTGGCGACCCCTTAGCCCTTTTTGTTGGATCTGATTTGGTTATGTATTCAGATCCATGTTTTTGACCACTGCCACTTACCCACGTATTAGGAATGTTAGACTCTTTCGTTGAGCTTGTTGCTTTTATTGCTCGCACTTGGTGTGCTTTGCTGTGCTTTAGACAGTGCTTTTTCTTACTGTCATGCTCTTTCTTTTGCTTATAGCAGCTTGTTGTCGGGTTGGTAAACCCTTCTTTTTGCTCTTAACTCTAATGCTTTATTTACACTTTGATTATTTCCTTACTGAGGTGTTCTTTTCTTGAATGCCTCAGGTCCAGGTTGTAGCCGGTTCAGCGGCTAGTTCTTTTGGAGGGGCTGGTTTGTGGCCTCTTGGGTAGCTGAGACAGCTGATCCCGATTTTGTGAGGTAGTTCTTTACTTTTCTGTATAGACATACATACTCACCAGTGGATTCGTGTCAGGTTGTTGGCGCCCACTGGTGGCTTCTTGCGATGCTGGGTATGAACTTAAACTGCTGTTTTTGCCTTTTAGTGGTTGTTTACTTGCTTCTGGGAAGGATTTTTGCTAGGTTGCATGTTAGATATTTTAAACCCTAAAAGCATTATTATATGTATATCATGCATAGCATAATTACAAAACAAAGTCACTATATTTCCTTAGCGTAAAAAGATTACCTTTTTATATCTATTATATCCACCTTAGAGTCGTGCATAACATGAGTTGTCCCTCGGGGACACTTATGCTCACTAGGGTGTCAACTTAATTGAACCAAACTATTTTCTGCTGCGTATACTTATATTTTAATTGTGGACTAGCTGATCCACCGTGCCGAGGGATACGGCCTTTCAACATAACTACTTTCCTTTCATAATTAATCAACGATTTTTCCTTAAAATTTAAGGGGTGGAGTTTTGCCTGAGCGTGTGCAGTCATCCCCTGCACGACGTGGCATCACGGCACGCGTTTTCTCTAGCTCTGATACGATTTTATCGTTGAGAAAATGCGGGTTGTGACAGTTGGTATCAGAGGGAGGTTGCTTGACAAATGGTCGGGCAACCTTTCCCCTTGTTTGCATTAGTGGTTAGCGTCATACCATACACACACCGATATGTCATCAGTACGTCTTGGCTAAAGCACGAACACTACACTCATGAGCATAAAGAAGTATACGGGGCATATTATGTAGTATGGGATGCATAATATGTGTTTGTATATGGATCCACCATAGGAGGCAACATGTGAGGGTTATGTAGTATGGGATGCATAACCTCACCACATGAATGCGGCTAGCACGTTTTCTTTTTTTGTTGCATGGGAATGTTATGTAGTATGGGATGCATAACATTTTCATGTGTACGCCGCCCATGGCATGCATTAAGGCTTTTTTTTAGAATGCATAGCACATCATGCATAGCATAACATTTCATAAGCACAACGTGTTGAGCTAAAGATTTGCAAGATGACATATGTACACACATGGTTTTGAGTCAAAAAAAAATATACAAATACATGCATTCATGGTTTAGGCACCTGAGTTTGTGTGATGGTGGTGAACCATCTTAGGTTAAGCATAACATCATCATGATAAAATAGCTCCCAGAGCAAGTTTTGCAGTTGAAGTTCATATTTAAGTGTGTTTGTCTGTACCGGGTAGTTTTGTTCTAGCTGTTGGGCTAAGTTTCGTCTAAAGCTTGTGCGATTATAGGATGACGAGACGTCCTGCAATGAGGTCGACCCCCCAATCCGAGGGTGAGACGTCAGGAGCGCAGAGCGAGGCATTGGTAGAAAACCTGCGGCAGAGTAATGAGACCTTATCGAGGCAGGTGGTGGCTATGCAGGCTCAGATTCAGTCCCTGGTGGCCGTGGTGGCAGGACAGGCCCCGAGAGTTCCGGACCCCACTGAGGGGGTAGCTGTTCCTGCCCCTCCTGCTCCTCCCGTGCCTTTGGTTGTGGTGCCCCCGGAGATGGCATTTATATCCCAGTTTCAGCGACTGAGACCCCCTACTTATGATGGGCAAGCAGATTTCATGATTTTGGATGACTGGCTGATTACTATTGAGGAGATGTTCTCTTATTCGGGGATTTCGGATGATCAGAGAGTGATGCTCGCTGCCTACCAGCTCAAGGGCTTAGCAAAGAATTGGTGGTTGAGGGAGAGGGAGAGCTTGGTGGCAGGATGCTCTTGGGAGTCATTTAAAGGGATGCTGTTGAGTAAGTTTTTGCCTTCAGTCGAGAGGGACCGGCTGATGAATGACTTTCTCCATTTGAAGCAGAGGAAACTCACAGTCAGTGAGTATGAGATTGAGTTCAGTAAGTTGAGTCGGTTTGCTCCTGGTCTGGTGAGTGTTGAAGCAGACCGAGTTAAGCGATTTCTGGGTGGACTAAGAAGCGACATTCAGCAGTTAGCGAATGCCTACGGTGCAGTCAGTTATGCCAGCGTGGTCGAAGCTGCCTTGAGGGTTGAGGCCATTGAGAATGCCAAGAATAGAGGTCAGCAGTTGTGGAAGGATAAGCGAAAGTCCGGTGGAGGGAAGAGCCCTCAGGAACCCGACGCGGTCTCGAGAAAGAAGAGCAAAGAGGTTTGTTGTTTCTGTGGCCGACCAGGCCACCCCTTTGAGAAGTGTTTCAAAAGGTTTGGAGCGCAGAAGAAGGATCAGGTGCACGCAATTCAGGGTGCTCCCAGAGGAGACTTGGTGTGTGCCTTGTGTGGAAGGAAGGGGCATGAGGCTGCCCGTTGCTGGTCGAGGGATAAAGTCTGTTTTCAGTGTGGGCAGAAGGGGCATCTCAAGACAAAGTGCCCACAGTCCCAGCCTATTTTGCAGCCAGTACCCCTCCAGGCTTTGCCACCGCCTCAGCAATTGGATAAAGGAAAGGGGAAGCTGAATGTGCTTTCGGCAGACGAAGCGCAGACTTCGACCCAAGTTATCTCAGGTTTGATTTCTCCTCAGTCGTTTCGTTATGCTCCCTTTGTGGTTGTAGTTTTCGTTTTAGCGTTTGTTTCCTTAGATGCGTGCGCTATTTGTAGGACGATTTAAGGTAAAGAACCGCTGGGCGCGCGTTCTCTTCGATTCAGGCGCTACCCACTCGTTTGTGGCTAGAGCCTTCGTGGAGCGGTGCAGTTTGGGCCTAGATCGTGTTGGTGGTGCCTTTTGCGTTAAGTTCCCCTCCGGTGACTCTGTGGTTACGGACCTGGGTGTCCTTGATTGTCCGATTTTGTTGGGGGATTTTCTAGCCAAGGCAGATCTGAAGGTGATTGACCTGGAGGACTTCGATGTTATCTTGGGCATGGACTGGTTGTCAAGGTACGATGCTGTGATCCAGTGCAAGGGTAAGCGCTTGGACTTCGTCAAGGACAACGGTCAGCCAGGGAGCGTTTATGGGTATTCTCTCCAGGAGTCTCCAGTCATTTCTGCGGTGCGTGCTCGGAAGTTGCTTGATTCTGGTTGTTCTGCCTGGGTGGTCTCTCTGGTAGGGGCTGTTGTTAGAGTGCCGTGTTTGCAAGAGATCCCTGTGGTGTGTGACTTCTCTGATGTGTTTCCTGATGATCTTCCCGGTCTTCCACCCGATCGAGATGTCGAGTTTGCTATAGATTTGGAGCCAGGCACGCGTCCTATTGCCAAGGCGCCGTACCGGATGGCCCCGCGAGAGCTGGAAGAGCTGCGAATTCAGCTGGATGAGATGTTGGCAAAAGGGTTCATTAGGCCGAGTTCTTCACCATGGGGTGCTCCAGTGCTGTTCGTTAAAAAGAAGGATGGGTCGATGAGGCTATGCATCGACTATAGAGAACTGAACAAGGTTACTATTAAGAACAGGTACCCGTTGCCTCGGATTGACGATCTGTTTGACCAACTGCGTGGTAGTGCCTTGTTTTCCAAGATAGATCTTCGATCAGGCTATCACCAGTTGAGGATTCGGGAGTCAGATGTTCCGCGGACGGCGTTCCGCTCTCGTCATGGGCATTTTGAGTTTTTAGTTATGTCATTTGGTTTGACTAATGCGCCCTCAGCTTTTATGGATCTGATGAACAGAGTTTTCAAGGACTTCCTGGATAAGTTTGTGATTGTCTTTATAGACGATGTTTTGGTGTATTCTAAAGATGCGGAGGAGCATGATCGGCATTTGCGACTGGTCTTGGCGACTCTGAGAGACCATAAGCTATACGCCAAGATGAACAAGTGCGAATTTTGGTTGCCTCAAGTTTCTTTTCTCGGCCACGTGGTGAATAAGGAGGGAATATCGGTGGACCCAGAAAAGATCGCTGCTGTTATGGAATGGGCGAGGCCTGTTACTCCCAAAGAGATCAGAAGCTTCTTGGGCTTGGCTGGATATTATAGGAGATTTGTAGAGGGATTCTCTACTTTGTCTGCGTCGTTGACCAGGTTGACGCAGAAGAATGCAGCCTTCATATGGGATGGCAAGTGTGAGGAGGCTTTTGAGGAATTAAAAAGAAGGTTGTGTTCAGCTCCAGTTTTATCTTTGCCTACTGAAGATAGTGAGTATGATATATATGTGGACGCGTCGCACGTCGGACTGGGCTGCGTTTTGATGCAGGGCGGGAAGGTGATTGCGTACGGGTCGAGGCAGCTAAAGACTCATGAGAGGAATTACCCTACGCATGACCTGGAGTTTGCAACTGTGATCTATGCGTTGAAATTGTGGAGGCATTTGCTGTATGGCGCGCAGTGCAAGATTTTCACGGATCATAAGAGTTTGAAATATGTCTTCACTCAGAAAGAGTTGAATCTGCGCCAGCGGCGGTGGTTGGAGTACGTGGACGACTATGATGTTGAAATCCAGTATCATCCGGGTAAGGCGAATGTGGTGGCCGATGCCCTAAGTCGGAAGTCAGGAAAGATTTTCAATCTCTCCGCCGAGCGTCTCGTGGAAGAGTTTCTTTTGATGGACATTTCAGTGGGAAGCTGCGATTCGCAGAGTAGCTTGGCAGTGGCAGAACCTTCGTGGATTGCGCTTACGCGACTGCATCAGAAAGATGATCCCGATCTTTTGCATTTGTACCTTCGAGCTGAGAAAGGTGAATTACCAGATTTCTCTATAGATGATGCGGGTACCTTGAAGTATCGTGGAAGGTTTTGCATTCCCGCAGTTGGAGATATTCGGAATATGGTGTGCAGAGAAGCCCACGGATCTAGTGTTGCCTACCATCCATGGTCTACCAAAATGTATCATGATTTAAAGCAGATTGCGTGGTGGTATGGGATGAAGAAGGACGTAGCCAGATTTGTTTCTGAATGCTTCACTTGCAGGCGTGTGAAGGCCGACCATGGGAGGCCTGGTGGCAAGCTAACTCCCTTAGAGATTCCGATGTGGAAGTGGGAGAGTATCTCGATGGATTTCATTACAGGCCTACCGAGATCTCCTAAAGGGCATGATTCAGTTTGGGTGATCGTAGACAGATTGACGAAGAGTGCTCACTTCGTACCATTTAAGATCGATTATCCGATGAGGAAGATAGCCGAGCTGTATTTGGATGAGGTTATTAGATTACATGGTGTACCCGTGAGTATCATATCAGATCGAGACTCCAGGTTTACGTCTCGTTTTTGGAAGAGCCTTCAAAAAGGGTTGGGTACAGATTTGAGATATTCCACAGCCTATCATCCCCAGACCAATGGTCAGACGGAGCGAGTAAATCAGATTGTAGAAGATATGATCCGATGCTATATTCTGGACCACGGAGGAGCGTGGGATGAGCGCTTGCGGCTTATGGAATTTGCGTATAATAACAGTTATCAAGAAAGCTTGCAGATGGCTCCTTTTGAAGCTTTGTATGGGTGGCGTTGCAGGACTCCCTTGTTTTGGGCTGAGGTTGGCGAGAGACCTTTGTTGGGTCCAGAAGCACTCGAGGAGATGGAAACTGCTGTGAAGCTTATACGGGAAAAGCTTCGGATAGCCCAGGAGAGATATGAGAAAAATGCCAATCGGCGTAGATCGGATTTGGAATTTTTGGTGGGGGACTCAGTGTTCTTAAAGGTCTCCCCGTTGATCGGAGTCAAGCGTTTTGGCAAGAACAGGAAATTGGACCCGAGGTTCGTGGGGCCGTTTCCGATTGTTGAGCGGATTGGGATATCAGCTTATAGGCTGGCGTTGCCCGCAAACTTCCCTGGCGTGCATAACGTCTTCCACGTCAGTCAGCTGCGGAAATGTGTATCGAATGGCAGGCAGGTTTTGGATTCTGTGCCTCAGTTGGAGCTGAATCTTTCTTATGTGGAGGTGCCTGTCCGCATTGTAGATTCTCAGGTTCGTGCGCTGCGGAAGAAGTCTATTCCGATGGTTAAAGTTTTATGGAAGAATCAGGATGTAGAAAGTGCGACTTGGGAGTTGGAGTCAGCTATGAGGGAGGCTCACCCTCATCTGTTTCCCTGAGCTTGTGCCTGGTATGTTTTGTTTTATTTATGATTATATAGCCCTTTCCTTGGCTCTTTCTCTCTCCTTCTTCATAGGAGTGTTGTGAGTAAAGTTTCGAGGCGAAACTTTCTTTTAGGGGGAGTGGCTGTAACGCCCCCGGTTTTTCTGTGTTTTGTTTGATTTTGGATTGGCGTTACGATGACGCATTTCCGGCCCTTCGCCGTTGTAGAGCGCGGTCCTAGCTCTATAGGTTCCTTGTGTAGCCTGGTTGTAGCCAGTTGGCAAGTTTCCCCAGCTAGCCGGAGTCTGTTTTGGTGACTCGGTTGGGCCTCTTAGGGAAATGCTTGCGTTTTGGCTTCAGGAGGTGTTAGCCCGAGTGTTCGATCGTCGGATGTTGTTTTCGACCTCGTCGTTGTTTTCGTGGCTTGGTTGTTTAGCTACGGTGCAAGTTTTGGTCGAAATCCGAGATCGTTTGCCTTCGCGTCGTTTCGGCGTTGTTTTGTTAGCTGCATGTTTGTAATGTTTGCTGTGCTGTGCGTGGCCTGTTGTGGCTGAGCTTGTAGGCAGGTGCCTTGTCTCTTGTTGGCTAGGTATTAGCAGGTTTCTTTTTCTGTGCAAGTTTGGGTGACACGGCCTGGGTCACGCCCGTGACCCAGGGCGTGTCGTGCTCGGGTAGAGCTCCCGTTTCTCCGGTCGACGAATTTTTCGTCGACAGGGTTTTTGTAGGAACACGGCCGTGACACGGGCGTGTCACGGGCGTGTCCCCCTTCGGTTCGTCGAGCTGCGCTCGATGGTCGTCAGGCGGTGTTTAGTGAGAACACAGCCCTGTCACGGGCGTGTCGTGTCGACCACGGGCGTGACATTGGGGCGTGTCTCTCTGTTCGACGATCGGCGCTCCACGATCGTCGGGCGGTGTTCGAGTTGGTACACGGCCTGTGACACAGGCGTGTCCCTTGCTTCGTCGAGCGGAGATCGACTTTCGTCGAGTGGGTAGGTGCGTGAGTACACGCCCCGTGACACGGGCGTGTCGGGCCGTGTCACGGGCGTGTTTGGGGGGCGTGTCCCGTGTTTTCGTCGAGTAGAGATCGACGTTCGTCGAGTGTGTGAGTACACGCCCCGTGACACGGGCGTGTCGGGCCGTGTCACGGGCGTGTCTTGGGCGTGTTCCGTACCTTTTTCCTGAAATCGTCTTTTGTTGCCGTGAACTGTTTTTCCTCCTCATTTTTCATCGTTCCCGAGTCTGGAGAGCTTCCAGCGGAAGGGTTTTGAGAGGAGGCGGTGGTTGTTTTGGCCGGCGATTTCGGGAGGGTTAGAGCCCGTTTTTCTCGTGTGATAGCGGATTCGGCTTGCTCTCGGCTAGATCTTCCCTTCCATGTAAGTTTTTCTTGATTTAGGGTTCGATTTCAGGAATTTCTTAATATCTGATTTCTTTCTTCCCTCAAGTTTCAGCTTTGGTCTTCTAGGTGGCCGATCTTGCCGCCGGAGCCAAGCCGTGGTGCGGCTGCTATTTGTTTTTCGAAGAGGTAGAGGCAAGTGGCCCCTTGCCCTTGCCAAATTTATTTCTAACCCATGATCTGTTTTTATTTCTTGTGCATAAGCCCTGTTCTCCTTGTTTTTTCCTCCCTAGGGCAGCAGGTTGAATTATTTCATCAAGCTTTTAATCAAGTGCTGATTCTTCATTTCTTTTTCTAGAATTTTCATCAATGTTCTCTTTTTGTCGGATGTTTAGTGTCCAGTGGGTAACTAGAGTTAGGGTGAGGTTGCTGTTAGTTACAGTTTAGGGTTAGCTGCGGTAGCTCCGAGTAGTTAGGACGGAACGGAGGGTTGGGATTAAATCTCCAACTCTCTGTTTTCGCGCATGAGAGGGCTTAAGCTGCGATTTTAGCAAGACTTACGTTTACCCTAAGTGGAAAGCGCGGACAGCGTCGAGTGAGCCGAGCTCACTCAACGCCGTCACTCAGCATAGGACTTGCGGCTAAGTATTTTTAGGCGTCAGGTGAGTGGAGTTTACTCAACGCTGTGTCGAGTGGGCTCGACATTTTTGTCTTGAGTTCATGTGTACCTTAGGATTGTTAGTGTGACTTTTCCCTTCCTTTAGGGGGTGGTATTGGGTGTTCGGCAAATTTTTGCTTGCCGACTCTTGGGTTGTGGCAGGTGGTGGAGTTTTAGTGGCCTCTCGAGGGGTGGATTTTGATGTGGAGAGCTGTGGCCACCGCCTTTTTGCCCCGGTTTGGGTTGGTGTGTGGGACCCTAAAGCTGCCACTGGCGACCCCTTAGCCCTTTTTGTTGGATCTGATTTGGTTATGTATTCAGATCCATGTTTTTGACCACTGCCACTTACCCACGTATTAGGAATGTTAGACTCTTTCGTTGAGCTTGTTGCTTTTATTGCTCGCACTTGGTGTGCTTTGCTGTGCTTTAGACAGTGCTTTTTCTTACTGTCATGCTCTTTCTTTTGCTTATAGCAGCTTGTTGTCGGGTTGGTAAACCCTTCTTTTTGCTCTTAACTCTAATGCTTTATTTACACTTTGATTATTTCCTTGCTGAGGTGTTCTTTTCTTGAATGCCTCAGGTCCAGGTTGTAGCCGGTTCAGCGGCTAGTTCTTTTGGAGGGGCTGGTTTGTGGCCACTTGGGTAGCTGAGACAGCTGATCCCGATTTTGTGAGGTAGTTCTTTACTTTTCTGTATAGACATACATACTCACCAGTGGGTTCGTGTCAGGTTGTTGGCGCCCACTGGTGGCTTCTTGCGATGCTGGGTATGAACTTAAACTGCTGTTTTTGCCTTTTAGTGGTTGTTTACTTGCTTCTGGGAAGGATTTTTGCTAGGTTGCATGTTAGATATTTTAAACCCTAAAAGCATTATTATATGTATATCATGCATAGCATAATTACAAAACAAAGTCACTATATTTCCTTAGCGTAAAAAGATTACCTTTTTATATCTATTATATCCACCTTAGAGTCGTGCATAACATGAGTTGTCCCTCGGGGACACTTATGCTCACTAGGGTGTCAACTTAATTGAACCAAACTATTTTCTGCTGCGTATACTTATATTTTAATTGTGGACTAGCTGATCCACCGTGCCGAGGGATACGGCCTTTCAACATAACTGCTTTCCTTTCATAATTAATCAACGATTTTTCCTTAAAATTTAAGGGGTGGAGTTTTGCCTGAGCGTGTGCAGTCATCCCCTGCACGACGTGGCATCACGGCACGCGTTTTCTCTAGCTCTGATACGATTTTATCGTTGAGAAAATACGGGTTGTGACAGACATTGTCTGGGCTAAGATGTTCATAGCCTTGGCATCAGCTACCTTCCATTTCTTGATGTCAGCATATGTTCCTGATGGAGGTGGAACAATATTTGTACTTGAGTTCTCTGGAGGTCTTGGACACACTGTCAAAACAGAGTTAAAAATATCCTCGTCAATAGAATTCATGTATAGTCTGATCCTTGCTTTCCAAAGTGCAAACTTGGATAGATTGCACACTGGAGGTCTGGTGCTAGCATAATCTTTATTTTGGGCCATGATTTGTGAAAGCAAAACCTAATAATAAACTTCAAAAGAAAACAGATCTAACTAGGGATCTTTGAGTTCAGGTGTTAGCCTGTGCAACCACCAAGGTGTGGTATTTTTAACCAACCTCGCTTTGATACCAATTAAAAGTGCAGCTAGATCTGATATACTCTAGAGGGGGGGGGGGTGAATAGAGTATATGGTACTTGAAAACTTTTTACAACAATTGTTGTAATGTGAGTAAGCAGGGAAGCAATTATAAATCTAATCACAGAACTAAACTAATTACAAACTAAACACAGAACAATCAAGGCCAGAAACAAAAATAAAGACAAGCAAAACCAGATGACACAAGAAAATATAGTGGTTCCCCTAAACTTGGGTACATCCACTCTTCTACCACCCTAGGTAGGAATCCACTACAGGATGAGTTGATCAGGTGTCCTGGGCACCAATGAGCTTTTGATAAGGTGCTCAAAAACCAAATCAGATTTTTTGATCAGGTGTCTTGCCACCAATGAGCTTTTGACAAGGTGCTCAAAAACCAAGCTCAAACTTTTGAAGGGAGTTTGAGAAACCCTTTACAGAGAAGGGGGTGAGAGAGTGATGGAAGTCTTCTCTTTCTCAAACATCTGAGAAGACTATGTAGATTGATGGTGTCAAAGCTCCCCCTGAGTCCTTGAGATCTTCAGGAAAAGAAGCATTGCTGTAGGGTGATAGGCCTTCAAAAGTTGAGCTCCGGCAAAAGATGATTTCAGCAACAGCTGAAATGTTAGGTGTCTGGAGTCTTGAAATATGTTGGCCTTGAACACTTGAGACAAGAGAGATCTGAGGATTTCAGAAAGTTTGATCTCCTTGGATGTGTGTTCTTGAAAATTCTTTGGGACAGAATATTTTTGTTCTTGTTCTGAAGATTACTGATGTCTCTTTTTCTGTCTGTCTGTGTGTATCTGTGTATGATAGAGAGATTCAAAAAATTCTACTCTTTTATTCTCTAATACTGAATAGAAAAACATCCTCTATCAAGAATAGCCGTTGGCCTGCATTAATTGCATCCTTAATTGCAAAATATCTTCTGGAGGAAAGTCCATAGAAATATTCCTTGAAAATCCCTTGAAACTTGGTCCAAAAATAAATGAAAACGGCTAGAAAATCTTCTGAATTAATTGCAGAATAACTCCTTAACTGATTTGAATTTGAATCTTGAAAATCCTTGAAGTTATCTGAAAACGTCGATCTGAGCTCTGCTATCGTTGAACTGAGCTCAGCGATATGGACTTATACTACAACAAAATATCGTCGATCTGAGCTCAAAGATCATCGAACTGAGCTCAGAGATAGAGATCCAATACTGAGTCAAAGATCGTCGGACTAAGCTCACCGATCGTCGAATGGAGTTCGACGATATGTGGAATTTGAGCTCAGCGATCGTCGAATGGAGTTCGACGATCTGTCGAAGTTGAGCTAGACGATCGTTGATCGGAGTTCGACGAATCGTCGTGCTGAGCTCGACGATATGACTTGGTATCAAACTGAAAAAGTCTTGGTCTTGAGGGCAGCTTCCAAACTTAGACTTCTAACCCTTACACTCAATTCTAATTGACCTTTTGAGCTATACAGGAGGTCAAACATTGGTTTCCTAGAGACATAGTGATCCTGACCCAAATTAGTAATAGGGTGTTCCAATAATATATTACAGTTAAATAAGGCCCATATGTGCCAATGAAGATATCCATTCTGGATGCAAATCAGAAAACTCCCAATGAATTCTCTGAAATGACTAAAGATGAAATCATTCTGGCCACTATGGACAAGAGAGCCCAGAACATAATTGTGAGTGCCATTGATGATGCAACATTTCAGAACTTAATTCATTGTAAAACCTCTAAAGAAATGTGGGACATATTAATAGTTTACATGGAGGGATCAGAAGAAGTAAGACAAGACATGAAGTTTTTGTTAAATCAGGAATATGAAAGCTTCAGACAAGGAAAGTCTGATAGCATTACTGAATGTTACAAGAAGTTCTATAGGATAGTCAATGAATTGATGTCCTATAGAAGAGAATTCAACAATTATGAGCTGAATGACAAGTTCTTAAGATCCCTGACTAAGGACTGGGACACCAAGATTTGTGCCATTAGGGAAGTGGCCAAACTAGCTGACATACCTCCTCCAACTTTGTTTGGAAAACTATTATCTTATGAGATGTAGTTATTGGCTAGAAAGGAGTAAGAGAAGACTACTAGAGTGGAGCACAAGGAAAGAGCTGTGACCTTCAAGACTAAAGCCACTAGGAAGTATAGAAGCAAGTCTCCATCTCCACCTCAAATAGTTGCTGAGGCTGTGACATAAAATTTAGATAGCAAGAATTCAGATAGCAGTGAAAGTGATGAAGACTTTGCTGCTTTTACTAGGCATTTTCAAAAGTTTCTGAAGAAGAAGCAGTGGAGGTCTAAGCCTTCCACTTCTCAGCCAAAAGATGACTACTATCAGAAAAGAAAGTCATCAAGGAATGACAGAAGTAGGTCCAAGCCAAGCAAAGCTACATCCTCAAAGATTGTGTGCTATTACAGCAATAGACAGGGACATGTAGTGGCTGACTGTCCTGAAAAGAGGAAGGAGTCAGCTGACAAAAAGAAGACTCAGTTTAAGGGCAAAAAGGAAAGGTCCTTTGTTGCTAAGAAAGACAAAAGTTTGATAGATCAGTCATCTTCAGAAACAGAATCAAAAGCTGAAGCCTACATTAGATTATTTACTGGAGAGGAAGAAGATGAGTTCATGCAGCTAATGAACTCAATTTATGAGCATGAGGACAATCAGTGCAAATGGCTGATGACTTTATCTGAAGGAGACAAAATCCAGGATCAGCCTGGACCAAGTAAGGTACAAAATTGTTCTTCTAGTTCAATTTCTAGTACTGAGTCAGAATCAGATACATCTACATCAAGTAATGTGGGCGGGTTTGAATCTGAAGGAGATATTCATCAGTTAATTGATGAATATAGGGTCTTGTTGCAGGCCTTGAATAAAAGCAAAACCTTGGCCACAACTCAGGCAAAGGAGATTGCTAGTCTTAAATTGGCTGCTGCTGATTCAGACAAGTTGTTTGATCAGAAACTGAATGAGATAGCCAGGCTGAAGAACATTACTGTTATTCAGATGGGTACTATTATATTTAAGAATGATCAAATTAGAAATCTGGAGGTTAGACTTCAGAAGGAGAGAGAGATTGTAGCAAGTTTTTCTAAACCTAATCTGTTTTACCTTTGATAGATGAGTTTGTACCTCAAAAGGGTAAGACTGGATTGGGGTTTACAAAACCTGCCTGGACAGCTAGGTCCAAATCTAAGGGCAAAGCCCCAGCACTAAACAAGAAGCCTGCAGTAGATAATCCAGCCAGGGTTGTACCTAAACAAAGGTACAACAGGTTTGAGTGCTGGTGTTGTGGAAAGATAAGCCACTTTGCCATAGATTGTTGGCCCAATTCAAGTGTCAAGAAGAGTAGCAAATTGCCTGCTAGAAGAGCTACATGTAGTTTTGTTAAAAGTCAGACTAACCTGCACCAAGGACCCAAGAGTTATTTGGGTTCTAAGGTTAAGTAATCTGTTTTGCAGGTGAGTCCAAGTGACCATGCCCCTATATGGTACTTGGGCAGTGGATGTTCCAGGCATATGACTAGAACTAGGGGGTTGCTGAAGGACTATACACCTATCAAGGATGGCCTTAAGTTACCTTTGGTGGTTCAGAAAAAGAAATCATCAAAGGCTTTGGTAACATTTCTAGTAACCAAATTACAATTACTCAAGTGACTTATGTAAAGGGTTTGAAACATAACCTCATTAGCATAAGTCAGCTGAGTGATTTAGGATATGACATCTCATTTGTCAAGAATGGTTGTCATATCAAAAGGTCAAGTGATCAAAAGATCATTCTGACAGGATATAGGAAGAGAAATGTCTATTGTCTTGACTTTGTATGTGAGAACAATGTTTCTCCTATTTGTCTTATAGCTGATGAGAAAGTTTCACATTGTGTTAAATGGCACAAGAGGCTGGCTCATCTTAACTATAAGACAATTGGCCAACTCTTTAGCAAAGAGTTAGTGAGAAATGGTCCTCAGATTAAGTGTATAAAGGATGTGATATGCTCAGCTTGTCAAAAAGGCAAGCAGACCAAATCCACCTTTCATAGCCTTGAGAATAAGGATTCAGTAAGGTGTCTATACCTCTTGCATATGGATCTTTTTGGTCCTATGCCAGTTCACAGTCTAGGTAGGAAGGTCTACACATTTGTGGTTGTAGATGACTATTCAAGGTATTCCTGGGTGTTCTTCCTTAGACAAAAATCTGAAACCCCAAGTATCTTATATAGTTTTGTTAAACAAATTCAGAATGAATTAGACAGTATAGTGGTCAAAATCAGAAGTGACCATAGCACTAAATTTTAGTCTGAAAGTATGACAAAACTGTGTGAAGAATTTGGGATTTTTCAGGAATTTTCTTCACCAAGAACACCTCAACAAAATGGTATTGTTGAAAGGAAGAATAGAACCTTGATAGAGGCTGGTAGAACCCTATTGAGTGACACTTCTCTCCCAGAATATTTCTGGGCTGAGGCAGTAAATACTGCTTGTCATGTGATTAATAGAGCTACTATCACCAAGCGCCACAAGAAGACCCCCTATGAGATTGTGAAGGGCAGAAAACCAAATTTATCCTATTTCAGGATCTTTGGTTGCAAGTGCTATATACTTAACAATGGTAAGTCTTATCTAACCAAGTTTGCTACCAAATCCCAAGAGGGGATCTTTGTTGGGTACAACAATAATAATAAGGCTTATAGGGTCTACAACTTGATTACTCAAGTTGTAGAAGAGTCTGTTCATGTAGTTTTTGATGAAGCATGACTCATTAACTGTGAATTGCCAAGAAGTGTTTGCAGCTCCACAGGTGTAACTGAGAGAATGGACAAGCTTACCTTAACAGAAGGTTCTTCTGCAAGTCAGCAAGTGGAAGATGGTGGCTGCTGTCCAGGGGGAGTACAAGATACTCCTGATGCTGAAGAAGACCAAGAGGTGCAGCTAAATGAAGAGACTGAAGGTGTACAACCTGAAGACAGGCTACCTCCAGCAAATAGATACTTAAAGGATCATCCAGCCAATCAAATAATTGGAGATCCCAGATAAGGAGTGCAAACAAGGAGCAGGAATCTAAGTACAGTTCTTTACTCCAGCTTCCTATCCCAAGTGGAACCAAAGAAGTTAGAAGAAGCAATCCTAGACCCTCATTGGATTGAGGCCATGCAAGAGGAGCTGAATCAATTCAAAAGATGCAAGGTCTGGGAGCTAGTTCCTAAACCCAAGGACCACAACATTATTGGAACTAAGTGGATCTTTAGGAACAAGTTGGATGAGAATGGAATCATCATAAAGAATAAAGCTAGACTTGTTGCAAAGGGATATAGGCAGGAAGAAGGTATTGATTTTGATCAAACCTTTGCTCTAGTAGCAAGACTGGAAGCAATCAGGATGTTCCTTGCCTATGCAACATATCAAGGGTTTAAGGTATATCAAATGGATGTAAAGTCAGCTTTTCTGAATGGAAATCTGAAGGAAGAAGTCTATGTAGAGCAGCCATCAGGTTTTGTTGATTCTCTTAAACCTGATTATGTTTATAGACTTAGGAAGGCTTTGTATGGGTTAAAACAAGCCCCAAGGGCTTGGTATGAAACCCTGTCTAGTTTCCTCATTGAGAATAAATTCTCAAGGGGGAAAATAGACAAGACTCTATTCCTTAGGGAATCTAAAGGCAAGATTATCTTAGTCCAAATATATATAGATGACATAATATTTGGGTCTACAGAAAGTAGTCTTTGCAGAAAGTTTGCAAAACGTATGCAAGGACAATTTGAAATGAGCAGTATGGGGGAACTTAAGTTCTTCTTGGGTCTCCAAGTTAGACAGACTGAAGATGACTTGTCCATATGCCAGTCTAAGTTCACCCTAGAGTTGATAAAGAAGTATGGTATGGAATCATCCACTACCATGAAAACTCCTATGGGGTCAAGCATGTCTCTAAGCAAAGATGATGCAGGGAAACCTGTAGATGAAACTTTGTATAGAGGGATAGTTGGCTCCCTACTGTATTTGACTGCTAGTAGACCATATATCATGTATGCTACATGTGTCTGTGCTAGGTACCAAGCTTGCCCTAAAGAATCTCATCTGACAACAGTCAAAAGTATTTTGAGATATCTTAAGGGCATACCTTATCTAGGCCTTTGGTACCCTAGGAATGGAGATTTTGTACTGACAGGTTATTCAGATGCAGATTTTGCAGGCTGCAAAGAAGATATGAAGAGTACTACAGGAACCTGTCAAATTCTAGGTGGAAGGCTGGTATCTTGGAGCAGTAAGAAGCAGACCAGTGTGGCCATCTCCACAGCTGAGTCAGAATATGTGGCAGCAGGGATTTGCTGTGCACAACTTTTATGGATTCAACACCAGCTAGAAGATTATGGTATTCAAGTAAGTAGAACACCTTTACTTTGTGATTCTACGAGTGCCATTTCTATTGCAAATAATCCTGTCTCCCATAGTAGGACTAAGCACATATAAATTAAATACCATTTTCTTAGAGAACATATAGAAAAAGGAGACATTTCACTAGAATATGTTAAGACAGATAGTCAGATAGCTGATATGTTTACTAAGCCCCTAGATGAAACCAAATTCAATAATTTTAAAATTGAATTAGGAATGTTAAACTTATAATAGTTTAAAAAAATTGGCTAAGTAAAATAGTGTCGACAAACAGAGTTGTCTGTGTCGACACATAGAAGTGGTGTCGACATTTCAGAGAAATGGTATCGACACATCTAGACAGTCAGTGTCGACACTTCAGAGAATTAGTGTCGACACATCCAGAGTAGGTGTCGACACATCCAGGATGTTGTCGACACTTAGGATTTACACAGAATTCGTCGAGTAGAGTTTCGACTAATCATCGAGCTGAGATGTATAAGTGTCGACACATATATTCTGTCGACTATATTTATGTCGACATATAGTTGTCGAGACATTATAAGTAAGTGTCGACACTTTTCAATAGTGCCGACACATTTCAAGTATTTTGACGCGCCTTTTCACCTTCGATTTTAAAAAGGTATAAATAGGTCTTCACCATTGTTTGTCGACACGCTCACCATAGTTTCGAGACCAAACTTGTGTGTCGACATCTCTCTTCTCTAAATTCAAAATTTCTTTAAACCCTAATGGCGCCCAAGCTAGAACAGAACATCAATGAAGGTTATGAGCTCGTGCGACACGCCTTTGATGACGCGGAACCAGAAATCCAAGGTGTGGTAACCCTAGTTGCAGAGACTGAGTTAGAGTATCTTGTTTCAGAACCAATCAAGATTTGGAAGAAGGAGGTCCTTGAATTCTTTAGTGCAACTACCCTTGATGAAACTGGTCTTAAGATTAAATCTAAAGTCCATGGAGTTAAGGTGAATGCCACCCAGAATAATCTAAGAAAAGTTCTACATCTCCCTAGAACTAAAGAAGAGGAAGATGTACCTGCATCAAAGACAAGGGAGGCACTGCAATGGTGTGGACTTGATTCAAGCATGAAGATTGGATCAGTCTTTAATAGGAAAGGCATGAACATGCAGGGAAAGTTCTTGTCTAAAATAGTAGGCAAAGTAATTCTGAGCAAGCCAGGTGGGCATGATAGGATATCAGCTCACATGTTCAGTTTGATGACAAAGATAATTTTCAAACTCAAAACTGATTGGTCAGCAGTGATGTTTGACAAGATAAAGGAAAGTCTGAAGAAACCCAATCTGGGTAGGATTATGAGTTTATACTTGGCTGGAAGTATTACAGAAGTGATGAACCAAGATGCAGGTTCTAGGATAAACCATATGAGGAGAATGAATGTAAGAATTATCTCAAGATGGGATAGAGTGTTGACAAAGGAAATACCTACTCCTGAAAAGGAAGTTTCTCATCAGAAGAAGAAGAAGAAAGCCATTGTGGCTCCTGAATCCTCAATTAGCTCAGAGGAGCAAGTGGTTTTTAGTTCTGATGATGGAGAGGATGACAATGCTGGACAGTCACCAGCAAGACATGAAGATGCCCAGAGGCAGGGGGAGCTACCATCTGCTAGCCCTATTCACCTGGATCCACTCCAGGGGGAGCCTCAACCTGTAGATGAGCCAACTCACTTAGATAGTGAAAGGGCAACCCAAACAATTCTTGAGGTAATAAATGAAGTTAATTAATCTATTTTAAATATTGAGGATAAAGTATTGACTGAATCATTACTTGATGTTGATCATCCAACTCAGATACATAGTCAACCACAAGATGTTGTCATGGAAGACACATCAGTTGCTGACAATGCTCCTGAGATAACAGACTCTCCAGACCATACTCAACAGGAGTTTACACTAGAAGAGCTATTCCCTGATTTATTGCGGACTGATTTTCAGGGAGAGAGAGTAGCTTTTGAGGGGGAGCAGGTAGACCTTGAGGGGGAGCATGTAAGATTTCAGGAAGAGACTGCTAGAAAAGAAACTGAGGTGCAAAGGAATGCTGAGGAGCTACCAAGAGCAGAGAAGGAATTGTCACCTACTCCACAAGATAGAGTAGACATTGCTAGTACATCTGACTCTGAAGATGAAGAGGCTGCTAGAGCTAAGAAAAGAAAGCTACAGGTTTTCAAAAGGAGAAGCCAGACCTACAAGAAAATACTGCAAACCATTATTCCACAACAAGCCCCAACTGTTGATTATAGTTCTTTGCTGGTGGCTTTGCAAATCAAGATGGATGAGCAAAGGGAAGCTCTAGAAAAGTATATGGATGAAGGACATAAATCACTTCAATTTGATCTGGCTCAAGACATAAAATCTATAAGATTTGAAGTGAATCAAACCAAGAAGGAAATGAATAATTGTTTCCACAAAGGAGGCAATGCAGTGGTATATCTAGCTACTCATCAAGAGAAGATCAAGACACAGGTTGATGACATGGCAGTGAAACAAGGATATGTCTAAGAAAATCAAATAAGAATGAATGAAAACTTGACTGAATCACATAATGTGATTGTCACAGAAATGAAAAATATAGCTACTGCTCAGACTACAGCAAGGACTACTGCCAAGGCTGAGTTTGATAAGCAACTACAAGAGAGCCTACATGCTGTTACAACTGCCATTGAAGATTCTCAAAAGGCTATTACTGACAAGCTTCAAAGGTTAAAACCTTTTTTATAAAGATGGAGTTAACTATTTGAATGCTCAAATCAGATTTCAGAAGGATAATCTTAGGGATCATATAGAAAGAGAAGTCATAAAGGGGGAGAGGGTATTAGTCAAAGCAGGCTCTGACCATGCTAAATTGATTTCAAACAGCATCAGTGCTACCCTTGGATATCCACCTTTGTGTGATGATGATAATGTAGCAGAATCTGTGGTCAATCCTGCATATTTTGGAGGAGAACAAGCTGAAGTAGCTCAGGTGATCTACCCTCCTACAGATTTTCAGATGATACATCAAGAGGTACAATCTATGTATAGCCCTCCAGAGGGTAATCAGAATATTATTATTGATAAAGTAGTACAGCCTGTGCCAGAGGCCATATTAAAAGAGCAAGAAGCATTATTAAAAGAGCAAGAAGCTCAATTATCCAAGAAGAGGTTCAGAGAGCAGGCTGAATTAAGGCCAGACTTTGAGCAATGGAGCCCAACTTCTAGGAATATCATATTGACTGCTTGGAAGGCTGCAAAGGATAATTTCCTAGAGAGGGGCAAATGGTACTCTGACCAAGAGTGGAGAAAACATGAAGCTAGGCAAGAGGCCATAGTACAATATAGAAGGAAGGCTAAATTAGGGAAGCTACCTCCTAATGCACAGGAGTCTAGCAAGTATTTCCCTAAGCCTTATCATTATTTTGAGAGACAGAAGATAAGGGCTGAAGAACAGAAAAAATAGATCTTAAGGGAAAGAAGCCTGCTGATGACAATGATGCTCCAGTTCAAGCAAAGATTCAATCTGGAAAGGACATTGTTATCAAGGAGCTAGAGCAACCATAGGATAAAATTTTCTTAAGTTTACAACTTTGTAATCATTTGCATTAAACTCCATGTAAACTTTTGATTAATAAAACTTTTGAAAGTTGTAACAAAATAATGTTTAATGTTCAATCTATTACATTGTTGTTTATACATGTTTAGTATTTACCCTATCATATAATACTGTTATACATCATATTGAGTATTTGTTATGTATGGTGTATATCATTGACTAAGGGTTATGACTTCTCCAAATAGGGGGAGATTGTTGGGTACATTGGAATATATGTACCAGATTTGAAGAAGCCTCACCCTACTCAATGATATACATCAAGGTGTATTTGATGTGCTTTGAGTTTATATGTGCAAGTTAAGTAATTGCAGGAAATGCAGAAAAGTTTCTAAGTCCATGTGTCGACACCTAGAGCTGAAGTGTCGACACTTATGAAGGCTTGTGTCGACACCTAGAGAAGCTGTGTCGACACTTGGAGTAATTGTGTCGACACCAGGAATGGCAGAGTCGACACCAGAAGAAAAGTGTCGACACATACAGGCAGTGTCGACACACTGTGAAGAATTGTCAACATAATTTGTGTCGACACTTAGAGGCAGTGTCGACACCCAGAGAAACTTTGTCGACATCAAATATGTCGACACCAGGAGGATGTGTCGACACTCAGCAAGCTTCAACAAAGTTAAAGTACTTGTGTCGACACAAAGGAGATGTGTCGACACTCAGCAAGTTTCAACACATGAAGGCATGTGTCGACAGAAAGGAGATGTGTCGACACTCAGCAAGTTTCAACACAGGAAGGCATGAGTCGACACAAAGGAGTTGTGTCGACACACAACAGAATTCAACTAAGTATTAAAGAAGAAGTATTTGTGTCAACGCACTCAACCAGTGTCGACACATTCAACAGAAGGCTTGTGTCGACACACAGAATCAGTGTCGACATATTCTGAAGAAGCAGTGTCGAGAAGCTATTACAACAACACAAGGAGTTGTGTCGACACCATCAAGACTAGTGTCGACACTTAGTCTACTTGTGTCGACACTTAGTCTATTTGTGTCGACACATAATGACTATCTGTCTCGACACTTTCAGACAGTGACAGTGATTTCAAGAAGTGACTGGATGACTTGACAGCTGCCATTTTAACCGGTCAACTGCAACTGTCAGAGCCGTCAGAAGGTTGTTAGAAACTGGATCAGCCGGTTACCTTGGAGGAAGACTATATAAAGACGTTTCTCCTTCAACAGAAACATCTTGATCACAATTAATCAAGAGATCTAACAACACAAAAGAAGAAGACCTTCAACAGAAGATCTAAGAAGTTGGAGAGAGAGAGCTCCTTCTAAGTAGAACAGCTACAGAACCGGGCTGCCAAGTAAGATTCAGATTGAGATCTGAATCTCAAGACAGAAGTTGATTGAAGATCATCTTCATAGGAGATTCAACCCTACTGAGTTCTAATTCAAGAAGCCTTGAAGAAAGCCAAGGGAGGTTGATCTCTGCCAAGTTCTTCCATGAACTCATCAAGAAGCCAGTCAACTCATCTCTCTCTGTCAGAGTTGTGGTTAATTACTTTGTATAATCAAATTCCTGTAGGATCTTGTATAGATCTGAGTTGTAAGCCTAAATCTATAAAGGCTGAGGTAGGGCATTTGAGCCTGAGTGTAGGAGAATCAATTCTCTGAGTGTAGGCCTTGTTGAAGGCTGAGGTAGGGCTATTTAGCCTGAGTGTAGGTCTTGTTAAAGACTGAGTGGTAGGGCTTTGTGCCTGAGTTGTAGGAGTGGGAACACTGAGTTGTAGGAACCTGTTTGGGGTTCTGAGCTGTAAGATCTGAGGATCTGAGGAGAAGTGCTGAAGTTAGGCCAAATCTAGTACACTACTAGATAGGTGAAGGGGGAAAGTGGATGTACCCAGATCTTGGGGAACCACTATAAAAATCTGTGTTCACTCTGTGTTTGTTTATTTCTGTGATTGCTGAGTTAGCTGTGCTGAATTGCTATAGAAAATTGCAAATACAGGTTTAGGTGTTCAGTGTTTCTACCTTGAACTTAGAAAGATAAAGTTCACCTATTCACCCCCCTTTAGGTGGTTAGACACTATTTCTTTCAACAGTCAACATTCTTAGTGAAAATAGTCGTTCAAACGGGCAGCTACAGAAGATTAATTATGGATCAACTCCCAATGCATCTTCTACTCTCGGGAATGCATCATCCGTTATCAAGACAAATGAATTCAAAAGGTTTTAAATTCAAAAAGAGAACATACAGAGAATAGTCGTCGTGAAGGGCTTCAAGGATACAGAGATGCAACAGATAGTCGCATATATACAATACAACTTTCTCCATTGACAGAAGGAAGGAAGAACCCGACATAAATCAGAACAATCATCAGTGTTCTTCAGTGGCTCCAGGCTTCAAGAGACAACCATTCAATATCAGTCTAAGAAGCTTGTTGGAGACATCATCACCTTAAAGACCTATCACCCTGAAGCAAAGCTCTAGATCTCTCCTGAACCATTCAATATCTCAGGGGGAGCAGTTTGCTAACATCAATATCCACAAGTCTTCTCTCTGATTGTTGACAGAGAAGACAAAATCAATCTCTCACCCCCCTCCTGTACAAAGGGTTGTCATCTCCCTTCAAAAGTGATTCCTGGTTGCAAGTCTCCTTCCAAAAGACTTGAGGTTTTGGTTTTTGGGGACCTGATCAAAACCCATTGGTGTCAGGCACCTGATCAAAAATCTGAGTGGATTCCTACCAGGGTGGTAGAAGAGTGGACTACCCAGATTTGGGGAACCACTATAAAATCCTTTTATCTCTTTTTTGGTTGCTTGCTCTTCTTGTCTTCACTTTTATTTTTTTTATCTTGTGCTTTGATCTTTATAACTCTAATCAGCTTAAGTTAAGATCTATCCTCTAACTTTCAATTGGTATCAAAGTGAGATTGGTTAAACTACCACACCTTAAGAGGTTAATTTGTTGTACAGGCTAACACCTGAACCAAAAAGATCCTTTGATAGATCTTAATAATCTTTTGAGTTTTATCATGGCACAAATTGCAGATTTTTCTAGCACCAGACTGCCCATGTGCAATCTAGATAAGTTTGCACTATGGAAGACAAGGATTAGATTTTATATGAACTCTGTTGATGAAGACATTTTTAATTCAATTTTGGCAGGTCCCATTACACTATCTGCAGCCTCAGATGCCCACAAAAGGCTAAAGGTTGCTGATGCACAAGCCATGAACATCCTGGCACAATCAATGTCTGATGATATTTTTGAGGAGGTTGCTGGATGCTCATCTGTAAAAGAGATGTGGGACACCCTCACAGCAATGGCTGCTGGATCTGCAAAAGAAGGAATAATTAAAGCTGTATCTTGGAGTGACTCAGATGCTTCATCTTGCACGACTGTATATGATGAAGAAGAAAGAGCAAGAGAGTTTTGCCTAATGACAATAAATGCTTCTTGCAGAAGTAATGATGAAGAATCAGAATCAGATGAAGAATCAAAATCTGCATCAGAAGAGGATCAAGTAATCTCTTCCCTTGATTTTTCATCAGATCATTTTAACACTGATTTTAAAAATATGTGTAAAGATTTAATTAAATCTGAAAAGGAAATAAAATTTCTCATAGAAAAAATAATTACTTTATCCTCTGAAAATTTAAAGCTTAAACAAGATTTAGAAAATTCTTTTGAAAAAATAAGCATTTTAGAATCAAGTAAACTAAAAGAAAAATTAGAAGTGATAAATGAAAATACTTCAGAAAATAAAAATCTTCAGAAAATTTTAGTTCAACATAATTCGTCGAACCGAGCTCGACGAAAACAACACTATTCGTCGAACACTGCTCGACGAACTATGAACAAAGATTTTAATCTCAACTATTCTGGAATCTATGCTCGACGAAACAGAAATCATTCGTCGAACAAAGATCGACGAAAATGGTATGCATATAGTTATTCTATTAACAGAGATCGACGATCTCAATACCATTCGTCGAACTCCGCTCGACGAAATTACTTAAATTCGTCGAACTCAAAATTTTAGAGCAGGAATTTTCACTCATTTCCAGATCATAATCAAAGTCAATATTTTAGGAATCCTTTCACTGAGTGGATCATCCCTCTTAGGAAATATCATCCACTTGGCTACAAGGATCAACCAAAATGTTCTTTTATTTCTAATTACTATAAAAGAGAACCAGGACCCAAAGTTATCTGTGTCCAGAACTCCTAACATTTCCTACAGGAAAAGAATTCAGTCCAGCAAATACAGAGGAATAGTGGTCTCTGCTAGTAATCAAAAGCTATGTTTCCAGCCAATATAAAGGACAACTCAGTGGCTGAAGAGAGAGGTTGTTAACTCTCTAAGTTATGATCCTAATCAGAATTGGGCAAGGATCAACAACAGTAACAGCATAAGTACATGATCCAGATTTAATTGTATTTAATTGCCTTGTATTTTACTTATATTTATGTAAATAGTGTCCTTACCCAAATAGGGGGAGATTGTTGGAACCCTAGTTCTGATTTGGGCAAGGATCACTATTAGGTTCGCTTAGATTGACCCAACATGTATAGTCATGGGTCATAGGATTATTTCCAGGATTTGTCATTCAAAAGGTCTCTCCAGAATTGCTGAAAGAAATCTGAACAACAGTTAAGACAAAGTCAGAGAATCAGATCGACGATCGTCGAATGCAGTTCGACAAACGGCGATCTCTAGTCGACGAATTCTGAGTTGCTTCACTGAACTCAGATCAACGATCTCAAGACTCAAGCAAGGCTGTGTCGACCCATCACAGCAACTGTGTTGACACTCTTCAGTTCTCTCAGTTCGACGAACACAGAAACTGAGCTCGACGAACTGCAAGCTCCGGTCGACGAACGCAGGCAAGATATTCAGCTCGACGAATTCAGCTGAGTTCGACGAATGTCGAACTCAGGTCGACGATCGATGAACTCGACGAAAGTTCAGGTCGACGATTTCTGTGCAATCAGTAACAGTTTGCAGAATTAATTGAGGATTAATTACAGTCAACATTCCCAGTGAAAATAGCCATTCAAACGGGCAGCTACAGAAGATTAATTATGGATCAACTCCCAATGCATCTTCTACTCTCGGGAATGCATCATCTGTTATCAATACAAATGAATTCAAAAGGTTTTAAATTCAGAAAGAGAACATACAGAGAATAGTCATCGTGAAGGGCTTCAAGGATACAGAGATGCAACAAATAGTCGCATACATACAGTACAGCTTTCTCCCTTGACAGAAGGAAGGAAGAACCCGACATCAATCAGAACAATCATCAGTGTTCTTTAGTGGCTCCAGGCTTCAATAGACAACCATTTAATATCAGTCTAAGAAGCTTGCTGGAGACATCATCACCTTGAAGACCTATCAGCCTGAAGCAAAGCTCCAGATCTCTCCTGAACCATTCAATATCTCAGGGGGAGCAGTTTGCTAACATCAATATCCACAAGTCTTCTTTCTGATTGTTGACAGAGAAGACAAAATCACTCTCTCACCCCCCTCCTGTACAAAGGGTTGTCATCTCCCTTCAAAAGTGATTCCTGGTTGCAAGTCTCCTTCCAAAAGACTTGAGGTTTTGGTTTTTGGGGACCTGATCAAAACCCATTGGTGTCAGGCACCTAATCAAAAATCTCAGTGGATTCCTACCAGGGTGGTAGAAGAGTGGGCTACCCAGATTTGGGGAACCACTATAAAATCCTTGTGTCTCTTTTCTGGTTGCTTGCTCTTCTTGTCTTTACTTTTATTTTTTTTATCTTGTGCTGTGATCTTTATAACTCTAATCAGCTTAAGTTAATATCTATCCTCTAACTTTCAGATGTGTAAGACGTCATGCAAGCTCGATAACTTGGGCGGTAGCTCCAGTGTATAGGCCAAGGGGTCGATTCTGTCCAGAATCCTATAGGGCCCCATATATCTTGGACTGAACTTATTTCGCCCGCGAACCCAAGAGACTCCATGCATCAGGAATATCTTAAAGAATACCCGGTCACCAACCCAAAACTACACTTAATGATGTCGCGCATCATATTATTTGGCCTATCAACTCTGGGCCTCTAACATGCTGTCTCGAATCAGTCATATTTGAGTATCCGTGTCCTCTAAAAACTCTGAGCCAAGCGTCTTTGGGCCCTCATCCTGGATCCAAGATATTGGAGTCCTACATCTCCATCCATATACTGCCTCATAGGGGGACATGCCTATACTGTACTGATGACTATTGTTATAGGAAAACTCAATAAGTGACAGCCGTCGTTCCCACGGCTCCCTGCGATCTAGGATACATAGATGCAGGAGGTCCTCCAACGTCTGGTTGGTATGCTCTATTTTACAATCCATCTAGGGATGGAATGCAGTGCTTAAAGTCAGTCGAGAGCCCAGGTAAACCTGGACTGCCTCCACTCCTCAGATGTAAACCGACCATCCCGATCTGATACGATTGTCTGGGGTACACCATGATATTAGACAAACTACTCCACAAATCTTCGTACTAAAACACTGACCGGATCATCCTTGCAGATTGAAAAAAATCCGGCAACCTCCTTCCTTCATCAGCTTGTCGACAATCACCCATATTGAATCATTTCCTACATGGGAATGAGGGAGTCCATGTATGAAGTCCATTTCGATGTCATTAAACTTTCACTCAGGCACTGGTAGTGGCTGCAACAATCCTGTCGTGCTCTTGCATTCAGCCTTCATAAGTTGACAAGTCTCGCAATGCATCACAAAGTAGGAAATCTCCTTCTTCATACCTGCCCAATACATGGTCCTCTTTAGATCGACCATCATCTTTGTGCTTCCAAGGTGCACTGAGTACCTACTAGTGTGTGCTTCAGTCAAAATATCTTCTCGTATCTGACCTCCTACTAGTATATATACTCTGCCTCCGAAGCATAGTAGGCCATATTTCAACGTGTAATCCCCAGCCATGCCTGCCTCCAAAGCCCTAAAAATTGTCTCTAGTTTAGCATTATGCCTTTGCCTGTACCTGATGCAATCTCGTATGTCACTAGTACTGCTCATCGTTGTTAAATATTCCTCATATAGTTTGGGATTTATCTTTGACACCCAAGATATCTACATATCCTCCAGCATCCGAAATAGCTCCATAGCCATCACCTGGGGTTCTACTTCCTCTATGGTAGCTCTCTTGCTCAGAGCATCTGGTACTTGAGGTTTTTATGATTGAAGAAAATTTTACAGTGGACTCCATAGAGGTACTGCCACCAAATCTTAAAGGCGAAGATTACTACTCCCATCTTCAGATCATGCACCAGGTAGTTTTGTTCATACTTCTTCAACTTGTGGGAGGCATACATATGTGAAAGTTCTTATTTACAAGGTAGCTAGCAACCTAGCGGGGGGGGGGGGGGTGAATAGGATTGTCTAGGTCTTTTGTTTTCATCTTTTATTTCTTCTTGAGTTACTAAGTGATTTAGAGATTTTTTTTGTACCTGCAAACATAAAAACATACAAAGAAAAGCACACAAGTATTTTATAGTAGTTCCCCAAAAATATGCGTGCATCCACTCTCCTCCCACCTTGCTAACTTCCTGTTAGTCAAGGCCCAAAATCCTCCAAAATGCTCATCAGAGCTTACACCTCAGACCCTAAGCCTTACACTCAGGTTCTCTTCAGAACCCCACCTCAGAACCACAAAGGTTCCTACCTCAGAGCCCTGCAGTGCTCCTATAACTCAGTGGTCCTAAAACAACCTACCTCATCCTTATCTATAAGGCCTACAACTCAGGATTTTCAGCCCTACAACTTCAGGCACAAGGTCCTACTCTCATAGTATTGCAGCATTCCTACAACTCAATACCCGTCAAGGTACCTACCTTAGTGCCCTTCTAGGCACCTACAGCTTAGTGACACATTTGTAACCTACCTCAGGACAAAAGACCCTACAACTTAAATCCAGAAGGATCCTACAACAAGAAATAATTTAAATAACTTTGACACAGAATTTTTTGTTTGTCAACAACTAGAGCTGAGAATTTCTGCTCTATCTCTCCCTAAAGCAGAGGAAACTTTGCTGGAGAAACTCATAAGCTTACTCCTGAACTTGTTGTAAAAGACCAAAGATCTGTTGATCTTTAGTCTTCAAGCAGCTAACTGAACCCCCCTTAGGCTGAAGGTTCTTATTTCTTCAGAAATATATCTGATCCTGCTGTGCTAGATGGAGATGACACAATTATCTGAATTTTTTTTTCTGTAGTGCTTTAAGCTTTTTACATGCAGCAATGGCGAAGAGGATGACGTCGGCTGTTAACTCTTTTTGTTGATGAAGCCCTAAAAGTTATCTCATGTCTTGGCCCATCTCCTCCTTTTATAGCCCGCTAATCAATGGCTCTTAGAGATCAGTGGGCCCCTACCTGCAATGTCCAGCTGCATCTTGCTTTAACGCCAATCTGTCGTACTGTAGGCCTGTGATGCCTTTTGTCGTGTACTATGGCTTTGCCGCTAACAATTTGAATATGGTTGACTTTTTTACTTGCTGACATCAACACCTAAAGACTCAGTCAAAATTCAAGCATCAGTAGCATAAGTGTTGAGTGAATGAGCTTCACTCAACGCCAAATCACTTAGACAGATTTACTACCACTTTGCGTTGAGTAAGTTACCTTTTCTCAACGCCAAACTACTTAGATTATAAATCTGTTTCTAGGTGTTGAGTGATTCAGCTTCATTCAACGCCAACTTGCTTTCTCAGCTTTCTGCTGCTTGGCATTGAGTGAGTGAGCATCACTCAATGCCAAACTACTTGGACAAAATTTTATCTTCACTAGGCATTGACAGTGTTAAGTGAGTAATGCACACTCAACGCTTTTTGCCTTAATAATTTCTGCAGCCTCTTTTGTGTGTATGGCGTAGAGAGCGTTGAGTGATGATGCCTCACTCAATGTGTTCTTCCTTATCCATTTCTACTTCTTCAGCATCATAAGCGTTGACAGCATTGAGTGAGCATGCCTCACTCAACGCTTTTTACTTTAACAAATTCCGCATCTTGGCCTTGAGAGCGTTGAGTGACCACGCCTCACTCAATGCTTTCAGCCTTAGCCAAATTTTTGTATTCTTTAAAAGTAATGATTTTGACTAACTGAGTGTTACTTAACACTTAAGTGGATATGGCGTGGAGTGAATGACCTTCACTCAATACATGTGGACTTAGCCACATTTCTACCTCTTAAACCTTAAGAATTGACTATCTCAGCCAGCATCACTTAACTCAGAGCTGAGTTTGACGAATGCTGAACTGAGTTCGACGAACAGTGAGCTCAGTTCGACGAACTCTGAACTCAGTTCGACAAATTTAGACTTGGCCAAATTTCACAAACTCTTAGCTTAGTTCAACAAATGATTAGCTCAGCTCGACGAACTCTGAGCTTAGTTCGACGAATTTGGACTTAGCCAAATTTTCTCAAACCAAATCTTAGGTAAGATTTTTCCTGACTTAGCCACATATGCTATCTGTCCCGTCACTATCATCTACTGATATATGTATATCTTTGACAAGATTGACTTGCTCAAATCTAGGACTTTGTGGGCAATGGACGCAATAATCTCGCCCTATTTGAGGAAGGCAAAACTCTTAAGCAAGTGAGTCAATGATATATAGCACCATGCAGCAATAAGCATAAAAACTATATAATTGAGAAGTGATCTATAGTTACCACACTTCCCATCCTATAGAGTGGAACATCACTACACCTGCAACCCATGAATTGCTGCATACTTCCCAACCTACAGAGTGGAACATCATTGCACCAGCTTCCCCTGAATTGCTTCTACCATGCTAGAACATAAATTAGATCATCTGGTCATCTTTTCCTCCCCCATTTTGACTTCAGCAAATAGCTGGTAGGATTCATCTAATCATCTTATTATCTGCTCCCCCTCAATTAGACAACAAAGAATTGTTGGAGTTGTGCTGGACATGCTCCCGCTCAATTGGAGAACCTTCATTTCTCTAAAGAACAGCTCCATCTGCAGAATACCAAATAGCTTGCAAACATATAAGGAGCAACTGAAGCTATACTAAGTTTAACATACCCAACTCAATTTTGAAGGTGTTAAACTTAGCTTCATCTAGTGGCTTAGTGAATATGTCAGGCACTTGTTTGTCTGTTGGAACAAACTCCAGGGTGATGTATTCACATTCCACATGCTCCCTAATGAAATGATATCTAGTTTCTATGTGCTTAGTCCTGCTATGGGAGACAGAATTCCTAGCAATTGGGATTGCAATAGTAGAATCACAAAATAGAGGAGTTCTACTTATCTGGAGGTTGTAGTCTTGAAGCTGGTGCTGGATCCATAACAACTGAGCATAGTAGCAACCTGCTGAGATGTACTATAACTCTAGTTGATATTGCAATATTGGTTTGTTTCTTGTAGATCCAAGATACCAATCTCCCTCCAAAAAACTGATAGGTACCAGATATGCTCTTCCTGTCCTCTTTGCAGTATGCAAAATCTGCATCTGAATATCCTATTAGTTCAAACTCCCCATTCCTAGGGTACCATAGGCCAAGATCTGGAGTGCTCTTAAGATACCTCAAGATTCTTTGAACTGTAGAGTAGTGAGATTCTTTAGGGAAAACCTGATACCTAGCACAAACACATGCAACATACATGATGTCTGACCTACTTGTAGTCAGATATAGAAGGGAGCCAATTATCCCGCTATATAAAGTTTCATCAACAGGTTTTCCTGCCTCATCTTTGATAACATGCATACTTGACCCTATGGGAGTTCTCATGATGGAGGAGTTCTCCATGCCAAATTTCTTTATCAACTCCCTAGTGTACTTAGACTAGGATATGAACAAGCGATCATCAGTCTGTCTTACTTTGGGCCCAAGAAGAAATTAAGTTCACCCATGCTGCTCATCTCAAACTTCCCCTACATAAGTTTATCAAACTTTTTGCAGAGATTGTCATCAGTAGATACAAAGATGATGTCATCTACATAGATCTGAACTAGGATGATCTTATCCTTAGATTCCCTTAGGAATAGGGCCTTGTCTATCTTCCCCCTTGAGAATTTATTCTCAATGAGGATGCTAGACAAAGTCTCATACCATGCTCTAGGGGCTTGCTTCAGCCCATATAGAGCTTTCCTAAGTCTCTAAACATAATCAGGTGAGTTAGGAACTACAAAACCTGGAGGTTGCACAACATAGACTTCCACTTTTAAGTCACCATTCAGGAAGGCTGACTTCACATCCATCTGGTAGACCTTAAATCCCTTGTGTGCAACAAATGCAAGGAACAATCTGATGGCCTCTAATCTTACTACAGGGAAAAAAAGTTTGATCAAAGTCACTGTCTTCTTCTTGTATGTACCCCTTAGCCACTAGTCTGACTTTGTTCTTGATTATAATGCCATTTTCATCAAGCTTGTTTCTGTTGATCCACTTGACTTCAATGACATTATGTCCTTGTGGTCTGGGAACCAGCTTCCAGACCTTGCACCTCTTGAACTGGTTCAGTTCCTCCTGCATAGCTCCAATCCAACGATGGTCTATGCTGGCTTCTTCAAACTTCTTAGGCTCCACTTGGGATAGAAAGCTTGAATACATGATAATATTCTGACTTCTGCTCCTTATTGTTACTCCTTGGCTTGCCTCACCAATTATCTGGTTTGCTGGATGATCTCTTATGTGTCTGACTGATGGTGGCAGTCTTCTTTCAGCAACAAGTTTATCTTTAGGTGCAGCCACTTGTTGATCTTCATCCGCTTCCAGTATACCCGGTAGATCTTCGGGAAAATCCACTTCATTTTGTACAACTGGCGATGCTTCCTTGATGGTCATTTTGTCCATCATCTGTTCTATACCTGCAGAACTATAAGAGGAGCTTGGTAGCTCCATGTTAATCATAGTAGACTCATCAAAGACTACATGAATTGATTCTTCTATAACTTGGCTTTTCAAGTTGTAGATCATATAGGCTTTGCTATGATTGTTGTACCCAACAAAAAATTCCATCAAAGAATTTGGCAGCAAACTTAGTCACATAGGACTTTCCATTATGAAGTACATAACACTTACTACCAAAGATTCTGAGATAGCTCAGGTTTGGTTTTCTGCCTTTCAAGATCCCATAGGGAGTCTTCTTATGGCTTTTGGTGATAGATGCACTATTGAGGACATGATATGCAGTATTTACTGCCTCAACCCAGAAATATTCTGGGAGAGATGTGTCACTAACAGTGTTCTACCAGCCTCTATGAGAGTCTTATTTTTCCTCTCAACAATCCCATTTTGCTGGGGTGTTCTAGGTGAAGAGATTTTTTGAAGAATCCCATGTTCTTCACAGAATCCTGTCATGCTATCAGACAGGAATTTAGTCCCACGACCACTTTTGATTTTGACCACAGAGCTGTTTAACTCATTCTAAATTTGCTTGACAAACTTAGTGAAGATATCGAGGGTTTCATTCTTTCACTTTAGGAAGAATACCCAAGCAAACCTGGAAAAGTCATCAACCACCACAAGGGTGTAGACCTTCCTACCAAGACTATGAACTGGCATAAGACCAAATAAGTCCATATGCAGGAGGTATAGGCACCTCACAGAATCTTTGGCCCCAATACTCTTGAAGGAGGCTTTTGTCTGCTTGCCCTTTTGGCACGTTGAGCAAATGCCCTCTTTGGAGCACTTCATATTGGGACCATTCCTAACTAGCTCTTGACTAAAGAGCTTGCCAATAGTCTTATAATTCAAATGGGCTAGCCTCTTGTGCCACTAGACACAGTAGGATACTTTCTCATTTGCGACTAGATAGATAGGAGAATCTGTATCTAGACATAAAAATTTAAGTAATAAACGCTCCCACTCCTAGTGCCTATCAAGATGACCTCTTGGTCACATGACCTCATAATTAGGCACTCATCCTTGTGGAAGACAATAACATAGCCAAGATCAGAGAGCTGGCTTATGCTTATAAGGTTGTGTTGCAACCCTTCAACATAAGCCACCTTAGTGATGGTGACTATGCCATTGGTGATCTTACCAAATCACTTGGTTACACCTCTATCTGAACCACCAAAGATGAGTTTGGGTCCATCTTTTACTAGAGTAAATTCCTTTAAGTTGCTCCTTATTCCAGTCATGTGCTTGGAACAACCACTGTCCAAGTACCATATAGGGGTATGGAAACTTGGACTAACTTGCAATACACAATTTACTTTACCTTAGGACCCCAATATCTATTGGGTCCTAGGTACACATTAGTATCAAACTTAACATGTCTACCAACAAAAGTTTTGACTGGTGGACTGACCCTAGCTCTAACCACATTGGGATTGTGCCAGCAGTCAATGGCAAAATGCTCAATCTTACCATAACACCAATAGTTATGTATGTTATATCTTATCTTCTGTGTAGGCTAAGCAGCTTGGTTAGCAGCAGTCCCAATAAGAGGAAGATGTACTGCAGCCCTTTTCTGATTTATCTCAGCTAGAATTTGACTGAAGGCAAGTCTTCTAGCTGGTCTGTTTGGTCTGCTCTAAGTGCTATCAGCAGCAAGCTTCTTTTCAGAGAGCATGCTTTTGATGGCATCAGAAATGCCCAAATCAGCCTGACTGTTAGACTTGCCCTTAGTCTGACCCTTAGTTGTCAGATTCAGAGTCTTGTCTGCAACAACATTCTTGAGTGTTGGTACTGAAGCACCAAAAACAAATGGTCCTGGTTGGGCGATCTGAAATTTATCATGGGTAGCCGCAAAGGTAATCACCCAGCTAGAGCTTTCAGCATGGCAGTGAACATCTTTGTTCACCCCAGAAGAACAACCCTTCTCCCAGTGACCATAGGAGCTTTCCTGATCATACATGTTAGAAGGTAATAGAACCTTTCTAAAAGGAATGGGAGGCTTGGAAGCAATAGGCTGAGGTGGAGCTGGAGCTTTGCCCTTCCTTTTGGATGGAGCAACTCTTGTGCTTCCCTTGAATCCGTAGCACATCGTACCCTTTTTATAGGAGAAGGTGTCTATCAAGTGTAGTACTGTACTTGGATTAGAATAGCCAGCAACTATTCTTTTCTCCTTCCCAAGCTTATATTCAAGCACCCTGATGAGACAGTTCTTGCTCTTTATGGAGGCTATCCGGATGTCCAAGTGGGACTTCAGTTGGCTTATTTCCTGAGATTTCTAGTCCAGCAGATTAGCTGTTGCAGTCTGCTGGGCAAATGCAAGCTTAAGAGATGAAATCTCTTTAGCTTGCTTCTTAGACAACTTCTTGAACTTCTTGAAGGCATTCAAAAGTTCTCCATACTTATCAATCAGTTGATTGACATCTCCTTCAGATCCAGAATCTTCTTCACCACTAGGTGAAGAGGCTTCTGAGCAAGGACTGGTCTCATACTCAAATAGAGAAGCAGAATTAGGTAATGAATGTACCTTGCTTTTACCAGGCTGATCCTAGCTGCCCTCTTCATCTGTCATTGCCATCAGCCCTTTATAGCTGTGAGCATCTTCATCCACCTCTGAGTCACTATCTGATAGTGTCAGAGGGGACCTGATTCCTATTCTCACTAGAGGATTAACTTTTTCTGCTGTAATAGCTTTATCATTAGCAGTAACAACTAGCCTAATGTAAGCTTCTTCTTCTTCAGACTCAGATGATGTTGAGTCTGTCCAGCTCTTTTCCTTCTTAGCAATGAAGGACTTCTCCTTATTTCCTTTGTGCTAGTGCTACTTCTTCTCCTCAGCCTCCTTCCTTTTCTCTGGGTAGTCAGCTATCATATGCCCAAGCTTGCTGCAACAGTCGCATGATACTTTAAAAGAGTTATATTTATTAGGTTTGGAACCATATTATCAGTCTTGGACTAATTCTTCCTGTGATAAGTGGAATTGGAAGACCTCTTCTTCCAATGCTTCTTCTTCATCAGCCTCTGGAGTTGCCTGGAGAATGCAACAAAGTCTTCATCAGACATGCTATTGTCTGATGCTTCTGAGTCTGAGCTATCTGACTCAGCTGGTCTTCTTGCTGGAGAAGGAATCCTCTCCTTGCCCTTCCTTGTGCTTTCTGCTCTGAAGGCCAAGTACTTTTCCTTGGCCAGGGAATTGTTGGTGGCCTCCTCCTCCTTCTTGGCAGCTAGCTGCATCTCATAGGAGATTAGCTTTCCAAACAATATTTGAGGAGGAGTATCAGCAAGCTTAGCCACCTATCTTATGACACGGATCTTGGTATCCCAGTCTCTAGTGAGAGATCTGAGAAACTTGACATTTATTTCATAATTATTAAAGACCCTCCCATAGGTCTTCAACTCATTTATGATCCTGAAGAATCTTTCATAACAAGCAGTTATGTTCACCTTTAGGTTTTGCCTGAAAGCCTCATACTCTTGGTTGAACAGAGACTTCCTATCATCCCTTACCTCTTCAGTCCCCTCCATATGACCAAAAGTTTGTCCCATATTTCATTGGAGGTCTTGCAGTGAACTAGATTCAGAAAGGTTGAGTCATCAACAACACTTGCAATAATATTCTGTGCTCTCTTGTCTAGTCCAGCAAGGATGATTTCATCCTTGCTCATCTCAGAGTATGTCTTGGAAGTCTGGTCATTAGCATTCAGAATAGAGACTTTCATAGGGATGGAAGGTCCATCCTTGACTATTACAAAAATCCATGGATCATAGGCTTCCATGAATAGCCTCACCCTCTCTTTCCATATTCCAAAATACTCCTTCCTGTAAATGGGGAGTTTCATGGAACTCAACTCTTTATGGCTCTCTCCAGAGCCCATGATCACCTAATTGTAGCTACCTTTGGAGATCACTCAGATTGTTAAATCCTTTTTGAGTAACCTCCGTCTGATACTGCTTGAAAGTTCTTATTTACAAGGTAGCTAGCAACTTAGAGGGGGGGGGGGGGGTGAATTGGTTTGCCCAGGTCTTTTGTTTTCTCCTTTTATTTCTTCTTAAGTTACTAAGTGATTTAGAGCTTTTTATGTACCTGCAAACAGAAAACACACATAGAAAAACACATAAGTATTTTATAGTGGTTCCCCAAAATTATAGGTACATCCACACTCCTCCCACCTTGCTAACTTCCTATTAGTCAAGGCCCAATCTCCTCCAAAATGCTCCTCAGAGCTTACACCTCAGACCGTCAGCCTTACACTCAGGTTCTCTTCAAAACACTACCTCAGAACAATAAATGTTCCTAGCTCAGAGCCCTACAGTGCTCCTACAACTCAGTGGTCCTCAAACTACCTACCTCAGCCATATCTCTAAGGCATACAACTCAAGCTTTTCAACCCTACCACTTCAGGCACAAGGCCCTACTCTCAGAGTGCTACATCACTCTTATAGCTCAGTATCCTTCCAGGTACCTACCTCAGTGCCCTTCCAGGAACCTACAACTCAGTGACACACTTGTCACCTACCTCAGGCAAAAATGCCCTATAGCACAGATCTAGAAGGATCCTACAACATGAAATAATTTAATTAACTTTGACAAAAAATTATTTTTGTGTGTCAACAACTAGAGATGAAAATTTCTGCTCTGTCTCTCCCCACAATAGAGGAAACTTTGCTGGAGGAACTCAGAAGCATACTCATGAACTTGCTATAGAAGACCAAAGATTTGTTGGTCTTGAGTTTTCAAGCAGCTAACTGAACCTGCCTTAGGCTGAAGGTTCTTCTTTCTTCAGAAATATATCTGATCCTGCTGTACCAGATGGAGATGGCATAGCTATCTGAACTTTTCTTTCTGGAGTGCTTCAAGCTTTTTATATGCAGTAATGGCGAGGAAGATGAAATCAGTTGCTAACTCTTTTTGTTGATGAAGCCCTAAAATTTATCTTGTGTCTTTACCCATCTCCTCATTTTGTAGTCCGTTGATCAATGGCTCTTAGAGATTAGTGGGCCCCCACCTCTAGTGTCCAACTGCATCTTGCTTTAACGCCTATCTGTCATACTGTAGGCCTGCAACACCTTTTGTCATGTACTGTGGCTTTGCCGCTAATAATTTGAATACGGTTGACTTTTTGACTTTTTGACATCATCACCTGAAGACTTTGTCAAAATTCAAGCTTCAATAGCATAGGCGTTGAGTGAATGAGCTTCACTCAACGCCAAATCACTTAGATAGATTTATTATTACTTGGTGTTGAGTGAGTTACCTTCTCTCAGCGCCAATCTACTTAGGTTATAAATCTGTTTCTATGCATTGAGTGATTCAGCTTCACTCAATGCCAACTTGCTTTCTCAGCTTTCTGCTACTTGGCGTTTAGTGAGTGTGTATCACTCAACCCCAAACTACTTGGAAAAAATTCTGTCTTCACTAGGCGTTGACAGCATTGTGTGAGTAATGCACACTCAATGCTTTTTGCCTTAAACATTTCTGCGGCCTCTTCTGTGTGTATGGTGTAGAGAGCGTTGAGTGATCATGCCTCACTCAACGCTATCTGCCTTAGTCATTTCTTCTTCTTCAGCATCATAAGCGTTGACAACATTGAGTGAGCATACCTCACTCAACGCTTTTTTGCTTTAACAAATTCGGTGTCATGTCGTTGAGAGCATTGAGTGACCACGCCTTACTCAACGCTTTTAGCCTTAGCCAAATTTCTGCATTATTTAAAAGTACTGGCTTTGACTGACTGAGTGTTACTCAACACTTAAGTGGCTATGGCATGGAGTGAATGACCATCACTCAATGCCTATGTACTTAGACACATTTCTGCCTCTTAAACCTTAGACATTGACTATCTCAGCCAGCCTCACTTAACTCAGAACTGAGTTCGACAAACAGTGAGATCAGTTCGACGAACTCTGAACTCATTTTGACGAATTTAGACTTGGCCAAATTTCACAAACTCTGAGCTTAGTTCGACGAACGATTTGCTCAGCTTGACGAACTCCGAGCTTAGTTCGACGAATTTGGACTTAGCCAAATTTTCTCAAACCAAATCTTAGGTAAGAGTTTTCCTGACTTAGCCACATAGGCTATTTATCCCATCACTGTCATCTACTGATATATGTATATCTTTGACAAGATTGACTTCCTCAAATATAGGACATTGTGGGCAATGGATCCAACAATAGGCTATCACATGTCCACGCTGCATCAGGACAACACCCATTGCCTGGTAGGATGTGCCGGTGTAGACTTGAAATCCTTCCTTCCCAAAGGGAAGGGCAAGGATAAGAGCCGAGGTAAGCCAACCCTTCAGCTCCTGGAAGGCAAACTCGCACTGCGGCGTCCATATAAATGGTACATCCTTCTTCGTCAGAGATGTAAGAGGGAGGGAAATCCGGGAAAATCCCCTTACAAACTTCCGGTAGTACCCAGCAAGTCCTAGAAACTCCGTATGTCGGTTGTCATCTTTAGTGGAGGCCAATCCCACTCTGCTTGGATCTTTGCCAGATCCACCGCAAACCCTGCTCCACTGATAATGTGACCAAGAAAGGCAACTTCCTTCAACTAGAACTAATATTTACTGAACTTTGCATATAGACTGTGCTCCCAGAGTTTCTCTAGAGGCAATGTTAAGTGTCATGCATGCTCCTCCTCCGTCCTCGAGTAGATGAGGATATTGTCTATAAATACGATGACAAAGACATTGAGATAGGCCTCAAATACTTGGTTAATTAGACTCATGAATGCAGAAGATGCATTCGTGAGGCCAAATGGCATCACCGTGAACTCATAAAGGCCATACTGATTACTGAATGCAGTCTTCGGGATGTCCTCCTCCTGGATCTCAAGATGATAATATCCCTACCTCAAATCTAGTTTTGAGAACCAGTGAGCGCCCTCTAGCTGATCCAAAAGCTCATCTATTCTCAGTAAAGGGTACGTAATCCGTACTGTCAACTTGTCCATGCCTTTGTAGTCAATGCACAATCTGAGAGTCACATCCTTCTTCTTTACAAACAATACTGGGGCTCCCCATGACGAGGAGCTTGGTCTGACAAACCCATCTTTAACCAACTCCTGCAGCTGGCTCCAAAATTCCACTAGCTCCTTTGGGGCCATCTGATATGGAGCCCTAGATATTGGTTTAGCTCTCGACACTAGCTGGATCCGAAAGTCCTTCTCACAGTGCAGTGGCAGTCCAAGCAGCTTCTCTGGGAAGACATTAGTGAAATCCCATACCACTAGAATGTTGGATATATAAGTCTTTTCCTTGATCATTTCGAACAACACCTGATAGATCTCGTCACATAACAGGTGGGCCTTGACGGCTTGGATAGAAGAAAGCAGGTAACGTGAGATCGGGGTAGTACCTTTGAATGTCGCATAGGTGTCACCATATCTCAGCACGACCTTCCTTATTGGGCAATTAATCTGTGCATGGTCCAGGTGATTCATGTCATTTCCAAGATAAGATCAAAGTCCGACAACTTCAAGATCATTGCTGGAGCCTTGAATGTTAGGTCGTCGATGGTCACCTCTATAAGGTATTTTGCAGTACATAGGATCTTCGTCCCATTGGAAAGACGCACCCTTCTGGTGACTCCCGTAAAGTGTTGGACCTGGACCAAGTCCTTGACAAAATCCTCTGCGACGAAGTTATGAGATTCCCCCGTGTCGAATAAGGTATGGGCAAGCTTGCCACATACCATTACTATTCCTGGGTTTATTAAACAATATCAGGTGGGTAGTTGTATAAGTTTCTTCCTTAGTTCCACCGATTTAATTTTAGTCCTAGTATGTAAGGAAAATGAATGAATGGAGTTAAATTGGTAGAATACCTGCTATAACCCTGTCCGAGTCCCGAGGTTGAGCAAGATCCAGAGTATACAACTGGTCTCTGTCCGGCCTACGATCGCCGCCTTGGAATCTACGTCCTCGACCACGTCCTCGAGCCCTGAATTGTTATGCCGGTGGGGCATCCTGAGGTACTAGTAGTGGTGCCTATATTCTGGGATAGTTAATCCGAATATGTCCATGCTGGTGGCAGTGATAGCACACCGGCGGGGGAGGTGGCCAATCTATTGGCCTTGGCATCTCTCGCATTTGTAAAGGCTAAGGGGCCAATACTGTCGAATGCTTCTAACCCTATCTATTCTTCGGGCGGGGTTGAACTCCATTTCTTCGATCCATATGATGTTCCCTCCTGGTACCAATAACCGTGTTGTCTGCCAGTCATTTTCACCTGCCCCAAACCATGAGCTGGTCTGCTGTCACAACCCGCATTTTCCCCGCATTTAACAATATATCAGAGTAAGGGAAAATGCATGTCATGATGTCGCGTCAGCAGGGGATAACTGCAGACGCTCAGGAAAATCTCCAACTAAACACCTTTATGAAAGATTTATAAGTTATTTAGAGAAAATCTAGTTTTTAGCTAAGATGTTAGCTGTATCCCTCGACTCAGTGGCTCAACTAGTCCACTAGAAAGAAAATATAGTTATACACTGCGGAAATACTTTGTTTAGGTTGATTTAACATCCTACATGAGTATAAACACCCCCGAAGGACAACTCATGATATGCAAGACTCTAGATTTATAATAGTAGTAAAAGTAACTTTACGACTGTTTAAATATAGTGATTTAGGTTTTCAAATATGGCATGCATGAAGTAGTAATAGTAGTTTTTATATTTTAAAATACCTAACAGTGCATCCTAGCATAAAACCTTCCTAGAGAGCAAGTAAAAATAACCACAAAAGCGACAAACTCAGTAGCTTAGCAAAATACTTAATAATCCAAAAGAAACCCATCAGTGGGCGTCAACAACCTGACATGAACCCACTGAAGGTATGTATGTCTGTACTAACAAGGAAACAATTAAAAACTACCTCTCACGGGTGAGGAAAACCTTCGCAACAAAGAAGAATACCTAGTCGCTCAACCAGCTACTAGTCTGAACCTGAGGCATTCAAAAGAAGAATACCTCAACAAGAAAATACAAAGGGCAAAGGAAAATAATAAGGTAATAAGTATAAAGGCAATGAAGGGTTTACCAAACCCGAATATAAGAAATGCTGAAAAACACAGCTGATTAGCCAAATAAATACAAGTACAGTAAAAGTCTATAATAAAGGAGTTAATTGAATAAATGCACCAAGTGCGGAACGAAGCCATGCTTCGACAAAGTCTGCAAGTATTAGAATAAATAACACACACTGATTTAAGAAGCAATTTGAGCACAAAACTGCTCGAAAACGTAAATCATTAACACTTGGTAATATCAACCGGGCTGGAGTCGGTGAACAATTGTCCAATACCAGGCTCCCAGACCTAAATGTCTCAAAAAAAGAAGGCCCTATGGTGGTGACCATTTTTCCCAACCCAAACTAACAGTCCTCAAAAATAGAGACCAAACAACCACCAAGTGTAATGATCCACAAACTGACGTCCAGTTGGCGTTCCTTTATCCACTAGCTACCGTCACAGCCAAAGAAACATCAAACCCTACCCAAATCCCAAGTATATGTTGGGTTTCTCTATGAGGATGGCACAACGCTTGTGCACGCAGCGGAAAAGTAAAATCATCAAGAAAACCCAAAATAGATGGGATCGGGCCATGATAATTGAATCAAGAAGTTAACATACAACTAGGCAAAAATTACCTCGGTGACGTTGAGTCACAACTCAACGGAGATGCTCCAAGCTTCGTCTTCTTGCTAGCGGCGAGTTCTACGTGGAATAATATCCATGTCTCTGCAGAAATCCACACGAGCGGGAGAACACCGATCTTTCTGTCGCACGGAAAATCGGGAAGGAGAAAGACCGCACCTTGCTTCTCCACGGACTGCTAGGTCCACGCCAGGAAGAGCAACACCAGCGACGATCGCCGGAGAAGAGGAGGTCGACGGAACGAGCACGGCGGCGGCGGAACACTTCTGTCGGCGACGGGATTCGGGATCGGCGGAACGAACAGAACGGCGGAACGCTTCCGTCGCGGGATTCGGTTCGATCGGCTGCCAAAAGCATAATTCCCGAAAACCCTAAGTGTCCCTTTTATACCGAAGGCATAAATAGACTTAGGAATATCGCTATCCGTAGACCACCCAAAACTAGGGTTCCAGAATCGGCGAGAATCACCAAGCAGATTCGGTGAGAATCAATCGGCGAGAATTAGTAAGGATCGGCGAGAATCAGTCGGCGAGAGTCACAATCGGCGAGAATCACAATCGACGAGAATCACCCAGATCGGCGAGAATCAGAGTACAACACTCGACGATTCACGCCGATCGTGGGTCGACGATTCACGTCGATCGACGAGAATCAGACTACCCATTCTCGACGATTCTCGTCGATCGGCGAGAATCAAAGAACTAATTCTCGACGATTCTCGTCGATCGGCGAGAATCAGAGAGCTAATTCTCGACGATTCTCGTCGACCCTCGGTCGACTATTCTTACCAGTCCTTCAAGGCAACATTTGCCCAACCCGATGATTCTTTAAGGCAACACTTTGCCCATAACCCCATTCAGGTCGGTGATTGGTAACCTTTACCAACACAGTCAATCATCCAACTTCTCCACATCTCTTATGTGCGACCCTGCAGGCTCATATCGCATTGGCAGTGAGATTACATGTTTGATCACTTCCAGATCACCATGGTAACTCCAACAGACTCCCACTTGATCTTGAAAGTATCAAACCAAAAACCTCACAAACAATGAGCGGCATCTAGCAATGCATCATTGCTCCCCAAGCAATAAGAGTTCATAACTCATAAGCCTTTATGACCAATATAACAGCGTTGTCTTTGTCCCTTTGTCCCTTACATCCGGAAAGAACTAGAGGCATGGACCTTGTCACCCTCGTAATAGCTCAATCCAAGTTTCTTGATCCAGGACGGACTTCCAGAGAATGGTGAGTCCAATATCACATATTGACTCAACCAAGCATGACCATGCATTTCTCAGTCCAGTTCCATCAAGGGGCCCATGGATGCAACTCCTGTCATACAGAAGGACAAATCTCATATCTGCTCACACACAAACACCCAAATGATTCGTAACATGCCCAACAACCACCCTTATCATCAACCTTTCTCAAGGAAGACTTTAGATGGCATCAAAGCACGCTCTTCCTCACTTGATTAATGCTGTGACTTCAGGTCAAAGGACCACAACACCATTATCAATTGAGACCTACTCGTGACATGATTGGATGCCAATCCACAGAGTAGTCTCAGGTTGGGTCTGTCCAGTACAACTTGTTCACTAACAAGTACCCACGTGATGACTTGATATCACAATATCATGACCTGTGAGAACCGGTCATCAGTCAACGCACGTGCTAGTCTCCAAGTACCATCATCACCCTTAGCTTCTATGATGATACTCGACCAGGGACCTTTTAAGAATGAAGCTCCAAATAAATCATAGGCTCTCACATTCAAGTCACGTACTTGATGTCCCATGGAAGCGAACATTCTAAGGGTATCTATTATGTTAACATTTAACTATCATATAGAAAAATTCATAATAAAAGAACTTGCCATTAATTGTAAGAGAAAAACTAGGTACACAGTTCATCATATGAACAAATAGCCAACGAGATACATGTTTACATACAATCCACAAGATTCTCACTAGAGTTGATCATTTAGGTATCGTATACCCATCGATCTAGTATGACCATCATGCTTTCTCTGCACGAGAGGCTTTGTCTGTGGATCCACAATATTCTCCTCAGTCGGCACTCTGCAAATGTTTATATCTCCTCGTTCGACAATCTCACGAATAAGATGAAACCGCCGAAGTATGTGCTTGGAGTGCTGATGGGATCTAGGTTCCTTAGATTGTGCAATTGCACCATTGTTATCACAGTAGAGAACTACGGGACCAACAATGCTATGAACTACATCAAGCTCGCCGATGAATTTCCTAATCCATACAACCTCCTTCGCCGCATTAGCTGCGGTAATATACTCGGCCTCTGTTGTAGAATCAGCAACTGTCTCTTGCTTGGAACTCTTCCAGCTCACAGCTCCTCCATTCAGGCAAAACACAAAACCTGACTGAGACTTGGAGTCGTCTCTATCAGTTTGGAAGCTAGCATCCGTGTAACCACTTACAACGAGCTCTTCCTCTCCACCATACACCAAGAATACATCCTTAGTCCTTCTCAAGTACTTCAGGACATTCTTGACTGCAATCCAGTGACACTTACTGGGGTCTGACTGATACCTGCTAGTCATGCTCAAAGCAAAGGAGACGTCGGGTCGAGTACATAACATCGCGTACATGATTGATCCAATTGTCGAAGCATATGGAATCAACTTCATGCGGTCCTTATCTTCACAAGACTTTGTACACTGGTCCTTAGAGAGATTCACACCATGAGACATGGTCAAAAATCCTTTCTTGGACTCAAGCATGTTGAACCGCTTCAACACCTTTTCGATGTACGTACTCTGGGTCAAACCCAGCAACTTCTTCGATCTATCTCTATAGATCTTAATACCGAGTATGTAAGTCGCTTCACCCAAATCCTTCATATAAAAGCAGTTCCCTAGGTTGTTCTTAACAACTTTTAGGGTAGGAATGTCATTCACAATCAACAGTATGTCATCTACATACAATATCAGGAAGACAACAATGCTCCCACTGATTCGCTTGCAAACACAAGGCTCATCTTCATTCTTGATGAAACCAAACTCTTTGATTTTCTCATCAAAACGAAGATTCCAACTTCGAGAGGCCTGTTTCAGTCCATAGATGGACTTATTCAGCTTGCATATTTTAGTGGCTTCATCTGGGGATACAAAACCCTCGGGTTGTGTCATATGCACTTCCTCAAGGAGGTTTCCATTAAGGAAAGCCGTTTTGACATCCATCTGCCAGATCTCGTAGTCATAATACGCAGCAACAGCAAGCAATATCCTTATGGACTTTACCATGGCAACAGGGGAAAAGGTCTCATCATAGTCAATACCATGAATTTGCTTGAAACCCTTAGCCACCAGTCGCCCTTTGAATGTCTGTACATTCCCATCCATGTCGGTCTTCTTCTTGAAGACCCACTTGCACCCTATGGGTCGTACCCCTTCAGGTGGTTCCACCAAGTTCCAAACTTGGTTTGCATACATGGAGTCCATTTCGGATTTCATAGCCTCAAGCCATTTGTCGGAGTCCGGTCCATTCATAGCCTCTTGGTAGGTTGCTGGTTCATCATCATGATCCATAAGCAACACATTACCTATTTGAGACACAAGAAATCCATATCTCTCAGGCTCAAACCTCGGTCTACCAGATCTACGTAGGACTTGTGTTCCTTGAGCAGGTTCTCTAGCTACAACATCTTGTAGTCATGTCTCAGAATCCAATTCCGGTTCATTCACTATATGTGGTTCTCGAACTTCTTCAAACTCTACCTTTTCAGTCTTTCTTGATAAGAACTCTTTCTCCAAGAAGACACCAGTCCTTGCGACAAACACTTTGCCCTCAGACGGTAGGTAAAAGTAATACCCTTTCGTTTCCTTAGGATATCCCACCAGATAATATTTATCCGATTTGGGTTCCAGCTTGTTAGGCATTTGACGTCTCACGTATGCCTCACAGCCTTAAATTTTAATGAACGACATACTAGGATGCTTCCCAGTCCATATCTCATATGGTGTCTTCAGAACCGTTTTTGTTGGAGCGCGATTCAATGTCATTGCAGCAGTCTTTAAAGCAAAACCCCAAAAGGAAACATGCAAGTATGCATGACTCATCATCGAACGTACCATGTCTAACATAGTACGATTTCTCCTCTCAGACACACCATTATGTTGTGGTGTTCTAGGTGGAGTGATCTGTGATACAATACCACACTCTTTCAGATGATCACGGAACTCATGACTCAGGTATTCGCCACCTCGATCAGATCGGAGTGCTTTAACCCTTTTACCCAACTGGTTTTCTACTTCATTCTTGAACTCTTTGAACTTTTCAAAGGTCTCGGATTTGCACTTCATAAGATACACATATCCGTATCTACTGAAATCATCAGTAAATGTAACAAAGTAGAAATACCCACCTCTAGCCATAGAAATCATGGGTCCGCATACATCACTATGTACAACACCCAAGAGATCCTCAGCCCTCTCAGTATAACAAGTGAAAGGAGCTTTAGTCATCTTTCCTAACAAACAAGATTCACATCGCTCAAATGATTCATAATCAAATGAGTCCAAAAGTCCATCTCTATGGAGTTTGGATATGTGCTTCTCGTTGATATGGCCCAAACGACAATGCCGGAGAAACGTAGGGTTCGAGTCATTTGTTCTTAGTCTTTTATTATTTTCTACATTACAGATCAGATGGTCCAAGTTCAAAACATAAAGACCATTAAACAATTGGGCTACAACATAACAAACATCATTCTTAAATATAGAACAACAGTTGTTCTTAATTATAAAAGAAAATCCAATCATGTCCAAACATGAAATAGATATAATGTTTCTAGTTATGGCCGGAACAAAATAACAATTATCTAGTTCTATTACAAGCCCACTGGGCAAAGAAAGATGGTAAACACCTACGGCTACAGCAGTAACTCTTGCTCCATTGCCGACGCGGAGGTCCACCTCTCCTTTACTCAGCAATCTTGTCCTTCCCAGTTCCTGCACATTTGTACAAATGTGAGAACCACATCCGGTATCCAATACCCAAGATGAAGGAGCAGAAAGGTTTATCTCTATAACGTAAACATTTGAAGCGGAAGTCATACCTCCCTTCAATTTCTGCAGACCTTCAATGTACGAAGGACAGTTCCTCCTCCAATGACCAGCCTTGCCACAGTGGTGGCATTTCCCTTCCTTCACCGTGCTTTTCTTTTTCATCAGTGCAGAAGACTTGGGCTCAAGATATGACTTAGGTCCCACCTTCGCCTTCTTAGAGCCCTTGTCCATGCCCTTGCCCTTATGCACCATCAGTATGGGGCTGGCAGGCTTGGCCTTCTTCATATTGATTTCGGCAGTTCTCAACATGCCTCGGAGTTCGGACAGTGTCTTGTCTATTTCATTCATGTTGTAGTTCAAGACGAACTGCTCATAACTGTCCGGCAACGATTGCAGGATCAGATCTGTGGCCAACTCTTGACCAATAGGAAAACCCAGCCTTTCAAGGTTTTCTATATACCCAATCATCTTGAGTACGTGAGTCCCTACTGAGTCTCGAACTCCCATCTTGCACTGAAACAACGCTTTTGTGACGTCGAACCTCTCTTGACGAGCTTGCCCTTGAAATATTTTCTTGAGATGCTCGTCAATCTCCTTGCACCCCATGTTCTCATGTTGCTTCTGAAGCTCAGAGCTCATAGTGGCAAGCATAAGGCATTCGACATCTAAAGCATCATCAGTATACTTCTTATAAGTATCCTTCTCAGCACGGGAAGAGTTCCCGGTCGGCACCTCGGGGGCTTCTTCTTCCAAGACATAGATCTTTCGCTCTTGCCTGAGAACAATTCTCATGTTCCTATACCAGTCCATGTAATTTGTCCCACTGAGCTTATCCTTCTCAAGGATGGCTCTCAGAGACAAAGTGGAGTGTGAAACACTTGCCATGGAATTCTACAAGAATTTATGCAGAATAAAATCAGTACCAAAATTTCAAATACAATTTGTTTTAATTTGGACTTCAATTAAAACACTCCCACTATTTTATTCGAAATGATAGCCCTCACTAACAATTCGGATAGTTCATGCGAGCTACTCTCTTAGTGGACAAGATCCGTATTTCACCAACACAATGAGTCAGCTTTGGCTTTCCTCTCACGATGCGGTTATTTAGGTAGGCAACGCTTGCCAATTGCATCCTCATGCAATTCTTGTATGGTTGGTGAATAACTCCTTACTCGCATCCATCATATGGTGCATGCCAACCCTATGCCTCTAGGCACTCAACCTTTGAGGTCACCTAGTTAAGCTGGACCCGATGTCGACAGTGGGATATCAAAATTATCCGCTCGCACCCTTACCAAGATAGATTAATGCACCTTGCTTTGACAAGCCCACACTTCATCGATCGAGGCAGGAAGAGTGTCATCCATCAGAAGGCATCCGAACACTTAATATTTGATGAAGGGATTTTGATTATAGGTTAACAGTTAACCATGATCAACATTTGATCAATGTGCACATCCAAAGAAAAGCAATTTTTCTAAAACCACATGCATCCCTTATGTGCACAACCTGACACCATCAACAATTGATAGAAGGAAGGGCTAAATCTGAACATCCGGAAACTTCCAAATCCTCAGATTTACATGCATTGGACAAAGGCAAAGACAACTCAACTTAAAGCAGTAGACAAGCTCATCTCTCTATGTTGGATTCAAAATCCAAAACAAACTCGAGGGATGGTTACTGCTAAGGAGAATACAATTTCTAACAATTAGAAATTTCCACGAAATTCCAGAAGTTCTTGGCGGGGTACCAAGACTAAATCTAGACATTTAGAACACTTCTAAATCCCTAGGTTTACACGCACTGGAATAACAAAACTTCCAATACAACAATCATGGCCGAAACCTCCCTCTGATACCACTGCTGGGTTTCTCTATGAGGATGGCACAATGCTTGTGCACGCAGCGGAAAAATAAAATCATCAAGAAAACCCAAAATAGATGGGATCGGGCCATGATAATTGAATCAAGAAGTTAACATACAACTAGGCAAAAATTACCTCGGTGGAGTTGAGTCACAACTCAATGGAGATGCTCCAAGCTTCGTCTTCTTGCTAGCGGCGAGTTCTACGTGGAATAATATCCACATCTCTGCAGAAATCCACACGAGCGGGAGAACACCGATCTTTCCGTCGCACGGAAAATCGGGAAGGAGAAAGACCGCACCTTGCTTCTCCACGGACTGCTAGGTCCGCGCCAGGAAGAGCAACACCAGCGACGATCGCCGGAGAAGAGGAGGTCGACGGAACGAGCACGGCGGCGGCGGAACACTTCCGTCGGCGGCGGGATTCGGGATCGGCGGAACGAACGGAACGGCGGAACGCTTCCGTCGCGGGATTCGGTTCGATCGGCTGCCAAAAGCATAATTCCCGAAAACCCTAAGTGTCCCTTTTATACCGAAGGCATAAATAAACTTAGGAATATCGCTATCCGTAGACCACCCAAAACTAGGGTTCCAGAATCGGCGAGAATCACCAAGCAGATTCGGTGAGAATCAATCGGCGAGAATTAGTAAGGATCGGCGAGAATCAGTCGGCGAGAGTCACAATCGGCGAGAATCACAATCGACGAGAATCACCCGGATCGGCGAGAATCAGAGTACAACACTCGACGATTCACGCCGATCGTGGGTCGACGATTCACGTCGATCGGCGAGAATCAGACTACCCATTCTCGACGATTCTCGTCGATCGGCAAGAATCAGAGAACTAATTCTCGACGATTCTCGTCGATCGGCGAGAATCAGAGAGCTAATTCTCGACGATTCTCGTCGACCCTCGGTCGACTATTCTTACCAGTCCTTCAAGGCAACATTTGCCCAACCCGATGATTCTTTAAGGCAACACTTTGCCCATAACCCCATTCAGGTCGGTGATTGGTAACCTTTACCAACACAGTTAATCATCCAACTTCTCCACATCTCTTATGTGCGACCCTGCAGGCTCATATCGCGTTGGCAGTGAGATTACATGTTTGATCACTTCCAGATCACCATGGTAACTCCAACAGTATAGAACCAAAGAAAAACTTAAACATGTCCTAAATCCACTCTAAGGACCATACACGATGAATCGGGCCAAAAATAATGAAAAATTCGAAGTCCTGGGCAAATTCGGCGAGTACATCCGACGAACCACAACGATACTCGACAAATTGCAAGACGATATTCGGCGAATTCCTTCTATACTCGGCGAAAATGACTTGTGACGATCAGAGATACTCGACGAATGCCTATCAATACTCGACGAACAGACTGGCGATACTCGCCAAACATTCCTTTTATCTAGCCCATGATATTCGACGACTTTTCCCTTAGCGACATTTGGCGAAACTCGCCAATTTCTAATCGTTAATCGATGAATTTAACATGCCCAAACCCGTCGAATCTGACTTAATGGAATACGGCGATACCGCTGAATCCTAACTGAAACTCGTCGAACTCTACCTATCTAAACTCGACAAATTGACCCATGATACTCGACGAATTGAACTTACCTAACTCGCCAAATTTACCTTAAGTTGCTAAACCAACTCCATGATTTTGGCCGAAATCTTGCCCTAACCTAGGGGGTTCTTTCATGTTTCAAGCTATGATAATCCCACTCTCTAATGAAGGAGGGAAAGGGAAACAAGCAACAAGAAAACGAACATGCAAGGGGAAAATCCACTTGCCTTGAAATTTTGGAGAAATGCCGCCCGCTTGCATCATTATAAGGATCGACCGCCAAAATCCCTTAGCAATGTTTAATGAAATACGATCGCGTAGCCCTCGCCGAGAGCTTTTCGAATCTCTATTCTATTGACGGATCCACCCACCGGTTCACCGGAAGTCTCCAGCCGAAACAAGCCCTATCACCGCTCATCTCCCGCGAAAATGGCACCGTCGGGTTGGGGAAGAAGGTGAATAGTGAAATAGGGTTTTCAATTACACACATATATATATAAATATTATAATAATTAATTAATTTATAATACAATATTACATTACAATTAATTAATCCCAAAACGATCCAAAATCCAAACGACCTCGGAATTTAACGAAATTCACACCGTACCTAAATACCGTAGTTAAATACCAACGCTAACATGATCGGCCTTCACTCGCTTGCAAGCAAAACATTTTGATACATACTTAGCTATATCGCCCTTCATACCATACCACCAAACGATCTGCTTCAGATCCTTATACATTTTAGTAGAACTGGGATGGTAGGCAACACTAGAACCATGTGTCTCATTGCACAACTTAACTTGGATATCCTCAACCGCGGGAGTGCAAAATCTGCCGCGGTACTTCAAAGTACCCACGTCATCAATCGAAAAGTCTGGCAATTCCCCCTTTCGCAGTTCTATTATAAAGGTGCAACAAATCGGTGTCATCCCTTTGATGTAGCCTTGTCAGTGAATTCCATAAAGGCTCTAATACTCCCAAACTGCTGGACAAGTCGCTACTCCCCACCGATATATCCATCAGAATAAATCCTTCCACCAGCGAATCCATAGAAAGATTAAAAATTTTTGCTGACTTCCTACTCAGGGCGTCGACTACCACGTTAGCTTTGCCTGGATGGTATTGAATCTCTACATCATAATCTGCAACATACTCCAACCACCTCCGCTGGCACAAATTCAATTCCTTTTGAGTGAAGACGTACTTCAAACTCTTATGATCAGTATAAAGTTTGCACAAAACGCCATATAAAAGATGTCTCCATAACTTCAGGGCATAGATCACTATTGCGAATTCTAGATCATGCGTAGGGTAATTCCTTTCATGAGTCTTTAACTGCCTCAACCTATATGCTATCACTTTGCCTTCTTGCATCAACACACATCCAAGTCCAATGTGTGATGCATACACATACACATCATAATCCATTCCTTCGGTTAGCAAGGCCAAAATCGGAGCAGTGCACAATCTCCTCTTTAATTCCTGAAAAGCTTCTTCGCACTTATCACTCAAAACAAAAGCTGCATGCTTCTATGTAAGCTTCGTTAGTGGTGCAAACAACAAAGAAAAACCTTCCACAAACCTCCTATAATATCCTGCCAACCCTAGGAAACTTCTTATCTCTTTGGGAGTAACAGGCCTGTTCCAATCCATAACAACAACTATTTTCTCAGGGTCCACAGAAATTCCATCCTTATTAACCAGATGACCCAGAAAAAACACGAGGAAGCCAAAACTCGCACTTACTTAGCTTGTCATACAACTTATGCTCCCTCAAGGTAGACAAAACTAAATGTAAGTGTTGGGCATGCTCTTCAGCACTGCAGGAGTATACCACGACGTCATCTATAAAAAAACCACGAAACTGTCCAAGAAATCCTTAAATACTCTATTCATCATATCCATAAAGGCAGAGGGCACATTGGTCAAACCAAAGGATATTACCAAGAACTCGAAATGTCCGTGTCATGAACGAAAAGCAGTTCATAGAATATCTGTCTCAAGAATCCTCAACTGGTGGTAACCTGAACGAAGATCAATCTTTGAAAATATAGAGCTACCACAGAATTGATCAAACAAATCGTCGATCCTTGGCAGGGGATACCTATTCTTGATGTTTACCTTATTAAGCTATCTATAATCGATGCAAAGCCTCATCGATTCATCCTTTTTCTTTACAAACAGAAATAGAGCACCCCATGGAGAATAACTCTGCCTAATAAAACCTTTCTGCAGAAACGCATCCAATTGCGTACGCAGCTCCTCCAACTCAAGTGATTTGGTGCCTTGATACTCTCTTTGATTTTGTCAAAAATCATCATACCGCATTGAAAGTTCTTCCTATAGATTACAGCTGTCATCATGTCAAAGAAGTCATTTGTGATGTAGTTGATCGAACTGGTGTGGCAAAACAGAACTTTTCTGAGAATGTCGACAAGAAACTTGCTCTCGGAATTGAGATTAAGGCAGCGAATAGTCCTCACATCAACAGAGACACCACAGAATCCACAGGTGTGATCATAGTCTTCCTCAATTAGGTAATCTTCCTCCTCGATGATAGGCAGCCAAAGGAGCTTGGAGACGATTGGGGCGGATAGCTTGATCTTGAGTCCTTGAACTTTGTGAAAGAATTAGTTTTAAGATATCCTAAAGACCTAAAGGGGGGGGGGTGAATAGGTTCAATTCTTTTTATTAAGGCAGACAATATATTTTACTAGTAATTAATCTATGCAATAACTATCTTAACACAACATAAAAACAAACTCAGCCAACACAGATTGCACACAGATTTATAGTGGTTCCACAAGAGATGAGTACATCCACTTTCCCACTTCGCCTATCTAGCAGTATACTAGATTCGGCCTAACTTCCTTCTTCCTTCTCAGATCCTTAGATCTTACAACTCAGAACCCTAAAAGGTTCCTACAGCTCACACTTCACCAAGTGCTACAACTCAGATTCTTCCAGAGAATCCTACCTCAGAGTGAGTCCACATTCCTACAACTCAGGCAATCCAGCCCTACCTCAGCCTCTTTCACCAGGCCTACAACTCAGAGAAATTAATCCCCTACCTCAGGCACTCAGCCCTACCTCAGCCTTTGTAGATTTAGGCTTATAACTCAAAGATATAACTCTCCTACACTCAGATCTATAAAAGATCCTATAGAGAAAATTGATTATAAAAAGAATAAATCCTTCACCCAGGTAGAGAGAGAATGGGTTGAAGATTTCTTGATCAGTTCTTGATAGATCTGATTGCTTTAGATTCAACTTGTTTTAGCTTCTTCAAAGCTTCTTGAATTTGAACAAAGTAAGGTTGATCTTCTTGTGAAGTTGGAAATGATCTTCAATCCAGCTTCCTTCTTCTATTCAGATGTGGTTCTGAATTCTTCTTGCAGACTTGTTCAGAATCTGCCCTTAGAGACTTGTTGATCTCTGGATGAAGACTTCTCTTCTTCTTTTTCTTATTCTATTTGATTGATAGAACATGTCTTTATATAGACCCCATCCGAGGTTACCGTCTGATCCGGTTCATAACAGCCTTCTGACAGCTCTGACAGATGAAACATCATTGTTAGTTATGACAGTTGTCAAGTCTTTAGTCGTGACACTTGATCCCTCATTGTACTCTATCTCAACAGAAAAGTGTCGAGACAATACTTCAAAGGTGTCGACACAAATAGACCATGTGTCGACATAACTCTTGATGATGTCGGCACATCTCTTATAATGTCGACTCAACCCTTCTTTATCTTCTCAACACAGCTTCTGTGGAATGTGTCGACACAAGTCCTGTGTGTCGACACAATAGCTTCTAGTCTCGACAAAGTTGGTGTTGACAGAATTCTGGTGTGTGTCGACACAAGTCCTGTGTGTCGACATAGTTGTTGTCGACAGAATTCTGGAATGTGTCGACACATGTCCTGTGTGTCGACACAGTTATTGTCGACTGATTTTTTGTGTGTCGACACAAGTCCTATGTGTCGACACAATCTGGCTCCTGGTGTCGACATAAATTTTCCCAAGCGTCGACACAATTCTTCTCAAGTGCTGACACTTGTACTTAGAGACTTTTTCTGCATTTCCTTAACCTGCACATTGAAACTCAACACAACATCAAATACACATTGATGAATATCATTGAGTTAGGTGAGGCTTCTCCAAATCAGACACACATTTTACAATGTACCCAACAATCTCCCCCTATTTGTAGAAGTCACAACCCTTAGTCAATGATATACATTACTTATAATAAAGCAATGATTATGATGTGAACAAGTATTTCAAAGACAAGAGTAACCATAAGCAGTCATAGCATGTATCAGTATTATCACAGAATGTGTTATAACATACTAAACATGCATCACAAAATTTTAAGTATCCAATATCAAATAAAGACTAAACCAAGGAATTTTATTAATATATGTTCAGAATAACAATGATTTAGTCCAAAATTTTACATTGACCCAAGCCTAGACCATCTAATTCTAGGATTGATCATGCTCCTTGATAATAATTCCTTTGTTAGACTGAATTCTAGCTTGTACATTAGCGTCAGTATCATCAGCCGGCTTATTTCCTTTAAGATCCTTCTTCTTTAGCTCTTCAGCCTTGACATTTTTCCTTTCAAAGTAATGATAAGGCTTTTGAAAGTATTTGCTTAATTGGCTCCACAGAAGTAGCAGGTATCTTCCCAGCTTTGAGGTCTCTTCCGAACTGATAAATGACATCTTGCCACTTCTGATACTTGCTCCATTCTTGTTCAGAGTACCACTTGCCCCTATCATGCATGTTATCTTTAACAGCTTGCCAGATTGTGAGAATAATGTTTCTGGAGGTGGGACTCCATCTTTCAAAATCAGGCTTTAATTCAGCCTGCTCTCTAAACCTTTTCTTAGAAAATTGAGCTTCTTGCTCTCTTTTCAAAGCAGCTTCAGACATTTCAACCTTTTCAAAAATCACATTCTGAACCTCCTGTGGAGGACTGTACATTCGGTGTACTTCATATTGAATGCCCTCAAAATCGGTAGGTGGATAAATAATTTGAGCTACTTCCTGCTGAACCCCTTCATTGGAAGCCGGTTGAATGCCTGATTTAGCAGTGTTATCATCATCACACAGGGGTGGATAACCAAGAGTTTCTCTGATAGCATTAGTGATCCATTTAGCATGATCAGAGCCTGCATTGACTAATACTCTCTCCCCCTTTATGACTTCTCTTTCAATATGGTCTCTTAGATCATCCTTTTGAAATCTGATCTAATTAGCTAGGTAATTGGTGCCTTCTTTATAGAATGATATGAACTTCTGCAGCTGATCAACAATGACCATTTGAGAGTCCTGAATAACAGTGTGGACATTAGTCAAATCTGCTTTGAGTTGTTTATCAAACTCAGACTTTTATTTAACCATGTTGGTAGTGAAAGCAGTGGCTTTATTCTGGAGTTCTATTACAATAACATTGTGAGATTCTGTGAGATTGTCATTCATTCTGATTTGGTTTTCCAGAACATAGCCTTGTTTCACTGCTATGTCATCTATTTGAGTTTTGGCTTCCACTTGTTGCTTGGCTAAATAGACGACAACATTACCTCCCTTATGGAAGCAATCTGTCATTTTCTTTTTATGCAAATTCACTTCAAATCTGATAGATTTGATATCTTGGGCCAGCTGAAATTACAATTCCTTGTTGCTCTCATCAACATATTTTTCAAGGGTATTTCTTTGTTCATCCATCTTTACTTATAGTTGCACCAGAAGTGAACTGAAGTCTACCACTAGAGCTGGAGTTTGTGGAATAGACTGCAAGGCTTTCTTATAGCCTAAGCTCCTTTTCTTGAGTTCCACAAGTTTCCTCTTCTTGGCCATGGAGGCTTCTTCATGTTCAGAAGAATCAGATGAACTTACTATGTCCACAGTGTCTTTTGGACTTGAGGCAATGATGTGCATCTCTTGATCAATTCTTGAGTGCCCCCTCAGTCCTTATTCCTATCAAATTAGGAAATAATTCTTATAATGTTACTTCTTGGTTATTTGAACTGGAGGAATAGCTTGCTTTTTTTCAGCAAATTGTCCTCCTTCAAATTCAAAAAATTCTTCCCTGGTAATGTCATCCTCAGGGAAATTGTCTTGGTTATTTATATCAATATCAGTCTTATGCACATCTAGTGCATCATTTGCATTGCCTATAGCTGCTTGATTTATATCCTATATCACCTCAAGTATAGATGTAGTGGCTGCTTCACTGTCCAATACAGCTGTTTGGTCAATTGGCTCTTATACATGAGCTTCCTTTGAAGGTGATGACAGTTGTGGAGTTGGAACTGGAGAAAGCTCATTAGCTCCCCCTTGATGAGGCTCTTCCTGTACCTGATCCTTTGAGATGTTGGTGGCAGGAATCTGCTCCCCCCTGCAGGTGATTATCAATCACAGTTTCTTGAGCAGGAGATTTGCTAGTCCTTTCTGCTCCTTCATTTGAGCTGAAAACAACCACTTCTTCTGAATCACTGGATGATTCAGTGGTCTTGGAGGCTATTTGCTTCTTTTTCTGAATCTGCTTTGTTTGTTTCTGAGGGGTAGAAACATATTTGGACAGTACTCTATCCCATCTGGATAGTATCCTTAAGTCTATTCTTCTCATGTGATTAATCTTAGAACCTACAGATTGATTTATCACTTCTAGTATATTCTCAGCCAGATATAGGCTCAGTATTCTGCCCAGATTAGGTTTCTTGATTCCTTCTTTGATCTTGTCAAAAACAACAGCAGACCAGTTTGTTTTTACCTTGAATATAATCCTGATCATTAGATTGAACATATTCGCTAAAATCCTATCATGTCCTCCTATTTTGCACTGAATAACCTTGCCTAGGATCTCTGACAGGAATTTGCCCTGGGAATTCATTCCCTTCCTGTTCATGGATGATCCAATCTTGGTAGTGGGATTCAGTCCACACCATTGGAGAGCATCTTTTGTCAGGGAGGATGCTATGTCATCCTCTTCCTTAATCTTAGGAAGCTGTAGTGTCTTCCTTAAACTCTTCTGGGTGAGTTTGACCTTGGTTCCTTAAACAGATGACTTAATTTTCAGGCCCGTCGAATCCATTGATGCTGCCGAGAAGAATTCAAGAACCTCCTTCTTCGATATCCGGGTAGGTTCTGAGACTAAGTAGTCCAATCCATTTTCTATGATTAGGGTAATCATGACTTTGATTTCTGGCGTGGCAGTCTCAAACACATGACAAACCAGTTCATAGCCCTCATTGATGTTCTCTTCCAGCTTTGGCACCATTAGGGATAAGAGAGAGAGAAGAAGGAAGATGAAGGCTTGTCGACACAAAGATTTGGTCTCAAGAATACTGAGAGGAGCATAGTCGACAAGGTTTTATTTCCAACTATTTATATGTTTCTAAACAAAGAAGGTCAAAATGCGGGTTGAAATAAGCTTATTGTGTCGACACTGTTGGGATTATGTCGACACAGACTATTAACGTCTCGATAGAGAATGTAAAGATATTATAATACTATGTATCGACACCATTTGCGATCTGTTGACACAGACAATCATAAGTGTCTACACTAATGTCTGCGTGTCGACATAGATGACTGTATGTGTCGACACCAATATCTAAGTGTCAGGAGAGCTATGTGTCGACACCAAATTCTAAGTGTCTATACAAACTTCTTGATGTGTCGACAGAATTTTCCTTATGTGTCGACACCAACTACTAAGTGTCGACACATATGTCTTTAGGTGTTGACACAAATTTACTTAGTCAAATTTGTTTTTCTTATTCCAAGTTTTTCATGTCTAATTCAATTTTAAAATAATTGTATTTAGTTTCATCCAGTGGTTTGGTGAACATGTCAGCAATTTGAAAATTAGTATTGACAAATTCTAATCTTATGTCTTCCTTTTCAACATGATCTCTAAGGAAATGAAATCTTATTTCTATGTGCTTAGTTCTGCTATGAGAAACATAATTTCTAGTAATAGAAATGACACTAGTAGAATCACAAAATAATGGAGTTCTACTTACCTGGATGCCATAATCTTCAAGCTGATGTTGTATCCATAATAATTGAGCACAACAACTGCCTGCATCTATATATTCAGACTCAACAGTGGATATAGCCACACTTCTCTGCTTTTTGCTGCTCCATGACACCAATCTTCCACCTAGGAACTGACATGTTCCAGTTGTACTTTTCCTGTCTTCTTTGCATCCTGCAAAGTCTGCATCTGAATAACCAGTTAATAGAAAATCGTTATTCTTAGGGTACCAAAGGCCAAGATTTGGTGTTCCCTTAAGATATCTCAAAATTCTTTTGACTGCAGTATAATGAGGTTCTTTTGGGTTTGCTTGATACTAACACAGACACATGTAGCATACATGATGTTTGGTCTACTAGCAGTTAAGTAAAGTATGGAGACAATTATCCCTCTATACAAAGACTCATCTACAGGTTTTCCTGCAACATCTTTGCCTATAGGAATACTTGACCCCATTTGAGTTCTCATGGTGGAGGCTGACTCTATACCATATTTCTTAATCAACTCCTTAGTGAACTTAGACTGGGATATGGACAAGCCATCATCAGTCTGTCTAACTTGGAGTCCCAAGAAGAATTTCAGCTCACCCATGCTGCTCATCTCAAACTTCCCTTGCATAAGTTTAGCAAACTTTCTACAAAGGATGTTTTCAATTGATCCAAAGATAATGTCATCAACATATATCTGGACTAGGATGATCTTGCCTTTTGATTCCCTTAGGAATAGAGTTTTGTCTATTTCCCCCCTTGAGAATTTGTTCTCAATGAGGAATGTAGACAGAGTTTCATACCAAGCCCTATGGGCTTGTTTCAAACCATATAGTGCCTTCTTAAGCCTATACACATAATTAGGATTGAGAGGATCTACAAAACCTGAGGGTTGTTCAACATAAACTTCCTCTTTTAAGTCACCATTCAAAAATACTGACTTTACATCTATCTGAAATACCTTGAACCCTTGATAAGCTGCAAAGGCAAGGAATAACCTTATTGCTTCCAACCTTGCCACTGGGGCAAATGTCTGATTAAAATCTATTCCTTCTTCCTGTCTGTAGCTCTTTGCCACCAGTCTTGCTTTATTCTTAACTATAATGCTATTTTCATGTAGCTTGTTCCTGTAGATCCACTTAGTCCCAATGACATTGTGATTCTTTGGTTTAGGAACCAACTTCCAGACTTTGCATCTTCTGAACTGATTCAGGTCTTCCTGCGTGGCATCAATCCAATTTGGGTCTTGTATGGCTTCTTCAAATTTCTTGGGTTCCATCTGGGACAGGAAACTTGAGCAAAGGACTGTGTTCATGTTCTTGCTCCTTGTCTGAATACCATGACTTGGATCACCAATAATTTGGTGTGTTGTATGATCCTTTAGATGTCTTATTGCTGGAAGCAATCTATCTACAGCTTGATTTTCTCCAATCTCCTCACCATGCTGTACTTCATTGTCCTCATCATCAGCTTGTGGGTCTTGTACTCCCCCTGGACAACATCCATCATTTTCTTCATCCTGCCTTGCAGGTTGGTCTTCACTAATGGTTAGCTTGTCCATCTTTTCTTTCAAACCTGTAGAGCTACAAGAAGTATTAGACAACTCACAGTTGATTAGTTTAGTTTCATCAAAAACTACATGGACAGATTTGTCTACAACTTGAGTAGTCAAGTTGTAGACTCTGTATGCCGTACTGCTGTTGCTATACCCAACAAATATCCCTTCTTGGGATTTGGCAACAAACTTAGTTAAATAGTGCTTGCCATTATTAATAACATAACACTTGCTATCAAAGATTCTAAAATAGGCTAAATTTGGTTTTCTGCCTTTCATAATCTCATAGAGTGTCTTCTTGTGGCTTTTGGTGATGGAAGCCCTATTGAGAACATGATATGCATTGTTTACTGCCTCAGCCCAGAAATATTCTGGGAGAGAACTGTCACGTAGTAGGGTTCTACCAGCTTCAATAAGAGTCCTATTCTTTCTTTCAGGAATACCATTTTGCTGGGGAGTTCTAGATGAGGAGAACTCTTGATGAATCCCTAGTTCTTCACAAAATCTTGTCATGCATTCAGACTAAAATTCAGTCCCATGGTCACTTCTGATTTTGACCACTGAATTATTAAGTTCATTCTGAATTTGCCTAACAAAATTGTGAAAGACAGTAGGGGTTTCAGATTTCTGTCTCAGGAAGAAAACCCATATAAATCTTGAATAGTCATCCACAATCACAAATGTGTAGAATTTCCTACTTAGACTATGAAATGGCATAGGACCAAATAGATCCATATACAGGAGGTACAAACACCTCACTGAGTCTTTGGTATCAAGACTGTGGAAGGAGGTCTTCGTCTGTTTGCCTTTTGACAAGCTGAACACACACCCTCCTAGATGCACTTGACCTGAGGACCATTCCTTACTAACTCCATACTATAGAGTTGGCCTATTGACTTGTAGTTCAGGTGGGCCAGCCTCTTATGCCATTTGACATAATGAGAAGCTTTCTCATCTGCAACTAGACAAATATGAGAGTTCTTATTCTCACAATCAAAGTTGAGACAGTAAACATTTCCTTTTCTATAACCTGACAAGATGACCTCTTGATCACTTGTCCTTCTAATCTGACACCCATTCCTAATAAAAGAGGTGTCATAAACAAGATCACTCGGTTGGCTTATGCTTATTAAGTTATGTTTCAGACCTTTCACATAAGCCACTTGGGTGATAGTGATAGAACTATTGGTAATGTTACCAAACCCTTTGATGACCCCCTTTTCAGATCCACCAAAGATCACTTTGGGTCCATTCTCTATGGGAGAGTAGTCCTTCAACATCCTTCTTATTCCAGTCATGTGCTTGGAACATCCACTGTCCAAGTACCATATTGGGGTATGGCCACTTGGACTCACCTGCATCAAATAAAATTACTTAACCTTAGAACCCCAATAATTATTGGCTTCTAGGTTCAGGTTAGACTGAAACTTGACATGCTTGCCTGCAGCCTTTCTGACAGGTAAGCTGGCAACTTTTCTCACTGTAGTGTTGTGCCAACAATCAATGGCATAATGACCCACTTTGCCACAACACCAGCACTCATATCTATTGTATCTTCTTTTAAGTATAGTCTTAACAGCATTGCTGTCAACAGTCCTTTTATTGAGTGATGGGGCGGGTGCATCAAACACTGATGATTCATGAAGAACATGGTATGTTTTCTCATGGGCTGCCCTATTGGCATTTGCACCCTTGTCATTCTGATCACCAAGCTTACAGTGACCATGTGTAATGTCATGGTCATACCTATTAGTAAGCTGCATCACTTTCCTGAAGGAAATGGGGGGTTTGGATACTAGTGGCTGAACTGGGGCTTTACCTTTTCTTTTGGAATTAGCTGCCCTGGTTCTTCCCTTGAAATCTAATCATGTCTTACCCTTTTAGAGGATGAAGTCATCAATTATGGGTAAGATTGATTTTGGCTTTGAGAATTTAGCCACAAGATCCTTCTCTCTCTGAATTCTGACTTCCAGACTCTTGATTTGATCATTTTTGAATGTAATTGTACCCATCTGAATAAAAGTTATATTTTTAAGTTTGGCAACTTCATTCATCTTCAAATTCAGCATTTTTGCTGAATCTGATGTAACCAATTTAAGAGATGCAATTTCCTCAACCTATTTCTTGTTAAGGATTCTGCTTCTCTTAAGAGCTTGCAACAAATAACCATACTCATCAATTAGTTGATGAACAACCCCTTCAGATTCAGAACCATCCTCATCTCTTGATGCAGATGCTTCTGATTCTGATCCAGTGTAATAATCAGAAACTGAAGATAGGTTGTTTACCTTACTTGGACCAGGCTGATCCTGGCACTGATCTTCCTCAGATATAGCAATCAACCCTTTGCAATGAAGATCTTCAATCCCATTGATAGAGTCCAGCAGCTGCAAGAATTCTGTCTCTTCTCCTGATTCTGATGATGATGAGTCAGTCCAACTCTTCTGCTTCTTTGCAACAAAGGATCTCTCCTTCTTGCCCTTATTTTGTTGCCTCTTTTTATCTTTAGATTCCTTTCTTTTATTAGGACAATCAGCTATGACATGTCCCGACCTGTTGCAACAATAACAAACAATTTTAGAAGAAGTTTGTTTACAGGGATTAGAGACATACCTGTCATCCTTAGATGTTTTCTTCTTCTTATAATAGTCATCCTTAGAGAAGGATGAAGATGGATTTGATCTCCATTTCTTCTTCTTCATGAACCTTTGAAACTGCCTTGTGAAGGCAGCAAATTCTTCATCAGATTTGTGACTGTCTGAAGTGTTGATATCAGAATTTTCAGATTCAACTTCAGCCATTTTCTTGGGAGGAGGAGGTGACTCTCTCCTGCCCTTTCTTGTGGCTTCAGCCTTAAAAACAACTGACTTCTCTCTGTATTCAGACTTATTGCTTTTCTCCTCCTCCTTTCTGGCAGTGAGCTGCATCTCATAGGATAACAGTTTTCCAAATAAGGTTGATGGAGGTGTATCTGCAAGCCTGACCACCTCTCTGATGGAACATATTTTAGTATCCCAATCCTTGATTAGTGATCTGAGAAACTTGTCATTTAATTCATAAGTGCTAAAGACTCTTCCATATGTTATTAGCTCATTAATAATTCTAAAGAATTTCTTATAGCATTCAGCTATGCTATCTGTCTTAGCTTGTCTAAAGCTTTCATACTCTTGATTTAACATAGACTTCCTATCCTCTCTCACTTCTTCTGTTCCCTCCATGTGGACAATCAAAGTGTCCCACATTTCCTTAGAGGTTTTGCAATGGACCAGATTCTGGAATGTAAAGTCATCTATGACACTCACAATTATGTTCTGTACCCTCTTGTCTAAGGTTGCTAGGATGATCTCTTCCTTAGTCATTTCTGAATAACTTTTTGAAGTCTTGAGGTTAGCATCAAGAACTAATATGTTCATAGGAATAAATGGCCCTTATAGCACTGTGATGTAAATTCATGGATCAGATGCTTCCATGAACAATCTGACCCTCTCTTTCCATATGCCAAAATTTGTTATCCTACAGATAGGAAGTTTCATGGATCCAAGTTCCTTCTGATTCTCACCTGAACCCATTCTGTCTAACTGATATCTGCCTTATAGATCAACTCAGACTGTTTAGTCTAATCTTGAGCAACCTGGCTTTGATACCACTTGAAAGAATTGGTTTCAAGATATCCTAAACACCTAGAGGGGGGGGGGGAATAGGTTCAATTCTTTTTTATTAAGGCAAACAGTATATTTTACTAGTAATTAATCTATGCAATAACTATCTCAGCATAATATAAAAACAAACTCAGCCAACACAGATTGCACACAGATTTATAGTGGTTCCCAAAGAGATGGGTACATCCAATTTCCCCCATCGCCTATCTAGCAGTATACTAGATTCGGCCTAACTTTCTACTTCCTTCTCAGATCCTCAGATCTTACAACTCAGAACCCTGAAAGTTTCCTACATCTCACACTTCACCAAGTACTATAACTCAGATTCTTCTAGAGAATCCTACCTCAGAGTGAGTCCATACTCCTACAACTCAGGCAATCCAGCCCTACCTCAGCCTCTTTCACCAGGCCTACAACTCAGAGAATTTAATCCCCTACCTCAGGCACTCAGCCCTACCTCAGCCTTTATAGATTTAGGCTTACAACTCAGAGAGATAACTCTCCTACACTCAGATCTATAAAAGATCCTACAGAGAAAATTGATTATAAAAAGAATAAATCCTTCACCCAGGTAGAGAGAGAATGGGTTAAAGGTTTCTTGATCAGTTCTTGATAGATCTGATTGCTTTAGATTCAACCTGTCTTAGCTTCTTCAATGCTTCTTGAATTTGAACAAAGTAAGGTTGATCTTCTTGTGAAGTTGGAAATGATCTTCAATCCAGCTTCCTTCTTCTATTCAGATGTGGTTCTGAATTCTTCTTGCAGACTTGTTCAGAATCTGCCCTTAGAGACTTGTTGATCTTTGGATGAAGACTTCTCTTCTTTATTTTCTTATTCTATTTGATTGATAGAACATGTACTTATGTAGACCCCATCCGAGGTTATCGGCTGATCCGGTTCATAACGGCCTTCTGACAGCTCTGACGGATGAAACAACATTATTAGTTATGACAGCTGTCAAGTCTTCAGTCATGACACTTGATCCCTCATTGTACTCTATCTCAGCAGAAAAGTGTCGAGACAATATTTCAAAGGTGTCGACATAAATAGACCATGTGTCGACACAACTCTTGATGATGTCGGCACAGCTCTTATAATGTTGACTCAGCCCTTCTTTATCTTCTCAACACAGCTTTTGTGGAATTTGTCGACACAAGTCCTGTGTCTCGACACAATAGCTTCTAGTCTCGACAAAGTTGGTGTTGATAGAATTCTAGTGTGTGTCGACACAAGTCCCGTGTGTCAACACAAGTCCTGTGTGTCGACACAGGTGGTGTCGATAGAATTCTGGAACGTGTCGACACAAGTCCTGTGTGTCGACACAGTTGTTGTCGACTGATTTTCTGTGTATCAACACAAGTCCTGTGTATCGACACAATCTGGCTCCTGGTGTCGACACAGCGTTTCCCAAGTGTCGACACAATTCTTCTCAAGTGTCGACACTTATACTTAGATACTTTTTCTGCATTTCCTTAACCTACACATTGAAACTCAACACAACATCAAATACACATTGATGAATTTCATTGAGTTAGGTGAGGCTTCTCCAAATCAGGTACACATTTTCCAATGTACCCAACTCTTTGCTCTTGAGAATCCTCCCATTTCTCTTAATTTTGGCATTTTGGAAAAATTCCTCGACTTCAGAAAGTAGAATCTTGCATGGATGTTCCAAAACGAAAGAATTCCGGTGACTTCTAGTTGCAACAGAACATTGTGTAAATCGTCAGAGAGTTAGGCAATCCCCGTGGAAACTAACTCACTGCCAATACCAACTTTCGACTGAGGAGCCATTGATCAGGATAGATGAGCAGATGTCTTTCCTTTTGAGAGAAAAGGAAACTAAAACGGCAGTAGGAGAACAATGGTGACAGGGAAGATGGAAGGTTTCTTGTTCTCGAGAAGGGTTTTGAGAAACAGGATTTGGGGCATTTTTCGGACTTAATATATTTATATAACTCTTAAATTATGATGATTAAGGAAATAATAATACTCACATACCCAAAATATGGCGGTAGGAGGTGCCTGAGTGCTAATATCAGAATATCAAACTTGGAGAGAAATTTGGCATCTGATTTCTCAAGAGAAGTATCATTTCTCGAGAAGAGATCTACATATTATCGCGAAGAAAAAAACCTATTCTCGAGTAGAAGAAATGTTGTTCTCGAGTAGAGATATCCTTTCTCGAGAAGAAGTCTGAAGTCCTCGAGAATAGACTAAGTATTCGAGTAATATTTCTCGAAAATCTACTGTGGTTCTCGAGTAGATATCTGAGTACTCGAGTAATAACAATTCGTCTCGAGAAATGATGTCCAAACTAAGAATTTTCTGATTTTTGAGAAGTGTAACTCGATCTTGAACTTTGCTTGTGACCTTTTTCTTCATTCTTCCTTGTAGAGCATGCCAAGTTCTGTTTTGAAGAACGAGAACTTGACCTCTTTCAGTGGCTTCGTGAAAATGTCTGCAACCTGCCTGTTAGTTGGAACATATTGGAGAATGATATCTCCATGCACCACATGCTCCCAAATGAAGTGGTAACGCAGCTCTGTGTGCTTTGTCTGGCTGTGAGAGACTGGGTTGTTGACTATTGTAATTGCACTAGAGGAGTCGCAAAACATCGGAATGTTCTTGATCTTCATATTGTAGTCTTCACATTTGGTTCTTTATCCATAATAATTATGCACAACAACTGTCGGCAGAAATGTATTCTGACTCGGTCGTTGAAATTGTGATATAATTTTGCTTCTTGCTGCTCCATGAAATGAGCCTCATTCCAAGGAATTGGCAAGTCCCAGAAGTGATATTTCTATCATCTTTGCTTCCTTCAAAATCTGCATCTGAAAGACAAATTAGTTCGCTATCATTACTTCTTAGGTACCATAAACCAAGATTTGGTGTACCTTTAAGGTATCTCAAATTCCACTTTGTAGCAGCGTAGTGAGATTCTTTAGAGTTCACTTGAAATCTAGCACAAAGACATGTTCAAAATATTATGTCCAGTCTACTAGCAGTAAGATAGAGCAAGGATCCAATTATACTTTTGTACTTGGTTTAATCAAAAGGTTTCCCTTTCTCATCCTTGTCTAGAGACATAGCTGAACCCATTGGAGTCCTCATAGCGGTTGCTTTCTCCATTCCAAATTTCTTAATTAACTCGGTGAATTTCGTCTGTGAGATGAAAATTCCATCTTCAGATTGTTTCACCTGAAGTCCTAAGAAATACTTCAGCTCTCCCATACTGCTCATTTCTAACTTCCCTTGCATAAGTTTGGCAAAATTTTTGCAGAGGTTGTCATCAGTAGAGACAAATATGATGTTATAGACATAGATTTGCACTAGCAAAATCTTGCCTTTTATTTCCCTAAGAAATAATGTCTTATCTATCTTTCTTCTTGTGAACTTGTTCTCAAGAAGAAAGTTAGACAACATCTCATACCAAGTTCGAGGAGCTTGTTTCAAACCATATAAAGCATTAAAAAATGATAAACGTGCTCAAGATAGTTAGAATCAATGAAATCTAGAGGTTGTTCCACATACACTTCTTCCTTTATGTTACCATTAATGAAGGACGACTTCACGTCCATCTGATAGACAGTGAAGACCTTAAGTGTTGCATATGCTAGAAATAACCTGATTGGTTTCAGCCTTGCCACTGGAGCATGCGTCTGATCGAAGTCGATTCCTTCTTCTTGTCTATATCCCTTGGCATCGAGTCTGGACTTGTTCTTTATAATTGTACCATCTTCATCCATCTTGTTCCTGTAGACCCACTTTGTTCTGATAACGTTGTACAACCCCGTGTCCGGCGAGCAAGGTCACCAGGGGCCAGGAAAATCGGGCTGAGGACAATAGGAGAGCTCGGCAGAAAAGAGGGCGAGCCCGAGCTCGGCATCCGTCGACCAGAGATCGACGGTCGGCGACCCCGAGCTCGGCATTCGCCGAGCGACAAGCAACTAGCATCCTCACAGTGGAGCTCGGCAGCGGTAGGCGAGCAGCACATGCCGAGGTGGCCAGAACTCCCCAGCTCGCCCGTATATGTGAGGTACTTTTTACTGTTTTGCCCCTGCTGGTCTGCCCATAGCCCTTCAAAACAGCGGAGTTTGGGTGTTAGCAGACCCAGCCAAGGGTTTTCTGGTAATTTCAGGTCAGTTCTTTTGGTTATTGGCAGTCCGGATTTCAAAAGCTATAAATAGGACCCAAGGGGTACCCCAGAGAGCATGCTTCCTGTGCCTCCCAGCTCCAGTTTTCAAGTGCTTTCTGAGGGTACCTTAGCTCGGCCTCTGGCTAAGGAGGGGAAGCGCTCTGAGATCTTCCGGGTTTGTGGTGGGACCTCCCTGCCGAGCCCTTGGGTCTGTTTTTCCTTGTCCCCTTTGTTGTTTTTCTTGTAGGAGCAAAGTAGGTGCGAGACCACCCCTTCCCCACGGGTCGAATTCCACAGGAGGCCGGATTCTGGTTTCAACATTTTGGTGCGGTGAGCATGGATAGTGGTTAGCGCAGAAAGGCTTCGATGAGCTCAATGACGGGAGGACAAGGATCCGATAGGCCGGACTCGCCGCCCCCCGCCACTCGTAATGGTGGGGATGTTTGAAGATTTCAGAAGCGAGGTACTGACTCTTGTCAAGTTCGCACTCGGCACGCGGGCCGAGTGCTCGACTCCGGCAGTTCAGATCGCGGCTGCCCCGTCCTTGGGCGAGGACGCTCCCGGCAGGCGAGCTGGGAAGGAAGTGGCCGAGGAGGGTCGAGGGTGCGAGCTCCCCGGGCACGAGCTTTTCCCTGGCTCGGCTGGCCGAGGTCGGTTTGGCGAGCTGGGCTCGCGAGACTCGCCAGCTCGCCCAGTGGGGGGAAGAAGTCCTTTCAGCGAGCTGGTCTCTTCAGCTCCAGTTCCAGATGGGTTCAGGGAACCCGAGATGTCCTACTACACCGAAAAGGGGGATCCGGTCCAGCATGTCCAATGGTTTGAGGACGTGGTCTCCATCCGTCAGATGTCAGACGGATTCAAGTACCGACTCTTCGCCATCACCCTCCGGGAAAAGGCAAGGGAGTGGTTCCACCAGCTACCGACCAGCTCCATCTACTGCTTCGAGGACCTGCGCCGAGGGTTCATGCTGAGGTTCACTACCTCCAAGAAGAGGAAGAAGGAGTCCGAGTCTTTGTTCCACATAAAACAGGGGGTGAACGAGACGTTGGGGAGCTATGTGGACCGTTTCCAGGAGGAAGTTACTCAAGTACAGGAAATGTCGGGCCATAGTCTGATGATGGCTTTTACCCTGGGCCTGCAACAGGGTTTCTTCCAGATGGAGCTGAAGAGAGTTCCCCCCCTCTCCTACGAAGAGTTGATGGAGAGGGCGGTGAGAGAGGTCGACGGAGAGGCGTCGAACCCAGAATTTGCAAGGAAGCTGGCAAGGTGGGCCACAGAGGAAGAGAAAGAGTCGAGAGGAGGAAAGGCACAGGAGGAGAGAAGAGGGGAGCCCAGGCAGAGGGAGCAGAGGCAGCTCCAAGGGCAGCAGCAGTCGAGGTGGGGGCATCAGGAGCCCGACCGGCGGCTGGGATGGATGCCTGAGTGGCAACGGCAGGGGCCACAGAGAGGGTACTACGGAAGGGACCACTACCAGGGGAGGCAAGGCCAGTTCCCCCCCCGGGCTGGAGGCAGGGCCAGAGGCCCCGACTCCCCGATCAAGAAGAGGCCATGCCCATAGCCCTGGGAGCCAGGAGGGGAGCATGGAGGAGGAGAAGAAGAGAGGTCAGGGTGGAGCTGCCCTATTGCGACTTCCACCAGGAAGAGGGGCATGCCACGGCCACCTGTCCGGAGTTCCTCGAGATGAGAGGGAATAGGGAGCAGCAGCAGCAGTAGCAGGGGAGGCAGGAAGTAAGAATTGAGGAGGTCCTGCCTCGGGCGGAGGAGGATCGGTGCGAAGACCGGGTGGATGTGGGGACCCGAGGAGGGATCAGAGTGATCCACGGGGGGTGGGGATCGAGGCTTCCCGCAAGGCAAGTCTCCACACCATGTATCGGTGAAGCGTCGCCTCCACGTCCCAAACCCCACCGCCGGAAGAGAGGATCACTTTCTCCAGGAGCGATATGCCAGACCACGAGGATCCGTTATGTGATGCGCTAGTCATCAAGGCGGCCATCGAGAACTTCACCGTCTCTCGGATCCTCGTGGACAACGGGAGTTCCATCAACGTCGTCTTCAAAAAGGCGTTCGACGCGATGAGGGTGGAGGCAAAGAGGGTGCTGGCCTCAGATGGCCCCTTGTTCGGGTTTTCAGGAGAAAGGAAGGAAGTAGAGGGAGGAGTTGGCCTCCATGTCACCTTGGGGGGGAAGTCCCGAAACTGCAAGTTCGTCATTGTGGACGCCCCCAGCAGCTACAACGCCATCTTCGGGAGGCCCCTGATCAGCGCCTTCCGCTGCGTCCCCTCATCTTTCCATCAGTGCTTGAAGTTCAACGCTGAGGGGGTACAGGTCAGGTTTAGGGGGGACCCAAAGGTGGCGCGGGAGTGTTATGTCACCGCGATGAACACCATCTCATGGCAGGAGGGAGCTGAGGAGATGGTGCTGAGGATGGAGGAGGTCGAGCAGGAAGCAGGAAGGGAGGAGCTGGGAGTGAAGGACTGCGCAGAAAAGGCGGCAGGAGGAGATCTGGAGGAGGTTGCCGAAGTGAAGGCCGTGGGAGGAGAGATGGAGGTAGAGGTCCCCGTTCCGAAGGAAGGGGATGCCGAGGGATGGGGGGAGCAATCCAGGCTGGAGGCAGCAGAGGAAGTGGTGGAGTTGGAGGTACTCACCCAAGGAGGAAGTATAGAAAAGATCCGCGTCAGCGGGGGGCTGACCCCGGAGGACCAAAGCAGGATGCTGGAGTGCATCCAGAAGAACGTGGACATCTTCGCCTGGAACGCCGCGGAGATGTCGGGGGTTGACGCGGATGTGGCTTGCCATCGCCTTAACCTGGACCCGGGAACATGCCCCGTTCAGCAGAAGAAGAGGTCCACTGCGGACAAGCTGGCGGAGCCCATCAGGGAGGAGGTGGCGAAACTCCTCAAGGTCGGCTTCGTGTCTGAGATTCAGTACCCCGGCTGGGTCTCCAACGTGGTTATGGTTAAAAAAGGGGATGGCCGATGGAGGATGTGTATCGACTTTTCCTTACTTAATAAAGCTTGTCCTAAGAACTGTTATCCTTTGCCTCGAATTGACGCGCTGGTTGACTCAGCCGTCGGTTTTTCTGTAATGAGTTTTTTAGATGCTTTTTCAGGTTACCATCAGATCAGGATGCACCCTCCAGACATCAAGGATGTCTCGTTCATCACAGGGGAGGGATGCTACTGCTACAGGATGATGCCATTCAGGCTGAAGAATGCCGGGGCAACCTACCAGAAGATGATGGATAGGGTCTTTAAGGAGCAAAGGGGAAGGAATTTGGAGGTGTATGTGGATGACCTCATGATCAAAAGCCGGGACGTGGACTCCCACCGCCGGGACCTGGAGGAGACCTTCGCCACCCTGCGCAAATACAAGATGTGATTGAATCCCCTAAAATGTGTCTTTGGGGCTAGCATGGGAAATTTCTTGGGGCACCTCCTCACCCCCGCGGGGGTCGAGCCAAATCCAGATAAGGTCAAGGCTATCTTGGAGCTGAGGTCCCCGCGGAATGCAAAGGAGGTCCAATGGCTGACGGGAAAGCTAGCAGGGCTGAGTCGCTTCCTTTTACGGGTAGGGGAGAAGTGCTCCCCCTTCTTCAAAATGCTAAGGGGTGGTCAGAGGTTTGAATGGACCAGGAAGTGTGAGGAGGCATTCCAGGCCCTCAAAGTGCAGTTGACACAGGCCCCGCTGCTCCAGGGACCGAAGGAGGGGGAGGACCTGTTTTTATATCTCGTGGTCGGGGCGGAGGCCTTGAGCTCCGTCTTGGTTCCTGAAGAGGGAAAGAGGCAGCTCCCTATTTATTACGTGAGCCGAGTACTAAGGAAGGCCGAGCTCAGGTATCCGATTTTGGAGAAGCTGGCTTTTGCACTGATCATCTCGGCCAGGAGGCTGCGACCTTACTTCCAAGCACACTCCATCCGCGTGGTGACCGACCATCCCCTCTGCAACATCTTCGAGGGGGTGGAGCATTCAGGCAGGTTGGCTAAGTGGTCGGTGGAGCTGAGCGAGTTCGACGTCTCCTTCATTCCGCGGCTCTCAATCAAGGCTCAAGCTATGGCCGACTTCTTGGCCGACTACGTGGTTGAAGTAGCGGAGGAAGAGCTCACCCGTACGACTCCTTGGAAAGTGAGGGTGGACGGAGCCTCAGGGAGGCATTCCCTCGGAGTGGGGGTGATCCTAGAAAGCCCTCAAGGAACCCAAATCGAGCAGACTGTGGTGGTACACTTTCCCATTACCAACAATCAGGCCGAGTACGAGGCCGTGATAGCAGGGCTTCGCCTGGCCAGAGAGCTTGGGGTGTTGGACGTGGAGGTCCTTACTGACTCCATGGTAATAGCTTCCCAAATCAACGGGGAGTTCGAGGCAAGGCAGCCCGCCCTGCGATCATACTTGGCCAAGGTAAAGGGGATCATTGGCACTTTTCAAACTTTCACCATCCGACACGTGCCCAGGGAAGAGAATGAACAAGCCGATCAGCTAGCAAAGCATGGTCCCCAAGTGGGGGGCACCATCACCGACTTGTTCCGCCCCTCCATCGAAGAAGGGGAGCTCATGGAAATCGATCAGCAAGCTTCATGGATGGATCCAGTCGTGGTCTTCCTCTCCACAGGAGAGTATCCGGAGGGGGTAGATAAGAAGAAACTGAGGCACAAGTCAGCATATTACCTCCTCCAGGACGGGCAACTATACAGGAAGACCCTCTCAGGGACGCTAGCCCACTGCGTGACCGAGGGAGAAGCGCAAAGGATCTTGGATGAAGTCCACTCCGGGGAATGTGGGAGTCACTCCGGGAGTCGGACCCTGGAAGGAAGGGTAATCAGGCAAGGGTATTTCTGGCCCACCCTGGGCCGAGACGCCGCTGAGTTCGCAAGGAGATGTCATAAGTGCCAGCTGTTTGCCCCTCTCTAGCTACAACCGGCCCAGCGACTCAGGAGTATCACGGCCCCATGTCCCTTCGCAATTTGGGGAATGGATTTGGTTGGGCCGTTCCCCCAAGCCAGCGGCCAGAGAAGGTTCATCCTAATAATGATTGACTACTTCTCGAAGTGGATAGAGGTGAAGGCGTTGGCCAAGGTAACCTCCCAGGTAATCAGGAACTTCGTTTGGGGGGAGATCATCTGTCGCCATGGGCTGACCCAGGCTATCGTCACGGACAACGGGCCCCAGTTCGCCAGTGCCGAGTTCACCAGCTTCTGCGAGCAGCTTGGAATTGATCTCAGGTTCGCCTCGGTCCATCACCCCAGGAGTAACGGGCAGGTGGAGGCCGCAAACAAGATCATCGTCAACCTCCTCAAGAAGAAGGTGGAGAATTTGAAAGGGAGCTGGGTGGAGCAGCTTCCTGCGGTTCTTTGGGCCCTAAGGACCACCCCCAACAAAGCTACGGGAGAGACCCCCTTCAAACTCTCCCATGGGTGCGAGGCAGTGCTCCCCATAGAATTCGAAGTCCAAACACCGCGAGTCGTGACAGCAAAAGAAGGCCGTGAGGAATGGCAAGCAGAGAATGAGGAGGGGCTGAGGCTCTCCCTCGACATGGTGGAAGAGGTGAGAGATCTTTCCGCTATCCGGCAGGAGGAGGTGAAAAGAAGAATGGCCAAGTACTTTGACAAGCATGTCAGGGTCAAGCAGTTCGTGGAAGGGGACTTGGTGCTGAAGAAAGTAGATGCAGCAGGGAGGTCAACATCCATAGGGAAGCTCAATCCCAGCTAGGAGGGACCATTCATTATAAATGTAACCTTGGGGTCAGGGGGCTATCGACTCCAAAATGTAGAGGGCGAGACCCTGAGTCTCACCTGGAGTAGTGACGACCTAAAATGATTTTTCCCCTGAAGCATGTAAGCAACACTTTGATTATAATAAATTCCTTCAACACTCTGATATTATCGTAACTAGCCCGCATGGTGGAATGTAATGTATTTTGGACCCCGAGCAGATCTCGCTGCTAGGCTCTCACCTAGCTGGCAGGGCTGGATGTCACTCGACGTCATCCTTAGCCTCGAGCAGATCCCGCTGTCAGGCTCTCACCTAGCTGACAGGGCTGGAAGTCACTCGATGGTGTTAGTAGCGGACCCCGAGCAGATCCCGCTGCCAGGCTCTCACCTAGCTGGCAGGGCTGGAAGTCACTCGGTGTCATCCTTAGCCTCGAGTAGATCCCGCTGTCAGGCTCTCACCTAGCTGACAGGGCTGGAAGTCACTCGATGGTGTTAGTAGTGGACCCCGAGCAGATCCCGCTGCCAGGCTCTCACGTAGCTGGCAGGGCTGGAGGTCACTCGGTGTCATCCTTAGCCTCGAGCAGATCCCGCTGTCAGGCTCTCACCTAGCTGACAGGGCTGGAAGTCACTCGATGGTGTTAGTAGAGGACCTAGAGCAGATCCCGCTGCCAGACTCTCACCTAGCTGGCAGGGCTGGAAGTCACTCGGTGTAATCCTTAGCCTCGAGCAGATCCCGCTGTCAGGCTCTCACCTAGCTGATAGGGCTGGAAGTCACTCGATGGTGTTAGTAGCGGACCCCGAGCAGATCCCGCTGCGAGGCTCTCACCTAGCTGGCAGGGCTGGAAGTCACTCGGTGTCATCCTTAGCCTCGAGCAGATCCCGCTGTCAGGCTCTCACCTAGCTGACAGGGCTGGAAGTCACTCGATGGTGTTAGTAGCGGACCCTGAGCAGATCCCACTGCCAGGCTCTCACCTAGCTGGCAGGGCTGGAAGTCACTCGGTGTCATCCTTAGCCTCGAGCAGATCCCGCTGTCAGGCTCTCACCTAGCTGACAGGGCTGTAAGTCACTCGATGGTGTTAGTAGTGGACCCCGAGCAGATCCCGCTGCCAGGCTCTCACCTAGCTGGCAGGGCTGGAAGTCACTCGGTGTCATCCTTAGCCTCGAGCAGATCCCGCTGTCAGGCTCTCACCTAGCTGACAGGGCTGGAAGTCACTCGATGGTGTTAGTAGCGGACCCCGAGCAGATCCCGCTGCCAGGCTCTCACCTAGCTGGCAGTGCTGGAAGTCACTCGGTGTCATCCTTAGCCTCGAGCAGATCCCGCTGTCAGGCTCTCACCTAGCTGACAGGGCTGGAAGTCACTCGGTGGTGTTAGTAGTGGACCCCGAGCAGATCCCGCTGTCAGGCTCTCACTTAAGCTGGCAGGGCTGGAAGTCACTCGGTGTCCTCCTTAGCCTCGAGCAGATCCCGCTGTCAGGCTCTCACCTAGCTGACGAGGCCAGAGGTCACTCGATGGTGTCGGCCTCGAAGTCATTAGGTATGGGTCAAGGCCTCAATGCTAGGGAGCAAAGGGAGAAAAAGGTTCTGTCAGGGGCGAGCTCGGGCTCGGCAAGCCCAGCTCGGCAGGAACCAGCATGCAAGCCAGGCTGGGGGACTTGGAATGAGCGAGTGTGCACCCGCCAACCCCGGCTCGGCATCAGCGACCGGGATGCGAGCCAGGGGCTCGCCAAAGGAGAGCAAACAGAACCGGGGGATCTCGCCCCCTTTGTCCATTGGACTTGGAGAAATTTTTCTCCCGTTTTCGGGCTCAACCTGGATGGCTCGCGTGCGAGTTAGGGTAGCATGACAAGGGCGGAGAGCAACTCACCCCTGAATTGTTTGGGGGTCGGCAAACACTCAAAACGCGTCCACTCGCAGGCGCGCTCTCATAACCGCTCTACTCGCGAAACCCGTCTCGGCGAAGTCGCGGGGAGAAGCACTCGCATAAATTCAGAGCACAACAAGCATAGTAAAGAAAGGAAAGGAAATGAAACCGGTATGATCAAAAAACTTTCATTATATGCAAAAAGTAGTTACATGGGGGGCTCGCCTCGGCGAGTGAACAAAGAAAAAGGAAAAAAAGAAGACCAAAGTGCCAGCTGCCCTCAGGCCTCGCCCCCTCCGCCAGACTGATCCCCGCCGTCACCCGAAGGGTCCTGGAAGCTCTTCCCGAACATAGCGTCCAAGCTGTCTTCCTTCTCGCTGGGCGGCGTCGCCGGAAACAAGCTCGGCATCAGGTCCCGAGCCGAGATCCCCTCGCACCGCTCCACCAGCACCGCAGAATCTTTCATCATCTGGAGGGTGCACTCGGCAGCTTGGATGGAGTTGATCCGCAGTCTCTCGGCGAGGTCGGCCTCGCCAAAGATCCGCGGGCTTTTGTAGGGGAGGGTAGGATCGATGTCGTGAGGCGGGAAGAAGATCTCAGCCTGGCGGCGCACCTCGCCAAGGAGGTGCTGGTTCTCCCCCTTCAGCTTTGTGTTCGCGCCCTCCAGCTCGGCAAGGCATGAACGCAGCCGGCCGATCTCCTCCCCCTGCTCAGCATTACGAGCCTGAAGCTCCCCTGCACCGTCGGCATCCGCGGCCAGTAGTGCGCGCAGCTGACTGACCTCCTCCCCCAGCTCAGTGTTGCGTGCTTGAAGCTCGCCCGCCGCCTTGGCATCCTAGAAAAGAGTCCATTTAGCAGCAGCACAAAATTTTTTCTAAGTAAAAGAGAGGAGCAGCGCTTAGCGCTTACCAACCCGCCGGCGGCTTGGGCGAGTAGACCCTCCGCTATGCCGAGCCGCCTCGCCTGGTCGGTGACCTTGTCCTTGGCGAGGTCGCGAGCCTGCTCAGCCCTTTCGAGTTCGTGGCTGAGGGCGAAGCTGTGGCGCGCCAGCATGTTGTGCAGCTCCAGGGTCTGTAGGTAGGACTGCAGACCCTCATGGCCGAGCTGCCGGAGGGTCGTCTTCTTGTAGGCCTCGGCATCCTCCCGGCCATATAGGCCGAAGCCGAGGGCGTAGGCGTGACCAGTGGCAGGCTCGCGGTCGTGCCAGGAGGGATGAAGAGTGGAGACGGAGACTCGATGAGCGAGCTCGTCCCACTGCAGCATAGGCTCGCCTGCCGAATCCTTCCAGCGCGCGCCGAAGTTGAAGAGGGGATGTTGCTTCGGCGGCGCGTGCTTGCGGGCAGTCCGCTTCGCCGCTGGAGGAGGAGAGATCGCCACCGTGGAAGAGGGGCCCTCGCCACTTTTCCGCCCCTTGCTGGTTATCTCCTTCAGCGGGCTCTCCGGCGACGCGTTAGGAGGGGTCGCCGACGAACTAATGTACTTGGGGCTGGGCTGTTGTGGTTGCCCCCACAGAGCCAGAAGGGCCCTCCGCATCTTCTTTATCTGACGGTGGCCGAATGGCGGGTTCGATCCCGCGCCCTCAGGACGCCTCTTGCTAGAAGAGGGCTGCGAGAGGGCCGCCTCATCTCGGCAGGCCAGCGCCGCCGCCCTCTCGCGAGCAAGAGGGTCGGTATGGAGCCCCGGATCCGCGAACGGCCGGTTCACGGGGATTATTCGCTCCCCTGCAGGAAAACACTTAAAAGAGTTAGGAATTCAGAGGTGATGTGCCGAGTTCGGCGGACAGGCGAGCTCGGCAAGATAAGAAGGGAAGCATACCTTCGCCAGGCAGAACAGGGGGGAGCGCGTCGAGGCCCCTCCGTAAGAAGGCGACCTCGAAATCTTTGTGGAGGAAGAAATTGTGAAGCTCGGCGTCATTGCCGGACATGGCCGGCGGGCGGTACACCTCCTTGCCTTTTTGTTGCGGCGAGTAAGGGATGTTGCCGAGATCGCCCTTGATAAAGGCGATCTTGGTCATCCAGGTATGGTGCTTCTTCGCGATCTCACGAACTTTGATCAACGAGCCGCCAAAGTAGGTGACCCCGTCCGGCGTCGCCTTATAGGAGAAGAGTTTCCTGAACACCGTCAGGTTGAACTCGATCTTCTCCCGCCGGAGGTAGCTCGCGAACGCCACCATCATCACGATGGCGTTGGAGTTCAGCTGCGCGGGGACGGCCCCGTAGTACTTCAAGATCTGCCGGATCTCCGGCCACAGGGGAAGGCGTAGCCCCACCTCGAATTGCACGATGGGGAAGGCGAGCTCATCTTCGTAAAAGGTGTTGATGGCCTCGCCCGTCCTCGGCCTACGCGCCTCGAAACCCAGCGGCACGCGCTCCGCCACGAATTCAGCGAGCTCCGCCTCGCTGGTGTGCCCCTCGAAGAAGCAGTAGTCCGTGAAGTGCTGCGCGCACTTGGAGCGGCCATCGACATCTGGGTTGGTCTTGCCCATATTCGCGAGAAGAAAGCACTACGCGAGCAGGGAAAAAGGAGAGCACAGAGAAAGGGAAGCAAAGCAATAAAGGCAGTACGGGGAGTAGGTGAGGGTGGGGGGCTATTTATAGGAAAAGGAATCTGGGGCGGGCCGTCAAATCAACTCAGCTCGCCGCCCCAGCTCGCCACCCCAACTCGCCACCCCAGCTCGCCGACTTCCGGCACATCCCGACCGAGGCTAAGTCGAACATCGCGGCATTTTATTCAGTAATATGATTGAGAATATTCTAAGATTTATTCATTACAGAAATAAAGTTCGGGATTTAAAGAAGCAGGGCACACAAGCAGGGAGGGCATCGGGATGCGAGTGCCGGTCGGCTCGGCAAAGGAGCCCGCTGACTTACCTACCCCGGCCTCGCGACCCCCGCCCCCCAGGCTGCCGCGCGCGGAGCAGCTCGCGGATCCTTCCAGAATTCCTCTGCGCAAACGAGAGGCCGTCGTCTATCTCGTCCAGGAGCCGGGAAGGGGACATCAGCTCGCCAGCTTGGCCGTGGCGGACCTCGTCAGCAAGACGTGTGTAGTCGCGCTGCAGCGTCTCATTGACCCCCTGAACCTCGCGCAGTCCGCACACCAGCTTTTTGAGGAGCTTGACCTCTCTCCTCGTCAACTCGCCTTGATCCACATCAGGACCCAGGTAAGAGTCCAGCGAGCTCGTGGAGGGGAGAGGAGAGTAGTGGGCTGCCTGCAAGGATTCCTCGGCAGCCGATTGGCTGGGAAGAGCTGTAAAGACAGGCATTAGCAAAAAGAGCAAAAGCTTATGTAGCAAGGAGTCAAGCGAAGCTGACCTGAAGAGCTCGGCGGTTCAAAAGAGATGCGGGGAGGGATGAACCTCAGATCCTTCCCGCGACCAGGGCCGCGAGCCCCCGACGAGATGAGCTCGAATCCCGGGGTGGGAATGTTCCCCAGACCCTCCCCCGCGGCCGCTTCAATTTGGCGAGGGGGGGGGGGGGAACCCGCGGGCGAATTTGGCCTCTGCGAGCTCACCGGCAGGATCCTGAAGATAAGCGGCGGATCCCGGGGATGGCTGTTCGGTGCCGATAATCGCGAGGTGGCGAGCGTGACCACGCCTCGTGGCGCGGTGCCCCGCGGCACGTCGCCCTCGCCATCTGGTTGGCCGTCCAGGTCGTCGCCGACCACGACGATCTCCCTATCCTTCTCCAAAATGGTTTGGGTGGAAGAGCCGGTCTCACAAGCCAGGGTGGCCCTCAGGTCGTGGAAAATGGGCTCGGCCGCTTCAGGGAACGGCTTTGACTTCTTTGAACTGGGCTCGGCAGGATCGGTTTGGGGAGCTTTCGCGGGTACCGCTGTTAGAGCGGCAACGCGAGCCGCGGAGGCCTGGCGAGCTCGGTCTATGCGCTCTTGGATCTCCTTAGGAAGAGGCATCTTGGCAAAGCAGCAGGAAGAATGGCAAGAGCCAGGCAGCTGGGCAAGTGCACATATATATAGCCGCAGGTGGCCCCCACCAGAAGATTCCCTCCAACTCGCCAACCAGTGCTCGCCGCACACTTGGGGTTGGATGTTTCTTTCTGAGCTTTCACAAGCTCGAAAAGAGCGGGGATTGTGAACAACCCCGTGTCCGGCGAGCAAGGTCACCAGGGGCCAGGCAAATCGGGCTGAGGACAATAGGCGAGCTCGACAGAAAAGAGGGCGAGCCCGAGCTCGGCATCCGTTGACCAGAGATCGACGGTCGGCGACCCCGAGCTCGGCATTCGCCGAGCGACACGCAACTAGCATCCTCACAGTGGAGCTCGGCAGCGGTAGGCGAGCAGCACATGCCGAGGTGGCCAGAACTCCCCAGCTCGCCCGGATGTGTGAGGTACTTTTTATTGTTTTTCCCCTGCTGGTCTGCCCATAGCCCTTCAAAACAGCGGAGTTTGGCTGTTAGCAGACCCATCCAAGGGTTTTCTGGTAATTTCAGGTCAGTTCTTTTGGTTATTGGCAGTCAGGATTTCAAAAGCTATAAATAGGACCCAAGGGGTACCCCAGAGAGCATGCTTCCTGTGCCTCCCAGCTCCAGTTTTCAAGTGCTTTCTGAGGGTACCTTAGCTCGGCCTCTGGCTAAGGAGGGGAAGCGCTCTGAGATCTTCCGAGTTTGTGGTGGGACCTCCCTGCCGAGCCCTTGGGTCTATTTTTCCTTGTCCCCTTTGTTGTTTTTCTTGCAGGAGCAAAGTAGGTGCGAGACCACCCCTTCCCCAAGGGTCGAATTCCACAGGAGGCCGGATTCTGGTTTCAACAAACGTTCCTACTTTGGGTCTTGGAACAAGCTTCCAGATTTGGTAACGCTTGAATTGATTCAGTTCTTCTTCCATTGCCATTACCCAAGATGCGTCTGAGTTTGCTTCATCAAACTTCTTTGGTTCAACCTGTAAAAGAAAGCTCAAATATAAATTTTTATTAGTTGTACCTCTACGAGTTCTAACACCATCATGGGGGTCTCCTATGATTTGATCCATTGGGTGATCCTTCAAGTGTCTGAGCTCTAGTGTTCTTGCATCTGGAGCTTCCTCTACCACTGGAGTGACTTCATCAACTTGGATGACATCTTCATCATGGTCATCAACCTCTCCAATTGGGGTTGGAGTGGTGATCTTGATGAACTTTTGAGCTTTTTCTTTAGTTGGCTCATCCAATTTTAATTCATTTAGTCTTGAACCTGCACCTTCAATAAACACATTAGAAGAGCTGCGTTGCAGCAAGCTCGTCCCATCAAATACAACATTGATAGATTCTTCTACAACTAGGGTTTTCTTATTAAAAATCCTATATGCCTTACTATGGCTACTATAACCTACGAAAATACCTTCAAAACTTTTTTCACTGAATTTATTGGTGTGATACTTCTCATTGTTAAGGATGAAGCATTTGCTACCAATGATTCTAAAATATGAAATAGTCAGTTTCCTGCCCTTTAGTAGTTCGTAAGGTGTCTTATTATGGTTCTTGTTTATGAGTGCTCGATTTTGCACGTGGCATGCAGTGTTGACGGCTTCAGCCCAGAAATATTCTGGTAGTGAGGCATCACTCAACATGGTTTTGCAAGCCTCAACGAGTGTTCTATTCCTTCTCTTAGCAACTTCATTCTGTTGAGGAGTACGAGGAGAGGGAAACTCATGAAAGATACCTAGGCATTCATAGATTTCTGTCATGACCCCAGGCTTGAACTTGTTCCATTGTCACTTCTGATTTTGACTATAGAATAGTTGTATTCATTCTGGATATGCCTGAAAAAATTAGTAAAGATATCAAAGTTATCTTACTTGTGTTTTAGAAAGAACACCCACGCAAAGCAAGAGTAATCATCGACAATAACCAATGTATAATCCTTACCTCCCAAACGTCTAATTTGCAGTGGACCGAACAAGTCCATATGAAGTAGGTGTAAACACCTATTAGAGTCTTTGCCAATAATGCTTTTAAAGATAGCCCTTGTTTGCTTACCTTTTACACATGACAAGTTCTATCTTTGATGCACTTAACATTGGGGGCATCACGTACTAAATTAAGAGAAAATAATTTATTAATAGTTTTATAATTTATACGTGTTAGTCTTTTGTGTCATTGGTCACTAAGAGGCGCACAATATTTTTCCAAAGAGCACATTGGCGTAGAATAGTCTGTGCAAATAAAATTTAAACAAAATATATTCCACTACGAGTGCCGGATAGAATCGTTTCCAAGATATCTACCGATTTTATCAAGCACTTATCTACATGAAATTCTACTATGTATCCTTTATCACAGAGCTGGCTTATGCTTCAAAGATTGTGTTCCAATCCTTCAACATAAGCCACATCTGAGAAGGATACACTACCATTAGTAATCATGTTGTACCCTTTTGTAATTCCTATGTCAGAACCTCCAAAGATGACCTTTGGCCCGTTCATGACTGGAGAGTAATTCTAGAGTAGGCTTCTAGTCCTGGTCATATGCCGAGAACATCCACTGTCCAAATACCAGATAGGAGTTTTGGTGTCCTTTGGAAAAACCTGCATTCATAAATCAATTTGCCTTAGGAACCCAAACTCGTTTGGGTCCTTGGTCTCTAGTTAGCACATTCCCCCTACGTGTGTTAACATTATGAGTGATCTTTCTCACATTATTAACTTGAGGAGTTACATAATATTTTGGGTTAAACCAGCAATCTATATCAAAGTGACCAACTTTGCCGCAACACCAACAATCAAACCTGTTGTATCTTTGCCTAAAGTTCTCCTGCTTGACCTTTTGAGAGTGTGGTCTAACAGGGGCAGCAGAGTTGGAGGTAGATGCTTCGTGGTGATAGCACTCACACGACTTCTTCTCCTTAAGAGGCTTTTCCACTATGGGTTTAACTTTTGGAGCCTTCTTGATGTTATGACCATGATTATAAGAGCCATAGCTTTGAAGAGTGATCTCCTCATAAGGTGCCTTGAAGTCACTTTCACCAAACTTCTGGGGATGGTTCCATCCTTCGTACCGAGATTTGGGCTCTACATAAGTGTAACACCCTAAATCCCAATTTGGGTTCAAGATTGGGTGACACGGCCTGGGACACGAGCGTGTCCCAGGGCGTGTCCTGCTTGGGTTGAGCAGCCTACCTCTCAAGTGCTCGATGAAATGTACTCGAGAAGTTCTCGAGGGAGAACACGTCCTACGACACGGGTGTGTCAGAGGGCGTGTCCTCCTCGGGGTCGTCGAACTCCACTCGACGAATACACGATAGGGCGTGTCTGCAGCCGTGTAAAGGCACACGGCCTGTGACACGGGCGTGTCACTAGCCGTGTCCTGCTCGGGAGCATCCATGGCTGCGTGTGTTGTTGAACACGGGTGTGCCTTGGGGTACACGGCCTGGGACACGGGCGTGTCTTAAGGCCGTGTCCCGCTCGGGTTGAGTTGATTGTGTGCTGGCAGAGGAACACGCCATACCACACGGGCATGTACTGTGTGACACGAGCGTGTCATCCATGTGACACGGGCGTGTCACATGGCCGTGTTTTATTCTGGATAAGTAGGTTGTGTGTTGCTTAAGGGACACGGCCTATGACACGGTTGTGTCACAGGGCATGTCAGGCCATGTTCAGCTTATTTCTGGGCAATCAAGGTCGTTCTTTTCCTTCATCCTGGATCCAAGGGTCCAGGCCCTTCCCTGCTAATATAAGAGATTGGAAGCTACATGTTCCATTCATTTCTCCTTCTTCTCAAAGTGCTAGAGAAAGAAAGAGAGAGGGACCAAGGGAGGAGGGATACGGCTGTCGGAGAAGCTTCAGCGGGCTGATTCTAGATCCGAGTTCAGATTCGTGGAGGCAAAGCCGCGGCGGTGGTTTCCATCCGGCTAATTCATGGCTCCAAAGAGATCGTTGAGGGTAACGATCACCTTCTTGGACAATCGAAGTCCTTTCTTTATGCATCTGCATGGAATCCTCCACCAAGAGGTGGAAGCATAAGTGATTCCTCGGTTGAGTCTGCATCTAGAGCCGAAAGTGTGTGTAGTACAACATAGGCATGCTGTGTGAAGCCCATCCAGATGGTTAGTCTGGATTGGTGATGGTTATGTGTGAACCGGAGAAGACTCCGTGTATTATGTGGATGCTTGTGATTGTGAATACCGAGAAAGCCCGGGATGAGCTCTTGACTTATGTGTGTTGAACTGTATGGATTGGAATGCAGCTCTGCGAGATATGTGTTGTGGGAGGTCGATTGGTGTCAAGGCTTGTTGCACCATAGTGGTGGGTCGATCTAAATGTTTGTGGGAGATCGATTGGTGGTAAGGATTGGTGCAACACAATGGTGGGTCGATCAGAATGCTTGTGGGAGATCGATTGGTGGTAGGACTTGCTGCACCATAGTTGTGGGTCGATCTCAGTGCTGGTGGGAGGTCGATTGGTGGCTCAGCTTACTACACCACAATGGTGGGTCAATCTAAATGCTCGAATTTGTCGTGAGGTGAGTACCTCTGAGTGGCATGGATGGAATGTCGCCAATCTGCTTATTGGTGGAATAGGATCGGCCAACCAACATGTTAAAAACCTCTGCTCGGTAGTGGTGCCAAGGAGTCCGGCCCACCGTAATGTGCCCTGAGTGCACAGAGCATCTGGTGGAAATGGGCACTTGTGAGATTGTGTAATGCTTGTTGTGTTATAGCTGCGATGCATACAAGGAAGGAACCACTGCCCCGGGTAAGGGGCAGGGTCGTTATAATTGGTCAGCTAATGCTGACCATTGCTTTGTTTACCGCTCTTGGGGTGGATGTATAATTGCAGGTGCTGATAAGTTGGATTGAATTGAGAGAATGAAACCTTGCTGCTTAAAGGCCCTTGAAGGTCGTGCGAAGAATTCTTGGATTTCATGTGTGGTCGGCCTACGTGCCGATGTATGAATCTCAACCTTGCTACGTAAAGGCACTTAAAGGCTGCGCGAAGAATTCTTGGATTTCATGTGTGGCCGGCCTACGTGCTGATGTATGAAGCTGTATATTTGTAAAGAGAAACTTATAAGGCCTTAAGGCCATGAGCGTGTGTGTGTTGTATACATTCCTGGTTTATATATAAATGTGGAGTTTATATCTTTAGTGGACATTCATGTGGTTGAGTTCTTACAACTTAAAATGCTGCGCTAGAATGCTCTGAGTTATGATATGAGTAGAACGCGATTTGATATTCACACGTAATTCCGCCGTTTGTCTGTGAAATATGGCATGGGGCACCGGCCGAACCCACCGATATATTCCATATGACGAATGGAGGCGTTACAATAAGTAGACCTAACAAAGTGACTGTAGGATGAATCAAGATCAAACTCATTAGTTGGAAAGATAACCTTTTTGAATGAAGTTTGATCTTGAGGAGCTTTCCCCTTCTCCTTGGCTAGAGCTTTCTTGGCAGCCTTATTTTTTCGTTGAGCTTTATTTCTCCTAGATGATTTACTAGGAGCATCCACATGGCCTAAGCCAGGAACTTTGGTCTGAGCATAGAATTCAACAACAAACGGAAGGACTGTCTTGGGCTTGGAGAAACTTTTAACAAGTTTCTTTTCAACTTCAAGTTGTTCTTCCAATTCCTTGATGATTCTCCTTCAGATTTAGGTGCTCGAGAGCTTTATTATATTCTTCAATTGTAGCATTGAAATCCTCTCTAAGTGAGTCGGTCTTTGCGACTTCCTCTCTCAGAGTGCTATCCTCAGCTTTGAGAGATTTAATCTCCTTATCCAGAGTTTTAACAACTCTTCGACATTTTTCATAAGCCTTGATTAACTCTTTGTATTGAGTCATGAGTTAAGATTCATCATCAGACGAACCGTCCTCATGATCATGGTTAGAAGAATTTGATTCCGACAGAGGAGTGTGAGAGTTTACCTTCCTAGTGTACTGGGGCTCTTCTTCCTCGTCTGTCTGTACCATCAGCCCAAAGTAGGATTCCTCTTCCTCACTTGACTCAGATAAGACAAAGTCGCTGAGAGTCTTGGCCTTCTTGTCTACCAGGCTTCTTTCAGTTTTCTTCTTATTATAAGAAGATTTCTTCTCCTCTCTTCTTCCACCCTCCTTCTTCTTGTGAGGGCAATCAACTATGACGAGTCCTGGCTTTTTGCAACAATAACAAATAATGTCAGAAGAAATATGTTTGTTTAGCTTTAAGTGGTACCTGTCTTGGCTACTTGAGCCTTTCTTGTGACGATCACCATCATGATGTGATCTCCTGGGCGAGGCATATTTGCCTCTCCACTGTTTCTTCTTGTTCAAGAAATTCTTGAACTGCCTTGAAAGAAGAGAAACTCTCCTTTAGATAGCTCTGAGCCTGAGGTACTTGGATTTGAAGCTTCTTCTTCACTCCCTTCCTGTGCAGGGGCAGGAGATGCATCTTTTGACTTCCTCGAGATGTATGTCTTTAGAGCGACATACTTCTCCTTGGATGAAAACCGACTTTTCTTGAGTTTATTTACATCTCATATGACATAAGCTTTCAAAAGAGATTCTGAGGGTCACACTTTGCCAGCGTACTAAAGTTTCAGATTGCACAGACTTTGTTGTCCCATTCCTTAGTCAGGGATCTCAGAAATTTGTCATTCAGTTCTTCATTAGTGAACATCCGACCATAGACTCTTAGGCCGTAGACAAACTTTAAGAAGCTTTCAAAAGTATCAACAATAGAATCCTTGGGACCTTGTCTGAATGCTTCATATTTCTGATTTAGGAGGGATCTTCTGTCATCCCTTACCTCTTCAGTACCTTCCATCAGGATGATGAGAGACTGCCACATTTCCTTGGCGGATTGGCAGTGAATCAGATTTTGCAACATAGAATCATCGACTGCACTTGCGATGATATTTTTGGCTTTCTTTTCCAAGGAGACAAGTGCGATCTGGTATCTGGTATCTGATTCACTGCCAATCGATGGAACTCAACTAGAAAAGGCATCAAATACAAACTTAATTCATCTTAGTTCAAGGGCGATTTCATACAAATCTGGGTTAATGTGGATACAATACCCAACATTAGGAACTGTCGAGCAGATGGTTGCTTTGACTGTTAGGTTTGCAGGTTGATGCCAAGAGTGGTGAGTTGAGAAGAAGAGGGGGCCGCTAGTAGCGACAACAGTAGAGTTTGCCCACCCCTGCTTAAATGGCACTCCAACGGCGGGTTTTCCTTTGATTATGAATCGATATTACAACTTTAGATTGCACCTTTACATGGAAAGAAAATAAAGGGTACAAAGGGGGAAACTGACGGCTAAAGGTGAGAGGGTGCCAAAGGCCACGTGGTTTGATAAAGCAGGTCGGTAGACTGCGCTGTAAGCTGATCACACAGTTCGCTACTCAAAGCTGAGTGGACTGTACAATCAAGGTGAGAGGGCAGTTGAGGTTGCTGAAACCAGGGCAGGCCGCAAGGCTTGACAGTGGAGGCCGTGCAGACTAAAAGTTGGAGTCCGAAGGCTTTATTGTCCCGTTTGGTCATTGACTATCGCGTCCTCTGTCTCACACTGAGAGGTATAGGGGGCTATTTATAGGCTCGAGGTGGTAACGATCTTGGTAATGTTACCTCCGGTACGTTGGTGAGTTGGTGCGAGTAGACGAGAAGTCCGTCGAGCCCGCGCCAGGTCACGTGGTTATGGACTTGTCTTCTGAAGCTGATCTACTATTTGTGGGCTGGGATGAGTCCACCTCTGCTATACTAAGCGAGCTCGTGCCGAGCTATGCTAACTGAGGAGTTGTTCACCTCTTGATGGGAATAGGCCGGTGCTGGAAAGCTGAGTGGCGGGCTGTATTGTGAGTCCGCCTCTACTATGGGGAAGCGTGCTGGTGAAAAGCTAGAGGGCTAAGCGGCGGACTGGATGAGTCCGCCCAGCCACGATGGATATGATAGGTCCGCTGAATGTTATGCGAATTGACGGAGAGCTGGAGCAAGTCCATGCTCCTTGAGGAGACTTAGGTAGAGTCCGCGAACTACAAGCAGTCGAGAGCTGGTTGACTAGGTGACCTGGCGGACTGAAGAAGTAGGTCACCCCCTCTGCTGAAGTCCGCCTCCTAATGGATGGACAGGCTTGGCGTCGCTGCTGTGTAGCCTGGAGGTTGTCGCCCTTTATTCGACGACCTGAGGGAAGGTTTCCGACTGTCGGGCGGACTGAGGTGGAGTAGGTCGCACCTACTGGTGAGCGACCTGGAGAGTTGTCACCTACCTGGCGACCTGAGGCCCGTTGCTTATTGTTGAGCAACCTGGAGGCAGGTCGCTTGGTGATGTGGCGGTCTGTGCGAATGGCAATTGGAGTCCGTGACTTGGTTGGGGGGTGCAACTGTCGGAATAAAGAACCATGGCACGGTTAGCTGATCTAACTACGCGGCCTGTAGGGGCAAACTGAGGAAGCAGTCTATAGCCCCTGCAGAATGAGTGGCTGCTGCGTGACCTAGGCGGTCATATCGGGGAGACCGCCCTTGCCGTAGAGCCTGAGCAGACAGAGAAGTCTGTCCGCCCATCGTTGGACTAGTCGCGACCTCCAGGGGTAACCTAGAGCAGTCCGTGACTAGCAAGCTGGCTACCTCAGGAGGGATCACCGATTTTTGGTTTAACATATAACGACTCACTGATAATGCTAGGTCAGCTACATCGAACGACTCTTTCGCTAAAATTATCTGAATCACCAAAATGAGTTGTGCAGTAATCGTCCTAGTATCTCCTGCCTTAAGCAAAACTGTATTCCTTAGTATATCTTGCCCCATATATGCATCAAAAGTAAGGCTAGATGTCGAACTGATAAGTGTCTTTCTAGATGTTCCACGAAGAAGTAGGTTGACCTGTGTTGAATCCCTATCTTTTTGGTAATTTTCAACTATATTTAGTGCATTACCAAAATCTGTAAGTCCAAATTCATTTCGTAAATCCTCATGCATTATCCCTACTATTTCACTTTGAATATGCGATCACACTCTTTTGTTTAGCCCGACAATAGAAGGATCTTCTAAATGATTATAGAATTCTCACACAAAGACTGAGCTAAACATATCAGGGATAATTAAGGACATTATACCTTCCTGTGCAAGTAGATCATAGATGTGTGCATCTCGTGGTAGATCAAATTCCACAATCTTAGAAATTCCTATAGCGGCCTTCGTGATTCCTGAATAAGATTGATATCCAGAGTGAGGGTGGCTGGAAGAACTTTTTCTAGCTCTTGAACTAAAGTCCATTCCTGAAATTATCTGAAAAAACAGTTAAATTAAAAGACAAAATTTTACTACCGCCGAGAGATGGTGACTGTCACCGGGCGATAACGGTTAAACATCTCAATATCGAAATTCCTATCAAAAATATTAGATCTCTACGTTTAATGCTACATAAACTCAAAAACCAACCTTAAAATTTAACATATACTATGGATCTACTAAATTCATGCAAATCTAACCCTAACCCTTAAGTTTTCTTCAAACTATTTCAAATCTCTTTAAATCACGAAATTTGTTTCATGAAAACACTGTTTAATACCAAGGACGTAAAAAGCAACCCAAATGAAGATCTAAAAAATTCAACTAAAACCATGAAGAATGCCTTACATCCGAAGCTTCCATCGACATCATTGCGTGTTCTTGCTATAGGGTTTTAGGACAAAGGTAATATAATGAATTTTGGACTGGAAAGTTTCTTTTATACACTTTTTTACTATCACGTCATGATAAGGTTACCGCTCGTGATAATGATTTTTCATGTCCTTATTTCACTTTTTTTGTTCCTCTCTTGTTTCCTATATACTTCACATGGTTTAGATGCACATAAAGTTGGTTTTTAATTTCCAGAAAGTTGTTCAATGTAATTTTCTTTTTTTGTTTTAAGTTTTATATAACATTGTGTACGACCTTTCATGCTTGGAATATCTTCTTTTTTTATAATGGATTTGTGTATAGTAAATGTTTCAAATTATTTTCACATGCCTCTAAGTATGAGTAGTATTTTATACATGATAATGACTTCACACTTACATATTTTGGTACAATATAAGTTTAAAAAATTTTCATCTGCATGAATGTGTTTTTGTTTCTCATTACAAATTTGATATGCATTCCACAACTTGTTTATCATTGAATCTTGCACAATGTTTTCTTACGTGACATGACATTAAAAAAAAATATTATGTTGTGTTATACAAGGGGATTCAGAGTCCTGAATGATAACAAAAAAAATGAGAAAAACACTATTAAAAAATATTCTTCCGATATATGCTCAGGATACTCCATTAAACACTACCCACCCTCCTGATAAGTCTTAATGAGCATTGTGAAGTTGATCATCTTGAAAAGAATCATAAAGTATCTTGCGCACACATTTCTTGTCATTTTTCATTTTCTCTAACGTGCAACCGATTCATCCATGACCACCAAGTTGTCTTGTGTATAGTCATTATTTTGTGTTTACATTTCAAAATTCCATGTGATTTTTAATTACATCGCTTGTTCTTTTCTACCAAAGCATAAATTGTACACATCATTATCTATTATAAAATCTCTTCTCATGAGAAATGAACTAAAAATGATATCCAAATTTTTATATCACATTCCATTCTTCTTTTAGATATTTTTGGCATGCATCTACCAATGTTTCTGCTTATTTGATATTTTTTATCATACACATTGTTCAGTATATATGTCATTCCAACCAACCTTTTATGATCTATTTATGTCAAGTGTATTTCCTCTAATACTTCTCATTCCATTTATTTTCAAATTCTTTCTATACATTTCTCGCACGTTTATGCTTCCATTTTTTGCTAATAACAAAAGGGGGAGAATACCAAAAGAACTCTCTTGAAGGATAACTAAAGAACTCTATTGAAGAATATCGAAAGAACTCTATTGTTAATGGTGGGTAGCTTACATTAAGGGGGAGTTATTATGTCCTTATTATATTTCATATGACCATATTAAGAAGACATGACCTTCCTATTAAATTTACCTTTGGAATTACTAAAACTTTAAGGTCATCCACTTAGGGGAAGTATGTGCACTTCAAGTACTTATGTTGCTTATCATTTTGTATACCTTATTATAATTCATAGCGGATTTATTTCTAAAAAGATTTATTATTACCAAAAGGGGTAGATTGTTGGAGCATGCTTTGCACACTCCTTGGTTTGAAAATAACAATTCCCAAATGTATTTTATCATAATGTGTTTATGGTGTGCATATATAACAGGTACAACATTTTGATAATTTTGGATGGGCGACATACATCAATTTTTACAAATTTGAGCTATCGCATGCGACAGTTACTGCTGCCCCACGTTAGTGTGATGACGTCAGCCATACTATAGGCCATAATTTAGAACGGTTACCACGATGCGCATTATCGGAGATACAGCCTGGCGATATCATGCTAATGCGACGAGATAGTCACATGACCGTACATGACCTCCATCATCTCAATGTGGTTATTGTAGAGTAGGACACGTGTCAGCCATTGGAGATATCACAGGCGATATCACGCTACCACCGCACGATAGTGGGAAAACTATAAATGGGCTGAACTTTGGTAATTTGATGTTACACACCTCTAGGAGCCTTGATCTCGTGCATCTTTAGCTAGATAACTCCACAGAACTAGAAAGACTCCTAAGTGTTCGTGAAATCTCAAGAGCTAAGAAGGGACCATTTGTGGTTCTCATCTCCGGCAATCTTCGGAAGGATTTTCTGGCCTCTTCAGCGCTCAAGACCTGAGGGAGTTTTTATTCTCAGATTTATTTTTCCTTTTCATTCACTTTGTAATCGATAGAGAATTCACTGAATTGTGTTTGGTGACTAGGCCCATGTGTTGTTTAGGGGGAAATCGTCACCGTGTGCGTAGAAACTAGGTCATTTTGAGATCTAGGGGAGGCTAGTTGTTGTATATAGGGAGAGATAGGCTTTAGTCAGTCAGTCCTTGGGAAAAGGACTGATAAATTCAAAATAGAGACTTTCTTTCATCACAACCTCGATTTCAAGCTTTATTGAAATCTATTGTTTGTAATTTTTATCACTTATAAAATAAACATGCATTTCATTTTATCATATTTTAAGTGATTTATTATAAATATTTGGTTGTACTTAAGTATTCTTACTTTCAGTAAAAATTTGGCTAAGTAATTTGTTATGAGAAAAATTACAGTTTACCCTTATTTACACCCCCCCTGCAAAGGGTGCCTGAAGATCCAATAGATATCTTCTTTTTTAACATGTTCTCTGATGAAGTGATACTTGATCTTAATATGCTTAGTCCTGCTATTTGACACAGGGTTCTTAGCCATTGAGATTGTACTGGATGAGTCATAATTACTTATTGTTTACTTATCTGGATATTATAGTCATTCAGATGGCTCTATACCCAAAGGATCAATATAACAACTTCTAGTTGATATGTACTTTGACTCAATTGTTGATATAACTACACTTATTTGCTTCTTATTGCTCCAAGAAATCAACCTCTTCCCTAAAAATTGACAAGTGTCTGATGTGCTTTTTATGTCTTTTTTCAACCTGCAAAGTTAGCATCTTAATAACCTATTATCTAAAAGTGATTACTTGTAGGGTACCATATACAAAGATTTTGTGTACCCTTAATGTATCTCAAGATCCTCTTTATAGAAGAGTAGTGAGATTCCTTAGGGTTGGCTTGATATATGGCATATACAAATGTAGAGAACATAATATTAGACCTACTAATAGTTAGATAGAGTAGGGACCCAATGTTGTGTCTGTACAAAGTTTCATTAAAAGATTTCCCTTTCATATCCTTGTCCAGTGATACATTAGATCCAAAGGGAGTTATCATAGTGGAGGCACTCTCCATACCAAACTTCCTGATCAACTCCTTAGTGAATTTGTCCTGGGAGATGAAAATTTCATCTTCAGACTCTTTCACTTGGAGGCCAAAGAAGTACTTTAAATCTCTCATGCTACTTATTACAAACTTTCCTTGCATTAAGTTGACAAACTTCTTTTAATGGAGGTCATCAGTAGATCCAAATATTATGTCATCAACATATATTTAAACTAAAAACCTTTTGTATTTACTTCCCTTAGAAATATTATCTTGTCTATCTTCCCTCTTGAAAATTTATTTTCCATGAGGAAGCTAGGTAGGATTTCATACAAATTCTTAGGTGCTTGTTTAAATCCATATAATAATTTTTTTAAGAAATAAACATGATCAGTTAAGTTAGAAACAATAAAACCTGGAAGTTTTCTATATATACTTCCTCCTTGATATCTTTATTTAGAAAGGCTGACTTCACATTCATTTGATATACTTTGACTACTTTATGAGCAGCATATGCTAGAAATAGCATTATTGCTTCAAGTCTTACAACTGGTGCAAAGGTTTGATCAAAGTCAATCGCTTCTTCCTACCTATATCCATTCGCAACAAACCTTTCTTTATTCTTAATGATGATACCACTCTCATCTAGATTGTTCCTAAATACCCACTTGGTCATACTAACATGTTCATGTTAGGGCTTAGGAACTAGCTTCCATAGTTTAAACCTTTTAAACTGATTCAGTTCTTCTTGCATAGTCATGATTTAGGAAGGATTTGAGTTGGCCTAGTTTTGAGAACTTCTTATGTTTGGTATAAAGCCTTATTCTGAGAACTTCTTCTTGTCCTTACTCCTTGTCTTATATCTCCAATGACTTGACTGCTTGGGTGGTCTTTAAGGTGTCTTCATGTTGATGATAGTGTTGGAGCCGATGGTTCATGTATCATTAGTTTGATAATATCAATTCTCATATTGTATTTGATCACATCTTATGTTTTGTATAATGTGTAGGTTTACAGGTTCAATTGAAGCGAGGAACTCTAGTCTGTGACCTACCGCTGCACGCTAGCGCGCTACCGCCGAGCGCCAGCCGGGTTTCAACCCGAATGAGCACTTTAGATCCTACCGCATGACGCTAGTACTATCGCCTGCGCTAGCTTCTGGAATTAATCTGAATAGGCGCCCTGGTAGCTACCACACAACAATAGCTTCCTACTATGTAGCGCTAGCTTACTCAACAATCGTCGAGATGGATTCGTTAATATGCCTGAGCTAACGCAAGTCGATAGCTTGGTACCGCGTCACGCTGGCTCGAAAAAGCAGAAAATAATCTTTTTTTAATATTTTCCCAAATATACAGGACAACTGTCAAATCGATATATAATGACATGCTGCCTGATGCTAGCCTTTCCATCGACGGTAGCCTATTTTTTCAAAGACGTATAACAGGCGCTTGTTTTCTCGTTCCTTGCATGAATCAAGACAGATAAGAATTATCTCCAGGGTTCGAGAGTAGGCTCTGAGCACCGTTCTGTTGTCTCTATCAAAGGAAGGAAAAGTCGCATCCCTCCAGTTTGTACACGAAAAACTCCCGCGAACCAAGGACTATAATGTCTACGAGGAGTTAATTGGCTGCATCGAAGAGAAGATTGTTAGCACTGGTCGTGCATCGCTCAACAGAGAAATACTTTTTGAGGGAGATTCAATTCTCAATTCTTTTTAATCCTTTTTGTACTTTTATTTTTTCTTTGTGATTATGGTGAGAAAAATCGACCAGTGAGGGTTGTCAGAATTTGGGGAGGATTCCATGAGAAATCGTCTCAGGAAGGGATGTCTAGATCGGGTGATCTAGCGGGGGCTCTAAGAAACTTCCTTGCGTGAAGGTGAAGTGCCAGCTCAAAGACCTTTCTTGGAGGGAAATGGAGAGAGCCAACCGGTACGGTTAGTGGGTCGGTATAGAAAAGCAAAAGAGTTTCTTCATTCACTGCCTCCGATCTCCGACATCACGGAGATCAAACTTTTGTAATTGTAAAACACTTTTTTGATTTTGAATGAATAAAATTATATGTTCTTATTTCTATGTATAACGTCCTGGTTGTTCTCCGGTGAATCTTTGAAGGGGGTGTTTTCCTCCAAAGAGAAATTTGCCTAAGAAAATGAGGTATATGACCTACCGCCACTCGTTAGCAAGCTAGCACCCCACGGTAGCTTCCAAAACTGGTTTTTCTGGTTCAAATTATTTCGAATTTTTTAATTAGCGATTAAAAACTTATTCACCCTCCCTCAAAGGTTGGCCACACGATCCAACATGTGGTATTAGAGCCAGGTTGCTTCAAAAAGCTTAAAATCTTGAAGTAAGATGTCTAATGCAGTTCACGCTTTCCCTAAGGGACAATGTTTGAGTATATCTCCACTGTTCATGGGGAGTGACTACAGTCATTGGAGAACACGAATGAAAATCTTGTTGATGACACAAAACATGTATGTGTGGGCCATGATCGAAATGAAAAACACTGCACCCACTATCACTGTAGGTGACACCGTACTAATCAAACTACAGGATAAATATGATGACATTGATAAGCTGAGATGTATGAATATTGCAAAAGCCATGAACTATTTATTCTGTGCATTGGATAAAATTTAATTCAGTAGAATCTACAATTGTGAAACTACGTATGATATATGGCGTTTACTTGAGCTTACTCATGAAGGTACGTCACAAGTGAAGGAGTCAAAACTGTTTCAACTTGAATCTGAATGCAAAAAAATTCAGATGGAGATCGACAAGGAGGTGGACAACATGTACACTCACTTCAACAAGATTGTCGATTCCTTTAGATCTCTCAGGAAGAGTTACTCAAATGGAGATATGGTGAGGAAGATCCTGCGATCTTTTCCTCCACATTTCAACCGGAAGGTGACGACTATTGTTGAATCACATGATATCAACACCTTGGAGATTGAGAGACTCATTAAAAACCTGAAGACACGTGAGCTCGAATTAAAGAAACAATCTGAGGAATATCCTAGGGAGATAAATAAGAAGGGGCTTGAACTGAAAGTTGCTAGGTAGAGGAAGGCTGCTGAAGAATCTGAGGACTACGATGAAGAAAGCTTCTATGTCCGAGAGTTCAGAAGGTTTATTAAGAATCCCAAGAGGCAGGGAAAGTTTAAGAAATTTTTGAAGAAAGGCGCTAAAGAAACAAAGAGGTGGAACAAACTATCAAAGGAGATGGAGAGTGATGATGAGAAGTCTCTACCTGAGTGCTACCACTATCACAAGCCCTGACATATCAAGAGGGAATGTACAAGGCTCCAGAAGGAGGAAAATGAGAAACAGAGCCGACACAAGGGAAAGAAGATGGTGTTAAAGGTGATAACATGAGACAAGGATGGATCTGACCAGTCAAGCACTTCCTAATCAAGCAGTGAAGACGAAGCGAATCTATGCCTCTTGGGGAGGAATCAGGATGAGTCAGAAGATGAGGCCAGTGTCTAGAGTGGCACGGAGGTAACTCCACCCACTTATAATGAACTTCTTGAAATTTATGAACATCTATGGAATAAGCTAGATAGTGTTATACTTGAGAAAAAAGCCATTAGAAATGAAAACAAGAAAATTAAAAAGGACTTAGAAAGTATAAAGAGTGAATTAATAAAATGCGGAAGGAGAAGATCGAGTGGCTAGAGTGTCCTCACTCGATGGCAACGATCAAAGTGCTAAAAGTAAGTCTCTCCAAGGCATCGTTAAAAATAAACAATCTTGTTAATGAAAGGAATGTCTTGGAGAAAAGATTTCAAATATCTCTTGCTAAAATCGAAGAAGGTAAAATATAATTCGCCAATCAGTGTGTAATGCTAGTCACCAAAAACACAGCCTTAAAGGCAAGGATCCATGATCTTAACTGTAAGACCCCCCCCCCCCCCTTTTTAAAACCACGGGGTCTTAGGCCCAGAACCGCCGTTTTGCGGTGACACCTCCACGTCCGGAAAGGTCATCACTACAAAACGCTGATCCTACCGGCCAAAATCGATCACAACTGTAGCAAATAATTAAAAGACAGGTCCACAGAAAATCACATATAGAGTAAATATAGTCTCCATGAAGGGAGTGTCCACAGATATAATAAAAATACTAAGAATCTTGGGCTCATGCCCAGTACATCAATGTCCTCACTACAAATCTCTCATCGCGGAAGCACAACTAATATAACTAGTAAGGATCAGGACTCACAGTCCTTGCCGTCTGGACTCCGGTACTAGACTGCCCCATCTCCAAGCGCGTCGACCTCCGGGGATGCTCCTCCATGCTGGGCTCCACGGTTCCCTAAATTGATGTGGTTTGAAAACCGTTAGTCTAAAAGATTAAGTCCTATCATCCCCCACCCCTTCCCCCATGACACCTAAGCACCGAGCGGGGAGGAGGAAATGAGAGGACCTGAAGGTGGAGAATATCAAAATGTGTAGGTGGCGGCGGAACTAAACTAGGAGTCCACTAGTATAAAAAGCAGTAATAAAAGCAAGGGAAATTAAGCAGGACAAATACCCTTAACTTACGCGAGAACACATAAGCCGAGGGATCTTTTGCAGGGCTCCTATTATATAAAGAGTCCCATACCTATTTATACGATAGGGTATCGGTTTTCTATTAAGCATGCATATAAGATTTCTGAAATAAACCTTAACTTGTAAGCACGCTCGCACAAGCTTATAAACCAAGGGGTCGTTTTGCAAGGCCTATTGTATAAAGCGTCCTATACCACTTTATACAATAGGTGTCAGGGTTGAATGCAATGGTTATGCCATGAAATACAATTATGCCATGCTGTGAACATGTAAGTGCAACACATCCACTCGACTCTGTGTACACAGACCTTTAGTTCCCCCTTTCTGGAACCGAACCTCCCAGGATACCTCCGTAGTGGCAAACAGAAGCGGTGGGTTGGGCCTCGCCCACCTCTAAATTGGTAATTGCACTACCAGCCAGACCTATCGTACGCCTCAACACTGGTGCACTAAGCGGAGCTCCTGTATACTCTTGCTGGCTGGCGCACCGGACTTTACTTGGCCAAGTGCTAAACCACACTTGCCGAGTCGACGTTTGGCGTCGGTGCATCGACCCTCCAATACCGAAGACCCACCACCTTTACTTTATGCACATGCAACCTTGATGTATAACCAACGAGCCAAAGCTCCCCGGACCAACCCGTCTGTCACCAACTGCAACAGAGCCAAAGCTCGCCGAGCCAACCTGACCATCACAAACATCAACCGAGCCTAAGCTCATCGGGCCAACTTACCCATCTCCAAACCCACCGAGCCTACTGCCCGAGTGACCTAACCTAACTCCCACAACCCCGGGGTGTGTGAGTGCAGCCCTAAATTATTTCTACTTACTCTTGCATTTCAGTTTTACCTACTATTTAGGTTAGCCCAGGACTGCCCAAGGTATAACCTGTGAAGGGCTCTCGAAGGCACTAGGAACTACGATGAGATTACGCCCAAAGCTCCCTTTCGCAAGGCACTTAGTATTATTGGTTGCTACCAGATTTCCCAACCCCCAGTTATTTTTTTCTGGATCTAACCCTAGTGCATTAGACACTTCCTCCCTACGGGAAGGACGATCTTTCGCCGATCCCGAGCACCACCAGACACTAGACATTCCAACCCCTTACTCATCCTTACTTCCAACGACGAACTCTTTTTAATTCATCCAAATCAGCAAACATATAACCCCAACTCGTGTTCCCCAATTCGTACTCCAACACAATTTCTGCGATTTTACTAAATGCAGACCAACGTAAGCTATATGAAGTGTATAAAGTGAGGTACACAAAATAATCACCCAGTACCCCTATAATAATTAATAGAGGGCTATAATGACATTTTTAGCCTAAACCCAGAAATTCATAATTTTCCTAAATTATTAGATAATTTATTTATTTATTCTAATAATCCAAAATTCCAAGTTTGAACATGAAGTACCCATTTAATACAAGAAAATGCTCTACAAAATTTATGATAAATTCAAAATGACTATTAAACTTAAAATTCAGCGTCTCCCAATTTTCTAGCAGGAAATAAGCTCTGAATAATTTATACATCAAATCCCCAAAATTATGGATTTGTAAAGTATATATTGCAAATAATCATCTAAAAATTATGAATTAATTTCCCCAAGTGGATATTGACCTAAAATTATCAGAGCCGCAATTGCACAATTTTGCAACAAGTAAATAGCTCTAAATAATATATTGACCATAATTGCCCTTTTAAAAACTTGTGAAGGAAATACTAAAGTTTTTCAACTAAAATTTATAACAAAATTCAGGAATAACTATTTTGACATAAAACAGCTCCTGCCCAAGTTTCATGATCCTCTAATGAATAGTGTGATCATAATAAATAAAATACTATTTAGGGCCACATTATGCATAACAAAGGGGGAGCGAGAAATATTACTCATAAAATTCCAATAAATTCACCAGAGGTCCTATCTAACTTAGAGTCCATGCTTCCTAAGTTTCACACCTTTTTAGTAAGTTTTGGTGGCTTATTATAAACAAAAAGTGTTTGTGCCCTAAACTAGGGTTAGGGATTTGAGAGGTCTATCCATCTCTAAATCCCCTAGGATTCATACCAGAGGGCTTTGGATACCCTAGCATAATTTCCACCAAGTTGCAAGATCACACAAGGGCATTTGACCCCATGCCCTTCACAACACTCAAAAGCCCCTCCTTAGGGTTTGAGTTTGGATCCTAGGGTAAAACTACCCTTGACCACCCCATAATACCTATGAGGGTGTTAAGGATCATGCTAAGTCAGTGGTCAAAATATCAGCCTCTGTTGAGGTGATTTGACCACGCAACCTCAAGGTGCACTTTTTACTTAAGAACCCCTCATTAAGGTAAAATTAGGGTTAGTTCATTCCCTATCCAAAACAAATCCAAATGAGGTGAAAATTTATACAGAGACATATCAAGAGGCCAAGGACCACTCACCAAAATTTGGGAGGGTTTTGAAGTCATTAGGCCACCTAATTAAATTACCATATTATTATTAAATAAATGATAAAACCATAGACAAAGTATCTCCAAAAATACCCATTTTTGGACAGGCCCTAGATATAGCTAAGGGTGACCCCTTGACCAAACTTTAGGTCATTTGGACAAGGAATGAAGAGTGGGCACCCTTTTTAATTTCAGGATAGCCCTAGGTATAGGTCCCACCAAAATGGGTGCCCTTGTCCACCCAGAGGTCCAAATTGGTTCAAATCAAGTTTGAATTAAAGTAGACACTTAGGGCTACATATTGCATGTTGGTGTCTTTTTCATTAGAGGGGCCTAAGTAGTTTTACAAATTAAAACCATTTACTGTAAATAGTGTGAAAGAAATCATTAACATGCATATATAAACCTATAGTTTAATTCCTTATGCAGCACGAATCTTGGCACGCCACTGGACGGCATCTGGTCATCGCTCCCGTCCAGCCGACGGTCCCGATTGGATTTTCCTGGAGCATATTCCAGCCGCTGCGGCCGGCGATCCGGCCACCTCCCTGGCCGGCCACCGCCACCTCCGTTGAGGTGGGGGCTGTCGCCAGGCGGCGGCTTGGACGCCGGAGGGGCTTATTTCGGCGGTTCTACCAAGAAGTTTTTCGACCCGAAACCATGAAAACCAAAATTTGATTCGGGCTCAATTGAGTCCGAACCTCGAACCTGAAAGATATGGTACCTAAACACCTAGAGGGGGGGGGGGTGAATAGGTGACCTAAACCTTTTTAAAACTTTGTTGGCAGCACAACAGTTATTCCACAGAATTCTACAGCTAACAGCAATTACAGTTAATTCACAGCACAGCACAGCATAGCAGACACACTAATTTATAGTGGTTCCCCAATCTTTGGGTACATCCACTTTCCCCCTTCGCCTATCTAGCAGTGTACTAGATTCGGCCAACCTTCTCCACTATCTTAGAACCCAACTAGGTTCCTACACCTCAGGCCCAAAGCCTTACACTCAGCCACAAAGGCCTACACTCAGCCACCCAGGCCTACACTCAGCCAATTAAGGCCTACACTCAGAGTTCTTCAACTCCTACACTCAGGCAACCAAGCCCTACCCTCTGCCTTTATAATATAGGCTTACAATTCTCTCAGATCCAATGGATCCTACAAGTTAAAATTGAAATACAATAGCTATCTCTACAACTCAGAAAATAAGAGAGGAGTTGAGAGTTTCTTGAAGAGTTCTTGGAAGAACTCAGTTAGATCCAAACTGACTTAGCTTCCTTCAAAGCTTCTTGAGTTAGAACTGAATTAGTCTGAATCTTCTGCAGTTGATCCTTGACCTCTGCTTCTTGAGATCCAGATGATTCTGAATCCTTCTTCTCAGCCTTAGTTCCAAAGACTGAATTCTTGATTGGAGCTCTCTCTCTCCAACTTCTTAGATCTGCAGTTGGACTGCCAGATCTTCTTGTGTTGATCCTCTATGTATCACTTTTCTGATGATCTGATCAACCACTTTAATTATTCTCACTACTTGAAAGAATAACTTGTAATTCTTACATCAACAACCAACTTCTGTAAACTGTGAGTGCCTATTTATAGGCTTCCTTCATGGTAACCGGCTGGTCTGGTTCATAACAGACTTCTGACTTCTCTGACAGTTGCTGTAGACCGGCTGGATCGGCAGCTGTCATGTCAACCAGTCACTTCTTGAAATTCTCTAACTGTCAGATAGTGTCGAGACTTTCTGTTCTTAAGTGTCGACACTTATAGACCAAGTGTCGACACATGTTGTGTAAGTGTCGACACAAGTCTACAAGGTGTCGACACAATTCCCTGTATGTCTCGACACAAATTCTTCTGCATGTGTCGACACTGAAATTGAGTGTCGACACAAGTACTTGTTCTTCATTCTTTAACTGTATTCTTCTAAGTGTCGACACATGTTCTTTGTGTCGACACATCTTCATGTGTTGAAACTGTCAAGTGTCGACACTGCTTCTTGGTGTCGACACAAGTCTTCAATCTTGTTTCTTCAGCTGAGTGTCGACACATTCCCTTAGTGTCGACACTTGTACTTAGAATATTTTGTAAACTTTTCTGTTCTTTGCTAAGTGTCGACACAGCTCCTTGTGTCGACACTTTCTTCAAGTGTAGAGTCTTCAACGAAGTGTCGACACATTGTGCTGGGTGTCGACACTTTCTTCAAGTGTTGACTCTTCTGGTTGTGTGTCGACACATTGTGCTGAGTGTCGACACATACTTCAAGTGTTGACTCCTTTGTGTGTGTGTCGACACATTGTGTTGAGTGTCGACACATTCTTCATATGTTGACTCTGCTGTTTGAGTGTCGACACATTGTGTTGAGTGTCGACACTTGTACTTAGACTCTGCAGATTTTTGCTGAGTGTCGACACAACTCCAAGTGTCGACACTTTCTGGTGTAGACACAGCTCTTCTGAGTGTCGACACTTCTGCTAAGTGTCGACACAGCTTTTCTGCATTCTTCTTCACTGAGTGTCGACACTGCTCCAAGTGTCGACACTTTCTGTCAGGTGTCGACTCTTCTACCCAGGTGTCGACACAATTACTCCAAGTGTCGACACTGCTTGTCTGGGTGTCGACACAGGCTTTCTCAAGTGTCGACACTTTCCCTCTGGGTGTCGACACATGGACTTAGAAACTTTTAGCTTCAGTCCAGTGAATACCTAACCTGCACAAGTAACTCAAACAAACATCAAATACATTATGATGTATATCATTGAGTTAGGTGAGGCTTCTTCAAATCAGGTACATTTGACCAATGTACCCAACAATCTCCCCCTATTTGGAGAAGTCATAACCCTTAGTCAATGATATACACCACTCATAATTAAAAAATTACAAAATGATGAAAAGCAGATTATAATCAACAGGGTTAACATGAACATGTAAAACTTCACACATATACACATTCAACATTCCAGAACAAATAAGAAACAAACACATTTCAGAACAATCATACTATATTTATCACATATTGTTCTAACATTGTTCCTTATACATTTCCATTGTTTTACAAAAATATTGCATATGTAAACGATTACAACAATGTGTCTTAGTCTAATCTTAGTCTAGTTCTGATCAGGCTCTTTTATAACTATGCCTTTCCCAGCTTGCACTTTGGCTTTTACAGCAGCAGCAGTAGCAGGCTCAGTATCAGCAATCTTCTTTCCTTTGGAGTCCTTCTTCTTTAGTTCTTCAGCCTTGATTTTCTGTCTCTCAAAGTAATGATAGGGCTTAGGAAAGTACTTGCTAGGCTCCACAGCTGTAGGAGGTAGCTTTCCTAACTTAGCCTTCCTTCTATGCTGGACAATGGCTTCCTGCCTGATCTCATGATTCCTCCATTCTGCTTCTGAGAACCACTTGTTCCTCTCATGTGCATTGTCCTTGGCTGCTTTCCAGGCTGTGAGAATGATGTTCCTAGAAGTAGGGCTCCACTGTTCAAAATCTGGTTTTTGCTCAGCCAGTTCCCTGAACTTCTTCTTTGACAGCCTTGTCTCTTCTTCTTTGTCCATAACCTCTTGCATAGATGCTGTTATAGGTTGAGTAACCTTTTCTAAATGGACATTGTCCTTGCCCCCAGATGGGCTATACATAGTACTCACCTCTGCATGAATCATTTCAAAATCTGGAGGTGGATAAATGACTTGAGCTACTTCTTGTGGCTCACCTCCAAAATAGGCAGGGTTCAGTCCAGATTCAGCAACTTCATTGTCATCACACAGGGGAGGATATCCAAGTGTAGCCCTGATTGAATTTGAAATCCATTTTGCATGCTCAGAACTGGCCTTGACTAACACTCTCTCCCCCTTTATGACTTCTTGGGCTACATGGTCTCTTACATCATCCTTCTGGAACCTGATTTGGCTGTCCAAGTACCTGATGCCATCCTTAAAATAAGGTCTAAGCTTTGTAAGCTGTTCAGAAATGACCTTCTGGGAATCCTTAATGGCAGTCTTGACAGCAGCAAGTTCATCTTGAAAAGCTTTATCAAATTCAGCTTTTGCAGTATCAGTAGAAGTAGATGGTTCAGCAGACTTATTCTTTAATTCAGTTACTATAGCATTGTGGGAGGCAGTTAAATTGTCATTCATTCTTAATTGATTCTCCAGCACATAGCCTTGCTTCAGTGTTATATCATCTACTTGAGACTTGATTTTCTCCTGGTGAGTTGCCAGATAGACCACTGCATTAGCACCTTTTGTAAAACAGTCAGTCATCTCCTTTTTATTAAGGTTCATTTCAAACCTTATGGACTTGATGTCCTGAGCCAGATCAGATTGTAGGGTCTTGTGCCCTTCATCAACATAAGTTTCTATAGCCTTCCTTTGTTCATCCATCTTGATTTGCAGTGCAAGCAGTAGAGCACTATAATCAGTTGATGGAGCTTGTTGGACTAAGGAGTGTTGAGCAACAGTTTGTAGAGCCTTCTTGTAGCTCTGGCTCCTTCTTTTGAATACAAAGAATTTCTTCTTTTTAGCTTGTTCAGTCTCATCATCCTCAGATTCTGAAGTACTGACTATATTTACCCTATCCTTAGGGCTTGAGGGTTTGTCAGCTTGCACATCAAGTGCTTTCTCACTTTCCTGCCTTATAGGCTCTTCCTGAACTTCCAGGTTCTCCCCCTCAACAGCAGCACCCTTCTCTTCATCAGCAGCATTCTTGTCCATGTCAAAATCCTCTTGATCTAAATTCAGAAATAGATCTTCCATTGTATATTCTGGGGGTGACTGTACAGGAGATGGACTGGGTTCATCAACCACTTTATCAGGAATCACTACAGATGTGTCTGGAAGAACAACATCTGGTTCTTGGTTTGCTTGCTGAGTTTGCTGATGGACATCAGACAAATCAGAATCTATTACAGAAAAATCTAAAGTATTGAGGTCAGAAAGTACCTCTTGGATGATTATTGTAGCTTGCTCACTCTCCAGTGTAGAGGGTTGTTCTACAGCTGGAGGCTCCCCCTGTCTTGGATCCTTACTCATGGGGCTAGCTGTAGGCAGCTCCCCCTGGATTTCTGCTGGCTCTTGAGGAGCAGGTGACTTCTCTGCAGCCACATTCTCATGACTATCAGGAGTGAAAACAACATGTTCTTCACTACCTGAACTGCTGGAGGACTCCTGAGTCACATCAGCTATCTTCCTCTTCTTCTTTGGAGGGGAATCCTTCTTAGAAATTTGCTTCTCTGGGGTAGGAACTTCCTGAGATAGTACTCTTTCCCACCTGGAAAATATCCTTTGGTCCATCCTTCTCATGTGATTGATTTTAGTAGCAGCAGCATTACTCATGACCTCTGGTATTGTACCAGCCAGGTAGAGACTTAGTATCCTGCCCAGATTGGGCTTCTTCAAACTCTCCTTAACTTTCTCAAACACAACCATTGACCAGTCTGTTTTGAGGTTGAAAATGATTCTGGTCATAACACTGAACATGGAGGCTGACACACTGTCATGCCCTCCAGTCTTACTGAGTATTACTTTACCCACAATTTCTGACAGAAATTTTCCTTGGGTGTTCATTCCTCTCCTGTTGAATACTAATCCTATCTTCAGCTTAGGATCTAGACCACACCAGGTAAGTGCTTCCCTGGTCTTAGATGTAGTCACTTCCTCTTCATCTTGAACTTTAGGTAGCTGAAGTACCTTTCTCAGAGATTTGGGTGAAATCCTGACCTTGGTGCCATGCACCCTTGATTTGATCCGGTAACCTGAATCATCTACTGACCCTCCAGTAAGGAATTCAAGAACTTCCTTCTTCCAAATTTTAGTTGGTTCTGAAACTAAGTACTCCAATCCTGAATCGGTGACTAGGGTTACCACCGATTTAATTTCTTGATCGCCATCGTCGAATGCGCCACGAACCAGCTCATAGCCTTCATTGACGTTCTCCTCGAGCTTGGGAGCCATTAGGGTTTGTAGAATTAGTCTTTAGAGAAGAGAAATGTCGACACAGTAGTTTGGTCTCGAAACTCTGAAAGCGTGTCGACAAACAAAGACAGAACCCTATTTATACCTTTCTTGTTTGAAGATGAACAGGCGGGATGGATTTCTAAAGATGTGTCGACACTGTCAATAAGTGTCGACACTGACTTATAATGTCTCGACACACATGTGTCGACACAAGTTTAGTCAACAGATTTTATGTGTCGACACTTGGTTAAGTGTCGACACCTCACTACTCGACATGTAGTCGAGACTTTTACTTAGAAAATTCTGAGTAAAACTTAAGTGTCGACACCTTATTGAATGTGTCGACACCAACTCGACATGTGTCTACACTAACATTCTGAAGTGTCGACACCAACTTCCTAGATGTGTCGACACCATTTTCCTGAAGTGTCGACACTTACTATTCTGTGTCGACATAGACTTGTCTATGTGTCGACACCTTTTTACTTAGCCAATTTTTAGTTCTGTAAACTTAGTCTAAGTTTATCATACCTAGTTCAATTTTGAACCTATTGAACTTAGCTTCTTCTAAGGTCTTAGTAAACATATCAGCTATCTGATTATCAGTTTTAAAATATTCAAGTGCAATATCATTTCTTTCTACATGCTCCCTAAGAAAGTGATATTTAATCTCAATATGTTTTGTTCTACTATGAGATACAGGGTTATTAGCTATTGAAATAGCACTTGTAGAATCACAGTAAAGTGGAGTTCTACTTACCTGAAATCCATAGTCAACTAGCTGATGTTGAATCCATAGAAGTTGAGCACAGCAACTTCCTGCAGCTACATATTCTGACTCAGCTGTGGAGATAGCCACACTAGTCTGCTTTTTGCTGCTCCATGAAATTATTCTTCCACCTAGGAATTGACAGGATCCAGTAGTGCTCTTTCTATCTTCTTTGCATCCTGCAAAGTCTGCATCTGAATAGCCTGTTAGATCAAAATCTCCATTCCTAGGGTACCAGAGGCCTAGATAAGGTGTGCCCTTTAGATATCTCAAGATTCTCTTGACTGCAGTCAAGTGAGACTCTTTAGGGCAGGCTTGATACCTGGCACAAACACATGTAGCATACATAATGTCAGGCCTACTTGCAGTCAAGTATAGTAGGGAGCCAACTATCCCTCTATACAAGGTTTCATCTACAGGTTTCCCTGCATCATCCTTGCTCAGAGACATACTTGACCCCATAGGAGTCTTCATGGTACTGGATGAATCCATACCATACTTCCTTATGAGTTCTAGGGTAAACTTGGACTGACATATGGATAGACCACTTCCAGTCTGTTTAACTTGGAGACCCAAGAAAAACTTCAGTTCTCCCATACTACTCATCTCAAATTGACTTTGCATAAGCTTTGCAAACTTTTTGCAAAGGCTACTTTCAGTAGACCCAAATATAATGTCATCTACATATATTTGGACAAGTATGACTTTACCTCTAGATTCCCTAAGGAATAGAGTCTTATCTATTTTCCCCCTTGAGAACTTGTTCTCAATGAGGAAACTAGATAGAGTTTCATACCAAGCCCTAGGTGCTTGTTTTAACCCATACAATGCTTTCCTAAGTCTATAGACATAATGTGGAAGAGTAGGATCAACAAAACCTGAAGGCTGCTCCACATATACTTCTTCCTTTAGATTACCATTTAGGAATGCTGACTTGACATCCATTTGGTATACCTTGAATCCTTGATAGGTTGCATAGGCCAAGAACATCCTTATGGCCTCCAGTCTGGCTACTGGGGCAAAGGTTTGATCAAAATCAATACCTTCTTCTTGCCTATATCCTTTTGCAACCAGTCTTGCTTTATTCTTTATGATGACCCCTTGTTCATCTAACTTATTTTTGTAGATCCACTTAGTTCCTATAACATTGTGGTCTTTAGGCTTTGGAACCAGCTCCCAAACTTTGCACCTTTTGAACTGATTAAGTTCTTCTTGCATAGCTTCAGTCCACTGTGGATCTTGTATAGCTTCTTCAAATTTCTTTGGTTCTATTTGAGACAGAAAACTTGAATATACTACAGCATTCTGATTTCTGCTCCTTGTCTGAACACCTTGTCTTGGATCTCCAATTATCAGCTCTACTGGATGATCTCTTAGATGCCTGTTGGCTGGAGGCATCCTTACTTCTGGTTGTACTTCTACAGCATCTTCATCATGCTGAGTTCCTTGTACTTCTTCAGCTCCTGGTACATGTAGTTCTCCCCCTGGACATAAGCCATCTCCTTCTACTTACTGTCTTGCAGCAGGTACATCTTCTATGGTTAGCTTGTCCATCTTCTTAGTAAGACCTGTGGGGCTGCATACATTGCTAGACAACTCATTGTTAATTAGTTGTGTCTCATCAAAAACTACATGCACAGACTCCTCTACAACTTGTGTAGTCAAGTTGTAGACTCTATAAGCCTTACTATTATTGCTGTACCCAACAAACACTCCCTCTTGGGACTTGGCAGCAAACTTAGTTAAGTAAGACTTTCCATTGTTAAGTATGAAGCATTTGCAACCAAAAATCCTGAAATAGGATAGGTTTGGTTTCCTGCCTTTCACAACTTCATAGGGGGTCTTGTTTAACATTTTAGTGATGGTAGCCCTATTTATCACATGGCATGCAGTGTTAACTGCTTCAGCCCAGAAATATTCTGGCAGTGATGAATCACTTAATAGGATTCTACCAGCCTCTATCAAGGTCCTATTTTTCCTTTCAGCAATGCCATTTTGCTGAGGTGTTTTAGGTGAAGAGAATTCTTGAAATATCCCATAGTCTTCACACAGCTTTGTCATGCTTTCAGACTGAAACTCAGTACCATGGTCACCTCTAATTTTGACCACTGTACAGTTCAATTCATTCTGAATTTGCTTAACAAAACTATAGAAGACACTAGGTGTTTCAGATTTCTGCTTTAAGAAGAACACCCAGGAAAACCTTGAGTAGTCATCAACAACTACAAAGGTGTAGACCTTCCTACCTAAGCTGTGAACTGGCATTGGACCAAATAGATCCATATGCAAGAGGTATAAACACCTCACAGCATCTTTGTTGTCTAAGCTTCTAAAGGTGGATTTAGTCTGCTTGCCCTTTTGACAAGCTGAGCAAATGCCATCTTTGACACACTTAACTTGAGGACCATTCCTCACTAACTCTTTGCTAAAGAGTTTGCTAATAGTCTTATAGTTAAGATGAGCTAGCCTCTTGTGCCACTTGACACAATGAGAGATTGTCTCATCAGCTACAAGACAGACAGGAGAACCATTGTTCTCAATCATAACATCTAAGCAGTAGACATTCCTCTTTCTATATCCTGTCAAAATGATCTCTTGATCACTTGACCTCTTGATATGACAACCATTTTTAACAAATGAGATGTCATACCCTACATCACTTAACTGACTTATACTAATGAGGTTGTGTTTCAACCCTTTAACATAAGCCACTTGAGTAATGGTAACAAGGTTTGAAGAGATGTTACCAAACCCTTTGATGATTCCTTTTTCAGAACCACCAAAGGTCACTTTAGGACCATTTTTGATTGGAATGTAGTACTTCAGCAGTCCCCTTGTTCCAGTCATATGTCTGGAACATCCACTATCCAAGTACCATGTTGGGGTATGGCCACTTGGATTCTCCTGCAAAACAAATTAATGAACCTTAGAACCCAAAGTAAACTTGGGTCCTTGGTGATTGTTAGTTTGCAACTTGACATAGCTGCCTGCTGGCTTTCCACCAGGTAACTTGCTACTCAACTTGGACACTGGCATTGTGCCAACAATCCAAGGCAAAGTGGCCAACCTTGCCACAACACCAGCATTCAAACTTGTTGTACCTTTGCTTAGGTACAGACTTGGCTGTCTTGACTACAGCAGGCTTATTGAATGTTGGGGCTTTGCCCTTGGACTTGGACTGATCCTTAACAGTCCTAGCTGGTTTAATAAAACCCAATCCAGCCTTTCCTTTATGATGAACAAATTCATCAATCAAGGGTAGCACTGATTTAGGTTTTGAAAACCTAGCAACTAGCTCTCTTTCCTTCTGGAGATTGATCTCCAGTAACTTAATTTGATCATTTTTATAAGTGATAGTTCCCATCTGAATCACAGTAATGTGTTTCAGCCTGGCTACCTCATTGAGCTTTTGATCAAATTCCTTCTCAAAGTCTGTTGCAGCTGCCTTTAGATCAACAATTTCCTTTGCATGACTTTTGGCAAGGGACTTGCTTCTCTTATAGGCTTGCAACAGTACTTTATATTCATCTAAGAGCTGATGAATATCTCCCTCAGATTCAGAAACACTTCCATCACTTGATGAAGATGAATCTGACTCTGAACTAGAACTGAAATCTAAACTTTGAGTTGGACTTTGTACCTGACTAGGTCCTGGCTGCTCCAGGATTTTGGTACTTTCAGTCAATGCCATCAGTCCTTGGCACTGACACTCTTCTTGTTCATAGATTGATTCCATGATCTGCATAAACTCCTCTTCTTCTTCAGCAAATAGCCCTATGTAGGCTTCAGCATCTGTCTCAGTGTCTGAAGAAGAAATGTCTGAAAGAGTCTTCTCATTCTTTGCAACAAAGGACTTCTCCTTCTTTCCTTTGAAGTGAGTCTTCTTTTTGTCACTGGATTCTTTTCTTCTCTCAGGACAATCTGCAATTACATGACCCTGTCTATTGCAGCAGTAACACACTATCTTAGACCCAGTTGCCTTGCTAGTCTTTGTCTTTTTCTTGTCCTTCTTTGAAGGCTTCTTCTCCTGATACTGGACTTCTTTCCCTTTGGAAAATGAAGGTCTGGACCTCCACTGTTTCTTCTTCATGAATTTCTGAAAATGTCTGGTAAATGCAGCAAAGTCTTCATCATTTTCACTGCTTGTAGACTTTGTGCTAACAGACTCATCAGATTCTGATTCAACTACCTCTGGAGGAGGAGTTGATGACTTAGTCCTACTCTTTCTAGGTACTTCTGACTTGAAGGCAACAGTCCTTTCCCTGTGCTCAGTCCTTATTGATCTTTCCTCCTCTTTTCTCACTGACAGCTGCATCTCATAAGACAACAACTTGCCAAACAGTGTGGGAGGAGGAATTTCTCCCAACTTTGCCATTTCTCTGATGGCACAGATCTTGGTGTCCCAATCTTTGGTTAGGGACCTTAAGAACTTATCATTCAATTCATAGTTAGTGAACTCTCTTCCATAGGACATGAGTTCATTAACAATTCTATAGAACTTCTTGTAGCATTCAGTGATGCTATCTCCTCTTCCTTGCCTAAAGCTCTCATACTCTTGATTAAGCAAGGACTTCCTATCTTGCCTAACTTCTTCAGATCCTTCCATATACACTATAAGAGTGTCCCACATCTCTTTTGCTGTCTTACAGTGAATTAAGTTCTGGAAGGTGGCATCATCAATGGCACTTACTATAATGTTTTGTGCCCTTTTGTCCATAGTGGCTAGGACAATTTCATCCTTGGTCATCTCAGAGAAATCCTTTGGAGTCCTCTGATTTGCATCCAATACTGAGATCTTCATGGGCACATATGGCCCTTCCTTAACTATGATGTAGATTCTTGGGTCTGAGGCCTCCATAAATAGCCTAACCCTTTCTTTCCAGATTCCAAAAATCTCCTTCCTGCATATGGGTAACTTCATGGAACCCAACTCTTTATGATTCTCATAAGAACCCATGTTTCTTGAAGTTCTTGAATTTCTTGAATCTGTTTTCTGACTTAGACTGTTTCTGCCAAACAGGATCTCCTTAGACTGTTAGTCCTTGTTTTGAGGAACCTGGCTCTGATACCACTTGAAAGATATGGTACCTAAACACCTAGAGGGGGGGGGGGGTGAATAGGTGACCTAAACCTTTTTAAAACTTTGTTGGCAGCACAACAGTTATTCCACAGAATTCTACAGCTAACAATAATTACAGTTAATTCACAGCACAGCACAGCACAGCAGACACACTAATTTATAGTGGTTCCCCAATCTTTGGGTACATCCACTTTCCCCCTTCGCCTATCTAGCAGTGTACTAGATTCGGCCAACCTTCTCCACTATCTCAGAACCCAACTAGGTTCCTACACCTCAGGCCCAAAGCCTTACACTCAGCCACAAAGGCCTACACTCAGCCACCCAGGCCTACACTCAGCCAATTAAGGCCTACACTCAGAGTTCTTCAACTCCTACACTCAGGCAACCAAGCCCTACCCTCTGCCTTTATAATATAGTCTTACAATTCTCTCAGATCCAATGGATCCTACAAGTTAAAATTGAAATACAATAGCTATCTCTACAACTCAGAAAATAAGAGAGGAGTTGAGAGTTTCTCGAAGAGTTCTTGGAAGAACTCAGTTAGATCCAAACTGACTTAGCTTCCTTCAAAGCTTCTTGAGTTAGAACTGAATTAGTCTGAATCTTCTGCAGTTGATCCTTGACCTCTGCTTCTTGAGATCCAGATGATTCTGAATCCTTCTTCTCAGCCTTAGTTACAAAGACTGAATTCTTGATTGGAGCTCTCTCTCTCCAACTTCTTAGATCTGCAGTTGGACTGCCAGATCTTCTTGTGTTGATCCTCTGTGTATCACTTTTCTGATGATCTGATCAACCACTTTAATTATTCTCACTACTTGAAAGAACAACTTGTAATTCTTACATCAACAACCAACTTCTGTAAACTGTGAGTGCCTATTTATAGGCTTCCTTCATGGTAACCGGCTGGTCCGGTTCATAACAGACTTCTGACTTCTCTGACAGTTGCTGTAGAACGGCTGGATCGGCAGCTGTCATGTCAACCAGTCACTTCTTTAAATTCTCTAACTGTCAGATAGTGTCAAGACTTTCTGTTCTTAAGTGTCGACACTTATAGACCAAGTGTCGACACATGTTGTGTAAGTGTCGACACAAGTCTACAAGGTGTCGACACAATTCCCTGTATGTCTCGACACAAATTCTTCTGCATGTGTCGACACTGAAATTGAGTGTCGACACAAGTACTTGTTCTTCATTCTTTAACTGTATTCTTCTAAGTGTCGACACATGTTCTTTGTGTCGACACATCTTCATGTGTTGAAACTGTCAAGTGTCGACACTGCTTCTTGGTGTCGACACAAGTCTTCAATCTTGTTTCTTCAGCTGAGTGTCGACACATTCCCTTAGTGTCGACACTTGTACTTAGAATATTTTGTAAACTTTTCTGTTCTTTGCTAAGTGTCGACACAGCTCCTTGTGCCGACACTTTCTTCAAGTGTAGAGTCTTCAACTAAGTGTCGACACATTGTGCTGGGTGTCGACACTTTCTTCAAGTGTTGACTCTTCTGGTTGTGTGTCGACACATTGTGCTAAGTGTCGACACATACTTCAAGTGTTGACTCCTTTGTGTGTGTGTCGACACATTGTGTTGAGTGTCGACACATTCTTCATATGTTGACTCTGCTGTTTGAGTGTCGACACATTGTGTTGAGTGTCGACACTTGTACTTAGACTGCAGATTTTTGCTGAGTGTCGACACAACTCCAAGTGTCGACACTTTCTGGTGTAGACACAGCTCTTCTGAGTGTCGACACTTCTGCTAAGTGTCGACACAGCTTTTCTGCATTCTTCTTCACTGAGTGTCGACACTGCTCCAAGTGTCGACACTTTCTGTCAGGTGTCGACTCTTCTACCCAGGTGTCGACACAATTACTTCAAGTGTCGACACTGCTTGTCTGGGTGTCGACACAGGCTTTCTCAAGTGTCGACACTTTCCCTCTAGGTGTCGATACATGGACTTAGAAACTTTTAGCTTCAGTCCAGTGAATACCTAACCTGCACAAGTAACTCAAACAAACATCAAATACATTATGATGTATATCATTGAGTTAGGTGAGGCTTCTTCAAATCAGGTACATTTGACCAATGTACCAAACAGAACCTAAGCATTGCTATGATCTACCCATGGAAGAAGGAGTGGAGGAGGACCTTGCCGGTGGCCTGAAGTCGAGAAGATCGCCGGAAAGCCATTTCTGAAGGTGGCGCCGCTCGGTTTTTACAACTGTATAGTGGGGTGGGGGGCTCGATTTCTTCAGGTAAGGATTGGGAAAGTCTTCTCTCGACCCACTGATGGTGTTTAAAGCCTCAGTTGTGGAGGGGAGGGGCTGGATTATCAATGCCCATTAAAGCCATTAATGGTTAGGTTCAGCCATGGAGGAGGGGGGCTGAACCAGGCCTTGGTGGCCATGGAATTGGCTGGAAACTTCTCCCCTTCCTCAGGGGAGTTGAATTCAACCATTAAGGGTGGCATTTGGCTTCCCCTTGGCCGAGCCCCCTTTATCCCCTCCTCCTTCTTCTTTCTCTATCCTCCATTAACATGGAATGGAGCTCACCCTCTCTCCTAGTCACCAAGTTGACTTGGTTAATATGGAGAGCTATTTGTAGCCCATCTATGCACAGTATTCCCTAAAGGAGCCATATGGGGAGGCTTGGGCTAGCCCTTTTGGGCTAGGTTGACTCAAAGTAGGCTTGAGTTGACTTTGGTCAACTTAGCCACTAGGGATGACCCAAATGGGTCCTTGGTGACCCATGTACCTCACCTTAGGGTTAGTTGGGTATAAATGGGGTCCACCCGGCCACGGGTTGGTTAATTGACCCATTATGGTTCAGTTTGACCCATTTAGGGCTAGAGTTGACTTTGGTCAACTTAACCACATTGACTGTCCTCCAAGGGTCCTTAGTGACCCTTGACCCAATATTAGGTCTAGGAAGACCCTGGTAGGGTTAGTTGGGCTTAACTATGGCACACTGCCCTTAATTAGGGCACCTTGCCCAATTTAGGCCTAGAGTGGTCCTAGATCAACTTGGCCACCCTGAGTCGACTCCAATGGACCCTTAAGGTTCAGATGAACTTTATTATGGATTGGTAAGGCCATGGTGGGGTCTTGAAGTCTTGGTGAAGCCCCATGATCAGCTTAACTAGGGTTCATAAATCTATTATTTGCAGACCATAGTGGTCTCACCTACATCCCTAGGTCTACTTGGCCTCCTTGGGCTTCCTAGGGTTTTATCATGACCTAGTCATGACAAAACCACTCCTAGGGAATAGTTCTTTGAGGGATGTTACAAATCCCAATATATAACAAAAAAAATTTCGCCCTCGAAATTCTAGTTAGGCTTACAGGGTTTCAAATATGAAAGGAAAATTGTAACATCCCGAGAGGTTGTGAGTAATACCTGACCGAAAGGCTCCGGGTACCTTTGTTGCATCAAGTCCCGGGGCTCCCAGGTGTGCTCCTATCGCCCGTGATTCCTCCACAGGACCTTGACCAATGGAACCTTCTTGCGGTGCAAGACTCGTATTCCCCTATCGTAAATCCGGACCGGTTCCAGGTGAACTGACCGATCAGAGGCTACTGGCCCGTCCATGGCCGTAATCTGCTGCTCCGGGCATTGTAGAGCACTCCTGAGTGAGAATACATGAAATACATCATGCAGGCTTGCCAGCTTCGGTGGCAGCTCCAGCCTGTATGCCAAGGGACCGATCCGCTCCCGGATACTATAAGGCCCCATATTTCTGGGGATGAGCTTCTTCTTCTGACCGCACACCCGAGAAACCTCATGCATTGGTCTAATCTTCAAGAACACCTATCCCCCCACCTGGAACTCCACCTGATGATGTCGAGCGTCATAATACTTAGCCTGTCAGCTCTGTGCCTCTAGCATCCTATCCCATATCAATCTCACCTGAGCCTCGGTGTCCTTAACAAAATCTGAACCCAAAGCCGTCCGATCCTCGTACTGTATCCATAACAGCGGAGTCCGACATCTCCGTCCATATAGGGCCTCATAAGGGGCCATCCTTATGCTGGACCGGTAGTTGTTATTACATGAGAACACGATTAGTGGCAACAGCTTCTCCCAGGGCTCACCACAATCTAGTATGCAAAGTCGCAGCAATTCTTCCAAGGTCCGATTGGTGCGTTCCGTCTGTCCATCAATCTGGGGATGAAATGCTATACTGAATGTCAGGCGAGTGCCCAAGTATGTGTAACACCACCTATCCGTCGCATAGCATATAGCAGTAGGTCCGGCCGGGGCCCGACGCCATATACTACAGACAGACCGGGTGGTTACTTATGGAAACCATCCAACCAATCTCAACGTCCTACACAGAGCATTCTAGCGGAAACAGTTTATAAAAGTTGTAACAAAGAACCCAGCATTAAAGCATGATTGTCCACTAACCAAAATAGGAATGTATACAAATACCAATAAGCCTTAAGGCCTTACAAAATGTTTCACTTGATATTACATGATTTACAAACCACGGCACGCAGGCCGGTCATACATGAATAAAACAGTAAACACATCCATTTGGGCCTTCGAGGGCCGGCTTCGCAAAAAGGGCTTTAGCCCGCTATTGACCGCTTGGTCCAGCAGCACCTGCAAGCAACAAATCACCGCACGGTGGCAAAACAAGGCAACGGTCAGCAATGCTGACCAAATTATAACGATCTCGCCCCCAACTCGGGGCGGCGATGCTCCTTCCCTGCATTTCATTAGCATAAGTGAGCAATATATATATAGCCATTTCATCACAAACGTTGGTTCGCACGGCCACACGCCCCGTGGTCTCAGGGCACATTCTCGGTGAACCGGTCGATGTCACGTCAATTGAAGCCATAGACATTCCGGACTCACCACTGCCACTTGGACGACCAAACCTATGAGCAATTTGTCTTCCTGGCCTGGGTCACGACAATTTAAGCCATTGACCGCCGAAGACACTAATCTATGACAACGGTAAGTGCCACATGCCTTTAGGTCTCTTTAACCGAACGACATAGAACGGGTATGGTTCCATCTAACCCGTTCTCACATCGCAACGACAATTTAAGTCATATGCGCGGGTCAAACTTCCACCGAGTCCCATTTCCATCACAAGTCACATAATCCGGTTATGTTCAAGTTGGCTCTCAGGCCACCAAGTTGGCAAGATCTCGTATCCGCCCAGTTTTCTGGGTGCACCTTTGGGTTAGTCCCCAAGGCTCCCTGCTGCAATCTACCGCGTAGAAAACCCGAAAAACAACCAATAGCACGGAGTCTTCTCCGACATTATGCAATGCAACATCACCGATCCAGACCAGCATGTCCGGGTAGGCTTCACACATCATGCCTATGTCCGTTCTCGCCTACGGACTCTAAACAACGATGACTTCACATATCTACCCGAAGGAACGCCTCCAACTCTCCGCAAACTCGCGAGAGCGGGCTTCCTATGCAAAGAAAGAGAGCTACTCATGCTCAAGATGAGGATCGTTACCCTAGCGTTCCTCTTTGGCGCCATTGAAAAGTAATCAGATGAAAAGCACCGCACTAGCTTTGCCTCCGTGGATCCGGAGTCGGCTCGCGATTCGGAGCTTCGAAGCTCCTCCAATGGCGGGATCTAGCTCCTTCTTCCTCCCTTGGCTCTCCTCTCTTTAAGGTTTTAGAAAGATAACACTTAAGAAAAGTGAGGGTTTCTAAGTCCAATCCCGGGTATATCCCTTCAGGAACAACCCCCAACCATTGGATCTCAAAATAAGGAAACGAACGGCTTTGATTCGGGACTGAAATGCCCAATCTGGACCAAACACGGCCTGGCACACGCCCGTGTCCAGGGCCGTGTGCCTCATTCGCCGTCAAAATCATCTCGCCTGGAACCTCACACGGGTATCGAACACGCCCGTGTTCGAGCTGACACGCCCGTGTTCCACCTGACACGGCCATGTGGCCGGCCGTGTACCCCCATCATTTTTCGCCGAAAACAACCCGAGCACTGCACGGGTTCTAGGACACGCCCGTGTCCTTACCTGTGTCACCTCAACACGCCTGCACCCCAGGCTGTGTACACGGTCTAGACACTCGACACTTCGTCGAGCGAAGATCGTCGACCTGATGACACGGCCTGGGACACGCCCGTGTCCGAGGTCGTGTGCCTTGTCTCGACATAATGTCGAGACCAAAGTGTCGACTTCCCGGGACGAGTGTCGACACGAGTTGACACGCCCTGCGACACGCCCGTGTCGCAGGCCGTGTGTCATGTCTCGACACTTCGTCGAACGCAGAGTGTCGACTTCGCGGCTAAGTGTCGACACGGGTCGACACGGGTCGACACGCCCTGCGACATGCCTGTGTCGCAGGCCGTGTTCCTAGTCTCGACACAATGTCGAGACCAAAGTGTCGACTCCCCGGCTTAGTGTCGACACAGGCTTGACACGCCCTGGGACACGCCCGTGTCCCAGGTCGTGTGCCTTCAGCCAGAACCCAAACTGGACCAAAACGTCCCCCCTTCGCTCCTTTGAGTTTCGGGGCGTTACAACTCTCCCCCTCTTAAAAGAATTTCGTCCACGAAATTATATAAAGGAAAGACATGTACAAAACCAAAATTTGTACCTGAGCGGAACAACTCCGGATACTCGTCAAGCATAGTCTGCTCTCGCTCCCAAGAGAGCTCCTCACGACCGCAATTGTCCCACCGGACCTTGAACATCCTGATCTCTTTATTGCGTAGCCGCTTGACCTCTGAGTCCTCAATCCGCACGGGCTTGACCTTTGTCGTCAGCCCACTATCCACCAGTACTTGATCAACCGCGATCACTTGCGTAGGCTCTTGCACCGCCTTCCGAAGCACCGAAATATGGAATACATCATGTAAACCACTAAGCTCCACTGAGAGATTCAACCGATAGGACGCTTCACCAACTCGCTCCAGAACCTTAAACGGTCCAAGGTACCTCGGGCTTAGCTTTTTCAATCGCCGCACCCGCGAGACACCCTTGAACGGCTTGATCTTTAAGTATACGTAATCGCCCACAGCGAACTCCACATTCCTGTGCTTGGCATTATAGTACTTTGCTTGCCGGTCCTGAGCGATAAGCAACCTCTCCCGAATGGTTCTCACCAAAGAAGTAGCACCCTCCACTTCCGATCGCTTATACAACTTTGACTCACCCGTTTCTAACCAAGATAACGGCGTGCGACATTTTCTACCATATAGTGCCTCGAAGGGCGCCATCTGAATACTCGCTTGGTAGCTATTGTTGTATGCGAACTCCACCAAATAAAGGTGGTCTTCCCATTGCTTTCCGAAATCCAAGACACACATGCGGAGCATGTCTTCCATAGTTCTATTGACCCTCTCGGTCTGCCCATCCATTTGCGGATGGATGGCTGTGCTGAATTTCAACTTTGTTCCCAACATTTGCTGCACAAGCCTCCAATCATTGGACGTGAACCGCCCATCTCGGTCACTCACGATGCTGCGGGGCACACCATGAAGCCTTACTATGTTATCCACATAAAGCTTTGCCAACTTCTCCACCGGATCATCCTTCCTATGCGGAATAAAATGCGACACCTTCGTTAACCGATCGACCACCACCCAAATGGCGTCGTTCCCCTTCTGCGATCTTGGCAAACCGTGCACAAAGTCCATAGAGATGTCGTCGAATTTCCACTCCGGAATACGCAAGGACTTAAGAAATCCTTCCGGCTTTTGGCACTCCGCCTTCACCAAGGCGCAAGTTTGGAACTTCGCTACGTAGAGCGCCACATCCTTTTTCAAACCCGGCCACCAAAACAGTTTCTTCACATCACGGTACATCTTCGTGCTCCCCGGGTGAATCGAGTACTTGGTATGGTGTGCCTCGTACAACAACTCCACCCGCAAATGACCCTCACTTGGGACGCACAGACGACCGTCTTTCCAATGCAATCCGTCCTCCACGACGAATTGGGAATTTGACCCATCCAGAGCCTCTACCATGAACTGATTCATATCAGCATCCATATCCAAAGCCTGCCGAATACGATCAGCCAGGTCATATTGGACTTCAGTCCAATTCAGAACTGCTTCAGCACTTGATTGCCTGTCCACACAAACAATCTCCAACGCCTCCAAATCCCGCACCAACCGCTCATCATGCACCGATAGCCAATTGGCTTGAGCTGGGGCTCGGCAACTCAGCGCATCCGCAACCGCATTCCCTTTGCCAGACACGTAGTGGATCTTGAATGTATAGTCCCCCAGGAACTCCATTCATCTACGCTGCCGCATATTCAGATCCTTCTGATTAATAAGATACTTCAGGCTCTTGTGATCAGTGTAGATATCAATCTTCACACCGTACAAGTAGTGTCGCCACAGCTTCAAGGCAAAAATCACGGCCGCTAACTCCAAGTCATGGACCGGATAGTTCCTTTCATGCACTTTTAGCTGTCTCGAGCCATAAGCTATTACAATTCCGTGTTGCAGTAGCACGCAACCCAAACCGCTGCCCGAAGCATCGCTATAAATCTCATAGCCTTCAGTCCCACATGGCGAACTCAGCACAGGCGCCGTGGTCAACCGACACTTCAACTCCTCAAAAGCTCGCGCGCACTCCGACATCCAAACGAACTTATGCTCCTTCCTCGTCAAAGTAGTGAGAGGTAACGCAATCCGCGAGAAGTTCTCTACGAAGCGCCTATAATAGCCGGCAAGCCCCAAAAAACTCCGGACTTCCGCTACAGTAGCAAGCTCAGGCCACTCCCGTATCGCAACAATCTTCGCTGGATCCACAGCAATACCCTCTCCACTTACTATATGACCGAGGAACACCACTGAGGATAGCCAAAACTCGCACTTCGAGAACTTGGCATACAACTGATTTCTTCTCAGCGTATCCAACACCAAATGAAGATGCTTGAAGTGATCTTCCTCACTTTGCGAGTACACCAAAATATCGTCGATGAAGACGATCACGAAATGGTCCAAGTACTCCCTGAAAGTCCTGTTCATCAAATCCATGAACACTGACGGCGCATTAGTCAGCCCAAACGGCATGACTGTAAACTCATAATGCCCGTATCTCGTACTAAATGCTGTCTTCGGGATATCACTCTCCCTTATTCGCAGCTGATAGTATCCAGCCTTGAGATCCAACTTCGAGTACACCGTCGACCCGACTAACTAATCAAAAAGATCATCAATCCGGGGGATCGGGTACTTGTTCTTCTCAGTCAGCTTGTTGAGCTCCTGATAATCAATACATAGCCTCAAGCTTCCGTCCTTCTTCTTAACAAAGAGGACCGGTGCGCTCCAAGGCGAAGAACTCGGGCGCACATACCCTTGCTCCAACAACTCTTGCAGTTGAACTTTCAGCTCCGCCATTTCCTTAGGCGCTAGTCTATAAGGAGATCGTGACACAGACTTTGCACCTGGCACTAGCTCAATCGTAAAATCTATCTCCCGTTGAGGCGGGGCTCCAGGAAGATCTACGGGGAACACATCAGGGTATTCAGATACCACTGAAATACTATCCAACGCGGGCTTCGGCTTTGCAACCTCCACTAGTGTAAAGAACAGTTCTGCACCGGCACAAACCGCCTTCACCACCTGAAGAGCAGACATCAACGTCTTGCTCGACCCCTTTAAGCCCGTAAAAGTCGTTTCACGACTTGCTCCCAGCTTGACTTCCTTGCTACCGCAATCTATATGGGCATGCTGCTCCGAGAGCCAGTCCATGCCAAATATGACGTCGAACTCCACCAACGGAAGTAAAGACGCCCGCATGTCAAACTCCTGCTCCCCAATACGAATCTTAACATCGCAGATCCTATTCGCTCGCATCGAACACCCATTGGGCAACGACACATCCAACTTATCCTTCGCCATCGAAGAAGGGACTCCGATGCGTGATATAAATCCTTCGGACAAGAAGGAGTGTGAAGCTCCCGTATCGAAGAGTGCTCGTGCCGGATTTTCACAAATCAATACAAATCCTAAACAAGCAGTGGTAAGGTAACATGTGCATAACAAGTATTTAAAGAAATTGACTTACTATAAATTAAACCGTACCTGTCACCACATCAGCCTGTTTGATGGCCTCCTGTTGGCCAAGATTGTAGACCCTTGGTTGGGCCGGAGCATAATGGGATGCGGTCGACTCCACCGCCTTTGCCTTCTCTTCATAAGTAGCTCCCGGCCTTCTCTCGGACTTAGGACGTCCGCTCCAACAGTCAGGGGCAAAATGCCCCGTCTTTCCGCAAGTAAAACACGCACCCGGGGTCCGACTCGTAGTCGGCCCAGAAGCACCAGAAGGAGTTGGTCCCGAAGTCCTATGCTTCTTGAAAGCCCTCCGATAGCCGGTCTTTGAATTAGTCGACACTTTAAATTCAGATTTTCTATCACCCAAGCCTTTCTTTGCTTGCACATTCTTCATGTCCTTCTCCAAGGACCGGGCAGTATTGACCAAGGTTAAGAAACCCTGCGTCATCGGCCCCGAGAGTAGTAATCTCAACTCATCTCTCAAGCCTTCGTAGAAGCGATTAGTCTTGCGCTCCTCATCTATGATGGTGGAGCTAGCATATCGGCTTAAACGAGTGAACTCATGGAGATATTCATCCACGCTCTTCTCACCCTGAACCAACTTCAGAAATTCGTTCTCCATCGAAATCCTCTGAGTAGAAGGGAGGTATCTTGCTAAGAACAATCCCGAGAACTCTTCCATTGGAACGTCTATAAGTTGTCTACCTCTCAAATGATGCAGCTCCAATCCTTCCCACCACATCCTTGCTTCACCGTCCAAAAGGAACGTAGCGATGGTGGTCATTTGCCACTCCTCCGTCTCCATTGCTGTCATGACTCTCTTCACCCTGGAGAGCCAGTCTTCAGCCTCAGATGGGGTTCCCAACCCTGAGAATAACGGAGGGTTAAAGCTCATTACATGATTAAGCTACCTCTCAGTTGCCCTCCTTGGCAACACCAGTTCCACAACCACTTGCTCCACTCTCCTCGGCTCAGCCTCTCGAAGAGGTTCCTGCTCCATCACAGGAGCGGGATGCTGCGTTTGCCTTGCAGGCTGTGCATTTATCACGGCCAACACCGCTTCAGCCACCAATCGTATGTTCTCAGCCGACAGAGGTGTTGCAGGAGCAACATCCGGTGCACTACTAGACTCAAAAACTAGGCATTCTGACGGCCCAACACCACTTCTAGTCACGTCTAGTGGTACAAAACACCGTTAAGCGACCAAATAAATTGCAAACAGCAATCATAGGAACACGCAGGTTCCTCAAACACATGTATTTTCATTCCTAAGTGGACATTCATAGGTTCTTTTACTGTTATAACGATGACGCACACAATGTGCTCACCACCCCTTAAAAGAATTCGCCCACGAATTCACTTTAAGCCCGACCAAAACCAGTAGTCTGATACCAAATTGTAACACCCCCTATCCGTCGCATAGCATATAGCAGTAGGTCCGGCCGGGGCCCGACGCCATATACTACAGACAGACCGGGTGGTTACTTATGGAAACCATCCAACCAATCTCAACGTCCTACACAGAGCATTCTAGCGGAAGCAGTTTATAAAAGTTGTAACAAAGAACCCAGCATTAAAGCATGAATGTCCACTAACCAAAATAGGAATGTATACAAATACCAATAAGCCTTAAGTCCTTACAAAATGTTTCACTTAATATTACATGATTTACAAACCACGGCACGCAGGCCGGTCATACATGAATAAAACAGTAAACACATCCATTTGGGCCTTCGAGGGCCGGCTTCACAAAAAGGGCTTTAGCCTGCTATTGACCACTTGGTCTAGCAGCACCTGCAAGCAACAAACCACCGCACAGTGGCAAAACAAGACAACGGTCAGCAATGCTGACCAAATTATAACGATCCCGCCCCCAACTCGGGGCGTCGATGCTCCTTCCCTACATTTCATTAGCATAAGCGAGCAATATATATATAGCCATTTCATCACAGACGTTGGCTCGCACGGCCACACGCCCCGTGCTCTTAGGGCACATTCTCAGTGAACCGGTCGATGTCACGTCAATTGAAGCCATAGACATTCCGGACTCACCACCGCCACTTGGACTGCCAAACCTATGAGCAATTTGTCTTCCTGGCCTGGGTCACGACAATTTAAGACATTGACCGCCGAAGACCCTAATCTATGCCAACGTTAAGTGCCACGTGCCTTTAGGTCTCTTTAACCGAACGACAAAGAACGGGTACGGTTCCATCTAACCCGTGTTCACATCGCAACGATAATTTAAGTCATATGCGCGGGTCAAACTTCCACCGAGTCCCATTTCCATCACAAGTCACATAACCCGGTTATGTTCAAGTTGGCTCTCAGGCCACCAAGTTGGCAAGATCGCGTATCCGCCCAGTTTTTCGGGTGCACCTTTGGGTTAGTCCCCAAGGCTCCCTGCTGCAATCTACCGCGTAGAAAACCCGAAAAACAACCAATAGCACGGAGTCTTCTCCGGCATTATGCAATGCAACATCACCGATCTAGACCAGCATGTCCGGGTAGGCTTCACACATCATGCCTATGTCCATTCTCGCTTACGGACTCTAAACAACGGGGACTTCACATATCTACCCGAAGGAACGCCTCCAACTCTCCGCAAACTCGCGAGAGCGGGCTTCCTATGCAAAGAAAGAGAGCTACTCATGTTCAAGATGAGGATCGTTACCCTAGCGTTCCTCTTTGGCGCCATTGAAAAGTAATCGGATGAAAAGCACCGCACTAGCTTTGCCTCCGTGGATCCGGAGTCGGCTCGCGATTCGGAGCTTCGAAGCTCCTCCAATGGCGGGATCTAGCTCCTCCTTCCTCCCTTGGCTCTCCTCTCTCTCTAAGGTTTTAGAAAGATAACACTTAAGAAAAGTGAGGGTTTCTAAGTCCAATCCCGGGTATATCCCTTCAGGAACAACCCCCAGCCGTTGGATCTCAAAATAAGGAAACGAACGGCTTTGATTCGGTACTGAAATGCCCAATCTGGACCGAACACGGCCTGACACACGCCCGTGTCCAGGGCCGTGTGCCTCATTTGCCGTCAAAATCGGCTCGCCTGGAACCTCACACGGGTATCGAACATGCCCGTGTTCGAGGTGACACGCCCGTGTTCCACCTGACACGGCCGTGTGGCCGGCCGTGTACCCCCATCATTTTTCGCCGAAAACAACCCGAGCACTGCACGGGTTCTAGGACACGCCCGTGTCCTTACCCGTGTCACCTCAACATGCCTGGACCCCAGGCCGTGTATATGGTCTCGACACTCGACACTTTGTCGAGCGAAGATCGTCGACCTGATGACACGGCCTTGGACACGCCCGTGTCCGAGGCCGTGTGCCTTGTCTCGACGTAATGTCGAGACCAAAGTGTCGACTTCCCAGGACGAGTGTCGACACGGGTTGACACGCCCTGCGACACGCCCGTGTCGCAGGCCGTGTGTCATGTCTCGACACTTCGTCGAACGCAGAGTGTCGACTTTGCGGCTAAGTGTCGACACGGGTCGACACGCCCTGCGACACGCCCGTGTCGCAGGACGTGTGCCCAGTCTCGACACAATGTCGAGACCAAAGTGTCAACTCCCCGGCTTAGTGTCGACACAGGCTTGACACGCCCTGGGACACGCCCGTGTCCCAGGCCGTGTACCTTCAGACAGAACCCAAACTGGCCAAAACGTCCCCCCTTCGCTCCTTTAAGTTTCGGGGCGTTACAGTATGTCTGCACTGATCTCCACTCCCTAGATGTAAACCGTCCATCCCAATCCGATACAATAGACCTGGGTACGCCATGATAACAGATGAACTATTCCACGAACTTCCGAACCAGCACACCAACCGAGTCCTCCTTTTTGATCGGAATAAATCTGGCTAACTTTGTCAGCCGGGCGACAACCACCCAGATCAAATCGTTTCCCATCCGCGATCGGGGAAGCCCATGTATGAAGTCCATCGCAACATCATCAAACTTCCACTCCAACACTGGGAGTGGCTGCAATAATCCTGCGGGGTTCCTGCACTCTGCCTTCACCAACTGGCATACCTTGCAGTGGGTCATGAAGTAGGTGATATCCTTCTTCATGCCTGGCCAGTACATGGTATTCCTCAGGTCCATAGTCATCTTCGTAACACCCGGATGTACTGAATACCGACTGTAATGAGCCTCTAACATGATATCCTCTCGGACCTGGCCTCCATCTGGTATGTAGATCCATCCTCTGAAGTACACTAGCCCTTCCCTCAGTGAGTAATCTCCAGCTGTGCCTGATTCTAAGGCCCGAAATATCGGCTCAAGCTGGGTATCCTGCCTCTGCCCATCTCTGACTCAGTCTCGAATGTCATCTGGGGCAATCAACGATGCTAGGTGCTCTCGGTACAGCTCAGGGTGATCCTCGGACATAAAGGATATCTGCATCTTTTCGAACATCTTGACCAACTCCAAGGACATCAACTGCATTCCTGCTCCAGAGTTTGTGGCCTTCCGGCTCAGCGCATCTGCCACCACATTTGCCTTCCCTGGGTGGTAGTGCATCTCGTACTGGTAATCTGCTAGAAACTCCACTCATCGCCTCTGCCTGATATTCAGCTCCTTCTGTGTGTCCACATACATCAAATATTTGTGATCGGAGTAAATGTCGCAGTGGACACCATACAGATTGTGTCGCCAGACTTTTAGCGCAAATATGACTGTTCCCTTCTCTAAGTCATGAACTGGGTAGTTCAGCTCATGCTTCTTTAGCTGCCGAGAAGCATATGCTATCACGTGACCATTCTGCATCAGTACTGCACCCATGCCCTGATAGGAGGCATCCGTGTATACCTGGAATCCTTCCTTCCCCGAAGGAAGGGATAATATAGGAGCCGAGGTGAGTCGATTCTTTAACTCCTGAAAGGCCACCTCGCATTGCGGGGTCTAGACAAAGGGCACTACTTTCCTTGTCAGGGATGTGAGGGGAAGGTCAATACGAGAAAATCCCTCCACGAACTTCCGGTAGTAACCGGCAAGTCCTAGGAAACTCCGCACATTTGAGGCTGACTTCAGCTGCGGCCAATCCCGAACTGCCTGAATTTTGGCCGGGTCCACTGCCAACCTAGAGCCACTGATGATATGGCCTAGGAACGCCACATCCTTCAACCAGAACTAGCATTTGCTGAACTTTGCATAGAGCTGGTGGTCCCGTAGCCTTCTACTGTCAACATTAGATGTCGTGTGTGCTCCTCCTCTGTCCTCGAGTAGATGAGGATGTCGTCAATAAATACAATGACGAACACATCCAAATATGCCTTGAACACCCGATTCATGAGGCTCATGAACACCGATGGTGCATTCGTGAGCCCGAAGGGCATCACAGTAAACTTGAACAGCCCATATCTGCTACTGAAGGCACTCTTCGGTATGTCCTCCTCCTGAATCCGCAGCTGATAGTAGCCCGACCTCAAATCTAGCTTTGAAAATAAATGCGCGCCCTCCAGCTGGTCAAACAGCTCATCTATCCTTGGCAGTGGATAGGTATTCCAGACTGTCAGTCGGTTCAGTGCCCGGTTGTCGATGCACATTCTGAGTGTTCCGTCCTTCTTCTTGACAAATAACACCGGGGCTCCCCATGGTGAAGAGCTTAGCCGGACAAAACTGGCTTTCACCAGTTCCTGGAGCTGGCTCCGAAACTCTGTCAACTCCTTCGGGGCCATCTGGTAAGGGGCTCTAGACGCTGGCTTAGCCCCCGGTACCAGCTGTATCCGAAAATCCTGCTCCCGGTGCGGGGGTAGCCCTGGCAGCTTCTCTGGAAATACGTCGGCAAAATCTCGCACCACCGAAATATCCGAAATGGAACCCTTAGTATCGGCCATACCATAAAACACTTCATAAACTTCCTCCCCCTGTAAGTGGGCCTTGATGGCCTGCACGGATGACAGCAAGAGAGGTGGAATAGATCTAATACCTTCGATGATGATGAAGGAATCTCCATGCCTCACAGTAATCCTCTTGGACATGCAGTCGATCTGAGCATGGTTCCAGCGCAACCATGTCATTCCCAGGATCAAATCAAAGAATGGAATCTTCATGATCGTCGTCGGTGCTTCAAATATCTTTCCGTCGATCTCCACCTCCATGTTGCAGTGGGCGGTGGTGAATAACTCCGACCCGTCAGGTAGCCGAATCCTCATCATCAGGCTTGTGAACCGCTCCACACCCTCTAGCCCTTCCAGGAAGGCTTCCGACACGAACGAGTGCGAAGCACCCGTATCGAATATTGTATAGGCGGGCTTGCCGCTGATGAAGACTATGCCTGGGGGTTTAACTTAAATTCTTCAAAATCTAATTATGGTTTTCCTCCCTAGTCTATCAGTCCTATATTCATAGCTTTAATTATCTAGGAAGGAAAAGATTAAAAATTAACTGGCATACCTGTGATCACTTGCTCTGGGTTCCACTGTTGAGTCATATCCAATGCATATACCTGCTCCCTCTCCTGCCTATAGTCATGCCATGGTATCCACGACCTCGGCCACGTCCTTGGCCTCCAAAATACTGAGCAGGAGGGGTAGCCAGTGATGTTGTTGGTGGTGCCCCCTTCATGGGGCAGTTCCTCTGAATATGCCCCCACCTGATGACAATTGAAGCATTCTGGCGGGGGATATGCCACTCCCCCGGGTCTCTGCGCCTCCCGTACCTGGGGTGGCTGGGGGGCCACGACTAATGTTTCCCTCTGCTCCTATCTCGCCTCCTGCCGAGGCTGGTCTTCTAGTCTTCTCCAACCTGTGACGCGCCCCCGCCGCTTATCATTTTGGGCCCCCCGGCCCTGGTCCTCAGTTGGCCGCTTCCGGCCTCGGGTGGTATGACAATCTGCCTCGATCCTTTTCGTCATCTCCAATATTCGAGGAATCGGTCCGTCAGACATGAATAGTAGAGCCCCTCTCAGATCCTCTCACAGACCCTTATAGAACCTCTTGGTTTAACCTGCCTCATCCAACTGGTAAGAATTCGCAAACCGGGCCAGATGGTTGAACTCCCGAAGATACTCCACCACTGTCATGCTACCCTGTCTCAATTGTAGGAATATATCCTCCAGCTCGTCTCTGGCCGACTGCAGAACAAGAGTTAGTGAGGAATGGTCCTCAAGTTAAGTGTATAAAGGATGGGATATGCTCAGCTTGTCAAAAAGGCAAGCAGACCAAATCCACCTTTCATAGCCTTGAAAACAAGGATTCAGTGAGGTGTCTTTACCTCTTGCATATGGATCTATTTGGTCCTATGCCTGTTCATAGTCTAGGTAGGAAGGTATACACTTTTCTGGTAGTAGATGACTATTCTAGATATTCCTGGGTGTTCTTTCTATGACAAAAATCTGAAACCCCAAGTGTCTTATATAGTTTTGTTAAACAAATTCAGAATGAGTTGGACAGTACAGTGGTCAAAATCAGAAGTGACCATGACACTGAATTTCAGTGTAAAAGTATAACAAGACTATGTGAAGAATTTGGGATTTTTCAAGAATTTTCCTCACCTATAACACCACAGCAAAATGGTATTGCTGAAAGGAAGAATAGAACATTGATAGAGGCTGGAAGAACTCTATTGAGTGACACTTCTCTCCTAGAATATTTCTAGGCTGAGGCAGTAAACATTGCATGTCATGTGATCAATAGGGCTTCTATCACCAAGAGCCACAAAAAGACTCCCTATGAGATTGTGAAGGGCAGAAAACCAAACTTATCCTATTTTAGGATCTTTGGTTGCAAGTGCTATATACTTAACAATGACAAGTCTTATCTAACCAAGTTTGCTGCCAAATCCCAAGAGGGGATATTTGTTGGGTACAACAACAATAGTAAGGCTTATAGAGTCTACAACTTGATTACTCAAGTTGTAGAAGAGTTTGTACATGTAGTCTTTGATGTAACAAGACTGATTAACAGTGAGTTGCTAAGTAGTATTTGCAGTTCTACATGTATAAATGAGAGCATGGACAAGCTTACCATTACAGAAGATTCTACTGCAACTCAGGAAGTGGAAAATGGTGGCTGCTGTCCAGGGGGAGTACAAGACTCTCAAGATCCTGAAGAAAACCAACAGGTGCAGCTTAATGAAGAGGCTGGAGGTGTTTAACCTAAAGATAGACTACCTCCAGCTAATAGACACTTAAAAGATCATCCAGCAAATCAGATAATTGGTGATCCAAGACAAGGAGTGCAAATAAGAAGCAGGAATTCGAGCACAGTTCTTTGCTCTAGCTTCCTATCACAAGTGGAACCAAAGAAATTTGAAGAAGCAGTTCTAGACCCACATTGGATTGATGCCATGCAAGAGGAGCTGAATCAGTTCAGAAGATGCAAGATCTGGAAGCTTGTTCATAAACCAAAAGACCACAATATCATTGGAACAAAGTGGATCTTTAGGAACAAATTGGATGAGAATGGGATCATTGTGAGGAATAAAGCAAGACTTGTTGCAAAATGGTATAGGCAGGAAGAAGGTATTGATTTTGATCAAACCTTTGCCCCAGTAGCAAGACTGGAAGCAGTCAGGATGTTCCTTGCTTATGCAACATATCAAGGCTTTAAGGTATTTCAAATGGATGTAAAGTCAGCATTCCTGAATGGAAATCTAAGGGAAGAAATCTATGTAGAGCAGCCCTCAGGTTTTGTTGATCCTCTCAAACCTGATTATGTTTATAGACTTAGGAAAGCATTGTATGGGTTGAAACAAGCCCCAAGGGCCTGGTATGAAACCCTTTCTAGTTTCCTCATTGAGAACAAATTCTTAAGGGGGAAAATAGACAAGACTCTATTCCTTAGAGAATCTAAAGGAAAGATAATCCTAGTCCAAATATATGTTGATGACATAATATTTGGGTCTACTGAAAGTAATCTTTGCAGAAAGTTTGCAAAACTTATGCAAGGAAAATTTGAAATGAGCAGTATGGGAGAACTTAAGTTCTTCTTGGGTCTCCAAGTAAGATAGACTAAAGATGGCCTGTCCATATGCCAGTCTAAGTTCACCCTAGAGTTAATAAAGAAGAATGGTATGGAATCATCCACTACCATGAAAACTCCTACGGGGTCGAGTATGTCTCTAAGTAAAGATGATGCAGGGAAACCTGTATATGAAACTTTGTATAGAGGGATAGTTGGCTCCCTTCTGTATCTGGCTGCTAGTAGACCAGATATCATGTATGCTACATGTATCTGTGCTAGGTACCAAGCATGCCCTAAAGAATCTCATCTGACTGCAGTCAAAAGGATTTTGAGATATCTTAAGGGCACACCTTATGTAGGCCTTTGGTACCCTAGGAATGGAGATTTTCTACTGACAGGTTATTCAGATGCAGATTTTGCAGGTTGCAAGGAAGATAAAAAAAGTACTACAGACACCTGTCAATTTTTAGGTGGAAGACTAGTGTCTTGGAGCAGTAAGAAGCAGACCAGTGTGGCAATCTCTATAGCTGAGTCAGAATATGTTGCTGCAGGAAGCTACTGTGCACAACTTTTGTGGATTCAGCACCAGCTAGAAGACTATGGTATTCAAGTAAGTAGAACACCTTTGTTTTGTGATTCTACAAGTACAATTTCTATAGCTAATAATCCTGTCTCATATATTAGGACTAAGCACATAGAAATTAGATACCATTTTCTTAGAGAACATGTAGAGAAAGAGGACATTTCACTAGAATATGTTAAAATAGATAATCAAATTGCAGATATGTTTACTAAGCCCCTAGATGAAACTAAATTCAATAAGTTTAAAATTGAATTAGGAATGTTGAACTTAGATTAGTTTCACAAAATTGGCTAAGAAAAATAGTGTCGACACAAGGAGTTGTCTGTGTCGACACATAAAAGTGGTGTCGACATACCAGAGAAATGATGTCGACACATCTAGAAAGTTGGTGTCGACACTTCAGAGAAGTAGTGTCGACACATACAGAGTAGGTGTCGACACATCCAGTAGTGGTGTCGACACTTAGGATTAATACAGATTTCGTCGAGTGGAGTATCGACTAATCGTCGAGCGCAGATGTATTAGTATCGACACATAAGTTCTGTCACTTATATTAGTGTCGACACATAGTAGTCAACACCGTTGTCGAGACTTAAGTAGTCAGTGTCGACACTTTTCAACAGTGTCGACACATTTAGAGGATTATGACGCGCCTTTTCACCTTCGTTTTTATAAAGGTATAAATAGGTCTTCAACATTGTTTGTCGACACGCTCTCAATAGTTTCGAGACCAAAACTTTGTGTCGACATCTCTATCATCTAAATTCAAGATTTATCTAAACCCTAATGGCACCAAAGCTCAAGGAGAACGTCAATGAAGGTATGAGCTAGTATGCAATGCATTTGACCATGCTGAACCAGAAATTAAGGATGTTGTAACCCTAATTACTGAGAATGGGTTGGAGTATTTAGTTTCTGAGCCAACCAAGATTTGGAAGAAGGAAGTACTCGAATTCTATGGTGCAGCTATGTTGGATTTAACTGGACTCAAGATCAAGTCTGCAGTTCATGGTGCGAAAGTTAAACTGACTATGAAGAGTTTAAGGAAAGTTCTACATCTACCTAAACCCAAGAGGAAGAAGATGTACCTGCTTCTAAGCTAAGGGAAGCACTGCAGTGGTGTGGACTGGATGCCACCATGAAGATTGGCTCAGTATTTAATAGAAAAGGAATGAATATGCAAGGCAAGTTCTTGTCTGAAGTGGTAGGAAAGGTGATTCTGTGCAAGCCAGGTAGGCATGATAGGATATTAGCTCATATGTTCAGCTTAATGACAAGGATCATCTACAGACTAAACACTGACTGGTCAGCAGTGATTTTTGAAAAGATTAAGGAATGTCTGAAGAAGCCCAATCTGTGTAGGATAATGAGTCTGTACTTAGCTGGAACCATTCCTGAAGTCATGGACCAAGCTGCTGGTTCTAAAATTAATCACATGAGGAATATGGACATTAGGATTATCTCAAGATGAGATAGGGTCCTAATTAAGGATGTGCCTGATGAGGAAAGGCAAGAAGTTCCAGATGAAGCACAAGTGCAGGGGGAGCAACCATCTGCTAGCCCCATCCACCTGGATCCACTCCAGGGGGAGCCTCACCATGAGGAAGTTCCTACTCACTTGGACAGTGAAATGGAAACACAAACAATTCTTGAGGTAATCAATGAAGTCAATCAATCAATTTTCAATATTGTGAATGAAATGCTAACTGAATATTTGATTGATATTGATCAGACAACTCAGTTACATAGTCAACCACAAGATGTAATCTTGGAAGATACATCTATTGCTGCTAATGCTCTAGAAATAAGAAACTCTCCTGTCCCTTCTCAATAAGAATTTACCCTAGAAGAGCTGTTTCCCGACTTAGTGCAGGCTAATATTGAGGGGGAGCATGCTGGTTTTGAGGGGCAGAAAACTGTTTTTGACGGAGAACAAGCTAATCTTGAGGGGGAGCATGTGAGGTCTCATGATTAGACTGCAAGGAATGCTGAGGAGCAAACCAGAACTGTGGAGGAAGAAAGGACTCAAGGGGAGCTACCAAGGACTGAGAAGGAATTGCCACCTAGTCCTAAGGAAAGGGTTGACATAACTAGTACCTCAACATCTGAGGATGAAGAAGCTTTAAGAGCAAAGAAAAGGAAGCTCATGGTCTTCAAAAGAAGGAGTCAAAGCTACAAGAAGGCACTGCAAACAGTTGCTCCACAGCCTGCCCCAATAATTGATTATAGTTCTTTGTTAGTATCCATGCAAGTGAAGTTGGATGAGCAAAGGATTGCAATGGAGAAGTATATGGATGAGACACACAAAGATCTACAATTCTCCTTGGCTCAAGACATCAAATCCATAAGATTTGAGGTGAATCAAAACAAGACAAAAATGACTGATTGTTTCCATAAGGGTGGAAATGCGGTGGTTTTCCTTGCCACACATCAAAAGAAAATCAAGACACAAGTTGATGACATAGCTCTTAAGCAAGGCTATGTACTAGAGAATCAACTAAGAATGAATGATAATCTAACAGAATCACATAATGTGATTATAACAGAGCTGAAGACTATTGCTACTGCACAGGTTGTAACAAGGGCTACAGACAAGGCAGAATTTGCCAAGCAATTCCAAGAAGGAATAGCTGCCGTCCAAACTGCTATTACAGATTCTCAAAAGACTATTTTTGGCCAGCTACTGAAATTAAAGGCCTTCTATAAAGATGGTGTCAATTTTATGGATGGACAAGTCAGATTCCAAAAGAATGATCTCAGAGATCATGTATCCCGAGAAGTCATAAAGGGGGAGAGGGTTTTAGTCAAAGCTGGATCTAACCATGCTAAATGGATTTCCAATAGCATCAGAGCCACACTTGGATATCCACCTCTTTTTGATGATGACAATATAGTTGAATCTGGAGTGCATCCTGCAGATTTTGGAGGTGAACAAGATGAAGTTGCTCAAGTAATCTATCCTCCAGCAGATTTTGATATGATACATCAAGAAGTCCAGTCTATGTATAGCCCTCCAGAAGGTGCTCAAAATATGATCATAGAGAAAGTAGACAAGCCTGTGTCAGAGGCATTTTTGAAAGAGCAAGAAGATCTATTATCAAAGAGGAGATTCAGAGAACAGGCTGAGTTAAAGCCAGATTTTGAGCAGTGGAGCCCAACATCTAGGAATATCATCCTAACTGCTTGGAAAGCTGCAAAGGACAATACCCTAGAGAGGGGCAAATGGTACTCTGAACAAGAATGTAGAAAACATGAAGCCAGGCAAGAAGCCATAGTTCAATACAGAAGAAAGGCAAAACTTGGGAAGCTACCTCCTAATGCACAGGAGCCTAGCAAATATTTCCCAAAGCCTTATCATTATTTTGAAAGACAAAAGATAAGGGCTGAAGAGCTAAAGAAGAAAGATCAAAAGGTCAAGAAGCCAGTTGATGACACTGATGTTCCTGTGCAAGCCAAGATTCAATCAGGCAAGGGCATTGTCATCCAGGATCCAGAGCAGCCTTACAATAGATTTACTAGATTTTATAACATTGTAAACTTTTGTGTTAAAATCTATGTAAACTTTTGTTAAAGAAAGTATTGGAAGTTAAAACAAAACTATAATGAATGCTCATTGTGTTAGCATACTTATTTTGTGATGAAATATCTTTTATGTTTTGTTTTAAGTATTTACCCTGTCATATAATGCTGTTATACATCATATTGTGTATTTGTTATGTATGGTGTATATCATTGACTAAGGGTTATGACTTCTCCAAATAGGGAGAGAATGTTGGGTATATTGGAAAATGTGTACCAGATTTGAAGAAGCCTCACCTACTCAATGATACACATCAAGGTGTATTTGATGTGTTTTGAGTTTATATGTGTAGGTTAAGTAATTGCAGGAAATGCAGAAAAATTTCTAAGTCCATGTGTCGACACCTAGAGAAGCAGTGTCGACACTTGTGAAGGCCTGTGTCGACACTGGAGAAAAGCTGTGTCGACATTTGGAGTTAATTGTGTCGACACTTGGAAAGGCTTTGTCGACACCAGAATCAACTTTGTCGACACCAGAAGGAATGTGTCGACACATAGTGAAGCTCAGTCGACACACAATGAAGCATTGTCGACATCAACTGTGTCGACACCTAGAGGCTGTGTTGACACACATAGAAGTATAGTCGACATCAATTGTGTCGACACCAAGAGGCAGTGTCGACACATAGAAGACTTTGTCGACATCAACTGTGTCGACACACAGGACTTGTGTCGATACACAACAAAGCTTCAACAAAGTTAAAATAAAGAAGTACTTGTGTCGACACAAAGGAGATGTGTCGACACACAACAAGTTTCAACAAAGTTAAAGAAAAGAAGGCTTGTGTCGACACACAGAATCAGTGTCGACACATTCTAAAAGAAGCAGTGTCAAGAAGCTGTTAGAACAACAAAAGGAGTTGTGTCTACACCACCAAGGCTAGTGTCGACACTTAGTCCACTTGTGTCGACACTTAGTCTAATTATGTCAACACATATTGAAGATTAGTCTCTACACTTTCAGACAGAGGTAGTGATTTCAAGAATTGACTGAATGACTTGACAACTGCCATTTCTAACCGGTCAACTATTACTATTAGAGCTGTCAGAAGGTTGTTAGAAACCAGATCAGCCGGTTACCATGGAGGAAGACTATATAAAGGCTTTCTCCTTCAACAGGAAGTGATGATCAATCATTAAAGAATACAGATTCTGATCAATACAGATAGAAGTAATAATACAGAAGATTTTCGACAGAAGATCTAAGAAGAAGTTGGAGAGAGAGCTCCATCTAAGAAGAGCAGTTGCTAAGCCAGGCTGCCAAGAAAGATTCAGATCGAGATTTGAATCTCAAGTCAGAAGCTGATTGAAGATCAACTTCACAGGAGATTCAAACCTACTGAGTTCAGATTCATGAAGCTTTGAAGAAAGCTAAGAGAGGTTGATCTCTGCCATCAAGTTCTTCCAAGAACTGATCAAGAAGCCATCCATCCATACTCTCTCTTTCAGGGTGGTGGTAATAAATTTTATTTAATCAAATTTCTATAAGATCTATTATAGATCTGAGCTGTAAGCCTATTTTATAAAGGCTGAGTGTAAGAGATTTAGATCTCTGAGTGTAGGTCTTGTTAAAGACTGAGGTAGGGCTTTGTGCCTGAGTTGTAGGAGACTGTGTTCTCTGAGTGTAGGTCTTGTTGAAGGCTGAGGTAGGGCTGTTTGCCTGAGTTGTAGGAGTGGGGACACTCTGAGTTGTAGGAGCCCTGTTGGGGTTCTGAGCTACTGTAAGATCCGAGGTGAAGAGAAGAAGTTAGGCCGAATCTAGTACACTGCTAGATAGGCAAAGGGGGAAAGTGGATGTACCCAGACCTTGGGGAACCACTATAAAAATCTGTGTGTAATCTATGTTGTGATATTTCTGTGAATATTTCTGTGATAGCTGTAGAATTTGCAATTGCTGCTTAAATTACAGAACAAATTTTCTGCCTTAAAAGTAAAAGAAAAAGTACACCTATTCACCCCCCCCTCTAGGTGGTTAGGCACTAATTCTTTCATAGGACCATGCTATTGGTGATCATACCAAAGCCTTTAATAATTCCTCTATCAGATCTACCAAAGATAACTTTGGCTCCATCTTTCATAGAGGTGAAGTTCTTTAACAACATTCTTGTTTCAGTCATGTTCCTGGAACATCTACTATCGAAATACTAGATAGGCATTTTGTTGGTCTTTGGACATACCAGTAAGAAGAAATTAGATTACCTTCAAAACCCAAATAGGTTTAGGTCCTATTAGCCATAATACTTAGATTCTTTACAATTATATTATTAGCAAGTTTAATATTATTTTACCAGGGCACTGTTGGTTTGTACCAACAGTCTATGGAATAATGCCCCCACCTTGCCACAACACCATCAGTAAAAATTATTGTACTCCCTCTTCTAGTTGGTTCTAGAAATATGATGTGAGTGAGCAGAAGAGCTAGCTCCATGAGTCACTACTACACGATTGAAGGCCTTATGGTTGTGTGCATGAGGCAGCACAATCACTAGTCTTTTCTTGGCAGCTGACTTTTGTATGTTTATTTTTACATTTCCTTTATGTTCAAGGGCAAAGGTACCATGCACAAAGGATCCATAATTCTTCATGGTGATCTCTTCATGTAGTGTCTTAAATGCACTCAGTATAAAATCCTTTCTTCCTCTCCAATTTTGTATTTTCTTAGCTCCACTAGAAGAGCATTAATCATTTTTTAAATGCATATATGCACTATCTTGTTCATAGTTGTTTGATAGAAATAAGACCTTTTGAAAGGTTATCTGATGCATCACGAACTTCCCTTTATTATTTTATTTATTATAACATAGTCCTTCTTTATAGGGAGTAGAAAAGGCATCTATTATGGGGAGGATAGTACATGGCTTAGAAAAGTTTGCGACAAGTTTCCTTTCTATACGAAGCTTGTCCTCCAAAGCATTAATGGCTTTTCTTTTTGGATCATGCTTTTATCTTGAGCTTCAAGCTTATTCTTGAGCTCAAACATGTCAATATTCATTTGATTTATTTTTGAAGTCTTTTCATCTAATCATGATTTGAATGGCTTGCGGATTTAAATTTCCTAAACCTAATACTTTACTAGAGCTTTGCTTTTCCATAGAGCTTTTAGTATAACACCATACTCATGTACTAGATTATTATATTGATTTGCTAGCTCAAAATAATTTTCATCATCAGATGATGAGCATGCTTCTGACTCAACATAAATTTCAAAATCAGATCTAGATTTAGAGAGTGGAGCTTTAATACATACCTAATCAGGATGAGAATTATCCTGATCCTCTTCATCGGTCATTGTTATTAATCTACACTAGATTTCTTTATTAGAATCATAGTCTAACAGTGATAAGGGTTCCTTAATTCACACCGTTGCAGGAGAGTAATCATTTCGTTCCTCTTCCTCTAATAGTACGTCAAGCCTTATGTAGGCTTCTTCTTCTGACTCAGATGAGTCGAGTCACTGTCACTCAACTCTTGGGCTTGTTTGCAATGGTGCTCTTCTCAAGTATCTTTCCTTTGTGATATCTTTTATTATCAAATCTCTATCCTTCCTTTCTTTTAACAAGATAGTCAGCTATGATATGACTCGGCCTATTGCAACAATGATAAAAAATATCAGTTGTAAACTATTTATTCTATTTAGGAGCATACTTGTCCATTTTGGGATCCTTACTCTAGTAGTTCTTCCTTGAGCTAGAGGAGGATGAAGATCTATTTTTCAATTGCCTCCTCTTATTCAGCAGCCTCTTGAACTACTTGGATAACAAGGATAGTTATCCATCAGAGAGCATAGACTCTGATGTGTTGGGTTCATAGTCTTCTGATTTAGTAAGTCTTCATGGAGGAGTAGGTGTCTCCTCCCTATACTTCCTAGAGCTTTCAGCCTTGAAAACCATAGTATTATCCTTGTTGTTGGATCTACAATTCTCCTCCTCAGCTTTCCTTATATTCAACTGCAATTCATTGGATAGTTGCTTTCCATATAAATTCTGGTCCAACATGTTGGCCAGATTACCCATCTCCCTTATTGCACAGATCTTGATATCTCATTCTTTATTAATGGATCTCAAGAATTTATCATTGAGATCATAATTGAAGAATTCTCTTCCATAGTTCTTCAGCTCATTAATATTCTTAAGAACTTTTCATAATAGTCAGCAATTATATCCTTCTTCCCATGCATGTAGGCTTCATATTCCTAGTTGAGGAGAATCCTACAATTCCTTAGATTCTTTGTAATGAATCAGATTCTAGAATGTGGAGTCATCTATGTCACTAACTATTATGTCCTTTTCTCTTTTATCCATAGTGTCAAGAGCAACTTCATCCTTGGTCATATCTGAATACTTCTTTGGAACTCTCAGGTTTGCATTAATGGAGGAGACTTTCAGGGGAATAAAAGGTCCCTCTTCAACAGTTTAAATATTCTATGGTCAAAGGCTTCCATGAATAGTCTAACCCTCTCTTTCAATATTCTAAAGTTCTCCTTCCTGCAGATGGGCCGTTTCATAGAACTGAGCTCTTTATAGGTTTCACCCAAAGTTATGGTTGATAGACTGTATTTCCTTTGTGAGGATCTTGTTCAAGCTGTTAATCCCTTTTTGAATAACATCACTGTAATACCACTTGAAAGGTTTAGGGCAGTCTAATCACCTAGAGGGGAGGTGGGGTGAATGAGTGTTTGTAATTTTTCAGTCTTTACTAAATTATTCAGAAATTTTCTTAAAAAATAAATACAGCACGGAGCACACAATGATTTATTTGTTTCCCAATCATGAATACATCCACTTTCTCTCTCCACCTATCTAGAAGTGTCATAGACTATGCCAACTCCTCCAAAAAATAAAATCCAAGAGATCTTACTACTCAGATTTCAAAACTACTACCTCAGATCCACACACAGGATCCTACAACTCTGGCTCATACAAAGCCCTACCTCAGATGTTAGGGAGATCTTATAATAGCCTCAAATTTTATGATTAGTTACAACACACATGGATTCAATGAAAAATATCTTAAGAGATTTGTGTCTTCTTAGACTTTTATGTGAAAACCCATTTATTGAATCAACATCAATCCTTCACGGAATGTTCTTTGGAAAATAGGAACTGTGTTGAATCTTGTAGCTAGAAGGCTTCTTTGCTCTTAAATGAATTGAAGCAGAAAGATCTTGAGCAATACTAGGAGCACTTGATGATTTTCCTATGAAGATTAACTACTTCTTAAAGCAATCTTATTCTCAATGTTTTTTATCGGCGTTGTTGTGTGTATAAGTTACTGCTCTATTGATTTTCGTATTCAAAGTCCAAGAATTAGGGTTTTTATCCACATCTCTTTAGTATACATTTGACTGCAACTAATTAACTGTCGAGAACTAGAAAAGTCATGTCTGATAACTTTCCTTAAAAGACTAATTTGATTTGAACTTTTGGTGTTGTTGGCAATTTGAAATTCAACGACTTTGAATTGTCACGATGATAATTCATCTTGTCACGACAATATTTCATCTTGTCACGATGACACTTCAACTCTTTATGATGATACAAATTCTTCATAAACTTTGAGAGTACTTTTGTTAAAGTGTTGGCTTTTATGATGATAAAACTTCGTAGATATACTTGTTGTCTTCAAGATGATATTTTACCCGATCACAACGATCTTTCATCTTGTCGTGACAATAATTTACTTAGTGTATATTCTTCTTGAATCAGGTGCTTCACTGTGATATTTGTATAATTGAACCTCATGATGATGATTTCGTCATGAATTGTGCATTAACACATTGATATTTTTGCTCTTCCTTGTCAAGAGAGTTTAACCAAGATTGTGTGTCTTTACAATGATATTAGGACTTGTCTCGATGATATTCTGATTAATAACGATGATAATACATTTAGTTCTATTATGTAAATCAATTGAGTGTTTCTTTGACCATTACTGTTCTCCTGACTTACTAAAAATGATTTATATGATATTATACTAGTTTTACACATACCAAACTAGACGATCATTAAATGCAAAATATATTTCTCATTGACTAGAGGACTTTTTCAAATCAGGAACAGTATGGACAAGATTCTCAACACTATGGTTGTACCACAGGAGGCATATGCTTTATACTAATAGTAAAAGATAGCACATGGCATGGTCATTGATACATCTTTAATTTAGAAATGTTTTTGTTTATCCTGCTTTTATTAGCTTTGCTAGAACTCATAGTTTTAGGATAACTTGTCCTTTACCTAAGAATCCTTACCGTTGAAGGTTAGACTGGTAAATTGTTTTTTGATATGAGACACACACACACCTTTTTATCTCGAGATATTGTATTTTCAAAGACCAACAACATCCAATCTTCCAAAATGTCGATAAGAATATAACTTCCAGGTGGATCAGCTATGACCTCCACCAAAAAATGTTAGCTTTAAGCTCTTCTTGGAAACCTAAAGTTCAAAGTCTTCATAACCAACCTAGAAATATCAGGGTTCGATATCATATTAGGAATGTATTAGCTAATAAACCACAATACCAAAATCAATTGTTCAACAAGGGAGGTCTACCTCCAAAATTTAGATAAGTATTTTATTACAATAAAAGGTATACCCTCAGTTTCACGAATCACATTATCTTCTTCCCAAATTACTAAAGCGATCAAACGAAAAGACAAGGTGTTCCCTTTATATTTTGAAATGGAGGATGAGTCCAAAACTCTTCTCAAGGCCTAGTTGTTCGTGATTTTCCAGACATCTTTCCCCAGACTCTTCCAGGACTACCACCCTCTCTTGAGGTTGATTTCAAAATTCAGCTTATATTCGGAGCTCAATCGGTATCTCGAACACCTTATCAAAAAGCACTGAAGGAACTGGCAAAGTTTAGAGTTCAGCCGTACTGAAGGAAGAAAATTTCAAGGAAGCCACCAGAAGAAGCAAACAGAAGCTACCTAAAAGAGGCACCGTTGGAGCCATGCTCTCTGGTGGTGTCACCTCCTTAAATTCTCCTTGAGAGGATCGCTGCTCCCTGTCTAGCGAGGTGAGGCTCACAGAGGTTCATGGGGTCCTCGGGGATCCCTCCATACATGGCCGCCACCCGAGATCAAAAATAGAGATGCTGCTCCGATGGCCATAACACCCATGCATGATGATCCAAAGTTAGGGAGGGATTTGAGGAGGCGGGATCCCACCTATGATAGAATTCTTTTAGGTTTTCGTTGGTGAGGCGATAAGTCTAGGGGTAGGAGGGTGACCGAGGTGGCAGTTTCTCCAGTTTCGGGACCGACAGAGGCTCGGGTCACTGGGAAGTGTCTAGTTCAGTGAGGGATAGATAGTGTGGCTTCAAGTAAAGCCATGGGGCCTTAAATATGGAAATCAAGTGTAACACCCCAGTTTTGAGAGAGGGTCGATTTGCGTTTCTGGAAATTTTTAGTTTTTGGCAGCGGGCACACGGCATGCGACACGGGTGTGTCGCAGGGCGTGTCGAGCCGTGTTGACACTCGGCCCGGGATGTCGACACTTTCGCATGACAATGTGTCGAGACTAGGGCACACGGCCTGCGATACGGGCATGTCGTTGGGCGTGTCGAGCCCGTGTCGACACTCGGCCCGGGGTGTTGACACTTTCGCTCGATAGTGTGTAGAGATAAGGAACACGGCCTAGGACACGGGCATGTCCAAGGCCGTGTGGGTCTATCGACGATGTTCACTTGACGAGTGTTGAGTGTCGAGTGTCGAGACTGGGGCACAAGGCCTGTGATACGGGCGTGTCACAGGGCGTGTCCCGCTTGGTCGACGATCTTCGCTCGACGTTTTTCTGTGGTGTCGACACAAAGGCTGTCGACGAGTGTCGAGACTTGGCACACGGCTTGGGACATGGGCGTGTCCCAGGCCGTGTCACTTCTCGGGTTGGTTTCGTGGCCGTGTCGATGGAGGCACACGGCCGTGTCATTGGGGACACTGGCGTGTCGGATCGAACACGGGCGTGTCGGATGCCCGTGTGCTATTCCAGGCACGTCGATTTGAGATGGAGAATGAGGCACACGACCCTGGACACGGGCGTGTGCCAGGCCGTGTTTGGCCCAGGTCTTTTATTTTTCTGTCAGATCGTGGCCTTTCTTTCCCTGATTTTAGGATCTGATGGTTCAGATCATTTATTTAGGAGTTTAGTCCGAGAATAGGGTTGAAAACCCTCATTCTTCTCCAAGCTTTCTCTTACTAAAGATCTAGAGAGAAGTGAGAACAAGGAAGAAGGAGAAGGAGAGTTTGGGCTGTAGGAGAGGTTTCGGTGCTCCAAATCGCGAGCCGAGTCCAGATCCGTGGAGGTTAGATCGTTGCGAAGGTTTTCATCCGGCTATTTCGCCATGGAAAGGAAGAGGAGTCGGAAGGTAACGACACTTCTCATCTCGGTCTTAGGATGCATGTCTTTAACATCTTTTCTTTCTAGCTTTTGGGCACCAAACTCTCAAATAAGAGGGGTTTTGGTTTGCCAAGGTTCAAGAGGAACCTCCGAGTTGATTGAGTCCGTCCCCGGCATGATTTGCATTAGCGATCCGCTCCGTTAGTGGATTAGGCATGGTGGGTGAAGCCGTAGTCGCGACCGCTAGTCCGACTCGGTGATGTTGCATACGAACGTTAACGATTCATAGAGATTCCGTTGTGGCAAGACGCCGTTTGTGATGTGGTGATGTATTCCCCCTTTTTCTCGAGTGAGTATGTGTAGTTGGAACCGGACAAGGTTAGCTCCTCGTGGTCGTAGATGTTTTCCTTGGTGGACAAGGTTAGCTCCACATGAGTTGGAGATGGTTTCCTTGGTGCGCGGGAACGCTGCAGTATAAATGAGGGACTAAGGTGGATTTATCTTGGTTTGTGTTTCTCCAAGGCGTGGATATGTCTCCGTGGTCGGCTGGCTATCCCGTGACGTTCACGTCATGTGCGGAGAGTGTACCGGGAAGACTAGTCCCCTTCTGTGAGACTGACAAGAATGCCAAGCATGGGGACAAGCCCGGGCAATGAGGCCATGAGCGGGTGGGGTCTGGCAAGGCTTCTTAGAATCGGTCAGTTTTGTGTTTGTTGGAATCCTGACATGAGACGTCAGAGCTTGTAGGCAAGCCCGGGGCTAAGACCTTGAGCGGGTGGGGCCTTGACAAGAGTTCCATGAGTCGGCCTGTGTTCCATTGGGGGAAATGGTGACCCCCTTTGTTTGCGGCTTTATGCCAATGTGGAATCGATGAGTACCCATATGATGTGATGATGTGCTAGATGCATACGAGTTAGGGTACCTTGGGTGAAACCCAGGTTATTGCATACATGATTGCATAAGTAGGCCCTTTTATTATATGCTCAACTAGTAGAGAACATGTATGATGTGTGTGACATCCAAGCTTGTTTCTGTAGTTGCTTTTCTTGCTTATGATTATTGCATATGAAGTGCTAACTTGCAGGTTGGAGGGGTACCCCGGGGTCCGTTAGGTACGGCCGGGAGGAGATGTGTTGTTACACAGTTTGAGATCAGCCTTTACTGACCCACGTTACTACTAAATTTTACAGGGCAAGGATCGCATGCAGGAGCTAGCTCGCCGACCAGAAAGGCCTAAGCCTCATGAAGTGCTTTTCTTTTTGTAGCTCTACTTATGTGATGTTGTACGTTTGAGACTCATGTTGTCCGACTTGCATGCCGAGGTAGACTAGGAGTGCTAAGCACATTCATGACTGTTGTATTATTTGATTTTGGACACTTGTTGTAAGGCCATAAGGCCATTTGTTTTACTCTTCTAGTGGTGGATAACTTCATGTCTTGCTTGTGTTTCCGCTGTGTTATGCAAAGTGTTTTGAGTGTGGGTAGCTATATCAACTTTTAATACTAAAGCTGTGGCGTCCGTATGTTGTGGGGCCCCGGCCGGACCCATATTATACGTTCACTACAGGGGAGGTGTTACAATTTGGTATCAGAGCCAGTTTAGATTCAAGGTCAATGCGTAGAGAAGTTATCCACATAAGAGTAACGCGGGACCATGAGTATCCTTATGTTTAAGTCTTGAGATTTGAGACTGATTCCTTATTTCTTACTTCTTGAAGAGTGCAAGCAACGAGGCGAGTACGTCGAGAGCTAGAGAAGAGCTTTCGGCGAGCAGTGCTACTGCTCTAGGTCTTTTGGGCACGGGTGTAAACCCGGCCGACTTCTGCCACAGGCTTGCAGAAGCGATGGTGGCAGCCCAAGCTGCAGCGATAGCTCAGGTAGCAACCCCTGCTACACCGAACACGACGACGGTCGTGACAGGTGGAGAGGCCAGACGAGTGGAGCCTTTGGCGGAAAGGGTGGTTGTCGGACATGGAGACCGACACATGAAGTATTTCCTGAGTTTCCATCCCCCGTCATTCAAGGGAGTTGGTATGCCAACAGATGCAGAGGACTGGTGGGTTCGCATTCAAGAGCTTTTAAGGGCGGCAGAGACGCCAGAGGAAAAAAAGCTGAGTATGCGGCTTTCATGTTGGAAGGAGACGCCAAGTTATGGTGGGTGAGCCATAGCGGTCGCCAGTTCCCGGGACGCACCCCGTCAGTGGAGGAGTTTGGGGATGCGTTTCTAAAGAGGTATATTGCAGTTTCTACACGATTGGCCCTTCAGAGGCAGTTTCTGCATTTAATGCAGCGAGACAATACAGTGGATGAGTATGTGCAGGAGTTCACCTGTTTGGGTCGTTACGCTGGAATGACGATGGCAGATGATGTAGAAAGGGATAACCTCTTCTACCAGGGGTTGAGGGAGAACCTGAGATAACCCCTCATCTCCATGAAGAGAGCGGGATTCAATGAACTAGTTGAGGTTGCCAGGATTTTGGAAAGTGATTTGGAGCGAACTCAGCGCCGTAAGTGTTTTACTCCCAAGCAAGGGGAAGGGAAGCCTTCCCAATCTCATGGAAAGTCTGAAGGGAGTAGGTGGAGGAAGAAGCCTCACACTCCCAGATCCGGTGAGAAGAGCAATTGGACGCCTGGAGGTTCTCACTCTAGGGGACCGCCGACGTGTTACAACTGCGGTAAGGTGGGGCCAAAGGGCGCATCTGTTGGGAGCTAGACGGAGTTGACTTCGTTTTGGTAGCAGCGATTTTACCATTAGTTGAGTTTGATGTCATTTTGGGCATGGACTGGCTTGCAGAACAGCGCGCCAGTATTGATTTCCTATCTAAGGTAGTGACCCTAAAGAGCAAAGGGCAGGCGGAGGTCAAATTTGAGGGCCTTTGTGGAGTGGCCTGTTCCCTGATTTCGGCCATGCAGTTGATGCAGGCGGTTAACCAGGGTGGTGTAGCGCTTGTAGCGTTATTGGAGGTTCGTCTCTCCCAGCTGTCTATTGATGAAGTGCCCGTAGTGGCAGAGTTCAAGGATGTGTTTCCGGATGAACTTCCTGGAGCGCCTCCTCGGAGGGAGATCGATTTCTCAATCGAGTTAGTGCCGGAGGCTAGGCCGGTGTCATGTCCTCCATTTAGGATGGCACCAAAGGAGTTGGCTGAACTTAAGGTACAACTACAGGAATTGTTGGAGCAAGGGTATATCAGACCCAGTTCTTCACCATGGAGTGTGCCGGTGTTGTTTGTAAAGAAGAAAGACGGTAGCATGCGACTATGCATAGACTATCGAGAGCTGAATAAATTGACCGTCAAGAATAAGTATCCGATTCCACGGATAGATGACTTGTTCGACCAATTGGTAGGGTCAGTGGTGTATTCAAAATTGGACTTGAAGTCAAGCTATTATCAGCTGCAAATTCGGGATGAGGACATCCCCAAGACTACCTTTGGTATAAGGTATGGGCACTTTGAGTTTACGGTGATGCCGTTCGGGCTGACGAACGCACCATCTGTGTTCATGGATCTTATGAATCAAGTATTTCGGGAATACTTGTATTATTTTGTGGTTGTCTTCATTGATGACATCTTGGTGTATTCCAAATCGGAAGTGGAGCATGAGACCCACTTGAGAGTGGTCTTGCAAGTGTTGAGGGAGAATCAGTTGTATGCAAAATTCTCCAAGTGCGAGTTCTGGTTAGAGAAGGTGGCATTTTTGGGCCACGTGATTAGTGGGGATGGGGTGGCAGTGGATCCAACAAAAGTGGAGGCCATCATAGATTGACCAGTCTTGAGGACCGTGGCGGAAGTCCGAAGTTTTCTTGGACTAGCCGGGTATTATAGGAGATTCGTGGAGAATTTCTCGCGGATAGCTCTACCCCTCACCTCAATCACTCGTAAAGATCATAAGTTTGTGTGGACTCAAGAGTGCAGCCAAGCATTTGAGGCACTGAAGGAGATACTGATGATGGCTCCAATCTTAAGTCTACCGCAAGGGACCGAGGGATTTCAAATTTTCAGTGACGCATCGGGATGCGGTTCGGGTTGCGTTTTGGTGCAACATGGCAAGGTGATAGCTTTTGGGTCTAGACAACTGAAGCCTCATGAGAGGAATTACCCCGTCCATGACTTGGAGTTGGCGGCGGTAATGTTTGCATTGAAAATATGGCGGCATTATGTATATGGTGCAAAGGTGGAGATCTTCACGGATCACAAAAGCCTGAAGTATCTCTTGGACCAAAAGGACTTGAACATGCGGCAACACAGGTGGGTTGAGTTCCTTGGAGACTACGAGGTGGCGATTCAGTATACGCTAGGTAAAGCCAATGTGGTGGCGGATGCTTTGAGTAGGAAGTACTCAGGGTAAGGGAATTGGATCGAAGCTCATGTTGAGCGGTTGGTACGGGAGTAGGAGTCCCTTGGTTTGGAATGTGTTGCGAGAGGCGAGTCCAGCGTAGCTCGGTTGAACTGGATTGAAGTGCAAAATGACTTGACCGATCGCATTCGGGAAGTGACTCGGTTGGATGTGGAGTTTCAACCATTTGTGTTGGAGGCTCAAACGGGCGAGAGCAGCGCTTGGGAGATGATTGATGGGATTCTGAAGAAGGACGGAAGGGTTTGTATACCGCAGTTCGGCAAACTCCGTGAGGAGTTGATGTTTGAGGCTCACTTCACAAAGTACTCCATTCACCCGGGCAGTATAAAGATGTACTTGGATATGAAGAAATCCTTTTGGTGGCCGGGACTGAAGCGGGACGTAGCTTTGTATGTGAATCGTTGCCAAACTTGTACCTTGGTGAAGGCCGAGTGTCAGAAGCCGGGCGGGTTCCTGAAGCCCCTTATAATCCCTGAATGGAAATTTGATGACATCTCCATGGATTTTGTGCATGGTCTGCCTAGATCGCAGCAGGGTAATGATGCTATTTGGGTGATCGTGGATCGCCTAACCAAGGTGGCTCACTTCATCCCAAATCGAAAAGAGGACAGCGTGGAGAAGCTGGTGGAGTTGTATGTTTGCAACATTGTGCGACTCCACGGAATTCCTAAGAGCATAGTCAGTGATCGAGATCGACGGTTTACATCCAAGGACTGGAGACTGGTACAAAAGAGCTTGGGCACGAAGCTAAAGTTCAGTACGACGTTTCATCCTCAAACTGACGGGCAAATGGAGAGAACGAACCGTACTATGGAGGATATGTTGAGAATGTGCGTTCTTGACTTTGGCAAGAAGTTGGAGGATCACCTCTTCATGGTGGAATTTGCGTACAACAACAGTTTTCAAGCAAGTATAAAAATGGCGCCATACGAAGCTTTGTATGGGAGACGGTGTCGAACACTGATGTCTTGGGAAGAGGCGGAAGACACCAAAATTTTGGGAACAGAGGTGGTAGTAGACGCTTGTGAGTTGGTACGGACCATTCAAGAGCGTATGAAGGTGGCGCAAGACCGTCAAGCAAAATACTTTAATGCTCATCACCGGAAGTTGGAGTTTGCGGTAGGTGATTGGGTCTATTTGAAGATCAAACCGTTCAAAGGCGTCTCAGGGATTCACCGACTCAAGAAGTTGAGTCCAAGGTTTTTGGGCCCTTTTGAAGTTATTGAACGAGTGGGAGAAGCAGCCTATCGGTTGGCGTTGTCCGCGGAGCTGAGTGGATTGCATGACGTCTTCCACGTCTCCGTTTTGAGGAAAGCCTTGGTGGAGGCTAGTGTGGTGATTGTGCCGGCATCGGTGCCGATTGAGGAAGGCTTGAGGACGCGAGTCCTTCCAATTGCTATAGAGGATTCAGAGACTCTGCAGTTGTGGAATAAAGAAGTTAAACTCGTGAAAGTCCGATGGGATAGCTGCGGTCGAGAGGAGTTCTCTTGGGAGCGAGAATAGTCCATGCTAGAAGAGTATCTAGAACTCTTCATTTCAGGTACAAGTTAAGTTTTTGTACCCTTTTGTTTTGTAATTTCGGGACGAAATTCTGTTAAGTGGGGGAGAGTTGTAACACCCCAGTTTTGAGAGAGGGTCGATTTGCGTTTCTGGAAATTTTTGGTTTCTGGCAGGGGGCACACAGCCTGCGACACGGGCGTGTCGCAGGGCGTGTCGAGCCGTGTCGACACTCGGCCCGGGGTGTCGACACTTTCGCTCGACAATGTGTCGAGACTAGGGCACACGGCCTGCGACACGGGCGTGTCGCAGGGCGTGTCGAGCCCGTGTCGATAATCGGCCAGGGGTGTCGACACTTGCGCTCGATAGTGTGTCGAGACAAGGCACACTGCCTAGCACACGGGCGTGTCCAAGGCCGTGTGGGTCTGTCGACGATGTTCACTCGACGAGTGTCGATTGTCGAGTGTCGAGACTGGGGCACACGGCCTATGACACGAGCGTATCACAGGGCGTGTCCCGCTTGGTCGACGATCTTCGCTCGACGTTTTTCCGCGGTGTCGACACAAAGGCTGTCGACGAGTGTCGAGACTTGGCACACGGCTTGGGACACGGGCGTGTCCCAAGCCGTGTCACTTCTCGGGTTGGTTTCGGGGCCGTGTCGATGGAGGCACACGGCCGGCCACACGGCCGTGTCATTGGGGACACGGGCATGTCGGATCGAACACGGGCGTGTCAGATGCCCGTGTGCTGTTCCAGGCGCGTCGATTTGAGACGGCGAATGAGGCACATGACCCTAGACACGGGCGTATGCCAGGCCGTGTTCGGCCCAGGTCTTTTATTTTTCTGTCGGATCGTGGCCTTTCTTTCCCTGATTTTAGGATCTGATGGTTCAGATCATTTCTTTATGAGTTAAGTCTGAGAATAGGGTTGAAAACCCTCATTCTTCTCCAAGCTTTCTCTTACTAAAGATCTAGAGAGAAGTGAGAACAAGGAAGAAGGAGAAGAAGAGTTTGGGCTGTAGGAGAGTTTTCGGTGCTCCAAATCGCGAGCCGAGTCCAGATCCGTGGAGATTAGATCGTTGCGAAGGTTTTCATCCGGCTATTTTGCCATGGCAAGGAAGAGGAGTCGGAAGGTAACGACACTTCTCCTCTCGGTCTTAGGATGCATGTCTTTAGCATCTTTTCTTTCGAGCTTTTGTGCACCAAACTCTCAAATAAGAGGGGTTTTGGTTTGCCAAGGTTCAAGAGGAACCTCTGGGTTGATTGAGTCCGTCCCCGGCATTATTTGCATTAGAGATCCGGTCCCTTAGTGGATTAGGCATGGTGGGTGAAGCCGTAGTCGTGACTGTTAGTCCGACTCGGTGATGTTGCATACGAATGTTAAGTATTCGTAGAGATTCCGTTGCGGCAAGACGCCGTTTGTGATGTGGTGATGTTTTCCCCCTTTTTCTCGAGTGAGTACGTGTAGTTGGAACCGGACAAGGTTAGCTCCTCGTGGCGGTAGATGTTTTCCTTGGTGGACAAGGTTAGCTCCGCATGAGTTGGAGATGGTTTCCTTGGTGTGCAGGAACGCTGCAGTACAAATGAGGGACTAGGGTGGATTTGTCTTGGTTTGTGTTGTGTCAAGGCATGGTAATTTCTCCGTGGTCGGCTGGCTATCCCGTGACGTTCACGTCATGTGCGGAGAGTGTCCCGTCGAGACTAGTCCCCTTCTGTGAGACTGACAAGAATGCCAAACATGGGGACAAGCCCGGGCAATGAGGCCATGAGAGGGTGGGGTCCGGCAAGGCTTCTTAGAATCAGTCAGTTTTGTGTTTGTTGGAATCATGACATGAGACGTCAGAGCTTGTAGGAAAGCCTGGGGCTAAGACCTTGAGCGGGTGGGGCCTTGATAAGAGTTCCATGAGGCGGCCTGTGAGCCGTTGGGGGAAATGTTGACCCCCTATGTTTGCGGCTTTATGCCAATGAGGAATCGATGAGTACACATATGATGTGATGATGTGCTAGATGCATATGAGTTAGGGTGCCTTGGGTGAAACCCAGGTTATTGCATACATGATTGCATAAGTAGACCCTTTTATTATATGCTCAACCAGTAGAGAACATGTATGATGTGTGTGACATCCAAGCCTATTTCTGTAGTTGCTTTTATTGCTTATGATTATTGCATATGAAGTGCTAACTTGCAGGTTGGAGGGGTACCCCGGGGTCCGTTAGGGGCGGCCGGGAGGAGATGTGTTGTCACACAGTTTGAGGTCAGCCTTTGCTGACCCACGTTACTAATAAATTTTACAGGGCAAGGATCGCATGCAGGAGCTAGCTCGCCGGCCAGAGAGGCCTAAGCCTCATGAAGTGCTTTTCTTTTTGTAGCTCTACTTATGTGATGTTGTATGTTTGAGACTCATGTTGTCTGGCTTGCATGCCGAGGTAGACTAGGAGTGATAAGCACATTCATGACTGTTGTATTATTTGATTTTGGACACTTATTGTAAGGCCATAAGGCCATTTGTTTTACTCTTTTAGTGGTGGATAACTTCTTGTCTTGCTTGTGTTTCCGCTGTGTTGTGCAAAGTGTTTTGAGTGTGGGTAGCTATATCAACTTTTAATACTAAAGCTGTGGCGTCCGTATGTTGTGGGGCCCCGGCCGGACCCATATTATACGTTCACTACAGGGGAGGTGTTACATCAAGGCCCCCCCCCTCTTCCTCTCGGTTAGTGATGAATCGGGGTTGGGTTTTCCGATGGCTCAGGTTAGGACGAGGGGGCATCTAGTAGTGCTTAAGTGGGTAGATGCACTTGCTGTTAGGGGTAAGGGTTGCTTGAGTAGAGATGTGAAAGAAGGGGTTAGACCTGATTTACTCTATAGGGGGGGTGAATAAAGTAATTAAAAATCTTTTTGTTATTTTAAATATTATCAGAGTAATGAAAATAAGAGATATCAAGATTAACAGAAAGCAAGAGCAATCTAAGTCAATCTAATCTAACACAGCACAACTAGCCTAATCTATCTCAGCCACAACAAAAACAATAAGAAGAAGGGCAACTAGACAACACAAGAAATTTTCTAGTTGTTCCCCAACCTGGGTACATCCACTCTTCTACCACCCTGGTAGGAATCCACTAGCAGGTTTTGATCAGGTGACTGCCACCAATGAGCTTTTGATCAGGTGCTCAAAAACCAAATAAACTTTTGAAGGAAGTTAATAAACCCTTTATACAGAAGGGGGTAGAGATTGATGGCGTCTTATCTTTCTCTATTCAATAGAGAAGACTAGTGGGTTTACTGTTGTCAAGAACTCTTTTCAATATCACTTGGAGTCTTGCACAAGGTGTATGTCTTCAGTCTTTAGCCTTGACTTGAAAAAATGATCCAGGAACTTATGACTGATATGAATATATGTCCTTGAAATCTCCTGGAGTGGAAGTTGAATAAGAATCTTGATTTGTATTTTTTGTTCTTCTTCCTCTTCAGTAAGGTCAAGGAGAAAACACACTGTTTTCTGTACAGAGAAGCAGATGATCTTGAGTATATCTCTGTGAATCTTCTCTGTGTACTGAGAGCTCTGTATTCTCTGTATTTTCTCTATATCCTTGTTGTCGACTGAAAAGAAAATCCCTTTTATGTATCTCTGTCGAATTCTCCTTTGAATTTTGAATTGTCTGCATTAATTGCTGACGGCCCGGAGAATGAAATTCGGCTATAGAGAATATTTGCATTAATGAATTTCCCCAACTGTCCAGGTTAATTAAGCAATTATTTAAGCTGATGAAGAACATAATCAATGATGCCACTAACGACTATATTCAGAGAATATATGCATTAATTACTCAGGAAATTATTGCTAGATAATATGGAATAAGGACAGAAATTGAGGGAAATACTAAGTCTGGAACTTCACAGAAATCGTCGACTAGAGAACAAATTTCGTCGACCTGAGATCAAAGTTCGTGATCAGAGAAATCATGTTTGTCGACTAGAGCAAGTTTGTTCGTTGACCTGAGAACCAAGTTCGTCGACCTGAGATCCAAAATCGTCAACCAGAGCTCAACTAACTGCTTTCTGTGAATAACTTACCAATTATGTGGACACACTTCGTCGAGCTAATAATTGGACTTCGTCGACCTGAGTTCAGAGAAAGTACTCTGGATAGAATGTGTTGAAGTTGAACTTCCAGACTTTGTCGACCTAAGCTCGAATATCGTCGAGCTCAACTTAGAGAATTTACTCTGAGTTCGTCAAGCGGAGCACGACTATCGTCGAGCTGAGTTCGACGAACGTCAAACTCATTTTCCGAACTTGATTTTCTTCTAAGTCTTGAGTCTTCTGCTGTCTTCAGTTGGCAGGTCCATGTAAGGTTGAATCTAAGGACTTTTTCTAAACTCTAGGACGCAGACATGACCCTGGCTATACATGGTGGGTCAATCATCCTAGTTAGTGAACCTATCCCAAATCCAACTAGGGATCCAACAAGATGTGTTTGGAATACTTTGGTTTGTGGCTAGTTAAGGTGAGATAGAGTTTGGGTAGTGTATTCTTAGGCTAAACTTGAATTAGCCTTGGCCTTAAATGGGAAAAATTCATCCTCACTGTCTTGGGATGTGTAGCCATCAAAATTTAATTTGATGAGGGTTTGTGTTGAGTGAAGAGATTTTAAAAATTCACAAACGTCTTCTTGAGGAGGTTTTCACCAAATTATACCCTAGGGTGGGTCCTCATTTGAGCAAAACAAATTGTGTTGTACTCGAGTGAATCATATGAGTCTAATGTAACATACTAAAGTCAACTCTGAGACCATTACGCAAAATGATATTTCAGGGTTGTTATGTAGAACATGGTCTAAATTAGTCGATTTCACTAAATTATCTCGTATTCAAACGAAATAAGTTGTGTTGTATTCACATGGATCATATGAGTCTAATGCAACTAACAGAAGTTAATTGTGAGATTATTTGCTTAAAATGACATTTTGGGGTTGTGTTAAACAACATGACCTAAATCAATCAATTTCATCAAATGATCTCAGATTTGATGAAAAAAATTGTGTTGCGCTTGTATGGATCATACAAGTCTAATGCAACTGAAGAAAGTCAATTTTCTGATTGTTTGTCTAAAATGACATTTCTGAGTCATCACCAAACTTCTAAGGTACCTAGTGGGTGATCGAGAATTGCTTTAATAGGGTTAACTAGAGTCATAGTGATCCAATTACAAGTTTGGATATTACAATCAAATAATCATATGAAAATTTTTGGACTTGAAAATTGCGCAGAGTGCAGGGTTTTATGGAAAAGGTGATGTTACATGGGAAAAAAGCTCTGTGTACTTTTCTCTGAAAAGATTCTCTGGCACTCACATGCACTCATTAAATCCACAGTTTGACTATAGTATTTTAAACTTTGTTATTATCTTGTTCTGCATATTCTGTGTCTTGGAGTCGACGATCCGTACATGTTCTAGTTGCATTGATCTATCAGATTGCACATGTATTGTTGTGGACAGTAGATGCTATTTAGTTTCCTTAGCACATGCTGATTTCAGTGAGGAGACGTGTAAAACATCATCCAGATTCCCTAACTAAGATGGTAGTGCTATGCAATAAGTTGCAGGTCTGATGAACTCGATGATTGGATAAGGTCCAAATATTGAGGATTTATGTATTTTTTTTACTTCTTGATCCATGAAATACTATGCACATGTTTGATTTTCAAGAATAATAGATCTTCTTCGTTGAATTCCACTAGACGATATTGATCGTCATAATATTTGGCATGTCTACTCTACACTTCTAACATCTGCTCCAAAATAAATCTTACAGTTGTAGTGGTGTCATTTGAGGTATCACCTAGCGCCTTTGGCTCCTCATCATGTGCCCTAAATAGGGGTGTCCAACATCGTCGTCCGTAAAGAGCTTCATAAAGAGTCATTTTTATATTGGCTTGATAGATGTTATAATATGAAAACTCTACCAATGATAAGAGTTATTTTCATGGATCATTGTAATTTTCTATGTAGAGGCGAAGAAGATCCTCCATGATTTGGTTTCCCTTTCTATCTGTCGGTCGGTTTGGGGTGGAAATTTGTGTTGAAAGCTAGCTTGGTGCCCATGTAGGTTTGCACCCTTCTCTACTCACGTGATGTAAATCGCTCGTCTCGATCTGAATTGGTCGTCTTTATTATCCCATGGAATTGGACGACTTGCTCGATGAATAACCTAGCCAGAATATCCATCCCATCACCTTGTCGATTATGTATGAATGGGAAAACCTTAGTGAGACGGTCCACTACGAACCATATAGAGTCATTCCCCTCACAAGATCGGTGAAGTCCGTTAAAAAGTCTATAGAGATTTCCTCAAACTTCTGAAACGTGGCTTCAAGGTAGAGTTTGACAACAAGTACTTTTGGATCTAAGGGGCACATGGCAATACCATTGCTCAGGCCCAGATAAATGCCAGTAACATCTTTATTCTTTCTCTACCACCAGCCTATAGTTTGGCTCTCCATTGCTCCCTATCTAACCCACCAGCCACTGCTAAGTTATGGCACCACTGTCTTGGCCATCTTAACTACGCCTCTCTCAAACTCATCTAAGACAAGAAACTTGTTGAGGGAATACCCTCTTTTCCCATCTCCTCATATCCTTATGAAGCCTGTGTAAAGGGTAAGAGTCATCGTCATCCCTTTCCCACCGCTGCAACCTCTAGAGCTGGAAAACCCCTCAACCTTCTAAATTTGGATCTTTGGGGACCTGCCAACACACCCTCATTAGGGGAAAAGGTATTATTTCCTTATTGTTGATGATTTCAACCACTTCATGTGGCCATTTCATCTAACTTAGAAATCAAAGGCCTTCCACCATTTCAAACTCTTTAAAAACCAAGTCGAAAACCAGTTGGACTGCAATATTAAAACCATCAGAAGTGATAGGAGGGAAGAATTTCTTTCTACAGACTTTATCACATTATGGACGGAATAACCAAATGTAGAGACTCATGTGGGATCTGAGTAGATATAGATGGAGTAAAGGGAGGAATGACATCAGATGGAATAACATCTTACAAGATGTCATCCTGAGAAGGTGATGCATGAGGAGATGGAATAGGAGTTGAGATGTCTTGTTGAGGTGAATTTGGTGTAGATGGTATGGAGGTTAACAAATCAAAGGTTGGGGATGACAAGAATGTATGAGGATGTATGTTAGTAAGATGAGGTGGGGGAGGAGATGGAGGAGGTGGTGACTGAGGAGGTGAAAGAATTGTTGTTGGAGGAGGTGTTGTTGAAGGAGATGGAGGAGAGAGAATGGAGGATTCTTCAACAGGGTGGGGAGTGGCTGGAACAGCCCTTGTGCGCTCAGAAGGTCTTGAGGAGGAGGAAGCCTTGGATAGCTTAATAATAGTCCTCTCCCATCTGCCAAAGAGGGCAGAGGTTAACCTTTTTGAAGCATTAATGAAAACTGTCCAAGAGACCAGTAAATCATTTCCCTTCTCCTGCAGAAAAATTCCAAGTATCCTTGCAAAACAAACTTCCTTCTTGGAGTTTTTCTTATCCACCAAGGCACTCATAAACAGAAACTGGTGCCTCGTAATGTAGTTGTGAGCGGTGTTCTTGACCAGGAGGACTTTGCCCACTACATCAGCCAAGAATTAAAATTAAGCCGATAAGTTTTTCTTCAATAACCTGTTTGGGTTTCCTTCAGAGTGACCCATTTTCAGCAACATCTCATTAAATTCAGAGATATCTATTTCAATATCTTCTTCCCCATTCACAAAAACGAAAATCTCAGATAAGACTGCAGGAGTTAGAGAGAGCTGAGTTCCTGAAATTGTTCTTGTCATCTTCTCAGTTTCAGAAGCTGTTGAATAATATACCAATTCTTTGATCTCAGCCACTGGTAGTTTGATTCTGGTTGTCATAAACTTTTTCAACTGTTGATCTTCGAAAAATTTCAGAATATCCTTGAAGATCTTGTCCGAATGATCGAAGGAGTCGAAGTCGATATCGAACCCTGTGTCATATTTCATCCCGGAAAGAGAGGTCGCTGAAATCGCCATGGTTTCCTGCAAAAAAAAAATAAGAAGGATCAAGTGCAAGAGAACCAAAAGCGCGGGATGGAGCTCGAAGAAAAACCCAATTATAAGGTTTTCAGAATATGAAGCGGCGAGCTCCGTCCTGCGAAAATAAAAATTCTTCTATCTTAGGTCGACGAATGATGAAGGTTTGTTGATCTCAGCTTGAAGAGGAGGGAAAATAGTTCGTCGAGCTTAGGTTGACGAAATATTTTTGGAAGCAAGTTCGTCGATCTCAGGTTGTCGAAAATGACTTCACACTTAGATATCACCGATCTCAGGCCGACTAAAAATCTCAAGAAGATTTCTTAGCTCATCGATCTCCATTTGACGAACTTTGAAAAATTCTTCGATCACAAATAGAAATTAAATTAAAGCCTCTCCATTGATCATGCCCAGCTGATTCATAAAGAACAGATGGTTCCTCTCATCCAAGGGTTTGGTGAAAATGTCTGCTCTTTGCAAATCAGTGTAGATATAGACAAGCTTAATTTTATTTTTGTGCACACAATCTCTAATGAAATGATGTCTTACTTCTATATGCTTAGTTCTACTATGATGCACTGGATTATGTGCAATGGAAATTTCACATGTATTATCACATAGTAAGGTTGAATTATTTAAGTTGATAACATAATCTAGGAGTTGGTTCTGAATCCACCGTATTTAGGAAGAACAACTATCAACAACTATATTTTCTGACTCTGTAGTTGAGGTAGACACAGATGTCTGCTTTTTGCAAAACCAGGACACTAGTCTAGCACCAAGGAACTGACATGTCCCTGAGGTGCTTTTTTTGTCCACTCTACATCCAGCAAAGTCAGCATCTAAGTACCCAGTCAACTCAAACTCTGAATCACTTGGATACCAGAGTCCTAGACTAGGACAGCCCTTTATATATCTTAAAATCCTTTTTAGAAAAATAAGGTGGGATTCTTTAGGGTTCACCTGGAATCTAACACAAAGGCATGTAGCAAACATTATGTCTGGCCTACTTGATGTGAGATATAACAGGGACCCAACAATGCCCCTATATAGTTTCTGATCAACAGGCTTGATATGTTCATCATAGTCAATCACAACATTAAAAGCCATGGGTGTTTTCTTTGCTGAGGCCTCTAACATCCCAAACTTTTTGATTAGCTCCTTAGCATACATGGACTGGGATATGAAGATTCCATCAGGTAGTTGCTTCACTTGGAGGCCAAGGAAGTAAGAGAGCTCACCCATGCTACTCATTTCAAACTTGGAATGCATTAGGTCAGAGAACCTCTTGCATAGTTTTGAATTAATAGAGCCAAAAATAATATCATCTACATAAATTTGTAATAATAAGATTTGATACTTATGATGTCTAGTGAACAATGTCCTATCTACTATGCCCCTAGAGAATTTATGCTCTAGAAGAAAGCTGGCTAAGGTTCCATACCAAGCTCTTGGAGCTTGCTTTAGACCATAGAGAGCCTTATGCAATTTAAAAACATAAGAGGGATGAGTAGGAGAGATAAAACCTGGTGGTTGCTCCACATAAACCTCTTATTTTAGTTCACCATTTAAGAATGCACTCTTGACATCCATTTAATATACTTTGAACTTCTTATAGGCAACATAGGCAAGGAAGATTCTGATTTCTTCCTGCCTTGCAACAAGTGCAAATGTCGGGTCATAGTCAATGCCTTCCTCTTTTCTATAGCCTTGAGCAACTAGCCTTGCCTTGTTCCTAATGATAATACCTTGGGCATTTAGTTTATTTCTGAATACCCATTTAGTTCAATGACTGGGTAGTCTTTGGTTCTTGGAACTAAATCCCAAACTCTACATCTCTCAAACTGGTTGAGCTCCTCTTGCATTACAATAATCCAGTGTGGATCTTGCTCATCAACTTTTATGGATTGGGGCTCAGTTTGAGATATTATGCAGGCTTGCATCAAGTCTTGGTTGAGTTGACGTCTGGTCTGCACAAATACTGACATGTCTCCAGTCACCTGAGATACATGATGATCTCTAAGTGTGACAAACTCAGTAGATGGAATTGGTTTAACAACAGCTTGGGGAATTAATTCCTTTTGTGGAATTATGGGAGCTGTTGTTGGTTCAACATCCACTTCAGTGGATTCATCTTCATTGTCTTCATTTATATGTGGAGATGGATGTGCAACATTCTCATTTGTGAGGGTCAACTCATCCAACTTCTCACATAAGTGTAGCACCTGTAAAGTTTCACTGGTAGAAGGATTCTTCTCCTTGTAAAACATGTTAGTTTCATCAAATGATATATGTACAGTTTCTTCCATTTTCATAGTAGATTTATTATATACCCTATATGTCTTACTGACTTGGAAATATCCTAGAAAAATTCTCATTGCAGCCTTAGCCTCAAACTTTCTAAGATATTTCTTGTCATTGTTATGAATATAACATAAACAACTAAAAATTCTAAAGTAATATACTTTAGGTTGCTTCCCTTTAAGTAATTCATAAGGAGTCTTTCCCTTAATCTTATGTATCAGGCTCCTATTTAGTACATAATTTGTTGTGCTTACATCCTCTACATCTGCAAGTAATGTGCCTGCAGCTTCAATCAGGGTCCTATTTTTCCTTTCTGCTACCCCATTTTGTTGAGGAGTTCTAGGAGTAGAGAAACAATGTATGATACCTTCTTTATCACAAAATTCTTGCATGGGAAGATACTCAAACTCAGTACCATGACCACTTCTTATCAATGCAAATGGAGTAGAATACTCAATCCTTATGCACTTAAGAAAATCTGTAAGAACTTTAAAGTTATCAGACTTGTTCCTCAAGAAGAACACCCAATTGAACCTTGAGAAGTCATCAACAATCACTAAGGTATAAGACTTCCCTTCCAGGCTCTGTACAGTAATGGGTCCAAAAAGATCCATATGGAGCAAATACAGAATCCTAGGTGAATCACTCTTATTAAATGACTTAAAACTATTTTTGGTTTGCTTGTCTAATTGACAAGCCCTACAAAGGCTTTCCTTCTTGTAGGGGCAAGAAGGCAATCCTCTAACAAGGTTGTCCCTAGAGAGTTTAATAATATTTTTCAGATTAACATGTCCTAATATCTTATGCCAAAGTTCATTGTTGTTGCTAGTTTGATTAAACAGGCATATTTCTGACTTAGTAGACTTAAAGTTCACTATATAAATGTTTCCTACTCTAGTTCCAGTTAACACAACTTGATTATATACTGAAGTAATAATACTGGAGGATTTATTCAATGACACCTGAAACCTTTCATCATATAATTGACTTATGGATATTAGTTTGTGCTTCAGTCCGCTTACATATGCTACCTTCCTAAAATTGACAGCTCCAATTTTAACCTTCCCATAACCTTCAGTTTGGCCATAGTTGGAGTCACCAAATATTACTTTTGGACCTATCATGGACTTATAGTTGATTAGGTTGTCCTTGCTGCCAGTCATGTGCTTTGAACAGTCACTATCTAGGTACTACTATTGCTTTGTGGTGGGATAGTCTTTCACCTGCATGTAAACAAATTAGATATTCTTGACCCAGGTTACCTTGGGTCCTTATTTCTTTCATAACTAAAACTGGAAACATAAGAGTATTCAGGTTGATTCTTATATACTAGGGGATGACATTTTCTTGGTGGAATTATCTACTGATTAAATTGGTTAATGAAAGATCTTGGTTGATTATAAGTTTTAGGAAAATTTGAGTTTCTGTTAAATTGAACTGGGATTGACGAATCTTGATAAGTTTGTCGATCTGCATTCGACGAAAAGGGATGAGTTCGTCGAACTCCGCTCAAAGAATGAAGGTATGCATTTTCTGTGCCGCAATATCGTTGATCACAGTTCGAAGAACTGTATTGGTTTTGTCGATCGTAGTTCGATGAATAATTATAAGAGAATTCTGCGTTCAGAGTTCGTCGATTGGAGTTCGACGAACTGTAAGCATTTCGTTGGTCTGAGATCGACGAAAACTGTTGAACATAGTTTTTATAAGATTTCTTATTTTTCTTTCTCCTTTTCTTGGTCTTCTGAGTGACTTCAATTGGTTGATTATCTTCATTTAGCTTTTCTTTATCCTTTTCTATTATGAATTTTTTAGGGGTTGACAAAATGTTTTTCTGAAGGAGATGAGGTTGGCTTGATGAAGCACCTAAGCCCAGCTTGACATTTAGTCTGGCATTTAGGGATTCTTCAAGTTGCCTTGCCTCAGCTAATTCTGATTTTAGTGACATGATTTGTTCAGTTTCAATAGTTAGTTCATCCTTTATTTTTATGTTTTCAGGTAGAAGATTGTCTTGTTCAGTTATCTTATCTTTGAGTATTTTAATTTCCTTCTCAAAATTAATCAAATCATTACATAAGAGTTCGAATTCAGTTCTAAAGCTATCTGAATTAAAATCAAATGAAGATATTACCTTATCCTCTTCAGATTCTGATTCTTTTTCAGATAGCTCATCTTCAGAAAGGCTGTCTGATGCATTGATAGCCATCAAGCAAACTTCTATTGCTTTTGCTTCCTCTTCATCTTCACATGAGCTGGAAGATGAGAATTCTTCTTCTGAATCATTACCGGTTTCAGCAACAAAGCCCTTGTCCTTTCTTTTGTACTTGTTTGAGGAGGGTTTGCTCTGATACCAATTGAAAGATAGGGGATAGATCTAATATACTCTAAAGGGGGGTGGGTGAATAGAGTGATTTAAAATCTTTTGGGTATTTTTATAATTTACTTGAGAAATTAGTGATAATAGTAGTATAAATGAAATAGAAACTAGACTAAACTGCACAAACATAGCACAACAAAACAAAGAAGAATGAACACACAAACAACACAAGAATTTATAGTGGTTCCCCAATTCTGGTACATCCACTCTTCTACCACCCTAGTAGGAATCCACTAGCAGTTTTTTTGATCAGATGACTGCCACAACAGGTTTTTGCTCAGGTGCCCTGTCACCACAAGATCTATTTGCAGGGAGATCTGACAACCGTTTAGGTTTTTGATCAGGTGCCCAAAAACTAACAAAAACTTTTGAAGGGAGTTAATAAACCCTTTATATAAGAGGTTAAGAAGGTGATATTGTCTTCTATTTCTCTAAGCAATAGAGAAGACTTTAGTGGATTGCTGGTGTCAAAGCTCCCCCTGAGATGTTGAAATGTTTAGGAAGACTGAAGCTTTGCTCATGGTGTAGGTCTTCAGCCTTGTCTTGAAGATGTCCAGGAACTTGTAGACAGATGGTGAATATTTGTCTCTGAAGATTCCTAGATCAGAAGTTGAAGAAGACTCTTGATTTTATAGATGATGTTCTTCTTTAGTCTTCTTGAATGTGCAAGGGCAAACATAATTTCTTTTCAGAGTGAAGGTCAGAATCTTAGTATCTCTCTATTAGTCGGCTCCCTCTATTCTATGTGCTGAATTTGTTGTCTGTCTCACATAAGAAAAGAAATTTTATTTATATATGTTGCTGCAATTTTCCTTCAGAATTTGAAATGAGTACATTAATTTCTACAGAAAATCTGGGAAGGAGAACGGCTGGAATATCTGACTTTAATTGTATTTCCCCAACTGTCTCGAGAATAAGTCAAGTAATTACTCTGATGAAAAGCATAATGAATACTTCCTTCAACGGCTATATTCGTAGAGAATTTAAGCATTAATTACTCAGAGAATAATTGACTTTAGATGGAATGAAGAGAGGGACAAAAAAGGAAAACAAACATTTAGGCTCTGAAAAGATTTCATCGACCTCAGGGTATTTTGCATCCACCTGGACTCCAGGTTCATCGAGCTGAGAAATTCCCTTTGTCGACCTGAGCTCAGCGATCCAAGTTCCTAAGAATAGATGACATTTTCTGAGCTCCAAGTTCGTTGAACTGAGAAATCTGTTTGGAGTAGAGTTCGTTGACCTGAGCTTAAATTTCCTCGAGCTTAAATCAGAGAAGGAACCCTGAGTTCTTCGAGTAGGGCACGACTATCGTTGAGCTGAGTTCGACGAACGTCGAACTTATATTATGAACTCTGAAATTCTTCTAAGACTTTAGTCTCTTGAAGTCAACTGCAGGCTGGTCCATGAAGATTGATTCTAATGACTAGCCTAAACTCTAGGACTGACAAACTTGACCCTGGCTATACAAGGTGGGTCAAACATCCTAATATTGAACCTTAGCCCAAATCCAAACTAGGGATCCAACAGTAATCATGACATTTTTTTCTAATGGCGAAAGTGAGGATAGTAATTTTTAATAATTCGACGCTTCCCCTTCCGCTCGGTCTCGCTTGTGCTTCTTGTACCTGCAAATGGCGAAAGCCTCTGGGAGGAATACTGGGCAAGAACAAAAGCAGCGACAACTATAAAGAGAAAATATGGCATGAGAGCTAATCAATCGGTAAGAATAGGGTGAAAAAATAAGTTATAAACAATGGGCCTCTCGCTGTGCGTGTGCTGTGTTAAATAAAATAAGTGTTCAAATGTTCATTACAAATACTTAAGAGTACATGCAAGAAGGGTAGGCTGAGAGGTTTGGGGAAGAAGCGGCGAGAACTCGCGAGGCTCAGTACTGTTCCCACCGCCAGCCTCCCCGACCTCACCTCCCTGTCCTCGGGGGCACTCACGGGTAATGATAAGCCGTCACGGCTGTAAGCTCCTGGTGGACTAAGCACAGCTGGTCCTGGGCCCGTGTAATGTGCCTCCAGGTAGAACTCTCCTCGCTCCTGCCTCTCATACGGTTAGTATCTCCAAGAAGATGAGTATAGTCCAGCGCGATCATGCTCAGACGCCGCTCAATCTGCGTCAGGTGGGTGGTTTCCCGCAAGGAGTCCTCTCGCCGCATCAATATAAACTTTGATAGGACTTCTACTATCCTCTACCCCTACATCTCGGCATTTTTGGAGACATCAAGGAAGCTCAGCATCTCACTTGGGGAATGAGGAGGTGAGAGCACCTCCTCGTCTGTGTCACGCTCTTCTGCAAGCTCCTGATGAACTGGTAAGAGGACCGTCAGGGCCATTTCAGGAGTGGAAAGATTTATCAAAGTGCGAAAAGGAGTAATGTTTACCTGATTGCTGGTGGGAATGTCCAGGTTGCCCTTCAAAGGGCTTCCCAAGGAGTGGGTGGTGCATTTTTCACCTACCCGAGAGGAAGGATGCCTGCCCCGATTAACGGGTCTTGGCCGGAGGTGAAAGGGCAATCCCTCCCCACTGGGTAGGCAAGAGTTTGGCGTGGGAGTAGATAACTTGTCGACAGATCTCCCGGGCAAGAGGGGAAGGCCGGTCATGGGACCGTTAGGGTCCTTAGCAGCGGGAGTCCTAGACCTCGGGTTTGCAATTTCTGGCGTCTCGGAGGTATATACTGCGGAAAGCTGTGAAAGAGAGAAGGAAAAAGCAAACCAGGGAAAGCTAAAGCCAGGCAAGAAAATTACCGGGAGCATTCGAAGGCTCGACCTGGGTGATCCGGGGGGGCAACCTCCAGGACCGGAGGTATGTTTTTGGTAGGATGTCGGGTGGACTTGGTATTCAGCGGAGGGGTATTGGCGGCATCCTCAGGAACCGTTACCTACGAGAAGGGTGGCATATTAATGTGATAAGCTAGTTTCGGGGGGTTCACACCAAAAGGCGGGGCAAGAAACATACCTCCGCTGGAGCAGTAGGCTCCTCACGGATAAGGGTTGGGATCAATGAGGCTGACTCGTTTCTAGAATGGTCTCACCGAACAATCTTGTCCATTTTTCGTTGGTAGGCTGAGTCTACAGGCATTTTTGCAGAGAGCCAGCGCAAACACAGCATAGTCATTGCGAGCCCTCGCCTGAGCAACGACGAGATGATTCTGGACTTCCTGTAAGAGAGGTTTTGTGGCTCATTTGGCAAACACCTTCACAACAGGGAGAGAGCTCAGGCGATAAGCAGTGGTAGGAGGGATGAAGTCCTGGAGACATGCCCTGACATATATTTATAGAGCCAAAATGGGTCCCGCAAAATATTCCCTTCTAGGTGATTGGAATTTTCTTTCTGAGCATAGGGCTTGCTCGCAAATAGCGAGGATCATGTACAACCACATATTCATTGAGTGGGTTTTTTCCCCGGAGGAGGTGATTCAAGAGCCTTTCGCCAGGGTTGGCAAGAAGGCTTCCGGCTGGGCTGGCGAAAAGTCCCCAGTGTGGGCAGAACTCTCTGGACCCAAGGCGTTGAGTAGAGCTCTCGCTCTCAATGTGTTTTGTCCTCTGGCATTGTGTGAAGGCTTTTCACTTAATGCTCTCAACACTTTTTGACTTGGTCATGTCTATTATAAAAGTAGGATAGTGGGATAGGCAAGCCCGTACTCGGCCGGGTTTTGGCCTTTCGGCAGGTTAGGTGGTAGGGCTTCCCCCTTAGTGTGCAAGAAGCCTCCCGCCTAGTTTGGTCGAGAGGTAAATTTACCTGGTTGCCCATGGAGGTCTGCATTTAGCTCCTTAAAATAGCGGAGTTTGGATGTTGGCAGCCACTTTGGGCAGCATATAGCCCTTTTGGACAGCGAAGTTTGGCTGTTGGCAGACCATATTTCTGGATTCTATAAATAAACCCACATGGTACTTCAGAAGGAAAGAATTCTCATTTTCTGAAGTATTATAGTGCTTTCTGAGGTATCCTTAGCTTAGCACTTGGCTAAGGAGGGTAAGCTCTCTGAGATCTTCCGGGTTAGTGGAGGGACCTCCGTGCTATAGCCCACGGTAGTTTCTTTAGTTCTAAGCAATTGGTCAAGGGTCTGAGTTTGGGAAAGCTGGTGTTAGCTACACCCCAGGGTCCAAACTTTTGTTGGGGCCAGGTTTTGGCTCCAACACCTAGGAGTTGGTCAAGAACAAGAATACTAAAAGGGGAAAACTCAACATCTCACTAGAATGGGCCAAGCATGAGAAGAATCAAAAGGAAAAGGGAATGGTTAGAAGGGACAATAAGTTAGGCAAACTACCACCAGATGCTGTTGAGCACGTCAAGTATTTCCCCAAACCATAAAGCTACTTCTAGAGGAAGAAAAAAAAGAAGTCAGAAGAGAATGCAGAGAAAGCAGCTAAGAAGACAAGCAGGGGCATAGTGATAAGAGAACCTGAAACTTAGAAAAGTTTCTTGTCTTTCCTAAAGGGCTGCATGAAATGTATTTTGTATTATGCACACTGCCTAAACATTATTCTTTATGTTAATGAAATCATATTTGTTGATGTGTATACATTTTTTGTGCTTTCTTGTGGAAGGTTATATTTGCTGCCTATGTGTTAGTGTATATCATTGTCTAAAGTTTTGACTTCTTCAAATAGAGGAAGATTGTTTGGTCCATTGATCACAATGTCACAGATTTGAAGAAGGCCTACAAGACAATGACAAATAGATGTTTGTATTTGATGCATACCCTAAGTTCTATGTATGTAGTGATTACTTGGTTACACTGATTAGACCGGTTTTCAAAGTAACAATGATAGGTGGACACATGGAAGAATGCCGTCAGGATAGAAATCTATCTAAGTCCATAGGCATTGAGTTAAGGTAGTTCACTCAACGCCAGATGAGCAGAAGCGTTGAGTAAAGACTAAAGAGTCAAAGCCTCTGCATTGTCAAGACAAAAATCTGGTTAAGTGCAGAAGTGTTGAGTGAATGCAGTTCACTCAATGCTCAGAGCCAGAAGCATTGAGTAAGCTCAAGCAGTCAAAGCCTTAGTATTGTCAAGGCAAAAATCTAGTTAAGTCCAGAAGCGTTGAGTGAAGGAAGTTCACTCAATGACTAGAGTCATAAGCATTGAATGGAGCTCATGCTGTCAAAGCCATAGAAGATGTAGACAGAAAATCTGTCAAAGTTCAAAAGCGTTGAGTGAAAGCAGTTCACTCAACGCCAACTCAACAGAAATTTAATTAAGTATAGAAGCGTTGAGTGAAGGCTGTTAACTCAACGCCTCGTCGAGATGACAGGCAAAGGCAAAAAGTGTTGGGTGTAGAAGCTTCACTCAACACCTTCATACAGAGAAAAATGGCTACGTCCAAATGCATTGAGTGATGAAGGTTCACTCGACGCCTAATCAGTTATATCGCAAAAGTATATATTCGTTGATTAATGATTGATCACTCTACACCCAGTGTTACAGAAAGCTAACTAAGTATTTTGGCATAGAGTTACAAGCCTTTACTCAATGCCTATGGTGAATTGTCTGAATTTGACTAAGTACACAAGTGCAGACGTTAGAAAAAATTCAAATGTTGCAGGAAGTGAACAGTACACGACAAATGACATCGCTTGCCTGTTTACAGCATTTAATGCAAAAGTAGACCTGAAGCTACCAACTATTGGTGGGCTCAATACCAAAGAGTCGTTGGACTACGGAATAGAAAAGAACGAAACCAAATAAGGAGAGATCAACTTTTGGAAAAAGCACTGAAATTCATCTTCTTCCTCTAAACTGAGTTGTAGAGCTTGAAGAAACAATTCATTCTTTTGATCTAAAAGTTCAAGGAAGATAGTTATTTGATCTACTCAACTTCAACAGTAAGTTCAGAGAGCTCTTCTCCCTGAGTTAGAAGTTGCAGCTCAATATAACCCTAGCTGCAGTATCTTCACAGTCCAAGCAGAACTACTCCTGAAGATACATTCCTGGAGCTGTGAAGAAAGGAGGACTAAATCATCTCAGTTCAGGAAGAAAAAAACATAGTTTATTTTTCTAGTGTCCTACATCAACAACAATCATTCTCATTCTATAGGATCTTAATAGATCTGAGTTGTAAGCGTAAATCACAAAGGCTGATTGATAGGGCATGTGTGCTTGAGCTAGGATCCTAGTGTGGATCTAAGCTGTAGGGCCATTGTTCCAGAGTTGTAGGATTCAGTAGTGAATTTGAGTGGTAGAGCCTTTGTCCTGAGGTAGGATCTGGTTCAGATTTGAGGTAAGAGATTCATTCTCTCTGAGTTATAGGAATTTGAGAGAAGTCTGTGATAGGTGATCTGTTGATCACTGAGCTATAGGAGCATTGCTTGCTCTGAGTGGTATGGCCTTGGGCCTGAGGTAGGACTAGAGGAAGTTTGAGACATCCTGAGGGATCAGAGTTGTAAGCTTATTGAGCTGAGTTTTGAGAAGTTGCATAATCTAACAATCTGTTAGAAAGGTGGGAGGGACAGTGGATGTACGCATAATTTGGGGAACCATTATAAATTTCCAGTGTGTTGGTTTTGTGATCTTGAAAGCAAAGTTAAAGTAAACCACGACACACCCCTAGGTGTTTAGCTACTCTTGAAATTGTGTGTGTTTGTTCAGCATTGAGAGTAATCCTGAAAAGGATGAACCTCATCATTTACAAGAGCAGGCGCAATAGGTACTTGAAAGCTTGTATTATCCTTACCTGGCCTTCCAAACATCTGACCATGTACCCAAACAAAGTTATCATGACTGTTGTCATTGACTTGTTGGAAGTTTGCAAGCATTGCAGCCTCAACAACATCCACCTTAGATTTAAAGGCATCCTCACCCTTTCTGGCGTCATTAGCTATAACATTGGCATAAGATTCCATCGTCTTGGTAAAATAAGCCATTGATCAATTATGAGCATCATTCATGGTTACAACGTTCTTATCAACATTTTGAAGAACTTCCACATTACTTTTTAGCCCGACAATATTTTGAATTAGAGCTTCATGACCCTGCTCAAACCAGGAGTCCAACCTTGCAAATTGCAAGGCCTTTGTTCAAATCTTTTTCTGTTTCCTGGACCTTTTTCAGAACTTTTTGCACGGAGGATTCAAACTATTGTTGCCACTTGGCCAACATGGCTTCTATAGTCTTCAGGATAGAATAATTAGCACTAGAACTGGGAACATCTAGAGTAGGAATACTGGGAAGAGAAGGCAGTTCTTGATGGATTTCTGAATCACTGGAGGACACATCTATCGATGATAAATGAGCTTTAGAAAATAATCTGGGATCTTCAGTAGGTAGGACCGAAGTATGCCGCCTCTCATAGAGTAGGTGGACGCCCTAAGTAGCCAGACTTGTTTAATTAAACTATGGCCTATCTTCCTGCAAGGGTCGGTAGTGTATCCAAACCTATTACATTTGGCACAAGTAATAAAAGGTGATGACAGCTTTTTCACAACTAAATTTGGATTCTTACTGGAAGATAAATGATCTGTAGAAAAATTATTTTCATTATTAGAACTCAATTTTTGGACTTTGAGTTATCACCAAAGGTAGTAGTTATTGTGCGGAGCAATAGCTTCCAATGACATATCCAAGTCTGTATTTTGCAGATCCATGGCACTGATTTACTAAAATCATATCCAGTGATTTTCGGTCAAATCCAACTTTCTTAATAACCAAATTTAGATCATGGAACTGGGCTTTCAAAGCGGTGTTTTCGATGACTAACATAACACACCGATTTGAAAATGCCTTTTTGCCACTTTCTATTTGAGATTGAGAAGTTTTTAAAGTTCTCTCTAAGTCTCTTTTTTTGTTAAGAGGATCTACTCTGTATTGGGACTTAGTTAGAGCCTTTTCTAATTCTTTTATCCTTATCGAAGAGTGATCGCACTATTAACAAGTGACCTTCTCATTCCCAAGCACTTTTAATTCACTCGATAAATTTTTATTTTCTTTTAATAGAATTTTATTTTCAGATTTCAATAAATTAATATATTTAAAACTTTTATCAAAAAATTTGCAAGTTTTAAAAATTCAAAATATAATTCTTCATAAGTAGGAGGAGTTACCTCAGTGTCGGTTTGGCCACTGCATTCATCTTCGGATGGTAAAATGCTCTTTTCCATCAAACACATGTTGGATTCCTCGTTATCTTCTGAACCTGAATCACTTGAATCTTCAAATGATGAATCGTCCCAAGTTTCTACCTTCAACACCTTCTTCTTATTCTTTTTGTCCTGCCTCTTCTCTTTTTTCTCTTTCAGATACTTTGAGCACTTGCTTCTAATATGACCAATCCTTATACAATGATAACACTCTGGTGGTGGAAGCCCTTCGTTTTCCTCAGCATTGACTTTTTCTCTACTTTTCTTAACTCTAGAATCCTTTTTTTAAAGTACTTCTTGAATGAATTTCCCCTCTCTGGATTCCTCATAAACCTCTTAAATTTCCTTATAAACAAACTCTCCCCATCCTCTTTAAATCCAATGACTTCTTCTTTGGCTCCAAGTTGTACGCTTGTTGTTGAATTTTCAACTCTACTTCATGGGTTTTCAGATTTCCGATGAGGCTCTCAATTTGAAGAGGTTTGAGATCATGTGATTCTGAGATGGAGGTCACGTTCGGATTGAACTTTAGGGGAAGTGATCTTAAAATCTTTCTTACCAAATATCTGTTGGAGAAATTTTTTTCCAAGGACTTTGGAGTCGTTGAAGATTTTTGTAAACCTTGTGTACATAGAATTGGCATCTTTGTTAACCTCCATTCTAAACTTTTCGAATTCTGACTCCAATTGAAACAACTTCAAGTCCTTCACCTACAATGTACCTTCATGCATAACTTCAAGCAAATTCCAAATATCATAAGCAGTTTCACATGCACAAACTCTATTAAATTTAGTTCTATCTGATGCACAAAATAATGCATTCATGGCCTTAACGTTATTTTTGCAAGAAAGTTTATCAAAATCATTTCATTTATCCTTTGGTTTTTTCATAGTAACACTTCTAACTACCATTATAGGTGAAGTGTAGCACTGTTCTACCATTCCTCAAACATCTATATCTAACGCAATTAGAAAACATAGCATTCGAGTTTTCCAGTAATTGTAATCTGTGCTAGTGAATAAAGGAGGTCTGATAATTCCTTGCCCCTGAGAAAATGCGTGATCGTTATGCGTCATTTCTCCTAGTGGTAAAACCATTTTGGAGAAACCTTACTCTGATACCAAGTCTTGGATCTTGAGGTGCCCTTATTGGGGGGTGGGGTGAATAAGGGTAAACTGTAATTTTTCTCCTAACAAATCACTTAGCCAAAATTTTACTGAAAATAAGAATACTTGAGCACAACGTAATATTTATAACAAAACACTTAGAAATTTATGATAAAATGGAATGCATGTTTATTTCGTAAGTGATAAAAATTACAAACAAATGATCTCAATAAAACTTGAAATCAAGGCTATGATGAAAGGAAATCTTCTTTTTGAATTTACCAGTCCTTCTCCAAATTACCAGCCGATGAAAGCCTGTCTGTCCCTAGATATAGCAACTAGACTCTCGTAGATCTCACCACAACATAGTCACTGCACACACAACGATGATTTCACCCTAAACAACACACAGACCTAGTCGCCACTCACAAGGCGGCAAATTCTCTACCGATTACAAAGTTAATGAAAAAGAAAAAGAAATCTGAGAATAAAAACTCCCTCAGGTCTTGGGCGCTGAAGAGGCCGAAAAATCTTTGCGAAGATTTTCTAAGATGAGAAGAACGAGTGATCCCTTCTTCTCTCTTGAGATTTCACAAACACTTTGGAGTCTTTCTGGTTCCACTGAGTTATCTGACTGGAGATGCATGTGATCAAGGCTCCTGGAGGTGTGTAACATCAAATTCCCAAAGTTCAGCCCATTTATAGTTTTTCCACTATCGCATGGCGATAGCGCGATATCGCCTACAATATATCCAATGGCTAATATGTGTCCTACTCTGCAATAACCGCGTCGAGTTGTCGGATGTTGTGTACAGTCGTGGGACTATTGCACCACGATAACACGATATCGCCAGGCGGTATCTCCAATAATGTGCATCATGGTAACCATTCTAAATCATGGCTGACGTCATCATACTATCGTTGGGCAGTAGTAACTGTCGCCCGCGATAGCTCTACTTTGTAAAAATTGATGTATGTCGCCCATCCAAAATTATCAAAGTGTTGTACATGTTATATCTGCACACCCTAAATAGACTATGATCTAATATATTTGGGATTTCTTATTTTCAAAACAAGGAGTGCAGAATGCATGAACCAACACTATCTACCTTGAGTATGTCTCCACTAACAGATAAGTGGCAGATATCTTTACAAAACCTCTTAATGAAGCTAAATTTAATTTCTTTAAATTTTAATTAGGAGTGCTTAACCAAGAATGGAAGTAATGATGAACAAATATAAATTGTATCTATCATGCTCTACCTGCCAAATATTATGTCCTAGGATGCTAACAATATATGCAAGAAATACCTTAGAAAGTTGTAGGAAACAATACATAAAACTAAATAGTATTGTCATGATGACCTGACGACATGCAGTTTGTATCGTCGTGATATCACAATGATATTCCTTTAAGAAATAGTCAATCAAATATATTGGATCTTATCATCACAACCATTGAATATTAATTCAATTTCTTATGCTTACTCACCCAGGTACATGCCTCTTCACATTCCAAAATAGTGTATATAAATAGGCCAAATATTTAGAACTAAGGTACAAACTACATTTTCCCTACGCCATCACGACGAGTTCGTCAATTTCAAGCGCTCACAACGACAAGGTTCAACAACCTCTTTTCTTTTAAGATAATGGCTCCAAAGAATATTGAAGATGCAATGTGGGAGGTAAACTCGTAAGATGCAGATTTGTTAGAGCAGATGATGAGATAAAGTCAGTTATTGGTCTTATAACAACAACTTTACTAGAATATATATTATCCAAGCCAATCATAACATCAATTGAGGGCATCCATTTTTCCAGATAATTCTTGCTTAACCTCTTCCACTACCATTGCGTGTTCTATGCAGATGCTAAGATGAGCACCTTTGGTAAGCACATCAAATCAAGGGTGAATGGAACCATAATAAGGATATCAGTAAAGGGACTCACAAAGGCACTACATTTGCCCAAATTTGAAGAGGGTGATGAAGATGATATCTCAGATGGAGATTTCTCACAAGCCAAATAATGGTGTGGACATCCAGAGAAATCTTACCGATCATTGTAGAAGGATAAATTTAACCTCAAAGGAAAATTTTTTACAGGCATAATAAGCAAAGTACTCATGTGTAAGCTTGTATCTCATGATAGAATATCAAGGGACATGTTTTAACACACGACAAGAGTTATTTTGTACAGAAAGCTGACTGGGCTCAATTTCTATTTGATAAAATCCAGGATATCTTGAAGACACCCAAATTTGGAATGATTTTGTCTTTATACCTTATGCACAATCTTCCTGATCAATTGAACAAGAAGTTGGGTTCACTCATCCACTACATGAAGAAGATAAATATAAGGATTCTAGAAGTAGGGAGAAGGTTATCCCTAAGGCTTCTAAGAAATCAAAGGACTCGGGAAGAGAAAGGAAGTTATTATGCAAAAGTACAGCTCATTAGAAAGTGATGAAAGTACATCAAGTCCAACCCTTGTAAATAATGAGGGGGAGGAAACTCAAGGGACTGCCTCTGGATAACCATCAAAACAAATGGGACAGTCTTTGGTTGTTGATGTGTCCCATCCTAAAGAATCAACTACTATGGATGAAAAAAATCCTAAGGTTATACTCAATGAGGTAGTATCAGACATCATTATATCTGCTGAAAATGGAGATACAGTTGAGAAAGAGTCTCTAAGAGAGATCTCAGCCTAAGAGAGAATCTTTAATAATTAGAAAGGAAATGTCTTTAAACTGAAAATTAAAGCGCGTACGCGCTAGTCTAGATACAGACACCAAATTCTTAGAAAAACTAGGAATATATAAAGTTTTCTCTATATCCAAAATGTATCTGGTTTGTAAGATGAGCTTGTATATCCCAACACCTTCAACAAAATATGGCATCTTGTTTCCTGAATAGAAGTAGAGTTCTCCATCACTGGGTTTCCTTAGGCTTTGAAACACATGCATCACAGTAGAAATATGGATTGTAGAACCTGAATCAATCCGCCACATGTTATGAAAATCATGAGAATTCACAAAATTTGATTCATAACACACTAAAGATGTCATACCTCTAGTTTTTGTGAGCCATGCCTTATATTTATGGCAGTCCTTCTTCTTGTGACCCTTTTTCTTGCAAAAAAAACAAGTAGATAGCTTTTGGTTATCCGGTTTCTTTATGGAAAGTGCTACCCATTTGCCTTTATCTTTTGGATCACCCTTAGGCTTGTATGATTGTCCTTTCTTGTGAGACACAAAATTGACTGATTCCAATTTCTCTTGCTTCAACATGCCTTACTCTTAAACACACATGTTCAGTAGCTCATTCACTAACCACTTTTCCTTATGTGTCATATAAGACACCTTAAATGCATTGCAGTTAGCAGTAAATGAAGTCAGGATAAAATGGACCAGAAATGACTTTGAAAATTGACATCTAAAGTCTTTAGTTGAATAGTTATGTCTCTCATCTCCATAATGTCTCCCCTTATGCTTTTTGTTCCTTTACATTTCATGAATCAGAGCTTTTCCATTAGAGTGATGGCGTGAGCTTTATCGGAGCTGACGAACTATTCATTAATAACCTCCATCAGTTCTTTAGCAGTTTTGCATTCGAGGACATATCCCCTTATGCTCTAGTTGATGTGGGTCTCATTACCATCATACTAAGATGATTGGATCTCTCACATTGCTCGTATAAGGTTTGGTCATAAAAGAACATCCAAAACAGGACCTCCGAAATTACTGTGCATGGCTGTCATTCAACCCGAGCTGAAATTTAAAAACAGACTAAAAAATAACCCAAGTACCTTTGGCCAAGTATCGTCGAGTATAGTTGAATATACTTGCTGAACTAGTAGTGATATTCAACGAAATTTACTTATAGAAATTTAGCTCGTTCCAACTTATCACACAACGCCATGTAGAAGTCATACTCGATGAATTTGTTGAGTATCACCTAGTATACTCGACGAATTCAACGAGTTTTGTCAAGCTCACTCAACGCACTCGACACCTCGATACACTCGACGAGTATCAGCTAGATCACTCGAGGCTGTCGACACACTCACCGCATTTGACGAGTATCGGCTAGGTGACTCGATGCACTCGATGCCAGACTCAGTGATAGTCGATGAATTTGACTTAGAAAATCAAGAGAAGTAAAATTGAATTGACTCGACAAAATCGTCGAGTATCGATTAGTATATTCGATAAATCCGGTGACTATCATCAGGTACATTCGATGAATTCAGTGAGTATATACGGGAATACTCGACTATTTTTACTTGGTAGATTTTCCAACTCTCAGAGATTTTACCTCAAGTACAATATGATGAATTCGACGAGTGTTAGTAAGTATACACGACGAATTCGACGAGTATCAACAAGTATACTTGATGAATTTGACGAATATCCCTTACAATACTCGACAAATATTGCTTGGGTAAAATTTATGCTCTTCTAATTCCAAGTCCTTCTTCTTCCTTGATCCTCCTCATGCACTTGAGATAGAAGTACACCCCAATAGAGAGATTACATGTGAGTTAACACATTGGCCTACACAAGGAAGGATTATATTATATAGTCCTGTGTTTATTGACCCACCGTAACCTGATATTGGTGTGTACTTAGCAAAGTACACCTGCAAGTACATAACTAAAAATACAACATCAAATACAATCTCAATTCATCTAATCTTAAGTGGACCCTTCTTCAAATCAGGGTTATTTTGGTTACAATACCCAACAATCCCCCCCTATTTGAAGAAGTCAGAATTCTATAAGCTAAGGTGAATTGCACAACAATAATAATAAAGCATAGAATTGAAAAGATATATAAAATTTAAACTAAGTGCAATTACAGAAATATTTAAATCATATATATATATATATATATATATATATATATATATATCAATAATAGTTCATTGTTTGGGGGCAACCACAACCACACATAATGACCACACAAAATAAGACCATCAGCCCTGCCTGTCCTAAATCTTCTGAAATGAGCCATTGATCAATTATGAGCATCATTCATGGTTACAACGTTCTTATCAACATTTTGAAGAACTTCCACATTACTTTTTAGCCCGACCATATTTTGAATTAGAGCTTCACAACCCTGCTCAAACTAGGAGTCCAACCTTGCCAATTGCAAGGCCTTTGTTCAAATCTTTTTCTGTTTTCTGGACCTTTTTCAGAACTTTTTACATGGAGGATTCAAATTGTTGTTGCTGCTTGGCCAACATGGCTTCTATGGTCTTCAGGATAGAATTATTAGCACTAGACCTGGGAACATCTAGAGTAGTAATACTGGGAAGAGAAGGCAGATCTTGACAGATTTTGGAATCACTGGAGGACTCATCTATCGATGATAAATAAGCTTTAGAAAACAATCTGGGATCTTTAGCAGGTAGGACCGAAGTATGCCTCCTCTCATAGAGTAGGTGGACGCCCTAGGTAGCCAGACTTATTTAATTAAATTATGGCCTATCTTCCTGCAAGGGTCAGTAGTGTATCCAAACCTATTACATTTGGCACAAGTAATAAAAGGTGATGAAGGCTTTTTCACAACTAAATTTTGAATCTTACTAGAAGATAGATGATCGGCAGAAAAATTATTTTCATTATTAGAACTCAATTTTTGGACTTTGAGTTATCGCCAAAGGTAGTAGTTATTGTGGGAAGCAATAGCTTCCAGCGACATATCCAAGTCCGTATTTTACAGATCCATGGCACTGATTTACTAAAATCATATCCAGTGATTTTCGGTCAAATCCAACTTTTTTAATAGCCAAATTTAGATCATGGATCTGGGCTTTCAAAGCGGTGTTTTTGATGACTAACATAACACACCGATTTGCAAATGCATTTTTTCCACTTTTTATTTGAGATTGAGAAGTTTTTAAAGTTCTCTCTAAGTCTCTTTTTCTTTGTTAAGAGGATCTACTTTGTATTGGGACTTAGTTAGAGCTTTTTCTAATTCTTTTATCCTTATCGAAGAGTGATCGCACTCTTAACAAGTGACCTTCTCATTCCCAAGCACTTTTAATTCACTCGATAAATTTTTATTTTCTTTTAATAGAATTTTATTTTCAGATTTCAATAAATTAATATCTTTAAAACTTTTATCAAAAAATTTGCAAGTTTTTAAAATTCAGAATATAATTCTTCATAAGTAGGAGGAGTTACCTAGTGTCGGTTTGGCCACTGCATTCATCTTTGGATGGTAAAATGCTCTTTCCCATCAAACACATGTTGGATTCCTCGTTATCTTCTGAACCTGAATCACTTAAATCTTCAAATGATGAATCGTCCCAAGTTTCTGCCTTCAACACCTTCTTATTCTTTTTGTCGTACCTCTTCTCTTTTTTCTCTTTCAGATACTTTGGGTACTTGCTTCTAATATGACCAATCCTTATACAATGATAACACTCTGGTGGTGGACGCTTTTCATTTTCCTCAGCATTGACTTTTTCTCTACTTTTCTTAGCTATATAATCCTTTTTTTAAAGTACTTCTTGAATGAATTTCTCCTCTCTGGATTCCTCATAAACCACTTAAATTTCCTTATAAACAAACTCTCCCCATCCTCTTCAACGCCAATGACTTCTTCTTTGGCTCCAAGTTGTACTCTTATTGTTGAATTTTCAACTCTACTTCATGGGTTTTCAGATTTTCGATGAGGCTCTCAATTTGAAGAGTTTTGAGATCATGTGATTCTGAGATGGAGGTCACGTTCGGAATGAACTTTCGGGGAAGTGATCTTAAACCTTTCTTACCAAATCTCTGTTGGAGAAATTCTTTCCAAGGACTTTGGAGTCGTTGACGATTTTTGTAAACCTTGTGTACATAGAATCGACATCTTTGTCAACCTCCATTCTGAACTTTTCGAATTTTGAATCCAATTGAAACAACTTCAAGTCCTTCACCTACAATGTACCTTCATGCATAACTTCAAGCAAATTCCAAATATCATAAGCAGTTTCACATGCACAAACTCTATTAAATTCAGTTCTATCTAATGCACAAAATAATGCATTCATGGCCTTAACGTTATTTTTGCAACAAAGTTTATCGAAATCATTTCATTTATCCTTTGGTTTTTTCATAGTAACACTTCTAACTACCATTATAGGTGAAGTGTAGCACTGTTCTACCATTCCTCAAACATCTATATCTAACGCAATAAGAAAACATCGCATTTGAGTTTTCTAGTAATTGTAATTTGTGCTACTGAATAAAGGAGGTCTGATAATTCCTTTCCCCTGAGAAAATGCGTGATCGTTATGCATCATTTCTCCCAGTGGTTAAACCGTTTTGGAGAAACCTTACTCTGATAGCAAGTCTTGGATCTTGAGGTACCCTTATTGGGGGGGGGGGTGAATAACGGTAAACTGTAATTTTTCTCCTAACAAATCACTTAGCCAAAATTTTACTGAAAGTAAGAATACTTGAGCACAACGTAATATTTATAACAAAACAATTAGAAATTTATGATAAAATAGAATGCATGTTTATTTCATAAGTGATAAGAATTACAAACAAATGATTTCAATAAAACTTGAAATCAAGGCTACAATGAAAGAAAATCTTCTTTTTGAATTTACCAGTTCTTCTCCCAAGGACCAGCCGACTAAAGCCTGTCTGTCCCTAGATATAGCAACTAGCCTCCCATAGATCTCACCACGACATAGTCACTGCACACACAACGATGATTTCACCCTAAACAACACACGGACCTAGTCACCACTCTCAAGGCGGCAAATTCTCTACCAATTACAAAGTGAATGAAAAAGAAAAAGAAATCTGAGAATAAAAACTCCCTCAGGCCTTGAGCGCTGAAGAGGCCGAAAAATCTTTGTGAAGATTGACGAAGATGAGAAGAACGAGTGATCCCTTCTTCTCTCTTGAGATTTCACAAACACTTTGGAGTCTTTCTGGTTTCACTGAGTTATCTGACTGGAGATGCATGTGATTAAGGCTCCTGGAGGTGTGTAACATCAAATTCCCAATGTTCAGTCCATTTATAGTTTTTCCACTATCACACGGCGATAGCACAATATCGCCTACAATATCTCCAATGGTTGATATGTGTCCTACTCTGCAATAAACGCGCCGAGTTGTCCGATGTTGTGTACGGTCATGGGACTATTGCGCCACGATAACACGATATCGCCAGGCGGTATCTCCAATTATGTGCATCATGGTAACCATTCTAAATCATGGCTGACGTCATCATACTATCATTGGGCAGTAGTAACTGTCGCCCGCGATAGCTCTACTTTGTAAAAATTGATGTGTGTCGCCCATCCAAAATTATCAAAGTGTTGTACATGTTATATCTGCACACCCTAAACATACTATGATCAAATATATTTGTGATTTCTTATTTTCAAAACAAAGAGTGCGGAATGCATGAACCAACAATATCTACCTTGAGTATGTCTCCACTAACAGATAAGTGGCAGATATCTTTACAAAACCTCTTAATGAAGCTAAATTTAATTTCTTTAAATTTTAATTAGGAATGCTTAACCAAGAATGGAAGTAATGATGAACAAATATAAATTGTATCTATCATGCTCTACCTGCCAAATATTATGTCCTAGGATGCTAACAATATATGCAAGAAATACCTTAGAAAGTTGTAGGAAACAATACAGAAAACTAGATAGTATTGTCATGATGACCTGACGACATGCAGTTTGTATCGTCGTGATGTCACAATGATATTCCTTTAATAAATAGTCAATCAAATATATTGGATCTTATCATCACAACCATTGAATATTAATTCAATTTCTTATGCTTACGCACCCAGGTACAGGCCTCTTCACATTCCAAAATAGTGTATATAAATAGGCCAAATGTTTAGAACTAAGGTACAAACTACATTTTCCCTACGCCATCACGACGAGTTCGTCATTTTCAAGCGGTCACAACGACAAGGTTCAACAACCTCTTTGCTTTTAATATAATGGCTCCAAAGAATATTGAAGATGCAATGTGGGAGGTAAACTGGTAAGATGCGGATTTGCTAGAGCAGATGATGAGATAAAGTCGGTTATTGGTCTTATAACAACAACTGGACTAGAATATATATTATCCAAGCCAATCATAACATCAATGGAGCGCATCCATTTTTCCAGATAATTCTTGCTTAACCTCTTCCACTACCATTGCGTGTTCTATGCAGATGCTAAGATGAGCATCTTTGGTAAGCACATCAAATCAAGGGTGAATGGAACCATAGTATGGATATTAGTAAAGGGACTCACAAAGGCACTACATTTGCCAAAATTTGAAGAGGGTGATGAAGATGATATCTCAGATGGAGATTTCTCACAAGCCAAATAATGGTGTGGACATCCAGAGAAATCTTACCGATCATTGTAGAAGGATAAATTTAACCTCAAAGGAAAACTTTTTACAGGCATAATAGGCAAAGTACTCATGTGTAAGCTTGTATCTCATGATAGAATATCAAGGGACATGTTTTAACACACGACAAGAGTTATTTTGTACAGAAAGCTTACTGGGCTCAATTACTATTTGATAAAATCCAGGATAGCTTGAAGACACCCAACTTTGGAATGATTTTGTCTTTATACCTTCTGCACAATCTTCCTGATCAATTGAACAAGAAGTTGGGTTCACTCATCCACTACATGAAGAAGATAAATATAAGGATTCTATAAGTAGGGAGAAGGTTATCCCTAAGGCTTCTAAGAAATCAAAGGACTCGGGAAGAGAAAGGAAGTTGTTATGCAAAAGGATATCTCACTAGAAAGTGATGAAAGTACATCAAATCCAACCCTTGCAAATAATGAGTGGGAGGGAACTCAAGGGACTGCCTTTGGATAACCATCAAAACAAATGGGATAGCCTTTGGTTGTTGATGTGTCCCAGCCTAAAGAACCAACTACTATGGATGAAATCAATCCTAAGGTTATACTCAATGAGGTAGTAGCAGACATCATCATATCTGCTGACAAAGGAGATACAGTTGAGAAAGAGTCTCTAAGAGAGATCTCAGCCTAAGAGAGAATCTTTAATAATCAGAAAGGAAATGTCTTTAAACTGAAAATTAAAGCCCATACGCGCTAGTCTAGATACAGACACCAAATTCTTAGAAAAACTAGGAATATATAAAGTTTTCTCTATATCCAAAATGTATCTGGTTTGGAAGACGAGCTTGTATATCCCAACACCTTCAACAGAAGATGGAATCTTGTTTCACGAATAGAAGCAGAGTTCTCCATCACTGGGTTTCCTTAGGCTTTGAAACCCCTACATCATAGTAGAAACATGAATTGTAGAAGCTGAATCAATCCACCACATGTTATGAAAATCATGAGAATTCACAAAATTTGATTCATAACACACTAAAGATGTCATACCTCTAGTTTTTGTGAGCCATGCCTTATATTTATGGTAGTCCTTCTTCTTGTGACCCTTTTTCTTGCAAAAAAATAAGTTGATAGTTTTTGGTTATCCGGTTTCTTTATGGAAAGTGCTACCCATTTGCCTTTATCTTTTGGATCACCCTTAGGCTTGTAGGATTGTCCTTTCTTGTGGGACACAAAATTGACTGATTCCAATTTCTCTTGCTTCAGCATGCCTTACTCTTTTAACACACATGTTCAGCAGCTCATTCACTGACCACTTTTCCTTATGTGTCATACAAGACACCTTAAATGCAGTGCATTTAGCAGTAAATGAAGTCAGGATAAAAAGGACCAGAAATGACTTTGAAAATTGACATCTAAAGTCTTTAGTTGAATAGTTATATCTCTCATCTCCATAATGTATCCCCTTATGCTTTTTGTTCCTTTAAGTTTCATGAATCAGAGCTTTTCCATTAGAGTGCTGGCTTGAGCTTTATCGAAGCTGACGAACTGTTCATTAATAGCCCACATCAGTTCTTTAGCAGTTTTGCATTCGGGGATATATCCCCTTATCCTCTAGTTGATGTGAATGTCATTACCATCATACTAAGATGATTGGATCTCTCACATTGCTCGTATAAGCTATGGTCATAAAAGAACATCCAAAACAGGACCTCCGAAATTACTGTGCATGGTTGTCGTTCAACCCGAGCCGAAATTTGAAAAACAGACTAAAAAACAACCCAAGTCATTTTGGCCAATTATTGTTGAGTATAGTTGAGTATACTTGCCGAACTAGTAGTGATATTCAACGAAATTTACTTATAGAAATTTAGCTCGTTCCAACTTGTCACACAACGCCATGTAGAAGTCATACTCGATGAATTTGTCGAGTATCAGCTAGTATACTCGACAAATTGAACGAGTATCGTCAAGATCACTCAACACCCTCGACACCTCGATGCACTAGACAAGTATCAGCTAGCTCACTCGAGGCTCTCGACACACTCGGCGCATTTGACAAGTATCGGCTAGCTGACTCGATGCACTCGATGCCAGACTCAGTGATAGTCGATGAATTTGACTTAGAAAATCCAGAGAAGTAAAATTGGATTGACTCGACAAAATCGTTGAGTATCGATTAGTATATTCGACAAATTCAGTGAGTATCATCAGATAAATTCGACGAATTCGGTGAGTATATACGGGAATACTCGACGATTTTTACTTGGTGTATTTTCCAACTCTCAGAGATTTTTCCTCAAGTACAATATGATGAATTCGACGAGTGTTAGTAAGTATACAAGATGAATTCGACGAGTATCAACAAGTATAATCGACGAATTCGATGAATATCCCTTACAATACTCGACGAATTTTACTTGGGTAAAATTTATGCTCTTATAATTCCAAGTCCTTCTTCTTCCTTGATCCTCCTCATGCACTTGGGATAGAAGTACACCCCAATAGAGAGATTACATGTGAGTTAACACATTGGCCTACACAAGGAAGGATTATATTATATAGTCCTGTGTTTACTGACCCACCATAACCTGATATTGGTGTGTACTTAGCAAAGTACACCTGCAAGTACATAACTGAAAATACAACATCAAATACAATCTCAATTCATCTAATCTTAACTGGACCCTTCTTCAAATCAGGGTTATTTTGGATACAATACCCAACAATCCCCCCTATTTGAAGAAGTCAGAATTCTATAAGCTAAGGTGAATTGCACAACAATAATAATAAAGCATAGAATTGAAAAGATATATAAAATTTAAACTAAGTGCAATTCTAGAAATATTTAAATCATATATATATATATATATCAATAAGAGTTCATTGTTTGGGGGCAACCATAACCACACATAATGACCACAACAAATAAGACCATCAGCCCTATCTGTCGAGGCTTTTCTGAAGTTATCTAGCAAAATATACCTTGGGATTTAAATAGTATCTTGAGGGGCTGGAGGTGCAGCTGGATCATCATGCTTGTGGTTCCTGAAGTGTATCCTTCTCTTTGCACGGGCCAACTCATACTTCTACCACACATCTCTATCATAGTGGCTCCATCTGTTTTCTCCTCCAACATTGACCAAGGTGAAGGAGTCTAAAATAATTCCTCTTAAAATCGGACTCCACACCTCAACCATCTCTCTATTAGGCATATCTCTAACTGGCTATTCTCTGTCTGGCTCTGACTTGACAGCAGATGTGCCTTCACCATATCTTCTTCTTTTGTACATAGGAGGAGGTATATCTTCAGTTACTTGAACATCTAAAAACACAGCAATAGTAGTAATAGTATACTTGTCCTGAGAAAAATCCTGTGTGTTTGTCCAGCAATGAGAGTAATCCTAAACAGGATGAACCTCATCATTTACTAGAGAAGGCACAATAGGTACTTGAAAGCTTGTATTATCCTTACCTGGCCTTCCAAACATCTGACCATGTAGCCAAACAAAGTTGTCATAACTGTAGTCATTGACTTGTTGGAAGTTTGCAAGCATTGCAGCCTCAATAGCATCCACCATAGATTTATGGGCATCCTCCCCCCCTTTCTGACTTCATTAGCTATAACATTGACATAATATTCCATCGTCTTGTTAAAATGAGTCATTGATCGATTATGAGCATCAATAATGGTTACAACATTCTTATCAACATTTTGAAGAACTTCCACATTACTTTTTTTTCCCAACCATATTTTGAATTAGAGCTTCACGACCATGCTCAAACTAGGATCCAACCTTGCATCTAATTTGTCGAAACGCACCTTGACAGTTGCAAGGACTTTGTTCTAATCTATTTCTGTTACCGAGACTTTTTCCAACACCTTTTGCATGGAGGATTCAAACTTTTGTTGCTTCTTGGCCAACATGGTTTCTATGGTCTTTAAGATAGAATAATTAGCACTAGAACTAGGAACATCAAGAGTAGGAAAACTGGGAAGAGAAGGCAGATCTTGACAGATTTTTGAATCACTGGTGGACTCATCTATCAGAGATAGATGAGCTTTAGAAATCAATCTAGGATCTTCAGCAGGTAGGACCGAAGTATGCACCTCTGTATCTCCTTCCTCGTCAGAAATATCAACTACTTCCTCTGAAATAGCGGGAGGAATACCAGACACCTTGGCAACCATTTTCTCTAGGTTGTGAATAAACCTGTCAACCTATGTTGCAATGGATATCAAGGTCTGAGTCGCCTCCCCCTTAGAAGCTGAAGTTGGAATAATCTCTAGGAGAGGGACAATCATGTGCTTTGCTGAATCTTGCATAGAGACATCTTCAGCATTATCAGTAGTTTTGTGTTCATCAGCAACAACCATTACCCATCAATATCTATCTCATAATCATCAACATTTAAATCATCCTCAGCAACAACATCAACCTCGGCCTCATCAAGAACTATCTCATCAGCAACAACATGGCCTGTAACTATCTCGAAAGGAACACTCAAGGGCACTTTTTCAGTTGCCACTTGTGTATCAACTGGCTCCCCCTCCTTTCCTGCACTTAGACTATTAGGAATTTCACTGGAGGTGAAGAAGGAATCCTATCCTCGGGAACATGTTCTTCCTCCTCCACATGTAAATCTCTAGCTCCCACTGGCCTCAAAATCCTCCTATCCCACCTTAAGAAGATTGATGAATTTTCTTCAACTGATGGATAGGTACTCCCTTGGACATATCAAATTTGTCCATGTCCATCTGGTTCAGATATAAGCTGAGTATTCGTCCAAAATTGGGCATGCATAGACTCTCCTTGATCATTTCAAATAACACATCTCCCCAATTCAATTTCTTTCTGCAGATGATCACTATGATTATCTTGAACATATCTTAGGAGAGGTATTCATTAGATCTTGTCTTGCAAAGCAACACTTTACCAATGATATCTGAAAGCAACTTTCCTTCCTCGTTTGTCCCCTTTTTCTTAACTGCTTTGGTACCTTTGGGCAACCCACAGAATAATAGAGCTGTTGTGAAGTCCTCCTCTTCTCGGTGATTGGCTTCGTCATAAGCTGGAAGCCTCAAAAGCTGGGTTAAGAGAGAAGCCTTCACCTTAATATTTAGCTAACTAACTTTTCTCTTTATTACCGTATCTTCCCTTCGAAGCTTGGCATTCTAATGGAACTAAATAACATCTTTGTCCAATATTTTGCACGGGTGCTCTAGTATAAATGAAAGACCAGTGGATTCCAACATCAAGATGATATTCCTGAACTCATCAGACGAGGAGGCAAAACTTGTACGAATGAGTTCTCCACCCCTAGCAAACCACTGGTGCTAAGAGGGGCCATGGAGAATCAGAAATTAGAGACAAGAGGGATCAGCTCTTGGCTGACTGTCGACTTGGAACTTGATTTCTATCACTAACGGAATCGATGAGAACAAGTTGTCAGAATCATTGTACTGGACAAAATCGTCGGGAGTCACTGCTGGAATATTTGAACTTGCTTGAACGGCTGGTACTAACCTACTCTAAGTGGAACAAAATCGGTGCGATGGGGGAAGACGATGAACAGTAAGCAAAAATTGAATCGACAGGAAGAACTGTTTGGCGGAATCAGAAAGTTTATCTTCGTCGAAATGGTTCGGTGTGCCCCTAAGAACTATATATATATATATATTTAAAGTTTTAAGTGGGAAACATGTGTACCTGAAAACCGTGACTCTTCGGATCCAATATAAGAAATTTTTTTTGACCTTAGTCAAATTCGGCGAGATTCACTGGTTGCAAAGTCAGATTCATCGAGTTTCAGCATATATATTCGATGAATCGTCGAGTTTTGCTGACCAATATTCGACGAATTTGCCTTGGACAAATTTTCCTGCTTTGATGAATTTCCCGAGTGACTTGCTGTCATCTTAGACATCTTCACGAGTCCTTTTTTAGCATGCCTAGTTCCTTTTGAAAAACAAGAACTTGGCCTCGTCTAGCAGCTTCGTGAAAATATATGCGACTTGCTTATCTGTCAGGATATAGCTAAGGGCTATGTGCTTGTTCTCCACATGCTCCCAGATGAAGTTATATCAAACTTCAATGTGCTTTGTCTAGCTGTAAGATACTGGATTATTTGTGATTGTTATTGTACTAGAGGAGTCATAATACATTGGAATCTCTTTAAACTTCAGGTTGTAGTCCTCGAGCTAATTCCTGATCCACAGAAGCTGTGCGCAACAACTACCCGCAGAGATACACTCTGACTCGGCAGTGGAAGTTGCCACACAATTCTGCTCCTAGCTGCTCCATGAAATAATCCTTCTTCTAAGGAATTGGCATGTCCCAGAAGTGCTTTTCCTGTCATCCCGGCTACCTACAAAATCTATATCTAAAAATCCAATTAGCTGTACATCATTACTTCTTGGGTACCATAAACCAATGTTGGGTGTACCCTTAAGGTATCTTAAAATTTGCTTTTTAGCGACGTAATGAGATTCTTTTGAGTTCACCTGAAATCTTGCACAGATGCATGTTGAGAACATTATGTCTGGTCTACTATCAGTGAGGTAGAGCAAGGATATAATTATGCTTCTACACTTTGTTTCATTAAAAGGTTTCCTTTTCTCATCCTTGTCCAGAGACATAGTTGAACCCATTGAAGTCTTCATCGAGGTTGTGTTCTCCATTTCGAATTTATTTAGTAGCTCCTTGGTGAACTTCGTTTGAGAGATGAAAATTCCATCTTCAGATTATTTCGCCTGAAGTCCTAAGAAATACTTCAACTCTCCCATACTGCTTATTTCAAACTTCCCTTTTATAAGTTTGGAAAACTTCTTTCAAAGTTTTTCTTCCATGGAGCCAAAAATAATGTCTTCGATATAGATTTGCACTAGCAAAATCTTTCCTTTTACTTCCCTAAGAAATAATGTCTTTGAAAGTTATTTAACTTTAGGTTAGCTAATCACCTAGAGGGGGGGTGAATAGGTCTTTGAGCTTTTAATAAATCTTTTGATGTTTTCAACTTGTTCTATCTAGAGCTTGTCCTTAAATCCTACAATCACAAAGAGAAACAAGCACACACAACAAACACCAGAATTTATAGTGGTTCCCCAATTGGGTACGTCCACTTTCCCTCTCCACCTATCCAACTTATTTGTTGGACTCGGCACAAACTCCTCCACTTATGCTCCTTAGAGCTTTCAACTCAGGCCCTCAGCCTTATACACATATTCTTCTCAGAATCCAACTCAGAACCACAAGGGTTCTTACCTCAGAGTTCTGCAGAACTCCTACAGCTCAGTGATCCAAAGATCACCTACCTCAGCCTTATTTCTAAGGCCTACACTCAGGCTCTTCAGCCCTACAACTTCAGGCACACGACTCTACTCTCAGAGTGCTGTAGAACTCTTACAACTTAGTACCCTTTCAGGTACCTATAGCTCAGCCTCCTCTAAGGCCTACAATCTCAGTGACAATCTTGTCACCTACAGCTCAGTGATCCACTGATCACCTACCTCAGGAACAAGGCCCTACACTCATGCTGGGAGGACAGCCCTACCTCTGATGCACACTTTGATCCTACCTCAGAGAGCAGCACTCTCCTACCTCAGGCACTTAAGCCATACAACTCATATCCTCACTTGGATCCTACCTTAGTTCCCCAATAGGGTACCTATATCAGTGACAAATTTATCAACTATCTCAGGCACAAAGTGCCCTACACTCAGATTCAGGAAACCTGAATCCTACAGGAAATAAAGTAGAGAACAAGCGGATAAGCTTTTGAATAATTGAAACTTTATTATCCAAAAAAGATATCTATTACAAAGGTATGCCCTCCCTTATATAGAATGGAGGAGAGATGAGAGAAAACAAATAAGAGATGTGAGACTAAAAATTACAGGACTAAGCGGACTATACAAGACAAACCGCACAAACCGCGCGGTTAGACAACAGGGCTAACCGCACGGCTACCACCAGAGAGAAAGAGAAGACCGCCAGGGTAGACCGCCAGACCGCCCAGTCTCCAAGCCGGCTGAGACAGACCGCCAGACCGCGTGGTCTCCAACCCGCCAATACAAACCGCCAGGCCGCCCGGTCACCAACTTCAACACTCCCCCTCAAGCTGGAGCATATATATCGATCATGCCCAGCTTGTCGCAGATGTGGAAAAAGGAAGCGGACACTGGCTTGGTGAAGACATCTGCCAACTCGTTGTCGGACGTGACGAATGGAGTGCAAATCTGTTTCTTCAATATTTCTTCCTGAATAAAATGACAGTCGACTTCTATGTGTTTTATTCTCTCATGAAAGACCGGATTTTTGGAAATGTGTATCGCGGCCTTATTGTCACAGAACATAGGAAGAGGATAGTTGTAAACCTCTCCTAAGTCAAGCATGAGAGCCCTCAACCACTTCAACTCACATGTAGTCGATGCCATGCTACGATATTCCGCCTCTGCACTAGACCTGGAAACAACAGACTGTTTCTTGCTCTTCCAACTCACAAGATTGCCTCCAACAAATGTGCAGAAACCTGAAGTCGATTTGCGGTCCCCTTTGTCATCCGCATAGCTAGAATCAGAGTAAGCTTCAACCCTTAGGTGACCATTCTTCTGAAATAGGAGTCCTTTCCCTGGAGCAGCTTTAATATACTCTAATATCCTCAGAGCAGATTGTAGATGACACTCCCTCGGAGCTTGCATGAACTGGCTCACCTTGCCAACAGCATAAGAGATGTCGGGTCTGGTTACCGTGAGATATATGAGCTTGCCCACCAGACGCCGGTATCTCGTAAGATCAGAGAGAAGAGGTGAGTCATCTGTCCAAGTTTTGTCTTCTCCAGCAGCCATAGGACAACGTGCAGGTTTAACACCAGTGAGTCCTGCCTCCTTTAAAAGATCAAGAGCATACTTCCGTTGTGAAAGGACCATGGAGTTGGGCTTTCTAGAGATTTCAATCCCCAGAAAGTATTTCGGGGAGCCCATATCTTTTGTAACCAGATGTTGACGAAGGTGTTTCTTGGTCATCAATACCCCATCCTGGTCATCGCCAGTAAGAAGAATGTCATCAACATAAACAGCAAGAACAACAAGACCAGAGGCGGTTTTCCGAACAAACAAGGAGTGATCTGCTGAGCTTCATGTAAAACCAATGGCCGCAACAATGCCACTGAACTTGTCAAACCAGGCACGAGGACTCTGCTTGAGGCCATAGATAGCCTTCCTTATCCGGCATACCCGTGTCTCCCCCTGAGCAACATACCCAGGAGGTTGCTCCATGTAAACATCTTCCTGCAGATCACCATAGAGGAAGGCATTCTTAACATCTAGCTGCAAGATGGGCCAATCCCTGTTGACAGCCACAGAGAGAAGAACTCGAATAGTGCTGAGGCGAGCCACGGGAGAGAAAGTGTCAAAGTAATCAATCCCATAAGTTTGGGTAAAATCCTTGGCAACCAGGCGAGCCTTATAACGATCCACACTGCCATCGGGGAGAAACTTCACCACGAAGACCCAGCGACAACCAACAACATCTATGCCGAAAGGAGGCGGAACAAGGGTCCAGGTACCCCGTTCAGTGAGAGTAGCAATCTCCTCATCCATGGCAACTTTCCAGTGAGGAATAGTAAGGGCCTCCTGGTAGGAACGGGGGGTGGTAGTGGCCGAGATAGCCAGTGCAAAAGCTCGGCGAGCAGGGGTAAGACGATCGTAGGAAACAACTGCAGCAAGCGGATGATGGGTACAGGCCCGAACCCCTTTGCGAAGAGCAATCGGGAGATCCAGGTCAGCAGGTGCCTCAGTATCCGGAGTATCCGTGGTGGAGTGAGCTGGCCCGGGAGTAGAGAGAGATGGCAGCGGAGTGGAGGGAGAAAGTGGAGTAGAGGGTGGAGATGAGGAGGATGGGGAAGACGGTGGAGTGGGTGGAGAGGGTGGAACATCAGTGGGAGCAGAGGGAATGGATGGGTTGGTAGGAGAAGTAGGAGCAGGAGGAGTAGAAGAGGAAGCGGGAGAGAAGTAAGAGGCATTGGCAAAGAAGGTGACATCGGCAGAGACAAATTGCTTGCGGGTAACAGGGTCAAAGCAACAATATCCTTTCTGAGTGGGAGAGTAGCCCAGAAAGACACATTTGGTGGCACGTGGTGAGAGTTTATCACGGGTGGCAGCGGGAGAGTGCACAAAAGCGGTGCACCCAAAGATGTGTAGAGGAAGAGGAAAGGGATCCTTATCCGGATAAAGAATGGAGAAGGGGGTAGCACCGTGGAGAACGGTGGAGGGAAGGCGATTAATGAGATAGCAGGAGAGGAGGACAACATAGCCCCAATAGGAGCGAGGAACATGCATTTGAGTCATCATAGTGCGAGCGACATCAAGGAGGTGACGGTTTTTGCGTTCCGCCACCCCATTTTGTTGGGAGGTGTAGACACAGCTGGTTTGACGAATAACACCATGGTGAGTACAAAAGGAGGAGAAGTCGTGGCTAAGATACTCCTTAGCATTGTCAGAACGAAGGAGTTTAATAGACGTAGCAAACTGAGTTTTAACCATAGAATAAAAGGAGGTCCAAACAGAGAACAACTCGGAGCGATCTTTGAGAAGATATACCCACGTACATCGAGAGAAATCATCAATGAAGGTGACAAAATAGGAACTACCCCAACCGATGGTGAGGTTAGGAGCGGGACCCCATATGTCAGAGTGAACAAGGTCGAACGGATGGGAAGAGCCCCGACTTTGTGTTGGTGGGAAGGAGGAGCGGTGATGTTTGCCAAGTTGACAGGCATCACAGTTTAGAGGAGGATGATGAGGAGGGAGGTGCGGCAAGAGCTGTCGTAGAATTCGGGGAGGAGCATGTCCAAGGCGAAGATGCCATTGGAGAAGATCTGTAGAGGAGGAGGAGAAGGTGGATAGAGCAGAAACGTTGTCGAGGAAGTAGAGGCCACCACTCTCAGTCCCGGTAGCAATCGTCCGTTGGGAGTCCGGATCCTGAAAAGCACAAGAGGTAGGGGTGAATGTGACAGAACACCGTAGTTGCTTACATAAAGAAGTAACCGATATTAAATTGCACGGAAACTTGGGCACATAGAGGGTATCAGCCAAGCAGAGAGATGGAGTGACTTGAACCATGCCCGTCCCATGGACCGGGGAGGGAGATCCATCAGCAACAATGACCGGGGGCAACTGAGCCTGTGTGTCAAGAAGAGAGAAACATTGAGGGTTGCCTGTCATATGATTTGTTGCACCAGAGTCGATGAGCCATCGTCCGCGAGTCACAACATGAGCACTACCAGAAGAGGTGACCACGGAGGCGGACAGGCTGGAGGAGAGGAAAGACATGGAAGCAAGAGAGGAGCAAACCGTGACGAGAGGAACAAGCCGCGAGAGGAGAAAAGAGCACCAAGCCGGGCGACCAGAACACAGGTCGGGCGGCTAGGAAGGCCGCTTCCAAGAAGCCGAGCAAAGCAGAGGGAAAGAAGTCGCACGGCCTGAAAAAGTCGGGCAAACAGAGGAGAACAAGTCGCACGGCCAAAGATGAGGCCGGGGCGACTAGCAAGCAGGAGCGGGTAGAAGGCAACAAGAAGTAGAGCACGGTGAATAGAGGAGATCGCGAAAAAGGTCGCGAAAAAGAAAGGGGCAAGCCGCGCGAACAGGGCGCGCGGGCAGACGGAGAAGCAAGTGGAGAAAAAAAAGCAGGCAAAGGCCCAGCGGGGAAGAGGTCGCGCGGACTGAGAAGGCCGAGCGAACAGAAGAGATGAGAAGAGCAGGTGACCGCGACCAAGATGCGTGTGAAAAAGGAACAACCCGCACGGTCAGGCAGATCACAGCAGCAAACCGCGAGAATAGAGACAAGCGGTAATAGGGAAAGCAGAGGCAGACAGGGAGAAGAAGTCCGCAGCGGGTAGAGACAAGGCCGCAACAACTAGGAAGTCGGAGAGGCAAGAAAGAACAAGGAGCGCAGCGACAAGGAAACAGGTTGCTGCGACGAATAGTAGTAGGAGAAGAGAACCAAGAAGAAGCAAGCCGCGCGAACAGGGCAGCGGTCAGAAACAAGCCGCGCGGATAGAAACAAGCCGCGCGGACAGAAGAGAAGACAAGCCGCGAATAAGTCGCAGAACGTGGAAAACAAGCCGCGAACAACAAAGAGCGCACAAAATCAGGAGGAAATGACTGTGTCCTCTGATACCATGTTAGAGAGTAGCGAAAAGAAGCGAAAAGTAGAGAACAAGCGGATAAGCTTTTGAATAATTGAAACTTTATTATCCAAAAAAGATATCTATTACAAAGGTATGCCCTCCCTTATATAGAATGGAGGAGAGATGAGAGAAAACAAATAAGAGATGTGGGACTAAAAATTACAGGACTAAGCGGACTATACAAGACAAACCGCACAAACCGCGCAGTTAGACAACAGGGCTAACCGCACGGCTACCACCAGAGAGAAAGAGAAGACCGCCAGGGTAGACCGCCAGACCGCCCAGTCTCCAAGCCGGCTGAGACAGACCGCCAGACCGCGCGGTCTCTAACCCGCCAATACAAACCGCCAGGCCGCCCGGTCACCAACTTCAACACTACAGGAAATAAATACAATAAGTTGAAGAAAGTAAAACAAATGACTCAAAGAAATATCTCTGAGCCAACTTTGCTGGATAGAGCAGATTTCAGTCCAGCTCACTTACGGTAGAAGGAATCAACCTTCTTCTACAACTATCACTTTTTCCTGCTGTACAAATGAGCAGCTTCCACATTGCTGATGAGATGAATCAGCTAAACCGTTCTGTTAAGAACAAACTTGCTGATCTTTAAAGTGCTTCAGCTATCCTTCTTTGCCTTCAGGCTATCTTGGCTGGACTTTAGCTTTCAAGCTTGATCGGAAGTAAATGTCCAGCCGCCTATTTTCAATTTTTCTTCTTATGTATTCGTTTGATTCGTTAACCCTAATCAATTTTCTATTACCCCTTTTATATGCATTGATTTGAATCAACGACACCATAGTATGTTGGCCCACCAAGGATTGGTGAGCTCCAACTCTATCAGAAAGGGACAAAACATCTTTCGGCACTGTAGCAGCTTTCACGCAATGGTTTTCTGCAATTTTGACTTTGATGATGTCAGCAGTGGTCATCAATATCTGGACTTAGAAAATATTCCAGAATCCCATCAAGCATTGAGTGATGTTGAGACACTCAACTCCATCAGCCTTGGCTCTCAGCGCTTCTGGACTTAGAAATTTTCCTGGCTTTGTCTCAGTGGTCTCAGCGGTTTTTCATTATCAGCTGAGACAAGCCTTTATCTCAGTGCTTTATTCCTATCTGCTGTCTTAGTGGTTTTTGCACATTACTGTCTCAGCGGTCTCAGCGGTTTTTCATTATCAGATGAGACAAGCCTTTGTTTCAGCGCTTTCTTCTTATCTACTATCTCAGACATTTTTGCACTTTAGTGTCTCAGCGGTTTTCCTCTTAACAGTCTCAGCGCTTCCTTCTTCATTAGAACCATTGAGTGAACCTACTTCAGTCAATGCTTCTAGACTTAGAAAATTTCAATCTAGTTTTGTCTCTACTGTCTCAGCCATCGCAATGCCATCTTCTCAGCTGTCTCAGCTATCTTAGCGGTCTCAACGCTATCTTCTAAGTTATATTCAGTTGTCTCAATGCTATCTTCCCATCTTTCTTAGCTGTCTCAGCTATCTCAGTTGTCTCAACGCATTCTTCTCAGCGATCTTTGCGCTTTTACCTTAGACAGATTTTTTGGCTTTAGCTTGACAAGCTTTGAGCTGAGCTCGATGAACCACAAACTGAGCTCGACTAACTTTGATCTTCTTAGTGGTCCCAATTATTTTTGCCTTAGTAAATTTTTCTCTTGCTTTAGCTTGACAAGTATTGGGCTGTGCTCGACGAACTGTAACCTTAGCTCAGCAAACTTCGAGTTGAGTTCGATGAATTTTGAATCCTGAGTTCTTAAGCTTAACCCAATGAATGCTGAGTTGACCTCGATAATCAGCGAGTTGAGTTCGATGAACTCTAAGCTGAGTTCGACGAAATTTGAGTTTACTATCCAACTCATTTTTCTTCACCTGTCCAATCATGGACTACCTACATGCAATAACTAGAGCACACATTAAATACATTATGCCCCTTAGCATGATCAGTGATGCCACTTCAAATCCTGAGGAACATTTTAGGGCACAATTCCCAACAATCTCCCCCTATTTGAAGAAGGCAGAACATACATCCATACTAAGGTGCATCAACACAGAAAAAATATCATGATAGTTCTAATGAAACAATATCATGACAACTAGCCATCCCAATACAAGATAACTCCTCCTAGATGAGATGGCTTAACACTATGATTGATAGACTAATGGTACAAGTGAATTAACAATCATTGACAATGTGAAAGTATGATTAACAACAAGAACTTTAGTAATCATTTACAAGGTAAACATTATGATAAAGATGAACCTAATCATTAACTTTAGCCAAAAAGTAGCAAACATGTGATTACAGGATATATATGAAGGACATTTATCACATCAATATAGTTAGGGTCAACTCATATTAATTTTATTGATAAAGATTTGAAATTTTTACACTGTTGACATTCATTACAAGACATAGATCAGACAAAAAATAAAAGAAATATAAGTCTTGCAGTCTTTTATTAGTTAGTCTTTGAAGAACTTTCCCCAGCATCCTTGGTTGCAGCAGTCTTCTTCAAGTTATCAGTTTTGTTCTTCAGCCTCTTGAAGTAAAGGAATGGCTTTGGAATATATCTAGAAGGTATTTTCTTGGGATTGCTCTTCCTTACCAGATTCTCCTTGAACACTCTTTCCCTTAGGGAATTTCTTTCCAAATGTTTTATCCATTACTTAGAAGGATATACACTATCAATGTTCTTCAAGATTTATCCATGGCTTACCCATGCATTGAAAATGATGGATTCAGAGGCCTCACTTAGCTGTTCATAGTCTGGGTCATCTCTATTCTCAGCTCTCCTCTTTGCCATTAACTCTTCAGCCATTTGAATTCCTTCCCTCTTTCTTCTGGCAACAAGTTTTGCATCCTGTGTAATTTTGGCTTGTGTCGTGAAGTCTAGGTCCTCTGGCCTCTTTCTATCCACGAGGGACAGGTGCAGTGTCACCCTGGTGCCTTGAATAACATTGAAGGCTTGATCTTCAATGAGTGTTGCTGCATTACCATGGCTACTCTCCCCCTTTTTGCCTTCTTCAGATATTGTCTTTTGCAGTAATGAGGTGTTGGCTTCAGTTTTGTTTGTTAGAGATTGAAGTATTCTCTCATTATTAGTAAGCAGCTCATTCCTCAAGAGTATTGCCTGCTCCATGGAGTGGAGAGAAACCTTGGTGGCATGCTGATTAATATGGTCTGCTGCACCCTTGATCACCTCATCAGTTGTACTCACATAATTCTTGGCATATCCTATGTCAGCTGTAGTGAGTTTTTGGCTTGTGTCCAAAGATTCCATGAGGGTGGTCAGCTTGATTCTTGTAGTTACAGCCTTATCAAACCAGGTGGTGACCTATTTGTTTAAGTAAGATATTTCTTCTTTAGTTTCATTTACTTTGGCTGACATTTCTTCCCTAAGTTTGGCAATAGATTGATCAATATACTCCTTGAGGGTTGTGGTCTGATTATCCATGAGTACTTTAATTTGGTTTAAAAATTCCTCATTGGAGATGAGTGTAGATGAAGCATGGCCCATAGGAGGAGGTATAACATTCTGAGCAGAGATCTGAGAAGGCTCCCCCTCTACTACATCACCTATAGAATGGAACATTTCCTTAGTTAAAGCTGTTTTAACACTATTAATTAAGAGGGAATAAGTTTTACTTGTAGTGGGTGTAGACTCAACTATCTTATTGATAACTTGATCCAAGTCTGTCAACTCCATCTGATCATGCTCCCCCTCAGATATTAACTGAGCATCCTTCTCTTGATTTGACCTATTAAGATAAGTATCTAAAATCTCAGGAGGCTCCCTGTTATCTTCTACAACAACCTCTTCTTCAGCACATTCTGTGATACCTGTCCTGATCTTGGGCTGGCAAGGATTTTATCAACATGTATAACAGCATCCTGGAGTTGAATGTTGGCAGAGGATTGACTAAGAGATAAGTCAACCTGCAGACTAGCATCAGCTGGAGAGGATGATCCAAGCACTAGTTCAGGGCTGGAAGTTCTTTCTACCTCAGTGGGTTTCTTCCTTGTGCCCTTGGAGGATTCCTTTAATCTTGTACGTTGTCTTATTGGTAGGACTCTAGAGAATCTATCCAAAGTTTTTATGTTCATTCTTTTCAGGTAGTGAATCTTCACCCCCTGTTCCTGTGTGAAAGTGTCAGGATAGGTGTTCTTTAGGTATAAAGAAATAATGTTTCCCATGTTTGGAGAGGATATGCAGTATACTATTCTCTGATAGATGAGAGAAGACCATGAGGTCTTTCTATTCAGGATGATTCTTGTCATAATTTCAAACATGAACCTGGAGATGGTGTCATGTGATCGAGGTTTGCAGATAAGGGCTTTCTATATAATGTCTGCTAGCAATTTTCATCTTTGATTGAAGAATTTCCTTTTCAGAGACCTGATTTGGCCTCATTATATCCACACCATGTGAGAGAATTGTCTCTGTCCGTGTCGATGAGCTCATCTTCCTCGATAGGGTTGACGAAGGGGATATGAAGTGCCTTTCCTAACCTCTTAGGGTTTACCTTTATTTTGATATCTTCAATCTTAGACCTAAGAGAGTTTTGGGATGGGAACATCTGAATGTTTGAGAAGAATTCCACAACTTCATTTCTAAGAATGGTGGAGGGTTCGGAAAGGGTGTATTCTAAGCCTGCGACCTCAATCATCCTTAACATGGCTTTAATCTCAGGAGAGGCATGATTGAATCCATCCCTCACTATTTTGTATCAATCCTGAAGCTCCTTAATGTCATTTGGCAACATTGTAACAGAGCGGCAAGATACTGAGATGGTTTCGGTCTCGACGGCTAGGGTTAAGGCTTTAGAGAGCAATGTGGCTTTTCATTTCTTGTCGCCTTTATTTATGTAATGAAAATATTTACGTAATTTAATTAAAATTTTCATTTGACTATTAAATTAAGTATTTTTAGACTTTACGGCCTACTCTATGATTCCTGTTATGATACATGGCACTTAGAGCTATTACTATATCCCTCAGCTTTTCTTTTATTTGTTCCGTACATGTTTTATTTGTGGTTTCCCTTACTAATTGGTTGTATAATTTACTTGACTTAGTTAATTGTCAAGTAAAAAGAAGGTGACCTAACATGTTAATGGGCCAGTTCTATTGGTACCCAATTTGTACATTGTTTTGCCCTAAAGCTTGCCAATAAGTTATTTGAATTTTTTGAGTATAGCTTACAAAAATTAACAGTGTGAAAAATTGAATCTCTATTTTTCTATTTGATGTGCTAGATTAGATTCATCTTGAGCACAACGAACATAACTTAGCAAATGGTTAACTTAATATCTATATAATAGGGAGAGACATACCTTGAGGCTTGATTCCTCTAGCTTTTGAGGATTACTTATTAATTTATTGCCCTTTCTGGAGCATATTCCAAGAGCAACTATCTTGTCCCAGTCATTTCCCTAGAACACCCATTGTACAAATTCTAAGTCTTAAGTGTACAGGTACTTGGACTATCCTTCAAAACATAATTCATTTTCCCTTAGGCATCCATTGATAATTGGGTCCTAAGTTCTTGTTAGCATCATAAAACATCTACCCAACTCTCTACCTGGGCTGAGCACCTTTCTGTCCACTAATCACAGTTAGGTTATGCCAACAATCAATGGCATAGTGACCCACTTTCCCACAGCACCAACATTTATGAATGTTGTACCTTCTCTTTAGGACATCATAGACTTGCTATCCATAAGAGATGTGAGTAACACCAGACTTTGCTAGATGAGCATTGCATGATGCTGCCCCCTTCTTTCTGAATGAAGGTGCTGAGGAACGAAATACATCTTGTCCAAAATGGGCCTGATGTATTTTTGGAGCCTGCCACCTAGTGGACATTCTCATTTCATTAGATAGAGGATACTTGGATCCAAATCTAAAGATCTTCTCCTGAACTTTGTGCCTAGAGTGGACAGTGTCACTCTTTCTTGGATCATGTTCCTTCACCCCACTGGTGGAGCACGCATTTGATTGATCCTTCTGGAGTGGTGCAAACTTGACAGTTTTAGAAGGTGTATTTGCCTTCTAAAACATTGTCCACTTATTAGGGAAATCAGATTTGAAATGGTGATTGATGTGGTCAATACCCAGCTTCTCAGGGACTTGACAAGTTACAGCTTTTGGCAACTGACCCTGTGACTGAGAAGGGTTAATCACAATCCCAAACCTCTCTTAGAACTTTTGTTCCAGATATCTGATGTGCATCTTCTTTTCTTCTAGAAGAATGGTCTAACACTAAAGATTTTTCTTGAGCACAAACATCTCATGACTTTTCTTATAAAACTCAATATATTTATTATTATAGAGAGTTTTGTAAGGCTTTAGAACCTCTATTTCCTTGGCTTGCCTTTTGGAAAGTATTTTGCTCTCCTTTAGAGAAATTAGGAGTAGTCCAAACTTGTCAATCAATTGATTGACATCAGTCACAGATTCATAGCAATCCTCATCACATGATGAATATGTGCCAGTATCTGGACTGGATTCAAAGGCAGAGCAAGAAGTAGAATTTGAGAGAGATTGTACCTTGATTGATTCAGATTTTTCCTGACTTCTTTCATCTGCAGACATTGTCATCAACTCATGGAATCCATAGTATTCTTCATCCTCCTCATTATCACCATCTGAGTGTGACAGAGGGCCCCTGATGACTATCCTGATAGTAGGATATTCCTCCTCTTATCCTAAATCTGTAGCAACAGATATCAACCCTATATAAGTTTCTTCCTCTTTATCTTCTGAATCTGAGGATGAAGAATTTGTCCAGCTTCTCTCCTTCTTAGCCACAAAGGACTTTTTTTCTTCTTCTCGTCTTCAGACTCTGTGTGAGACTCCCCCTACCCGGATCCCAAAATACGGCACGAAGAGGGAGTCTTATGCCCGGAACAGCCGCCTTGCGGTAGCATTAGCACACGGGCTAACCTGTACCACAAGACGCCTATTCCGCCGGCTACAACAATATCAATATATTATGCCAACCCAACCAATTAAATAAACTACCAGAAGTCAAATCCACACTAAGTTATAATGTCCAAATACATCAATAAGGAGAAGCTAAAACATGCTTCTACAATATATCAGAGTACAACTAAACATTGCCCAAACGGGCTACAACAGAGTAATAGAACTAACATCGGTGACCGACGGTATCGATGGCACCGTCCCTTCAGGCCCTGTCGTCCTGGCCTGGCTGTCCTGCGGCGTAGTCTGCGGCTGCTCTACCTGCGGCGGGACCTCCTAAAAGGAAGACGTAGCAACCGTTAGTCGAAACGACTAAGTGGTTCCACATCCGCTCCCCCGGCGACTCCTCGGCACCGGGCGGAGAAAAGGAACAAGAGTATAGTATATAACAAGTATGCAAGTAAAGGAAGTACAAGCAGGTGTCTGTAGTGTAAGAGTAACAGTATCATAATCAGCATTTATGTAAGAGCTACACTAAACTAGCAAGTATAAGTAACAGCAGGAAAGTAACTTAACTTATAAGAATGCCCATACAAACTTATAAGTTAAGGATCGGGTTACATAAAAGTAACTCATCGTATAAGAGTGCCCATACAAACTTATACGATGAGGATCTTGTTGTGCAATGATATGAAATGCTATGAATGCTATGCAATGACTCACCCATGCACACCCATGCAATTGCTATGTCGACACAGACTATAGTTCCCACTTTTCGAGCAGGTAGCTAACCTCTCAGGCATCAGCCGTCGTGGCCAGGCGGTGACAGTAGAACGGGCACTTCTACTACTAGGCGGGTATCACACTACTTCACCTAGGCCTCCGTATGCCTCAATGCTAAGAACACAACAGCGGAGCCCATGCGTACTATGGCCCAGCGGGGTCTTGGGTAGATGTGCACCAAGAACACAGCCCGAACTGGCCTTGCGTGACCCGGAAGGGGCCTCGGAAGAAAGCACGAGGACACAACCTAACCGTTCACATGGCCGGAGGGCCCTCGGTACGTGAACACCGAGGACACATCCCAAACCGACCAAGTCTAACTGCCAACTCCCGTCGGTGTGATGACTGGCGAGCCCGTAGACCTGCCACACTATCCTTAACCCAGGATTACAACACCGCGTGTCGACTCACACCACATGCAAATTCCACATCAACATATCATGGAAGGGGCCTCGGAGTGAGCACGAGGACACAACCCAACCATCCATCCATACCTTACCTCAACACGAGCAAAACAAATGGCGGTCAACACCGCACTTGCACATTTACTATAAAATGACAATAGGAGACGACACACTATTGATGGACTCCTAAATTCAATCCGATATATAATATATACATGGCCATGAGTTACCCATCTATATATCATCCCAAGTGATTTCAACATGATATAAACAAGATTTGCTCTTACGACAACTTACCGAGGTATTATCAAATCAGTCCAATTAAACATAAGGAAATCAACAGGCCTCAAGCTATCTTGCGATAATAAATTGATTTATAAAATAGTAAATATTATCATCCATAACACTTTGGTGGTTAACATAAATTATTTCACCAAAATCTCGAATTAATTGCGACATTGGACCACCAATTTCAAATCCACAATGTATGAAGAGACCCAGAATTTCAGCGCAGGATTAGCACTGGACAGCAACTTCGACCGGTGTTTCCTGAAGTTACAGGAATCCGGGGGAGGCGTGTAACCCCTCGTTGGAAAGACCTTTTCATGATCTACAACTTTCATATTCGGGTCACAACCCAGATCTGACAATAACTTACTCGAAATCGGCTTCAAAGTTCGCTGCGCACAGAACACGATTTCAGTGTACAGGAATTGCCGGACAGCAAACTCGATTAGGTTTTCCTGGGGCCACAGACATCACCTGAAGTCGTGCAACCACTCGTTGGAAAGGTATGTCCAAGGGCTACAACTTTCGTGTTTAGCCAAAAGCCCATATCTGCCCATATCCTACACTAAAATGGCCTAGAAGATCGCTGCGCGCAGAATACAGATTCTGCGCGCATCTTAAAGAAAAATGAACGGCATCGGTCCGTCTTCCTCCTCAAGCGATCCTTCCTAAATTTTCCAGAAATGTCCTCCTCCCTTATTCAACCTCAAGGGCCAAAACTCCTCACGAAACCATTCACCCATCGTCGTATTGAAGAAAAGGGGAAGGGTTGAAGAGATCTAAAATCTAGGATTCAAATCCTAGCATGGCCAAACCTAGAAATCTTCTCCTCTCCATCAAGCTCTCTTGAGCCGATGTCTCTCCTAAATATCTAAGATCTAGCACCAAGGGAGAGGGTAGGAAACTCACATTGGCTCCAGCGGTACCACCATTTCTTGCCATGGATCGCGTAGTTCTCCTCGGCGACATCTTTTCTTTCACGGCGATGGCGAATCTCCTCCGGTAGAACTTGCTCCAGCGGTTTTCCTCTCACCAGGAGTTCTCACAGGAGATAGGGGGTGAAATGAGAGTGAAAACGGCTAGACTTTCCTCTGCCCCTTATAAACAAAACATGACACGGGTAGGGACACGGCCGTGTCCGTACCCGTGTCCCGCTTCCGCGAAACGGCAGTGGCGGTTTCCATGTCAGTTCAATGTTTGACACGGGTAGGGACACGCCCGTGTCCCGACCCGTGTCCCCATGACACGGCCGTGTGCATGGCCGTGTCATTGGCCGTGTACTCGGGTTGCATCTCGACACTTCGACGCACACGGGTAGGGACACGCCCGTGTCACTACCCGTGTCCCCCGCTCGACTATCTCGACGCATCTCGACGATCTCGACACGCTTCGTCGAGATCATCTCGACGCACACGGGTAGGGACACGGCCGTGCCACTACCCGTGTCACCTGGTGTCGACACAGTTCGACGATCTCGATACGGCTCGTCGAGCTCAACTCGACGCACACGGGTAGGGACACGGCCGTGTCACTACCCGTGTCACTTGGTGTCGACACAGCTCGTCAGTATCGACACGGCTCGTCGAGCTCAACTCGACGCACACGGGTAGGGACACGCCCGTGTCGCTACCCGTGTCGCTACCCATGTCTTTTTACACTGAATTCTCCATGTCACCACAAGTGCAGTCCAATTCCCGGCACTTCTCAGGACTCGAGTCAACCCTCCTGACTCAAAACACACACACTAGGGGCCTAGAGCGATTCAGGACATTACAAATCCTATAAATAAAATAAAAGATTTCGTCCTCGAAATCAGGCTTAGGCTGTGTGGAAAAAGCTTAACAGGAAATTTATCATACGTTTTTAAATAAGATTACCTTGAGCAAACAACTCCGATTAGCGTTGCTGCATTAAATCCATTGGCTCCCATGTGTACTCCTCCTTCCCATGATTCAACCATAGCACCTTCACTAAGGGAACACTTTTGCGGCGTAATGTTCTTGTCTCGCTGTCAACAATCCGTACCGGCTCTAGTAGCACAGACCTATCTGACGCCACCGCACCATCAGTAGTGGGAATAAATTGGTCGGGCCGCAATAGTGCTTTTCGAAGCGACGATACATGGAACACGTCGTGAAGATTTTCTAGTTCCGGTGGTAACTCCAACCGATAGGCCAACGGGCCAATTCTTTCCAATATAGTATAAGGCCCAACATACCTTGGGCTGAGCTTTTTCACTCCCCGCACCCGCGACACTCCATGCATCGGCCGAATCTTAAGGAACACTTTTTCGCCCACTTGGAACTCCACCATCCGGTGCTTTTTATTGTAATATTTTGCCTGTCGACTTTGAGCCTCCAACATGCGGTCTCTTATCAATCTGATAGCCATATCAGTATCATCTATAAATTCATTTCCTAAAGCCTTCGGATCTTCATCCTGCACCCAAGACAAGGGGGTCCTGCACCTTCTTCCGTAAAGGGCTTCATGGGGCGCCATGCCGATGCTCGCCTGATGGCTATTATTATAGGAGAATTCCACTAGTGGCAAGAGCCTTTCCCATGGCTCTCCTCTGTCCAGCACACATAATCTCAATAAATCCTCCAGTGTTCTGATGGTCCGCTCTGACTGCCCGTCAGTCTGAGGATGAAATGCGGTACTAAAGGTTAGGCGTGAGCCCAAATACGCCTGTACCGCCTTCCACTCATTGGATGTAAACCGACCATCACGATCCGAAACAATTGTCTTGGGCACGCCATGATACCGTACAAATTGCTCCACAAAAAGGCGTACCAAAACATCCACGTGTGCTTCCTTCTTCATTGGAATGAACCGGGCCACCTTTGTCAGTCGATCCACAATAACCCACACTGAATCATTCCCGGAGCGTGAGCGAGGTAGCCCATGGACAAAGTCCATGGAGATGTCCTCGAACTTCCATTCGGGGATGGGCAATGACTGCAACAAACCACCAGGACTCCTGCATTCAGCCTTCACTCTTTGGCAAGCTTCGCAATGTGTAACATAATAGCGAACATCCTTCTTCATTCCCGGCCAACACATGGTCTTCCGCAGTCCGGCGTACATCTTAGCAATACCCGGATGCACTGAATATTGAGAGGAATGCGCCTCTCTCAATATATCTTCCCGAATTTTGCCGCCCTTGGGAATATAAAGTCGGCCTCGAAGATAAACGAGGCCGTCTTTTAGTGTGTACTCATTGGTGGTCCCATCTTCAATTGTCTTGATTGCGGGGGCCAAGGCCGCATCCATTCCTTGCTCCACCTGAATCCGGTCTCGGATATCACAAACTATGCCCATGTTGGCCAAATACTCCGCATACTCTGCCGAAGGAGCCTTGAATACTAGAGAAATTTCCATCTCCTCGATCATCCGAGCCAACTCCATACTCATCAACCGAGACTCTGGGCTAGAGCCTGGCGCTTTTCTACTCAAGGCATCGGCTACGGAGTTCGCTTTCCCGGGGTGGTAGTTCATGGTGAACTCATAGTCGCATAGAAATTCCAACCACCGTCATTGTCTCATGTTCAACTCCTTCTGAGTGTGGACATACTTCAAGTTCTTGTGATCGGAAAAGATCTCGCAGTGTACGCCATATAGGTAATGCCTCCAGACTTTCAAAGCAAACACCACTGCTCCCAGCTCCAAATCATGAACCGGGTAATTGATTTCATGTTTCTTTAACTGCCTTGAAGCATAAGCGATCACGTGCCCGTGCTGCATCAGCACCGCACCCATCCCTTGATATGATGCGTCCGTGTAAACTTGGAATCCTTCCTTCCCCGACGGAAGAGCAAGGATGGGGGCGGAGGTAAGCCTATCCTTCAACTCTTGAAATGCCGCTTCACATTGAGGTGTCCACTCAAATGGCACACCCTTCTTCGTCAAGGAGGTAAGAGGAAGGGCAATCTTGGAAAATCCTTTCACGAACTTGCGGTAGTAGCCAGCAAGTCCAAGAAAGCTTCGTACATCGGCCGCCGACTTCAAGGGCGACCACTCCTTCACGGCCCGCACCTTTGTTGGATCCACTGCTAGCCCTGCTCCACTGATCACATGCCCCAAGAAGGCAACCTCCTTAAGCCAGAATTCACACTTGCTAAACTTGGCATACAAGGCGTGCTCCTTCAATTTCTTCAAAACCAAGGTCAGGTGCTCGACAGGCTCCTCCTCCGTCTTTGAGTAGACTAAGATGTCGTCGATGAAAACGATGACGAAGATGTCCAAATACGGTTCAAACACCTTGTTCATCAAGCTCATGAAGGCCGAAGGGGCATTTGTGAGTCCAAATGGCATTACTGTGAACTCATACAAACCATATCTCGAACTGAAGGCCGTTTTCTGGGTATCCCCCTCATGTATCCTCAACTGATAGTATCCAGAGCGCAAGTCTAGTTTAGAGAACCAATGTGCTCCCACTAATTGATCGAACAACTCGTCGATCCGAGGTAGCGGATAAGTGTTCCGCACCGTTAATCGATTGAGTTCCCGATAATCTATGCACAATCGCAGGGTTCCATCCTTCTTCTTTACGAACAACACAGGGGCACCCCATGGTGACGAACTGGGGCGAACGAACCCTGAATCTACTAGTTCTTGCAGTTGAACTCTAAACTCCGCGAGTTCTTTCGGGGCCATACTTTACGGAGCCTTAGATACAGGCTTGGCACCTGGTACTAGATTAATCTGGAAATCGACCTCTCTATACGGTGGTAATCCTGGTAGCTTCTCAGGAAATACCTCGGGAAAATCCCGCACAACCCTTACATCCTTTAATTCCAACGCTTCCTCCTTCAACTCGAACCAGATCATGAAGACCTCGTCCCCCTTCATATGAGCTTTTACAACCTGGACGGAAGATAACATCATGCGGGGCGCGAAGCCAATACCTTGGAAGATGACGTCAGAGTCTCCATGTCTCAAATAGATCCGCTTCTCCACACAGACGATCCTCGCGAAGTGCCAATCCAGCCATGCCATGCCCAAAATGATGTCGAACTCCGACATTCTCAAAACCGTGGCCGGTGTATCAAAGGCCTTCCCATCAATAAATAACTCCAACTCGCACTTGGCGGTTGCGATCATCTCTGAGCCATCCGGAAGGCGTACACGTCGGGCTATACCCGTGAAGTACTGAACATCCCCCACGTCTTTTATGAAATCCTCGGACACAAAAGAGTGTGAGGCACCGGTATCGAATAGAGTGTAGGCCGGTTTCTCACTAACCATTACGCCTTAGTATCAAGATTGTGAATGCTCAAGCCAGATTCCTAGAAAAACTTAGGCAGACTAAGGACGAATGCTTAATTTCTTCCTCGTAGTCCTCGTCTTTGAGCTGGGTCCCGCTTCAATCACTCCTTCAGCGAGTCTCTTAACGCTTGTCTGAACACCCAAAAGACCCGCTCCCAACCACTTTACCATATCCATTATCTCCACCAAGCACAAATCTCCTATAAACAAAAGTGGTTGCCCTAGGGAATCTGACATGTCTATTTTATCCGTTAGATTCAAAATCTGCTATAAACAAAAGTGCTTGCCCTAGGGGATCCCGCAAGACTTTATACCATAGTTTTACATACTTGGGGTCGTCCAAACTTGGAAGATCGACGTATAAAGGTATGTACCTAAGGTCAGGTTGGCTAATCGTAGGGTCAAAGTTGGACAAACTTAATGTGAATTACATATGGGCACACCACTGCTTCCGCTAAGTCAGTTTGTCCCCAAACTGACTAACCAAACGGGGGTGGAACCATTGTTGAATGACTTCGTAGTTGAGGATCGTGGCAAACTGATACCATTTGTAAGACTCCCCCTACCAGGATCCCAAAACACGGTACGAAGAGGGAGTCTTATGCCCGGAACAGCCGCCTTGCGGTAGCATTAGCACACGGGCTAACCTGTACCACAAGACGCCTATTCCGCCGGCTACAACAATATCAATATATCATTGGTGGGCCAAAACCCGAACAGGCAAGCGTACCTGTCGAATTGTAGTACCAAGGTCGTATTTAAACACGGGGTTGTCAAGTACTTCTACTCACGCTCTAACTATTATCCTACCGGAAAACTATTGGGATTTTGAGAATTTTTTTTTAAGTAGAAAGAACGAAAAATTGCGAGACGAAAACTTATATAAAAAAAAAACTAGCATTCGATCATTGATTCACCATGAAATGAAATGAGAAAATAAAAGGGCATAGTTTTAAATTTGCAAATCCAACTCGGCCGTGACGGATACGAAAATAAGACAAAATCTCGCTAGAGCATTAGGTCTCCTAACTTATAGACTCTTCGATCGAAATCTCTTTACAAATCGAAAAAGCCTAAAGTTGCATTATCGAGATGATCCGCACTATTGGATTTGACTCCAATCCGGAGGATTTACGTCGTCCTATCTCTAGGGTTGCGTTCAACTCCTTCCTTCTTTGAGTGATCTTTCACATTCCCGAGCCTCTTGGCTACTCGAATATGAGATCATAAGCCTACTACCGTATACCGGAAATACGGAGTCGACGCAAAATAAATCAAAGAAGGACCGAGTAGAATTACGCAAAAATAAAACTATGAAATAAAAATAATTCTCATTTCAAATCATGGATCCTCATGATCAAATGCTAAGAGGAAATTAGCTACGCATAGTTAAGAAAGAAAGCACGGAAAGATAAGAGAAATTCATTTCCATTGATAAATAAAAACGGAGAAGTACAAAATAATAGGAGAAGAGATTACACTATCAAAAGCAAAGATTACACTTAATAAAGACTTAATAACATGTAAGCAAAAAGAAAGCACTCTCTTGAACTAGAACTTCACTTGCTCTCCAAAATCCAACTCCCAAAAACTAACTCCCAAAGTATGAGTCTTGGGTTCCTTTTATAGATAAGGGAGAAGGTTCTAGAATGAAGATGAAGAAGAGGGGGCAAGGGGGGTGGCCGGCCATGTAGGGTGGAGAAGGTGCATGAATGTCATTAATGGGGGAGAGAGGGAAGAGGCTACATGCATGCATTTTTATTTAGGAAAAATAGAAAGAACAAAATAAATAAAAGATGGGGGAATGGATGGGTTTAAATGAAAATGAGAGAAAGGGAAAGAGGGGGATGCATGATGAATAAATGGAAGAGAAAATAATAAAAGGGGGGAGAGAGGAGAGGGGCCGGCCAAGCATGAATGCATGCATGCAATAAATGGAAGGGAGAGAGAGAAAACATGCATGTATGTGATTAAAAGGTGGCCGGCCATTGTGGGCTTAAATGAAGTGGTTTGGGCTGCTCAATTGAAGTGGGCTGCTGCATTTGGAGGGGGCCGACCAACTTGAAGAGGGCTGCACTTTGTGGGCTGGTTGCATGGGCTCGGGTTCACCATGAGGGCTTGGCTTGCATCATGTGGCTTCAAGGGAAGGGGCCGGGCTGCACCATGCTTGAAGTGGGCTGCTTGGGGGGCTCGGGTTTGAGCTTGAGGGCTGCATGGGGGGCTCGGGTTTGAGCTTGAAGTGGGCTGCATCATCTAGCATGTACCTACAAGAAAATAACACATAATAACATTAGTTATATAAGAAAACATAACACACATAAGCAACATAATATTAGATTAAAACTAAACTAAACATAACATACTATTAATTAATTATATTCAAAAACAAAACACTAGTAAACATAAAACATAAAACATATAATAAAACTATAGATTTTTATATCAAAACATAACAAAATAAAATTTCAACATAATGAGCAAATAAAACTATAATAAAACTAGGAATTATAATATCCTAACACAACAAGACTTTAAACAAGATATGCATGAAAATACTTGAATCATACAATTAAACTAGGAATTTTGCATACTAAACTATCCCAAAAATGATGACTAAAACAAGTCATCAAATTCCCCCATGCTAGAGTATTTGCTTGCCCTCAAGCAAATAAAACTTAAAGAACTAGGGAAACAAAAAAGAAGTTTTAGGTTGCATAATTAAGAAAATCAAAACATGAAAAATTAAACTATCCTAATTCCTATGTTAACAACTAGTGGGGTGAGAAGTGCACAATAGAAAACTTGAAAGTGGAGACCTAAAAATATCATTAGAACATAAGAAAAGTCTACACATTTCTAAATCTTAAAAACAAGGCATCCAAAATAAATGAAAATAAGGACAACAAAAAGTAGAGGTTCTAAATAAACGGCGCATTAACAAACTACTAGGTTGCTAGATAAACATTGACCCTAAGACACTCTAAGATAACCTCCAAAGAAATCCATCAATGATGGTGGCCATAGGCTTGTACGTTCACACTCTCTCCACTACGCGAAATTAAGTTCTAAGATCATTAGGACTTCTACTAGGCATTAAAACTTGGCTTAGGTAAATGATTAGGAAGTGGAATCAAAGATAAACATGAAAGTTTTAGGCACTAAACCAAGGTGAGCTCAAAAATAAATAAGGCATAATAAAAAAAATGAGAAGTAATGAGTGTGTCATTTCTCCAATATGAAACTACAACAAAAAGGCCATGAAATTTTTTTCTTTTATAAACTTGGCCAAACATAAACTTTTTGCATTCATTTTTTTTTTGATTTTGTAATGATATATTTTTTTTCTTTCTCAATTTTTTTCTTTTGAATAACATTTGATGAGAAAGCTCCAAAAATGAGCTTGAGAATTTCCTATTTATTTCAAAAATAATACCCTTCCCACAAAAATAATTTTAAGCTCAAATTTATAGTGCAAAAATAGGAAAGATATTTGGCTTTGGTGAATATAATGAAATGAAAGGTGGAGCTAAAACAAGGAAAAAAAAGGAAAAGGCCCAAAATTGTTTTGCAAGGGTTTTGTTTTTGGTGGGCAAGAAAAGCTCAAACTATTCAAATGGTGGTCTAAATCATTTCTAAAGAACGTAAAAACGGCGCAAATGCTTCGAGAGTAGCTTGGTACAAGTTCTAGACACCAAGAAAGACTATCTCGCAAATGAAAAAGAGCTAATGATACCTAGCAACCATTCGTAAGCAACTAACCGAATAAAAAGACATAACTACAAATTGCTAACTTAAAACGTAAATATCAGATGCCTATATTTAAGAAAAAGAAACTAGTAGAACTAAACTATGCTAAAATGATAAGTTTAGAAAACATTTTCAAAGGATTCTACATAGAACTACAAAAACCGCACGGGCCTACACTTCACTAGAAGAAACATAAAAATAAAGATAGAAATAATTTTAGATTTTGTTTTTCAAATCGATTTTAGCACAATTTGTTGATTTTTGTTTTTCTAGTTTTTTTTTTGGGGTTTTATATTTTATAATTTTTTTGGATTTTGATGACATAACATACTATACTAATTTAAGACAAAAAAATTTTTTTCTTTTGAAAGAAGGAGAACAAAAAGGAAAAGACCAAAAGAAACTAGACCCCCCCATGCTAAAATCCTTCATTGCCCTCAATGAAGAAAACATAAAGAAAAAGAGAAGGGGACTGAGAAGAAGAGAAAAAGAAAAATGCAGGAAAAGTAAATAAATAAGAACAGGACTTCCCCGGGTTCGTGAGATGAAGGCGGATGTCGCTCCCCCATGCTTGCCTTTTAGAGTACTTGATCGTCAGCAGGTATGACTTGATCCATCTAATATCAGCAACGGCGGAGCGGCGACCACGAACATGGACTTGATTGGCCTCCGGTAGGAAGAGCAAAATAAAAGCAAAACATAGATAGAGTCCATGGGCAGATGCCCGATAATGGTTTTTATTACAATCATTTAAAGTCCGAATAAAAGAGTTTCAGAATAATAATAATAAGTCCAGAAATAAAATAAAATAAAATTGTCCCACACAAGATAAATGTTTACGAGTCCAACACAAGATTCTCCTTTGCAGGAGTCACATAATCATTAGAAAAATAAAGTTTAAGTCTATGGCCATTAACTTTAAAGTCCCCCTTATCGGGGTGTGAAAGTAGCACAGTGCCGTAAGGAAAAACATCCTTGACCGTGAACGGTCCGGACCATCTAGATTTGAGCTTTCCCGGGAAGAGACGTAAACGCGAATTAAAAAGAAGAACTTGATCGCCTGGTTTAAAAGTTTTAGGGTGGCACATGTTCTTATCGTGATACAATTTCGTGCATTCTTTGTAAATTTTATTATTTTCGTATGCGTACGCTCGCCACTCGTCAAGCTCATTTAATTGGCTTTTTCTATGCTCGCCGACTGAGTGCGGATCGAAATTGAAAAACTTTAACGCCCAGTACGCACGGTGTTCTACTTCTACCGGAAGATGACACGATTTTCCATAGACTAATCGGAAAGGAGTACAACCGATGGCGGTCTTGTACGCTGTCCGATATGCCCACAGAGCATCGTCCAATTTTAAAGACCAATCCTTACGAGAAGTAGAAACGTTTTTTTCCAAAATTCGTTTAAGTTCGCGATTGACTACCTCAACCTGACCGTTAGTTTGGGGGTGAAGAGCAGTGGATAATTTATGAGTAACGCCATATTTGGCTAAAGCCTTAGTGAGTTGAGCGTTGCAAAAATGACTTCCCCTATCACTAACGATCGCTCGAGGAAAACCAAAGCGAGAAAATAATTTTTTTAAAAATTTGACAACAACGCGAGCATCATTATTTGGTAGAGCTTGGGCCTCTGCCCACCTAGAAACATAATCGACTGCGACTAGAATATATTTATTTCCTAAGCTGGAGGGAAATGGGCCGACAAAGTCTATGCCCCATAGATCAAAAACTTCGCATTCAAGAAAGTAGTTTTGTTCCATTTCATTTTTATTTGAGAGATTTCCAGTCCGCTGGCATCGATCGCACCCGCCCACAAAGATTTGTGCATCTTTAAATATGCTTGGCCAATAGAAGCCAGCACTAAGTACTTTGTGTGCGGTGCGGTTAGCTTGATAGTGCCCGCCAGTCGGACCTTCATGAACATGTTTTAAAATTAGGTGACCCTCTTCCCGTGAAACACATCTCCTAACCACCTGGTCCGCACAAATGCGAAATAGAAATGGGTCTTCCCAAAAATAATACTTCAACTCCGAAAAGAATTTCTTCTTTTGGTGAGTGGAGTATTCTTTTGGGAGGACCCGGGCCACAAGATAATTGGCCAGATCGGCAAACCAGGGGGTAGGAGATGAAGAAATAGTAAAAAGACGCTCATCCGGAAAAGAATCATTAATAAAAGTTTCATTTAAAAGATCTAGATTGGGATTTTCAAGACGAGAGAGATGATCAGCGGCTAAGTTTTCCGCTCCTTTCTTATCCCGAATCTCCAAGTCGAATTCTTGAAGTAAGAGGATCCAACGGATAAGACGCGGCTTGGCATCCGGTTTAGAAAGGAGGTACTTCAGAGCGGAATGATCCGTGAAAACAATAACCTTAGAAAGAGTAACATACGGTCGGAATTTATCAAAAGCAAAAATAACCGCTAAGAGCTCTTTCTCCGTCGTGGTGTAGTTTTCTTGCGCAGAAGTGAGAGTTTTACTAGCGTAGAAAATCGGATGAAAGTTCTTAGCGATTCGTTGACCTAAAACCGCACCTACCGCATGATTACTCGCATCACACATGATTTCGAAAGGTAAATCCCAAACTGGGGCGATCAAAATAGGAGCATTTATAAGTTTAGATTTAATTAATTCAAATGCCGCGAGACATGATTCATCAAAAACGAAAGGAGTGTCTTTTTCGAGAAGGTGGGTGAGAGGCTTAGTAATTTTTGAAAAGTTTTTAATGAATCGTCGATAAAAACCCGCATGCCCTAAAAAACTTCTAATCGCTTTAATATTTGTAGGCGGCGGTAACTTTTCAATTACTTTAATTTTTGCCTTGTCCACTTCAATTCCCCTAGCGGAAATGTTGTGGCCAAGGACTAAACCTTCGCGTACCATAAAGTGGCACTTCTCCCAATTTAAAACTAGATTCGTTTCTTCACAGCGTTGTAAAACTTTTTCCAAATTTTCTAAACATAAATTAAAGGAGTCGCCAAAAACAGAAAAATCGTCCATAAAGATTTCCATAATATTCTCGACATATTTATCAAAAATGGCAAGCATACACCGCTGAAAGGTGGCGGGTGCGTTGCATAGTCCGAAAGGCATTCTACGATAAGCAAAAGTTCCGAAAGGGCAGGTGAATGTCGTCTTCTCTTGGTCCTCGGGTGCGATAGGGATTTGAAAGTATCCCGAGAGACCGTCGAGGAAGCAATAAAAATTGTGCCCGGACAACCGTTCTAGAATTTGATCGATAAAGGGGAGGGGGAAGTGATCTTTTCGAGTGGCATCGTTTAGCTTACGGTAATCGATGCACATCCTCCATCCCGTTATCATCCTAGTTGGAATTAATTCGTTATTTTCATTTGGTACTACCGTAATCCCTCCCTTCTTAGGAACAACCTGTACCAGACTCACCCACTGACTATCGGAAATCGGATAAATTATCCCCGCATCTAATAACTTAAGCACCTCTTCCTTCACAACTTCTTTCATATTTGGATTAAGACGACGTTGTGGTTGAACTACACCCTTAGGATTATTGTCAAAAAATATTTTGTGTGTGCAGAAGGAGGGGCTTATGCCAGGAATATCACAAATTTGCCACGCTATAGCTCGGCGATGCTTTTGTAGTACTTCGATCAACTGATCGTTTTCGGATTGAGATAAATAGGCCGAGATTATAACGGGCAACTTAGAATTTTTTTCAAGAAAGGCATATTTTAGATGATCAGGGAGTGGTTTTAAATCAAGATGGGGTGGCTCATTATAAGAGTTTTTCAAATTCTTTTCTTTTTCAAAAATAAGACGTTCATACTTGCTTCTACCAAAGACAGAATCATTTTCAAAATTTGTTTTTGCGGACATAACCGTGTTTTCAAAATCATGTGAAGAAATTTCAGAAAAAGAAGAGGAAAATTCATTTGAAGAGATGTTGGAAAGGGAAAGGGAAGAATCTTCATTTAAAACATCAATAAAGAAGCATGAGTCATCATTTTGTAAGGAATTTTTCATTGATTGATTAATTGAAAATGTGACCTCATCATCTCCCACACACAAAAACAACTTTCCGTTACTAACGTCTATAACCGCTCGAGAGGTGGCTAGAAATGGTCGTCCAAGGATAAGAGGAACCTCGACGTCCTCTTCAATATCAAGAATGACAAAATCCACCGGGAAGATGAATTTGTCGACCTTTACTAGCACGTCCTCAACGATACCTAGTGGATACTTGATAGACCTATCGGCTAACTGGATACTCATTCTTGTAGGGCTAAGAGTGCCTAATCCTAGCTTTTTGAATAAAGAAAAGGGGATCAAATTTATGCTCGCCCTAGATCCGCTAACGCATGTTTAACGAACAGATCACCAAAAACGCACGGAATGGAAAAACTACCCGGATCGTTTATCTTTTTAGGAAGATTAGAGTTTTTAACGACCGCCGAGCATTCTTCATTTAACGTTACATGCGATAAATTTTCTAATTTCTTTTTGTTTGTTAATAAATCCTTAAGATATTTTGCATACTTAGGCATTTGACTAATCGCTTCATGAAATGGTAAATTAATATGAATTTGTTTAAATATTTCAAGAAAGCGTTGATATTGATTATCTAATTTTTCTTGCCTAAGTCGGGCCTGATAAGGGGGTGGCGGAAATTCCTTTATGATAAGCGGAGCATCATTTTGAACGTCATCATTAGAAAAAATAGAAATATCTTTTTCTTTATCTAAAGTAGATTTTTCATTTTCAAAATTTGTTTTATCATTTTCCGTAGGGGTAATTTCTTCCACAACAGGAGGGACAATCACCTTTGGCTCTTCCCTTGTGGTGGGCTCGTTAACAACTTTACCGCTCCGAAGGGAAATTGCATTTGCATGTTTCCTTGGGTTAGGCTCAGTGTTCGAGGGAAGAGTTCCAGGTGGTCTCTCGGAAAAGGCCTTAGCGAGTTGGCCGACTTGATTTTCTAAGTTTTTCATTGATCCTGTTAAACTTCTAATAGTGGCATCGTTCGAGCTTATATATTTAGCGAGGATCTCTTCCAAAGGGGAAGGTTTTTGAAAATTTTGTTGCGGAGGTGGTGGTGGCGTAAAATCGTGCGGTGGGCGTATGGTGTTAGCGTTATTACTCCACGAGAAATTTGGATGGTTATGCCATCCGGGGTGATAAGAATTAGAAGAAGAAGAAAAACCAGGCGGAGAAGAAAAATTCGGAAAAGCAGAAAAATTGTTTGCAGAATTATTTTGAGCAGGCCTGGGTATGTTCCCCAGATAATCCACCTGCTCGGCAGCAGCAGCATTCACATTTTCATATACCTTAGCAGCGGAGGAAGCAGTCATCTCCGAAATCTTCTTGTTTAACATTTCCACTTGTAGCGCCAGCTGCGAAACCGAATCCACTTCATAGATACCTGCAGGTTTAGATGGGCGAGACCTGGACGAATTCCACTGATAAGTGTTCATCGCCATGTCCTCGATAAGCTCAAGAGCGGCTTCCGGAGTTTTGCGGTCTAAAGAACCAGCGGAAGCGGCATCTATCATTTGCTTTGTTTCTTGATTTAGCCCATTGTAAAATGTCTGAACCTGTAACCATACAGGCAGAGCATGATGAGGGCATCTTCTCAAAAGCTCTTTGAACCTCTCCCAAGTGTCATAGAGGGTCTCAGAAGCAATTTGAGAGTAAGAGGTGATATCATTTCTTAACTTAGCAGTTTTGGCGGGAGGGAAATATCTAGCAAGAAATTTTTCAGTTAAAATGTTCCAAGTAGTGATTGAGCCTCTTGGAAGAGAACTCAACCACTGTTTGGCTTTAGTTCTTAAGGAGAAGGGGAAGAGTCTTAGCCTTATAGCATCATCTGAGACACCATTTATTTTAAAGGTGTCACAGATTTCAAGAAAATTGGCAATATGCAAGTTCGGATCTTCATCTTGTAATCCGTCGAACTGTACATATTGCTGCACCATTTGTATGATGCTAGGCTTAAGCTCAAAGTTATTGTTCGTAATTGCAGGTCGAACAATACTTGTTTCAGTCCCCTCCAGGTTGGGTCGAGCATAATCGGACATAGTCCTTTGCTGAGCCATTCCTGGGTTGGGATCTCCCATTTCAGAATAATTACAATCCCCGAAGGAATCCTCAACCGCTGTTTGAGAAGTGGAAGCCCCGAATCGTAGTTGTCTCCGAAAGGAGCGTTCGATTTCTGGGTCCAAATCAACAAGTAGCGACGGATTCGCTCGGGTCATGCACTAGTAAAGAAAACGAGGGAAGATGAAAATGAAAGCTTGGTAAAGAAAGAAAAAGAGGAAAAGAAAGGAAAATTTTTTTTAGTTTTTTTTTTTGAAAAAAAGATTTTTTTAGACGGCTTGGCTCTCGAACTTCCCGAGGACTACCCGGTGAAGGGTTCGCCCGGTACTAGGTAAAATGGTGGCGCTTAAAGCCCCTTACCCTTTTCGAGAGAGTTTAGGTGGGGTAGAAATAAGGTGAAGTGGGTTGATTATAAATATTTAAATATATAAATTATAATTTGTTTTTGATTTTTTTGGAGAAGTAATAGCGCAAGCGTTTTCAAAATATTGACGAAGAAAAGTCCCCGGCAACGGCGCCAAAAACTTGGTGGGCCAAAACCCGAACAGGCAAGCGTACCTGTCGAATTGTAGTACCAAGGTCGTATTTAAACACGGGGTTGTCAAGTACTTCTACTCACGCTCTAACTATTATCCTACCGGAAAACTATTGGGATTTTGAGAATTTTTTTTTAAGTAGAAAGAACGAAAAATTGCGAGACGAAAACTTATATAAAAAAAAAACTAGCATTCAATCATTGATTCACCATGAAATGAAATGAAAAAATAAAAGGGCATAGTTTTAAATTTGCAAATCCAACTCGGCTGTGACGGATCCGAAAATAAGACAAAATCTCGCTAGAGCATTAGGTCTCCTAACTTATAGACTCTTCGATCGAAATCTCTTTACAAATCGAAAAAGCCTAAAGTTGCATTATCGAGATGATCCGCACTATTGGATTTGACTCCAATCCGGAGGATTTACGTCGTCCTATCTCTAGGGTTGCGTTCAACTCCTTCCTTCTTTGAGTGATCTTTCACATTCCCGAGCCTCTCGGCTACTCGAATATGAGATCATAAGCATACTACCGTATACCGGAAATACGGAGTCGACGCAAAATAAATCAAAGAAGGACCGAGTAGAATTACGCAAAAATAAAACTATGAAATAAAAATAATTCTCATTTCAAATCATGGATCCTCATGATCAAATGCTAAGAGGAAATTAGCTACGCATAGTTAAGAAAGAAAGCACGGAAAGATAAGAGAAATTCATTTCCATTGATAAATAAAAACGGAGAAGTACAAAATAATACGGAGAAGAGATTACACTATCAAAAGCAAAGATTACACTTAATAAAGACTTAATAACATGTAAGCAAAAAGAAAGCACTCTCTTGAACTAGAACTTCACTTGCTCTCCAAAATCCAACTCCCAAAAACTAACTCCCAAAGTATGAGTCTTGGGTTCCTTTTATAGATAAGGGAGAAGGTTCTAGAATGAAGATGAAGAAGAGGGGGCAAGGGGGGTGGCCGGCCATGTAGGGTGGAGAAGGTGCATGAATGTCATTAATGGGGGAGAGAGGGAAGAGGCTACATGCATGCATTTTTATTTAGGAAAAATAGAAAGAACAAAATAAATAAAAGATGGGGGAATGGATGGGTTTAAATGAAAATGAGAGAAAGGGAAAGAGGGGGATGCATGAGGAATAAATGGAAGAGAAAATAATAAAAGGGGGGAGAGAGGAGAGGGGCCGGCCAAGCATGAATGCATGCATGCAATAAATGGAAGGGAGAGAGAGAAAACATGCATGTATGTGATTAAAAGGTGGCCGGCCATTGTGGGCTTAAATGAAGTGGTTTGGGCTGCTCAATTGAAGTGGGCTGCTGCATTTGGAGGGGCCGACCAACTTGAAGAGGGCTGCACTTTGTGGGCTGGTTGCATGGGCTCGGGTTCACCATGAGGGATTGCTTGGCCGATCATGTGGCTAAAGGGAAGGGGCCGGGCTTGCACCATGCTTGAAGTGGGCTGCTTGGGGGGCTCGGGTTTGAGCTTGAGGGCTGCATGGGGGGCTCGGGTTTGAGCTTGAAGTGGGCTGCATCATCTAGCATGTACCTACAAGAAAATAACACATAATAACATTAGTTATATAAGAAAACATAACACACATAAGCAACATAATATTAGATTAAAACTAAACTAAACATAACATACTATTAATTAATTATATTCAAAAACAAAACACTAGTAAACATAAAACATAAAACATATAATAAAACTATAGATTTTTATATCAAAACATAACAAAATAAAATTTCAACATAATGAGCAAATAAAACTATAATAAAACTAGGAATTATAATATCCTAACACAACAAGACTTTAAACAAGATATGCATGAAAATACTTGAATCATACAATTAAACTAGGAATTTTGCATACTAAACTATCCCAAAAATGATGACTAAAACAAGTCATCAATCATGCCAACCCAACCAATTAAATAAACTACCAGAAGTCAAATTCACACTAAGTTATAATGTCCAAATACATCAATAAGGAGAAACTAAAACATGCTTCTACAATATATCAGAGTACAGCTAAACATTGCCCAAACGGGCTACAACAGAGTAATAGAACTAACATCGGGGACCGACGGTATCGATGGCACCGTCCCTTCAGGCCCTGTCGTCCTGGCCTGGCTGTCATGCGGCGTAGTCTGCGGCTGATCTACCTGCGGCGGGACCTCCTAAAAGGAAGACGTAGCAACCGTTAGTCGAAACGACTAAGTGGTTTCACATCCGCTCCCCCGGCGACTCCTCGGCACCGGGCGGAGAAAAGGAACAAGAGTATAGTATATAACAAGTATGCAAGTAAAGGAAGTACAAGCAGGTGTCAGTAGTGTAAGAGTAACAGTATCATAATCAGCATTTATGTAAGAGCTACACTAAACTAGCAAGTATAAGTAACAACAGGAAAGTAACTTAACTTATAAGAATGCCCATACAAACTTATAAGTTAAGGATCGGGTTACATAAAAGTAACTCATCGTATAAGAGTGCCCATACAAACTTATACGATGAGGATCTTGTTGTGCAATGATATGAAATGCTATGAATGCTATGCAATGAATCACCATGCACACCCATGCAATTGCTATGTCGACACAGACTATAGTTCCCACTTTTCGAGCAGGTAGCTAACCTCTCAGGCATCAGCCGCCGTGGCCAGGCGGTGACAGTAGAACGGACACTTCTACTACTAGGCGGGTATCACACTACTTCACCTAGGCCTCCGTACGCCTCAACGCTAAGAACACAACAGCGGAGCCCATGCGTACTATGGCCCAGCGGGGTCTTGGGTAGATGTGCACCAAGAACACAGCCCGAACTGGCCTTGCGTGACCCAGAAGGGGCCTCGGAAGAAAGCACGAGGACACAGCCCAACCGTTCACATGGCCGGAGGGCCTCGGGACGTGAACACCGAGGACACAGCCCAAACCGACCAAGTCTAACTGCCAACTCCCGTCGGTGTGACGACTGGCGAGCCCGTAGACCTGCCACACTATCCTTAACCCAGGATTACGACACCGCGTGTCGACTCACACCACATGCAAATTCCACATCAACATATCATGGAAGGGGCCTCGGAGTGAGCACGAGGACACAACCCAACCATCCATCCACACCTTACCTCAACACGACCAAAACAAATGGCGGTCAACACCGCACTTGCACATTTACTATAAAATGACAATAGGAGACGACAGACTATTGATGGACTACTAAATTCAATCCGATATATAATATATGCATGGCCATGGGTTACCCCATCTATATATCATCCCAAGTGATTTCAACATGATATAAACAAGATTTGCTCTTACGACCAACTTACCGAGGTATTATCAAATCAATCCAATTAAACATAAGGAAATCAACAGGCCTCAAGCTATCTTGCGATAATAAATTGATTTCTAAAATAGTAAATATTATCATCCATAACACTTTGGTGGTTAACATAAATTATTTCACCAAAATCTCGAATTAATTGCGACATTGGACCACCAATTTCAAATTTACAATGTATGTAGAGACCCAGAATTTCAGCGCAGGATTAGCACTGGACAGCAACTTCGACCGTGTTTCCTGAAGTTACAGGAATCCGGTGGAGGCGTGTAACCCCTCGTTGGAAAGGCCTTTTCATGATCTACAACTTTCATATTCGGGTCATAACCCAGATCTGACAATAACTTACTCGAAATCGGCTTCAAAGTTCGCTGCGCACAGAACACGATTTCTGTGTACAGGAATTGCCGGACAGCAAACTCAATTAGGTTTTTCCTGGGCCACAGACATCACCTGAAGTCGTGCAACCACTCGTTGGAAAGGTATTCCAAGGGCTACAACTTTTGTGTTTAGCCAAAAGCCCAGATCTGCCCATATCCTACATGAAAATGGCCTAGAAGATCGTGCGCGCGCAGAATACAGATTCTGCGCGCATCTTAAAGAAAAATGAACGGCATCGGTCCGTCTTCCTCCTCAAGCGATCCATCCTAAATTTTCCAGAAATGTCCTCCTCTCTTATTCAACCTCAAGGGCAAAAACTCCTCACGAAACCATTCACCCCATCGTCGTATTGAAGAAAAGGGGAAGGGTTGAAGAGATCTAAAATCTAGGATTCAAATCCTAGCATGGCCAAACCTAGAAATCTTCTCCTCTCCATCAAGCTCTCTTGAGCCGATGTCTCTCCTAAATATCTAAGATCTAGCACCAAGGGAGAGGGTAGGAAACTCACATTGGCTCCAGCGGTACCACCATTTCTTGCCATGGATCGCGTAGTTCTCCTCGGCGGCATCTTCTCTTTCACGGCGATGGCGAATCTCCTCCGGTAGAACTTGCTCCAGCGGTTTTCCTCTCACCAGGAGTTCTCACAGGAGATAGGGGGTGAAATGAGAGTGAAAACGGCTAGGGTTTCCTCTGCCCCTTATAAACAAAACATGACACGGGTAGGGACACGGCCGTGTCCGTACCCGTGTCCCGCTTCCGCGAAACGGCCGTGGCGGTTTCCATGTCGGTTCAATGTTTGACACGGGTAGGGACACGCCCGTGTCCCGACCGTGTCCCCATGACACGGCCATGTGCATGGCCGTGTCATTGGCCGTGTACTTCTCGGATTGCATCTCGACACTTCTCGTCGAGCTCAACTCGACGCACACGGTAGGGACACGCCCGTGTCACTACCCGTGTCCCCCGCTCGACTATCTCGACGCATCTCGACGATCTCGACACGCTTCGTTGAGATCATCTCGACGCACACGGGTAGGGACACGGCCGTGTCACTACCCGTGTCACCTGGTGTCGACACAGTTCGACGATCTCGACACGGCTCGTCGAGCTCAACTCGACGCACACAAGGGTAGGGACACCGGCTGTGTCACTACACGTGTCACTTGGTGTCGGGACACAGCTCGTCAGTCTCGACACGGCTCGTCGAGCTCAACTCGACGCACACGGGTAGGGACACGCCCGTGTCGCTACCTACCGTATCGCTACCCATGTCTTTTTACACTGAATTCTCCATGTCACCACAAGTGCAGTTCCAATTCCCGCACTTCTCAGGACTCGAGTCAACCCTCCTGACTCAAACACACACACACTAGGGGCCTAGAGCGATTCGGGACGTTACACTCTGAACCACTATCAAAAAGATTGACTTTCTCTGTCCCTTTCCATTATATCCATTAAAGAGAATCCCACATCTCTTTGGCTGACTTGTAGTGGACCACTCTCATGATGGTTGAGTCATCCATGGCACTCACCATGATGTGTTGTGCCCTCTTGTCCATAGATACAAAGTTGATTTCTTCTTCAGACATTTCTGCATAACTCTTTGGAGTCTGGATGCTTGCATCCGATGTTGAGACCTTCATGGGGATGAAAGGTCCTTCTTGAACTGTTGTAAGGACCCTGGGATCAGAGTCTTCCATGATTTGCTTGACCCTTTCTTTCCAAGTCTTAAACCTTTCCTTGTTGTAGACTTAAAGCTCCATTCCTTATGGTTTTCTTTTGAACCCATAATTATAACCATTTTAGCTAACCTTGGAGGTATACTTAGATTATTAAATCCTTTTTGAGTAACCTCCCTCTAATACCTCTTGAAAGTTATTTAACTTTATGTTAACTAATCACCTACAGGGGGGGGTGAATAGGTCTTTGAGCTTTTAATAAATCATTTACTGTTTTCAACTTGTTCTATCTAGAGCTTCTCCTTAAATCCTGCAATCACAAAGAGAAACAAGCACACACAACAAACACTAGAATTTTTAGTGGTTCCCCATTGGGTATATCCACTTTCCCTCTCCACCTATCTAACTTATTTGTTGGGCTCGACACAAACTCTTCCACTTATGCTCCTCAGAGCTTACACCTTAAGCCCTCAGCCTTACACACAGATTCTTCTCAGAATCCAACTCGGAACCATAAGGGTTCCTACCTCAGAGTTTTGTAGAACTCCTACAGCTCAGTGATCCAGAGATTACCTACCTCATCCTTATTTCTAAGGCCTACACTCAGGTTCTCATCCCTAAAGCTTCAGGTACACGACCGTACTCTTAGAGTACTGCAACCACTCCTACAACTTAGTACCCTTTCAGGTACCTACAGCTCAACCTCCTCCAAGGCCTACATTCTCAGTGATAATCTTATCACCTACAGCTTAGTGATCCACTTATAACCTACGTCAGGCACAAGGCCCTACACTCAGCTGGGAGGATAACCCTATCTCAGATACACACTTGGATTTTACCTCAGAGAGAAACACTCTCCTACCTCAGGTACTTAAGCCCTACAGCTCAGATCCTTACTTGGATCCTACCTCAGTGCCCCAATAGGGCACCTACCTCAGTGACAAATTTGTCACCTACCTCAGGCACAAAGTGCCCTACACTCAGATTCAGTTAACCTGAATCCTACAGGAAATAATACAATAAGTTTAAGAAAGTAAACAAATGACTCAGAGAAATATCTCTGAGTAAACTTGTTGGACTGAACAGATTTCAGTCCAGCTCACTTGCTATAGAAGGAATCAACCTTCTTCTATAGCTATCACTTTTTCCTACTGCACAGATGAGTAGCTTCCACCTTGATGATGAGATGAATCAGCTAAACTGTTCTCTTGAGAACAAACTTGCTGAGCTTTGAAGTGCTTCAACTATCCTTCTTTGCCTTCAGGCTATCTTGGCTAGACTTTAGCTTTCAAGCTTAATCGGAAGTAAATGTCCAACCACCTCTTTTCAATTTTTATTCTTCTGTATTTGTTTGGTTCGTTAACCCTAATGCATTTTTGTTTCCCCTTTTATATTCGTTGATTTGAATCAACGACACCATAGTATGTGGGCCCACCAAGGATTGGTCAGCGCGAACTCCATTAGAAAGGGACAAAACATCTTTCAGCGCTATTGCAGCTTTCCCGCATTGGCTTCCTGCAATTTTGACTTTGATGACGTCAGAAGTGGTCATCAACATCTGGACTTAGAAAATATTCCATAATCCCATCAAGCGTTGAGTGCTGTTGAGACACTCAATGCCATTAGCCTTGGCTCTCATCACTTCTGGTCTTAGAAATTTCTGGCTTTGTCACAGCGTTTTGTCTCAGCGGTCTCAGTGATTTTCATTATCAGCTGAGACAAGCCTTTGTCTCAGCGCTTTCTTCTTGTCTACTATCTTAGCATTTTTTCACTTTACTGTCTCAGTAGTTTTGTCTCAGCAGTCTCAGCGGTTTTTCGTTATCAGCTGAGACAAGCCTTTGTTTTAGCGCTTTTTCTATCTGCTGTCTCAGCGGTTTTTCACTTTACTATCTCAGCGGGTTTTTCCTCTTAACAGTCTCAGTGCTTCCCTCTTCATTAGAAGTGTTGAGTGAACCTTCTTCACTCAATGCTTTAGACTTAGAAAATTTCCAACTAGTTTTATTTTTGCTGTCTCAGCCATCTCAATGCCATTTTCTCAGCTGTCTCAGCAGTCTCAACGCTATCTTTTTACTTATCTTTAGCTGTCTCAACGCTATCTTTCCAGCTGTCTCAGAAAATACACTGCTTCTTCCAAGCTTAGTTCTTCGAACCTGGTACCTGCATCTACACCAGTAACACTAGACGAGCTGCTTTGGATCAGGCTTGTCTCATCAAATACAAGATTAATAAACTCCTATACAACCATGATTTTCTTGTTGAAAATCCTATATGCCTTACTATGGCTACTATAACCTACAAAAATACCTTCAAAACATTTTTCACTAAACTTTGTGCGATAATACTTTCAATTATTAAGTACAAAGCATTTACCTCCAAAGATTCTAAAGTAGGACACTATCGTTTTTCTGCCTTTCAATAGTTCATAGGGAGTCATACGATGGTGTTTGTTGATTAGTGCTCTGTTTTGCATGTGACAAGCTGTGTTGACTGCTTCGACCCAGAAATACTCTTGCAGTGAAGCGTCATTCAACATAGTTGTACATGCTTCAATTAGTGTTCTATTTCTTCTCTCAGCAACTCCATTTTGTTGTGCTTACGCGGGGAGTGAAACTCATGAAAGATACCTTGACTTCCACCAAATTCTGTCAAGGCACCAGACTCAAATTCTGTTTCATGGTCACTTCTGATTTTGACCACTGAGCATTTTAATTCGTTCTGAATTTGCCTGACAAAATTAGTGAAAGAATCAAAGGTGTCTGACTTATTTTTCAGAAAGAACACCAAAGTAAAATGAGAGTACTCATCAATAATTACCAACATATATATTTTACCTCCTAAACTGTGAATTGGCATATGACCGAATAAGTCCATATGGAGTAAGTAAAAACTTCTTGAAGAATCTTTTTCAGAAATACCCTTCAAGGTAGCCCTTGTCTGCTTACCCATTTGGCATGCATGACATGGACTCTCTTTGAGACACTTAATGTCGGGGGCATCACACACTAAGTTGTGAGAAAATAATATGTTTATAGTTTTGAAATTTATATGTGCTAATCTCTTGTGTCATTGGTCACAGAGAGACGCACTATTTTTAGCCAAAAATCACACCGGTGTAGAATTGTCTAAGCATAAAAAATTCAAACAAAAGATATTTCTACTCCGAGTGCCTGTTAAGACGGTCTCTAGATTAGTAGATGATTTTATCAGGAACTTGACCTTGTAGAACTCAACAATATAGCCTTTGTCACATAGTTGACTTGTGCTTATCAAATTATGTTGTAATCCTTCGACATAAGCCATGTCTGTGAATGAGACTATCCCATTAGAAATCATACCGTAGCCTTTAATGATTCCCCTATTTGACCCACCAAAGATGACCATTGGACCGTCTTCAACTAGGGTGAATTCTCACAGTAGGATTCTTATCCCGGTCATATGCTGAAGCATCCACTGTCCAAATACCATATCGGAGTTTTATTGGCCTTTGGATATACCTGCAACCATAAATCATTTTATCTTAGGAACCCAAAAATATTTGGGTCCCAGGTTCTTTGTTAGTTTGACACCAATAAAAACGTTAACGTTGTGAGTGGTCGTTCTTGCACTGTTAACTCATTGAGCTTCAAAATTAGCATGGTTAAACCAACAATCTGTGCAAAAATGACCAATTTTGCCGCAACACCAATAGTCAAACATGTTGTACCTTCTCTTGTACTCCTGCTTTACCTTTTAAACTTGATGTCGAGCAGGAGCAGCAGACTTGGAGGTGGAAGCATCCTGATTACAACACACGCAAGGTTTCTCAGTTACCTTAGCCTTAGGTACGATAGTTTTGGCTTTCGGTGCCTTCTTATAATTAGGTCCATGAACATAAGGACCATACTCTTTTAGAGTCATCTCTTTGTAAGGAGCCTTGAAAACACTTGCCCCAAAGTCTCGGGGATGGGTCCATCCTTGATAGCGCTTCTTAGGCTCTACATAGCTAGGCCTAGCAAAATGCCCATAGGACGTCTCAGAGTCATATTTGTTCGTGGGGAAAATAACCTTCTTAAAGGAGTGTTGATTCTGAGGTGCCCTCCCTTTACCTTTGGAGGTGGATCTCTTAGCAGCCTTGCCTTGTTTAGCTATGTGGATAAGACCACTACCCTTCTTTGGAGCAAAAAATTCATCGATGAGAGGGAGAATAGTTCTCAGCTTGGAGTAGCTTTCAACAAGTTTCCTCTCCACCAAGAGCTTTTCTTATAGCTCATCTAAGTATTTCTCCTTTAGGATTAATGTCTCAACCAAGCATTTCAATTCCTCTTTCAAGTAGTGGACTTCATCTCTAAGAGGTTAATTTTTCAAGTTCCTCCTCCAGGCTTGTTTCCACTACCTTGAGGGAGGCAATATCTTTTGCTTGTTTTTTGACTACCTTGCGGTATTTGTCAAAAGATTTCAAAGTTTTTGATGCTGAGAAATCAAGTCGGAATCGTCTTCCTCAAAAGAATAGATTTCATGACCATTAGTTAACATTTCAGATTCAGAGAGTATTGTGTGTGAGTTTACCTTCTTGTGATACTAGGAGTCGCCAACTTCCTCATATGATCGATCCATAAGCCCGAAGTAAGCTTCTTCATTCTCTGAATTGGATTCACTTGAATCTCTATCACTATGAGTCTTTGACTTCTTAGCAATGAAGCTTTTCTCTTCCTTCCTCTTGACCTTGAAGGATCTCTTCTGTTCTTTATTGGATCCTTCCTTCTTTTTGTACGGACACTCTGCAATCATGTGTCCTGTCTTATTACAGCAATAGCACAGAACGTTAGAGGAAGAATGTTTATTCAGTTTAGATTTATACCTTTCCTCTAGATTGTAGCTTTTCTTCTCTCGATCACCATCACGATGCGATCTTATGAATTCAGAGGAGGATGACTGATTCTTCATTTGTCTGCTCTTACTGAGCAGTCTTTTGAACTGCTTAGAGAGGAGAGAGAATTCTTCATCAAATAGCTTAGAGCCCGAAGTGCTAGGCTCAGAGTCTTCTGGGGTGTCTGAAGTACGTGTCCTTACTGGGGACACAACTTTTGACTTTCTCGAACCTTCAGCCTTCAGAGCTATCAACTTCTCTTTGCTTGAAGTCCGGCTGCTTTGCTTCTCCTTCTTTCTGGTATTCATCTGAAGCTCGTAGGAGAGCATCTTTTCGAACAAGTTCTAAGGTTCAATCTCCGGCAACTTCCCAAACTCACTAATGGCTACAACTTTTGTGTCCCAGTCCTTTGTCAGGGATCTCAAAAATTTGTCATTGAGCTCGCCATTAGTGAATGTGCGACCAAAGTTTCTAAGGCCATTGACGATCTTGAAGAAATTTTCGAAGCTGTCTGTAATAGTATCATTTTATCCTTGCTTGAACGCCTCATATTATTGATTGAGCAACGATCTGCGATCTTCTCGAACTTCTTCGGTACCTTCCATGAGAACAACTAGTCAGTCCCACATCTCCTTGGCTGATTTGCAGTGGAATAGGTTTTAAGGCATAGAGTCGTCCACTGCACTGGCTATAATATTCTTTGCCTTTTTGTCCAGGGAGACAAGAGCGATTTCATCATTGGTTAGATCCATAATTTTCTTAGGGATCATAAATGCGAGATTCAGAGCAGAGGCTTGTGTAGGAATATGAGGTCCTTCTTAAACAATCAGAAATATTCTCGGATCTGCTGCTTCCATGAAGAATCTGACTCTCTATTTCCACATCAGGAAGTTCTCTTTGGTGCACACAGGTAACTTCATAGAAGATATGTCCTTACTCTTATTCATAGTCGCGAAGCGGAATCTCTTAACACTAGATGGGAGATCTTATTCAAGGTGTAACCTTATGTCGAACAACCTCTCTCTGATAACAATTGAAAGTATCTAATGTCTACATAAATCACCTATAGGGGTGTTAATAGGTGATGTCTGTGTCTTTTCGCAGAATAAAAATACTTTAAAAATAAGAGCACACAAACACAGAGAATTATAGTGGTTCACCAAGTTGGGTACATCCACTATCCCGCCTCACCTATCTACCACGAAGTGCTAGATTCAGCTACTTCACCTTTCTCAGATTTCAAATAATCTTACAACTCAGAGCCGCAACTCCTACAACTCGGAGACAACACTCCTCCTACTCGAAGAACAACCTCTCCTACAACTCGATCCACAACCGGATCTACAACTTGATCCACAAACAGATCTATAACTCAGAGATAGAATCTCCTATAAATGTAAAAGAGTATCACACAAAAGTATTATAAATAATATTGACAAGATCTGAAGTCTTCTATTTGTCATTCTTAGATTAGTTTGACCTTAAATAACTTGGAGAACACAGAAAATCAGAAACCTTGAAAACTAGTATCTCGAATCTTGAATCCACTAGATCTAGAAGAATAGGAACCTTCATATTGCAAAGATCCAGTTGAATAGGAAAATGAATATTGAATCGTGTAGAGCTTGCGTCGGCCGATTGGAAATGTCGCGAACTGAACGGGAGCCGACGATCACAGTTTCAGAAATTTTCTTGATTTGAAATTTGAGTATGATAACACGATTAGGGTTGATGAAAAATCCACCCTAAGTATTTATAGAGAACCTCAATAGCAACATTCATAAAAGAACTTCCAAAACATGACATATGAAATTACTGTGCAAGGCCTTCGTTCAACCCGAGCTGAAATTTGAAAAACAGACTGAAAAATAACCTAAGTCCTTTTCGTCGAGTATAGCTGAGTATACTCGCCGAATTAGTAATGATATTCGACGAAATTTACTTAGAGAAATTCAGCTCATTCTAATTTGACACTCAATGCCATACAGACGTCATACTCGACGAATTCATCGAGTATCGGCTAGTATACTCGAAGAATTCGACGAGCATCAGCTAGCTCACTCAACGCACTCGACGCACTCGACGAGTACCGGCTAGCTCACTTGACGCGGTCGACTCACTCGATGTACTCGACACACTCGATGAGAATCGGCTAGCTGACTCGACGCAGTCGACACCAGACTCAGTGATATTCGATGAATTTGACTTCAAAAATCCAGAAAAGTAAAATCAAATTGACTCGGAGAACTCGTCGGGTATCAACTAGTATATTCAATGAATTTGGCGAGTATCGTTAGATACATTTGAGGAATTCGACGAGTATACACCGGAATACTCGACGATTTTTACTTGGTGGATTTTCTAACTCTCAGAGATTTTACCACAAATACAATATGATGAATTCGACGAGTATTAGTAAGTATACATGACGAATTCGACGAGTATCAACAAGTATACTCGATGAATTTGATGAATATCTCTTACAATACTCGACGAATTTTACTTGGGTAAAATTTCTGTTCTTCGGATTCCAAGTCCTTCTTCTTCCTTGATCCTCCTCATGCACTTAGGATAGAAGTACACCCTGATAAAGAGATTATACGTGAGTCAACACATTGGCCTACACAATGAAGAATTAAATTGTATAGCCCTGTGTTTACTAACCCACAGTAACCTAACATTGGTGTGTAATTAGCAATGTATACCTGCAAGTACATAACTGAAAATACAACATCAAATACAATATCAATTCATCTTAGCTTAACTGGACCCCTTCTTCAAATTAGAGTTATTGTGGATACAATACTGAACAGGTCTTGATACCATCATACTGAGACGATTGAATCTCTCTCATCGCTTGTATATGTTACGATCAACTTGAGAGCTTTGCTCCGTTGGGATAGTTGGCTCTTCCGTGCGAAGAGCCACATCTAGGTCCATGCACCCTAAGGCTAGAAGCACTTTATCTTTCCATATTTTATCATTATCCCCAGAGAGAGTGGGAATAAACTGAGTTTGGACGATTGCGCTGCTAAAAACTGAAAAAAAACATAAAATGACATGCTTACTTTAAGTTGAGAAATAATGAAATATTAAAGAACAATTATTGCATTATGAAAATGAAAAAAAACTTTATGTAACAAGTAACTCATGTTTATTTTTAATGATAAGAATCCAGTTTTCCTTTGGGCAAAAATCACTCTTGCATTGGATTTTTATCTAACTTTATTAATATAGCTAGTAGGGAATATACTATGATTAATGGAATCTCGCACATGTGGGAATGGGGACCGATTAATCCTAGTGCATGCTTACTATTATATCTCAATTAAATTCTAAATGTCATTTATTACTTCCCTGTGGGGCCAGATAATATATAACAAATATGAAAATAATCGCAATGTGGAAAAATTAGATGGAGTGATTCATAACACATCAGATAATGCATTCCCAGATAATCACTTTACTGGGCTTATCAAGATGCTTTGGCTACACATGAAAAGCTCAGTAAATATTTATTTTAATTAGTGCACTAAACAAATTGGAGCTCATTCAAAGATAACCCGAATCCAATCTCCAAGAACCTCCCCATAAGTCCATGTCAGTAATTTGAATGATCTGAAACTCCACACTGCTAAAAAACTCATTGTCAATGTGTGTTTGTCTTGAATATTACCTTCACCTCCACCGCCGCATCAGAGAGCACCAAGTGTTAACCCAGAAATCGGCGATCCTTCCCAAGGTGGCCAGCTGGCTCATCGTGACCCTTAGATTCTCCCTTTTGATCGCGATGGGTCCCAGCGTAGGCGGACAGTTTTCCCTATCCGCCTAGGTCTCCTAGCAACCGCGTGCCCTGCGGGACGGCAGGCTATTCCCATGGCTCACCTCGCGGGACATGCGGTTAGGTCCGCTAATCATGCAATACTTTTCCTTGCAGGAGTCCGCCAACAGCATTGCCAGGAGCGGCCTCCTATTTCTCCCAAGGGGCGGTGGTCTCCAGCCGCCGTCCGCCGAGGCCGCCCACCAGGGGCGGCCTCCCTGCTGCCCGAGGGGCGGCGGCCTCCTGCCGCCGTCCGCCGAGGCCGCCCACCCGGGGCGGCCTCTGCCCGCCAGCCGGGCGGACTCCCCCTGGAGTCCACCCAGGCCGCCCGCAAGGGGGCGGCCAGGCCTGCCGGGCGGACTCCCCTAGAGTCCCCCGCCAGGCCGCCCGCTAGGGGGCGGCCCCGGCACCCAGCCGGGCGGACTCCCCCCGAGAGTCCGCCCAGGCCGCCCGCAAGGGGCGGCCAGGCCTGCCGGGCGGACTCTCCCTAGAGTCCGCCCAGGCCGCCCGCTAGGGGGCGGCCCCGGCACCCAGCCGGGCGGACTCCCCCTGGAGTCCGCCCAGGCCGCCCGCAAGGGGGCGGCCAGGCCCAGCCGGGAGGACTCCCCCTGGAGTCCGCCCAGGCCGCCCGCTAGGGGGCGGCCCCGGGCACCCCCCCCCGGTCCCCCCGGCCACGCCAAGCCGCGAGGCCCCCGGCCGCCCCTGGACCGCGCCACCCGCCCCAGGCTAGCCCATGGCCGCACCCAGGGGGCCAGGGGCCGCCACTGGAGCCCGCTGGAGGCGCCAGCCCAGGCCCTGCAGAGTCGCCACCTGGAGGCCCTGGAGCCGGCACCCGGGGGCGGAGTCGGCAGCAGTCGGAAAGGCCGACCCGTCGGAGCCGGCCGACGCCCCGTGCGGAGCCCGCAGGGGGGCCCCCCTGTGGCGCCAGCCGCCCGCAGCAGGGGCGGCCCCCAGGGGGCCGAGGACTCCCCCCGGAGGGCCGCCCCGCCCGCAAGGGGGCGCCCCCCAGCTGGAGTCCGCCGGTCGCCGTAGGGGTCGGCCCCTCACCCAGCCGGGCGGACTCCCAACCGCCCAGGTCCCCCCCCGAAGGGGGTGCCGGCCACTAGCCCAAGGGGTCGGCCCAGCCTCCGGGGGCGGCCCCCGACACAACAGGCCGACTCCCCCAAGGGGTCGCCCCCCGACCCGCAAGGGCGACACCCCCCGGAGTGCCGCCGCCCAGCCCAAGGGGGCGGCACTCCCTAGCGGCGGACTCCCCCCTGCCGGCCCCGGTCGCCCCAGGACTGGGGCGGCAATCCGCAAAGGCCGCCAGGTTCGGGACTCCCCATGGAGTGCCCAGGCGCCCGCTAAGGGGCGGGGTCGGCCATGCCCGCTGAAGCCTCCCGGGTCGCCGACTGCTGTGTGGCCTCCAAGCTCTCTCAGTGCCGCCCTTCCGCTTATCTTCATCATCAGGTGTGGCGGACACAAATCAGCCGGACGTCCTAGATGAATGCAATCACTTCTAAAAAATCGCTTTAAGAAGAAGTGCCAGTACTTGGTCGGACCTCAAATTCTCTGCGTCGTCCCATGCAGAAGATACAATTCTTTCAGTGACATACCAGGATTTTGTCCGACACCTTGTCAGACTTGTGTCGGAACACCTCTCCAACATGTGCCGGCACTTGGCCTCATAAGTGTCG